>OX244035.2:61423455-63823455 GCA_945859785.2 Tridacna gigas
TGGCTTGGAAAGAATATTGAGCGGAGTACTGGTAAAAGAAACTCCAGGAAAGCATGGATATGTGCACTGGCCGCCGTGATATAACTGAAATAAAGTTGAAAACGGCATTAATCACCGTAATTCAATCTATCAATTCAAATATTGGACCTTTGATGGGTTTCACCCGTATTAAACTTCTTATGCAGACATTGTAGATCAACATCAGACTGCACAGAACGTCCAATCTGATCTTTACTCTACACTGCTCTCGTCCTTCCGAAAAATATTAACTAAAACAGCGTTGGAAACGTAATATCTGCATTTTCTGGATTGACTTGAATTCATATTTCAATCATGTATCTCTCTAGGGTTCAAGTTATGGGTATTCATTACAAATCTCTCGAAGGGACAATTCAAATGAGCAGCAAAAACACGAGATATGGTGAAAAAATCATAGCCATCGATAACATTTTTTCCACAATCTATAGTTCTTTCACAAAACCTAATCTGTGGGTACTAATGTGAATTATCTCGATCAGATACTTAGCATGAGTGTCGAAAAGATTTTTTTTTGTAACGAGCATATCTTTAATTTGTATCTATTTGATAACGGACACTCGATTTTCCAACCTGTTATCCCTAATTTTTTTAAGAATATATAATGGCCCATTTAAAAGCATCTGAGCCAAAAAAGGGGCTTAATACATCTGCAAAAAAGTATCAACCCAGGTCAGCCTGCGCAGTCCGCGCAGGCTGACCTGTGTCGAAACTTTTTGCAATGGGTCAATATGCTGCATGTCCGGGGACCGGTCTACCTCAAAATTCAGTCGGTCGTTAGACAAACTGGATTTTATAGATCCATAATTGCTTGATGACTTGCTTGGTATAATGGGTTATAGCGATGTATTATACCCCCTTTTGCCAGAGCATGACTCATCTGTTTTTTTTTTTTTACCAAACCCTACACTCTTGACACTCAAATGAGCCGACCATCTGGTAAAGACAATTCATTTGTGCTTCTGTCACATTTAAAAAGAAAATACACATAGATTTGAGCCATGTTCTGGTAAAAAGGGGGGCTTAATGCATCCCCGTGATTCATGATGCGAAGCAAGTCATCACATAAGTATGGATCCATAATAGCCACACTTTTTTAACAACTGACTCAATCAAAGGGTAGACTGGTCCATGAACATACATAAAATTGACCAACAACGAAAAGTTTCGACCCAGGTCAGTCTGCGCGGACTGCGCAGGCTGACCTGGGTCGATACTGTTCGCAGATGCATTAAGGCCCCTTGTCACAGAGCATGGCTCATTTAAATATTGAAAAAAGAAAAGACTCTTAAACTCTTCACAAAACAAACCTGCGTCATAGCCACCCCACGGAAGACTGTTGTTTAAACACATTGTGGGAAAATGATAAAATGCCGGATACCCACACTACCATTTAATTTACAGTCTCTAAATGCTTTTCATTTTAAAAGCCTAGGGCTGTACCATGAAGGAGAATCGTCCTTTGAGATGAAGAAAATTTACCCATTCAGCAGGCTGACGTGGGTGGATACTTTTTGCACTTGTATTAAACACCTTTTTCACAGAGCATTGCCCACCACCTATTTTCACTATCATGGGCATCTCAGAATACGGACGAATATCTGTATTCATAGCGCACAGTAGACTAAAATCAGAAGTCTCGTTCTGCTGTGTACGGGGTCAAGGTTCGTTATGTTTGCATCTTAAGATTTTATATATTCTTCGAAACTTTAAAAATATTAGATAAATAAAAAAGGAGATATTTTCGGATGCTTTTGCCTATCAGTACAATACCCTTTGTGGTTATATAAGATATATAAATATGAGCTTAAATGAATAACTTAATGGATGGATGGATAAATAAATAAATCAATATATGAATTAATGATGGATAAATAAATAAATAAATAAATAAATAAAATTCGATTCCTGTGGTATACCCGACAGTTTCATATTTTCGTCTTTATTGGTTTGAGCCTTACATATTTGGCATTTCTCTTTCTTTCGGTAATAGTCACTGAAATCAACACCATTTTGTTATGTCTTGTAAGAATAAAGAAAAGTATTCACTTTGATTAGTTTCATTTTTTTTTTTTTATTCTTTTTTTATTAATTTCCTACATTATATTTAGTGTAATCGATTTTTCGAGAATGCTAACATTTAAATAAGATATCATCGTGAGGAACCGTTCATTGACAAAGTGTTGAATAGTTTAAATCAACGGCACAGTGGCAGTATTTGCCGAGAAAAAAATGTCAATAAATAACAGAATTTACTAACAGTGTGCATTTTTCTATTTCAAGGTTTCGATAAGTTTCATACGAATTATAAATGAAAAGAAGATACATTTAAACCGAACTATTGTCTTGGAAAAATTGTATGTTTATTTGTGATATATTAAAATATATTTTTTTGTTTTATATCTTTATCATTTCCTCTTTGTTTTAAAGCATTTTAAGATACCCATTTGACATTTGATAATTCTGATTTTTCTCATAAAATTTAAAAAAGAAATGACAAAGTAACTCATTACCTCCTTAAACAAATTTTTAGCAGACGAAAACTTCTCTTGGAAAAGTTTTGTCTTGAAGAGAGTTGCATAAAATGCATAGACAATTTAATAATTGATGTTAAAAAAACAAATCATTAAAATGCGTTTAACTGCATGCTGATCATACACGGCTAGATCAGTGATTTGTACAGATCAGAAACTCTCTAAAAACTTTTTTAACAATTAATAAAAAAATCTTATCTTTATGTATTTTAAAAACCAAACTGATAATTGAAATAAATCATTGTTTTCCCAATAATGAATTAAAATACATACAGCATGGGCTTTTAAAAGGGACAATTACCACTGCTCCTTTTCTCATAATGTTTTTATTACCCTTATCCCTTCCCTTTCTCCCAAATTTGCATCTTTATGCTTCATGTAAATGTCTGTGGTTTGACTTTATCCTTTACATGCTAAAGAAATGGACGAAAAAATTGTTCTCAATAGTAAAACCCCAAATATTCAGATTTCTAAATTGATTTCAACGGGCAAAAATACCCTAGCGGACGGTGTAGATCCAAGATCAGACTGCACGTTCTGTGCAGTCTGATCTTGATCTATACTGTCCGCATAAGAGCCCAAATCGCGCTTAGCAACATCTGGGTCAAAGTAAATTGTTTTGAAATAGACATAAAAATCAGTCGGCATTAGCTGGTTTGTTTGCGGACAAGGTAATAAGATCAGACTGCAGGCTCGGTGCGGTGTGATCTTGATATACACAGCCTGCTATCTTTCGGATATTTTGACCAAAGAAAAGAAGCAGCCTACGAAAATATTCTGCATCTGATGTACTGAGAATAGCATTTTCACTTCTTAACACAATAATTGCCAATTTATCCACTGCCCAATTATTTATTCTATAAAAAAGGACTCAGCTCTGTGCAAAGACGAAATTTGCCACCGTGTTGCCATTAATAAATAATGAAAAATCATTAAACAGGGTAAATTATCGCGTGGATGCTATATAGAAATATCAGTTGGCCAGGAAATGAAGTTAAAAAAGAATACTGTACATAATGTCTTTGTATTTGAAGATGATGGTAATGAAATGATGATGATGATGATTATTATTATTATCATAAACCTCGATTTTTCGACCAAGACCAAGAAAGAAGCTCAAAAACAGGATCCGAATGTCGAATTGATTCAAACAAACATTTCAAATGTATACGGTCTTGCATATTCCAACATACAAACGCGTTTTTTTTTTTCGTTGAAATCAGTGCGGAAGCAGGTCTGATTGCTCGTTTAGGCAGTTTCAACTACTTATGCTTCGTTCGTTTCGTTCAGTTTTTTTTTAGAGTTGCATTTATTTCTAAACATAGTTTGATTGAATAAAAGCGGCTTTACCACTTTTAAACTTGTAATATATATATTTTTAAATTTGTCATGCATGCATTCGATGGGTTTTCTCACATATAAACGTATGCTTTTTGTCAGTCGTAAATCATCATTTTGTTCTGAAGATATCAAAGCCATGCCATCACTAGCAGTACCAAAGTTACACAGTTATAGAGATGACTTCCTTTCCTTTTCCCTCCTGAAATAGCAGCGGTATTTTTGACTTGATTCAAAGGCCTGAATCGGAGTTATTCTCAACAGAAAAAGCATAAACTATCTATCAATATACACATAAAAAAATGCAAGGTTATCGTTGACTAAAAGACTAGCAGTGAAATATTACACGAAACAATTTTTGAGCTATGCATAAAATTTACGAGAAGAGACAAAAGGAATTATTAATTGAAAATGGCAAATAGCCTTGCTGATGTTTTTATGTGTCCATTAATTCGGTGTCATTCTAAAAGACCAATAAAGACTTCTAAGACACTGTTATATTGAAATAAAGCTGTTACACACCACAATGAATTGAAAGGTAAACGCTTTGGCAATAAAAAATGAAGAACTGTAATCTTACTGCCCTCACTTTTCACTTTTTATATCATAATTCTGGGATGACATAACAACTTGCTATGGCAAAACATTGTAGTGATCCTGGTGACGATGGGCTCTTTTTCTGGAGGTTTGCATAGCACTACTCTGTACCAGATAACACAATATTAGACTTGTCCATATTGAAAGCATTGCAGATGACAGGTTAATGTGACTTAACTCTTTAGCAAACGACAAAATTTTAGACTAGTCCAAATTGAAAGCATTTGCAGACGACATGATAAAAGTGACTGAAAAACTGAAATTTGTCTTGGAAGGGTAGAAAACATTGCTGGAAAAGGAGAAAATGCTGGTTACCAGCATTTTCTCCTTTTCCAAAAATGTTTTCAAAGGCGGCTTCTTCTTCAGGGTCGTTAAAAGTCGGGATTGTATGGTAAAAAATTAAGTAATGGAAATTGTCTTTGAAAGGGTAGAAAACATCATGGAAAAAGGGATAATACTGGTTACTACCGACTTCTTCCTAAGGTAGGTAAACACACTGGGTTGTTTGTTTTGTGAAATATATTGAATCTTGATTTCTTAACAATGCATGCATTTAAAATCTTACTATGTGTGTCTATGAGAGAGAGAGAGAGAGAGAGAGAGAGAGAGAGCTGAAACAAAGAATGTTCTTCAATAAAGTGCTTGAAACGGACATGAGGAATGAACTCTGCTTTGATTGTCTTAAACTTTATTTTGTACCCATAACCTTGAAGGACTAATGGAACCTGGTATATCTTAGAGTTGGTTTATTGATCTGGAAAAAGGTTTTAATAATGTTTTTTACACGTATTTGGATAATTCGGTCAACAGACAATGACCAAAATGTGTTGGAAACATTTATGGAAACATGTATTGAGAGGGACGTATGCATTCACCAGTGTGTCCATGGTTTACGCTCAAACTATTGATACTGACTTTGTCGTGAGTTTTGAATATGAAGCATGTCTGTAGGAAATATGGGTAACACTCATGACTTTTTTTTTAACATTTAGGCTGCTATGCGCGACTCACTGACCTTTTGCGGACAGTGTAGATCAAGATCAGACTGCACATAACGTGCAGTCTGATCTTGGATCTACACTGTCCGATAAGGAGATATTTTTCTCAAAAAAAAAAAACAAGTTTGTAATAGCATCGTTCGTGTTTTTACTGTTGCCTTATAAGTTTCATTTTAAGTTATTTAGCAGGATAAGAGCTAAATGACTGGTGCACGCCATATTTCAAAATGTTAACTTTTTCAGAAAAAAGCCTTTTGTGCCTACTTACAAAAACAGAGGTTAAAAAAAGGCTGTTACTTGTTTAGAGGAAAGGAATAAATAAGTGAGCAATGCTCTGTGAATAGGGAGCTTCATGCATCTGCGATAAGTATCGACCCAGGTCAGCCTGCGCAGTCTGCGCAGGCTAACCGGGGCCCAGAATTTTCGCTGTTAGTCAATTTTCTGTGTGTCCAAGGACCGTTCTACCTCAAGACAAATTCGGTTCTTAAAAAAAGCTGCAATTATGAATTCATAATTATCTAATTGCTTGGTAGGAGTAATGCATCATAGAGATGCATTAAGCCCCCTTTTGCCGGAACATGGCTCAAATTGTTTCAAAGTTTTTGCAAAAAAAAAAACCTCAGAGGATTTGCTGGTAACAACTCACCGGATTTTTTTTTTTAGCAATGTGTTCAAAACTTCTAAAAACGGACGTTAAAAATGTTTTTGATGTGAATGGATGAAATATATTCGCATTGCGAAATAGCATTGAGAAACATCATTGAGAAATATTATTACCATTTCTAGAAATAATCTAACAGAGTGAAGGAGCCCCATTCAGCAGCAGCCCATGTTGCTGTTCCATTTCTAAATTCAAGGCTAGTCATCTGGTTGGATAAGACCTTCTGTCTCTGCCAATCTGTTGACTAGCCATGAAATCTAGAACTAGAATGAATTTTAAAAAAAGGTTAGTAAATACAGCCATAGACCAGTTAGCCTAAATTCTGGGTGTTGCAACCTCTGAAATCGTTTCTGATGGGAGGGAATCAAGATTTGACTGTACCACTAAATGTTACCTACATTGCCAAATTAATTAGGGTTATCCTGTTCAAAAAAAGTAAACTATAAAACCACTATGCTATTTCTTTCCCCTGCTTTCCTTAGTCCCAACAAAATAAAGGTTAACTTCATCACTTCTTTAAGCTGATGCAGTGAATGTCTGTTCTTTCAACTGCACTCCTTGCACATATCTTCTGAACAGACCGTCCATACATTAATTTAAAATGCAAACTTTAAATCAAATTAACCCTGCCTTTCCCAATCAATCAGAATTCAGATACATCAGTCCCTCCTCCTTAATTTTTTTCCCTCTTTGAAATTCCACTGTGTCTACATATTTGGGCCATGCTCTGTGAAAAGACGGTTTAATGCATCTGAAAAAAAGGTGTCGCCCCATTTGGGTCGAAACTTTTTTGCTACTTGTAACTTGTCTTCATGTCAGAGGTCCATTCCATTTTAGGATTCAGTCGGCTGTGAAACAATTGATTGATGGATTGTATGGTGTTTAACGCCGTTTTCAACATTATTTCAGTTATATCACAGCGGCCAGTGCACCTATCCATGCTTTCCTGAAGTTTCTTTGACCAGTGCTCCGCACAATATTCTTTCCAAGCCACCGGCTGCTTTCCCACATAACCATCGTCGAAAGCTGTAAAACAAACTGGATATTATGAATCCATAGTACATCTGATGGCTCACTTGGTACTATGCGTCACGTAGGTGCATTAAATCCCCTTTTATCAGAGCGCTGCTCCTTTGAATAAAGTCGATACGTCAAGTGGTGTTGAAACCTTAACGCCTTACACGTACCGTAGGAAACAACTTTGCATCAAATTCCTTCCCAAACACTGGCTTGTAAAAGATGGGTTCTCAATATGAACTAATGTTCTATATCCTCAATTTAAATGAAAACGTTGTAGTAAAAGAAGAAATTGCTCGTTCCGAGCAATTTCTTCTTTTACTGCAATGTTTTCAAAGGGGTTTGATGCATGACTTGGAGAAAAAAAAAATCGCTCGTCGATGATAATGTGTTAATTATACACAATGAGACGTCTCGGATGTGCAGTTTGGGCGCTCATTCATCACCATGTAGATTTCATGATCTATCATTTACATGTTCATTCAGGTTTGTCACCAGCATGAGCCATTCCTAGCAGGGCTGTTCTAACAGAAACAGGGTCTTTAATTATGAAAGACACCGTGTTTTATTTTTTTTCTTTTGGCAGTTAATGATTTTCTAAATTACTAAGGCTAATCAGCATTCGAAATTTAGAGGCCAATGTTATCTAACTTATATATATATTTGCATTTGTTAATCGTTTCTTGAGGTATTTATTTAATTTACTGTTTATTTCGCGTCCTAGTTCTTTATTGTGTGCCTTTGTTTTATTGGTACCTCTCTTTGCTCGCACGGTTCATTTCCTTATGCACTTGTTACGATTTTAATACAAAAGTTGAAAGGTAATTCATATTAAAAAGATAGCTTACATCGATTTTGCTCAGAATACCACGCATTTTTAGTACACATTCTTTACATTTCGCACGATGCAATGGTTACTGATGTTATGGCCTTTCATATATTTTGGTTTCTCATGTTTCTTCTCCGGATGTTCAGTTATTTTGAAATTGTATATTAATTTATGGTATGGTTTTGATCATCTATATGCATAATACATAAAATTTATGCTATAAAAATTGGCTTTTCTAGAAATGATCCATCATTGAGAGAACCGTTGAGGGGTTTCGTACGTTATATCATAACTGAATAATATTTTTATTCATTTGGATAATTTCTACAATACAAGTTTCCCTTAAATTTCAATTTTCTACCTCACACCAGTAAAGTAAATTAGTAAAACAAGCCTTATTTATCATGGTAGCCATTTTTTCGGGTTGATTTTAATGATAAACATATTCTTTAGTTATGATTCAACATTTTCAAAGCTTGAAAAAAATATTTTGGGAGTTTTCAATGGAGTAAATGTATAAATTGTATCTTAGGAATAAGATTACAAAGCTCAACTTGCCATGGCGTGTTGAAATAAATACTTAAGTATATATATTTAAATGTAAATTCAGGATCAGACTTTCACATAAATTACTTAATTTCGATCTAGACCGACCGCAAAGGCAACTCATATTGTACTTTAACAAAAAATAAAGCAGAACAAACTTGGTTGATTACTGATTTACCGATGTGCAGTAGAGACTTAACTGCATACCTACCAGTTTTGAAATATAATCTGAAGTTATGTAAAAGTAACAGTAACATATGACATATAACCTGATATTTGAGCGGGAAATCCTTTCTAGAGTCATTGCTGACAGATTACATAGCACACTTTTGTGAAATAAAATTATTTCACAGAACAAAAAATGGTTGTGCGTGCTAAATTGTGATAACAGAAGGGAAGTAATTTATTACTTTCCTTTTTTTATACATGTCCTCTGAGTGATTTTTAGAGAATCGTTTTCATTATATTTGTCTGATTTTGTTTCGAATCAGGTCATATTAAGTGTATTCAAATATAGTGTTGAATAATTGCATTAGCTAAAGAAAGCTAAAATAATTAGAAGAATTGTAGTTTGCGGACAATGTTTGGCTGCCAGACGACAAAACTGTTCCTTTACACAGAAATAAAGTAAATTGTCCGCGGTTTAAAGGAAGAATGAATAATTCGCACGTCTGTCGAAAGTCGATCCGGGCAAGACACATAAATCTGTAATATAATTGCGATTTTCGGTCATATAATGGTAATAAAAACAATAAAACAGCCCCTAACAAGCCACAAGCTGCAGCGAGTATTCCAATATCACCTTAAGTGAAATGTCATTTGTTTATATCATTGAAATGGGACAAATCGTATGTATTTCAGCACTTTTAAAGAGGTCAATTCACAATCACTTAACCGTCGGTAATTATACCCAGGTCATAAAATGACGAGACGCTTTAGTTAGCTATAGCCGACAGCCGTAAATTTACTTTACCATTTGCAAGATATCAGGACAGAGAAGAAAAATGAGATTAAAAAAAGTGAAAACTGGTTGTATCACAATGTACATACCCACGATAGACATCCAAGGATAGAAAGAAGGTGCTTCTCCGTCCGTCCCTGCGGTCGGTAGTCCTGTTGGCCCACACACTGGGCTCATGGGCTCATTTTTGTTGCCATTTACTTGTAAGCTCTCCATGTTTTCACGAAACCTTAGGTTTGATGCCACACTCATATTCGGGTAGAAAGACGGTCGTCCCTGAAATCCCATTCTAAAATCATGGTTACGTTGTTGTAAAGCTTCCATCCGGCATTGCTCGGCTTGGTACGAGTTCATGTAATATCTTGAAGACCGGTAGTCCGTCCCGGTCGGACATATATCTGGGATGTTTAAAAAATGCTCCATATAACTTGTATTTTCCGTTGCATGTGTATCGTGATGATCAGACCTTGGAGCACTACTATGCCGTATAGGTAAATAAGAGCTCATCTCTTGCGCAACGAATATCGTATTATCCCTTCCTCCACTGTTTATTGATAGTGAAACCATCTATCGCGTGAAAAAAATATTAAAGAGTGGAAAATCATTGGGAATGCTGAAAGCCATGCAGGCAGAACTGAAGAATAATGTGCACATTTTCCTCACAACCAATCACAGTTACGGGAAGGTTGACCTCCTGTGACCCCGAGACGCTTGAACACTCCGAATCGATCCTTCCGCCAAAGAAAATACTCCCCTGCTTTCGAATGTTGTTGCGTAGGTATACTGATAGAGCTACAAGTTTAACGCGGTGTATTTGATGATTATATAAACAAATGATTGCAAATATTTCACACGTTGCTTTACCGTAGCAGGCTAGCGTCTCGTTTTTCACGAATGAAGATTAGGTTTGAGAGAGGACGAGCAACGCCGGGGTCATCTGCATTGACTGTAACTCAACAGATCAAAGCGTTTGACTGACACAGAGCTCATTATTTACAGATTTTGCAAATTGTATACCTTATTACTCTGTCTGGACTTCAATGGCGGGTTATTTGGGTTTATAACTCAATATAAATGTTGATAAACACGGGAAACTTCCCGATCCCTAATCGATATTTAAATGTAGTTTGTCTTACGTAGTAATAGAGAAAGTATATTAACATACACGTGTATTTTCCAAAATATTCCTGGGATTCATGTCCAACGACTTTCTTTCCTAATACAGTGACACAGTATATTTTTTCCTCTTTAATCACAAAGAATAATGAAGCGTTTACGAGATACGGAACACCTCTAGTTTTTCAGGTGAATTGTTCTTATTATGTTCGTGTTGCTAGATTATTGCAATGTGTTAATGTAATGTCAACGCCATTTTGTCATGCAATTTGACGTGCCGATCTAGACTCGATTTAACGATATCGATTTTATTTTTATATATCAGGTCTTTGTTGGAAGTTATGATTTCTGAAATGTAAACAAATAAAACATGTATTTTGAAGACTGTTTCGTTATATCATACTTTCTTTTAACGATTTATGAGAGAACTGGTTAACACCTTTATCAATTTCACAATCATAACGGTCATCATCTGATTCAGGCAATGTCCGATGATATGTTTATCTTTGCAGATCTATAGTAAAGACACAATTTATTAAAACAATTTGAGAAGAAAGTAAACATAATTATTGTGATTTACAGATTTCATGACAATGCTTCATGAAAAAAAAAAAAGACAATAACTAAATATGGAAGAAAGAGAGATCAAAGTATTGAAGCTGAGAGTTCCTGAAAATGAAATATTATATTTTTTGTAACTTATCAGCTAAGTGTTTTTCCTTTCAAGATGTGTGCCTAGTGATAATAAATCAGACATCAACTGACTATTTCACTCCAAAATATTGAAGCGATGTCATATTGCACATATATCTGGATTTGAAATGCATGTTCGTGTAATGTGAAAACAATAGCTATGTTCCGAAACGGCTACTGATACAAATGAGAGGATGGTTTACCCCTTTCTCTCTCTTTAAAAGGTGTGATAATTTGTAGAAAACCAGAATTTTAAAAAATGAAACTGAAAAAAAAACGGCATGTTTTCCCTCTCGTTTAAAATATTTCAGCCAAGGTAGTCTACAAAATCACCAAATCTGTGACAACAAAATAATTGGTAAAATTCCGCTAAAGCATATCAGATGAACGAAGGCAAAATTAAAACACATAAATAACTTAAAGCCCAGAACGTGATGTAAATGAAGTCGGTTTCGGCTTTCACCCTGAAAAACAGGTGTGACGTTCTCTTATCTGTCCCAATGACAGCATACTGATCCTTTTCTCCCCACCCAATATACAACTGCTGTCTGAACAAAACAATATCTAAGTAATATTTTTAGTTTTAAATGCATGTGTACCTTTTTTTTTTATAAATTTTACTTTGTATTAAAACATGTTGAATGCAAATTCGGATCACTGTGCCAACTCTGCAGGTCAAGAGATTGCAATCTAGGGTTATTAATGTCCGAGTTTTTGCAAAACATTCACGCTAAAGACCATTTCATGGACTTAACAAAGGCCTTTATTATCTGGAGAAAAAAATATGAATTTTCCCAATGTGCTGTGATTTAACACAAAGCCATGATGCATTTTGTATATTAAACACTAAAATAATAAAAAAAAAAAAATATATATATATATATATATATATATAAAAGAATTTCAAACGATAATCATTGCATCAAAGCCGACTTCGAATTTTTCTTAATTCAAATAGATTCATGGTTTATTTTCGACTTAAAAATTGATTATTAATCTTTTCTCCATGGTTTTCTAATAGGGCTTGAATGGACAGCTTTATCCTTTGATATTATAATGATACACCTGATATGTACTTTTTTTTCAAAGACGACTTAGCTTATTTGAATATTTTTGTGTTAAACCATTGTTTACATTTAATACATTTTCATACACCCCAAAACTATTTCTAACTTTAGTTATGATCCACCAGCTTTATCAACTGTCTTAGTTTAAAACGCAACTTATTTTCCTGAATTATAATTCTTATATAGCGTTGCCGTCATGTTTATTTTCTAGCGACTGTAGAAAACTGTACAGTTTTAAGTATTTGTAGCATAAGTATATACACCTAAGCACGTGCAACACTACAAAAGGTGTGCACGTGTGCCATTACAAAAGGTGTAGGTACAGATTATATACCTTATAACAATTTATGTGATTGTTTTTATATCAAGGGCAACATACATGTACGAAAAAAAGAAGTTGATCATAGTCTCAAAAATTAATCATTTCAGCTATTTAAACACTTCTGATTAAAGTAGTGGCTCTAAAAGAAAAACTATTTTCCGCAATATTTAAAGGAACAAATGACATTTACCATTTTATAAATGGTTTGTACGGATTTGTTACCACAGAACGAGGAAGATGCTCATCTTAATACCAGTTCTTATGGAGCAACTTCTACAGAAACATCTTAAGGCACAGACTGATTTATTCACCATTTTTTTCGAGTCCGTGTTATGAATATTGCTTGACAAAAAAAAAAAAAAAACAGTTCGTGTGAGTAATTAAAAGCATCTACTTTGTTGTATAAGCCGTGGTGAATGTATTTCTTAAAAAATGTGGATATCCAAGCAAAACACAATCTATTGTCCGCTGATTGAATTCTGTATTACAAAATCAAATACACGGAAAGAATTCCACATGCTACGTCCATAAAAACCACATGCCCGTGACTACTTGGAATGAGTAAGTCAGGGTGGTTTCTCTTTTTTTTTTTCCACGTTTATAGAAAAGATTGTGTCCGCGTCCAACTTTTTTCACATTTGGTCGATTTTTATTGCCCTCATAATGCTTATTCTTGTGTTACGGTGTATGCAATAAAAATTGTTAAACGTTAATGGATATCACCCACAAAACTAATATTTCATCATCATCAAAGTTTGAAGTTTATTTTGTACATGTTACAGTCGCAAAAACCTATTCATTGATATAACTATTGATGTAAGTGCTACCACTTGCATGGAAAGAAAATAACTTGTTAACATTTTTAGGTGAATTGCCTTTAACAATAATATCCAGCTAAAATAAAATAAAGTCTATTTCGATTTTTCGAACGTATTATAATTCAAAACCGGTTACTGGTTAATTTCCTTAAAGATATATATCCTAAAAAGATATAGGCTGATTGATTGCACAGAAGAGTATTTAAATTTGCTTTTGTACATATTTGTGACAAAAACGCCATTTAAAATTATATCACTGAAGATCAGATCACTATGAAAGTTACTGCATGCAGGTATTCATCCTCCTTCAGCCTCATAGTAAGTTTCGCTTGGTGTGTTCAACGATACGTTAATTCTAGAATTCAAACTATTAGCTTTGGTTGCTCTTGTACTCGGATTGTGGCGACGTTTCCTTAATTTGGATAATACAATAATGATAGGTTTTCACACACCTAGTAATATATGTTGATTTAATATTTCAATCAATTCACAAATCCTTGAAATATTCCGATCAAATTAGTGAAGAAAACACGTGGACATTTATTGTCGTATGAGTCTTTATAAAAGTTAAAATAATTCATTCTCTCCAAAGTTTTCATTTTTAAAGTAGTAAAAATTATAACAGTAAAAGAATCGACGATTTAGCAATTAAACTTGTCAGAGCTGACATGTGAGAAGCATATCAAGTTATTATTTCTTTCTTGCAGTAAACATAACGACATGCAAAAGCTGCAGTTCCTATTTTATAAAAAAAAAGTCTGGAAGTTTAATTAATACCTTAATCTTTCCAAAATATCATATTTTGATTTTATTCACTCTCACAAAATAGTCAAGGCTTCTAACACTACATGTGAAGGACTAAAACGGCAATAGATAAATGATGACAGAATGGTACAAAAATTAAATAAATAAACTTTTAACAAATAACTGTACTTAGAGAAGCAACATTGCTTCCGATTTCCTGTGTTAGATAATCGGCAAAACTGGCAAAGGCCGGATGGATAGACAAAATCAGGAGTTTTCTGTTTTTAATAATGTTTTGTCTGTCATAGATATCAGGTTACAACTCTTTCAGAATGAAAATATGTCAGAAAATTCTACGTAACTCAAAATGTAGCACTTTGCAATAGTTTCTATTCTTTTTCTTATAAAGACTGTCATTTTTCCTTGCAAAAATGGAAATAGGATTTACAGTGACATTAAAACAGGTCGAGTTCAAAATAAGAAAATTTGGGATCAAAGAATGGAAAAGAAAAATGACATGCTTTCAACTTAAATTGCTAATTGACAGCAACATCAGAACTCACTGTGTATTTCAGGGATGAACAAAAACAAACTTCCATAATTTGTTTTTAATCATGATAATTAGATGCCCACTGACTATTCTATTAAATCGAAAAGCCAATAGACATATCCTTTCGAAAACGGCAGACTAATGAAAATCGGCAACGGACTGTAAAGAATGTAAGCCAGAAATCTGAAGGTACAAACTAAATTGCAATTGTGAGAGTAAGGAGATAAAACGAGAGAAAAATCATTAAACAAAACGTATAAAAGTCTAGTCTTGAAATTTATCAGACAATCCCAATTAAAGTCTTCGCAATTTCGTATTTGTCTTTCATTTCTTCTATATTCCTTCTGTATATCCGATGAATGCTTTTAAAGAGTCCAATTATTGCACACGAGGTAATGGGAAACTTAAATTGACAAGCCGAAATCATAAAGTACTCTGAACGTTTCATTGTGAAGTCAAGTTGTTTTGGCTTCCATTAGATATATGACCAACAGTTTGGCTTTCAACTCTAAAGTTATCAAAACATTCAAGTTTTTCTCGCAGTTTTACAAAATCAGTCAAAGACGTGGTCTTATACACGATTAAATTTCGGCTATTGTCGGTCAATTGACTTGCCGAGGGTGGTAATTTTACGGCCGGGGTCTAAACGTATTTGATTTCGCTCGGTATTTCAATAAAACAAGAGTTAAAAGCAGAGACGGCAATATTTCTATAGTTATGAGTTGCCCTAGACATTTTATGTCGTTTTTCTACCTCTATCGTCCACACTTAGTTTTGTGAGGGTCATAAAATTCCTTTTTGCTCGAGAAATATAAGTTTCGCCCGAGAACACCTGCCTTTTAGTCGCGATGAAGTTGGAAATTAAGAAACACGTGAATTTGGGATTGTTATGGTAGTCTACTGTGTTCATTGTGCTTCGCATTTTTACTTCACGTGTAATGATTGTTTGTGTATTTATATCCATGTATGCATAACACTGTGTTCCTATTTGGTGGAATCGTTGCCATTTTAATTTTTCTGTATGCATCGCGCAATTAATGTGGATTAATCCAATTATCAAAACATACCAAAACAAGAAGACTTTCAATTTTCATGTGTCTTGAAAAGAAACCGTGGTTCCCAACTAATTGACGTACATTATGACTCCCTTTAACCATAAGAAGTGTCTGTTACCACAGGAAAAGGCTGTTTTTGAAATGGCAATGTGCATGGATCTTCGGAATTAAAAAACAAACAAATTTGGAAAATATTACTTTACATGTATCTACATCTTCTTCATACAAGTGTTTGCTAGGGAAAATGCGGAAGGATATCATTTTAATTGTTTTAGACGAACAGTGGCATACGTTTCTTTTCATTTTCAATATTGACAGTTCATTTTCCTACCACCTGATGACTTGCATGTGTGAAAGAGCAAACCACTTACATTTTGCTATATTATTTGGTTTTCTGTTTCTTTAATTACAGACCTATAACAGTAATGTTCTCTTTTACGATAAACATGTAAGTAACAAGTCTATCTCTACCTAAAGTAATTCGAACTTGTCGTTCGGCGTAAAACTCGCAGAATTTATAATAGCAGTAGATGTATGTATAGATAAGGGGTTTCTTGAAGAAATAATCAGAGCAATGCGCAGATTAAAATGATAAGTTTAAAAAGGTCATGCTGCACACAAAATTCATAGAATGCATCAAATAAAATACCGCCTGCATTTTCTCTGCTTGGTTTTCTTATTATGATTCCTTCCATCAGCACAATTAAAGGAAATTAATAAAAAGATAAACAAGTAAATAAATAATTTTAACTGCGATCAGGTGAACATTTGAATAAGTTTGATAAGAAGAATGGTTTGTGGAAAACAAAACTTCGACTTCGTTGACAATTTGTTTAAAGTCTGATGTAAACAAGCATATCATCACAAAAACAGTGCATTTGTCGTTTTTCTTATCTATTTTCATTAATATTACAGTTAATATCAGAAGTTTGAAAAATGCCTTCATAAAGAATTGAAAACGAAAAGATGTCAAAGACAATATAAGATATGTCTATTTGACATGAACTCCTTATGTATCCTTTTCTTTACTCCTGAAAGTCGTTTGAAAGACTGTTTGATATTGTTAAACATGATGTCATACTGAAATTTACAAATGGACAAAATTATATTTTGCTAACAGCATACAAGAAAACACAGGTTAGCACATATTTCAATTGTTTGTGTCTTTCGAATAATGGCTGTACTCATTAAAAAAAGTTGTACTCATCAGAAAAAGTAAAGAAAAAAATAAATATTTTGAAGTGCGCTGTAACTCAACATATGTCATTATTTTACCCTGTGTTTTTTTTTTAATTCTGAATTGACTAGATGACTGAAAAGTTGTATATACAATGAGGAATCTTTTAAAACAAAATTTGCTTCTTTTAAATCTTTCGGATAAATGTAACTAAAAGTCATTAATACCAGCACTGGAAAAAGATATGAATCAGGAATGAATGGTACTTGTTACAATTTCACAAGCATAAAAATACCATCTGTAGTAAAACTCGTTTATCAAGAGTAACCAGTTCTGCAGTAGAACAATATTTCCGCCGCCATTATTAAGTGGCCTACTACAGCGGTGTAATGTTTATTTTGAAGCGTAGCTGTGTACATAGTTCGGCGGAATTCATAATCGACAGTCGGCGTTGTGTATACATCTTAGTATATTCATTTAATTCTTAATGGTTCTCTTCTTTTTTTTTTTACTTCTTTTGCGCACTCAGCTTATTGCATGCGTTTACCCCTATAAAATAGCATAAATGCAATTAAAATACAATTATTACACAGGAAAACCTCTAAAAAATTCGAAGATTTCAACTATATAACAATTAATCTAAAAACGGTTGCGCCGGGATTGAACAGTATGTAAAACACTAGTGAAATCATATTTAAAATGAAATGTTGTCTCATGAACGAAACAAATTATTGTCAAAAATTTTTGAAGGGTTTTGAACACCTTTTCGAAAATGCGTGAGGTCTAACATTAACATGATGAGGGGAGACGATGAGAGGGCGATGGTAAAATGTTTTTATAATAAATGTGTTTTTCTTGCTAGACTTCCCTCGATGACATAGAAAACATTGTCACTGAATCAAGCGTTAAAGTAGCCATTAGAAACACATTTACACCATCTCGCGTCAGGTTTTCCTTGAGGTTTGTGTAGTTGGCCCGATTTTATCGTTAAATAGGTTGGTTAGTTTTGTTGCAGGTTTTTGTTGTCTGGTAATCTTTGCCTGTTCAAAGGCCCAATAGCGGCCAAAACATCGATGCAGGTGTTAAAATCATACGATTGAAAATATGGAAAATATTGTGAAGATGACCTTCTATCCCTGTGTGGTCGGTACAAGTGGTGTCACTGGCAGAAAAAAAAAATGAATATTAAAATCAGGCAAAATGTAAACAAAAAAATAGAATTGCCTGGCAGCTTTTAAGCAAGTCTTGAAATTAATTTCTCTGCCAGCGACTAACAATTGGACTGACCGAGCAATAACAGATTTTCATCTTCATAATAATTTCCATATTTTTAAATGGTATGATGTAAATTCAAATGCATGTTAACACCCGTTTCATTTACTTCCGGCAGCTATTGTTACCTGAACTATCTGTAATATCAGTTTTTTGCGTTCTTCGCTCAGTGTCTGCAGAAAATATTTTTATGAGAATAATAAATGTCTACGATTTGATATTGACGAAAAGTGTTTTTCGCAAAAACACATCTAAGAAAACATCTCTCTTATTAAACAACATCAAAACTTTTAAATGATCGAATCTTGACAACTTGCAATGTATAGAACAAATACAATTTTGTAGTCTGTTTTTTTTTTATATTGATTTACTCACTGCGAATATATTCATATTATTTTCGAGAGCGTCATTTAACATTCACTTGCACTGAGCAAAAAATAGAACAGTTACTTAGCGGGGAAGACGTTTAATGAAGAATTGTTGGTGAATAAAAAAAACATTTTCAAACGTTTATGTTCCAATACCCTGGCTGGCAGAAATATTCCAACTAATAAACAGCATTATAAACAATATCATCATAATTATTGCAACTATTAATAACATTTTGCAGAACGGATAGCAACCATTAGTTATGTTCATAATTTGTGAATCTTAATTGGACATCAAAAAAAGCGTTTTACAATTTTTATTGGAAAGAAGGACATACTTCTTCTATTTTTTTTCTAATTCAAACTAATATTTCGCGTAGGACCAACAAGTTCAAGATTGAAACAGGTAAAATTCTGAAAAAGAAAGGAAAAGTTGAATGTTTGTGTACACATGCTAATAAAAGCGAATAGAAATATGCCGTTGTCACATTTTTTTAAATTTGTATTTACCTGCAGTGTGTGTTTTGAAAAAAAGGGAAACAGCAGAACATAAAATTATGAATGTCGTGAATGTTTTTTTTTTTTTTTAACGAAAATACTCAGCTTGCCTTTCAATAAAAAATTGTAAATGGCATCCTTTTTATAACGCCACTTTTGTGTTTTCGATTCAACGTTTACTTTTCCCAAATAAGGAATACCATACATGTAGGATATTGTCATGCAAAATTCGAGAGATAGTGTTCATTCCTTCATAGTTAATCGGCATGTTACTAATTTTAGTATTTTTGCTCTAGCTCTGTATGTTTACTTCGTTTGAATCAGGCAGTATGATATCAAAATTTGTAATCAAATAAACAAATAAAATATCATTCAATCAATAAAGAATAAAATATCATAGAACAGCGATAATCTCTGTTATTTTTTCTTCTGACCCAATCTAGATGAAAATTGTGTTTTGTGGAATAGGTAAGTTTCATAAAAGTAAGTCCATCCAAATTCCATCATAATTTAAAATTCATATTCTTACATTTCGCAGATAAATGCTAGTCTTTAAATTGTAACGTTTTTATAACATTCATCATTTTAGTTTGTGACTTGTCACAGATTGTTTATAACACCACAGCGCGAACCATAAAGCGTAAGTTACTACATAAAGGTCGCAAATTATCTTACTAAAAACAGCATTTTAAACGAATGTTTGGTTTATACGTTCGTTCAGTTTTGAAACAGAGAAAACGAATAAAAGATAGGGTATAATCTCTGCTCTTACATGACATATTTAAAACATATTTAAAAAGTTACTTCTGGCATTGTACATGTAAATAAAAAGTGACAAGTGTAACAATCCCTTTGGACATAAAAAGCAGCAAAGAAAATAATTATTTTGACAATATTACAAAAGTCCCAACAACAACTTGAACTCCCAAGGGGGCGGAAGAAAAAATAACAGAGATTATCGCTGTTCTATGATATTTTATTCTTTATTGTTTGACTGATATTTTATTGAATTTTATACATAAATACATATACAAAGAAACAAACCACTTGTATTGCACTATGTATTTACAGTCACATTGTGAAACACCTTTATGTTCAGAAAACAACTGTTTTATATTCGTTGCCGAATAAAAAGGAAAACACGTGCATTGTATCGTCCAAATGGTAGAAAAGAATCTTGAGTGTATGTGGTTTTTTTTTTTTTTTAACAAATAATGTTTATGTTCATGTTGGCCAAATTTTGTATAATACAAAACAGTATTAATAATTAACAGAGTTTATCAAAATTACAGGACAAAATCGTGCTTATTTTACCCTCTGGTAGTGCTGAGTGCGACATAATATCTTTTACTTATTCTTGCTTTTGGATACTGATTGTACCAATCAGTTGTGTTGTCCTAGAATTATTTTAAACCTACTGATTTTATTGTAAAGGAGATACTTAATCGAATGATGTGACAGTTTACAGTAGATGTACTTGTGTTGCCTTGAAGTACCAAAATAGGCAGACACGTTGTGGTTTTCAGCCAGACCGGTGGTCTCACAGTTCTTCATAGATTTTTTTTAATTGGAGATGGTATGATAATTTCTGACTGATTTTAATTACTATTTCTCAATGACATGAGGAAAAGGAAAAATGCAAACTTCAAAACGGAGCCTTTGAAATTCTTTAGCATGTCTATACGTTAGCAGTTTACGACCAATTATATCGCGCTGAATCAATCATCAGACAGGAAATATCTGTTTGCTAATTTGCATTTCTTTACAAAAAAATGATTAGCACACATGACAAAAAGATTGGAAAAAAAAAACAAATAAAAAAGAATTTGTGATAAAACAAGAGCACGTTAAAGAAGAATATATTTTCACGGATGACATCATGAAATTTCATATTCTTCATTTAAAATTTAAAGGCGGTGCTAGATTTTCCTATATTTCGTTAACAAAGATCGGTCGCCTGTGTATATCAAACAGGAAAAGCGACCATAAACTTTACAGCTTTACACAATAAAACTCGCTCAGTTGAAACAGTACACAGGTATGCCAAATACAACAAAAGGCAAATGTTGGGACAAAGAAACACTCTGATCTCATCCCAGTATTGTATAAGGCTCCATTTCAAAAATCTTTTCCACGTTTTCTTCCATGTTATTCTGTCATCTAATTCCATACATATACTAGTTCCCGGCTATGCTTCATTACTTTACCATTTTATTCTTCTTCTCTTTCAACCACGGCCTTTTTCATACTTATAAGATCAGCATTTTTTGCTTGTTTGTTTAATCGAGACTTTTCGCCGCTTTCAACATTATTTCCTTAATACAACGACGACAGTTCTTTAATAAATGGTTTTTTTTAGTACTTTTAGCGGTACTTGACAAAGATGGATTCAGCTATGCTTTCTCCAGGAATTCCTGCATAAATTGGCCATCGTGACATCAATTATTGGATAGGTTATTTGAATAGTATCTCTATTTCACAGTTATCAGAAAATGTCTAAAGAATGGCAGCAGATCGTACCTTTTACATGATTGCTAATGAACAAAACGCAAGCAATATAGATGGTGCTTGTCTATCACAGAAACGAATCGGACATAGATGACATACAATGTAATGGTATTATGTATATCTATATGTCTGATATGTACATACTCGAAAATAGAATCCAGCATGCAACAATTTTGGAAATGTTGACGAATAGGTTAAAAAAAAGCTCATTGAAATTACCATAATAAGATGGTACGCAATAAATGAATATTAGATATTCTAGTAGTAGCTTCCTATAACGTACATATCCCTGAGTTTAGAAGGCAGCGATGAAAAACATTCTTTATCTGAAAAAAACACATTAACTACAATTTTATGGCCGTGCAATTGAGAAAACATAGAACACATATCATGGTATCAGTTATCAGAATATACAATGAAAAATACTCGCCTTTCATCTTTTCATCGCTGTATTGTTGTCATAAGGTAAATGTCTGAAAGATAAAAAAGTACATCAATATTCTTAAGTAAACGTGTCATTATTGCATAACATATATGTTCTTTAAATCTGGAAATGCTAACTCTTGGCATGCTAATGACAAACATAGGGTATTCGTCGGAAAATACAGATTGACACCAGAATGCACAGAACGCTTCACGCTACTAACTTTTATATAATTATGCAGCATGGGGCGATAGTCCACAAACCACTTTCAATTCAAATTTAACAAAAACAACAGCAATATTTACAGGGAATTTTTGCGATTTCGTAATAAAAAAAAAATACACTACTTTATTCTTTGCCCAATATTGTCAAATCCTCCATAGCTAATAGTTTATGGTTTGGTATAGGTAATACGTACAAAATTAAGAGCACAAAGGCTTCTCGATGCTTTTCCTGACATCGTCGAGTCAGTGCACAAGTGGACGTAACGATTGTAAACTTTGACCAGTGGACACCCTACGATATGACCTTTTATTAATCTATGGTTTTATCTTTTTCACGGGTCTTCAGTCATTTGCACTTTGTTAAAAGTCTAATGCTTATTCTATAAAGGTATTCCTTATGCCTTCTATATCAATACGACGCTTGGAAATCAATTGGCAACAACGCTTTACTCACAATTTTACTCTATTTTGTCGTCCCACAGGCGTCACTTGTACTTCGGCGTTTGGAATATGTGTCGAATACTACGATTATCCCTCGCGCGACCGTTATTGTAAAAAAAGACTTCCGTAATTACTTCATTGTGGGTCTACCTTGATGACACTCGTCACAACTTGGACGATTCTGTACCTCAATCTAACCTCGTCTGTATCAAGGGGTTTTCCATTTTTAAATACTGCCAGTAACATAATCTTAAATATGACGGCACCCATGTAAATCGAGAAACAATGGCAACAATAGCCACGATGATAAGCAACTTGAAAGATTCTGATGGAAAATTGTGACTAGTCTTTCCTTTTTCTAGGTGGAGTATTATGATTTAAACATGGTAAAGCGGCGTATTTCCAGCAAAGAGAAGTAACGTCTATGTGCATATCAAGCTACAGCCGAGGTATTTGATAAACGGATCAACTTGATGAAACTGAATTTTGCTATATTCTAAAAACTACATTGCGTTAAACAAAAAGGTAATTATATTGTCTGGTCGACTATCCGCTTTGCTGTCACAGAACTAGGTCACTGTTTACTCCTTCGTCGCCCTGGGTGTTCTATATTGCGAAAGAACTTAGTGTGGGCATGGTGTATGCGTCATGGTAAAACGTGTCATTTTTGAAACAGTTTGTACAAACCAAATCGAGTAACAACGAACAACGCAATTGCTAGTCCTCGTTCTTACACCCTATATGCACGGTGCATACAGCTCTGTTTTTGTTTACACGCATGCAGTCTTTTGACTACCGACAGCACCATTTACAGAGCCAAAGAACCCATCTGTCAAAAATAATTTGCATTAGATTAAGTTGTTAATCACTTGAAAATTCCATTCTAGTTGAAAAGATATAGTCAAAATTATTCCAAAAGGTGAATGTGCGGCGACATTGTCCTGCTTGAGCTCTGACTCGGGCAACAGGCTCGGATATCCAACATTTCAACACAATGCCTCAACATCAGCTGATTAATTGTTTGATTTTCGTTTATTTATCATCGCCAGGGTTTGCCCGAGACGTCCCAGGACTTTTAGTTATGTTGCAAGGGGATAGAGCAGATACAGGACGAAACCTATCCTGAAGTTAGCTCTCTATATAGCACCGTCACACGGGACCTAGGTTTAAATTCTCATCCGTACAGTCTGTTAGTAATTTTAGTTTGACAGCCGTCGGAATCGAACCCACATCCTCGTTCATTGATTTTCCGTTCATCTATTGTCGCCACTTGTTGCCCTGATGGACGACACTCCCTGTAGGTTGTTAATTATGTTCCGTAGAATAGTGCAAGATACAGGACAAAATCTAACGTAAGCTACGCCCGGTTATTTAGCGTGCTAGGTGTCAAGCACCGTCACATAGGCCTCATGGTTAATGGCTCAGTCTTTAAAATATTAACAATTTTAAATGACCAGCCGTGGAGCTCAAACCCGCACCCTCAAGTGGCCCAAGATTTGACATACACAAGTGCTATTCTCCACCACATAGGCTATTCAGGATGGTCATATTAATAGATGCTCACATCAAAATAATTCAAACGTCTATTACTTTGTGCCGATTTTAAGAATTTGCATATTATGACCGTGCATAAAGGGAGGTGAGAACTAGAATAAACAGTTGGATTGTTTGATGTTCGTCGATGCTTTTCCATTAAACTGGTTTCAAAGTGACATGGTTTAACATGACGCACACTGTGTGCTCATACAGATAATGCAGAATATACGATTATATAACGTAATAAAGGTGACATAGCCTCGATTTTTTTTTTCGGAATGTTTGTGTCTAGCGTAATGGTGTGATTTAAATGTTATCGCTGTTGATAAATGCGGCATTTAATTAGCAATAATACTAAGATGTTGAAATAGGCGTGGCAATATTAGTTCTCGTGTAAATTTCATTTCTAACTGAAGGTTGTTGGCTTGCGAAGACAAAAGAAAATACTTCAGATATTGTGTAATTTTGTATACATGTACGCGACACCACTTACACTTCTACATTTCATTTGGAATGCGTTGTTTAACCCTTTACCACACAATCCCGACTTTTAACGACCCTGAGAAAGAGGCCTTTTGAAAACATTGTGGGAAAAGGAGAAAATGCTGGTAACCAGCATTTTCTCCTTTTCCCACAATGTTTTCTAACCTATCAATGACAAATTTCATCATTTGGGCCACCTTTAATTTGTCGTCTGCAAATGCTTACAATTTGGACTGGTCTAAAATTTTGTCGTTTGGTAAAGAGTTAAACTGTGTAATATTCAACATAAAAGGCCGAAAACAGTTATTGTTATTGCTTTGAATCTGAACGTTCCTTTGATGTTTATAATAATGTATTTGGTTAATTGTACAAAAAGGTATATTTAATTAATAAAGGAAATAAAGCTATATGGAAGTTTCATTACTGTTTAAAAAAAAAATCTCTCCAAACACTGCTGTTCTGTATTTTTCAGATTAGATTGTCTCTGTTCCAGAAAGAGCAAAGTAACGGTACTGTCTAAATTATTTGTGTCAGCAGTGTTGCGTTACCATTAAACTACTAAATAAATGAAAATTGTAAAGAAAAAAACAAATATTGCAATTTCAAAGTTGATTTCACCGGAAAGAAAACTCTGTATCGGACAGTGTAGATCAAAGGTCAGACTGCACGTTCTGTGCAGTCTGATCTTGATCTACACTGTCCGCAAAGGGTCGGTGAGTCGAGCTTAGCAGCTTAAGGGTTAAGTAAGTTCCACATTTATTCTCGGACATTTCGCCGAGACTGCGATTTCAGAAAATACTGTTTCTATTTCCCAAAGACGTATCTTATGCAACACTACAGGCATTGGGATCTTCCGAGTTAACGTCAATGTGCCTGGCTTTGGAATTGAATCTGCACGATATCGCCTGCGGTACGTTGGCATAACCTGAAGATTACCACCGACTAGGCTAGAGGATGCAAAAAAAAAAATGTATTAACTCTTCACCTGCTAAGTGAAATGAAACTTTTAAGCCGATAGTAAAAACCCAAATTTTGCTATATCAAAGGGGTTTTTTTTTTAGGGAAAATCTCCTCACGGACAGTGTAGATACAAGATCAGACTGCACGTTCCGTGCAGTCTGATCTTGATCTACACTGTCCGCAAAAGGTCATTGAGCCGCGCTTAGTAGTCTAAGGATTAAACCAGTAGCGGTTTATCCGTGGTAGGCCTATCCAGAACTACATGTAGTTTGGCACAATATATGCGTATTCCTGCTCCAGAACGAGACTTTATGCTGCTTTTTCCAACTATATTATATCAAATAACAACACGTTTTCTCCCTTGACATCCATAGCTCTCATCGTCGTATTTATTAACTCTTTACCAGATTACTGGATTCTAGCCTATTCAAATTGAAAACATTTGCAGACGACAGAGGAAATGCAGCCCCAACCATTGGATTTGTTTTTGGAAGGGTAGAAAACATTGTATGAATAGAAGAAAATGCCGACGTTTATTTTCAAAGATGAAAGTGAATGACATGTCAACAAGCCCTGTGCAATGTTATGTAACCACTTGCGGACAGATCAGGTATCGATTGTATCGATTTTGTTTGATTACATTGTTGAAAATTGAAAAAAAAAAGCTCTTTTAGCTCTTTCCAAAAGCCATCAGAGTCGGGGGACTAGGGGTTGTTTTTTGTTTGTCTTGGAGTTTAACGCCGTTTTAACAGCTTAGGTCACATCGCGGTGGTCAGTGCACCTACGGATATGTTTCCTGAATTTTTTAAACCATTACTAACGCAACTTCCTTCACAAGCCACGAACTGCGAGTCTCACATGGATCAGAGGTGAGAGGCGAAAAATCACCGGAAATAATCTTGCCCGAATCGAGTATCGAACACTGAGCTACCAAGTCGGGTTTATTCACATCTAGGCAGCTGAAGTACTTTCGGGTGGCATGGATCAAGTTCAGACTGTGAGAATGTGTAGCGTGAGCTTGTTTTTACAATCTCATTTATTGTTCTAATTGATTGTATAGTTTAACGCCGTTTTCAACATTATTTCAGTTATATCGCGGGGGCCAGTGCACCTATCCATGCTTTCCTGGAGTCTCTGTTACCAGTACTCCGCACCATATTCTTTCCAAGCCACTGGCTGCTTTCCCACATAACCATCGTCGAAACAATGGTCAGCGGTGATCAGCGGTGAGAGAGGACTGAATCCTGTCGCAATAACTATCATCAATCCTCGGAATTGGCCGAGCCGAGGATCGAACCAACGACCTCCTGTTCTTAAGTCTTGTACGCTACCGACTGAGCTACGGGGCTCGGCTATTGTTCTAAACTAATCTTCATAGGTCCCTTCCTTTGAAAAACTTGTAACTTTAACCCTTAACTTGCTGTATAAGTTAAACGAAACTTGCAAGCCAATAGTACAAAACCCAAATATTGCTAGTTCAAACTTACTTTTGGGTAATGATAGCTCCCGATCGGACAGTGTATATCAAAGATCAGACTGCACGTACTGTGCATCTTATCTTGATCTACACAGTCGGCAGTTTCTTGAGTTGTGCTTAGCAGCCTAAGAGTTAATGTATATCTCGTTCTCTTACAAGCCAAGGAAGTAAAAATTAAATCACAAATAAAATAATATGTCGTAACACCTGCTTGTTGAACTGTCGACGTGATAGCAAAGCTCAAAGAACAGGTTTGAAAAATATATACTAGTATGTGTCTCTTTTGAATAAATTATCCCTAGGTACTTATGCTCGATAAAATATTTCGCTACAATGGACGTCACAAAAACACTTTTTTTGTGTGTGTTTAGGAGGCGCTGGTCAAGCTGCAGTGTCTCTTGGCACGGTCTTGCAGACCCAACGCCTAGCACTGGTGAAATCAAAGAAGGACACACACGCAAACAAAAATGTTGTGTTGATGTGACTGAAATACACTTGATCGCGGAGTGATGTCGTGTTTCAAACTCGCTACCAGATTTGTTTATGCCATCACCTGGACTAAAGGACTATAAATTGCATAAGAATCAGAAATTTATGAGCCATGTTCTTGCAAGAGGCGGTTTAATGCATTCCCGAAATGCCTGATAAAGAGCAAGTCATTTAACTCTTTACCAAACGACAAAATTTTAGACTAGTCCAAATTGAAAGCATTTGCAGATGACATGATAAATGTGACTGAAAATTTGAAATTTGTGTTGGGAAGGGTAGAAAACATTGATGGAAAAGGAGAAAATGCTGGTTACCAGCATTTTCTCCTTTTCCAACAATGTTTTCTAAAGACTTCTTTCTCAGGGTCGTTAAAAGTCGGGATTGTGTGGTAAAGGGTTAAGTATTATGGATCCATAAAATCAAATTTGGTTGATAACTGACTGGATTACGAGGTACCACTGGTCCTTTGAGCCGCAGAAAATTTATCAATAGCAAAGACCTTTGGCCCAGGGCAGTCTGCGCGGACTGCGAAACGTTTGGAGATGCATTAAGCCTCATCTTCACAGAGCATGACTCATATGAAAATAATGCTCAAATGTATCAATGCTATAAATGAAAAAGGCCTATAACAACCCGACTGGGTGTCTTTTAAAACCCCTTAATCAACGTTTCGGCCTGTGCCTTCTTCGGGATATAAACAGATTTTTGTCACTGTCGAGGCTATGCCTCAATACTGTCATACTCTAATGTCGCTTTGTAACGATATCATGGCTAATAATAAAGTCAATCAGCTTGATTGACCTTTTATGAGACTTGTGGAACTTACAGCATCGCTGGTTTCTAAATAAAGCCGAGGCCCTTACAAAACATTGAAGCGGTACATCTTAGCTAGCCTTATTGAGGTTTCCATTTAATTAAACAAATGCGGTATCGAATCACTACAGTTAAAAGTTCTAATCTTCCACATTACAAGCCACGTATTGCACCGGCAGTTTTCTGCTTTTTTATCATAGCATTATCGTATAGGCTCGTAAAACCATCCATTTAGCGAAACCCGGGATATCCGAAACGGTGAAAAAACGTTCAAAAAATAATCCTGCAAAAGTACCCCGATGATCATAAAATCCCGTTCTATCTGAATCTCCCCGCAGGGATCTGGTTTTATTGCCCATTTACCGCACAAACCAAACCATAATATTTAAAGATGAAAACTGCGCCGCTGTTGGTAAATGGGCTGGGATACATCAAAAGATATCGTTCATCACATATGGAGGTATGCTGGTTCCCCGCGCCTGAGAACAAAGCCATATGACAACATACGTTATAATACCTGTGATATTGTTTACGGAACGGGTACCAATTCTATTTTCGCATCATAACCACAAGACCCCAGTCATGATTATTTTCAAGCATTGTCATAAGGCAAGGATTCAAATACATCCAGGTGGATTTTGATTTACTTTATTTAATAATGTGTAACATTTACGCAAGATTTAAGATAGAGCTCGGATATCAAAGAAAGATTTAGATCGATACTATATTTAGCCCTGAAGATTCCGGCTTCCCGATGGGCAAAGCGATTGTGCTATCCAACCTGTAAACCTTTTTGTAACTCCACGCAGTTTACTTGCGACCAAGAAACGTATATAAGGCGTAACTTTTTCGCAAGTAAATAGCTGTGTTTAAATGTTTTATTTTACGACATGAAGACCTGTCTCGGCAGTGCCTTGTCTTATGCTAACCTTTACGGCATCAGGGACAAAGTTGGTTGCATTTGGGACACTATGCATAATGACCAGACGGCATGGGACATGAAATGTCGTCTTTTCTTATCTGCTACCCTTTAACGATCTCGGGGTGGAAGACTTTTGAAAACATAATGTGAAAAGATTTAATGATTGTATGGTGTTTAACGCCGTTTTCAACATTATTTCAGTTATATCGCGGCGGCCAGTGCACCTATCCATGCTTTCCTGGAATTTCTTTTACCAGTACTCCGCACAATATTCTTTCCAAGCCACTGGCTGCTTTCCCACATAGCCATTGTCGAAACAATGGTCAGCGGTGGGAGAGGAATGAATCCTGTCGCAATGACTATCATCAATCCTCGGAAAGAAGTTGGCCGAGCCGGGGATCGAACCAGCGACCTCCTGTTCTCAAGTCCTGTACGCTACCGACTGAGCTACGGGGCTCGGCTATGTGAAAAGAAGAATCTGCTGGTAATCCTCATTTTCTCCTTTCCCACTATATTTTCTAACCTATCAAAGACATTTTTTTTTTTTCAATTTAGCCACATTTTTTTTTCGTCTGCAAATGATTTGAAGTCTACACTGGGGTAATAATATACGCGTATTTTGTCAAATATGGTAACCTTTAGGCTGTTAAGCGCGACTCAATGACCTTTTTCGGACAGTGTAAATTAAGATCAGACTGCACGGAACGTGCAGTCTGATCTTGAATCTACACTGTCCGATTAGGCGATATTCCCCTCACACTTCCCCCATGAAAAAAGCTTTGAAATAGCATTTTTTTTTTTGTTTGTACGAACGGCGTGAAAGTTTCATTTCTTTCACTTAGCAGATTAGGATGGTCTCACAAAAACAGCCTTGAGTTTTGAGTTCAGGTCTATAAATGCAGACCGTTCTGCACGATCATGTCTGACGTTGAGCTGCAATGTTTTGGCTGAAAATTGAGTTTAGCTGGTCGTTCGATTCTAATACAGAACCCTTTAACTCTTCACAACACGACAAAAATGTAGAGTTACCCAATTTGAAACCACTTCCAGACGGCAAATGATGCAAATTTTCCTTGATGGGGCAGAAAACATTGTGGGAAAAGGAGAAAATGCTGGTCAGCAGTATTTTTTCTCCTTTTTCCACAATGTTTTCAAAAGCCTTCTTCCTCAGGGTCGTTAAAAGTCGCCATTGTATGGTAAAGGTTTAATAAAGCTAAACATAACAGAATGTGCGATATAATTCCAACTGCTCCGCTCCACTCAGTATTTTGCTAAGCATTGTAGGTACGGGAAGCATTGTAGCTAAACATGCAAGTGAATGAATGTTGTTCAAAGGCCGTCGACAACCGTCGAAAGAGTTTATCCCATATCCGGCTAAATAAGTGAAATGGAATTTTCAAACCGGTAGTAAAAAACCGAATACATGTAATGCTATTTCAAACTTATTTTTTGGGAAAAAAATCTCCTCATCGGACAGTGTAGATCCAAGATCAGACTGCACGTTCTGTGCAGTCTGATCTTGATCTACACTGTCCGCAAAAGGTCGGTGAGTCGCGCTTTGCAGCTTAAGGGTTAAGTTTATAATAATTACACCATGCTCTGTGAGCAATTGGTTCATCTTACCAACCGAGAAAACATTAGACTGGTCCAAATGCCAAGCATTTGAAGACGACAAACAGGCTGATACCCAAATGATGAAATTTTCATAAGAAAGCTGGTAACTCGCATTTTCTCTTTTTCCCACAACGTTTTTAAATGCATATTACATCATGGTCGTTGAAAATCGGGATGGTGTGGTAAAGAGTTAATGCATTTGCAAAAAGTGTCCACCCATGCCATGCTGAGGAGTCCGCGCAGGCTTACCTGGATCGAAATGTTTTGCTATTGGTCATTTTGCGTGTCAAAGGACCATTCTACATTATGATTTTGGTCGGTTTTAAGACAAAAAGGATCTATATCAACTCTTTACAAAACGACCAGTCCAAATCGGAAGCTTTTAAAGACGACAAAATAAGTGCGAAGCAAAAAATTGAAACTTGTTCAGAAAGGGTAGAGAACATTGTGGGAAATGGAGAAAATGCTGGTTACCTGCATTTTCTCCTTTTTTCCACAATGTTTTCAAAAAGTTTCTTTATCAGGGGCGTTAAAAGTCGGGATCGTGTGCGAAAGGGTTAAGCGACGACTTGCTCGGCATAACGCATTACAAAGATGCGCCACTAATATGTTTGGCCCTGAAAAGTTTACCAGATTTGATCGCAAGACGTCGTTCCTAGGTGCTGGTTGTCACAATACCTCCAAAAGATGGCCTTTGTCATCTTGTAGCAGACCATCTTGAAAATAATGTACCAAACGGAAAATAATATCTTGTAATTGGGCTGAGAGTAACGAATATTAAACGAAATATAGCCAAGAAAGCGTCAGCATGTGTTGGAGTTTAACGCCGTTTTTAACAGCTTTGGTCATATCACGGCGTCAGTGCACCTATGTATGTATTGCACGACTTTCTCACACCAGTTCTGACACAACATTCTTTCTTAGCCACAACTTAGACTACTTTTGTCGCATGCAAACAGAATTGAGAGGCGAAAAATCGCAGGATAGAAAGAGCGTCAATGGGGTATCGAACTCGTAACCACCAGTTCTCGAGTCAGATACCCTACCAACTGAGCTACCCGGCCAGGCTGAAACGTCTACAAAAATGTTTTGTAATGTTTCTATATACACTTTGGTATATATTTCTGCTTTGTTGGGAGGAAGAGAACGGTGGTTGGGGAGATTGACTGTTATACTGGACTTGAACATGTATTTTTTTTGCTCAAAGTTACATACTGTTACAAAAAAAAGCTAGTTTCGTGGCTGCCGTGATTCCAATGCGTCCAGAGTGAATCGATAAAATGAATTTCTAATGATGGAATCATTGGAACTGATTTCCCTGGACAGTCTTCTTAAATGGGAAACATTTGGTTACAGGAATGCTAAAGCCAATTTCCATACAAATTTTCAGTGTTTTTTGTCGGGACGCTTTCCTGTCGTTGTATAGAAGGCAAAGAGCAGCACGATAGTATCAATTGCTGAAACTAGTCTTTTTTTTTTTTCTGAAAGATTTCTGGATACTATTAAGATTCAAGGCGCCCATGGGTCTCCATCGAGGATACATGTCATAAACCTTTTCAGCGCCATAGGCGAAAAACAGGGGCTTCTGCTGCCGGCATAGATAAAGATCTGATTGCAAAGATCTTTGCGGTCTGATTTTGGATCTATACCCTAGGCTTTTTTTAGTCAAGCTTTTAAGATAAAAATCTTTCTGGGTTTCAGGGAATTGTCTCTTTTAGTCTTCGAAAGAGGTTGAGTTAGATATTCGGCTATAAAAGTGTTAAGCATGTAAAGCCGACAGCTCCATTGCTGTTAAATTCTCACCGTGGTGCATAGTTATACAGAGACCGTCTTGAATTCTAGGTCGAAACATGTCCTTTTTCCCATTGTTATCCACCATTTCTTTCAAAAAAAAACATAGGTGCACGTCATAGCAAGCACTTTAGCAAGCATCATTATTTGCAAAATCATTAAGCACTACTAAATGTTGATGCTTGAAGATCTTTGGAAGTTAAACAGATTTACGTAGCATCATGAACTACGGAAAGTGCAAACGGACAAAAGAGCGCATAATTATTAAAGGTCGGTTGTGTTACATAACCTTGGCTTCAGTCTATTTTCACAATTTTATTATATCCGTTGAGGGCCTGGTTTATAAACGCCGTCATGGTTGATTGTGAAAAGTCAAGAGAGCAAATACGTGTTAGGTTAAAGTATAACTGGTGAAACCATAAAAAGGGCATAACCTGGTATTCTGGTCGCCATGGTATGTTCACAGCAAACTTATGGATAGTATAACCTTATCGGAGTCCTAATACAAATTATACTGTACATGTATCTTTACAGAAAGTGTTCATCAAGATCAGACTGCACATAGCGTACAGTCTGATCTTAGATCCAAACATCCGTTTTTTCACTTCAGATATTCTTACAAAAGAAATCTTGGAATTTTCAAAAATTTCGTCTTGAGAAATATGTTTGGGCAATCTACTGGCAAAAAGGGGCTTAATGCATCTCTGATATGCATTATACCAAGCAAGACATCACATAACTGTGGATCCATAAAATGCATTATTTAGTCTAACAATTGACTGTATATGGAGGAAGCGTGGTCCTTGGACATAAAGAAAAATTGACCTATAGCAAAAATTTTGGACCCATGATAGCCTGGGCAGACTGCGTAGGCGGACATTGGTCGATACTTTTTGCAGATGCATTAAACCCTCTTTTCACACACAGCAAGGCTCATATCATGAATTGGCCACGCAAAGGATTAATGCCAGAAGAAGATCCTCCGTCTGGCTTTTAGCTTACATGTATATACAAGCCAGCCGTTGTCTTGCAAACAACTCCGTTATGAGAAAACCGTGTAGTGCTGTTCAAAATGAAATAAGCACTGAAATGAAAACATCGCTTAGACACCAATTTATTATTCTAAATACATGTACATATTGCGTGATTTGCATAAGCAGATTAGAATGGAAGTAATTTCTCCCTTTTCACCACAATGTTTCCAGCATGGTCCCCTGCAGGACGTAAGAGGATGTCTGCAGGAGGTAAGCGATGATGATTCGAACAAATTCATTTGTTCAAAACAATTTCCTTGTTTTTGAGGACAGTGTAGGACAAGTAAACGATCTGTGTAATCTCATATTGTAAGAACAATGTGGTATATTTTGAGAAAGCGGTTGATTAAACCAGCTTTTTGTCCTTGAAACTGCAATAGCAGCACTACTGTGGTTTACTGAATTAACATATTTCGCACTTTAAGCTGTGAAGTGACATACATATTAGGCGCTGTAAGTGGTAAAGTGTTGGGCCTGTAAGAATCGCATTATAATACAAATGAAAATTCCAGGGTATACATGAAAATATCAAGGTTGAAACAAAATTCAAAACCGTACCATATGCCAGTTCAAAGGGCAGCCGACCTCCATATCTCGGCAAACAGGCGGAGATTGGGTTTCATGCAATTATTGGCCACTTCAGTATCATGATGGTTCAGTGCAAGAATGCCAAGTGCATGAACATCACTCGGATATCTTAAATCACTTTGTAATGTGCAATAAATTAGTGAATTACGTTTTCATGGAGAAAGGGAAGCTATTACACTCTATATTGGGTTCTAGGCGTGTTACATAAACGAGGGTATATAGGCGAGTTGCTATTGTGACCAGAGTAGACCAAGACCAAAGCCCGTATTCACCAACCATGCTTAAGAACGTTCTTTGTCTGAATCTCCAAGATTTTCTAAATTTAAAAGTAACACAACTTCTGATTGGCTAAACCAAATGGTTTAGCCAATCAGAAGTTGTGTTACTTTCAAATTTAGAAAATTCTGGAGAATAAGAACAAGAACGTTCTTAAGAATGGTTGGTGCATACTGGCCCGGACTGCATCGGACATGCATCTTGATTCTGGTCTATACTGTTCCTCAATAAGAGATGTCCAGTAAATGAAATGTTCTGGTCTGATCCAATTATTGCGAAGTGCCCAATTCTCCTTGCTGTTTATGCAAAGAGTCGGTTAATTGTTTTGGAACACTGTATGTTTTCTTCGTGAAAGTTAAATCCGATGCGACTGTCAACTTCTATTAGCTGAAATTAGGAAAGATTAGGAGCGTGTTAGCCGGCTGTGTAACGAAATTGAAAGACTTCATAGATATCTCTGAAAGTAAAAGAAAAAAAAAATGAACATAGTATCTTTTCCCGCTTACATTAAAACGACTGATGAAGTGCATCTATTTCTCCTGCGTTAGCACAGCCTAACTGTAGATATATTAGACTTCGTAAAGTTCCGAATAAAATTTTGAGGAACAATTAGGCTTGTTCTCGTACAAATGTAGCCATTTACAAATCCATTTAGAAAGGCGTTCTTAGTCTAATTTAAAATTTATATAGTAACACAATTTCTAATTTGCTAAATCATCTGGTTCAATCAATCAAAATTGTCTAACTTTGAATTTTCAGATATACCTGAGAATTAAGAAAAAAAAATCAATTCAGAATGACAGGCGAATTCTGGATAAGGTGTGTGTAGTTTGGTGTGTGTACCGCTTTGATAAAGAGCTGAAATAGCTCTTTGTCAAGGCCGCACAAGACCAGGGTCCTTATTCAGCAACCATCTTAAAAGAAAAAAATATTTTCCAAGATTTACAAAAATTTGAAAGTAACATAACATAAGGGTTTAGCCAATCAGAAGTTTTGTTACATTCAAATTTTGAAAATTCAGGAGAACAAGACTCAGACCTTTCTTAAGGATGATTGGTGAATACGGACCCAGGTTACAAATAATATCAGCGGCGCTCTGGAAAAAGGGGACTAGTGTATGTCTGTGGTGCATTATACCAAGCAAGTCATCATATAATTACTGATCTATAAAACCCGTTTTGCTTAACAACTGACTGAATCATGAGGTGCAGAAAATTGACCAAGAGCAATGATTTTCGATACAGATCAGCTGCCTTGGACGATACTCTTTGGCAATTTGTATGTACGAATTTAACCGCCTTTTTCACAGAGCATGGTTGATATATACTGGATTTAGGGTGTACTCATGCAATACAGTCTGTATTTGTAAGCAATGATCTCATATAACATATGATATAATTCTTTCTGAACAACATAAATTTTTCGACATAAAGCATACAGATTCATAGCCAGACAATATAATCCAGTGTATGTGAAATTAATACATGCGTGGGAATAGCAAATTTATGTACACGACAAATTTAGAGACTATACCAGAACCACATTGTATATCTGAGAAAAAAAATCGGAAGACAGCTTGAAAAAGTGACTTGCTCTTCTCCGCATTTTGTCATTCTAAGACCACCTACAGTTATATAAGTCTCCACAGGCATGGTACCTGTAAGAATGACGAGGGTTTGCCACAAGACATTTTTAAAAATGATGTCATAAAATGAAAGTGCGCATCTTCATTTCGGAAATGAATCACCGGGGGTCTCATGATCAAATGTTTAGTTACGTAGAATATTGGCTACGAAATGAGCTATTTCAACACATTAAAATGACGACTCGAACAAATATGTATGAAATAAAATCAGTTAAGGTAAAGATCTACCACAGGCGTCCAGCGATTACGTTCATTCTAAGTTGATCGAACAAGGAAGGAAGAAAGCCGTAAATCACGTGTAATTATAGCAGAAAGGCATAAAGGGACCATAAATAAATTATATCGCTATTCCCTGATTGATAGCAATAGTTTGTTAATAAGAAAAACCTCGTTTAAAGGTTAAATCAAAGGCTGGTTTGTTAGATCACTTCGTAGGCGCCCTTTGCTCTCTAATGGCGACCAATCCAGTAAATCACCTGATAACCCATTGCTGCTGCAATAGGATTTTTACGAAGCTGCAAAAGACATGCTTGGACAGATCGGAAGGAATAGGGTCGACTGCGTGTAACCAGTAATTGATCCTTTGTCCTTATCGTATTCTATGCAGTTGAACAATATGTTTCTGTTCTTCAAATGTTTTCGCATAACATTTATTGAGCTATGTTTTTTTGTCAGTTTTAAACAAGCTCGACTCCAAACTGGTCCTCCCTTAACCTGCTAAATGGGTGAAATGAAAATTTCAGTTGATGGTAAAAAAAATCCAAATTTCGCTATTTGGCGGAGGATCTCCTTAACGAACAGTGTAGATCAAGATCAGACTGCACGTTCTGTGCAGTCTGATCTTGATCTACACCGTCCGCAAAAGGTTATAGAGTGGCTCCTGGCAGCCTAAGGGGTTTACAAACATCTTGATCTTCTTTAATTCTCCAAAATAAACGTTTTAACGTTTTTATTTTTTCCATCAATCTTTCTATTTGTGTTGCGGAGATTGTGATCTTTTCCCCACCTTTTTTGGCACTAGATAATACAAGTATCTGAAAAATACCGACAGCATAGGTCAAGATTACAATGCTCAGAACGCGAAGCTTTCTTTTTTCATAGGTCTCTACGGACCGATAGGTGTACATAAATGGAAATCTAGGCTCCCAGAGTATCGTTATGAGCTGCAATACTGCATTTCAAATTCAAGAGGGAAAACAGAAAAAAAAAATAGTCAAAATTCTAAGAACTAATTATTACAATACCAAAAATGGAAAGCCATTTGAATTTGAATTATTTCACTTTAAAATACAATAGTTGATCTGCTTTTGTTGACAATGCAGATAAACATGAGACTGCACTGATCATGCGGTCTGGTCATGGATCCTCGCACTTGATGTTTGGTGAATTATTTTGCGGCAAAAGTGTTATATATTAGCGACTGTTTTTTTTTTTCAAATAACTGACAATCGGAATGGTTATGTCATTTATTTGCTGCACTTAACCGTTATCCGTTGATCAGACAAGGAAAGTCTATATTTATCCGTACTGAAAGCAGTTGCAGATAACAAATAAAATACAGTTGCAATGGTGTTGTTTCATTTTGGAAGAATGCAAAGCATTGTTGGAAAAGGAGAACACACTGGTTACCAGTATCTCCTCCTTTTCCAACGACGTTCTAAAAGGCCTCCCCACTCATGGTCCTAAATTCACAGGATTATTTAACCCTTTACCACACAGTCCCGACTTTAAGCGACCCTGCAGGAGTAGCCTTTTGAAAACATTATGGGAAAAGGAGAAAATGCTGGTAACTAGCATTTTCTCCTTTTCCCACCATGTTTTCTACCCATTCAAAAACAAGTTTCAATTTTTGAGTCAGATTTATTTTGTCATCTCCAAATGCTTTGAATCTGGATAAGTCCAAAATGTTGTTGTGTGGTAAAGACTTAAGTAACATTTAATTTGTGTCGTCCGCAAATGCTTTCAATTTGGACAAGGCGAGAATTTTGTCGTCTGGTAAAGGGTGAAAGGTCTTTGGAAGTGTTTAACTCTTTACCAAACGACAAAATGTTAGACCACTCCGAATTGAAAGCAGTTGCAGACAACAAAATAAATGTGACTGAAAAATTGAAATTTGTTTTAGGAAGGTAGAAAACATTGTGGGAAAAGGAGAAAATGCTGGTTACCAGCATTTTCTCCTTTTCCCATAATGTTTTCAAAAGGCTTCTTTCTCAGGGTCGTTAAAAGTCGGGATTGTGTGGTAAAGAGATAATGTCATCTCACAACCTGTTGAAGTATTAAACTGTTATGATTACAGTTAATTTTATGTAAGCAATGTACTTTAACAGTTGCTTCCTGAAGAACGTGCCATTTAACCCTTAGGCTGCCAAACGCGACTCACTAACCTTTTGGGGACAGGGTAGATCAAGATCAGACTGCACAGAACGTGCTGTCTGATTTTGGATCTACACTGTCCGATGAGGTGATATTTTTCCTTAAAATTAAGTTTGAAATAGCATTATTCCGACTTTTACTACCATTTTGAGAATTTCATTTCACTTTTCTGGCAGAATATAGGGTTAACATACTAAATAAGTGAACAGAAACTTTCAAACGCTTAGTAAAAACCCCAATATTGCTATTTCAAAGATTTTTCTTTCTTTTTTTTCATGGAGGGTGGAGGGGGAATACTTCCTTATTGGACAGTGTAGATCCAAGATCAGACTGCACATTATGTGCAGTCTGATTTTGATCTACAGTATCCGCGAAAGGTAGGCTATTCGCGTTTAGCAATCGAAGGGTTGACAATTTAATGATAATTCATTTAAACTTAGCTTTATTTGCCTAGCACGAATTAACGTCAAGCTCGGAATCTTTTGATTGTTTGTTGCTTGATGCCACTTTCAACAGCAATGTTTTTTATCATATCAGAACGGTCAGGACACGTATTTTTGCACGATAGATGTTCCTTTTACCGGGTACTACACACAACACTTGCAAAGCCCCCGCAGCTCAGTCGGTAGCGTACAGGACTTGAGAACAGGAGGTCGCTCGTTCGATCCCCGGCTTGGCCAATTTCTTTCCGAGGATTGATGATAGTTATTGAGACGGGATCCATTCCTCTGTCACCGCTGACCATTGTTTCGACGATGGTTATGTAGGAAAGCAGCCAGTGGTTTGGAAAGAATAATGTGCGGAGTACGGGTAAAAGAAACTCCAGGAAAGCATGGATAGGTGCACTGGCCGCCGTGATATAACTGAAATAATGTTGAAAACGGCGTTAAACACCATACATTCAATCAATCAACACACAGCATTTTTTCCTGACATTCTGATTTACCCATGGAGATAGTACAAGTTAAGTAAAGCGACGAGAAAGGAGAGAATGCTATTGAAATAAACTGTATCATCGATCGATCTAAAGATGCTTGGCCTAGCTACATGTACGGTGCAATTTGGAGAGTACTGGGTTAAGAGCCTTTTGTGGCTCCAACTGACTTTCCGGATAGGGAGGAACAATGGATGACAAGTTCTGTAAAGTGGAATACTTTAGTGTAGGGATCGAATGTCTTTCCTATCAGAGGTTTCGGGTTCGAGTCCCGTGATGAGCGAAGTCGACCTACCGAAATAGTCATATCACGGCGAGAGTTCCAGGAAGCGATGACCGAAACTGATTGATCTAAAATTTAAGAACTCGGTTCATGATCAGCAAAATATAAACAAGTCACTCTCTGTCAAAAGGGGCTTAATGCATGTACAAAACATATCGACCCATGTCAGCCTGCGCAGTCCACTTGGGCTGGCATTGGTCGATTTTTTTTCTTGTGATTTTTCTGCATGTTAAAGGGCCATTCTACCTCGGATTTCAGTCGGTTGTTTGACAAAATGGACTTTATGGATCCATACGAGCTAATCATATGATGCCTTGCATCGTATCATGTATTTCGGATATGTATTAAACCCCCATTTTGCCAGAGCCTATATAAGCCATGCTCTGTGAAAAGGATATCTGCAAAAAGTATCGACCCAGGTCAGCCTGCGCAGTCCGCGCAGGCTGACATGGGCCGAAACGTTTTGCTCTTGTTCAATTTTCTGCATGTCAAAGGGACAGTGTACCTCATGGTCCAGTCGGTTGTTTGACAAAATGGGCCTTATGCATCTCTGATCATGTGGTGACTTGCTTGGTATCACGCTCCACGAAGATGCATTAACCCTTTACCGCACAATGCCGCCTTTTAACGACCCTGGGAAAGAAGCCTTTTGAAAACATTGTGGGAAAAGGAGAAAATGCTGGTAACCAGCATTTTCTCCTTTACTCACAATGTTTTCTGCTCATTCTTAGGCAAATGTCATCATTTAAGTCAAACTGAATTTGTGCTTTGCAAATTATTTTTTATGGTTAAATCTAAACTTATGTAGGTTGGTAGAGTTAAAATCTAAAAGTTTTAAAAAGGTGCTCCATTGCATTATAATCATTTGCCCCCTTACTTCATTAACCCTCTACATGGAAGCATTTGCAGATGACAAATTTGATATTACTCATATGAACGGATTTGTCTTTAATAGGGTAGAAAACATGGGGGGGGGGGGAAGGAGAAAATGCTGGTTACCAGCATTTTCTCCTTTTCCCACAATGTTTTCGACACTATCAAATAAAAACTGCACCATTTCAGCCACACTGAAATTTTCGTCTGCAAATGCTTTCAATTTGAACAAGGCTTAAACCCTCTTTTACCAGACCACGGCTCATATATTTTCTAAGACATGCCAATCGCATTCTTTCGGAACAACCGACTACTTTGAAGTACTGAATATTTGAATAATTCGTTTAATCTTTCAGACATATTTGAAAGCACCCTCGTAAAAAAAAACCAGATCGTCAAAATAAAGTTACATGTAGGTGTGATGAATGTATACACGAAAAATTATGATAGCAATTACATCCCCTGTAACGAGCACTTTCTCCTTTCCTCACAATGCTTGCAATTCATATCAGTCTGTTGCAAGACCCAGGCAGATATTTGTTAATGTACCATTTAAAAAGAATAATTTATCAATAACAATCGAGGGAGTCCATCTGTCGCAATGTAACTTGTTCCCTTTCTTTCGACATCTACATCATGTCGCTTTAAAACTTCCCATTCTCTGAATACGACCGTGGTTATAGGGCAAATGCATTAAAGTGCTTATAAGGTAAATATATCGATTATGTTTATGGGCTGGGGAACATTTATTGGCCTATAATCATCAAAGGCAATTCTAATTTTAGACTAAGAGCGCCAAAATAGCTCAATATACTTTAGAGCATGGTTCGTATTCACCAACCAGAAGGTAACCAACATTTTATCCTATTCCTACATTGTTTTCTACCTATTCAAAGACAAACTCAGCCATTCGAGTCGCACTCAGTATAATTAATAAGTCACGTAGTTTCATCAATACGATTGCTGACATTCGGTATTTGCAATATCTTCCTCATGTAAGCAAGCCATCAGTAATTTGCAAGTCATGGTCTTGCATGTGGATATGAGCCATGTTCTGTGAAAAGGAGGCTTAATGCATCTGCGAAAAGTATCGATCCAGGTCAGCCTGCGCAGTCCGCGCAGGCTGACCTGAGCCGAAACTTTTCGATATTCGCCATTTTTTTTTTTGTATGCCCAGGGACCATTCTACCGTAGGATTCAGTGGCATGTTAGACCAAATCGAATTTATGGATCCCTAGCTTTGTGATATCTTGCTTGGTATAAAGGAGCAATTTACAATACTTTTTTTTCCTTGATATTTTTGTTTTTGTTTATCTATTTTCCAAAACCTGATATATCAGAATAATTTTCGAAACGACAACAAAACCTCTAGACTTGTCCGAATTTAACGAAATTGGAGACGACAAATTAGGTTTGGCTCGAATCATGTGATCCCTCTGTAAGATAGTAGATAGCCGTGTAGGAAAAGGAGACAATGCTGGTTACCAGTACTTTTCCCTTTTCCAACAATGTTTTTAAACATTTTCCCCTTTTCAAGATCGGTAAAACGGTGTCTTCCCAGTTCGCCCAATTCCATTTTGCCCATTCCCATCTCGCCAAACTTTTCTTCCCATTTCGCCCTTTGCCGTCTTGTCCCCTACCCATTTTGCCCTTTTTCATTTTGCCCCATTGCCACCTCGCCCAATCATCTTTTCGCCCAATTACCGTTTCGCCCTTTTGCCAATTCTCCCTTTGCCGATTCGCCCAATGCCATCTCGCCCCTTTATCATTTCGCCCCTTCACCACTTCGCCCAATGCCATTTTGCCCAGTTATCTGCTCGCCCCATCACCATTTTGGCCCTTACGTGTTGTAGCCTAGACCCTGTTCCTTTACCACTAAATTGAGGAATTAACTTTAGAGAACTTTTCACTAGTTTTGGGCCCAGATATCAGAAAAATGGCGTTTGGGCGAAATGGGAAGGGGCCTTGTGGGAAAAGGGCGAAATGGTCTTTGGGCGAAATGGGAAAGTTGGGCGAGATGGCTTCTGGGCGAAATGAAAATTGGGCGAAAATGAATTTGGGCAAAACGGGAAAAGGGCAGGACAGATATTTGGCGAAATGGGAAAAGGGCGAAGTTGGAAGTGCGAAAAAAGAATGGGCGAAACGGGAAAAATTCTGGCGAAATGGGAATGGGCGAAATGGGATTGGGCAAACTGGGAATAAACCTGTTAAAACATGGTACTGTTAGGTAAAGGTTTAAAGCACCACAAACATCTTTGAATACGAATAAATTGAACTTAATTACTGATAAAACACTGGTTTACGAGTCCCAAATATGGCAGTACGTGATAATGAAACTGTTGGATAGGGAACCTTATCTTTTTATAAGGGGATTTACTCAGTTTCTTATAGTAGCTACAAGTCAAGAGAGATCTTCAAAAATATACAGACGGCTTAAGAGGTACTGGAACTCTTTCAAGAGTAGATGTCAGTCCAACCCATCAATGCTTACACTGGTGTGTCTGAAAATACATGTAAACAGTACAATATTCCGTTAAAGAGTAGCCCCTCCCCCCTAAAAAAAAAAGAAAAAAAAAAAATGAAATCATCTTGGTAATGCTCATATATCATTTGTGATAAGGCTTTGAGCTTAATAAAGTATTTTGAATTAAATTGAATCGGTAGGAATCCTTGTGTATTGCTATCACAAATAGGCCCGAAGAGGTCGGCAGAACAAACCTATTCATGTTTTTTTATCCAATTGCAAATTACTATTTATTCATTCGATACCAGTACCAAGAAACAGGCCAAATTCCAGCCAAAATGCCATGCAAAAAAAAACCAGAATATACATTTTACAGGCAATATAAACTCCCCGACTTTTTTGTCTCTTGGTAGTAATCTCGAATGAATAGATAGCAATGTGCGATTGACTAGAAATGTAAACATGTGGCCCATGTTGAGGGCCTCTTGACGGCTACATTTATGACAATGGTATACAAGGGTTGTTAACATTAATCGATATCTCACGGCGGTTACTCACACATTGGATAGATATGTACGGAAAATTATGTTGTAGCAACTTTCCTGGTCATTGTATTTGATTCGAGCAGAGTGAGAAAATTTGATATCGTGCAAAACCGAAGTACGAGCGACATGTCCAAATTTTCTTACGCTGCGAGAAGCAAATACAAACACCAGGAAAGTTTTTACAACGTAATAATCCTCTTGTTATATACCTACAACTTTTAACGATAAAATATTGCAACTATCGACATTTTATTAGAAAAATGTAAACAAAATAAAACAAATGATGGATTAGGCAGTAGTAACTTCGTTTTTTTTTCTTTTTTTTATGAATGACGGAAGAATATCATAGAGAAACATTTTGACATATCAAATCGCACACCCATGCATGCATATTCCGTACACGAGATCCATTATCATACCATATTTGGAAACATATTTGACACCGTGTAGACACGGATTTTTTTCTTTTTTTCTGTCGTGTGTGTTATTTTATCCGTGTGCAACGTCTGTATTCTTAGCGGGAACATTTTTTAGGTATTTGATAAAGTAGTGGATAATCCTTTTCTAGTACCATTTTTATTGCTTTATCTTAACTATTACTGTATAGTATATATACAGTATATAGGGTATATGTGTGTATTTTCATGAAACACCATTTTTAGCAAAAACTGCTCTTTATCCCGACGAGTTGCATTAACAGATGAGCCATACTCTGGCAAAAGGGGGCTTAATGCATTTCCGTGATGAATGCTACCAAGCAAGTCATCACATAATTATGGATCTCTAATAGCCACTTTTTTGAATAACCGACCTAATCATGAGGTAGACTGGTCCCTGGGCATGCAGAAAACTGACCAATAGCGAAAAGTTTCGGCCCAGGTCAGCCTGCGCGGACTGCGCAGGCTGACCTGGGTCGACACTTTTCGCAAATGTATTAAGCCACCTTTTCACAGATCATGGCTCAATTATAATCTCGAAAATGATGCCTAATTGAACATTTAACTTTTGAATAACAGTGTAAAAAAATGAAGAAAAAGAGGCAATTAACGGTATGGCTACGTTTTATCATTCCTCTTCATATTAAACCACAACCAAGGTTGAATATTCATATTTTAGTACCTCATACGCCGTCTATCTATTTAAAAGGACATTTCTTGTTTCATAATCTGGCTCACAAACAAGCAAAAGTCTCCTTGTCCAGATCTACATATTGGATAGAGGCTACTCAGTCAATCAAATCTTTCGATGCCAAACAAATATGAGTCATTTTTTTTTTTTTTTTTTGGTGAAAAGGGGGCTTAATGCATTCGCAAAAAGTATCGATTCATATCAGCCTGCTCAGTCCGCGCAGGCTGACATGGACCGAAACATTTGGCTGTCTTTAACTTTTCTGTGTGCCCAAGGATTATTCTACCTCAAGATTTAGTCAATTGTTCGACTAAATGGATTTTATGAATCTATGATTATGTGAAGACTTGCTTTTTATCATGCTCCACGGAGATGCATTTAGCCCCCTTTTCAAAGAGAATTGCTTATATGTCAAACATTTATTCCAGAAAAAGAATCAAATAGAATATCGTGACGTTGGTGAAAGTTTACTACATAATTACTCTTTGATCGCTGGTCTGATAGGGCTGCACTTGAAGGTCGAATCCCATAGCTGTTCACTACCTATTAATTATTTCATCGCAAAACTATCCTATTTTATGGCGGTGGTCGGTCGCCATTTGTTCAGAGGGAGGTCATTGTGGTAAGTTAAATAGTACTTTAACCCTCTCAGCACTGCCGGCGAACACGGCGGCTTTTACAGAGGGCATAGATCGAAATCAGACTGCACAGATTTGTGCATTCTTATCTAGGATCTATACCTCTCGATCGTTTAGTCAGGCCTTTAGAATGATAACCTTTCAGAGTTGTAACCGATTGTGCTTTCAGACTTAAACAGCGGTCGAATTTATATACATGGCGCTGAAAAGAGTTAACAACGAATTGCATGTAAACAACAGAATGGCATGCCGAGCGGCAGATGGTACAAGTGCAGTCAAGCCCTTTTTTTAAAATCCAGACCATTTAAGGATATTACTACATAACTTGTAAAAAGATGATTATACTGATGTATGCATATACTAGCACTGTGGAAGTATGCTGGAGGCCACACTAAAGATGGTACCAGTTTAGTAAAGGCGATTTTTTGCAGAATGCTTTGACAGTATTATATTGGAGTTTGCAGTAATCAACAAGATAGTTGCCCTTAAATGCAGTAATCAACAAAAAAGCTGCCCTTAAAAAATAACTTCGGCATAACCAAGTTCTGTGCTAAGTACAGCCCCAACATATACTTTAACCCTTTCCCAAACGACAAATTCTGGACTGGTCCAAACTGAAAGAGTTTGCAGACGACAATTTTAAATTTGATGAAAATGGCAGAAAGGTCTCAAAAAGGGTAGAAAACACTGTGGGAAAAGGAGAAATTGCTCGTTACGAGCAATTTCTTCTTTTCCCACAGTGTTTTCAAAAGACTTTTACTGCAGACACGTGAAAACCAGGGCTTGTTTGGGAAAGGGTTAAACTACACTTTTTCGACAAACAGTATTGAGAAACCAAGAATAGGAGCCAACATTCTACCTAAAAAGTAGCACAGCTATTGTTTTGCAAATAGGATAGAAACTAACATATATTTAGTAAGTTTTTCGTATACCCAAATCTATGTATGGTCTCTTGGCTTTCTAATTGGTATTTAATAATTACCATGCCCATTTAAGATTTAAGAAAAAAAGAGACACATCTTTCTCTTACCGGATAGTTGCCGTATCAGTCGAGGAAATTTAGTTTTAATGTGAAACTAATGTGAAACACTAAAGGTTGCATACTTTTTTTTTTTCGTGAGATGTTTTCGGTCTGAAACCTTCATAATAAATCAAAGCGTTGAAAACACTGGTGTGGCATTTGTCAAGGGAGCCATTGTGTGGAATTAATAATTTAAAAAATAAACAACAGAAATTGTTTCAAAATATTGGCTTGAAAGTAAACTTACTATATAGTCATGCAAAATCCGATAGCGAAGGGTGCAATCTTGTGGGACGAACAATTCCGGGCGAACAAGCCCTGGGACGAATAAGCCCAGGAAGGAACTGGTTTTAGGACGAACAAACACGATATGTGTATATCATTACGCCACTTTAGAAGGCCATAGTGGATCAAGCTATTTTCGATAAAAAGGAAGTATTTCCACTATGAATGGCTCAGTCCAATTTATTGTAATACGCCATTTTTAATTTCATATATGAGTGCAATCGAAACACTTATTTGTCTCAGATAAATTGATTTTAATTGGATTTACTTCCTTCGGTTTTGCACAAACTACGATACATGATTTTCAAAATGCTGTATTGAACTCATAGTAGCGTTGTCTTCGACAAATGCCTCAATTATGAAGAAATTGAACAAGTCGAAAGAGAAATTGGCAACTATCTATGGATATCATTTAAGAACCTGGGGACAATACAAAGTCAACAAAGACTTCGCGATGCGAACTTGATCACTGACATTATTAGAATAGTGTAAGCATCGCGTAACGCACCCAGAAAATGCGTTAAGACTTGTAAGAGAATAATTAAAGTATCTGAAATCGTTTTCGGAAATATCATTACGGTTCTAAATCGCCTCAACAATGACCTACGCGCTGAAAAAAAAAAAATGCTTCAGAATGGTGTCTTACACATTAACACTTAAGCTGCTAAGCGCGACTCACTGACCTTTTACGGACAGTGTAGATCAAGATCAGACTGCACGTTCTGTGCAGTCTGATCTTGATCTACATTGTCCGATTAAGAGATATCTTTCTCCAAAACATTAGTTTCAGATAACATTATTCGGGATTTTACTATCGGCTTGAAAGTTGTATTTAACTTATTTAGCAAGATAAGAGTTAGCATTCAGGGAATGAAACAATAGCAAACATAGAATATAAGCGCCACGTTTTAGTTTTTGTAATTTCATTGCAGTAATTTGATGTTTAACTGCCTTCCATTCCTACAGTTTAGTACTTTGCTTGAAAGAAACTTCTCATTTCTTTGAAAAGTTCGTAGCCCCCTCTTTCTTGTCAACAAACGCCTATTGTCGAAAGGCCAATAGTTGATTCAACAGTTTTTTCTCGTGTTTCCAGGGACCCATTTATTTGGAACTGGAGATTTTGTAAATGGCACAATAGAATCTGCACCAGTAATAACACTTACTGAGCGGTATTTCTTGAAAGAAATTTTAATCGCTGTCATTGACAATCAGATGTATTATATTTAAGCTCTTTTTTTTCTTCTTATTTATTTCCTTACTGAATTCTGTTATCTTCTACATGGTACCTTTATGATGTGATGGATTGAATTTAAATGGCTATATAAAGTTACGTGTTCATCCAAAAGGGTGGTAGCATTAACTTGCTAGCAAGCACAAAATCGTATCATTTTTATTTTTTTCTGATATCGTTCATGAAAATAATGAACCGCGTATTTCACCCACTACGAGTGCCCTCATATACGGCAGACCAAAATCCTTGCGAACTGATAAACTACCATGACAACGAGTTGGGTATCTGTAAAGGCCATTTTATGCCAACGTCATGTAATCAAGCAAAACCTAGTATTCATCAGATAAATTAAAGATTTTCACCCACATACACAAGATCAAATATAGCAGAACAGAACAGAAGTTTATTACAAGACAAGTACACAGTTGTACATGGTCACAAAAAGTATCATTTATAAACATGAAATAAAACGAGATCTGGAGAGTATGACAGACGGTAAAAGGACCTGCATTATACAATATATGTGTGTAGCACTTTCAGCAAAGTCAAAAGATATGTTTAATATAATTTAAGTTTTACTTGACAGTGCCACACACATATTTGTCTACTGAACAGTAGGTATACAAAAAAAATGAAACAAAGCAAACAGACATAAAAAGAAAGAACTTTGGGCATGTAGGCTTAGGGTGTTTTTTCGAATATCAATGGAATCTTTGATGAATATCAGCAACAATAATAATGACATGTTACAATTTTGGAGCAAGTATGTCGGTGAGAATGACTTATGCGTTTCAACAAAGCTACACAATATATTTCATATAATTCAACTTTTAGATGAGAGCACTACACGTATGAGTTTCCAACAGAATGAAGCGAAAAAACAACATAAGAATTAGACATGTAGGTTTAGGGTGTTTCTACGAATATCAAGGGCATTTTTTATGAATCTCGACAAGTTAAAAAGTTGTTTGCCATCATCGCTATTCATTAGTTGATTAAGTTTAAAAACTGAAGGCCTTACATAGTATTTTTTACTTTTTTTTTCTCAATCTATCATAAGAGGGACAGATACAAATGAAATGAAACGCGTCTTCAATATCATTTGTGTTACAGCACTGACAAATGCGTTCATTTCTTGGGATCTTATTTCTGCCATAGCGGCCTGTTTGAATTCTTAAGGAATGCGAAGACAGTCTCATTCTCGTTAAGAAAAATCTGGAATTATTTGGTAAAATGTCTAAATATGGTTCATATCCGAAATGGCTTTTAAAATAGCACAACCAAACAACTAAACAAAGTGATCAGACCCATAGAACGGTTCTGCTGTTGTACATATATTCAATGCTGCAGAGAGTGAAAAGAAAAGCTTTACAATATAAAGACTTGTCACTTACATGTATTTGAACGTCAGTGGGTTTTCATAATGATCCTAAGTTCAACATAAGGATATACTTGCGGGATTTTACATCTTCCCATTTCCAAACAGCTATTCTTTTCTTTAAAATGTACATGTATAATTTGTAATGTATTGTGGTGTTCCTTTCATCAGCTTTACTCGATTTGCAAGGAGCGAAAGGGTCCTGAAATGAATTTGAAATGAGACATGCTCTGTGAAAAGGGGGCTTAATGCATCTGCGAAAGGTATCAACCCAGGTCAGCCTGCGCAGTCCGCGCAGGCTGACCTCGGTTGATACCGTTCGCTTTTGGCCAACTTTCTAAACGTCAAAGGACCAGTCTACCCCAGGGTTCAGTTGGTTTTTAGACAATTTTGACTCTATGGACCCACGAAGGCCACGATCATGTGATGAATAGCTTAATATAATGCATCACTGAGGTGCATTAAGCCCCCTTTCGCCAGAGCACGGGTCAGACGTATTTAACATATTTTCATAAAAATAAAAGGACACCCACATTCAGACCAAAAAAAAACATTCAAAGTTCCTGATATAATCTGAACGAATAGCCAAAAAAAAAAAACATTTAAAGTTCCTGATATAATCTGAACGAATAGCCAAAAAAAACCATTCAAAGTTCCTGATATAATCTGAACGAATAACAACAGGGCGGCTAACATCATCTCTGTCATACATTCATGCATACTTTGAGGTGCATATTTTACCTCTGGTACATGTCATTGGCCAATGGATACGTATACATAATGGTCCATAAAAATAGAAAATTATGGCCGTTTTCATTACTAAGTGGGCTCTTTAACGATACCAATGTCCTGTTCGTGTAAATTACGCAGAGTGGATTTCTGTTATGTGTTAGCCATGCTCTGAAAAAAGGGGGCTTAATACATTTCCGTGATGCAGGATACTAAGCAAGTCATCACTTTAACTAAGGATCCATAAAATCCATCTTGTAAAACAAGTGACTGAATAATGAGGTAGACTTGTCCTTTGCTATACAGATAATTGACCAATAGCAAAAAGTTTCGACCCAGGTCAGCCTGCGCGGACTGCGCAGGCTGACATGGGTCGATACTTTTTGCGAATGCATTAAGCTCCCTATTCACAAAGCATGGTTTATATATAGGAGCCATGTTCTGGCCAAAATAGGTTTGATGCAACTCTATTATCCACTGTGCCAAGCATGTAATCACATGATTATGGATCATTTTGTCCAACATCGGACCCGAACCTGGAGGTATAACACGGTGAGGAAACTACATAGACGGAGCCATTGGCTCTGTTAAGGAAATCTTGTGGGGAAGGATTAGATAATCAATTCATACATTCGGACGGTGTAAACATTTAGATAAGTAATTTTTATGCAGAAAGAGCAATAGAAAGCCTGTGGTCATTATAGAAAATGACCTTTGTTTACCTCACCGTGGCTCACGGCAAAAGTGTTTCAGACAAAACCGCGCCGACTTGGAACTCGCAACGGACAAGGAAGTAAGTTGAAAGTCATAGGTCCCTCATACAATTCCACTTTTCTCGCTAGTGTTCAGTATATAATCAAATTTTGACAATAAATGGGAGACTTACGTTTTCGTGTCCACCGAAACAGCCGATATTGACGGCGCCGCACGTGACCGGAAAAACCCACACAAGATTTCCTTAACAGAGCCAATGGCTCCGTCTATGTAGTTTCCTCACCGTGTATAATGATCCTTGCAGATGCCAAAAATATACCAAAAGCAAAACTTTTGGACCCAGGTCAACCTGCGCGGACTTTGCAGGCTAATCAGAGTCAATCTTTTTTTTTTAATTCCTGGTGCATTAAACCCCCTTTTTACAGATCATGGCTCATATATACATGTCCTACGTAGGAAGTAGCACAATGCCTAGCATAAGTAAACCTTCTTTGAAATAGAGTTCACACCTTGTGAACAGTATTCCAGGTAAAAAAAATAAACCTTTTTTTAGAGGGACTATGTGCACATTTACTATAAAGGACTGTAATGTGAGTGGAATGCTTTGAAAATGTGGATCCATGTGCTGTCCGTGGTCGTGAGATAGAGTTTCGGCCTCCCAACCGCAAGGTCCCGAATTCGAGTCCAGGGACATGGTGTCAACTTTTGGACAGTTCATTGGACCACACATTCGGCGCGAGTACCGGTGTAGTTTCCAGGAAGCAGAATCGAGAGATATTAGTATAAGTTGCAAGAACTTGTTTCTCAATCGATGGAAAATAAATGTTTCAACTAATGTAGATCAACACTTTCCGCTATGGTGGTACTTTATTTGACCCAAACAAACCGTTAAATGGCAATACTGCGGTAGTTTGTTCTAATTGAAAAGGTCCATTACATTAATTCAGTATTATAACCCTTTTCCAAACGATCACGTGTTTTAAAGACCCTGTAGAATAAAGCTTTTTGAAAACATTGTGGGAAAAAGGAGAAAATGCTGGTAGCCAGCATTTTCTCCTTTTCCCACAATGTTTTCGAGCCCGTCAAAGGACAGTTTCAGTTATTTGTGCCACATGCAGTTTGTCGTCTGTAAACGCGTTGGATTTGGACGAGTCCAAAATGTTGTCGTTTGGTAAAGAGTTAAGGCTTTACCCTATATACTTTGGCTTAAAATGATATTTAGCGTTTTATGCTGGTGGAATACATGTAGGTCAAAATAAAAATTGTACACTCTGATCTTGATCTGCGCTGTCTGACTGGTTAAGATATTCTTGACCGAAAAACAACAGGACCCAAAATGTAGTGCTTGGGTGTTTCCCTGACAAACACGTTTTTATTTCGTTTAAAATTGAGTTCTAAGGATAAAATGTTAACGATATATATATATTTATATAATAGGGACTTAATTAGCAAGTTCTCCTAATTTATCCTTCAATTACAGGCACATTTAACCTCCATTATAATTATAAGAATTATTACAAAATACAGTTTTCTTTCTCCTCTAACAAAGCTATTGTCATGGCAATAAAATAAAGAGAATACTAGTATTAATACTGTAATTATTTTAATACAATAATTACATAGGATGAAAAAAGCAGACTTTGGTATAATTACCACGAAGCTCTTTTATATTGCATTTTCTGAATGAAAAAGAACGCTTATTAGTAGCTTGAAATTACTCATATCTCCCTACTAAACGATGTCATTTTTTAACGACACTAGGGAAGAAACATGCAGAACACTGTGGGAAAGAAAGAACGTCATAAATTTAGTACTCCGCACTCTCTTCTTTTCCCGCTATGTTTTCTACGCTTTCAAAGGAAGAATAGTACCATTTCAGGCATGTTAAATTTGTTTTCCAGAAATGCCTTCATCTATTCTCAGTTTTCAGTCATTTAGTGAAGAGTTAATTTCCTTGTAAAGGACGTTTCGTAATCAAACATTGCAAAAAATGTATTTTTTTTATTACAAAAAGCAATCATAGCGCCAGACTTCAAACGACGCTCGGCGTTTCGTTTGATGAAAAAGAAACGCGCCACGGAATCAAAAGCACTCTGGGGGGGAAATATACATACACCCTCATTTGAATATGCAAATGTATAAAAAGAAAAAAATCCCATGTCCCATGGTAAGCATTGGACTTTGATCATTATTCTATAAGCGAAATGCCAAAAGAAGACGCTTTTTGGCGCCTTTAATATTGTGGGATTTTGAAATCATTGTTATGCGATGTACAATTTGCCCAATCTCAAAGTTTCTCCTTGTTTCACAATATTGCCAGGTTGCTTCTTTTCCACAACAACTTGTACCTTAATGGCTTCTCCAGGTAGCTTTGGAGCAGAGAAATCTAAGTATTTAATGAACGCCAAGTTTTACTCGTAAAACCAAGATTGGTATAACTTAAATTGAATTTGTAGATCTATATGTAATATATAAAAAAAATCAATGTGACAAATTCTTTAAAAGTGTTCGTTTTGGTTAATTTCGCCAACCATCACAATGTTTATATATAGCTTATATTACAGACTGGCCAAATGATGGACGCATATCAATAATCAACTATTTCTAAAGACAAATCGATAGTTTAGTTAAGTTTAACCCTTTACCAAACCCTGTATCAAACGAATTCGTGTTTTAACGGCATGTAAAGGTAAAATTAGGGCTTTAAGGATGGAATGTGTCCTCATAAAATTTTCAAAACATTATGGAGAAAAAGAAGAAAAACCTCGAAACCAGTAGGTACCTTTTTACCCACTATGTTTTCGAGAGTCATCATGCGACAGGTCGTTCAAACACGGTATTAACTCTTTCGACGCCAAATAAATAAACTCAACTTCTATCGGTGGCTGTAAATGCAATCCACAGAGACCCAGAAAGATTTTTATCGTAGGGGCTTGACTAATTAAGCGGACGGTACAGATCAAAGATCAGACTGCACGTTCTGTGCAGTCTGATCTTGATCTGTGCCGTCCGCAAAAGTCCCTGTTTTCGCCTATGGCGCTGAAAGGGTTAATTAGTGAAGGGTAAAAATTTATGTCTTTTACATCGATTGTGAGACAAGTTCTAACTTTGATGTTGTTTAGGACCTATGCCTCACTGTGTCTTTGCTCACTGATTCAGGCATATTTCCTTTTCGTAACTCTTTTATATTCCATTGAGTTACCATGAGTGAGATAGGATATTTTTATCTGTAATAATTATGTCGGTTGCCCCTTTGAAAAATGTGGACATCACAGATGCGGAAGAAAAATGGGAGATTTGTAAATGACTGGGATGCCATATCACGCCGAAAAACGATTTCTATTAGAAAGGGGGGGGGGGTTTAGTTCCTTTTGCACATAACTCTAAAGAATACACTGTATCTTTTAAAATTGCCCCGCTTGATATACTTTTTTGTTTGTTTGCTTGTTTGTTTGTTTGTTTGTTTGTTTTATTTTACAAGATATTAGAAAGAACTTTTTCTTTGCAAATTAAAAGAAAAGAAATCTGTCCACAATCACTTTCGGTGCTTGCTTTCTGAAGACCTTAATACTATCAAGAATTGACCCCTCCTTTCACCACAACTTTAGCAATTACCTTTAAAATGCAATTAATCTTTTTCCGATAACATTTTCAAAACATGGCAATTACAAGTCGTAAAAGGTCGTATTTGAACACTTACTTATATTGTCAAAACAAAGCGTCTTCCAAGCAACTGGAATTTTTATTTTTTCTTACAATGCTTCCATAAAATGTCAATTCCTGGGCTTGAAAAGTCATATATACATGGTGCTGGGTTGAATTTGAGTGTGCAACCTTTTTACAAGATATGGTCACTGATTTATTGCTTACTTCATTTAACCTGATCCTGACCTTTATGCTTAATATATAAACAGGCATATAAATAGAGCTCAGACTATTATTCGAGAAGTTTAGTCCGCATTCGCTGAAGTTATGGGACTTGAGCTAGTTCTCTGTTTGGTACTTATATTCACAGGTAAGCAATTTAATTCGCGCATACATCACGAAATATTTCCATGATCATTCGGGACATATGCCGAAGGCAGCTCCGTGCAATGCCGAGGGTAAAAATATAATTTTAATTCATTCAAATAATGTCGATCTGAGTCATGTTAATGATGCGATGATAATAAAAATAAATGTTGCGTATGTGAATGGGGCCTTAAGAATTCGTTCGAACCACAGACGATCAAACAATTTCTGGCTCTGCATTCACATACGCAACATTTATTTTCGTATGTATATTGCTATAATGAGTAAAAATACACACGTACATTATTTTAAAGTATATTTACATTGCGTTCACATGCTTATTGAACATTATTAAACGTGTCTGGATGGTCGACTAGGCCGTTGCACGTTACATTTGGTGGCAGGAGCGGAATTATGACTGTCGGACTGGAGTCGTCATTCCCTCCTACGTTACCCCGGTTTATTTATATGTGAGTCTCGGGGTCAAGACTTCTCTTTACGGGAAAGTAATGTAACGAAGAGCGGTTAGATATATAAGCACTTAAACCACCAGTTGCTCTTGACTAGGCTTTTACAGCGACGTGGTTTTGTATATTCCTCTTCTGTGCAAGTTAAGCAGCATGCATTATGTTAACCCTTATCCTGATAAATAACTTAAATGAAACTTTCAAGCCGATGGCAAAAACCAATATGTTGGTATTTCAACGGGAAAATACCTCGGACAGTGTAGATTCAAGATCAGACTGCACGTTCTGTGCAGTCTGATCTTGATCTACACTGTCCGCAAAAGGTCCGTGGGTCGCGATTAGCAGCCTAAGGGTTAATGCCTGGATGATTGACAATGGTCGTGGCAAGTTACACTTTGAAGCCATTTTTAGTAGAACAACCTTTAGTAAATGGAGTTGTAAAGCTGTGATGAAGCTGAAATCATTATGTAACTAGATTCCTACTGCCTCCTTGAAGTAAAAAGCATCAGTTTGCTCGGATATGTATAGATTGACTTTATTCGCATGAATGCTTTGCTGATTGAGTATAAATGTTTGTTAGTAAATATACTTTTGCATCACCTGCAGAGGTGGTGCAAATACACTAGCGCCTTGCTCTGGCTAGAGGGGACTTAACCCTTTACCAGACGACAAAATTTTAGCCTTGTCCAAATTGAAAGCATTTCCAGACGACCATTTCAATGTGGCTCAAATGGTGCAATTTTTCTTTGATAGGGTAGAAACATTGTGGGAAAAAGGAGAAAATGCTGGGTACCAGCATTTTCTCCTTTTCCCACAACGTTTTCAAAAGGCTTCTTTCCCAGGGGCGTGAAAAGGCGGCATTGTGCGGTAAAGGGTCAATGCATCCCCGGTGATGTATCATATCAAGCAAACTGTACACAAAGTGGATTTTATGGATCCATAATTATGTGATGACTTACTTGGTATCATGCATCACTGAGATTCATTAGGCCCCTCTTTGTCAGAGTATGGCTCATATGTATTTTGCTATGACCTTCGCTGGTGGTGCAAATTACACTTTTACCTGTCCCATTTTTCTCCAAGACAATTTCTACTTTGTAAGTAATTGCGCTCACATTGCACCAGGAGTAAATTTACTTCCGTATCTTTATATACATAAGAGGATGTTTGCATGTGAATAGGGCCGTATGGTATGTTTTCCGAATGTATTAACTCTACGATGAATGATTTTTTTCTTTTTACACGAAGCCTTGCCACGCGTAAGTTCACGGTATTTAAGGTTCGATCAAGAGAAACACACATGAAAAAGTATAAAAACCAATTTTATCTTTTAGCTAGCATCATGAAAGATATCATTCAATTTCATTAAAATGTTTGAAAGAAAACCGACTTTGAACTACTTCACCATTCCGCAGCCATTTTGAAATTGAATCATGTGACTTCACTGGAATTCGTCAAAACTTCATTGTAACTTGATATAGCTGTCGCAAATTTTTTAGTCACGTGATTTGAAAATATATCCACATGATCTAACGAAGATCTAACTACGTCATCATTTCTGTTTTTAGTAAAACTGCGTGTAATAAAGGATTTCAGAGGGTGGGGCAAATGGTGCTAAACAAACAGGTGCTGATTACGTCTTTTTTAGTTCCGGAATTTCTTTTTTTTTTTTAACTCAAAACTCATGATTTTGAAATTAATGTTGGCATAGAAAGAGTGATGTCTGAGTTAAAGTAGTTTTATAGAAATTAAATGTCAGACAAGCCGCTAGATGGCGCCGATTTTGTTATGACTAAAATATACCGATTTCCGTAAAGCAAAATGTACCATCAGTTAACATGTTGTTACTATACAGTAATATGTCGATTTACCGGGTCTACAACAGCAACTAAAGTTGTGATAAGTAGTGAACTGTACTGAATAATTTTACAGCTACCAAAGCAGCGATCAAACTACACAACGGAAGAACACTGGACGGCAAGGAAAATAGCCTTTCACTGACAAAAGTAGCAACATAACGGAAAAAGGATCGGTTGCTTTTTACTGAGAATAATTTCATCAGCTGTCAATTCCGGGGTTGGCAAAGTCGTATTTGCTCTGAAACTTTTCAGGCCTTGTGACGTGGTAAATTAACAGCTTGAAAAGTACTTTTTAATAGTTCTGTTTACCCTTTGTTTCGTATTAGTTAGTTCACTAATAACTTGAGACAAAAACTGTCAAAAATATCCTACATGAACAAAGGACTAAGTTTTCCATTGTTTGCTATAATTATATAAAGTAGCATTTCCCGTTGTTAGAGGAACACGATATACCAGGCGCTGAGAACAATTATTTTGTAAACGATCTTGGCTTTACTAATTCTTTGAGCGCTAGACATAACTTTCCTATCGCGGATGGTGCAGATCAAGGACAGACCCTTTTGCCAGAAACTTTGGCTGGAAGGGCCTGAAGTTAAAACTTTACCAACAGTTTACCCCGATAAAGTTTACGACTCAAATGAAGTGGTGTTTGAGAACGCAGCAGAAAAAGGTGAAAATGCCAGTACCCAATTCCCCACCAAGTGTTCTACCCTTTCAAATGCTCGTCATTTAAGGAACAATTAGTTCATCGTTCGCAAATCCTTTGAAAATAGATAATTCTAAATGTTGCTATCTGGCATAGGGGTGTGAGCTTTAACAATTTTTTCAATGTTTTTTCCAACTCACAACAGAAATTATTACATTGCAACAAATGGTGCCGTTACTCCTAAATGTGCTGGAAATGGCATAAGATGCTTAGGTGGACAAAGAAAGATCAAGATAAGACTGCACAGAACGTGCTGTCTGTCCTTATATCTACACTGTCCGCTACTTCGATACATATTTTGGCAGAAACAATCTTAAAGGGGAAAATAATGAGGCAAACTTTACGGACATAATAGCACTGATAGAATGTTTCCCACCAATCAGTCATGAGGTAGAATGGTCCATGGACATGCAGAAAATTTACGATTAGCAAACAGTTTCTACTCATATCAGCCTGCGCAGAGTGCATAGGCTGACATGGGTCGATACCGTTTGTAGATACATTAAATCTTTTCACAGAGCATGGCCCATTTTTTTTTACTTCTATTGTAACTCTTTTATATTAATAAACTATGTATTAGTTAATTCAGGCACGTTTCGATAGAACAATACCAGGGTCCGTATTCACCAACCATTCTTAAGAACGTTCTTAGACTTATTCTTCAAGATTTTCCAATTTTGAAATTAACACACCTTCTGATTGGCTAAACCGTACGGTTTAGCCAATTAGAAGGTGTGTTGCTTTCAAATTTGGGAAATTCTGAAAAACAAGACCAAGAATGTTCTTAAGAATGGTTGGTGAATACGGACCCAGTTGATCGCCGATTGATCATACAAGATAAACTCATGTAGAAGGTTCAGGTAAGATTTCGGATCAGACTGCATGTTTGCACAGTCTGATGTTTCTCTACAATCGCCCAAAGAGCAAGTAAGTTTTTGAAATTGTCTTAACCCTTATCCTCCTAAATAAATGAAATAAGACATTCAAACCGACAATAAAGATCCAAATGTTGCTATTTCAAAGGTGGTTTTTTTTGGTATCTCCTTGTCGGACAGTGTAGATCAAGATCAGACTGCAAGGAACGTGCAGTCTGATCTTTGATCTACACTGTCCGAAAAAGGTCAGTGAGTCGCGCTTAGCAGCCTAACGGTTAAGGTTTAATCAAATTCGTGAATACAAACCGAAATATTAGGAACATCAAAAAAGAAAGAACTATCTGTTGCAAGCAACGTTACATAACACCTGAACACCGATTTACTTCATTAAATATCGAATCGTTTATAACGAGGGACCTAGGCAAGAAATACATTTTGTCCCATTCATCTAAATAAAAAGAAACTGCAAGGGGAATCCGTTTTTTTAATTCCTCCCTCATTTGTCAATTTCTGTCTCATCTTATTGTTCTTTTGACGCTTTTCTTTTCACTTACTAGACAGTTATATAATGTAGCACATCGTAAATAATTATCTGTTTAAAATACCATTAAAAACTCTTAGATTGATGGGCAAACTACATCTCGAGAAAGGGAAATGACACTCAATCATATTGGCGGAGGAATACGAGGCCTTCTCAAATCGTTGTTTACATGTTGAAAGTAGTTCCACGTATCAGTTAGCACTGACGGATTTATTTCCCTTTATACACTTTAAAAAATAAGTATGAGTGGTTAAACGGTCGATAGACGAAAGAAATAATCCTTTGCCCTACCGCCAGAACGGGTTTGACCAGCACGTGTATGTAAATCTAATTACGTATGGCGTAGATCAAGTGCAGACTACACAAAACGTGCAGACTTGTCTATACATGGTCCGCTACTCGATTCTTACCTGTGGTAGTAAAAGGTCAGTCTTGAAATTCGTAATGACGTTTAAGTTTTCGATCAAAGAAAAATTGGCATGGAAAGGAAAGAACTGTGAAATTATAGGGTGAACAGATGTACAATTTTACCCGTATGTAATTTATTTTATACCACTCGTTACCACAACACGAAAGCAGCAAAAAGAACGGCGGCAACGATGACGACGACATACTGACTGCATAGTGATAGAACTAAAACGAAGCATGCACTGGCAAAATGCATCTTAGTGGTGTATCATACCAAGCAAGCCATCACATTATGGATCTATGAAACCCATTTTGTCTAACAACCGCCTGAAACCCGAGATAGAATGGTCCTTGGACATGCAGAGAATTCACCAAAATCAAAAAGTCTCGATCCAGGTCAGCCTGCGCAGACTGCGCAGGCTGACCTGGGTCGATACTTTTTGAAGACGCATCAGGCTCCTTTTTCACAGAGCATGACTCAAATATTTACCTCAGACATGAAAGATTCTGGTTTAACCCTTTATCGTACAATCGCTTGTTTTAAGGAAGAAGGCTATTGAAAACATTGTGGGATAGGAAGAAAATGCTGGTAAACAGCATTTTCTTTATATCCTACAATGTTTCCTACCCTTTATATACAGAATCACCAATTTAAGCCATACCTTAATTTCCGCTACTTCAAATTCATTTTTGGTGGGAAAAATATCTCTTTATCGGAGAGTGTAGACCCAAGATCAGACTGCACGTTCTGTGCATTCTGATCTTGATCTACACTGTCCGCAAGAGGTCAGGGAGTTGCGCTTAACAGCCAAAGAGTTAGGATGTAACAACAAGTTACATGACCTAGGGCAGTGGGCGCAAGTCGTGTAGGTAAAGGGAGGTAAGTGAGAATTTACCAAGTTACAATCCGTCATAGTTATTTCCCTTCTTTTTCCCCAAAGCACTCTAAGGAGTTCTAAACAAAACCGATCTATATGATTTTCACTCTTATTCTGCTGTTCATTTGCACATTGAGAAAATTGATGTTGGTCTGTGTGCGCTGTGTGTGCTTTGTGTGCTTTGTGACATGTACCTATGCGCTTCGTGACATGTACCTATGCGCTTCGTGACATGTACCTATGCGCTTCGTGACATGTACATACACGTAAATTCTAGACCTGTGAAATACCATGAAATACATTGCTGATATGAATATGTCACATGCTTGTGAATAAAGGATGAAAAACTACAGAAATCTGACATAAATGGTCTTCAAGAAAAGCGTGGAAAGAAATCAGACGTGTATTAAACTTTAATTCTTGCTGTATTCAGCCATTCAAGTTGAATTCATGCTTTACGATGACCTTTTCACATGCTGTTCTAATAAGCTGCACTTTTTAGTCTTGGGACATAAACTAACAAAACAAAAACTCAAGCAAACAGCTGCTTTCTCATGCGAAACAATTAATTAATGCTATCGTACGATGATGAAACCCGCTTACAAACTACTTACGGCTAAGTTTTCGACTTCATTGGTCAAATTGTTACGTTATAAAACATTCGGCAAAAGTTTGAAATGTACCTTTACTAAACAAGCACCTGTCTTAAGCAAGCACAATGTGAGTGTCCTCTACGTACTTGCTTAACACAGGTTGGACTGTACTCTGTTCTAGTAACTATCCTTTGGTACCTTACGCTAAACTGCGTACGCACGAAATTTGCGAACACAGTTTAGGTAAGCGAGCATCAAGTCTGAAAACACGATTCACTGAACTACCTACTTTACGATTTAAATAAATATTTCAATGACTCTACTTCAGCTCATACCTCTGTGTAAAGCAGGGATCGTATGTGTGTATATTCAGCCCCCCCCCCCCCCCCCCAAAAAAAGAAAAAAGTGCGCTAATCTACATAGTTTAGTGAAAGGTACCCCTGAGGATTGTACCTGTTAATTTCTGTGTAGAAAAAGGTTGATGTCTCGCGAGACCCAAATCATTTTTTCCCAAGCCCTTCGAAGCAAATAAAAGCACCAAGTAAGTTACTACAACATAGTATTACGTGTATATTTTGACAAGAGTATTATATCAAAATCCAGACAATTAACAATTTAGCATCAATGTTTTTTTTTGTAAAGGCTTCTTGTGGGAATCAACAGAACCTTTTAGTAGTTTTCAGGTGACAATTTTTTTCAAAGAGAACTCTGGTTAGGTTGGACTGTCCTTGCTAAAATCGGTGCCTAACCCTATCCTAGTTCTAATGAGCTCATGCACAAAACGAGTTTGTGCACTGTCGCCTCGGTATGACCTCATGCTCATACATTTATCTATAATAATACGCAATAAGATAGTTTAGCCGGGTTAAGCACAATAAGATAGTTCAGCCGGCTTAAGCCCAATAAGATGGTTAAGCCGGCTTATGTGCAATAAGATAGTTCAGCCGGCTTATGTGCAATAAGATAGGTTAGGCGGCTTATGCGCAATAAGGTAGTTCAGCCGGTTTATGCGCAATAAGATAGTTCAGCCGGCTTATGCCCAATAAGGTAGTTCAGCCGGCTTAAGCCCAATAAGATAGTTCAGTCGGCTAATGCGCAATAAGATAGTTCAGCCGGGTTATGAGCAATAAGATAGTTCAGCGGGCTTATGCGCAATAAGGTAGTTCAGCCGGCTTATGCGCAATAAGATAGTTCAGGCGGCTAATACGCAATAAGATAGTTCAGCTGGCTTAAGCTCAATAAGATAGTTCAGCCGGCTTTTTGTATCTTTGCTTTTAACCCTCAACCTGCTAAAGAAGTTAAATGAAACTTACAAGCCGATTGTAAAAACTCACATGTTTTTATTTCAGAGTTGCGTGGGGGGGGGGGGGAAAATAATCTCCTTATCGGACACTGTAGATCCAAGATCAGTCTGTACGTTCTATACAAAAGGTCCTTTAGTCGCGCTTAGCATCCTAAAGTTAATCCTTAGGCTGCTAAGCGAGACTTACTGACCTTTTGCGGACAATGTAGATCAAGATCAGACTGCACAGAACGTGCAGTCTGATCTTTGATCTACCCTGTTACTCTGTCCGATAAGGAGACATTTTTTTCTCTCCCCCCCCCCCCCCCGCACAAAATAAAAATAAGTTTGTAATAGCTTTATTCGATTTTTTACCATCAGTTCGAAATTTTCATATGACTTATTTAGCCGGATAAAGGTTTTTTTGTATGAACGAAATTTTACCTATATTTTATACACAGACTTGTTTGTAAATTTTTTTTCCGAGGAGGTCCCCGAAGACGTTTTGTAGGTTTACCCGTATCAAGTCTGCCAAGTCTTCGGTTTGTCATCACCAGCGTTCATAAATGAGCCGTGCTCTGGCAAAAGGGGGCTTAATGCACTTCCGTGATCCACGGTAAAAAGCAGGCCATCATACATGTATAATCTTGGATCCATAAAGTCCATTTTCTCTAACAACCGACAGAATCATGAGGTGCACTGGTCCTTTGACGTGAAGAAAATTGACCAAGAGCAAAAATTTTCGGCCTAGATCAGTCTACGCGGAATGCGCAGGCTGACCTGGGTCGATACTTTTTGCAGGTGCATTAAGCCCCTTTTTGGCAGAGCATGGCTCGTTAGCTCATTAATATTGTTCTCGCCCTCAAATTCCAAACCAAGAAATATAGTAGGCCGACAAGGAACATTTCAACCAGTCAAATGGCTTCTTTCTTTTTAATTTATGAGGAAAAAAACAACCTTGAATTAGAAAAGGTCGCTACATGCTGCTTCTGTTATACTGTTGGTGAAATCAACTCGACTAATTTGTATTACGGGAGCTAACCAATATATGGTATGACATTGCGGTATTGGGTGTCGCACTACCGCCAATTCCGTTTGAAAATTTGCAAGCAAGCATTTTTGTGGAACTGGGTTTTTTTTTTTTTGTCAGAGAAAATTGAAGGATAGGTCTAGCAAGTGTTTCTGGTGCTGATTTGATTATTTCTATGAAAACGCTGTGCAAGTTTATAATTTCTTAGGGAACTATTTTGTCCCTTTGACCACGTAAAGCAACAGTGTCTACCGCCCGTAATAATGATCGTTTAATGGTAATTGTGTTTCAGGTGGAATAGAAAAAGAATGCAATCGGTTGAGGTGCCATTTTTACCTTTTTGTGCAGGCCAGCGGAGATATATTTTATGGGAACAAAATGCATAGCTGTTGGTTTGCCTATAAAAGCACAGCAGGGCGTAAAATATGCCAATTTTCACTGTTTTCAATGTAGCAAAAACATAGTAATGCGACACCGTTATTTGTACAGTATGGAAAGGGAGGTCACTGCAGTGGAGTTACATCATGAAGAATTAACCCTTCGGCAGCTAGGCGTGACAAAAGGATCTTTTGCGGAATGTGCAGATCAAGATCAGACTGCATGATCTTGGATCTACACCAACGGATAAGGATATATCTTTCCTCAAAGGATACCTTTGAAATAGCGGGTTTTCAACAGGCTTGAAAGTTTCATTTCACATACTTAGCAGGATGAGGTTTAACAGTGGAATAAAATCATGAATAACTAGACAAACAAAAGACCTACATAGAGTCACGTTTGTCATTGTAAATTTTATTATCATTATCAAACGATAAGTGTGTGCGTTCCCTGGTGGTAGAAAAAAGTACCAATATTCCAGTTATCTTTATTCGAAAACACCATATCAGCGACTGTTTGTTGTCATCGCTATAGCATTAGGGCGTTGCCTCCCTTGAATAAGTCTCTGTTTTGAATTTGATTAAATGATTGATTGCATGTTGTTTAACACCGTCTTCAACATTATTTCAGCTATATCGCGGCGGCCAGTACAACAATCCATGCTTTCCTGGAGTTTCTCCAACCAGCATTCCGCACAATATTCTCTCCAAGCCGCTGGCTGCTTTCCCATATAACTATCGGCAAAACAATGGTCAGAGGTGAGAATCCTGTAGCAATGACTTTCATCATTCCTCAGCAAGAAATTAGCCGAGTCGGGGATCGAACAGGCGATTTTGAACTTGAAGGGAACCTCTAAATCAAAGACCTGGTGCTTATGAGCTTGAATTTAAGCCTCAATGATAGAGAAACATACGAACCATGCTCTTTGAAAAAGGGGATTGATGCGTCTGCGAAAAGTATCGGTCCAGGTCAGCCTGCGCGGACTGCACAGGCTGACCTGGGCCGAAACTTTTCGCTATTGGTGAATTTTCAATATGTCCAAGGACCAGTTTACCTCATGATTGAGTCAGTTTTTTTTTTTTTTTTTTTTAATTAGCTACTGGTATTGTGGATCCATAATTATCTGTTGGCTTGATTAGTATAATGCATCGCGGAGATGCATTAAACCCGCTTTTGTCGGAGCATGGCTTATCTAAATTACAATCACTTACCTTCATGGTCATAAAAAGGTTATATTCCTGATACAATCCATTCATTTCCCTGGAATGAATCTCTGACATCTCTATTTTTTCTTCTTCTAATTGACACTTATCTCAAATGTACTTGAAACACAGAAATTATCCACTCAAAATGTACTGGAAAAGATCTTGTTTTTTTACCAGTCTATATACATGTAGATCTGTTCTCCGTGTTTGTGTAACTGTTATTGGGCGTTCAGTAAATGGACTCAGACCTCCAGATAAGACGGAGTGATAGCATTCTAAATCTATCATTTCTCTTCCAAACCCTATGTTGTTGGTACTCATTAGAATCGTCTCAATGAGACGGTTCTAATGAGTAGCCATAACATAGGGTTTAGTGGAGACTGATTAATAATTTTAATTTTGAAATCAAAATCACTCCCTCTATCTGGAGCTCTGAATGTTTATGACATAGGCCAACTAAACGGGTATGTTTTTTCTAACGCGGTAAATCAATTTTGGATATCTCCATATCGGGCAGTGTAGGTCCAAGATCAGACTGCACGTTCTGTGCAGTCTGATCTTGATCTACACTGTCCGCAAAAGGTCAGTGAGTCGTGCTTAGCAGCCTGAGGGTTAAAAGGTGGATTACGTCAAGCCGCTATATCAATGCATCAGTGAGTAGTTCTCCTCTAAATTCGATCTAGCCCCAGTCTGACGTAATGATAAACTGACATACAAAAGCAACTTTAATTCCCTAACACCCTTTCACAATTTTATAAGCTTCCATTTCCTAACATAGCAGTTTTTACCCGAAAGTTTCAAAAGTTCTTATTAGAGCACTTGGTAACGGTTGACGGTCCACTATATTAACTGAAATAATGTTGAAAACGACGTTAAACACCATACAATCAATCAATCAATCCACATGAATTAGGCATTACTCTCTCGTGTTTTTTACATCAATCAGCTATACAGAATACCATAGTCAACTTAGTTTGAAATCACAAACAAAAAAAAGAGCGACCCTCTGAGGACACTGTTGTCCACACAGTAAATGTATCTCTTTTTTCTTTCTTTTTACTAAAGACATTTGTTCACACAGTAAATGTATCTCTTTTTTCTTTCTTTCTAGTGAGGACATTTGTCCACATGGTAAATATATTTCTCTTTTCTTTCTTTTTAGTGAGGACATTCAGTGTCCACACAGTAAATGTATCTCTTTCTTCTTTCTTTTTAGTGAGGACATTTGTCCACATAGTAAATGTATCTCTTTTTTCTTTCTTTTAAGTGAGGACATTTGTCCACATAGTAAATATATCTCTCTTTTCTTTCTCTTTAGAGAGGACATTTGTCCACACAGTAAATGTATCTCTTTTTTCTTTCTTTTTAGTGAGGATATTTGTCCACACAGTAAATGTATCTCTTTTTTCTTCCCTTTTAGTGAGGACATTTGTCCGCATAGTAAATGTATCTCTTTCTTCTTTCTTTTTAGTGAGGACATTCAGTGTCCACACAGTAAATGTATCTCTCTTTTCTTTCTTTTTACTGAGGACATTTTTCCGCATAGTAAATGCATCTCTTTCTTCTTTCTTTTTAGTGAAGACATTCAGTATCCACACAGTAAATGTATCCCTTTCTTCTTTCTTTTTAGTGAGGACATTTGTCCACATAGTAAATGTATCTCTTTCTTCTTTCTTTTTAGTGAGGACATTCAGGGTCCACATAGTAAATGTATCTCTCTTTTCTTTCTTTTTAGTGAGGACATTTGTCCACATGGTAAATGTATGTCTTTCTTCTTTCTTTTCAGTGAGGACATTCAGTGTCCACACAGTAAATGAATCTCTTTCTTCTTTCTTTTTAGTGAGGACATTTGTCCACATAGTAAATGTATCTCTCTTTTCTTTCTTTGTAGTGAGTACATTTGTCCACACAGTAAATGTATCTCTTTTTTCTTTCTTTTTAGTGAGGACATTCAGTGTCCACATAGTAAATGTATCTCTCTTTTCTTTCTTTTTAGTGAGGACATTTGTCCACATAGTAAATGTATCTCTTTCTTCTTTCTTTTTAGTGAGGACATTCAGTGTCCACACAGTAAATGTATCTCTCTTCTTTCTTTTTAGTGAGGACATTAAAGGTCTACATAGTAAATGTATCTCTCTTTTCTTTCTTTTTAGTGAGGACATTTGTCCACATGGTAAATGTATGCCTTTCTTCTTTCATTTTAGTGAGGACATTCAGTGTCCACACAGTACATGTATCTCTTTTTTTTTTCTTTTTAATGAGGAGATTCACTGTCCACATAGTAAATGTATCTCTCTTTTCTTTCTTTTTAGTGAGGACATTTGTCCAAATAGTAAATGTATCTCTTTCTTTTTCTTTTTAGTGAGGACATTCAGTGTCCACACAGTAAATGTATCTCTCTTCTTTCTTTTTAGTGAGAACATTCAGTGTCCACACAGTAAATGTATCTCTCTTTTCTTTCTTTTTAGTGAGGACATTTGTCCACATGGTAAATGTATGTCTTTCTTCTTTCTTTTCAGTGAGGACATTCAGTGTCCACACAGTAAATGAATCTCTTTCTTCTTTCTTTTTAGTGAGGACATTTGTCCACATAGTAAATGTATCTCTCTTTTCTTTCTTTTTAGTGAGTACATTTGTCCACACAGTAAATGTATCTCTTTTTTCTTTCTTTTTAGTGAGGACATTCAGTGTCCACATAGTAAATGTATCTCTCTTTTCTTTCTTTTTAGTGAGGACATTTGTCCACATAGTAAATGTATCTCTTTCTTCTTTCTTTTTAGTGAGGACATTCAGTGTCCACACAGTAAATGTATCTCTCTTCTTTCTTTTTAGTGAGGACATTAAGTGTCTACATAGTAAATGTATCTCTCTTTTCTTTCTTTTTGGTGAGGACATTTGTCCACATGGTAAATGTATGTCTTTCTTCTTTCTTTTTAGTGAGGACATTCAGTGTCCACACAGTACATGTATCTCTTTTTTCTTTCTTTTTAATGAGGAGATCCACTGTCCACATAGTAAATGTATCTCTCTTTTCTTTCTTTTTAGTGAGGACATTTGTCCACATAGTAAATGTATCTCTTTCTTTTTCTTTTTAGTGAGGACATTCAGTGTCCACACAGTAAATGTATCTCTCTTCTTTCTTTTTAGTGAGGACATTCAGTGTCCACACAGTAAATGTATCTCTCTTTTCTTTCTTTTTAGTGAGGACATTTGTCCACATAGTAAATGTATCTCTCTTTTCTTTCTTTTTAGTGAGGACATTTGTCCACATAGTAAATGTATCTCTTTCTTCTTTCTTTTTAGTGAGGACATTCAGTGTCCGCACAGTAAATGTATCTCTTTCTTCTTTCTTTATAATGAGGACATTCAGTGTCCACACAGTAAATGTATCTCTTTTTTTCTTTCTTTTTTGGTGAGGACATTTGTCCACATAGTAAATGTATCTCTCTTTTCTTTCTTTTTAGTGAGGACATCAGTGTCCGCACAGTAAATGTTTCTCTTTCTTCTTTCTTTTTAGTGAGGACATTCAGTGTCTACATAGTAAATGTATCTCTCTTTTCTTTCTTTTTAGTGAGGACATTTGTCCACATAGTAAATGTATCTCTTTTTTCTTTCTTTTTAGTGAGGACATTCAGTGTCCACACAGCACATGTATCTCTCTTTTCTTTCTTTTTAGTGAGGACATTTGTCCACATAGTAAATGTTTCTCTTTCTTCTTTCTTTTTAGTGAGGACATTCAATGTCCACATAGTAAATGTATCTCTCTTTTCTTTCTTTTTAGTGAGGACATTTGTCCACATAGTAAATGTATCTCTTTCTTTTTTCTTTTTAGTGAGGACATTCAGTGTCCACATAGTAAATGTATCTCTCTTCTTTCTTTTTAGTGAGGACATTCAGTGTCCACACAGTAAATGTATCTCTCTTTTCTTTCTTTTTAGTGAGGACATTTGTCCACATAGTAAATGTATCTCTCTTTTCTTTCATTTTAGTGAGGACATTTGTCCACATAGTAAATGTATCTCTTTCTTCTTTCTTTTTAGTGAGGACATTCAGTGTCCGCACAGTAAATGTATCTCTTTCTTCTTTCTTTATAATGAGGACATTCAGTGTCCACACAGTAAATGTATCTCTTTTTTTCTTTCTTTTTTGGTGAGGACATTTGTCCACATAGTAAATGTATCTCTTTCTTTTTTCTTTTTAGTGAGGACATTCAGTGTCCACACAGTAAATGTATCTCTCTTCTTTCTTTTTAGTGAGGACATTCAGTGTCCACACAGTAAATGTATCTCTCTTTTCTTTCTTTTTAGTGAGGACATCAGTGTCCGCACAGTAAATGTTTCTCTTTCTTCTTTCTTTTTAGTGAGGACATTCGGTGTCTACATAGTAAATGTATCTCTCTTTTCTTTCTTTTTAGTGAGGACATTTGTCCACATAGTAAATGTATCTCTTTCTTTTTTCTTTTTAGTGAGGACATTCAGTGTCCACATAGTAAATGTATCTCTCTTCTTTCTTTTTAGTGAGGACATTCAGTGTCCACACAGTAAATGTATCTCTCTTTTTTTTCTTTTTAGTGAGGACATTTGTCCACATAGTAAATGTATCTCTCTTTTCTTTCATTTTAGTGAGGACATTTGTCCACATAGTAAATGTATCTCTTTCTTCTTTCTTTTTAGTGAGGACATTCAGTGTCCGCACAGTAAATGTATCTCTTTCTTCTTTCTTTATAATGAGGACATTCAGTGTCCACACAGTAAATGTATCTCTTTTTTTCTTTCTTTTTTGGTGAGGACATTTGTCCACATAGTAAATGTATCTCTTTCTTTTTTCTTTTTAGTGAGGACATTCAGTGTCCACACAGTAAATGTATCTCTCTTCTTTCTTTTTAGTGAGGACATTCAGTGTCCACACAGTAAATGTATCTCTCTTTTCTTTCTTTTTAGTGAGGACATCAGTGTCCGCACAGTAAATGTTTCTCTTTCTTCTTTCTTTTTAGTGAGGACATTCGGTGTCTACATAGTAAATGTATCTCTCTTTTCTTTCTTTTTAGTGAGGACATTTGTCCACATAGTAAATGTATCTCTTTTTTCTTTCTTTTTAGTGAGGACATTCAGTGTCCACACAGTACATGTATCTCTTTTTTCTTTCTTTTTAATGGGGAGATTCAGTGTCCACATAGTAAATGTATCTCTCTTTTCTTTCTTTTTAGTGAGGACATTTGTCCACATAGTAAATGTATCTCTTTCTTTTTTCTTTTTAGTGAGGACATTCAGTGTCCACACAGTAAATGTATCTCTCTTCTTTCTTTTTAGTGAGGACATTCAGTGTCCACACAGTAAATGTATCTCTCTTTTCTTTCTTTTTAGTGAGGACATTTGTCCACATAGTAAATGTATCTCTCTTTTCTTTCTTTTTAGTGAGGACATTTGTCCACATAGTAAATGTATCTCTTTCTTCTTTCTTTTTAGTGAGGACATTCAGTGTCCACACAGTAAATGTATCTCTTTCTTCTTTCTTTATAATGAGGACATTCGGTGTCCACATAGTAAATGTATCTCTTTCTTTTTTCTTTTTAGTGAGGACATTTGTCCACATAGTAATTAAATCCCTTTTTTTCTTTCACTTTAGTGAGGACATTTTTTCCACAAAATGTGTGTGTGTGCGTGTGTGTGTGTGTGTGTGTGTGTGTGTGTGTAAAACCGACCAAACGGGGAACTTTGTGAGAATACACACCAAGCAACCGGGGAACACCTACCAAACGGGGAGGTCCCCGTTTGGTTTTTATTTCAAATTCGCATTCCAGACCCCCTAATTATCAACATGTCAAATTAAATTAGTAATCTGACGCATTCCCCGATTGGTCGGTTAGGAGCACGCACACATTATACCCACATTCTGGTATGATGCGAGTTTGTGCGTATCCGTTGGAATACAGTTCCCTAGTTGTGCGGTAAAAAATTCTTACACTTTGTCCAGTACAGTTCCCCGATTGTGCCGTAAAAAAAATCATACACTTTGCCGCCATTTCTACTGGGCTATTTTAAGAACACATCTTGGTGCAGATCAGCAAAATGCAGAAGGCTGAAGTATTTATTATTTTTAAATGGATCATTTTTGTAGTTTCTATTCAAACAAGGTCAAGTGTTCTTGAAAACTTACAAGTTTATGACTTCGGTCAAAATTGTGCGAAAAACATCGATCACATAAATGAAGAAAATACGATTGCAAAATTATAAGCTATGTATCCTTTCTGAAAGTAAATTGTTGTCACCCTTTTTTCCTTGCAAGCAGCGCACTGGTTGCTTTCCCACATTTATAAATAAAGTTGACACAACATTCAGCAGTGTGGGAGGAATTTATTCCGTTTGCATAATCTTGATGTCGATTTGACCGAGAAGATTTCTAGTTTTACACATATACGCAAAAACTAGATAACTCCTTTCAGGTTTTTTTTCTTCAACTATTGAAACATTATCGAGAAAAATTTACTGTCTTGTGGTTTTATATACACATGAAATTAAAACTACTTTCTCTTTCCTGCAGGTTACCGCGAAACATGTTTTTATTTTTCCTTATGTTCTAGGGCTTAGAAATTCACTTTCTTTTCAATTTATCTTCATATTCCGTTATCTTGAAATTATCTCCTAGATATTTGTCTAGAATCATAAAAAACATGAGGTTACTGTGTTTTTAAAATTTACCTTAGGACAGTGACACAGAGACACTAACTACGTCCCCTCTAAGAACAATTATGCTTCATCAAATGAATTCAAGATAAACTAAGAAATATCAGTTGTTTGGATATCAAGAAAATATTGCGGAAGAAATCTGCATCTAAGTTTGCAATCATGCGGGAAAATCATGACAATGACGTGGGAAACAATGTTTTTTTTTTTATTCGTTAAGAAAAAGACCAAACAGAAGATAGAGACTATCAATCATGTGAAACATCAATACGATACCAAAATCTAGTAATAATGACAACAGACATTATGGAAGCGATTTTACCGTTTGTTTCATAAATGATCTGTCGAAACATTTAGTTTAGATGTTTAAAATTGTATAAATGAAAGGAGCGAAAAAGGAGGGGAGAAAAACTATTTGAAAAAAAAAAGGAATGTAAGTAAATCTACACAACTCAGAAGTTTGGAAAGGCGAGGCTTGAGAATTAACAGTCACATAAAGACCTCTGGAACATCAAATTTTAACACTATGTGATTGCAGAACATGCCCAAACCGTTACGCATACCTACACGGAAAGAAAAAATTGTGACAGCGCAACAAAATCTGCAAATTTGTACCAAACTAAAACTGTCGCGAAACGGAAAAATACCGCCCCCACACCAGCAACTTGTCACTGAATCGGCACAATCAGAGTACAGAAATGATTATCAAAACAAAGCTCACCCGTGACCTTGACCTTTAACCCATGTGGCCCAAAACAATAGGACACCTCCTTGGGTCATGAGCAACACTTGTATAAAGTTTCAGGGTCCTAGGTCAAACGGCTTTTGAGTACAGATTTTCAAACAAAGTTCACCCGTAACCTTGACCTTCGACTCATGCAATCCAAACACAATAGGGCGCCTTATTTAGTCATAAGCAACACTTGTATAAAGTTTCAATGTCCTAGGTCAAACGGCTTTCGAGTTAGAGCACGGAAACCATAAGACGGACGGACGGACGAAGAGGCGGACGGACGGACGGACAGACAGACAGACATGGTGAAACCAGTATTCCCTCCCTCTACTTTGTAGGTTGGGGGATATAAAGATTAAACAAGAAAGACCTTTAAAAAGAAAAAAAAAAAAAAAAGGGGGGGGGAGAGAGAGATGGCATAAGCGGTATTCGGAAATAAATATTGAAACTCTATGGTGTTCAATATGAAGAGAGATAGTTAAAGGCCCGATAGCGGCAAAGAAAACACAGATGTTAAAATGCATTTACATTTAAATCATACCATTCAAAAGAGAGGAAAATATTGTGAAGGTGGCAATCTGTTATTGTGTTGTCGGTCCAAGTGTTAGTCGCTGGCAGAAAGTCGCTGGCAGAAAAACGAATCTTAAAATCATGCATAAAGCAAACAAAAGATAGAGTGACCTTGCAAGTTTAACCTGGTTTTGAAATTAGTTTCTCTGCCGGCGACTAACTGATAGACAGACGTTACAATTACAGATTGTCATCTTCCCAATAATTGCCAAACTTTTAAATGATATTATTTACATTAATATTTAAATGCATTTTTAACATCCGCTTTGTTTACTTTTAACAGCTAGTGTTACTTTAGGGTAATCACCCGAATTAGTGCTTCTTTTTCCTCATTGTTTTCCGTATTATTGTAAAGTTAACTCAACTATGATTGGAAAGAAAGCTGCTGCTGCTAAGAGGGGTGTGTTGTGTTTATTCTGGAGCGGAACAGCAGGGCGCGCCGCCCTGCCCCTTTTTCACCCCGCCCTTATGTCCCCGAATCTGTATACACGCGCCCTACTGTCCTTTTCATATACATACAAAAATCGGCTGTCTGTTGTTTTGGTTTATCTTGTATTACGTCAGCGCATTTCAGTCGACTATAGGGAATTAACACAGGTTGCAAAGCAACTAAAGTTTTGAAAAATTCTTGAAGGGTTGAATCTTTCCCGGCAGTTTCTCTTTTTTTCGTAACGTCACCTTATACAGTTTTAAGTAGGAAAAGTCGAATCTGTGAATATGAGGGAAATGGCTCAACCCATAACTGTGTTGTCCCTGTACAAACGATAGATCTGTTAAATAATTAATAAATACTAAACTTTGTCATTTCTTTATTTATCGGTAATCCTTTTATATGTAAAACTATGCATTCTTTTTTATTTCAGCTGCAAGGATTTTTTTTTTGTTAAGAAAACAGCCCAACCTATTTTCTGCTGACTACATAAAACATATGACATGACTGATCAACCATTACTAAACGCAAAAAGGCACTATCAGTTAATGTAAAGAAGGCATGATACTGGTTTATTGCGTGATCATTTTGTGTGGACTGGCACCGGGTATGAATTTCTTGGAGCATAGCAAATGTAAATATGTACCACAAACGCTTGCATTACGACCCTCTCGCTTCGAATGCACGTTACATCATACCTCTAATTCCAATTTTACTGCAAACATTTGTGTACCCGTGACAAGCATGAAATCTTGTTGACAGAATAGGGAGATGGAATAGGTGACCCAAATAGGTAAGAATATATTTAAAACACATATATTTCAAGACTGAAAACACGCCGAAATAGATCTTAATTTGTCGGATAGTCTTTTACACCTATTCTGTCGGACACACATTCGGACAACAAGGCAAAACCTATTACGGCCATTTTTCTCTTCTAAAATGATAATTTCCTAAAGATTCGGACACTTAAAAAAAAATATATATATATATATATTTTTTTTTAATCTGAATATATTGGCGAATTATGGTTTTGTAAAGGTAGACGGCGTCATTTAAAAACATTACTGACATCTTCCGATCAATAAATATGTACGACGTGTAAACTGGTTTGTGCTACTACTCACTCTCTTGCACTACGGATCATTCCCCGAGCACTCACTCATTCACGCACTTCCCCGAGCACTCACTCATTCAAGCACTTCCCCGAGCACTCACTCATTCACGCACTTCCCCGAGCACTCACGCACTCATACACGCACTTCCCCTAGCACTCACTCATTCACGCACTTCCCCGAGCACTCACGCACTCATACACGCACTTCCCCGAGCACTCACTCACTCATACACGCACTTCCCCGAGCACTCACTTACTCTCGCACTTCCCCGAGCACTCACGCACTTCCGCGAGCACGCACTCACGCACGCACTCACGTCGTGGTCATCGATAGTCGTCGCCAGTGGTCATCGGTATTCGTTTGTAGTACTAGTCACTGCTCATCTCACCCGTGTATATATATATATTTTTTTTTTCCCATTTACCAAACCCGGATTCGAAACCGGGAATCTCAGGCACAAGACCTTAATAGTAACCAATTGACCACAGTGGTCATTGTAAAGGCCCATTCAGCCCATTAATATAAACTTAATATTCACACCTGTTTAAGCCCCTGAGGCCACTTCCCATAATGCAAAGCGGATGTGTTTGTTTGTTTAGCGTTTTCCAATACGTACTTTACAGTAAAAAGGAAATGATCTGTGTACATTCGAACATAGTAATGCACAGACATGCATACAAAGCATACATTTACGCACAATGAAAAAAAAAACAAGAAGAAGAAGCAAGAACAAGAAGAAGAAAAGGAAGAAAAAGAAGAAGAACAACAACAACAGCAACAACAAAATTAAGTACAAGAACAAGAAAAACAACAACAACAGGAACAACAACAACGCAGACAGATACAGACACACAAACAAACAAACAATACCGGGTCAGAATGACAGAGCACATATGTACACAGACAGACATATAGAGACAGACACAAACACAGCAAGATAGGGCGAAGATAGGGACACAGAGAGCGCGATTATTTTTGAAATGGTTTGGTACATCTACTTTGACTATTTCCTATTGCATGAAAAAGATCAGTATCATATACAAATGAGCCATGCTCTGGGAAAAGGGGGCAGAATGCATCTGCGAAAAGTCTGCGCAGGCTGACCTGGGCGGAAACTTTTTGCCCTTGGCCAATTTTCAAATGAGCCATGCTCAGGCAAAAAGGACTTTAATGAAGTTCGGTGATACAGTATATACCAAGCAGGCTATCACATAATCATGAATCTATTTACTTAGAACAACAACCGAATAAATCATGACGTAGAATGGCGCGGACGTCGCAGGCTGACCTGTGTCCATACTTCTTTGCAGATGCATGAAAGCACCTTTTCACACAGCAGGGCTCAAATCATTTTTTAGCGTTGTTGGCAATATACTAGTTGTTTTAGGGACCTGCGTTACTCAGTAAGGTATCTATCTATCTATCTATCTGTCTAAAAGTCAGCCAATCCATCCATCTATCTATCTATCTATCAAACTACCAACCAATATATCCATCTATCTATCTATCTATCAACCAAACTACCAACAAATCTATCTATCTATCTATCTATCTATGCATTGCTTCCCTGCAAGATAGACACGGGTCTAAATCTATTGCCTTGTAAGGAGTCAAAGACCCAAACGGGTATGTAACCCTCACCTATATGTCAGACAAAGCGACTGTAAAATGTTCAGATTCTAATTCAAATGAGCCATGCTCTGGAGAAATGGGGCTTAATGCATCTCCGTGATAGATCCATAGAGTCCATTGTGTGTAACAACCGACTAAATCATGAGGTAGAGTGGTCCTTTGACAAACAGAAAATTGACCAATAGCGAAAACTTTCGGCCCAGGTCAGCCTCCGATGACTGCGCAGGCTGACCTGCGTCGATACTGTTTCCGCATATGCATCAAGACCCCTTTTCACAGAGCATGGCTCAAATGAAATTGACACTGATAGGCCTATTTGGTAAAAGAATTTCCGGGAAAGCTTGCTTAGGTGCACTAACCGCTGTGATATGACTTATGATGCTGAAAAGGAAGACAATATCACTTATTTTCAGACCAGCTGAATGATATTCTACCCAGTCTATTCTTGATCTGCATATCGTAAAAATGATAATAAATTCATTATGTTTACTCTTCATGCATTCATATATGAAGTATCTTTCGAAGGTATGTATGAGGTCGGTTACATACACTGTTCTTCGTTTTCGAAAAGGTCTTTGAAAATACACACACACACACACACACACACACACAAATCCATATGAGGCATGCTCTGGCTTAAGGGGTTTAAATGCATCTCCGTGATCCATTATACCAAGCAAGTTATTAAATAAGTATGGATCCATAAAATACATTCTAAGAATCAACTGAATCATGCGGTAGACTGGTCCTTAGCCATGCAGGAAATTTGCGACTAGCAAAAAGTTTCGACCCAGGTCAGCCTGCGCGGATTACGCAGGCTGACCTTGGTCGATACTTTTTTTGCAGATGTAGCCCCCTTTCACAGAGCACGGCTCCTATATGGCCCGCAACATGCGAAATGAGACCTTCGGACACTTGCGTAAAGTATCGTCCCAGATTAGCCTGCGCAGTCCGCGCAGGCTAATCCGAGACGGCACGTTACTACATAACATTTTTCATACAGTAGACTTTCGTGAAACAGAAAATCGCACAAAAACTGGAAGTGTCGTCTCGGATTAGTCACAGACTGCCCAGGCTGATCTGGGACGACACACTTTTACGCATATGTCAGAAGGCCCCTTTTCCCGCTTGTTGCACGCCATATTTGAACGCTGCTCCTTTGGAATAAACGGCGGGTGTATGACTGGCTTTACGTGAGCCTAGAGACAAAGTCTGTACATTATAGAAGTCACTAGTTCGAATCTCCCATATAGGCCGATTTCTTTCCGAGTATTGACTTTCAATAGCCACTGTGAAAAGATTCATTTCTCTCTTAACGATAATAGTTGTTTCCACAGTGGTAGTGAGGGAAAGTAACCAGTGGCTTTGGAAAATATTATGTACAAAGTACCAGTGAAAGAAAGTCGAGGAGAGTAGGTGTACTGACCGTTATGCTATAACTGAAATAATCTACAATAAAATAATGATTCAAAAATACGGCATGCAACATCAAACAAACTGTCTTGCTTTTAAAGATACATCTGTACTCGTTTTCAGCCGGTTTTTAACCAAGTTCATCTTTATTTTATGACAATATATTCATTCTTATAACTTCATGCCAAGTATTGCCCCTGACGGTTGCAAGGTTGCACAGATTGCGACGGATAGAAAATGCGTTTCATTTTCTAGAGGCCTTCAAAGAAATCACTGTTCCCTTTCACGGTTTTGAAAGAGGACAAATCCCTTCAGTTTCGCTATCCCATATTCTCTATGAGCCATGCTGTGCGAAAAGGGGGCTTAATGCATCTGCCGAACAATATCGACCCAGGTCAGTCTGCGCAGTCCGCGACAATTTAGTCTTGGACAATTTAGATCCAAGATCAGACTGCACGTTCTGTGCAGTCTGATCTTGATCTACGTTGTCTGCAAAAGGTCAGTGGGTCACGCTTAACAGCCAACGGGTAAACTAATAACGAACCGTCGTCTAATATATGGACTGAAATTACCAAGGGGAATAATACTGTCAGAATGGAACTCGCTCTGTCATGCGAGATTACCTCCCTTGCATTGTTCCTAATGTAATTTTCTAAGCGAAAATTTGATGTGGATAAACGGTGAATATTTCTATGTGCAGTACCAATGAATTTTGACTCCTATTCCAAACGACTACTGAAATTAACTCTTAGGCTGCTAAGCGCGACTCATTGACCTTTTGCAGACAGTGTAGATCAACATCAGACTGTTCAGAACGCGCAGTCTGATCTTGGATCTACACTGTCCGATGAGGAGACAAATTTGCCCCCCCCCCCCAAAAAAAAATAACTTTGAAATAGACATATTAAGGATTTTACCGTCGGCTTGAAAGCTTACGTTTAGTTATTTAGGAGTTATTTTGAAGGGTTAAAAAAGCTTACGCTCTGAAGTACAATTTACTTACCTACAGGGAGGGCGGTGGGATAGCAATAAATCTAGTAATTGCAAACCGAAATCCCCAGATTAGATTCCCAGTCTTGGAGTATATTTTTGAGACGCGGTGTTCTTCCCACCCACCTAGAAATTAACTGATAAGAAAGCTGTATCAATGCTTTGCGCTTGGCACGCAAAGGAAGAAAGAGGTCTATTTGAAGAACTCGGGTCTTACACCCGAATCCTTCTATCCAATGCTTTCTTTCCTATAGTATACCAAAAGCGCTTGAAGCACAGAGGGGCTTAAATTCGGCATAGCTATAATAATCATCATTGCGGTCATCTAATCTTCGCAAATAGTGTCAACAGTTCAACAGTTTTTGAGGTGGGGTGCGAAGCATCCCAGCTCAGATTTACCATGTGGGAAACTGAACCTAAAAAATCTGATTCTAAGGTACCTAACATTGCAAAATCATTACCTGGAAAATAGTACTATTAAGAAGGCATCTTATCCACTTTGGCATCAAGGCATGACTGAAACGTTAAGAATAGGGGGAATTTACACGACTTCAACAATAAATATGTAAACAAATACACCATTATCACAACACAATTTTTAAAAAAAAGAGTGTTAGAACAGACTACCATGAGGCATGCGTAGGTATACACATTTATGTATGAGTTCCACCAGATAGCGTCAAGAAGTGTCAACAAGTGCTCTGGAAAGCTTTGAAGCATCATGAGAACTCTTGTGGTAATTTCTTTGAATGCGATTGCTTTATTTGTCTAGATATTGCCTAATAATACTTCTCACGTCGTTTCATTTTACATTCCATGGAACCCCCCCCCCCCCCTCACACAAAAAAAGAGAAATGTGTTAGTTTGCTCTGAGATTCATAGGAGAGATACCTCTCATCTCTTTTCAATATCTGCTTGCTTTTAACAGTTAGATTTCAATTTGAACATGATTAAACGCACCCCACTTCAGCAGCGCTTTCACCGCTTTGATTTATCATATATACTAGTACATACACAGACGATGTGTTCCTCGGAGAGAGAGATACGTGCCTAAGCCACTTGTCGCACGTTGTGAAATATTATCATTTTTCAGATGGCTTCTACACTTTGACAGACGGCCCTAGCACTTCCAAACGCTGGCCTGTTGAAAATGCCTACTGAAAGCTTAGGATAGCCACTGAATTTTATTATATGGCGTACAACACACGAAAAGGGGCCTTCGGACATTTGCGTAAACTGTTGTCCCGGATTAGCCTGCGCAGTCCGCGCAGGCTAATCCGAGACGACACTTTACGACTACATAAGATTTGTTTCATACAGTAGACTTTCGTGAAACAGAAAATCGCACAGAAACAGGAAGTGTCCTCTCGGATTAGTCACAGACTGCACAGGCTGATCTGGGACGACACACTTTCACGCATTTGTCCGAAGTCCCCTTTTCGTGTGTTGCACGCCATATGTCCCCTTGGCCTTTTTAGGCCGAAGACAGCCCGTACAAGCACCGAAAAGGATGGCCAAGAGTAGAAAACGCCGATTAAAGTGTGATTATGACTGATTAAAAGGTCAAAACGCATGCAAGAATTAGAGATAAGTGCTAGAATGGTCAGACGAACGGGAAGGAACGTATTTAGGTAGTATAAAAAGGTTGTACCTTGTGCCATGGTGAATTTTCTGCATGTCAAAGGACCTTTCAATCTCATGATACAGTCATTTGTTAGAAAAGACAGGTTTCACGGATCCACGATTAGGAGATGATTGACTTAGTATAAAGGAAAGGCTCGTACTGTAACCTCTATAGGATCCACCAAAGGCAGTCATGCAGTCGATAAAATGGGTCTATGAGAGGCAAGAGAATGGCTCATATATTAGTTGACCTTACGACAACTGTGATGCGACAACTGTGGTGCGACAATAATTGGAGCTCAGTCTTCTAAGAGACATACTCTCCTATACGCAGACGTTTTCGGACCTTTTTCAGCCGAATCGTTTCTGAACTAAAGTCAGCGGACACGCTTTGGCGCTACATGTTCCGTAAGCTTTGACTAGTATAAACCGTTGATAATTCTTATCAAAACGTTTTTAAGACGTAAGAATTATACGTTACTTACTGATATTGCACTATCTACTGTCAATCGCCCAAAAAGTTTTGAGTATGAGACCGCCTGATGTAAAAAAATTGACAGAAGCAGAGGAAATAGTAAAACGGTATTATGGAACAAGGACTTAAAAATCAGTGTGATAAAGATATATCGTGTTCAAAATCTGAGTATCGGTACTCACTATAGGGGATTGGATACGAAAGATCGTGAGTTCGACACTCATGATCAGGCATTAATTTTCGGTATTTCCATACCTACAATCGGAGATTCGGTACTCGCATTCTGACTTTGGTTCTCTTAGCCAGGTTCACTCTAGTGTTCAGCATGAACGAAACACGGGTGCCTTTAACCTCTGTCACCCTCTCTTGGATTTCAGAAACCCCAAAAAGGCAACTACCATAATTGTTTAGGTGTTACTGGTACTTTGCAAGCTTCCACGTCTTTGTAATACCCCGGAGAATAATGTTATCTCCGGAGCAGAACCTTTTTGATAATTTAATAAATCCTCATAGTCAGAGTAAAATTTGCATTTTCGGCGTAATTTGTTTCGCCCTTTCAGCGTCATGGGATAAAACGGAATTTTTCGGACAGCAAAGACCATGTTTGGACTGCACGAAATGTGCAGTCTGATTTTGTATCCATATCGTTTATTTTGTTTAGTCAAGCCTGTATGACAGAAACATTTGAGCCATGCTGTGTAAAAAGGGGGCTTAATGCATCTCCGTGATACCATGATACAAGCAATCACATAGTAATGGATCCACTTTTTTAACAGCCAACTGAATTAGGAGATAGAATTTTCCTTTGATACCTAGAAAATTGACCAATCGCGAAAACTTTCGGTCCAGGTCAGCCAGCGCAGATTGCGCAGGCTCATCTGGATCGATACTTTTCGCAGATTCACTGAGCCCCCCCCCCCCTTTTCACAGAGCATGGTTCATTTTTAGAGTATTTTCTGTTGTCGGAAGAGATCTAGTTTATATATTTAGACTTGAAAAGGTTCAGCATGCTTACCTCTTTAGCCATCTTCCGTAGGAGATCGTAAGCGCCGAGATAAGTTCGCAAGAATGTCGGGTTTAGCCGATCTAATTTTAGCACAAACAACTTCGAAAATTTCACTATCTTCATTACCATGTAACCCTTTCCCCATATCGTAGCGTTTCACATTTACATGATTTACATGCTTTTATACTTTACTTTCAGGTGAGATGTGTGGGCGTGTCAGGCAAGCAGAATTTATAGGCTCTGTCAATGAAGAAAGAAAGGAAATTACAAAGTAGAGTGAATTAATTAATTAAATTCAAGAGAAATGTCTAATTAATCAAACTGTTTCCACCGAAATGTCCCTTTTGATATTTAAGTTTTTTTATTAAATAATTTATACAGAAAACGTGCCCGTTTACTTTACGTTTATTGACGGGAGGGTGTTTGTTTCTTTTTTTTTTTTTGTGGGGGGGGGGGGGGGGGAAAGGCGGGGGGATCACTATTCCTAACTACCTTGGTTTTCTGCGACTGCATTCTTTTAAAGCTATCGGCCAAACATTTGAAGCTTACCGCCATTTATCCAAGGACTGAAACTTGCTTTCTAAAGATATAGTAACAATACAAAACAATACTGAATGTTCGTTGGAAGCAAACTATTCACAAATCTTCGCTGTTCCTTGGTAAGCCTCAATCTCTAGGTTTCTCTTGGGTGTGTGAAGTTGGCAGTAAGTTCGAAAATCGGAGTTCGATATTCAGTGTAGTGATGAATATGCTGTTAACCCTTATCCTGCTGAATAAAAGAAATTAAACTTTCAAGCCGATAGTATAACCCCAAAGCTTTACTGATCCAAAGGGATTTTTGGAGGGAAGATATCTCCTCATCGGACAGTGTAGATCAAAGATCAGACTGCACGTTCTGTGCAGTCTGATCTTGATCTACGCTGTCCGCAAAAGGTCAGTGCGTCCCGATAAGCAGCCTAAGGGTTAAGTTGCATGCCCATACAAAAAAAAAAACCACGCAAATTTACTGCTGGCATGAAATTCATTTCGATATTCAAATCGTTATTCCATGTTATACGTACTGTCCCTTGAGTATGACAAAAATATCGGATCTACTGCTGCATGAAATTCAACTTAACAGCATATTCATTTCTACAATGAATATCGAACTCCGATTGTCGAACTTGCTGCGAGCTTCAGACACCCGTTTCTCTTGTGGTCGTTGGTCGCGCACTCTGATTTTGGACATAAAACGTCCGCTTGTTGAATCGGAGCTACGGGATAACTGATCGAGTTATTAGTGTTTTACGTCGCTTTCAACATTATATCAGTCATATCACGGCGACATCTCACATGTTCATGTATTTCCTAGATTCCACCAGTACCAGGCTAGAACTCTGAAGTGTCTTGCCCAAGGACATTTACGAGATAAAACTCTTTCTGGATTTCAGAGGATTGTATTTTCAGCTGCCGAAAAAAGCCGAGGATGCTACTGTAGATTTTCCAAATGTCTAAAACCTTCAACTCTTTCACTACTAATGACGACTTCATTACTTTTTGCGGACAGCGTAGATCAAGATCAGACTGCACAGAACGTCCAGTCTGATCTTGATCTACACTGTCCGCTAGTCTGTTGTTAAGCTATGACCAAAGTCATTTTCAATAGAAGTGGAAATCTATTTTTAGAGCTCGGGAAAAAAGTGGAATTTCCGGAGTTAGTAGTGAAAGAGTTAACTATTATTAGTTGATATTGAAACGACTAAGATCGGACTACATGAACACGTAGAATGATCTGCGCCTATTCCCTTCGCAAAAGACATTACAGGCCACACTACCAGATTTAACGCCTACGTTGCTAAGCGCGACTCAGTGCCCTATTGGGGCATGGAAAATAAATGAGTCGTGCACTGCGAAAAGGGTTGTTAGTGTATCTGCTAAAAAGTATCGACCCAGGTCAGCCTGCGCAGTCCGCGCAGGCTCACCTGGGTCGAAACTATTTTGCTATCGGTTAATTTTCTGTATGTCAAATGACCAGTCTATCTCATGGCCCAGACGGTTGTTAGACAAAATGGATTTTATGGATCCATAATTATGTGATGACTTGCTTGGTGTAATGTATCGCGGAGATGCATAAAAGCCCCTCCCTACCTTCCGAATTTTCTCAAAGCACGACTGAAATCTTATTTATTTGAAAAAGGAGAAACAAATCATAACGAGAAATTATTCCATATGTCACAACAGTTTCCCGTGTATCTTAGATCAAAGCTTAATTTATATCGGTTGTTCATCATTTACAGGGATGTTTTCTAAACATGGCTGCCTCAAATCTATCTAAGGCGGAAACAACTAACTCTTTACCAAACGACAGTTTTATAAATACTTTTTACAATCTTGAAACATTTGCAGACCGCTGTAAATCAACTGTAGCTTTAATGATTTGATCTATTCTTTGAGGGGCAGAAAACCTTGAGGGAAAAGGAGAAAATGCTGCTTACCAGCATTTTTACATGTAGCTCGGCCGTTTTGGAGAAAACGTCAAGCTACTGTCATAGCCCTGGCGTCGTCGTTATTTCCGACGTCGCCGCCTGCGTCGTCATGCAAAACAAAACAAAAAAAAAAAATGTGACATTTTAAATGATCTCTGTTATTATTGAAGATATTTACTTCAAACTTGGACTTGTTGTCCAATATCAAAAGGGGAACCTATACAACAAGGACAGACAACTATCAAAGACTATCATTTGACATAGTTATGTCCCTTGTTCAACTTAAACTTTTCAATGAAAAATCAAGTCACCGAAGCCGAGTGTTGGCACCCGCATGCAGTACTCCTCTCTTCTCTTCTCACAAGATTTTGGAAAGCTTTTTTATCAGGGTCGTTAAAACTGTGTGAATGTTTTGTAAAGCGTTACAGTGTAGCCCCTTACAAAACAATCACTAAGTCTTAACGACCCTGATATTATTTTGCTTCCCGTAAGAGCATAGGTGTTACAACAAAGATGAGTGTAACCCCTTACAAAACAATCACTAAGTCTTAACGACCCTGATATTATTTTGCTTCCCGTAAGAGCATAGGTGTTACAACAAAGATGAGTGTAACCCCTTACAAAACAATCACTAAGTCTTAACGACCCTGATATTATTTTGCTTCCCGTAAGAGCATAGGTGTTACAACAAAGATGAGTGTAACCCCTTACAAAACAATCACTAAGTCTTAACGACCCTGATATTATTTTGCTTCCCGTAAGAGCATAGGTGTTACAACAAAGATGAGTGTAACCCCTTACAAAACAATCACTAAGTCTTAACGACCCTGATATTATTTTGCTTCCCGTAAGAGCATGGGTGTTACAACATAGATGAGTGTAACCCCTTACAAAACAATCACTAAGTCTTAACGACCCTGATATTATTTTGCTTCCCGTCAGAGCATGGGTGTTACGACAAAGATGAATGGGATTTTACTGTCAGTCTAGATATGCGTGAAACTCCTGACAGATTGTATGCATCTCTAATTGATTTTCGGTATAAAATAACCTTGTTAACGTCCCTATAAATTATCAATGTTTAATAAACTGGTCAAATATGAATTTGTAATTGGGCGCGAAACCGTTATTGCATAAATATCTTCGCACAGTCTGTCAGTTATGTTTTCTGCAGCAAACAATTGTTTTCGGATGCTGAATTAGAAGAGAAAAGGCGGTCATGATATTTTTGATAACTTGAAAAATAAGTTTTTTTTTTTAATTTTTTATTTCAGTAATTCAACATGTCATCATAATAATCTGTACATCCAAATATTATTATTTTAAACGAATAAAGTGGTATGAAAACCAGTACTAATTGTATTCATTATATCTTCCATTTTACCAATCCCGACACAGAATATAAAGCGTCAGCTTCGGTATTTCATTGCCCCGCGCCCTCATTTCAGATCTCTAGATTTAAAATTTTTACTCTCGTCTCATCAAGAAAAATAAGTTCGCACTAATACCACTGATCCATTCTGAACATCGGAACAGCCGACTCGAACCTTCAGTGTGTATAAAAAAGGATAGAGTATACTTTATATTATTTAGCATAAAAGGCCTAGTGATGGCCAAAGGTAAAAAGTACTTGAGCTAACTTTGAATGCATTTGAATTTAAATGATACCATTTAAAGCTATTGAAGTGTTTTTTTTTTGTGAGTGTGTGAAAATGACAATATGTTACTGCATTGTCGGTCCAAGTGATAGGTGCTCGCAAAAAAAATGAATTCTCATATCGGCATTATCTCCCGCTAGATTGCATTCTACAAATACACATCTATCTAATTTGGGCATCCTGGGTACAGTAGCGGAGTAATTTTTCAAAACAACAACCGTGACTTTGAATTTCAAATGAAATAAACGTTAACTCAATAAAACGCTACCTGGTGCCATTCATTCAGCTATGATCGGCTAGCACGCAACCTATGCACCGACCATTTATTAAAACAGCCCCTACATGCTTTGGTAATAGGCTAATAGCTTCGATATAAGACCTACTTTTCCCAGGTATAGGGGGGTGGGTGATGCGTCATAGCAGACAGGTCGAATCTTCGAAGAATATGACATGCGCAGACAACGCTCATATCGGGAAAAGAAAAACAAAAAGATAGTGGAGCCTGGCAACTTTTTACATTGTTTAACCCTTTCCCAAACAAGCCCTGGTTTTCACGTGTCTGCAGCACAAGTCTTTTGAAAACACTGTGGGAAAAGGAGAAATTGCTCGTAACGAGCAATTTCTCCTTTTCCCACAGTGTTTTCTACCCTTTTTGAGAACTTTCTGCCATTTTCATCATATTTAAAATTGTCGTCTGCAAACTCTTTCAATTTGGACCAGTCTAAAATTTGTCGTTTGGGAAAGGGTTAAAAAGTCATTTCTGTCTGCAAGAGAATTACACTTGGATCGACGATACGGTAACTGATTGTCATCTTCACAATAATTTTCATATCTTTAAATGGTATGATTTAAATTCAAATGCATTTTACACCCGAATTATTTACTTTTGACAGCTATTGGGCTTTAACCCTTTACCGCACAATGCCGCCTTTTGACGCCCCTGGGAAAGAAGCCTTTTGAAAACATTGTGGAAAAAGGAGAAAATGCTGGTAACCAGCATTTTCTCCTTTTCCCACAATGTTTTCTACCCTATCAAAGACAGATTGCACCATATGAGCCACAATGAAATTGTCGTCTGTAAATGCTTTCAGCTGGGACAAGGCTAATATTGTGTCGTCTGGTAAAGGGTTAAATAAACTTCAACTAACAGGATTGTTTTTACGTGACTGCATAGGAAGCGTTTCGAAAACATTTTTGGGAAAGGAAAAAGGTACATGTTGCAAGCGTTTTCTCTGTTGCTCCTGCTTTTTTTTTTTATTTCCATCCTATATGAGAACTTAGCCTCGTTGTGTCTGTTTTGCATTTGTATTTTGTTGATGCTTTCAATTTGAAAGAGGCTCAAATAAATCTTCTGCTTAGAACGAGGTTGACATCTGAGCACAAACTTAAACTTCAAAATATATCATGAAAACTGAAAACTGCGTTTCCTACCCAGAAAAAAATGAGTATACATTACAAGACATGGTACTGTGTAGTTTGATAATCAAGGCAGATAAATGGTGAGAAATACATGTATTTGACATGATGATACAAAAGAAACAAAGAAATACAACAGCAAGATGAGAAAAATTAGGTTATCGTTAAGCTATCCGATGTTTCGATTTTGGGCTTCCTCAGCGATATGCTACAAATATAAACAAACTTGAAAACTGGAACTATTCCCATGATCATTCAAAGCGTAACTAAAGCTTGTTATGGACTATAATTAGGCCAATCTCACTGCAGCTATGCTCTTTGATCGATCAAAATTGTATGAAGAAGTCTGATACAGGTCCATCCAAAGATCAATTTTGCAGACAATTCTGACTAAAGGTTTGGAGCGCGTGCATGGCGACTCTACAGTGTCCTCGGTCGCCGTTAGAACTTAACAACGTAGTGCCCGTCTAGCGAAGAATGTAACTGATATCTTTTCCAGATCTTAATTGAGCTCAATATCGGCAAGCCATTTCTTACCCGTTCCAATTTCTCAATAACTTGCGATAATCTTTTCTCGGCTCCGATTGAGCCATACGTTAGCAGGTTGTATTTGGTGTTGAATATGTGCGGTATGAAAGCCTTTTCCTGTGACTTTTCCATGTGCTGTAGATGAAGCAAAATCTTGGTCAGACACTGTCCAAGTTCCGGATCCTCACACTCCACGGCATGCTGCAAAACGAGATTTTTAAAAGTGAACGAGGAGAAAGATATGCCAAATTCGCATTGATACATGTACTTAAGAAACATGTAGCATTTCCTATGTACTTCACTTTCATCCTGCATGAGCACAAACTCAGTCGAAGCAAATGAAACCTTACACAAGCCGGCTAGCTCCTTTCTCTGTGGGTCATCTCTAAATTTCTGCGGGACGATGTGTATTCTATTTGTATCCCTTAATTTTTGCGAAAACTTTTGATGAAAAATCTCTAACTTCTGAAGACAAAATGAGTTGATCTCGAATTCAATCGCTGGAACAAGATCTACCGATATTTTCATTGATGTTGACTCGGCCCCAGTGCCATCCGTTGTTTCCAATAAGAGTTGAAGCGTTGCTGCTGGACCATGTTCTTCGACGTCGCAGTTATCAACCCGCAGCTTTCCAGGAAAGGATTGCAATGGACAAAACATATCAGTTTGCTTTATTTGCATCAGTGTTCTTTCAATCCCCGAGACGAAAGTATGTCTCGCCAGTTGCCAATAGGAGAAGCAGTCGCACTCGCATCGCTTCTTTTCCGAAGCACAATTACAGTTATACATGTACCTAAAGCATTCCATATCACGTCTGCATTCATCTTTGAGTTCCAAAAAGGTCCCTTTGTCAGTTGAAATGATCGACTGGATTGTATCAACTGCTTCAAATTTTCCCACTACAACCATGAAATCAAATTCATCCGGTAGACTGATTCGCGTGCCCTCCGCCATACTTCCTACTGGAAGGACTTCTTTTATCACCCAGCCTACTCCCGACAAATCCAGTTTGATCACAATGTTACTAACCATTTCCTGAACAGCTTGACGCAGTATCTGAATCTCAAAATTCGACTGTGGAAATTTGAGGTGCTTCGCCATAAAGTCTGACAGAAAAGTATAAAGTTTTTCATCTTTTGCAGGCTCCGAGTTCGCCATTACATTGGAGGAAAGACACAGATCTCCAACCAACACATTTATTTTACGAACGATATTGAACTTTGTACTAGCGATTCACTTCCTTCACAAAATACCGAGAAGTTTATCGATGGGATGTTAGTAAAACTATATACATGAACCATGGGCACATGTGTAATATTACAGTAATCCTCTAAACTCAAGTTCACGGATAAAGCTGTCCTATTTTTAACTCTTTACCACACAATCACGCGTTTTAACGACCCTGAAGAGGAAGCCTTATGAAAACATTGTGGGAAAAGGAGAAAATGCTGGTAACCAGCATTTTCTCCTCTTCCCACAATGTTTTCTACCCTTCCCAAAACAAATTTCAAATTTTCAGTCACATTTACTTTGTCGTCTGCAAATGCTTCCAATTTGGACCAGTCTAAAATTTTATCGTTTGGTAAAGAGTTAACTCGCCTTGGCAATGTATTCCATCATACAATTAACCCTTCTCCTGCTAATTAAAACAAATCAAACTTTCAAAGCGATAGTATAAACCCGAATAATATTATTTCAAACTTAGTTTTTGGAGAAAAAATATCTCCTTATCGGACAGTGTAGATCAAAGATCAGACTGCACGTTCTGTGCAGTCTGATCTTGATCTACATTGTCCGCAAAAGGTCAGCGAGTCGAGCTTAGCAGCTTAGGGGTTAACATTTTCATGTACATGCTTACACGTCTGTTGTATACTTAAACGCCGATAGGATGTCACTTGTAAATGTACTCAGAAAAAAAAAAGAAAAACCGAAACAACAATACAAAACAGGCACCATGAATTTCGGAATTATTGTAGTCTATCTGTATATTTCGAAATCTAGTTTATCGTTTTCAAAATTTACTTGTATATAGTTTAACACATTTCTATCGAAAACCCATTTGATTCTTGAAACCATTCCAAGTGACACACTGTCGGCGGTATACTATACAAACGAATGCATATTGCTATAAATAGGACCTCGAAACTCCTCATGAGCTTTCCGTCATCTTTGTACACGCGTATATTTCTATAAATAGAATCTCGAATTACATCGGGATTGAACTATTTTAGGAACGTCCAGCATCTTATCAAAGTACAGCGAGTAACGCAGGGGTAGGTGTTTATCAATTAAACCTTTCATTGCAAATTAGACGATAACACGTGCTTCAGCGGACAGGAACGTTCGAGGTGAGACTGCATAAAAAGTGCAGCCAGAATTATATCAGATTTGAGCGCGTGTTTATTCAGAGCTATAAGATTAAAATTCTTTTGAATTTCAGTGGATTGTACACTCAGTTAAAAAAAAGGGGGATGGGGCTGTGTAAGAGTTGAACCCTCTATCTAGGATACTTTACATATTTTTTCTACAAACTTTGTTAAGTATCGAAAAAAAAAACAAAAACAAATAGCGGACGCTCATCTTAATGCACCAGATTACTTTTCCTACATAGTTTATTAAAGGTTTAACAATGTTCCAGTGGGATTTAATGTTTCAAAATTCTTGAAAAAGCCAATAGCCGGAATATTTAAGAAACCAGTGATTTATTTCATACCGTTTTATTTATTACCCGAGGAATTCACAGAGTTATCAATACTATTTAGGAACTATACAGTTACTCAAAAGGAAGAACCTGTGATTATGAAATCACTGTCAGTTTTGGATGTGGGATCAGAAAAATCAAATAATAAGTATTTCCTTCCATAAGATAAAATTTATTACTCGACTTGGTAGACCTGATCTTGTGCTGTCGACCATATATCACCGGTCCTCCGCTCTTACCTATCAAAGCCAGTCATGAATAGGCCTACTTTGAAAGGAACAACCACTTGACAAATGCGTATTTAATATAATGATTTTATTGTTAAAAATGAAATTTTAAATATTAATTTACGTGTTTCTTATGAAATACATTTATAAAAATGTCAAACAGAGTACTTTACGGCTTGTGGCGTATGATAGATGTCAAAATTGTGATAGACTGGCCGCTTGGCTCGTTAATCAATTGTTCTCGTAACGTATTCCCTCATGTTGACGGCTGTTTGTCATCTCCCATGTATTTTCTCTTGAAAACACTGTAACAAAAGGAGAAATGCTGGTGACAAGCTACTTCGTTTTCTTCAAAAGCATTTTTCACCAGTTATCGTGTGTTACTTCATTATTCACCATTATTGCCCGTATTTTACAATGATGTTTTCAAATTTGTCAGCTGCAATTTTGTTTTAAGAGGCAATGAGTTGGATAATGAATGCAAAGTTAGGGACATTTGCATACGACAGTATTAAATTGACAAGTTTATTTGAATATGATTAAAATAAGTTGATATTCGTTGTAAATTAAATTGCCTTTTTAAGCATTTAACATATGACCTGTGAACTGTCACGCGAACAATGAAATAAAACGCGAGAGAGAGGAAGAAATTATTTTTCATCTGCAAAGTCACACAAGCAGCACTTCTTCTTTTCCGCTAATTTTTTGTTACCTTGACATTTCTGTACAAGAACATCTGATATCTGGCCTTATGCATGAAGCTATAAAGTCGTGATTTATTGGCATAAACCTGGCATTTAAATGATAAAGTTCATCTTCTCCGCAAAGTGGGCTAGCTGTCACCAATTGCTAGTTAGTATCACTATGTTTTTTTCTGAATAAATTTGGTATGTTTTGGGGTTTCTTATAAACTTAAAGACTACGGTACTAAAGATACTGTAGAAATAAAGCAATAAATCGATTGCCGGGGTAAGACAAAAGAGATAAGCCAGAAGTATCAGTATCTTTGGATTCTTGAAAGAGTCACCCGAAATGTCAAAACGTTTAAATAGGGATGCACATTCGTAGACATTTATTGTTTGCCTTATTTCATTACAGTCAAACAAACGTGAAAGATTTTTTACTTTCACAGGACCAATTGCGCCGACTTACTTGGCAACTGAGCGTAAAAGAAAAGCCTAGGGTTGAGGTCCACCGAATACATCTTATATTTTCAATTGATGCGATATTGAAAATATCGTCAAATACATGTAGCGTACACGCTTTACCAGACGACATAAGTTTGTACCCGTTCATATAAAAACATATGCAGGTGACACATGAATGTTTGCCAGAACGATTGAATACGTCCCTGATATACTATTGGTATTTGGTTCCGACCTAGAACCAAGTTACTACATACATATGCCCACTTTTCGTTTTAATAAGATCATGCATTCAGCTTGGTGAAAGGAGGAGATTCCTCTTGTGTGAAATACCTTTTCGATAGTTTGATCCTTAGAGAGCGTTCTTGGGCAACAAAATTCAGAGCCCTAGCCTAGTACTGGTGAACCCCAGGATAGACATGAATATGTGAGGTTTAAATGATACTGAAAGCGGCATAAAACACCTTTCAACGAGCCAATCAACCATCAGTCTGTGTAGTCGACTACTGATCTTCACTATCTGTAAATGGAAATGTTCTGGCCAAAACAAGCCTAGTAGTCTAGTTTGTATATTTCATTACTTTTTGGGCTGGTCGGAAATACCCAAATTGTCTTATGTGACTCTCAGAGGTGGCAACATATCTACAGCAAATAGCTGAATTTCATTCGGACAAAAGTGTGAATAGAAGGAAATTGGTTGTTTGATGCAATTTGGTGCACAACCTTCTACTGATAATGAAAATATGTTTTAAAATTGCGAATGGTCAGTTGTGAAAACTTCACAATTACGACTTTTGCGGCTCGGCAGGCCTTTTTTTTTTTTTTTTTTAAATCTTAAATAAAGGGTAAAGAGACACGCAAAAGCATTACTAACCTAATGCGCAGTGACTCTTTCATTATGCATATTCATAACAATGAAATCATTAATGGCATAGACGCCCGAGTTTAGTCTTGAAATTAGGAACAACACAGAACAATAGGAGTAACTGAAAACGGATAATAACATGACAAACATTACAGTATTCAATTTGGCCGTTATTTGTACAGTTAGATATTCGTTCTTTTCTTAACCATGGGAACTACCTAGTCGCATTTAAAGGTTTCGATTTCCGGTTGCTTCTAAACAAGTTAAAAGGGAGACCGGAAGTCAATGGTGTAGTGGATAGAAAAACAGACATCAATGTTTCTGTGTCGTGCAGCGCAAGGGTTGTTACCGGAAACATATATATCAGTACTTGTCGCCTAACAATAATTGTCCAATTTTGAAATATAGTTTTCAATCCAGGTCGAGCAACATAATTATTCATAAGGAAACGGTGCAATACCTAAACCTTTGGCTGCTAAAGGCGGCTCACTGACTTTTGCGGACATCGCAATTCAAGATCAGACTGCACAGAACGTGCAGTCTGATCCTGGATCTACACTGTCCGAGAACGAGGTACCTTTGACCCCAAAATACCTTTGAAATAGCGAAATCTGGGTTGTAACCATCGGCTTGGAAATTCCATTTCACTTATCTAGCTAGATAAAGGATAGAACTCTTTCAACGACAGATAGATCAAGCCTTATCCTGCTAAATAACTTAAATGAAACTCTCAAGCCGATGGTAAAAACCAATATGTTGGTATTTCAAAGTTATGGAGGTTGGGGAAATATATCCTTATCGGACAGTGTAGATCCAAGATCAGACTGCACGTTCTGTGCAGTCTGATCTTGATCAACACTGTCGGCAAAAGGTCAGTGGGTCGCGATTAATAGCCCAAGGGTTAACTCGATCGCATTCGATGGGTTCAAATACATTCCACTGAAACTCGTGAAGATTCTTATGCTGTCGGCATGACTTAACAAGCGGACCGTATAGATCCAAGATCAGACTGCACGTTCTGTGCAGTCTGATCTTGATCTATGCCGTCCGCAAAAGCCCCTTTTCGTGTTCGTGCCGAAGAAAGGGTAAACCCTCTTTCCGTTAAATATATTTCTTGCCATTACAACAGATATATCGCTAAGGTTCATTGGAATAGAACAAGGGTTTTACAGATGAACACATTCATAGAGGCGAAAAGTGGAGTATTAAGATTGGACTTCACATATGTGCATGCTTATCTTGGCCTACACTCTGTGCAGAATATACTTTCATCGCGTAGGGGGGGGGGTTAAAATCATAATTAGAACAGAGTTTGATTTAATGCACGCTGTTGTTATTAAATATAACGACCTAGCGACATAATTATATTCAATGAACGCATAAAAACGTTGGTGTCGAAATATTTGATAAAATGTAACACTGTAATATTAAATCGTTTGGATACCGACTGCATCTTCAGTAGCTGTCGCTGACAGTGTAGAAAAAGATCAGACTGCATGTGACGTGCATTTTGATCTTTGATTTTAATATTCGATATTCAAAAATATGCATACACTGTTCGTCGTTTTTTAAATTTTTCTCGAAAAACTTAGAATATTTATGACTTTTACTGAAATGGAACCAGTGTTAGATACCTCATAATCCCCTTCTATATATTCGAGGAGATTCCGCCGCATAAAAAGCACAGTTGACGATCCTAGGAGGAGGAGAATCAATGCTGTTTTTTCTTCATGTAGGTAGGCGTATTTTGCATTTGAATACAGATATGCTGTTTTGTATAGAATAATCATACACATACATTTTGGTCTGACCTTGAAAGCACTAAACCATAATTGTGAGATTTGGCTTTCCTATGATTGTGAGCTTTGGTTTATTTCTATCAATCAATTATTGTGATGAAGAGAGCCGTCTTTGTTTTGAAACAGCAATGGAAATATTCCATCTGGCGAAGTATAAAGCGAATGTGTTTGTACGCATGCTCGTCAGCAAAGTACCGCCCACCTTATTATAATATTACAGCTTTTACCTTGCAATATGCATTCCATGGATTTTCGGTAATTGTATCATAAGCTAAAATCTAAATGAAGAAATTGCAACTTGGTGTAATGTTCGGTTCTACAATTAGCTCTGCGGTTTCCGAGGAAAACTTCTCGGTATCGTCATAGCCCGGTCGTGGCCTTCGTCCTCGTGTGAGTCTTTAACATTGCTTGATAGCTCTGTCAATACTGAAGATGTTCTCTTCGAACTCAGGCTAGTTGTTAATTATCAGAAGGAAACCCATTAGAAAAATGTAACTCTCAAAATGAATGAGCCATTCTCTGGCCAAAGATGGCTTAATGCATATCTGTGATACTTGATAACAAGCTAGTCATCAGATGGTCACGGATCCATAAAGCCCATATTGTCTAACAACCGACTGAATCGTGAAGTAGATCGATTCTATGACCTACAGAAATTTGACCAATAGCGAAAAGTTTAGGCCCAGGTCAGCCTGCGCGGACTGCGCAGGCTGACCTGGGTAGATACTTTTCGCAGATGCATTTAAGCCTCTTTTCACAGAGCATGGCTGTTATATTTTACACGGTGTTACGACAAGCACAGTCGCAACTAAGAGCAAATGAGAAGTCAAACAAATATGGCTACAGTGGCTAGCTGAAGCACCCAATTCAGGCAAACAGACTGAGGAATCCGTCTTTCAATAGAAATGTTTTAGCCCCAGTTTTCATATCTACAAAAGCTTCCCAACACTTATCATATCGAGATTGTTTATTTGAAGTTCAATTGATATCCATCTCTTTTGTCGCGCGACAATGGACTTTGTGGATTTGCGCGACCAGGTGTTTTGTGGGATTGTTCATGCGCTAGACACTTTTAACTCTTTCGGCGCCCAATAAGCAAACTTGGCTTCTTTTGATGGCTGTAAATACAATACACTGAGCCTCCGGAAGATTTATATCCTAAAGGCTTGACCAAACAAGCGGAGGGCATAGATCAAAGATCAGACTGCAGTCTGATCTTGATCTATGGCGTCCGCAAAAGTCCCTGTTTTCACATATGGCGCTGAAAGGGTTAAGCCCTAGTCTAAATATAAAAAAAAAGTTGGCTTTCCTCTTCATACTACTGAAATAATAATGCACCATCAATCAGCCTTCCAGTTCCTCTCCTTAACTTTCAAATTTTTATTTTCCATTTCTTTTTTTTTTTTTTTTTTCAATTTCATGACGTTTAAGCGATCGTCACATTTCTATCAACTCTTTCAGGATTAAGAAAGGTCATAGAAATCAATTTTATCTTTACCTCAAAAAATATATCAGGGAAACATTGTTTTTGTTGGGTTTTTTTTTTTTGTTGTTGTTGTTGTTGTATGAAGACGTGCAAAGATAGAAAAAAATAAGATATGCTTTGTGATTGGCTGAAAATATGGAACCGTGTGTCAAAAGATAGTTTTCAGTATTCATTATCGTTAATCATTTTAGTACTCAATTCTTAAAAGTGCAATGTTATCGGTTTAAACAGTATCGCCTATATCTAATTCCCAAAGCAGAGATAGCAAAATATTAATTCATTAATATGTCATATAAATCCTTTGGAAGTCTTTTTGTGTCACATTATCGATACCTGGGTGATGTGATTCCTGAAACGATATGGTGAAAACATCTTGATAAATCCAGAAGGTCGACAGCTTGAAATGACGAAAGAGCGAAACACTTTATTTACAAAAACTCAAAATTGTTTATTGTAATGTGTAAGAATGAAATTTACAGAATACAGACTATGTATTTACGAAATAGTTTGTTTTTAGCAACTTTCCTAGAGCTTGTATTTGATTCGAGCACCACGGGAAGATTTGAAATCGCGTGAGAGCGAAGGTCGTGCGAAATGTCAAAAGTTTTTTAGGTAGCGAAAAGCAAATACAAGCACCAGGAAGGTTACTACAGCATAATATTCTTTTTACTATATACATGCAACAAAATATTGCAATTATTGACATTTTATTCGAAAACGGTAAAGAAAATACAACAAATAATTGTTTAATGGATTGTGACTTCGTTTTTATGTTGGCTGAAAAATATAACGGCATAACATTTTAATCAGTCAAATCGCAAAACAAATTGTTCGTACTTTGCACGCCTATACGTAATCATACCCACATTTGGAGTCGTATTTGACACTGTGTAGATAAGGATATTTTTAGATAAGGATCAACAAGGGCAGATAACCATAAAAGTATTTCGACACAGTTATGCTCCTTTTTCGACTTAGACTTTTCACTGGAAATCAAGCACCTACAGCCGAGCGTTGGCACCTGCATACGATGCTCTTGTTATTATATGTGATAGTCTTTCGGTGAACGAACATAAACATGTACAATAATGACCTATATACGGAATCCTGTTTCCGCCATCCACTTTTCGACCTACGAGAAACTCGAAATGTAGAAATTAGGCACACTAACTTCCACTTTCTAGCAAAAAAGTTACCTCGAAAAGTCGAAAAGTTGAAGTTTTTGACCTGACAGTTGTCAAAAAACTTTCGACTTTTCGACCTCACGTTTGTCTAGAAAAGTAGAAATTAGGAAGTACTAACTTCAACTTTTCACGTTAAACTGCTAGGTCGAAAAGTAGAAAAGTGGAAGTTTTTCACATGACAATTGTCAATAAAACTTCCACTTTTCGACCTAGAAAAGTCGAAAAGTAGAAAGGTTGAAAAGTCGAAATTAGCCGATTAAAACTTCCACTTTTCTAGGTAAGGACTAATTTTTCGTAGGATAAATTGGCCGCGGGACCGGTGACACAAGAATTTTTACCCTAAACTGGCAGCCTGTTATCGATCTTTATTTTATGGTCTATCGGACGGCTACGGGAGATACAACGGGTACCAGTTTATTTTTACCCCTACACCGGTTCCAACAGGTGTCACACCACTAGTTTTTTGCCATATTGAAAATAGAGTGAAATTGACCATCTTTGAAGCTTCACAAATCGCTTAATGGCAAAACTTTGGCTTTGCCGTCTCTTGCTCTCAAAAGTACAGTCATAGTCCTTCAAAAAAATGCATAAAAAACAACATGTCAACCGATTGCGTTTTTCGCTAAATCCCAATCAATACAGGCACCCTAGAAATTGTCCTCTCAAAAATGTCTGTTCACCGCCATGACCCCAAGTTTTTTGCCCTCCACTGACATAAAATAGTCCAATCAATATATGATAAAATCACATCTAAATGGTCCCCCACTACCTAAATTTGAAGCAAATCTAAATTATATACCACCAAGCCCTCTCAGCTCCACGAAACAGTGCAACAAAAGTGCTACTGCAAAATTTCACATCGGACTACTTTTGACTTCTACGACCCGGAAGCAAACTCGCAGTGGTGCGACACCAACATTATTCGGTGCTGATAAACAAACATCCCGTGATAATCAGTCCTAACTAGAAAAGTGGAAGTTTTAATCGGCTAATTTCGACTTTTCAACTTTTCGACTTTTCGACTTTTCTAGGTCGAAAAGTGGAAGTTTTATTGACAATTGTCATGTGAACAACTTCCACTTTTCTACTTTTCGACCTAGCAGTTTAACGCGAAAAGTTGAAGTTAGTACTTCCTAATTTCTACTTTTCTAGACAAACGTGAGGTCGAAAAGTCGAAAGTTTTTGACAATTGTCAGGTCAAAAACTTCAACTTTTCGACTTTTCGAGGTAACTTTTTTGCTAGAAAAGTGGAAGTTAGTGTGCCTATTTTCTACTTTTCGAGTTCCTCGTAGGTCGAAAAGTGGATGGCGGAAACAGGATTCCGTACCTAAATAATGCAAATACAGAAGATAGATTAGTCATATGATAAAAAGGAGATATTGAACAAGAACACCTTATGCAGGAGCCAACGCTCCGCTGCAGGTGCTTTATTTTCAGTTAAAATTCTAAGTCGAAAAAGGGGCATAACTGTGTCAAAAACATTTTGGTGGTTGCCTGTCCCTGTTTAATGGTTTCCCCTTTTGATAGTTGACAACCTGACTAAGTTTGAAATAAATTTCTTCAGTAATAATACAGATATTATAAAAATGTCTAAGTTTTTTGCGCGCCGACGACAATGACGCAGACGACGATGCCAGGGCTATGATAATACATGTACCTCAACATTTTCTTCGAAAGCAGCCGAGCTGATAAAATCTTGAAAATAGTAGATTATCAAAAGGGGTTAAAAATCAGATCGCTTGTTCTGTGCGGTTTTACCCTGATCCACGATGCAAAGGTAATAAGTCTTTGTACATTGAGGGTTGAAGGGACATCGAAGGGACGTTTTCAAATACAGTCTGCTACAAATGTGGTTCAGATGATGAGTTAATTATCGATATTTTACTGTTTTTATCTATGGGAATCGAACTGATTAATCTTTGTAATAGATCCAATCTTTACTTTTACCCCATCTTTCATCATTATCATATCACTGGTTTAGGATCACATATGCGTACCAAGAGAGAGGAAAACTGTTTTCCCTGTATTTCCCCAACGATTTCAACACACCGTCATTACAGATAATTTACTATGGAACTTTATACCCTTAACTAGCTATATAACTTAACTCTTTACCAAACGATTAATTTTTGGACAAGTCCAAATTGAAAGCATTTTGCAGACGACAAAATAAGTGCAACTAAAAAATTGAAATTTGTTTTGGGAAGGTTAGAAAACATTGTGGGAAAAGGAGAAAATGCTGGTTACCAGCATTTTCTCCTTTTCCCATCATGTTTTCAAAAGGCTTCTTTCTCAGAGTCATTAAAAGTCGGGATTGTGTGGTAAAGAGTTGAATGAAACTTTCAACCTGGTATCAAAAACCCAAATGTTTCTACTTCAAATTTATTAGGGATAGGGCAATATCTGTGCAGTCTGATCTTGATCTACACTGTCCTAAAAAATTCTGTGAGTCGCGCAAAGCAGCGTTGAAGAGTTAACCAAACGACATATCTTTCAGACTAACACAAATGCAAAGCATTCAAGGGGCGGCAAGTCAAAGGTGGTTCAAATAATGAAATTTGTCTTAGAATCGGTTGAAAACATGGCGGGAAAACGAGAAAATGATGTTTAAAAGCATTTGCTCTTTTTCCTGTAAAATGTCCTCAATGTTCTCTCTTTTCTCTCTCTATCTCTCTCGGTATCGTTAAAACGCGGAATCGTTTGGCAGATGGTTAACTCTTTATTGACATTAACGGTTTAGTCGACTGTTTTGGAATGCATAGGCCAAGATCAGACAGCACAGATCTTACATCTACACTATCTGCTACCTGATGCCAAGCTTTGACATAGGATATGACTCCATTAGCAGCGCTACCACTGTGTTAGAATTCGAAGAGGAAGAATTCATTTAATTAACCATGAAAGAAGTGAACCGATACTATTTTGAAATAAATCAGATTTGAGCCGTGCTCTGGTAAAAGGGGGCTTAATGCATCTGCGTGGTGCATTGTACCAAGCAAAGCCATCACATAATCATAGATACATAAAGACCATTTTATCTTACAACCGACTGTATCATAAGGTAGACTGGTCCTTTGACATACAGAAAATTGACCAGTAGCGAAAAGTTTCGGCCCTGGTCAGCCTGCGCGGGCTGCGCAGGCTGACCTGGGTCGATACGTTATCGCAGATGCATTAAGCCCCCTTTTCACAGAGCATGACTCATTTATTTCGGTTGAGATAGATAAACAGAAATTTACGTTGTAAATGCTGATTATGTTAGAATTTCTCAAAAAAAAAAAAACCTCAATACATTAGACTGCTCGTTTCTTGCTGTCTGATCTTAATCTATATTCTTCACGAAACCAACAACAGTTATGCCTGTCTAGCAAAGCGTTGGCAGAAACACGTTATATCGTGGGTAACAAATAACAACAACTACAAAAAAAAAACTAACATGAAATAAATTGTAAATCGATCGGCACCAGCCGCTTATGACGCAATAAAACTCCGTTTATCAAGCAACAGGTATGGGCGCGATATCATTACCAGAATTGGTTCTGTCATTTGCTCACGTGCATTTAGATGTATGACGCGATTAACTGATTGCCTCCTTAAACAAAATTGCTGAAGATATAACTTTAAAAAAAGCATTCGTATAAAATATGGGTATTTCTTATAAATCAAGGTGTGAAGAATGAATTCAAAGTGAAAACATTATGGCAAACTGAAGGAGAAATTTCTCGTCATGAGCAATTTCTTCTTTTGTCACATTGTTTTCTAAAGTGGTCTGCTGTGAAATCCGAACATTCGTCTGTTGGTGTTAAAGTGGCAACACTTTATTCATACAAAATTAATGTGGGCAATACCTGTGAACTCTTAACATGTTTCCAAAAGACTGCATTTGAAATAATAGGGAAAACGAGCAGATTTAAATCATTTTCATCTTTTACAACAAAATTTTTGTCAATATCATTCGAAAATGTTATAACACTTTATTCGTGTACTTCTGTTCTTTGTGTCCGGCTTGTACTATAAGGTACATGTACGTCTAAAAACAGTTTTGTAAATAATTTATTTATGTGTGTGTGTGTGTGTGTGTGTGTGTGTGTGTGTCCCACTTTCATCATTACCTCGGTCCCATCACAGCACCAGGTTGCTTTTTTTCATGTGTTCGGGTTTTTACCAGTACTAGGTAAGGTCTCTGAAATGCATTTCCCAAGAACTCTCGAACGAGAAGCCAAGTGCTTCGTTTGCGCATCGAACCCAGGGCCTCCAGATTCATAATCCTATACCTTTACCACAGAGCCACACTGAACCCCTGCTATAGTCTGGTACCCCGCCATACTACAAGAGTACGTCATCCAAAGCGCAATAATGGCGGCCCCCGTTGGAAACATGCAGAGGAGATGGGATATTGTTATTTTACATGATCAAATCGGATCAGAGGCTGAATTCAAAACAGATCGATTGCAATAAAGACATGACAGTGAGTTTGTCTACATTTCGTTCTTATTTAGCCAGAAAAACTACATATCAGAAATGCTTTAAGTATCCGAAATGTCAATGGACCTATATAACGTCCGAAAACAGGGCTACTTTTAAAATGATTCATAGTCGAATTTGTATTCAAACCATACCCCAACAGCACGTTTTAGATTCGGTAATGTATTTTTTGTATAAAATTGATCTTATTTGATTAACTGATCAAACTGGATCACATGAAATTGGGGAAAACGGGGAAGCATGTAAGGTTACACTTGAGGACACCTAGGAGGCCGCCATTATTGCGCTTTGCCTGACCCAGTAACGTAGTGGTAGGGGCAGGTAATCCAGACTACCCCTGCTAATGAATTGAATAGAGACTTTTTTTTTTATTTTACATTATTTGACTTAGGTTTGACAAAGTTTCAAAATCTTGTTGCAGATATCGATTTGTCCATTCATATTTGTGTTTAAGGTTCCCCGTTTCATCTTCTTAGGAACATGAAAAGTTCGCACCAAATGCATAGCTCAGTTATAAACCGCCAAGGCTGGGATTCGAACCCGTGTGGGCAAAGATCCTCGTTTATCGAGGTTTAAAAGACCAATACACTAACCTCTGAGCTAAAGAGAATTCTCCCTAACGAGGTTGTCAGCTCTTGATTTTATACGTTAAGAGGCTATGCCGTTAGGGAGGATTGATCTCCCGTAACATTCCGTTTCAGTCGTATCTTTGCTGCCAGCCCACCAGTCCATGCTTTCCTCGACTTCCTTTTACCAGTTGTTCGCACATCACCCTTTCCAAGTCACTGGCTGCTTTCCCATATATACGTTGTGGAAACAATGCTCAGCGGTGAGAGAAATAAATAAAGTCGCAATGGCTATCATCTCATTAATTGTACAAAAAAAAGCAGAGCCGAACTCGAAATCGATTATTCTGTACTGTACCGTCTGAGCTATCGGGCTCAATTGTTGTTAATCAAACAGATATTATTACAATGAAAGTCTTAACCCTTATCCTGCTGAGTAAAAGAAATGAAACTTTATAGTAGATAGTAGAAGCCCAAAACTTTCTTGTTTCAAAGGTATTTTTGGAGGAAAGATATCTCCTTATCGGACAGTGTAGATCAAGGATCAGACTGCAATTTATGTGCAGTCTGATCTTGATCTACGCTGTCCGCAAAAGGTCGGTGGGTCGCGATAAGCAGCCTAAGGGTTAAAATATCTGATGATTGTTTAGGGCGATTTTCCACGAATTCGTTGTCTGGTATGATTTCAGAAAAAAACATTCAATGTGTCTCTTAATTTCAGTCGATATCTTTCATTGTCGAAGGTCATTTTTATCCCTCACTCTTTTTACAAAGCACTCCCGAGTTTAAACTACCTTGATGAAGAGGGCTTTTTAAAATACTGTGTGAAAAAAAAAGAAATCGCCGGTAACCAGCATTTATTTTCTTTATCCCATAATGTTTTAAACCCTGTAAATCCTATTATTTGGGTCACGTTTAATACAGTTTGTGCAATTTCTCACATTCGTCCACAAAAGTTAAGAGTCAAGCCGTTTCTGTCGGATCTCTGCATGTCTAAAAATAACGAAATAATGCAGTGAGTGATATTACAGAGAACTACTTTTTCAGGGGCATAATGTCGACGCATTATTTATGTAGTACAACGTTTCTCCAGCTCCTAAAATAACGCATTTGATACAGGAGATAAAATCTTACAGAGAGTTATTGCATGCCGTGTATACAATTGCTTGTTTATTTCAAAACTGACGTCACTGGTGACGAATTATCCATGTCGATTAATATGTAGTCCGAAGCAATTACACGGGTCACAGGTGTGCATGTACATGTTGGATATTAGGAGGTACACAGATCGTCAAGTAGGTTCTTGTTTTTAGTTTCTTAATTCTGATAGGGATGAATAGATATTAAAAAGGCTAGGAATCGAGAACTTGATAATTTCTTCAGAGAGAAAAATTAAGCTATACTGAAGAAGGAGGAAGTTATACTGCAAATTCAATTCAAAATAAAATATAGGCATAAATGATCTTGAAAGAGGGAGAATAAAGAGAATATTAACCTTTTACCACACCACAATCTCGAGACTTAATGACCCTGAAAAGGATGCCTTTTGAAAATTTGAAAACATCGTAGGAAAAGAAAAGAAAGTTGGTAGCCAGCATTTGCACCTTTTCTTATAATGTTTTTGTTTCCCCATTTTTAAAAGCAAATCCCATCATTTGGACCACGCTTAAATTATCGTCTGCATATGTCTGTTTTTGGACAAGTCAAACTTTATCGTTTGGTAAAGAATTAAGTTTATCTAGCCTAGAAGAACAAGATCTGCTGCTGAGGCTGAGTTGTGATGCATAAAGATTCGCAATGTCGAAGTCCGGAATTTAACCGAATGGATGCCAACCTCTTTGCAAGGTTGGATACATAAAAAAGAGACGACGATGCATTGGATAAAAAGGTTGGTTCGATCTCTTGAACCAATGGTCGCGTGGTAGTGTCCCGGAGCAAACCACTTCAGAGCCTAAGCCTTGTACTTGTTGCCTTAGTAAAACTGAAATGTTGTCGAAAGAGGCAAAAACACCATTCAGACCAAGAAAAGCACTACGTACAACATTTTTCTACAGCCACTGGCTGCTTGACAAGGTCGAGCCGAGTATCTCAGTTGGTAATAGGGCTTGAAACCAAGGGATCACTGGTTCAATTCCCTAGCGCTTTCAAATTCTCTAATAGGATGGATGATAGTAATTTGTAGTAAGCCGTTGACTTTGAAAGAAGTGCTGGCAGCAGAAACTCCATAAAAGCAAAAGTATGTACACTAGCCGCCGCATTGTAACTTATAAAGTTAAAACGGCGATAACTCTGTAGCACACGACAAAAACGTAGACTTATCCACATAAAAAGCATTTGCAGACTAAATTCAAATGTGGCTCAAATCAAAAAATGGAACTCATCTTTGATAGGACAGGAAAAATTGCAGGAAAAGGGGGAAGTGCCTGTTACCTTTTTCCACTTTCTTTCTAAGAGATTTCTTTCTCAGTGTCGTTAAAACTCGGGGTGGTAGAGGGTTAAGCACAAACCAAACATACGTTTAACGGCACGCAGAGCTGAAACAGTAGGAGAAGCATGAATTCTGTCGCAATGAAGCCCATGGATCCTTGACAGAATTTTTTGGGATTCAAACTGGCAAGCCGTAAATCCCTGGCTCTGTGCATCACGTCTGGTGAAATAGGACACGGCCTTTGTCGTGAAAAGGGGGCGGAGGTGTTAAGATAGCCCTTTACCAAACAGTCCTGAGCTTGAGCATTGTTAATAGCTCTTTTCCAAATAATCCCTAATTTTAACAAGACAGAGGAAGAAGCCTTTTTGAAAATGTTGTGAAAAAAAGATAAAATGCTGGTAACTAGCATTTTCTCCTTTTCGCACAATGTTTCCTACTCTTTCAAACACAACTTTCACGATTTAAACCACATTTAATTTGTCGTCTGCAATTGCTTTCAATTCTAAAACTGGCCTGTCGTTTGGTAAAGAGTCAAGAATAGAATACAATCATTACATAACAGGATTTCCTTATTTATGATATTTATTCCAAAGGAAAAAGATAATATTACGCATAAAACACAATAAATTATATTTACTATCGGGAAATATTACATTATAATATGATCTGATATATTACAGTCATCCATTACCTCCTGGATTAAAAGTTTTGCTGCAGACACCTTCAAGAATATACTGATATGATTATGTTCCTTGTAGAATATGCATAATTAACCCTTAGGCTGCGACTTAAGAGCGAGTAATTGACCTTATGCGGACAATGTAGATCAAGATCAGACTGCACAGAACGTGCAGTCTGATCTTGAATCTACATTGTCCGATAAGGGGACATTTCTCTCCCCAAAAGTAACTTTGAAATAGCAAAATTTGTGTTTTTATTATCGACTTGAAAATTTCATTTAACTTATTCAGTAGAATAAAGGTTAACGTTAACTCTTTACCAAAAGACAAAATTTTAGACTTGCCTAAATTGAAAGCATTTGCAGACGACAAAATAAATGTGATTCAAAGATTGAAATTTATTTTGGGAAGGTTAGAAAACATTGTGGGAAAAGAAGAAAATGCTGGTAACCAGCATTTTCTCCTTTTCCCACAATGTTTTCAAAGGCTTCCTCTTCAGGGTCGTTAAAACCCGTGATTGTGTAGTAAAGAGTTAGATAAAGATTTGATACCTGTAAAAAAAAAAAACACATCGCAAGGGCAGGAATTTCTCCTGTTGTCACAATGTGTTTTTCCTAAAAAATGGTCTGCTACAAGAAGAAAACATTTTGCCTCCAGAAGGTAAAGTGTTTTACAAGTCAGGCACACGATTTCCCTTTCACACTATTTGTGCATGCACCCAAAATCTTATAATATTTGCAAATGTAACCCTGCATTGTTTATCCCGAAAGCGCCGAATAAACCCAGCATACATTTTTAGTCTAGAAATAAGGTCCAAATAATTACAGCTTCATCTTTTCTCTGTCTATATTGCTTCAGCTAAGCGGACAGTGTAAATTATGGATCAGACAGCACTTTCTGCGCAGTCTGATCTTGATTTACCATGGACGAAAGGGTACCTATAATTGTAAAAGGCGCTTTAAGGGTTATTCTATAAAAATGAAAACGTGATGATCGTGTAATCGTTTATTTCGTAGAATTTATTTTGCCAACCCAACCACGTGTTTTAACGACCGTGGGGATGGAGGCTTTTGGAGACATTGTGAGCAAAGGAGAAAATGCATTAAATTAAATGAAATTTCTCTCGTACTTAAAATAAGAAGTATTTCACTGTACTATTTCATTGTTCCATTACGTCGTGATTTTCATGATAATTTATAGATTTTTAATTTACGACGAAAATGATGCTGTACAGCGGTAGTGAGTTCTCTTTCTAAGCACAGATATAAGTATGATTCTTTTTCATTACAGAAATTCATGAAGCACCTTTTGGTTTAAAGAATCAAAATCGCATTTGTACGACTACAAAAACACACGTAGCATTAAGAGGAGACAAATAACTTGGAAATCGATGGCGTTGCGACATATCTGAATCCCGAAGTCAGAACAAGAAGTTCGTCTTTTCTAACCCTTTCAGTGTCATAAGCGAAAACATGTTTTATATTTTTATTCTGTCATTTTTGAAAGCAAAGATCAAGGTCAGATTGCACAGAACATGCTATCCGATCTTCGATCTGTACCCTCCGCTTGTTACATGTATGTCAAGCCGATAAAATAAAAAAAATCTCTCAGTATTCAGTCGATTGTATTTTCAGCCGCCAACAGAGATCGAATTAAAATAAGCCATGCTCTGGCGAAAGGGGGCTTAATGCATCTCCATGACGCATCATACTAAGCAAAACATCATATTATAAGGGATCCATAAAATACAATATGTCTAACAACTGATTGTATCATAAGGTAGACTGGTCCTTAGACATACAGAAAATTGACCAACAGCGATTAGTTTCGGCCCAGGTCAGCCTGCGCGGACTGCCGAGGCTGACCTGGGTCGATACTTTTCGCAGATGCATTAAGCCCCCTTTCCACAGAGCACGGTTCAAATATTTTGTGTGGAGAAATGTTATCCGGTTACATACATGTAGCCAAATAATAGTACAATAGAAATGTTTCCCTTCCAAAATCTAATTGATTGCTGATGGCAACGCGACAACGTTTTCGACCCGTTATATATAGTGTGCATGATACAGGCAGTATGAAAGATACAAAATGCATGCAAGATATACAGACTTTTGGCGAAATTTGCACGTATAAATATGTCTTAATTCTTGACTAAACGGAAAAATTTTAGACAGGTCCAAACTGAAAGCATTTGCAGAGGACAAATTGAACTTTACTCTAAAACTATTATATGCCTTTGAAAGTTTAAAAAAGTGTTTTGGGGAAAGGAGAAAATACTGGGTACCGTCATTTTCTCCTTTTCTCAAAATATTTTCAAAGGCTTTTTTCTTACTGGTCGTTTTTAAAACTCGGTATTATGTGGTAAAGAGTTAAATACGAGGCTGATTCGTCTATTTTCGAGGTCTTAAAATATCTATTTAAATGTAAATGAAAACACCCTGTGACGACAGCAGCTGCTTTAGAATCGAGAAACATCTGATCTAAATCTACAACTGATTTTAAAATACCAAAAGAAAAGTCTAAACGATATCATAATTTAGTTTGTGATACATGCTTATGTATTCACTTAATAGGAAAACAATAAAATCCTACGTCGTCCTCAAAGGCTCATTATATTCACACAATACGTTTGAAAGCAGATAACAATGCCAAGAGAATTCAGCAGATGACAATTTTGTCACGTGGAATCAGTTCTCGAAAAGCAGTAGTAACAAACAAGAATATTCCACTTTAAACATTTGACCAAACTCTAGTTTATCCCTTTTTAAACCTTAGCCTGCTACGTGTCGTTGTCAGTATAGATCTAGATCAGAAGTGCAAAAATTGTTTTACACTTTCGAGGCTTTCGTGGACTTTGATTGCAGATAAAGATGGGGCTACACAACACCGCAGGATAAAGTTAAATACAGGCATTGACATAGTGTTATTTCAGATCATTTATTCAATCACAGCCTTCCACTTTAATTGACATTTGTATTTGCTCGAACTGTCCTACATTCATTTATATAACCATAAAACTACTATAATGTCACAAGTAAGTATTTCTCATATACAATACATTCTCGATGATGAATATCTAATGATTCAATCGTTCATTTGTCACGCGGTATATTTTCTATGCGATGATGATTCTCAGTGTGATATGATTCAACATACCGCCGTTATGTTCTGTTCGTGAGCATACATTGTTTATTCTGGGACCTTTCTACTGCATTGTATGCAGTCTGATTAATTCTCGCAAAACTTTTCTCAACGACCATTGACAGACACGTTTTCTTTTTTCTTGTTGTCCAGCACGCACATATAAACACGGACTGACTCCTAACTTTACGACAGCAAGAATTTCTGTTACTGTACATGTCTGTTATACGGTGCTAGTCATGTCTGCTGTAAATGATGTTGCTGGAGTAATCCAGTATGGGAGTGCGCATGTGCGTGGGGATGATGAGGAAGTGACGTAGATTGATGGGGGCGTTGCGCATGCGCATGTTGCGGTAATTGCGGAACGTCTTTCACATCTTCCTCCATGAGTCTTTTCTTTGCCCTTTCGTTGAGTTTCTTTTGTTTCATTCTACGATTTTGGAACCACACTTTTACTTGTTTTTCACTAAGCTGAAGTTTACATGAGATTTCCCATCGTTTTTGGCGGGTTATACAAGAACTGTTCATGAATTCATTTTCTAGAACCATAATTTGGTATCGAGTGTACGGCTTCCTCTTCTTTCGTCCTTTTGAATCTGCAAAATAGAGAGAAAAAAAAAAACTTTATTGAGAATTTGTTTGAACAATTTCTTCTGTTACTAATATTTGAGCAATGATCTGGCAAAAGGGGGGCTTAATGCATCTCCGCGATGCACGATACCTAGCAAGTCATCACATGGATCATGGGTCCACCGAATCCATTTTATCTAACAACCCACTGAATTATGAGGTAGACTGGTCCTTTTACATACAGAAAATTGACCTATAGCGAAAAGTTTCGGCCCAGGTCAGCCTGCGCGGACTGCGCAGGCTGACCTGGGTCGATACTTTTCGCAGATGCATTAAGCCCCCTTTTCACAGAGCATGGCTCATTTTCATTGATGTTATTAGTAATAGCAGCTACATCGGCAGTGGTTGTTGTCGTTGTTGAAGGAGTAGAAGAATTAGTAGTAGAAGTAGTAGTAGTCCTTTTAATAGTAGTAGTAGTAGTGGTGGTGGTAGTAGTAGTAGTAGTAGTAGTAGTATCGAACATGCAGAAAGTTTAAAATAGTGTTTTCCACTTAAATCGTGTTGAAAACAAAACATACAAAAATCCTTTACATTGTATTCACAGTTTTATTTGTGTGTGTGTGTGTGTGTGTGTGTGTGTGTGTGTGTGATTTACCCTTATCCTGCTAAATAACTAAAATGAGACTTTCTGGTCGATAATATAAACCCAAATTTTCCGTTTTCAAAGCTATTTTTGGTATATCTATTCATATCCTTATCGGACAGTGTAGATCAAAGATCAGACTGCACGTTCTGTGCAGTCTGATCTTGATCTACGTTGTCCGCAAAAGGTCAGTGAGTCTCGCTTAGTTGCTTAAGGGTTAAGTATCCGCGAGCATTCGAATATTGTTCTAATTCTTAGATCAAAGACCTGTCCTCTGATTGGCTTTTACATTTTGGCACCTGTCTTGTCTTGGAATTAAGAAATAGATTTCAATTTAGAATGGTCAGTGAATAGAGTCTGTGGTCTGACCATTCTTTATAAGATTCTTAGTCTAATTCTCAATATTCTAAATTAAGAATGTAACACAATTTCTAATTGGCATAACAAAATGCCTGAACAAAATGCCTCAGCCAATCAGAAATGATCACTTTCTAAATTAAGAATAAGATGAAAAGTGGTTGGTAAATACAGTCCCTGATCTTTAACCCTTTAACTGTTTCTCTTTCAATGGCAAATTAAATAGCTTTTTTTTTTTTCGCGGACGGCGTAGATTAAGATCAGGATGTACAGAACGTACAGTCTGATCTTGGATCTACAACCGTCCGCTACCTGGAACTAAACTGTGAACAAAATTATCTCCAGTTGCAGTGGAAATTTAGTTGTAAAACTCGATTAAAAAAAGTCACATTTATTCATTTGGAAGCAAAAGATTTAACCACTCCTTACGCCATCCCGTGCTGTATTGACCAAACGGAGACAGTTTTTGAAAACATGGCGGAAAAGGGAAAAAGTAGTAGTAACCCGCTTTTTCTCCTTTTCCCACATTGCTTTCAAACCTTTCGCAAAACAATCCCATTACTGGAACCCCATTTAACTGTTAAGCTGATGAGCGCGACTCATTGACCTTTTGCGGACAGTGTAGATCAAGATCAGACTGCACAAAATGTGCAGTCTGATCTTGGACCTACACTGTCCGATAGGGAGATAATGTTCTACAAAAAAAAAACAACCAAGTTTGAAATAGCATTTATTCGAATTTTTACTATCGTCCTGAAAGTTTTATTTAACTTATTTAGCAGGATAACGGTTAATTTATCGTCTGCGAGCTCTTTCAATACAAATGAGTCTAAAATCTTGTCGTCTTGGACAGAATTAAGCCTAAGGTTCAGTGGAATTGTATTCTAGCTTCATTATTTCGACGAAAGATGGAAGTACATTTCTTTTCCAGACCTGCAGATCAGAACATTAATGGTGTACATTAAAGCTCAGAGCGCACGTTCTATGCAGCTTGATCTTGATCTTCACTTTCTGAGCAAAAATATCTAAAATTACTTATGATGCCAAAAAGGATTATTTACGTTTTACTGGAAAGTTTTGCATACTGTCTGGCGAGTGCACAATTAATCATTGATACACACGTGTAGGCAATTATGAGTTACTTACACGTGCACCACGAGCATCTCCGAGTTTTTGAGTTAATTAGCTTGAACTGGCTTCCTGGATTTCCTAATTTACTCGTATATGGTACATGAGTAGGTAGCTAAGCTCGTTACCCAAGGCAACAAACTTGTCTGCAAGCGGCTTTATATTAACTCTTGTAAAAAAAGGGGGGGAGTCAATATGAATTAAATTTCAACCAAATTACAAAATTTTAGACTGGTCCAAATTGAAAGCATTTGCAGACGACAATTTTAATGTGGCTCAAATGATGGAATTCGTCTTTGAATGGATGGGGAAAAAATGTGGGAAAAGGGATAAAATTCTGGTTACCAGGATTTTCTCCTTTTCTCACCATGTTTTCAAAAGGTGTCGGAGTGTGTGGTAAAAGGGTTGATGTTAAATACGTTAGTCCATATGAAAGTATTCCGTCAAAACTAGTAACTTATCTAGACAAGTAATTTTACCCTCTGCCACTATATTTTCAGACATTGTCGGCTTTAAAAAAAAAAAGAATGGTGTCCCCAGGTGGTGGGCTATTTATACCGGAACCTCCTATTTTTGCTTTGGAAAAAAGCTCGGTAACTTCACCAGACGACAATAAATTAGTCTTGTCGAAAATAAAAACACATGCAGACGACAAACTTAGTGTTGCTGAAGTTATGGTGCTTGTCTTTGAACTTATAGGAAACATTGTTGTGAAACGAGAAAACGTTGGTTACCAGCATTTAACCATTTTCTGATAATACTTACAGAAGCCCTTGTTGCCAATGGTAGATAACCCTTTACCACACAATCCCGAATTCTAACGACCCAAAGGAAGAAGCCTTTTGAAAACAATGTGGGAAAAAGGAGAAAATGCTGTTAACCAGCATTTTCTCCTTTTCCAACAATATTTTCTACCCTATCAAATACAGAAATCATCATTTGAGCTATTTATTTTTGCGTCTGCAATTGCTTTCAAATTGGCCGGGTCCAAATTTTTTTCGTTTGGTAAAGAATTGGGTCATTTCAGCAATCGTATTCCACCAATGGTCATCATTTCTTCGAACAAAATAAAATAATGTCGCTGTCAGCACCCGGGAAAATAATACCAGTATTGACGATGTAACTTTGATTTTTTTTTTAAGATTCCAAACTAAAGGTAATTCTTCCAAGCCGACAGATGATAAACCATTTTTTTTTTCATGTGACGGACTTCGAGTTGTCTCCCTTGAACCAGCAAAATTTCAGCGGTTTCAGCAATGCAATTCCCAATATTTAGAGCAGAAACCAAACCCTTAGAATTTAATTCTCTTTCAGAATTGAAATGTTCATAAGTGTAGATGTAGAAATAAAGTCGTTGGAAGAAAGAATGACGCTGAAAGGCAGGACTAATAATCTGAAACGGAAATCAATTACCTTAATATAGTTATGCCTCCTCTCTTTCTCTCTCTCTCTCTCTCTCTCTCTCTGTATCTCTCTCTCTCTCACACACACACATACACACACACAGAGTTTTCATTTTGATTTTCGATTTCTTAATCAACAGAGTCTGCTACATTTCACGTTTTCCTTCACGATTTACGTTTATCAGCACTAAACTGGACTCGCACCATGAACTATTGCAGAAACAGGAACTGTGCATTAGTGGCTTCTTCAGAGCTACATCTTAATAAGCCAATTTCTATGAAGGCTCTTTCTAGATGTACCGAAACTGTTGCAATAAAATGAAAAACAGTGCAGAGAACTGAAGGAGCTATCGCTCATAACTATGCTCCTTTCTCCAAAGTCCTCTTTATGTTTTCAGAAAGAAGTCATAAATAGGGTCCTAAACGTTTCTGTCATAATCTACAATAAAGTAGGGGGACAGTGCAGATCAAAGATCAGACTGCACGTTCTGTGCAGTCTGATCTTTAATTACACTGTCCACAACCGCTTCTTGTGTCGTCCATTGTAAGGTTTGGGTTGAAATGACACAGAAATAAGAATCAGTCATGTTGTGTTTTAGCTCTAAACCATGTGACAGAAGTTTACACTTCTCCAGACATAAAGATGCTTATGTAACATCTATGCAAGAATGACGCAACAACGAGAACGTAAGTTTTAGCACTTAAGCTGCTGAATAAATGAAACGCAAAATTCTACTCAATACTGAAAGCCCAAACATTGCGGTTTCAAAGTTGATTTCACCGGAAAGAAAATACCGTATCGGACAGTGTAGATCAAAGATCAGACTGCACGTTCTGTGCAGTCTGATCTTGATCTACACTGTCCGCTAAAGGTCAGTGGGTCGCGATTAGCAGCTTAAGGGTTAACATGGATGCCAGCGATTTCAATTAGACAAAGACAGAACTTTACTGCTCGAAATTTTCGACGTGTTCTCTTTCCACAATATTTTCTAGAGCAGCCTCCTGTAACACAACAAAACAGTGTCTCAAGGGTGAAGTGACTGAAAAAAAAATGTGCGTGTTTGAAATTTAAACAAAATAGGTATGTTTTTTTTTTATATTGTTCCACAATTTATTTCTTTAAAAAAGAAACGAACACAAAATCCAAGAATTTGAACAAATTAATTCTTATATTGATACTAACTGCATACAATACAAAAACAATAAAAAGACTGGCATTCATATGGATTGATTATGATTTTCTCACCGTCCTGAAAATTTAAACCTTTCTGTGTCATAGAAGAAAACAATGGATTTTACTTATGGCGTGAATCAAGATCAGACGGCAAATGACGTGCAGTCTGATCTTGGAACTTCACCAACTGCCTGTGAAGTCAAGCCTTAACCCTTAGGCTGCTAAGCGCGACTCACTGACCTTTAGCAGACAGTGTAAATCAAGATCAGACTGCATAAAACGTGCAGTCCGATTTTGGATCTGCATTGTCCAACTAGGAGATACCTTTCATCCAAAAATACCTTTGAAGTAGGTAAATTTGGGGTTTTACTATGGGCTTGAAAGTTTCATTTCTTTTATTTTTCAGGATAAGGGTTAAGATAAAAAAAAAAAAATGAGATGTTGTTGATCTCGTTTTCAGTCGTCAAACGAAGTCGGGTTTATAAACTTGAGCCATGCTCTGTGAAAAGGGGACTTAAAGCATCTGCGCAAAAGTATCGACCCAGGTCAGCCTGCGCAGTCCGCGCAGGCTGACCTGGGCCGAAACTTTGCGCTATTGGCCAATTTTCTGCATGTCCAAGGACCAGTCTACCTCATGATTAAGTCGGTTGTTGAAAAAAAGTTGCTATGATGGATCCATAATCATGTGATGACTTGCATGGTATCGTGTGTCACGGAGATGCATTAAGCCTCCTTTTGCCAGAGCATGGCTCACTTGTACTTGGAGATAAAAGAGTATACCCTTTACCACACAATGCCGACTTTTAACGACTCTGACAAAGAAAGCTTTCGAAAACATTGTGATAAAAAGGATAAAATGCTAGTAACCAATAATGCCTTCTTTTTCCACAATGTTTCCGACCCTATTATCCATTATCCTGCTAAATAAAAGGAAAAAAAACTTTCAAAGCAATAATATAGACCCAAATATTCCTATTTCAAAGGTATTTCTGGAGGAAAGATATCTACTTATCGGACAGTGTAGATCAAAGATCAGACTGCACGTTCCCTGCAGTCTGATTTTGATCTACTTTGTCCACAAAAGGTCAGTGAGTCGCGCTTAGCAGCCTAAGGGCTGAGGACAAATTTCGTCATTAGGGTCGCCTTCAATCTTTCGTCTGCAAAAGATTTCACTTTGGGCCAGGCTAAAATTTTGTCGTGTGATAAAGAGAGTTAATTTGTGGTTCAAATTACTGCAGCCCAAAGATACCATATGATTAGATTACAGTACAGGCATTTGACAAAGCAAATTAATATTTTTTAAAACTTCGTAAAATTAAGTTAAGAATGTCACGAGAAGAGAACAGTAAAATGTTATATGATAATAAATGAAAATGTTGATTTTCTTGGCCCATCGAAATACGTATGTGCGCCGTTCTGGCAAAAGGGGGTTAAATGCATCTCCGCAATTCATTATACCTAGCAATTCATTATATAATTATGGACTAAATAAAATAAATTTTGCCCCCCCCCCCCAAAAAAAAAAAAACGACTGAACCATTCGGTAGAATGGTCCTTGGACATACAGAAAACTTACAAAGAGCAAAAAATACCTACCCATTTTCTCCTTTTCCCACAATATTTTCTATCCTTCCTAGAACAAATTTCAATTTTTCAGTCACATTAATTTTAGAGTAGTCTAAAATTTTGTCGTTTGGTAAAGAGTCAAGAATCTTGGGTATTTTCAGATTTGCCACATGGTTGTTTCAGGGGTTGGAGAATTAACTCTTTTCCAAACAACAGAACTCTACACATGGCCAAAATCAAAGCATTTGCAGACTACAAAATAAATATTACTCAAAAATTGAAATTTGCTTTTGGAGGGTAGAAAACTTTGACTGAAAAGGAGAAAATGCTATGTACCAGCATTTTCTCCTTTTCCAAATTTCTTAAGCCATTTTCCTCAGGGTCGTATAAAGTCGGGATTGTGTGGTAAAGGATGAAAATTGGACAGGGGCCCATCGCTTATAATTATACCGAATTTTATTTCGTAAGACAAAGCAATGGGACAGCTTGTATCCTGGAAAAATGGAAGACTTCTTTTAAGTATTTTGCGCCATGGATTTTTTTTTTTCCGAAAATCGTTTTCTTGTTTCCACAGTAATGCAACATTTTGCCACAATATTATATTTGTGTATCGCTCTAGTAAAATTTGTTCCAAGCAGATAATTTTGTACAACAAAGTGGTGATATGAAACTTGGATTTCCCAAGGGGGGAGGATTTCTCTCAAAATATTCTTGAACGAAAATTGCTTTGCAATCGAATAAATGTAGCTGTCAGGATCGATTTCCTTGTACAATTCAGAAAAAAAATCTTTATTTTTTTTTTTGCAGAAGACGGAAACACTTTTACACATCTATGTCACAGACCTACACATTACACAATACACACTTACAATGTTCTCATATCACAAATCAACATCGCGTTCCATATAGTTTTGGTGTGATCACATGAAGTTATACCAATATGAAATTGTTCCCTCCCATTTTTAACTCGTTTCATTCAGACTATAGAAGGGAGTCGTCAACGACTTTGAAAACATCATCCTTAAATATTTGATACACAAATACGCCCGAAAACAGTGTGCTAAAGGAGTAATTGCTCGTAACGAGCATTTCTTCCTGTGCGACAATGTAAATTTGGGGGCTGCTGCGAGACGAAGAGTGTTGTCCGTGGGAGTAAATAGCTTCTTGTCCTTTTGTAAATAAGAATATGAATCTTTACAAGTATGATTATATCAATAACAGATTTTGTCCTATTTGATGGAAATGGCGAACATAGAATGCAGGCTATAGCTGGACATCATTAAATGAGTCAGACAGTCTCCAGAAAAGTTTGTGTTGGAAGCGGAGGTAATGTGTACGAACGCAATGCACGTACCTCGAACGCACAGCAGTAATGTGTACCTCGAACGCATAGCACAAACATAAAGTAAATAGCTCCAAGTTTTTAATCCCAACAGTCTCCAAACTTAATGGATAAGAAATAAATGCAATTCAACTGCTTGTAACGATAAAACCGTTTATAACGAAGTAGATATCTTGTTCCATGCCAAGTCATTTATCTCCGCTTATAATGTTGTTTAACTATGTGTTTTCTCGGTCCTAACAGTATCGCTATGAGCGAAGTTCACAGTGTTGAGCTTGAAGCATGGCGATAGACAATCCTTGAAATCTGTTGTCGTCACCAAACACAAAGTTCTTGAATTTCAATAGCGAATTTGTAAACGGTAATTATGGTACATTCGAAAACACGACGGAAATATCACGTTGAATTACGACAGTAAACCCAGCAGTCAGTTAAAGAAAGGTTTCCGAAGTTTGTCTGTGTAAATGTGTCGTTTGCTTTATTGTTGTATTATTCTAGTCATATGCTGTTATCCATAGGGACAAACGTTTTCTTTTCGTCAAAATTAGTTACAGCCATGGATAGTGTCGGTTCAATATCCAAGACCATGTTTATGGAATGTGATATTGATCTGTGCTGTCCACAGACGAAAAGAATTTTCTTGGTGCAATAAAGGATCAGTGCACAGTGTTGGTTTTTCTCGCCTAAAACTTCTTTACATAACATGCAAGGACCATTTATTAATTTGTATCATATGGAAATAAATGTTTTCTTATGCTTAAAATATGGTCCTTGGTGTAATCTGTAATAATGTGTTCTTACCTCTTAAAGTGCAAAAATAAGAGTTTTAGATTATGATATTTACACAAAAATGAATTATACTGACGTTTCTTATTGCATCAAACGCCAAGAATGTTATTTAACAATATAAAGTAACAATATTATGCAAAGAATATAATTATTATGCTTTTCGAGGCATGGCATTTTATACAGTGTCTTCAATTTATTTTTGTAACGATTATTTTATTGCATGCTTTCCTAACAATTTTGTCAAATCTATGCATTGGGAAATACCGAACAGACATCTAAGACACAGGATATCGTCCTACTACGAGACCAGAAATTGGTGGTGGTTGAAAACGGTAAATTAAAAAATAATAATAATAATGTCAAAGAGATACTATTATGTCAGAATTCTTTAGAGAAAGCTTGTAAGGAGATATATGGACTTCTGGGAGTTTCATGGTTAGTGGTAGTATGCTATTCATAATTATCTTGTTCTTCAACTGTATTGTATTTTATAACATACTGACTATGATGCAAAGTTACTGTAAGTGATGGTGATGATGATGCGCATGCCCAGTATGGGCAGGAAGTGACGTATGTTGGGGATGTTGACTTAACGGATGTTGAGGTAAAGATGGAATATCTTTTGAATCGGGTTCTTCCCTTAGTCGATTTTTAGCCCTTTCATTTAGTTTCTTTCGTTTCATACGCCTGTTTTGAAACCAGACTTTAACTTGTCGCTCACTGAGTTGTAATTTACATGAGATTTCCCATCGTTTTTGCCTTGTAATATAAGAACTGTTCAAAAATTCGTTCTCAAGAACCATGGTTTGGTAACGCGTATAGGGTTTCCTCTTCTTACGACCTTTCGTTTCTGAAAATATAAATAAGAGGAAATGTAACCTTGCCCATGTTTTATTTATGGGCTAAACCAGAGGTTTACAATAGTTACAAACATGAGTCATGTACCAGGAGAGGGAAACCCTATATAACGTTAAATGAGTTTTTGTCTACGACAGTTATATGTTGCAGAAGGCGGATTTCAACCGACGATATATTTCACATTGATTTGATTGATTGATTGTAGCAATGCATCAACATAAATTCTATTCCAAGTACCTTTCTGCTTGGTTTTGTTGCATTTGTGTGTGTGTGTGTGTGTGTGTGTGTGTGTGTGTTTATTTATTTTCTTTTAACTAAATCATCAGTCTGAACTATGTGTTCGTAGCGTTTCTTCGCAACTAACTGCTCCTGTTTTACACACTCTCGTTATGCATTGCCTGCTTTCGTCCATACAAAAGAAAATCTGACTATTAAGATCCTTTGCCAACTGAATATGAAGATGATTCAATTAAAAGTTTCAACGTGCACCACCAAAATCAGTTTATGACCATACAAGTTCATGTTATACGTAGATGTACCAGTAGCAAGTTCAAGTGACACAACCGAGAAATACTTACAGGAAATGTCATTGAAATGGAAAACAACGTGGAATTAATTACTCTAGACAAGCAGTTGATCTATTTCCAACACCGTTTACAGAAGTTGTTTACCGCAGACGCATCAAAATTACTTGTACAAGCGATCAATTTATTCTTGAAAATATTTTAAAGCAGACACTTTGAAAACGTCGTTGTTGGGTATGGATAATAAACATGAATCTAAGTTTATATTACAAAGCTGAAGTTAAGAAGAACTGATGGTATTCGAAATCCATTATTTCTCTCCCAAACACTATGTTGTGGGTACTCATTAGAATCGTCTTGATGAGGCGATTCTAATGAGTACCCATAACATATGGTTTAGTGGAGAATGAATAATATTTTCAATTTTGAAATCAAAATCACTCCCTCAATCTGGAGCTCAGTTTATAACATAGATACATGTGTAAAATCGAGGCAAAAGGCTGTGTTGCTCTGTACGAATAGTTTCTACCTATGTCACAATATATTCCAGAGTAGTCTGTTGTAAGACTGGGGTTTGAGTTTGTCCCAGATATACTTTGTTTCTGAACGTCTTTGTCAGTTTTTACCTGTCTGAAAGAATGACGACGGTAAGAAGTTTTGAACGTCAATCTGTCCTTGTTTGTTTACGTTTATACTTATTTCTTATGAAAATAATGACATAATCTGTCATATTCGTACTGATCGATACTTGATTAAGATTTTTGATACACTTTGTGATCGGGAAGCAGTGACAAATTGTAGCCTCGAAGGGACTTGACGTCTAGACAAAACGGAGAGGATGTCCGCTGTCACCTCGTGCAAAGTTCTTGTGTAATGTTGTCAAAATTGTAGATTTATTACCTTTGAAAGTGTCACGACCTGGTTTCTTCCCACATTTGTCAAATGTGTATTTCGATGCTATTTTTTCAAGAAAATCTCGAAGTCCGAATTGGTCGCTTCCTTACGTTTTCCTAGCTATAATAGCTTGTGTGCTGTCACTTCATGTCACTCGTATAAACTAGGTATTTAACTTCTGTTTAGCGGTCAGATTGACTCGAATTCCATTGTTCTAGGTTTAATTCCAATGTTTTACCTGTTGACGAATTGCGATAAAAAAAGAAATACACAAAGTTCCTAATAAATATAATTCACTTCATCGCGAACCGAATTGTTCGCTGACCCCTTTGATAACACCCTTGTTGAGTATGGGCAATCAACATGATACAAGAAGACATGTGAACAAAGTGGCAACTTGTCGTAACGAGCTATTTGTACAGCAAAATGTTTCACAAGAGTTGTTTGATGCAAGCAAAACAAACACGTCAACAAAAAGCACTATAATGGTACTGAAGATTGGCGCATGTTGATTGAAACAAAAAGGAATATGGCATTTTCAATATATTGAAGAAATTTAAATATTGTTCTTTACTTCTTGCCAAACCAAACTCTGTCAAATGCAGATAAGCGGTAATCCGGGAAAGGGGGGTATCTATGCATTTCGGTAATGCATTTAAGGCCTTACGAAGTCGAACGTGCAATATCGAGTCATTTTGTCCAAAGACTGGCCGGATTATGAAGTAGGATGGTCCTTTAGTATGCAGAAAGTTTACCAAAGGCAACGGGTTTCAACCCATGTCAATCTGTGCGGACTGCGCCGGCTGACAGGAATCGATACTCTTTGCAGATGCATCAGATCATCTTTTCACAGAAAATGGCTTAAATGTTTCGAGGGGTGAATACGAAACTATTCCATCTGCGTTTCGAAAAATTTTACAGGAGAGGGAAAAACGCTTCTCATTTCTGTGGAAAGAATAGTTAGATCAGCTTGTTTAGATATGTTGTGTTGAGCTAAGATCATGAACTCAGCACAACATAATTAAATAAGACGATCTAACAGCGCTTTTCACGGAATTGAGGTTTTTTTTTTTTCCCTCTCCTGTAATATTTTCCAAACTGCAGATGGAATAGTTTCGCATTCACCCCTCGGTTTGTATTCATTATTAGAGCTTCTATGGCCTATTCTCGATATCCCGTACACATTTTTTTCAAATTGCTGAATCACTTTTCACGACTTGTACTACATCTAATTGAAGTGGTTTTTGACCCCGAATAGTCTGACAAAGAATAGCGAATAATTTATTTGCGGCCAAACGGCAAAATTATGATAAAACTTCACCCTCCTTTGCAGAACATTATCAGTTTAACTTTCCTTTAGGAAAATTACTTTGGTCATTTATTTCCAACCCTTGTTTATGTTTGAACTATTTACTGTCTTTTATTGTTATCGTACATTTCCATACAGACAGTAATATGTTTATGTATAACTTACACGATTAAATTGCAAGAATAGGAGAAAGCTGTTAATTGTAAATTATCCCTAGAAAACGTAACCGCTAATGCCTTTCGTCAACCAAATACTTTGCAGATTCTTTTACTGAACAAACTAAAGATGTTGCGTCTTGCACCAAGCAAACCTGGTATTCTGCAGAATGTGACAGTACTTTTATTTTTTATGTCCTATGCTGCAATTTTGTTTCTGGACGAGATGTGTTCATTATTTACATTATTTGGTATCTATACCCTGATCCAAGACAAACATTGGCTACCTTGGTCACTCTAACAAATGAGGACATAATGCTAATCTCAGGGAGAGACGGCAAAACACAAGTTCTTAGCTCCTAACCGTTTTACACACAATCGCAAGTGTTAACAACCACAAAGGAGAAAACTTTATTTAAAAATGTGGAAAAAAGGAGCAAACGCTGGAACCCATCATTTTCTCCTCTTTTTTATCACAATGTTTTTTTGCCTTTCAAAAATAATTTTAAATTTTTGAGTCATTTCTTTCGTCATCTGGAGTTGCTTTCAATTTGGACCGGGCTAATTTTTTTTTTTTGTCAAGTACAGAGTAAACTCGTCTGCTGCAAATTCGTTTCAGAAAAAGCGTTTCAACCACTTACATTTACTGATGTCCGCGGACACATAAATTAAGTGGAGGGCAAATTTTGAAATAGTTCTCCGTCAAGCGGGATCCTTTGATGTTCGCACAGAGGTGGTACTCGGACGACAATCGCCATGTCGCCCGGAGGATGAAACCAATAATTTACACGGCTATAGAAAACGTTTGGGCTACAGAAGAAACCTGGATGGTCATTCGGTCCAAACATATTGTTTCCTTGCATGAGTGACTTCGATATATTCGGAAGATAGATCATTATTTCAGCCACGCTCTGTGAAAAAGGGGCTTAACACATAAGTGAACAGTATCGACCAGGTCAGCCTGCGCAGTCCGCAGACCTTGGCCGAGACTTTTCGCTTTTGGTCAATTTTCTATATGCCAAGGGATTAATCCATCTCATGACTAAGTCGGCCTTTAAAAAAATGGCTATTGTGGATCCATAATTATGTGATGGATTGGTTGGTACAATGCATCACGGAAATGCATTAAGCCCCCTTTCGCCAGAGCATGACTTGTTTTCATGTTGTTGTTGTTTTTCAAGTGCCAGCTTGCACAGTTAACGTATTTCCTCTTGGCAAAAATCTGACGACGTCGAAAATATCCATGCAAAATATGGAGTTTCAGAAATTAGTTAAGGCCTAAAAGATAAATTCGGGTGGAAACATTGTGGCCAAAGGACATATTGCTCATCGGGAGCATTTTCTCCTTTGGTCATAATACTTTTAAAAAGCGAATTGCGAATTGCTCGAAAACGCGGAAGTCGTTTGTCGGCGGTACAGTGTTAAAGGAATGTTTTACATGGTTTTTGTACATGATACAGCATGTTTGGACATGTGAACTCTTATTTCGCCCTGCCCTACGTTAGTTTGTTATTAGCTGAGAGTGTAAATGAAGATCTGTCTACACATGCTTTCAGTCTGATCCTGGTGTACACTTTCCACTTCTACAGTAATAACGCGGCTACATCATCCCCGGTAAAAAAAAAACTTAAAACGAAACAAAAAAACAAGACGACCAAATCAAACCTTGGCCATCCTATAAATATTAATACATAGATTATTTCGTGTATCCCATAAATTTTCTACACGGACAATGTCCCCTTATATCTGTTACGAATAGACTTGTTGTATATGAACCATGCTCTGACAAAAGGGGGTCTAATGCGTCTATGTGATGCATTATACTAAGCCAGTCCTCGTTTAATTATGGATCCATAAAACATATTATGTTCCACAACTGTCTGGATCACGTGGTAGAATGATCCTTAGACAGGCGGTTATCTACAGATAGCAAAAAGTTTCGACCCATGCCAGCCTGCGCGGATTGCGCAGGCTGGCATGGGTCGAGACTTTTTTGCAGATACATTAAACCCCCTTTTAATAGAGCATAGGCCATATATTTGTCTTCCCTATTCACTAATGAGATGATCTTACTATAAATTACATTTGAACTGCATTATATGAACATCAGGGGCTGTAACCGTCAGCCATTCAAAACCGCATTCATAGGCTAATCCTAAATTTAGAAACAGACGCAATATCTGATTGGTTAAACCATTCCATTCAGCCTATCAGAAATAGCGTTGCTTTGAAATATAGGTTATCATTGAAAATTATTACACCATTTTTCCAAAATGCATTTTAACATGGCCAAAAAAAAAAATTTCTTTCACACCAAGACGAGTTCAATCTATCGAGTATGTTTCCATTCCGAGTGATTTTCTTTTTTTTTTTATTATCATTTATTCATTCTGTCTGTCGACTACCCCTGATTTACGGCACTTTGTTCTTTGCTTCAAGTCCGCTGAGAGTAATAAAGAAATCTGAGTTTATCTAGCAAATCGAAATTACAAATGTAAACAGCATTTCGTCTTGTACGAGAGAGAGGGAGAGACAGACAGACAGGCAGGCAGACAGACAAAGTGAGAGAGAAACCTCCGTTAACCATACAGAACTGTCCTAAACTTATATTCTATCATTTTCGATACCTAAGAAAACGATCTGATCTTTACCATTCTTAACTGTTTATATGCAAATAGAGGAGGAGGGGAGACTCTGCACACTACATGTAATATAGCTTCATTGGTTTATGCTTTTCGATCTGTCCAAGCCATTTGCATAGTCCCCATTTTTACCTTCGACTGAAAATTAAAAGTTTGTCCATCAGTCTTCAGGCAATGCGAAAATGAAATAACAAATTCTGATATAAATGGCGACGTGAATAATGTGAAGATGTAGAATTTGATAACTACGATAACTTTCTTATCATTTTTTTTTTTCATCAGTATACCGTCTACAACCGCATAATCTTAAATCTTGTTACATTGTTTGTATTGTATTCTACGCCGTTTTGGCAAGTGTATACTCGCTTGAGTCAGTCCCTGCGTTTCTGGGGTTTCCTTTTACTAATACTAGACACGACACTACATCGAAGCAACCGGCTACTTCAATTGATTTATTAATTGTCAAATTGATATTCAAATGTCGCAGTGACGATCATAAATCTTGCAAAAAAAAAACTTTTGCCACTCTGGAAATCGAATTAAAAACCCGTCGGAAACCGACACAGTGTATTACTGATCAAGTGTGCCGGACTCAGCAGGCACCGCATGAGGTAAAACTGTTTACAAACAATATTCCACTGAGTCAATACTTGAGGAGAACATTAGACGGGGACGATCGGGGCTCATAAAAACCGATATTATAAGATAAATATCAATAAATTGTCCTTAGAACAAACAGTTTATTATCTGGCAGTGGGGGGGGGGGGGGGCGGGGCTGAGTGGACCAATGGACCAAACAATCAAAAGCCGGACTGCCAAGACCAATTCACTTTTTTTTTTTTTGCCCGACCAAGATATCAAACCTCCTTCAACTCGTTTAGCTCCTGATGCAAATTCTGCATAGGACAATTTTGAAACGATTCTTGTAAATAAGACAAAAGATAGTTAACATGAATTCGGGCTTGTAACATAAATTAATCCTTTTGCCACAATGTTTCCGAAATGGAGCCCAGGATACAAGTCTCAACTGAAAACTCGTAGGCATGAGGCAGTGTGATTCTAACTTTTTACCAAACAACAATATTTTAGACTTGTCCAGGTTGAAAGCATTTGTAGACAACTAATAAGATGTTGGTCAAGAAACGGTATCATTCTGTCACAGGGCAGAAAACATTGTGGTAACCAGCATTTTCTCCTTTTCCTACAATGTTTTCAAAAGTTTTTTTTTTCCCCGTCAGGATCGTTAAAACACGGGATAGTTTGGTTAAGAGTTAATTTTGATACCGAATTCACTGGCACCATTGCAAGGCATCCGGAATCTGTTGGTCGTAGAGGGTAATTAATAGGGCGCAGTAATTCAGGTTTTATGTGCGAAATCTGGCAGGTTCTATTCAAGGCTGGAGACCCAAATATGCATATTAGTAAAGATTATGTTCGCAGAAATAATAATCTATAGGACAAGGTCACATCTGCGTTTCTTTACAATCTGTCCGAAATGGTCAGATTTTTTGTCAGAAAATTGTAAATAGATCATTGCGATCGCAAAGTAGGAATTTGCTCTATTTTGTACAGTTTTCTTGAGACAATCGGATGCCTTATTTCAATCGTAGTAAGACACCCGAAGAAAGCATTTCTTGATGGGAGGGGGATAAGTAATGACTTTTGGAGGCTTTGCCATTGAATCTGAGCAGATCTGGTTGGGGTTTGGCAGTACACTGGCTCTCTGTCTAGCCATGTACTTTTTATTATTATTCTCTTTTTTCATTCTTTTCTAATATGTTCATTTTATCATTATTGTATAATGCTCGCCAATTCGGCGGAAAAACAATAAAATAATAGTAATAACAAAAAATTAAGTTGTAAGCGTTTCTACGTAATAGCTTAATTTTGTTTCAGCGATTGGTGTATATTTTAATAGGGGCTTTTGATCGAACAGATAAAGTCGTCTGAGCAGGTGAAATTTTAAGAGGTACACACATAATGAACTAGATAGATACAGAGAGAGCCAGAAATAATTCAATGAAAAAGACCACAATAAGCTCGGTTAACGTTTCTGCGCCAAAAGGATTTTTTTTTCATGCAGGAAAATTAAGTCTGGTCTTAGATCTACAGTGTTCGATATTTTCTGGGAGATGCATGTAGGTTGACTCTTTCCATACCCACCATTATCCAAAATGAAAACACTTGGACTTGGAATTTATCACATAACTCCCCTTGTTTTCAATATAATACAGACTTTACGAATTTTCTTGTCAAACACACGTTTCAGATACAAAAAAAAGTGCTGTATTTGGTCAACACTCTGTAATTATATACCTACACCTCAGGTCTAAAATATTGCTGACCCAGATTCCGGTGTGAAATTAACGGTCAAAATTGGGAATCATGATAAAGTTGCGAAGTTAATCAATTCTTTTCTTCAAAAAAAAAAAAAAAAAAATATATATATATATATATGCAAGTTTCTTTGGAACTATTTTTCGTTCGTAATGTACCCGTCAAAGAAGCGAACAGGCTTCATGTAAATTTCATTACACTCTGTACATGTCTGACTATTTTTTAACACATCATGGACTATAATTCTTGTTATACAGTTGTGTGATAAAAAGAATCTGACATTCGCTTGATTTTGTTGTAGACTCGTTTGATATACATGTATATATATTTTTTATCTCAAACACCAACTCATGCCAGATCCTATATATCATTCCAACTTTTTATTGACTAAATAATGTGTTTTACTAATCGTATGACGCTCAAACCGATTAAACGGACCAACAAATAAGTGCAACTGAGAGTAATGATATTTCTTATTTCTTATTATTCCTCATACGTTGTCTTTGTGATGTTATTCAACCCAAGACACAAACATAAAGCAGAACTCGCAGAAACAAAACCGGAACAAAAACGTCTGCTTGATGACAAACTGCCTCAATTCAGGTTATTGACAGGTGTCAATCAAAAGTGAAGGGACAGCTAATTATACGACAAGATCTATGATTAATACGTTACATGATGTATGTTTTCGTATAAATATTCCAACATGACAACTGATTATGAAATGATGTGTGGCAAAGACAATGAATGCGCATGTCTAAATGTGTGGCTGATACATGCAATATTGGATGATATGTCATATTTATTTCCAATCGATGTTTCTCTCATTTCAATGACGCAGTGAATAAAAGTGCTACCGATGATTTTTAAAACACCCTATTAACTCTTTACCAAACGACAAAATTTTGGACAACAAAATTCAACGCATTTCAGGCGACAAATTAAATGTTGCTCAAATGATGACTTCTGTCTTTGATAAGGTAGGAAACATTGTGGGAAAAGGAGAAAATGCTGGTTACAATGTTTTAAAAATGCTTTCCCTAAGGGTCGTTAAAACTCGTGATTGTAAACTGTAGACAATCAACACCCACTAATATTTAACCTTTGCCCAAACAAAATATAGCGAACACTTCCAAATTAAAATTAACTCTATACGAAAAAAATTGAAATTGGTATAAATGGGTTGTAGTTCTCTGATAGGGTAGAAAGCATCGTGGAAACAGGAGAAAATGCTAGTTATCAGCATTTTCTCCTTTTCCTACTATCGTTTCAAAAGTCCTATTCTTCAGGGTCGTTAAAACTCGGAATTGTGTGGTAAATCGTTGATACAAAAATACTTCAGAAACCATTGCGGTAAAAAAGAGAAATTGCTCGTTTCAGTAATTTCTCGTTTAGCAACTCTGTTTTTTTTTTAAATCATTCTGCTGCGAGACAGACGACGTTTGTCTGCAGATGGTATTCTACAACGAATAGAAGAGATATTTTCAATGATTATTGAATTTAGATTTTTTTTTTTCAATATCGTTTGGTAATGAAGTATCACACACACGCATAAAAAAATCGGACAATGCAGATCGGACAGTGTAGATCTAAGATCAAACCAAGCGGTTTGAATTTTTTCTATGGTCTACGATTAATTCGATCTCATCACCAGGGCTCCAGTTTCAGAGACTTCGCAATGAGTCCCCACCCCCCCACCCCCGCTCCAATAAAAAATCAAATATCAGGATAAAGTTGATGATTATCGACTACGTTTATTAAATGCATAAAGCCCACTTTTCCCAGAACATGGCTCATATCGTATTGAAATTAACATTTTACCATACAATCCGTGACGGGTTTCCACGATCCTTTGGGAGAGGGCTTTTGAAAAGATTGCGGGAAAAGGAGAAAATGCTGGTAACCAGCATTTTCTCCTTTTCCCACAATATTTTCTACCTTATCAGAGAATCTCATCTCTTGGTATCAAGTTAAGAATCTGTCATCTGCAGATGTTTGAATTTCTGAGACTAGCAAATTTGTCGTTTCGGAAAGGGGTTTGGCTAAGATATGGAACAAAACCATTTTTTTCTCCTATATATCGTCAGTTCCAATGTCTGCTTCTCCGTTTATTTTTAGAAACATCTCGACCGATTTTATCTGGATTTTCAGGATTAAAAGTGTTTTGTCATGTAATGTTAAGGTATTAATTTGGAAAATCGTTTTGATCCCATGCATTGATCCTTATCCCGCTGAAGAAGTTAAATGATACCTTCAAGTCGATAGTAAACACCCAAATGTTGCTACTTCAAAGTTATTTTGGGGGAAGAAATAAATCATTTTCGGACAGCGTAGATCCAAGAGCAGACTGCACGTTCTGTGCAGTCTGATCTTGATCTACACTGTCCGCAAAGGGTCAGAGAGTCTTTCCTAGCAGCTTAATGGTTATCCATCTTAGTGGGCACAGGCTGACCTGATTCGAACCTTTTTGCTCTAGGTAAATTTTCTGCATGTCAAAGGACCATTCTACCTATTGCTTCAGCCGGTAATTTTAACCTTTAGGCTCGAGGACCTTTTGCGGACAGTGTAGATCAAGAAACTGCACAGAACGTGTAGTCTGATCTTGGACCTACACTGTCCGAGAAGAAGGTATTTCTCCTTACAAAATGACTTGGAAACAGCAATATTTGGGTTTTAATTATCGGCTTGAAAGTTTAATTTCACATATTTAACAAGTTAAGGGTTGACAGACAAAAAGGGTCCATATTACACAACGAGTTGCTAGGTATAATCAGGGTTCCAGACAGAGGAGGGAGTGATTTTAATTTCAAAATTGAAAATATTAGTTATTCTCCATTAAACCCTGTGTTATGGGTACTCATTAGAATCGTCTCATCGAGACAATTCTAATGAGTACCCACAACATAGGGTTTGGAAGAGAAATAATGGATTTAGAATAACATCACTCCCTTTTATCTGGATCTCTGTATAATGGTATATAATGTGTTGAGAAGATCCATCGAACTCCATTTTCCCAGAGAGCTATTCAATTTTCTTTTTTCTTTTTTGTATCTGATACGCTTAACCCTTTCCCAAATGACAAATTTTGGACTGGTCCAAATTGAAAGAGTTGGCAGACGACGATTTCAAACTTGATGAAAATGGCAGAAAGTTATCAAAAAGGGTAGAAAACACTGTGGGAAAAGGAGAAATTGCTCGTTACGAGCAATTTCTCCTTTTCCTACAGTGTTTTCAAAAGACTTGTACTGCAGACACGTGAAAACCAGGGCTTGTTTGGGAAAGGGTTAAACTATGGTGTACAGTAACAAAGCCTGCCTATCATGACTTTCTGTACATTGGTTTCAGTGTTACAGGCGACTCATTTTCTTGGACTCGACAGAGACAATGATTGAAAGATAATAATAATAATGAAAAAGGAATCGCAACCTTGGAACTATTTCAGCATTGATCCCACATATACTAAAAGTGCAATGAAATCATGATTTACGTCTTAGAACACCTGTTTTGTTTTTCTTGCTGGATTGTTTTCGATTAAAATAGGTCTCATCAGATAAAATGGTTTACTGACATGATTTTCTGGCCAGTTGAACAATGAGAACTCTTAATTGATAAAATCAGCTTTGTTCTACAATTATAATAATAATAATTTGATGAAAGATAAACTCTTTACTCTTTACCAGATGACACAATTTTAGACGTAGCCAAATCAAAAACATTTCCAGATGAACAGATTAGATATGGCTGAAATTCTGGGATTCGTCCTATAAAGAGCAGATAAAAGTGTGGGAAAAAAGAGAAAATTCTGGATACCAGCATTGTCTCCTTTTCCCACAATGTTTAAAAAAAAAGCCTGCCTCATTAAAGCTAGTTAAAATACGGTAATGTTCTGGTGTGGGGTTGCCCTGCTTTTCGCAAATCCAGGTGCTTAACGCTAGTCAGAATTAAGTTTACTCATACAGAACCTCAAGACAGATCTTCGATCGTCACTGCCCGCCAAATTGCGGATTATTTTAGCCGAAACTGCAACTTGACAGTGGATGTTTCCTTGGTTGAATGTGCCCGGTATCTACAGAAACGGTTAAAACTAGACTTGGTGGGCATCACAATTCTGATTTACACATACCATAAAAAACGGCAGTGCTTCTTTGAAGACACACTACCAAGGCATAGTAGGAATGAGTAAATATCATCAGCAATTCATTGCAAGTAACAAGGTCTGTGACCCCCATTTGCCCCGGCTTCATGTAAAAACAAACGATCCATGCTCTGTGAAAAGGTGATTCAATGCATCTGCAAAAATATCGGCACAAGTCAACCTGCGTAGTCCGCGCAGGCTGAACTCTGTCGAGACCATTTGCTTTTGGTAAAATTTCTGTATGTCAAAGGACATTCTACCTCGTTTCAACTGGTTGTTAGACAAGAGAAAGGGTAAAATGGTCCTTGGAGATGCAGAAAATTTACCGAAAGCAAAAACGTTCGACTCAGGTCAGCCTGCGCGGACTGCGCAGGCTGGCCTAGGTCGATACTTTTTTTGCAGATGCACATAGCCCCTTTTTCACTGAGCATGGCTCAATTTCTCCTTCATATCACCAGCCTGCATAATTGGTCTCTAAAATATGCCTTATGGTGAAAAAGGTTCAAGTAAACCAAACGTCACACAGTCAGCTATGCGTACTATTATTATTACTCCCAATATTATCATCTGCAGATTTGCCGGAAACATCGACGGCGCATGCCAACTGACTGGATCACAAATTTACAAATTTCGACGTATACACCATTCCGGACAGGTGCCGAAAGCTCTATTTAACGATAAATCATGCATCATTCGCTCACCATGGGACTTCATTTTTTGAGATTTCAGAAATTTTACACTCAAACCATTTAACTAACATCTGGAATGCCCATTTTCTGTGAAATATCGTTCTTTTTGATATCTGCTTCTCGTAGACAGTTAGTATGATGTACTTACTTTACGGGAGCGTTATTGCGTCGCGCCGTCCACAAATTGAACTCAATGTCTTATTTTCGTAAATAAAGTTTAAACTGCATTCACGACGACATCGAATTATTACGGTTTCGAATGTTGGTCCTACTATGGCTTTGTAAAAGACGTGAAGGCTCGGAAATCTCTGTATATAATGGGATAGTGTAATTAAGACCAAATTGAAAACTCTACATTGATCGAAATTAAAAGACGAATTCGCTTATCTAAGCGAAATGTCCCAAATTATTTTTCTGACAGAAATAACAAGCACACGTTGAAAATATCACAAGAATTCCAAGAAACAAGGGTCGTATTCTCCAAGCATATTGAATAATAAGTACCAACTATAAACTTAACCTCTAGGCTGCTACGCGCGACTTACTGACCTTTTGTGGAAAGTGTAGATCAAGATCAGACTGCACAGAACGTGCAGTCTGATCTTGGATCTACACTGTCCGATAAGGGGGTATCTTTCCCCTCAAAATACCTTTTGAAATAGCAAAATTTGGGTTTTTACTATCGGCTTGAAAATCTAATATCATTTATTTAGCAGGATAGGGGTTAAAGTTAGCGAACTGATATAAAACGTTCTGTGACGGCCATTCAGATGCGATAGCCCTGGAATGAAGAATTTGGACATTTCCAATAACACTCTGCGAAAACGGTTCCTGTTCCGCAATGTTTTGCTTAATGTTTGAAATTTGTTTTAGGTGAACCCTGTATGGAGGAACAATAGCATTGGTTGACGCGGGTCATTACGACACCGGTTCCAGTATGTCGTTATGTGTACCGCGTAATGAGATACGCAAACGCTCGTTTGAGTTAGAAACGAGAGCCATGCTGTGTGAAAACTCGGTTTTAAATAGACTACTGAAAACCGCTAAAAGAGAAGTGCAATGGCCCGCAAAACACCTTCCCCGGCGGTCTGCCGTTCGTGAACTGATGGGTTTCTCAGTTCTTGCTTATTTCATGTGGTAATAATTCATGTCGTTTTCATTTGATGTTATGTCAATTGTGAATTTTATGTTAAATACAGCCAATTCAGTGTAAATAAATATGTGTAAGTTGTGTAAACATTGTCAAGTTCAAATATTAATGTTTAGCGAGAGGGAGCTTTCATCGGTTTTGCTTGCGATGCAAGGTATCTATGGCTTTTCCTGACTTTGTTACAACAACAGCAAATGGCGTCCCCTGGAACATTCGTTCCGATTAAACTTTAGACGCACGTTTTTGTTTTGATCGTTGTGCCTAATTTATATGAGCCATGCTCTGTAAAAATGGGGCTTGATGCATCTGCAAAAAGTGTCGAATCAGGTCAGCCTGCGCAGTCTGCGCAGGCTGACCTGAGTCGAGACTTTTTGCTATTGGTAATTTTTTTTTCTGTTAGTTAGAGGTCCAGTGTACCTTATGATACAGTCAGCTGTTAAACAAAGTGGAGTTTATGGATACATAATTAGACGATGGTAAAGCATCATGGAGAGGCATTAAACCCCCTTTTGCCAGATCATGGCTCATATTTATTTTATTTTGCTTGAGAAAGATTGAGGAAAAGAAATAATGCTTTTTACAAGCAATTGCTCTTTATCCCATATTCAGAAGCGAACTTTCTTACACGTATTTCTCTTGTGTCATAAAATACTGACAATACGATCGAGTACACGCCAGCGAGAACCCGAAACAACACCGTTGCCACTACAACGACGTGTGAGGCTGAACAATGTTTACAAGCTTTGTTTAAACAACTACAGTTTGTGTACCATTTGTAAAAGCTTGTCATACGAATAAGAAACATTTTTATCGCTGCTCTTAATGATGAGAAATGGGGTTTCAAAGTACTTGTCCATTACTTTCCATACGCATTGTTCTCATGATTTGATCCCCGCCGGGGTTGCGAGCTAGGCTTGGTACGGGGGTTCCTGGGAGAGGCAAAGCAACGCCTACCACTAGCCTAGTATTATTTATACCAAAGCGAATATGAATAAGGAAGGTGCCGTCATAATGTTCTTGTCGTTGTTGATGATGATAATAATACTAATGATGATGATGATCATCATCATCATCATCATCGTCATCATCGTCATCATGTATTTCGCACTATCACCGTTTTTTAGCTCTTGAGGAGATACAAATTGTAAACTTCAAAGGAAACTTATGTGTATCTGTTGTAAACAAACTACAAACAATCATTAAAATCAACGTGCGTTATGTTACCACGTTACATACAGTTCACCCTTCTGTACTGCGACAGCATTTCTTGACGCATTTTGTGTGGACAGAGCGAACCTAAATAGACTGTATGGAAGACCAAAGTCTGATCTTTGATCTTCAATACCTAATGCCATATGCATGTTAAACGCGATATGCATGTCAAACGCGGCATTGTCTTTCCAACGTTTACGTTTTGCCTCTTGAATGAAGAACTAAATATACATATACATTCTAACAATAGCTAGTACTCTATGTGTCAATTCTTTGGCAAAAGAAAACTTTTTTTAATTTCTCCAAATTAAAAGCATTCACAGATGACAAATTTCATTTTGTTTAAATGATGAAACTTGTCCAGCAATAAGCTGAAAACATTGTGAACAAAGGAGAAAATGCTGGTTACCAGCATTTTCTCCTTTGCCCACAATGTTTTCAAAAGCTTTCTTCTACAGGTTCGTTAAAAAACCCAGGATTGTTTTATATTAAAGTGTTAATGTGCCTGAGGCAAGAGCGTAATTTTTAACAAAATTAGCCTTAACAAACCCCATTCATCTAGTATTGGTTTCCCGCAATTTTATGAATGAAATAAACATTGAAATACATCGGTGTCACAATATTGACAAATTGATACGGTTACCCTTCACCAAATAATCCTGTGTTTTAACGACTCTAGGAAATAAAACTTTTAAAAAATATTGTGGAAAAGGGAGAGAATGCTGGTGACCAGCATTCTCTCCTTTTCCCAAAACAGTTTCTACCCTTCCAGAAACGAATCTCACTTTTAGAGACACCTTCAGATTGTCTTCTGCAAATGCTGTCAATTAAGACAATTTCGAAATATTGTTGAATGGTTAAGGGTTGATACATACATTAAAACACTCCTGTTTTGCTACATAAATCCAAGTTGAATAGCCATTAAATTAAATTCTTTACTTTTTTTTTTTTCATCTATTGCATTGTCTTCCTGGTTTTAAGTTTGTATAATATTCTGAAAGATTTCTTTTTTTTTTATTGGTCCCACAGAAATCCTTTTTGTTAGTACAATGTTCTGTTGTAATAGTTTGACGACTTTGTGAAAACTGAATACATAGTAAAACGCTAATAAAATGTGTTATTAATTGACTTTTTGCTTAAAATCATTGATGGTATTATGAAATGGTTTATTATGTGAAAATAATGTAATTAGGTTGATATAATTTTTATAGATGACCCTACAAGAATGTATATTGTGACATCTAAAATAGAAATGTTTAATTATCAGAGTTTTCTTCCTATTCGTTTTGTTTTTGTTGTTGTTCTTCTTCTCTTTTGTTTTATATATATATATAATAATTATCATCACCATTATTATCATCATCATCTCCATTTTTACGTGATCAGTCCGTAAAATTAATAATAATATTGATCTTGATCCACACTGTCCTTTAACATGCAATAGAGCCTAAAAAACCCGGAACAAGAAAGTCTGTATGATTGCATCGTGTTTAACGTCGTTTTCAACATTATTTCAGTTATATCACGGCGGCCAGTGCACCTATCCATGCTTTCCTTGATTTTCTTTTACCAGTACTCCGCACACTATTCTTTCTAAGCCACCGGCTGCTTTCCCACATAACCATCGTAGAAATAATGGTCAGCGGTGAGAGAGGAATGAATCCTGTCGCAATGACTATCACCAATCCTTGGAAAGAAATTGGCCAAGCCGGGGATCGAACCAGCGACCTCCTGTTCTCAAGTCCTGTACGCTACTGACTGAGCTACGGGGGCTTGGAGAACAAAAAAGTAGTATCCTTTGGGTTTGCGTGGATTGCATTGTCAGCAATCGATAGAGGTCAAGATTACAGATAAAAGTCAGTCATGCTCTGGGCAAAAGGGGCTTAATGCACCTCCGTGATGCATGATACCAAGCAAGTCATCACATGATCATGGATCGATCACGTCCATTTTGTCTAAGAATCGACTGAATCATAAGGTAAACTGGTCCTTGGACGAGCGAAAAATTGACCAATAGCAAAAAGTTTCGGCCCAGGTCAGCCTGCACAGACTGCCCAGGCTGACCTGGTCGATAATTTTTGCAAATGCACGAAGCCCCCTTTTCACAAGGCATGGCTTATATATTTAGCGCTGAAAGAGTGACTCGCCCAATAAATCCATGCGTCTGATATCAGGGTCTTAGAATACGATTCGAATGCATGCTGTAAGAGTCTTTGAGTGTCAGAGTTCAGGACCATGTAGCTTTAAGTATAGATTCAAGATCAGACTTCCAGTGTGGTGCATTCTGATTTTCATCTTTTACGTTAGCAAAACTTTCACTTATTTCTCCCAGTACAAGCGTGCAAGAAGATTTTAATTTAAGGTCTATTTACATTGCGTAAAGGGTGAATTCACATAAATTGTACATTATTATTGTTTTATGCCGGGTTTTAGTGTTTGTTTTGGTTGTTGGATAGCCGTTAAAGTACCATAACACGGTGACCTAGAACCTCGGAATTATATAAACCGGGACCTTTCGGGGGAGGGAAAAAGGAGAGCATAAAAAAAAGTTACTGAAAATAAGCGAAATGACGTCGAAACTGCTGTAAAAGCAATGAATGTCTTATTCAATGGCATATGTAATAGAAAACGGAACGCATGTTCGCTGTGGTATTTGTTGGCAACTAAATTATGTCTCTTCGCAAGCATCTGGAGTGCTTACAAAGAGATTCTCTTTACTCATTACTAAACGACATAACTATAGACCTGTCCAGATCAAGGTCATTTGCAGACGAAGAGTAAAATGTGGCTAAAATGACGAAAACTGTTTATATAAAGCGGTAGAAAACATTGTGGTGAAAGGAGAGATTGCTGGTTACCAACATTATCTCATTTCCCCTTTATGATCTCAAGAGCCTTTGTTTCAAGGTCGTCAAAACACGGAATTGTGAGGTAAAGGTTAACTCGTAACCGAGCAAATTTCTTGGCTTAACGATCCTGTAGTGTAAAGCTTTTGAAAACATCGTGAGAAAAGGAGAAAATGCTGGTAACCAGCATTTTCTCCTTTTTACAAAATGTTTTCAAAAGCTTTACACTACAAAGGCAATTCTATCATTTGATTGATTTTTGATTTGTCGTCCGCAAATCCTTTTTTCATTTTGGCTTGTTCAAAATGTTTTACTCTGGTAAGAGTTAATATGTTGAGTACCGAATAATCCAAACGGCATTTTCAGTCTAGCAATGATACACCATTGAGCGAATTCTCAAAGTCAGTATGACCCAAAAAGTCTCAGCAAAGCAGACATTGTAGATCAAGGATCAGACTTGACGTAATGTGCGGTAGGATCTTGATTTACGCCGGCTGCAATGGCAACTAAAGTTCTGAAAGGCACTGTTATAATCCAAGAGGACCATTTTTCCACCATTTACTTTGCCTGAATTTCGCCTTAACTCTTTATTGTGTCTCGTCCATTTTGAAAATATTTTCATAGGACAAATCAAATTTGGCTCAAACAAAATGGATATTTGTCTTAGAAGGAGTACAAAGTATTCTTGGAAAAGAAGCGAATAACTACCAAGTTCTTCCTTTCCAACAACACTTGAATTTCAAGAAATGTTTTTTTTTTTTATCAAAGTCGCAGAACACGCCATACTTTATTAAAGGGTGTGACAATATTCGTATTTCTTTAGATGAGTTTTCTCTCTGTATTAAAAGCTCCATGCCCTCCTTGAAAAAAACATCGAACAAAGAAATTAAAGTAAGCCGTTAAATATGTAATCAATACTTTTAAAAAAGACACTAGAACGTTGTTTATTTCACTGAACCTTTAATTAATATGACAATTACCTAATACCCCCCCACCACACACACACATACATACATCCACTTAAAGCATATTTCGAGGTAAAAACCCGAAATAAGAAAATGAAGTGTGAGTTCATTTGAATACTTCAGGGATGCCCAAATAATGCACGCAGAACTTAATATATTTACCCCGAAGTATTCTAATTGTTCGGTTCGATGCTGCTTTTATCCTAATCTCTGATACCTTGTTTACTTCCTAATATATGCGCACGCATCTCTCCGCCTCCTCTCCTATTTTTGGCGCGGGCTAATTTTACGACGGAATCTCCACCTACACCAAAGCGCCATAACAGTTTGCAATTACTGATTTCTTCCCTTTTTTTAATTACTTTATCTTGTTGTTTTTCGTTTTTGACCGACATTTTGGTTCTGAAACAAATGAATGAATAGAAATTTGTGATTGGTCAAAAATGGAGACATGTTTATTTTAAGGACCCTTGCCTGTTTGCTGGAAAATTTACGCCGTCTATCTTTTTTTTGAAAGATAGTTCTTGTTTATGATCACTTAATCTTGATGATTTTTTTATTTAAAAATCCACCTTAAAGATAACATGGGGGAAAATGAATGAGGCATGCGGTCTTTAAAGATCTTTGTAAATCTAAAACTTGCATTTTTAATCTTCCTTGTATGAACCATTAGAAAGAAGGCCAGAAAGAAAGGGAAAACCCATTACAAATCCCAAAAGGAAGGAAAGCGGGAACTGAAATGATCGTGACCAACGACAATCAGACTAAGGTCAAACGATATCATTGATTTTTCAACTCTTTTAGCGAAGATTTCGAGTTAGTGATTCATTTATCAAATTTCTAGGAATAATAACCAGACTCAATCAAATACATTACGTCTGCAGTCTATCAAAAGATTTTTCTTGGAAAACAGTGTGGCAAAAAGCGAAATTGCTCGTTACGAGCAATTTCGCTTTTTGCCATAATGTTTTCATATGTATTACGGGAATCTAATCAGTTTATATTGATTATACGCATATACCTGTTTTCCAGGCCTATTTTTTTAAGTCGTGCGCTGATGAACAGTTTGTTTTAAGGAGGAAATAACTAAGGGAAACTCTCAATTTACATCAATGCTTTTTCGCCATGGTGCATTATTCTTTGGCGCTAAAAATCGCGGTTTCGAAGGAGGGAAAATCCAATGCAGGCTTTAAAATTTTGATTTTTTTCCCCTCTTTTCAATGGCTGGCCTTAATGTTATGACTCTCTCTCAGCCTAGGCCAAATAACGACTTTTGAAGAGATGGATGGACTGTTGAAAAGATATACGGATCGATAGGTGTATGGGTTAGTAGGTTTATCTGTCGATCTGTCTATCGGTCTGTCTGTCGGTCGGTCGGTCGGTCTGTCTGTCGGTCGGTCAGTCGGTCGGTCGGTGGGTCGGTAGGTAGGTAGGTATAAAAGAAATGAGCTATGAGCTCAATGTTCTTTTTGAACGAATACATGCATCCAACAATATATCGGACAATGTATATCAAGATCAGACTGCACAGAACGTGCAGTCTGATCTTGATTTATGCTGTCTGCAGTTGATCCTTATCCATCCCAAGTAATCCATAGTTAAAGCGTTTTTTTTTCACCTTCAAACAGAAAAAAAATAAGAAACTTAGCGATATCGTCAGAGGAGTACAACAAAATCCTGATAAGTCAACAATTACCATACACTAGTATTTGTCTCCAGATAACAATTTCTTAGGGACATATTTTTTCCCCTCGGTCCTGGGAAAGTTTGTCGAAAATGGACAAAATTCTCACCTCACATACCGACAATGTTCATTAGTAGAGCGCTGTAAATATTTATTTTCCAGTCTACAGACCCTAACTTTACGACAATAGATGCAATAAATTTGTCAGCCGGTCATAAACACTGCCCGGTATAATAAAATGAAAGCCTCTCAAGGCTTTTGGTAAATAGCGGAGTGGTAGAAACAATTTGTTATGTGGCTGGTCGCCAATTTTTTTTCATCCATTGATTTCGACAATATTCAAATGTTTGTCAGTTTATAGATGAAACATGCTCTTGCAAAGGAGGCTTAATGCATCTCCGTCATCCATGACACCAAGCAAGTCATCACATGATTGCAGATACATATTTTTGTTGTTGTTGTTGTTGTTGTTTTAAAAAGTGACTGAATCATCAGGTAGACTGGTCCTTTGACATAAAGAAAATTGACCAATAGCGAAAAGTTTCGGCCCAGGTCAGCCTGCGCGGAGTGCGCAGGCTGACCTGAATCGATACTTTTCGCAGATACATTAAGCCCCCTTTTCACACAGCATGGCTCATTTGTTACATGGCTGGTTGCCAATTTTTTATCCATTGATTTTGTAAGTATTCGATTTCGGCAATATTCAAAGGTTTGTCGATTTATATATAATTATTACATAAGATATTTTGTTTATCATTTGGTAAAAATTTCTATCTGCATTTTGATCGATCTGATGAACCAGAAACCTTATTTACTTACCTTCTAACCCACGCTCTAATTCTAATTCTTCGGAATGTTCTAATTTCTAAAGGAACCTAATTTCTGATTGGCTCAACCATACTGACCAAGCCAATCAGAATATGGTTGAGCCAGTCAGAAATTGTGGTACTGTCTAAATTTAAGTAGTTTAGAATGTCAGAATGGTTGGTTATTACCGACTTTACAAAGAATGGTTTTTGTGTGTTATTGTTTTCATTTAAAACATTATGACGCAAGGCGAAATCGCTAGCATTTTTCATCCAGTAGAACAGTACTGTTAAATGTATTAGCACGTCTCTAATATCAAACCTACGAATTTAACACTTTACTACACAATCCCATGTTTTCACGACAAATAGGAAAACGGTTTTTGAAAACATTGTGGAAAAGGAGAAAATACTGTAACGGCATTTTTTCCCCTTTTCCAAGGTATTTTTCTACCACCTTTCAAGAAAACTTCATCTCTTGAACCAATATTCAATTTGTTATTTGCAAATGTTTTCAATTTTGACAAGTTAAGTTTTTTTTTCGTGTGGTAAAGGGTTAAATGGTAGTTGCATAATTGCATTCGGTGTTTGCATGACTCGTCCTCATTTTAAAATTAACATTTTTTTTTTTTGTCTTAGGTGACAAACACATTAGTTGCGGTTAACTGCATATAAAACAGGGAAGAGATTTCATTCGTGGCTATTTCACAGTGGCTGCAAAGTATATATCATATTACTTCAAAAAGTTCTGACTGTCAAACTTTAACGCTCTACCACACAACGCCCACTTCTAACGACGCTGAGAAAGAGGACTTCTGAAAACACTGTGGGAAAAAGGAGAAAATGCTGATTCGAGTCAAATTCAATTCCTTGTCCGCAAATGCTCTGGATTTGGACAAGTCTAAGATATTGTTGTTTGCTCTTTGCCAGACAACAAATTTTTAGTCTGGTTCAAATTGAGAGCATTTGCAGACGACAAATGTTAATTTGTCGTCTGCAAATGCTCTCAATTTGAACCAATTATAATTCCTGTCTTTGATAGGGTAGAAAACATTGTATGAAAAGGAGAAAATGCTGGTTTACCAGCATTTTCTCCTTTTCCCACAAGGTTTTCAAAAGGCTTCTTTCTCAGGGTGGTTTAAACTTGAGATCGTGTGGAAAAGGTTTAAACTGGTAAGATTAGATAAAGGGAACACAAAAGCTTGATTCTTTTCATACGATTTGGGAATTCCCAACGGAGCGTGCAACCGTTTTGTTGGGATGTTGTCAACACTAAAATTTATGATTGAACTTTGTCGGCTCGAGCTATCGAATGTCGAAATATCAGAAATATGAGTCTACTATTAATCGACTTATAAAAATATCTGCATTATTCCTATTCATACAGCTATTCCATGATACAGTTTATTCAAATTTTACAGTGGTTAATAATTTATACAGACATTTTTTTTGTTATTTATGTTCAATCAAATATTAAAATCTGAATGAGGGCTTAGCCATTAAAATATCAGCCAGGTTAGATTCAAGGTCAGACTTCATGTTCAAGGCAGTCTCTGATCTTAATCCACACAATTCAAAAAAAAAAAGGAAACTAACGAAAGTACCGGATGTGTGTCCCAACACCTGGCTGCGGATGGTTATTTTCAGTGAAAATTCTAAGTCAAAAAAGGGGCATAACTCTGTTAATAAGTTCGACGGTTACCTGCCCTTGTTATATAGGTTTCCCTTCTGATAATGAGCATTTTGTTTAAATTTGAAGCACATATCTTCAGTAATAACTGCGATATCATAAAATGTCAAAGTTTTTACACGACGACGATGCAGATGACGACGAAGTACCACGACGCCAGGGTTACGGCGATACCTCGACGTTTTCTTCAAAACAGCCAAGCTATAAATGTGATTAACGCCCTAGAGGCTTACCTTTTCGGTGTATATGTTAAATCATTGAAAGGAATCGTGGAAAAGGTATAAAACAACATGCAAGGATATTCAGACAAAGGAAAAAAAAAAAGTATGTGTATATTATACGGACAACAAAAGCTAGAAACAGCTAGAAAAACTACACACAAGATTATTTTTTTTCAAAATGTTATGTTTATCTGTCCGACAGCCGTAAAACCCTTTACCAGACGACAATATTTAGAGGTGCCTGGATTAAAAGCATTTTCAGACGCAAAAGTAAATGTAGCTTAACTGGCACTATTTATTTTTTAAAGGGTAGGAAACATCGAGGGAAAAGGAGAAAATGCTGGTCACCAGCATTTTCTCCTTTTCTCTCAATGTTTTTTTTTTTTTTTTCTCTTCTTTTTGAATGAGTTCCTCTCAGAGTCGATAAATTTTGGGAAATCAGTTTGGTAAAGTGAAAGGAATATCTAGTTAGAGACAGGGCCAAAATCAAAGTATTTTTTACCCCATTTGGACGCCGTTTAAAACAAAAGATTGTTTATTAATAATTTAGTAGAGTGGCCATTTGCATAAGTTATAAATCACTCGAAATGACATTAATGTTTCGTTTTATCCCTCTCGTTTTCGGCTCCCAGCCCTTTTACATGGACATGTTCGACAGATATTGAGGACGAATACAAGTACAGTACATCTACCGACACTGACTTCCGGTGTTTTCATCAAAGAGTGTACGCATCTAACCTATTTGCCCTTTTCAAATGATTCAGTGTTTTTGTTTATTTAAACACTTAACCTGGTTAATGATTTAAACGAAACGTTCAATTAAATAGCATAAACCCACTTTTTGGCCTTTCCTGCGTATTTTGGGTGAAACTGAATATCTCCTTATCGGACAGTGTCGATCTAAGATCAAACTACACGTTCTGTGCAGTCTGATCTTGATCTACACTGTCCTCAAAGGTTCCTCAAGTCTCTCTTAGCAGCAACCATGTCTATGCCTATATTTTGATAATAGACGGATACAAGCTTAAGAATAATTGCTGAGAAAATAGAGATAATGCTTATCGCACTTTTCCTGGACCGTTTTCAACACTTTCGAAGATGCTCTCCCTGATATGGGCAGCATCTAAGTTGCCGTCTGCAAGCGCTTTCAAATGGGACCAATCTATTTTCTTTTCTATCATCTAGTAAGGATAATCGACATGTCCAGCATTTTCTCGATTCTTCATTACATATCTCATACACTTCATGCGGAAATAGCATGGCTGTATCCTTGTATCCTTGCCGAACATAACCGCTTTTTCTTTTTCTTCCACAAAGAATGTGTCAAGGTTTCGGTAATCAGTCCATTAACGCTTTACCAAACGACAAATTCTTAGACTGGTCCAAATTGAAAGCATTTGCAGACAACAAAATAAATGTAACTAAAGATTTTTTTTTTTTTTTTTTTTTTGAAGGGGGGGGGGAGAGGTAGAAAACATTGTGGGAAAAGGAGAAAATGCTGGTTACCAGCATTTTCTCCTTTTCCCACAATGTTTTCAAAATGCTTCCTTTTACGATCGTTAAAAGTCGGAATTGTGTGGTAAAGGGTTAATTGATTGAATGGTTTTTAACGCCTCTTTCAACATTATATCAGTCATATCACGGCAACAGCCCACATATTCCGTCCACCTTCTCAAATGGTTTCTAGATTTTACAGAATTTATGGTCTCTACAACCTAACTCATGATCCCAAGCAGAAGGATTTCTTCGTCTTGCAGCCGAGGCCACTGTTGAAAATATGGTAGCACTTATGAGTATTTTCTGTATTAACCACAGTATTTTACACGATATACCTCCTAAGCCACTCCATGCGCTGCTTTCCCACATAAAGTCCGAATACCAGTAATATCTATCAGTTTTAGAGGAATAAATCCTGTCTCGACGGCTTTTAGTAACCTCGAATAGAACTGGGCCGAACCAGTGATTCAAAATTGCAACCCCTAGATCACCTGCCATGCTCTATTTATTAAACTGAGTTAAAGAGACAAGGCTCAGATCGTATTTTCTATTTCGCTTCACTTGTGATTAGGTTACTTTTATCTGTATTTTATCAGTATCCTAAGTCATGAAGAATTTGATAAATGAAAGAAATAACACTAACTAAATGAAAAAAAAAATGAATTAGTTTGTTAGGAAAGCTGCCTAACTCTTCATCCCATTTTTAAGGACATTATAGATCTAAGGTCAGACTGCACTTTCTGTGCAATCTGATCTTGATCTACACTGCCTTCAATAGGTATCTGATGGCGTGTGCAGCATTGTAGGGGCTAAACCTTTTCTCTAAATTCGGAACGCGAACTATACAAATCTATTCTGTTCTGTTTCATTCTGTTCTGTTCAGTCATCCCAAACAGACAATGATGGGTAGGGTGACAAGTAGCTCTCACCTTGGAATATTTATGGGTTTACCTTTAAATTAGACTTCAAAGATTGCCGCTAATATATACATGAATCAATTATCACGACCGGTGTGAAAGAAAGGCGGGTTTTAGAAGATTCTGACAGGTTGACAAGACAACGAATAAATATGCATTTCTTTAAAACTTTTTTTTTCTTTTTCTATTCTCTTATGCATTTAACGCCCTCTAAATTATAGCTTTAAACAAAGCGATACGCATGAGAAAATTAACATTATTTTGATTAAAATTTCTCGCTTCCAAAATACAAGTCAATCAATCAAAAATTTGCAAAGATGTGGAAAGACAATTACGGTTTTGAAAGACTCTTAGGTCATAATTTCAGAATCAAACAGCGGACGGTTGGGATCAAAGCTCACACTGCACGTTCTCTCAAGTCTGCTTTTAATGTACACCATCCTTAAAACTGTAGACAACTATGTTCCACTGGCTGTAATAACACTTTTCTCTCAGATATAACAGTTGTTAGCCCTTATCCTGCTAAAAAAATAAAATAAAACTTTCAAGCTGAAAGTAAAGACCAGAATCGTGCTATTTCGAACTTATTTTATGGGGAAAAAATCCCCTGGTCGGACAGTGTAGATGCAAGATCAGACTGCATGTTCTGTGCAGTCTGATCTTGATCTACACTGTCCGCAAAAGGTCAGTGAGTCGCGCTTAGCAGCCTAAGGGTTAACGTCTTGATGAACTCGTTCTAATAGAATCAGTCGAAAAAGTGCCATATTAACCCTCAAGCTACTAGATGAATGAAACGAAAATTTCAAGCCGATAGTAAAATCCCAATTTTTGCCATTTCATAGGTATTTTGGGCTGAAAAATATCTCTTTATCGGACAGTGTAGATCCAAGATCAGACTGCACGTTCATTGCAGTATGATCTTGATCTACATTGTCCGCAAAAGGTCAGTGAGTCGCGCTTAGCAGCTTAAGGGTTAATATCAAGTAGGTATACAAAAAACTTGAACAATGGCTTCTGAATGGAAATGAGTACACATAGGTCAGACAACTGCCTTTGCTATGTATTTTTCTCCCCTTTCTCTCTCTTTCTCTCTCTCCCTTCTCTCTCTCTCTCTCTCTCTCTCTCTCGCATTATTAATCCAGCCACAATGCACGCGCTCTTCCAAAATGACAGAAAAGATTTCCCTAATTTATATGTTCCTTGTATTCTAGGGAAATCCAGTAATACAAGGACACCACTGAGATTTAAACCGTATCGATCATTCAACGCTAAAATATTAGTCAAAAATAGAAAGAAAAAGAAAATTTGTAAAACATGATGCTTGCCATCATTTCTTAAAACTTAAGCCAGACTTAAGAGTTCTGAATACAATTTTAACCCTTTGCCAAACAATCTCGTCTTTTAACGACCCAGGGGAGAAAGCTTCTGCAAATATTGTGGGCAAAGGAGAAAATGCTGGAAACCAACGTTTCCTCGTTTTTCCAAAGAAAAAAAAAAAAACGGGGGGGGGGGCTATCCCGTCAAAGTCAAGTTGTATCATTTTAGCATTTTCTTCTTTTTCCCATAATGTGTGGTTTTTTTTTTTTACGCTTGGGAGGACGAAATCCACCATGTGAATCAGACTTAAGATGTCGTTTGTACAGACTTTGAATTGAGATGAGTCTGAAATTTAGCCGTTTACTTAATATGAACGGGGGGGGGGGGGGGGGGGGGGGGGGGGGAGGGAGGCGGGAATCTATCCCGTCGGATCATTTTCACCAAGATTAATTTGTCTGTTTCAAATGCTTTTACGTTGGACGAGTCTAAAATTTTGTCATCTGGTAAGAGTTTAAATCTGCTTGCAGACCGTCAAGTAAAAGATCAGACTGCACGTTCTGTGCAATCTGATCTTTGATCTGCACAGTCCGATGATCGGGGGTTGGTCTAACTACTCTAGCGGTTGTACTGCGGACTTAAATTCCATTGAATTTGCTGTAGTAAGTTCAAATCCCCGTTCCAGGTGCCTTTCTTTTGCAGTGTTCTTACTTCGCCGAAAAACAATAAATATGAGCCATGCTCTGTGAAAAAGGGGGCTTAATGCATCTGCGAAAAGTATCGACCCAGGTCAGCCTGCGCAGTCCGCGCAGGCTGACCTGGGCCGAAACTTTTCGTTATTGGTCAGTTTTCTGTATGTCAAAGAACCAGTCTGCTTCATGATTCAGTCGATTGTTTACAAAAAAGTGGCTATTATGGATCCATAATTATGGGATGGCTTTCTTGGTATAATGCATCACGGGGATGCATTAAGCCCCCTTTTGCCAGAGCATGGCTCATATATAAAATGCAATAATTGCAATTTTTGCTCTGAATCAACGTAGTAAAATTACGAATCCTGAACGTTCAGGTGAAAAAAATCCCGTTTACGGTCTCGCACGAGACGTGAACTTGATAGAGGTGTTAGTTTAATGAGTAACCTCGTCGAACCAGTCGACTTTACGCGACCGCTGTCAGAACAAAGGGGCGCGAAACCATGATTTAACGTCAACTACGTCTGAAAAATCCGTCATGCCACTCAGAAAATTTGCAAACCCGTGAGATGTATGAGCCTTACCGATCCCTCTGTGTGGGGAATATATATCAAAACCGGGGCAGAGTTATTCGTCTGTTTGGTCGTCGTAAAGCATGAGATTTTTTTTTGTTTATACATAACACAGCGTAGTGTTTTTTTTTTCTTCAGAAAAAAATGTAGGGAGAGTAGTGTGGAAAGTGACAAAAAATGGTGATATATTGCTCTAGATAAGAAAAAATGTTCCTGTGTGTTCCTTATTTCGTAACTTTATCTCATCTATGCCTCCCACATTTCAACTTGTTTTTTTTTTCTGATTATAAATTTGTCTGTGGATGTCTTGTCGTAGCAAGTTAGGTAGCCATAAAGATTTAAGGCCGTTTTCAACAATATTTGTATCATATTAAGGTGTCAATTAACTACATCCATGTCCTTCATAATATTGGCCGGTAATGGACTTAGGCTGGGCAATGCCTTGCCAAAGGACACTTCGAAGGAAATCGGGAGGGAATTGATCTCAGGATTTTCTGATATTAAAAACCGACATTTTAAATAAGTCAGTGACGACACCCGTTTTGGTTCAGCCCATTTATCAGTTCACACAGTTCTTTTTCTTTTTCAAAATCATTCTTGTTTAAAATGAATACTGTTTCAAGGTCTGGCATTTTTTCGAACGCTATTTCTTCACAATTTATCAAAATATTCCCGTATTTGAACAACCATAAGAAAAGGCGGTCTCTTTAAAAACATCACTGGAAAAGGAGAGCAATAACTACAGATCATTTACTCCTTTTTCCCCTCTATTTTTTTACTCTTTCTCATGAAGATCCCATCAACAACATTGGATTTGTCGTCTGCAAATGCTTACAATTTGGAGAAAAATGGAGGGAAAAAAAATGTCGTCTGGTAAAGACTGAAGGAGCCTATCAAGTGTAAAACAATTTCCTTTCATATTGAACCATGCTGTGGCAAAAGCGGGCTTAATGCATGTCCGTGATGCATCATACCAAGAAGCCATCACAATAATTATGGACCCGTAATAGCCACCTTTTTTTAACAACCCAACTCAATCCTGAGGTAGACGGCTTCTTGAACATAGAGACAATTGACCATTAGCAAAAAGTTTCGGCACAGGTCAGCCTGCGCGGACTGCGCAGGCTGACCTGGACTGAAACTTTTTGCTGATGTATTAAGCCCCCTTTTCACAGAGCCTGGCTCATTTCTTTCAGTAGAGGGACGGCGTTGTTTCGGTACAGCCATTTCAATGATTCAGTGTGAAATTTGAGCAGCGTAATTTTTACCACTATAATCTTTATTTATGTAAATTAGGAGGGCAAATAAAGACGGTGTATACCTTAACCAACTGCCGCCTGAAACAAACTTACAACAATGCACATTCTTGCAAAGTATCTGTAGTGGTATGCCTTTTTGTTTAATTGTTTGTTTGAATTGGAGTTAAACGCCGTTTTAATAGCTTAGGTCATATTACGGCGGTCAGTGCATCTACGCATGTGTTTCCTGGCTTTCTCACACCAGTACTGACACAACTTTCTTTCCAAGCCACTGACTACTTTTCTCACACGCATCAGAGGTGAGAGGCGAAAAATCGCCGGAAAGAAAGTTTGCTTGAACCGGGTGTGGAACTCGCAACCACCTGGTTAGGAGTCGGTTACGCTAACCACTAAGCTACCCTGGAGGGCATGTAGTGGGTGGCGCAACCCTGCAGAAGAATAGCTTTTAAAAAACATTGTGGAGAAAAAAAAAATGAGAAAATGCTGCTAATCAGCATTCGGTTTCATCCTCTTAATACAGGTGAAACCATATGGCAAGAGGAGAAATTGCACGCTGCGAACAGTTTTATTCTCAGGCTTGTCACGAAATCTATACCACATGTAGATAATGGAAAATGTCGCCTGCAGAAGAAAGTAAATGAAAGGCTAGGTACACGTTTTTTTTTTGGGGGGGGGGGGGGAAGGGGGGAAATCGACGTAATGTTTTTTCGTTTCGCTCTTTTACAACCTTAAATTCATGTATCAGTTTTGCGGTTTCGAATTTTTACAACGAAATTATGCATGTATTCATGGAAAACAACGTTCCATTCTCTAAGGTGTTTGATTTACGGATAATTTTTTTAATTTATAGATTACCAGTGCCTGAAACAACCCGGAGCTTGGTTGTGAAACATTGCGGACTGTGTAGATCCAAGATCATTCTGACTCAGATTTTCTAACTAGGTGAACGTAATCTAGTTGGGCTATGTTCTGTGAAAAGGGGGTTTTATGCATCCGAAAAAAAAAAAAAAAAAAAGACTGTCGACCCAGTTCTGCCTGCACAGTCCAGGCAGACTGACCTGAGTCGAAATCTTTTCGCTACTGGTTAATTTTTCTGTATCTTCAAGGAACGGCCGTATGATTCAGTCAGTTGTTAGGACAAAATAGATTTTAATATGGATTCATAATCATGTAACGAATTGCTTTGAGTACACTTCATCGTGGATATGAATAAAAATCCCTATTTGCCAGAGCGCCACTTAGTGACTTTTAACTTTGTGTTTTCTAATGCTTTCAGTGTGAGGAAGCTTCAAAGTTCTTCGTCCCTTAACTCTTTACCACACGACAAAATTTTACACTTGTCCAAATTGAAAGCATTTACAGACGACAAATTAGATATGGCTCATATGGTGAGATTTGTCTGTAAAAGAATAGAAAGCATTGTGGGAAAAGGAGAAAATGCTGGTTACCAGCATTTTCTCCTTTTCCCACAATGTTTTTAAAAGGCCTCTTTTTCAGGGTCGTTAAAACTCGGGATTATGTGGTAAAGGGTTAAAGAGTTGATATTAAACTGTCTTCCCGAAATAAGTGCCTTTTGACTTCATTGCAGGCTCGCGTTTCTGTAGGACTTTTAGAAACAAAACAGGCAATTATTCATTCGACAAAGAAAGACAGAGAGAGATAGAGAGTTAGGGAAGGGCAGACAGACAGATACACACGCCATACAGAGACACCCAGACAGAGAGAGGGAGAGAGAAAAGAGAGAGAGAGAGCAGAGAAAGGTGGGCAGTACAAGGGCCATAAAGTTCTAACAGACCGCTACAAGCATTTTAGAAATGGACAAATAATTGGCCAGCGGCGGTCAGGGCAAACAATTAAAGACCCGCCATTACAGGCTCGCACACTTGATTTCATGTTTATTGTCTCAGGAACATTGGAACTTCTCGGTTCGTAACGGTAGCACGTGCTTTGTCCCTTATAAAACCCTTTTTCTCAAAATGCATAAGATACGTTTGTGGTGACGGGACGTATAAAGGCTTTCCTACAAATGGAGAAATACTTCTTCACGAGCAATATCTGTCTTGTCCGCAACGTTTTCGCCTTCTTAATCACCAGAATTTGCTTTTGTTGCGTATGTTAAGATGAAAGTCGAAAGGACCCTTTTGAAGGAAGGGAGTCGACCCCTTAACGATACAAAAAAAAAAACCTTTTTACGCCCATGCAGTTGACACAATGAATAACTTTGTGGGAAAAGGAGTGATTCCTCGACACAAGAAATTGCTTCCTTATTCATTATGTTTACCATTTTTTTTTTTCATGAAAAATCACATTTTCATTTCCTTTGATTGACTGAAAGGCTTCGGTAGTTCCCTGAATGGCTCGAACTGTGAAATGGGTTAACCCTCTACTAGATGACAACATTTCGGGACTAGCTCGAAATGATAGCATTTGCAGACGACAAATCAAACGTTGCTAGAAAGATGTGGCTTGTCTGTAAACGAATAGAAACCATTGTGGAAAAAGGAGAAAATGCCGGTTACCCGGCATTTTCTCCTTTTCCCACAATGTTTTCTAACACTCCTTTCTCACTAAGGTCGTGAAAACACAAGAGTTTGTTCAAAGAGCTAATTATACGGTCATTTTGAGAAGCGGTTTTTCGATACATCGTTTTTCAACGCTGACCAGACGCCAGTATTTAGGTAGGTGGCAGGCAAAAAGACATTCGTCAGAGCGCATGTCAAATTAGAATGGCAATACGGAACAAATATTTTGATTTGCTATTCCGTTTCTACAAGATCTTAAAGTCACTTGCCTTAAGTCTTTGCGTGTTTGTGTGTGTGTGTGTGTGTCTTTTTTTTTTCTTCTGTGATACGTTGAACTAGGCATGGCTCATCTGATAGGATTTATATTGTAAGGTAGAAAACATTTGTAAGAAGAGGAGAAAAAGCTGGTTAACAGCATCTTCTCTCTTTCCTGCAATGTATGGCAAAGCCTATTTCTTCAGAGTTGTTAGAAATCGATTTTATAAAGATATCAATGGAACATTTCATAAAAAGAGTCTGTACTGTAAAAAGTTTCTGTATTCGTTTTCAATGAAGTTTTCTGGAATGCTAATGATGATACGAAAGGGTTTGATGGCAATGACGATTGTGTTTTTGATGATGATGATGATGATGATGATGAGTGCCTCAAAAATAGGATTTGTCCAGGGGAAAAAAAGGTAAAATTCGTTGTGGAAACAAGAAAATTCTGGTATATTTACCATCCTTTTCTGTCTTCCAATTGTGTAGTATAAATTAAGCCCTCTTTATCTCGAAGATTCGAATATGAAAAAAAGATCGACGTATCAGAAGTTCAACAACTAGATGCTGTGTGTAACTGATTTACAAACTTTGACTCCTTGATTCTACTTGGCCCACAACATGCGAAATGAGACCTTTTGGACATTTGCGTAAAGTGTCGTCTCGGATTAGCCTGCGCAGTCCGCGCAGGCTTATCCGAGACGGCACTTTACGACTACATAAGATTTTTTTTTTTTTTATACTGTAGACTTTCGTGAAACAAAATCGCACAAAAACGGGAAGCGTTGTCTCGGATTAGTCACAGACTGCACAGGCTGATCTGGAACGACACACTTTTACGCATATGTCCGAATGCTCCTTTTCGTGTGTTGCACGCTACTTAGAAACCTAGGGAGAAACATATTACCAATACATAATACAAATCTCATTACGTTTCTGCTTTTGGTGCACATAGTTTAATTTTCAAAGTCAATCACGTAACAGTTTGACATAATTTACCTTGCGGCATTTCAGTCTGAATCTCGTGACCCCAAAACGCTTGTACTGAATCGGGGTTCATTTGTATTGATTGTAACATCCCTTCTCATAGAATCATCAAAATAAATATCAACAAATGGTGTAACCAAATGTCCATTCTACCAAAATAATCAAGATGATGATAATAAAAAGCCATTACTCGAAGCATGTCATAGTTTGATATCAATCACTATTAAAATATCAGCAAAATATTGGGGTTTTTTTTTTTGTTGTGGATTTCGAGGAAAAAAAGGCAGGACCAACCACCAGAGTAAATCGAACGTGTGGTATGACACATTGTTATATATCTTGTTTGATTTTGATGACGTAAAGAACTCTCGAAGGCCCTGACCTTGTCATTCATTTCCTTTGAATTGAAATTATGCTGTTGGGTTATCAACATAAACCGAATATACTTCAATACATGTACTTAAGTTAACCTCCATGCTATCGACCAGCATTTCTTAGGAAATATTCACTGAGTGCTCTTTTGACATCTTCATTTTAGAACTACTTTCTGATTTTTTTCTTAACTGCTTTTTCTGTTATAATGTTTTCGTATTCACCGTTAAAATACGCCGTATTGAATTCAACCATGTTAAAAGTGTTACGAAACGATGCTACTTCTCCGCAGTACCAACTGAAAAACAATTAAAGGGAAAATGCACAAGTGCTTGTATAATGCAAATGAAACTTTATCTCCACACACGCAACTCCAGAAAAATGAGCCATGCTCTGGTAAATGGGGGCTTAATGTATCCCCGTGATGCATGATACGAAGCAAGTTATCACACGATCATGGATCTATAAAGTCCATTATGTGTAGCTACCGACTGAATCATGAAGTAGACTGGTCCTTTGACATACAGAAAATTGACTAATAGCGAAAAGTTTCGGCCCAGGTCAGCCTGCGCGGAATGCGCAGGCTGACCTGGGTCGATACTTTTCGCAGATGCATTAAGCTCCTTTTCTACAAAGCATGGCTCAAATATATATCTTTTCTTGGTCTATTTCTTGTGTCTGTCCTATTTTAGTAGATATGCTAATGAGTCCGTTTTGCAATCTGTTGACGATAATAAGTACACATACTGGTCAAATTTTGTATACAACACTCTATAAGCCTTAGGAAAAATCCCTTCAAGTTTGGCACCATATCACTACTTCGACAATCTAAATTTTGGCAAGGTGCACTAACTTTTTACCAAACCTTCCCGAGTTTTAACGACCCTGGGGAGGCAGGCCTTCAAAAGCATTGTGGGAAAATGAGGAAATGTTGATAACCAGCATTTTCTCCTTTACCCACGATGTTTTCTATCCTTTCAGATTCAAATTTCATCGTTTGAGCCACTTTTTATTTGTCTTCTGCAACATTAGTGAATCTAGGCGAGTTTGATTTTTTGTCATTTGGTAAAGTAAAGAGCTAAGTTCGCTGCAAAGAATGAAGATGCAAGATTGTCCATGTATCAGTAAATTCGACCCAAATATGCCCAAAACTGTAACACCACATTTTGTCTGATAAACTAAGCGAATCCGCTTAATATTCTGCATTGTAACACCGGCTAATAAAATAACTGTCTAAAAACTCAAAGATCATCATAACAGATCTGAAATGGTATCGACAAGATTATTGGATAAACATTTATAAATTCTTATCGGTGCGTATAAGTCCCTTGCCGATTACATAGTGTTTTAGTAAATGCACATGCGTTCTTAGTACTATGATGTTGAATGAGTTATCCGATTATTTTTGTTCGTCCGGAAATTGTATTAGTATATAATGACATTGAAACAAACATGTTTTAATATAGAAAGTAACATTCACCAATGTAAGCATAAAGTTTCCCTCTCCTGGTGATAAAAAACATGTCTTTAGTAAATTAACTCATTTTCTCCCGAAACATATTTTCAAGATGACTTCCGTAACAACATGTCAAATATGGATAATAGCATTTTTTAATTATATGTGAAAACATTGTAGCAAAAGAAGAAATTTACACTTTACTAGCAATTTCTTTTTTTTTGCAAAAATGTTTTCAAAAGTGGTTTTTTATGCGAGCAAAGCTGCAGTTTGCTGGAGTTGATGAGTTATGCAACTATGAGATAATGAACAAGTGAAGAAAGTATCATTAAATTGGCAGACCATAATACTCTCTACTATGAGGACAATTTGAATTCTATTTCTGTTTTCTTGTTAAATTTCCTCAGTTCCTTTTTTAATATGAAACAGTCAACCCATTACCAGACGACAAAATTTTACCCTTGTCCAAATTGAAAGCATTTGCAGACGACAATTTCAATGTGGCTCAATTGGTGCAACTTTTCTTTGATAGGGTAGAAAACATTGTGGGAAAAGGAGAAAATGCTGGTTACCAGCATTTTCTCCTTTTCCCACAATGTTTTCAACAGGCTTCTTTCCCTGGGGCGTCAAAAGGCGCCATTGTGCAGTAAAGGGTTAAATATAAAAAAAAAAAAAAATGATAACCATTGAATAGCAGTCATACTGGAAAAAGTTTAGTTAGAACACTAGGCACATAACTCAATATATAGTTGAGGCTTTCAGAAATACGAGACTACAGATCTAGCGAAGTGTCACAATAGTTTGCGTCTAACAAAAGCAATAAAACCTAAGGCGTTTTAAAAAGCAAAGAAATGAAATAAAGATTTTTTTCTTTTCATTTTATATTTTCTAATCTTACGAAAAAGAGATAACTCCCACAGTAAGCAGTAAATTATGGAGTCAAAAGAATGAATGTTTTGGAAAGATTTTATAATCTATAATGAATTTTCTGAAATTATTATTTTTGTTTTTTTTAGATTGGTCAAATATATATATTTTTATTTTTTTACGAACAAATGAGGAAAATGTATTTAATACGTAATCCAAAGTACTGGTAGTATCAATTGTAGTAAGTTCTTTTTTCCCGTGTACTTCTTGATATTTATTGTCTATACTTTTGCACAGAATCTGAACGAAATGAAATAGATCTGGGTCACGCTCTGTGAAAGGTGGTTTTGTGCATCTGCAAAGATATTAACCCTTGTCAGCCTGCAGAGTCTGCACAAGCCGACCCGGGTCGAAACCTTGCTATAGGCAAAAAATTCTGTATGTCAAAGGACCATTCTTATTCAGCCGTTTTTAGACAAAGTAACTTCATATCATGTGACAACTTGCTTGGTATTTTGCATTACGAGGATGCATGAAACCCCTTTTTACAGAGCGCCGTCCAATTATATATATTTTTATCACTGCAACAATCAGATGAACTTTAATGATACTTTCTCGGAAATGAACAAATGCAACCAGTAACCAATGATATCTACACATTCATGTTCTTCATAATTATTAAGCCATAACCCCAGAAACAAATTAGCAGCAGACGCTTATGAAAACGCCTTCATGAAATATGAATATTCAACATTAATTAACATTTAAAACAAGGTTTCTCCTACGCCCATTGGCACAAAGTTAATTTGCTCATTATGAGACAAAATTCTCCTTTTGTCAGAATGGTGCAAGAAGTGGTGTACTGCAAGGCGACCAAGCTCCTTTGCAGGAGATTATGTGCCGATAACTCCTACAAAAAACATCGAAACGGTCAAATGTACTTTTTTCGGGCCTGGTTGTCAACTTATTTCAAGTGAAATGTTGACCATTTTCTCCATTAAATTTCTGTAGCAATTGTAGTGATTGCTTGCATATGGCCCGTAACATGCCAAATGAGACCTTGGCAGATTTGCGTAAAGTGTCGTCCCGGATTAGCCTGCGCAGTCCGCGCAGGCTAATCCGAGACGGCACTTTACGACTTCATATATATATTTTTTTTTCATACTGTAGACTTTCGTGAAGCAGAAAATCACACAAAAAAGGGAAGTGTCGTCTCGGATTAGTCACAGACTGCACAGGCATATCTGGGACGACACACTTTTACGCATATGTCCGAAGGCCCCTTTTCGTGCGTTGCACGCCATATCGCGATTGGAGCTAGTGCTGCTGCTGCTATTTTGTCAAAACGGTATGGCCGTTTCAATCATCAGTTTAGCTTAACGAATATTTTCGAAACATCGCATTTTCCAAAATAATGATCTCATTGCAAACTTTTTTCCATTTCCTCTTGAGAGATATTTATTGTCACATTTTGTAAAAACGTGCATTAAAGAGCACGATGACCATCATAACATATGAAGAGCATGAACATGTGGAACGAGAATGATTTTGTCATGTAGGTAAAACAAGTTTCGACATTCAAATTAAACATTTGACCAAATTTGTGGCCAGTTTCGTGAAGCAGCTCGTTGGAAACCTGATTGACTATTCGAATAAATCATCAAATTTGATTTGTTTGCTTTGCTTTCCATATTGTGTAACACTCGTAAAGAGAATTTTCCCATTTTGACACAATGTTTTCACGCAAATTCAACATAGACTCGTATTCATTATTCATGGTTTACAATGCTGTCTTCAAAGTATTCCACTGCCACTTTGTGTCAGGAGGTAGAGTAACCTTTCGTTTTTAACCTTAAAGCGCTGGAACCAACTTAAGTTATTTTTGCTGACAGCGTAGATCAAGATCAGACTGCACATAACGTGCAGTCTGATCTTTGTTCTACACTGTCAGTTACTTCGTTACATCTTCTGGCTAGAACAAACATAAAATGACAATATTTCGAATGTATTTCTTCATTGAAAAGGTCCATTTTCATAAATTCAGCACTCTAAGGGTTTATAACTCGAACTTGTTATTAAATCTTGACAAAAAGAATTCCGATGACGTTTCCCGATGCTTAACTCAATGACAGAGCATGTCGTATATCTTTTTATCACACGAATATTTGTTTTCTAACTTTCTTTTTTCTCTGGTTGACTTCATTTTTTCAACTCGTACATGCAGCAAAAATAGGAAAAAAAAATAGCACGCTACCAATGGCAAGACTTTGCTTTGTAGCAGTAATTTTTTGAAAAACATAGTGGTGATAGGATCCTGTGCTCATGACCAACAATTTGTCCTTGAATCAAAATGACGATAGATTTAATCACTTGTAAAAGCATAATTCATACACTGATTGATGCTCTGGCAGAAGGGGGTTTCATGCATATCTGTGATGCATTACACCAAGCAAGTCATCTCACTATCGGTCCATACTCGTAAAATCAATTTTGGCTGACCATGAGGTAGAATGGACTTTCGAAAAGCAGACAGTTGAGCAAGAGCAAAAGGTTTCGATCCAGATCATCCTGTGCGGACTGCAGGCTGTGCAGGCTGACTTTGGCCGACCCTTTTTGCAGATGCATTCAACCCCCCTTTTTTACAGAGCATATACCTCACAATGTTACGCCCTCCCCCTTTTATAGAGTATAGCTTACAATGATTATAAATACTCTGTATTTTCCTTTCAATTGCCAAAATGTATAAGAAGATAAGGCCGTAAGAGCACATTATTCGTTAGTTATTATCAGAGATTGTCGTCGCCAATGAAATCACTCTGTAATGTACAGATGCCATTTTGCATCTGAATGCTACGCCGAAAACAAATAAACGTATGTGATAAAAAAGCAGTTTTCGTGTGTCTTAAAATGATTTAATGAATACCAATAAAGTTATTTTAATGGTTACCATACCTTGTTCTGAGGAATCGGACTGGCCGCTCCGACAGTCTAAATCTCTTCCTGGAAACGGCGGGATTCCCGTCGCCATATCCGGATAAAAACTACCATTATAACCGGTTGTATGTCCTTGGTACATTTCACCGTATAGAGAAGGGTAATTCCGCATAGGCATAGCGTTCAATGGGGACATATGGTTCACCATTTGTCTACAATTAATATAATCCGAGCTGCTTCCAAAGGCGGAATTATACGCAGCCGCTTTGCTGTTCATTGAAAAACCAGCCCCGAGGGGTAAATTCCCGTATGAAGCCATGGAACACGAATTATGGGCAACAAGTCCGCTGTCTCCGCTGTAACTGCCCCACGAATTATTGGCTGAGAGTCGGGAGGCTGAAGACTCCTGGGTCGGGCTCGATGAAAGTAGTCCCGGTACTGAAGTGCTGATAGGATTTGTGTAGAGAGAGAGTCCTGAATGAGCGGCTAAAATATTGTTAGCTGGGCTTTCCATAATGTCTCATAACAACTGAAAGTAGAAACGAAAAAGAAGTTCTTTAATTTGTGCGTACATATATTTAGCAAAAACAATAGTTTAAGCACCTGTATTTCCTGTAAGTAGTGACAAAAAAATTAGATTTTCTTTTTTCAATCCTTGCGCGTATATATGAGGGGGGGGGGACTTTAGCGCCTGTATTTATAGCTATGCGCTGACCATTTTACACAGGAGCCGAAAAGCCCAGCCATAAATTAAAGAGAAGATAAACAACTGACCTGATCACAACTTACTTCCCACTGCAGATGATTATCTTACCTTTTACAGCAGAACATATCTTGAAAAACTTGTGGTACAAGCAAAAAATGTTCGAAACGAGCAATTTCTGTGTTTTCCACAATGTTTTCAGATAGACTCATATTTTAATCCTGTTCATGTAGATACCCCCCCCCCCCCCCTTTTTTTTTTTTTCGAAGTCCGTTACATCAAGTTTGTCAAAACCCTTTTATCAAACAATCCCACTTTTTTTGCGAAACTTCGTAAGAAGACTTTTGAAAACGCCATGAGAAGAGGAGAAAATTCGGATAATCAGCATCTTCTCCTTTTCCCATACAAGTTTTCTCTTCCTATTGTAATTTGGCCTACATTAAATTCATGGTTAGCAAATGCTTCCAAAATGGAAGACGACAATTTAAATGTGGCTCAAATAATGGAATTTGTCTTTGATATTGTAGAAAAAGCATTGCGGGAAAAGGAGAAAATGCTGGTTACCCACAATGTTTTTAAAGGGCTTCTTTCAAGGGGTCGTTAAAACTCGGGATTGTGGGGTAAAGGGTTAAAGAGGCAGTGAATTAATTTTTACGTCCTGACCATACAAATTAAACGCTATAAAACGGTAAAGTTAACCAAGAAACCGAAAATTACGATAAAGTGAATCGTACGATCAGCATCCGTTACAGGGGCGCAGCACATAAATAACCCAAACGCATTTAATAGTGCGAAAAGCAACCCATCACGTTATTTTACCTCATACAGATCAATTAAGACATATCGTCAGTTTTGAGAAAAAACAATCATAGTGGCATGTGGTTGGAAAATTAGTGTGACAAGCGATGTCTCCGTTTTGGTCCTTTTTTCGCCCGCCCGGCCCATTTTTGCCTTCTCGTTTTATCTATTTCATTATTGTAAGTATGTTTGCCAGCAGTGTACTAAGCGCATACTGGGTAATTTTTGCGCAAAGTTCGACCAAGATTGTATTGCATTAAATGTGAAGTCTGGTCTTGCACTTAAATGGTCAACTCTTTTGTCAGATTTTTAATCTACAATGGCCATAAATGTAGTATACGTAAATTATTTTGAATGACTGAAAAAGTTTATTTCGTTTGTTTGTTACCGTACAATTACGCGTTGTACCGAGCCTTGGGAAAAGGTCCTTTAAAAACATTGTGGAAAAAGGAGAAAATGCTGGTGGCCAGCATTTTCTCCATTTCCCACAATGTTTTCCACCCTTTCACATCCAAAAAGCATAAATCCAGCCACATTTAAATTGTCGTTTGCAAATACTTTCAATTTGAACAACTCCATTTTTTTTGTCGTTTGGTAAAGAGTAGAGAGGTAGCGATTTATATAGAGTGTTTCAAAAAGAGATCATATTTAATCTAATGACGTCGCAGACTGACACGTGAACGTTGAGAGAAATGGATAATTTTTTGCCTCGACAAGTTTCACGCGGTTTGCGGGGCATTAGAAATCTATTAACACCAAACCAACAATGATTTCTCATTTTCGTGAAGTAATCGGGTATGAGGAATGAATGACTTGGAATGCGTAAGAAAGTGCAGTTGAACGTGTTAATCTTCGCTTTCCAGTGTGTGTGCAAGACTAATGTAATTTTCAACGCTGAGTCATTTGTGTTGCATTATATTAAACAATTTGTTAACTCTTTACCAAACGACAATATTTTAGACTGGTCCAAATTGAAAGCATTTGCAGACGACAAATTAAAGGTAGCTCCAATGACAAAATTTGTCCAAGATAAAGTAGAAAACATTGTTGGAAAAGGAGAAAATGCTGGTCACCAGCATTTTCTCCTTTTCCCACAATGTTTTCAAAAGGCTTCTTCCTCAGGGTCGTTAAAAGTCGGGATTGTGTGGTAAAGGGTTAATGCACTGAATTTGTTAGCTTTAACATTTTTTTTAACTTCATTTTCAAACGAACATGTTTACTCTTTCTAAAACTTACACCTCTAAACTATTCGTACATGTAGGACCTATTTCAATAACGTGACAAGCGAACGATGATAAAAATATGCGAGCAGATGGCCTTAGGAAGCCGCAAAATACCTTCACAAACCAAAAGACATAGCGCACATGTTTATTTTCCGGCTCCTGATGTCCCTTCGACACGCGATTTTGACAGAATGGACTGAAATGTAATGTAAGAATTGTGAACTGATATCGATCAATTAATTCGCACGTTAATACATGATAAGGAAACATTATTAACCCTTAGGCTGCTAATCGCGACCCACCGACCTTTTGCGGACAGCGTAGATCAAGATCAGACTGCACAGAACGTGCAGTCTGATCTTTGATCTACACTGTCCGATAAGGAGATATCTTTCCTCCAAAAATACCTTTGAAAAAAGAAAGTTTTCGGCTTCTATTATCTACTATAAAGTTTCATTTCTTTTATTCAGCAGGACAAGGGTTATTTTTTTTTGTTCTTGTGTTTGCTATTATCGATGATCACCTAAACGTAAAAAATCAAAGGGTGAACAATGTAAAACGGTGGACGAACATAATCTGCTGCATGTGCCCCTTACGTATTTGATACATTCGATTGGTGGAAATGTATTAGAATTTCTTTTTTTGGACAAAAGAACGATAGGCTCAGGGTACGTATTCAGAACCATTTTAACCCATATCCCGCTAAACAACTTCACTGAAACTTTCAAGCCGATTGTATAAAACCCGAATAATGCTGTTTCAAACTTATATTTTAGAAGAAAAATATCTCCTTATCGGACAGTGTAGATCCAAGATCAGACTGCACGTTCTGTGCAGTCTGATCTTGATCTACACTGTCCACAAAAGGTCAATGAGTCGCGCTTAGCAGCCTTGTGGTTCAGACTATTCTTTGTCTAATTCTCAAGAATTTTCTAAATTTGAAAGTAACACAACTTCTGACTGGCTAAAACAAACGGTTTAGCCAATCAGAAGTTGCTTTACTTTCAAATTTAGAAAATTCTTTAGCATAGGACTAAGAATATTGTCAAGAATAGTTGGTGAATACAGACACTGATATTAAAGAATCGAATGGATAAGGATGATAGCTGTATAAAAACGTAAAAAAAAAATGCAAATTGAAAAGCCAAACATTAGTTTGTGAATTTGGATAAAAGTTATGAAACGGGAAATCACAGTCAATTTTCTCGCAATTCTGCTTTTGTCAGAATGATTTTCCAACTGTCCACCGGCGATAATATATGAAAACAGTTTGGGTTCGTTTAAGTTCTTTGGTAATCATTCGTAAGTAACAATCTGTATTCTACAATGCGATTTCAATGCTTCAGTGTAAATGATACGAATTTTTGACATCTGATATTTTTCCCTTTTTTTGTGTTCGTAAATAGCAAGTTTGGAAAAAAAAAACAACATTATGGCAAAGGAAGAAATTGCCATTTATGAACATTTATTTTTCTGCTATAACGGTCTTTCCTGATATGTGTTTTTCAACCAAGTTGACATTCCAAATGCTTTGAGAAAAAGAAGATCGCTAGAACCTAGAGAACAGGGCATAGAAGGCGATCGTATAAAATACTTTTTTTTTTGTGATTTATTTCTGACAGCATGATCTAATAAAAAGATGCAGTGAAAAGAGAAAAGAAATATGTGCACCGTTGTGTAGGTGTTTTCTTTTTTTTTTTAAATGACTTTCTGCTATATACTTGAGTCATGCTCTGTGAAAAGGGTATCTAATGCATCCGTTAAAAACTATCGACCCAGGTAAGCCTGCACAGTCCGTGCAGGCTGACCTGTGTCGAAACTCATTGTTTTGGTAAATTTTCTGAATGTTCAAGGACAGTTCTACGCTAGGATTCAGCCGGTTGTCGGAAAAAACAACGAATTTTATGGATCCGTGATGATGAGATAACTTGCTTCGGATAATGCATTAACCCTTTCCCAAACGACAAATTTTGGACTGGTCCAAATTGAAAAAGTTTGCAGACGACAATTTTAAATTTGATGAAAATGGCAGAAAGGTCTCAAACAGCCGATAGAAAACACTGTGGGAAAAGGAGAAATTGCTCGTTACGAGCAATTTCTCCTTTTCCCACAGTGTTTTCAAAAGACTTGTACTGCAGACACGTGAAAACCAGGGCTTGTTTGGGAAAGGGTTAAGGAGAAGCTTTAAAACCCCTTTTGCCAGAGAGCGGTTCAAATGGTTTGGAGTGCTGTAAAGCAGCAACTCGATCCGTTGCCAGCAATAATTTAACCCTGTTATGTATTATTTTCAAACATACTGAAATGTTTTTATTTTTAACGAATTAGATAAAGAACTGACATGAAAAGGAGATGAAAGTTCGAATTTTCAATAGCATGGAAAACAGTATGACGAAAGGAACCACGGTTGCTTTTTTTTTCAAAAAAGTTTTCCAGAGCTGTCTAGGTCAGAGAGGTCAAAAGTCGTATTTTCATAGTAATGTATGAACTTCATCCAGAGAGACAAAAATAAACGTCAGAACATTTGAAAAATATTAAAAGAGAGAGAGAAAAAAATGTTACATTATATATTTTCCCCCATTCAAGTATTGGTGTATTATATCAATTTCTTATTGATACCAAATTTAACGTTTAATAGTTCTTTACAAATGTTAATCTACAAACGATGAAGGGGCGGGAACAACATTGCGATGAAAGAGCTTTCTTTCATGTATCATTGCAAACTATGTGAAACGTTTACAACGTTCCTACTGTGCTAAATAAATCGTGTTAAAATTATATGGATATTTTTCTAGTTCATTAGGATATTAGGGATATTTGGAACATTTATTGTTACAGAAATCTAACGAGAAGAGGTACAAAGTACATCTATTTATCTTCTTTATTTGTCATGCAATTTAAAGGCGTCAAAATTTAAAGAAAGAATAGTCAAAATTATAAACACTTCTAGTCGATAATTTTACTTTATTTCAAATGATAGGATTCTAATCTTAAAGACTATAAACATTTTGGGAAAAGGTATGAACATTCACGGTGGTTACCACTATTTTCTCCTTTTCCCACAATGTTTTCAAAAAGTCTTCCGCGCTGTGGTCGTTAAAACACCGGATTGTTTAATAAAGACTCGTTCACTACTCCATTCATGAAGAATGGCACAGAGTGCTTATCCATGGCTTTTTGTAGAATCAGCGCTATGTAGGGCAGGCTTTTCTGGTGGGCAGCTGCTTTTCTAAACAAAAAGACGTGCTGAAAAAAATAATTATCGCGTGAACTTCCAATAGAAAGTTGTAAAAACATCTTGACTAAAGACAAAAAAACCCGTCATGTGCGATTTGGGCATTTGACAGGACACTTTTGACAGTGCTCTTCCTGTGAAGCGTAGAGATATGCCTGTATCAGGTGAAGTAGTCATAAAGTTTTACGCAAAATTATTCGAGAAAAAAAAAATCGCTTCAATTTTGGAGACTCTAATGATGGTTTTTCTTTATGAGGCATATTTTAAGGCTTGTTGCGCTCGGTAGTAGATCAAAGTGAATGGACGCTTTGATTTGAATTTATTGACCAATGAAAAACGGCGTATCATTCGGCGATGGCGGTTACATAAAAGTGGCTGCTATGAAATGTTCATAAAAACGCAATCATTTCTCGCTTCGTACGAACCTTTTTCACACCATACCATAGAGTCCGGCTCTGTTTCTACTCTATTAAAGATATATATATGACTTGATAATTAGCAACCGTTTTGTAAATTGATGGCAACCAAACTTTTCGACAATTATAATAAGATTTGTGAGAAAGAAATAAAATATGATATCAAATATGAGCTAACTTCAGAACCCTTTGAGGATGATCGTGTTTCAGTCGACGATTGGAGAGAATCGTAACCCTTTTCCTGCCAAATAAAAGAAATGAACATTCAAGCCGTTGGTAAATATCCGAAGATCCCTATTTCAAAGTTATTTTCGAAGGAAAGACATCTACTTGACGGACAGTGTAGATCTAAGATCAGACTGCACGTTCCGTGCAGTCTGATCTTGGATCTACGCTGTCCGCAAAAGGTCAGTGAGTCGTGTTTATCAGCCTAAGGGGCAACCCTTTGCAATGTACCAAACAATCCGAAGTTTAAATGATCCCGAGAAAGAGGGCCTTTGAAAACATTGTTGAAAAAGGAGAAAAGTCTGATAACCGGATTAAAAAAAAAAGACCTCACCGTTTCAAAGACAAATTCAGACATCTGAGACATATCTTACATGTCACCTGCAAATCCCTTTATAGTAGACAGGTTTAGAATTTTCTTATCTGGTACGGAGTTAAAATAATGAATAAATCAAGTGAAAATTTCCAGCGACCATTGTAAACCTAAAATCATTGCGATTTTGAAATTATGGACAGCCTAAAAGAAGTCTCAACGCACTTGATAGTGTAGATGAAAGATCGGACTGGTCTTGATCTACATTGTCTGCAAAAACGAATTGAGGCGCGTGTACCAGCCTAAGAGTTAAATCGTCACCACCCTTAATTAATTCACAGCAGATGATTTTTAAACACATCATTATATGATATAAATAATCAATATGAATTAAGGTTTGATACATGAATAATTATCTTTGAAAGGAGAAATTGTTGGATAACGTGTTTTTTTTTTTCCTTTTGCAACGATATTTCCCTAAATGATCCGATGCGAACCTAAAATGTCGACTGCAGGGGTTTACGTCTGAAGGACCTTTTCTGAAGGACTTGTGTATCCCTGTCATCGATTTCAGAGTGTGGTCAATGAAAATGAGCCATGCTCTGGCAAAAGGAGGCTTAATGCATCGCCGTGATGCATTATACCAAGGAAGCCACCAGTTACCTATGGATCCATAGGCACTCTTTTTAACAACGAACTTAATCATGAGGTAGACTGGACCTTTGACATACAGCCGGAAAATTGACGAATAGCGAAAAGTTTCGGCTCAGGTCAGCCTGCGCGGACTGCGCAGGCTGACCTGAGTCGATACTTTTCGCAGATGCATTAAGTCCCTTTTTCAAAGAGTGTGGCTCAAATAGAATGATATAAAAAATTGCTTTTTACACTGTCTAATTAGAACTCTCCTTCTTTTTTGAAGAAAAATAAACCGGTTTTCCTGTTATTATTGGAATCCAAAGATGGGAATTATAACTATAAAGATACATAAAACCTAATTTGCAAGCAGTATAGATCATAAAATATGCGTAAAGTATCATGCTACATGCAAAACTCGCGTGCCAATCAAGATAGTAAAAATCATCCGACTTCTTCCACTATCCGAATTAACGTCATGTCAATTTGCAGATCTGTCATTACGAGACTGTTGCGTGTTCAGTTTAACTTGAAATTGATTCCTTTTAAAACTGTGCAATATACACTATCTATACATGATCTTTACTAATTTCTCTTTCATGAGTAGCTATAGTAAAGGCTTTTATAACTGAGCAAATAACATCGAGACAGTTCTTCGCTCTGTTAGAATATTAACCTTTCGATCGGTAAGCGTTTAAACCTTGACATATATACATACATGTATATATATATTTTTTTTTTGCGGATCGAAACTACATGTATACATTTTATTTTTCTTTCAAAAATATCCTCATGCATGCAACGCAATACCAATAATGATACAGCAAAGAATCGGCGAAATCACAGGAAAATGACTTTTTTAGAAAGAAGACACAGAGAGTAAGAGAGAGACAGAAAATAAGGAAAAAGCAGTGGTTGTTGACTGTTTGTTGCAAGCAAGTTTCTCTGTTCCCTGAACGTTCTTGGTGTAATTCAAGAAATGAGCCAATGGTGATAGAATGCATCTGCAAAAAATATCGATTCGTGTTAACCTGCGCAGTCCTTTCAAGCTGACATGGGTCGAACTTTTTTGCCGTTTATAAATTTTCTGCATGTCCATCGATCATTCTACCCCCAGATTGAGTCGGTTGTTCGACAAAATAGATTTCATGGATTCACAATTAGATGATGACTTGCTTCCTATAACGCGTCACGGAGATGTATTAAGATCCCGTTTGTCAGAGCGCTGCTCAAAAACAGCTCGCTTCCTTTTTATACTTCAAACACTATGGATCACTTTTACTGGCTAGTTCGATGTCTGTGAAAAGCCTTAGTTGGAACTGTACAAGAATAACAGTCAAAGTGCTGACAGTACTAACAACGACACTTTTATTTACACAGTATCTAGGCACAATATACGCCCAGTGTATTATTTCCTAATCAATATCAAATATCAGCTGTTGAGAGTAAACTTGTCTAAAATTTCATAGATGAACATAGTCCAGAAAAATCATTCAAAAAAAAAAAAGTGTAGATCTACTTTATTGTAGAGATTTTACACGTTATTGCTGGCGTTGATGCGGCTTTAACTTCCGGATTTACTCTAATACATTAGCAGATTTAAGCTTGCTTACGAGGACTTGCATAGTTGTTCAGTACAAAATGTTTGTTGACATATCACACCCTGACACGACTGAGCTAAGATGACAACTTAAACGTTCCTTTGGAAATAATATCCAACAAGATTTAAAATTTGCCAAAATTAATACACGTGAAACCATTTGGGCAAATGGGGGAAAAATGCTAGTATCGAGCAATTTCTTCTTTTGCCATATTTTTCTTTCTCAAAAGCTACAAGAACAGAGAAAATGGTCGTCTGCAGAAGGTAAATTGTTGATTCATTATATCGGCGTCGATCCATCAAACTGTATACAAATGTCACGACAGAATAACAAAATAGACGCTTCTCGATCACAAAACGAACACATTGCGTCAATAAAATCGTGCGCAAGTATGATTGTTTGCACTTTTAAACAACCACAACACACATAACAACTTTTGTCATGTCCATCCCAAAAACAGCTTTTGAAAACATTGTGGGAAAAGGAGCAATTGCTTGTAACAAGCAATTGCTACTTTTCCCACAATGTTTCCGATATAATGTTTCTATCATTTGTTCCTTCAAATATTTCTGCTATGCCCCAACTGAGCCATTTCTGTACGTCTAAGCTAGCCTGCACAGAAATGGATGAAGGAAGAAAGGTTAAGTTTGTGTGGTTAATCGTTGTTACATTATCAAAATTACAGTGAAATATCGATTATTAAAACACGCAATAATTCGAAGAGTACGGGTAAATGGGAGATGTAAGCTATAAAAAGACATGGCGTGAATTAGAAAAAAAAAGTGTAGATGAAGTTATGATATATCGTATAGAAAATCAGGGTGGTCGCAACACTAATTTTCGAGGAAGAATTAGCTTATTTAGACTGTTTGATGACGGTTTTACTCGACCAAACAAAACCTGCACTTATCATTCATTCATTCATTCATTCATGCAGACAATGACAGAGAAATCTTGGTAAAATATATAAATGAGATAAAATTGGTTCGAATTACTTGTACTGGTGCTAGCATATCATGCTAATTGTCAAAGTCACTCCAACGTTTCAAATCAGAACTGCTGCTACACCGTTTGCACGGAACAAAGCTGTAAAAATACTACTTTCCAACGGAAGTACGTAAAACGATCATAAGAAGTCAAGCCTAGACGTTCGAAAATACATACGCACGCAGATATGTAAATATTGATATGAAATGCATTTTCTTACTGAAGCATAAAAAAGGTGACAAATACATGACACTTTCATCTCAGTTGGAAAAAAAGAATACAGGTGTATATTTGTTTTTTCAAATAAAGTACTTAAATGGTTGTAAACTGATAAAAAGCGGAAAGACCTCTTCGGCAGACTGTCGCAGTCTGTAAACATCCTTGTAATCTACGGTAATCGAAATGAGCCATGCTCCGGCAAAAGAGGGTTTAATGCATCTCCGTGATCCATGATACAAGGCAAGTCATCACATAATCATAGATCTATAAAATCCACTTCATCAAATCCACTGCAGCTGGACATGGACAGGTCCTTTTGACATGCATAAAATTTACCAAAAGCAAAAAGCATCGGCCCAGGTCAACCTGCGCGGACTGCGCAGGCTGACCTGGGTCGATACTTTTTGCAGATGCATTAAGCCCCCTTTTCATCGAGCATGGCTCAAATGAATTCAAGTTCAACATACAGGTACATGTGAAAATATAGTGGGAAATGTAGAAATTTTTGGTTCCAGTATTTTCTCCTCTTCCATGATGTTAAATAAAAACAAGTTTGCCTACGAAATTGTTGATTACCAAACATTTTCTCCTTTTTTTCCCATGATGTTTGAAAAGAAAAAATGCTTTCCTGCGAGACGAGAAAGTCCCCGGGTAATGAAGGTGTGTTAATGCAGCCAATGCTCCGCCCTCTTGGAACAGATCAAAAGGCTTGAATATTAGGTAATCCCTTTACCAAATAATACCCTTTTTAACGTGCCAACAGCAGAAGTCTTTTTTGAAAACATTTTGGGAATAGAAGAAAATACTGTTATCCCATTTTCCACACGATGTTTTCAAACCTTTCGCAGACAACATCCATCATTTGAACAACATTGATTTGTCGTCAGCAGTTACATGTACTTCGATATTGGACCAGTCCTAAGTATTATCGTCGGGTACGTATATATAATTAATCCCTTTGGCAAACAATCCTGCGTTTTACCTACCTACAGATGAAGCCTTTTAGAAAACGTTGTGGAAAAAAAGAGAAAATGCGAATAAAAACCAAGTTCTCCGTTTCCCATGCTTTTCTTTTCACAACCTATCAGAGAATTTCAGCTCATACGTAAAAATTCAAAGTACATGTAATTTGTTGCATGCAAATGGTTTCAGATTGGAACGGCCTAAGACTTTGTCGCGTGATGAAGAATACAGAAGGAGTAAAAAAAAAAATTGTACAAAAAGAAATGAGGTTCATTCATAACCTAGTAATCAATCAAATAGATTTTCCTGGCTTTCTTTAATCCATTCCTATACGTCATTAAATCAGTACGTATAATTATAGCGTTTTAAGTTTTCTAGTTTCTTATACGAAAGGCTGGTTGCCGTTGCGGACGGCATAGATTAAGATCAGACGGCACAGAAAGAACAGTCTGATCTTGTATCCATACCCTTAGCTTAATTATACTAAAAAAAAAAAAAAAAAATATTTAAGATTTTCAGCTGAGAGTATTTTCAGCCACCCGAAGAGGTCGTGTTCATATATCTGTAGCTGAAAGAGTTAAGCCCCTTACAGAAGGCAAGCTTCGGTACAAGGAGCAATTGTGGAAAAAACGGAGAACTGCTTTCTTTTCCTATCAGATTAAAAATGAAAAAAAGAAAAACCTGCTCTTTTCCAAGCAAAGTAGTTACAGTAACCCGGCCGAAGAGCAAGGGGTTGAATCAAATGTTTACCAAAGCTTTCAACCGAGAATTGGTACTAGTCATTGCGACAGGATTCACTCCTCTCTAACAGCTAGACATCATTGAAACTTTATTTATTTTGGAAATCTGCCAGTGGTTTGGATACAGAATTGTGTTTAGTACTGTTAATGAAACTTCAAGGACATTTGAATATATGTAAGGTTATTAGAAACGTTGATACAACCAAGATATTGCCAATGAACATTGAACAAAGTATATGTAAGTTTCGGGTAAATGATATTAATCTTTGTTAAACTCCTTTCTTTTTCCAGTTTGTTTCAGCGAAATCTACACTTAAAGTATTCTAAATAATGTGGAAATTCGAGGATAAATGAATTTACGATTTTTTTATGATCTTCGTGTAAAGAAAAGGTGGGTCAATAACGTTTTTGGCATGTGAGGTAATTGCTCAAAACAAGTTTTTTTTTTTCTTTTCCAATTGCAACAACGTTTTTCAAAAGCAAAGCTTTGTGTCTATGCGTCGAACATGTAATTATAAAGCTAAGAGTTCATCGCTTGCATATGCGAACATGCGTAAGATGAACAGATTGGTAAATGAACCGTGGCCTAAAATTATCAAAGGTAATATGATTAAATAGAATTGAATACTTGAACATTGTGCATATTGAAGATAACCCTTCCACCGCCTCTCGACAATATACGCTTGCTTTTGGCGTACAGTGTAGATCAAGATCCGACTGCACAGAACGTGCAGTCGGATCTTAGATCTACACTGTACGATATTATGTTGTGTGTGTGTTTTATGTATTTTGACAGAAATTTCCTTAGAATTGCAAGCCATTTCTGGTCTTGAATATTGACTCCCTATTTTTTCCACCCGGAGTGAACAGACGTATACATCCGCTTCAGTCTTTACCTGACGACAAAATTTTGGGCTTGTCCACATTGAAACGACTTGCAGACGAGTATTTAAATGTGGCTCAGATGTTAATAAGTTTGCTTGGAAATCGTATAAAAAATTGTTGGAAAAGGAGAAAATGCTGGTTACCAGCATTTTCTCCTTTTCGAACGATTGATTTCAAATGCCTTCCACCATCGTGTCATTAAAACACTGTACAGTTTGAATAATGAAATACTTCCGCTGAGACTTTTAACGTCAAATGTAGCTTTTACAGGCAGTGCGGGTCAAGATTAGACTGAAATTTGAACTTGAATCAACACTGCCATTTACTTTATTCTAACTGTGGCGGAAAGGACTCTTTTAGTGTAGCGTAGCCGCCCTCCCTGTCCTGGAAAAAGTCGATCTTATTTGTTTTGGTGCAAGTAGGTATATGTTTTGTATCCCTGCTTATTATACGATTAAAAAAAAAAGTTCTGGGACCAGTTAGTTTTACAATGCTTTTGCAGGGCTGAATGAGAGAAAATAGATTCGGTGACCTGGCATCAGGCAGTAATTATTAAGTAAATTTCATGAAATATGAGCAAACGAACATCTAGAGATACATCCTTTTTGCATTCTTACGTCAATTTGCTCTTGTGGTAGACAATCAAAATGTTTACAAAATGAATAAAGTTACTAGTAAGTTTTCTAGTGTTTTTATCATTTTCTATGTAATTGTAACACTGTTTCAGTTAACGTTTAGTGTCCCTACCAGCAATGCATTTTCTGGGGTCCAAAGATGGTACCAAGCACATATTTCTTTCCATACAAGTGGCTGCTTTTCCAGGAACAGTGTAAATGTTCAGTTGTAAGGGAGAAATAAATCCTGTTGCAACGATATCCATAAAACCCTGTGAAGAATTTTGGCTAAGCAGGGATACGACGGGGTTTTTGAGCTTCGCGTGTTCGTTTGGAAATACTGTTTTGAATATAGCAAATAAATCCTGTTACGTCTCAGACATTTATGTATTATTGTGTCAACTTTAGAAAACAAACGGACAAACAAAATAATCATGAAAATATGGTTGTAGACGTAGTTTTTCCTTACAGATGATTAAGTGTTAAATTTAGCTCTTTCGGACCTTCGATTTCTTTCTCCTTTTCCCCATAATGTTTACTAACGTTTCAAAATTTATTCCACCATTTTAATGATATTGAATTTGTTGTCTGCAAATGCTTTGAATTTGGACCAGTTTAAAATTTTGTCGTCTGGTAAACGGTTCAAACATACTTATAAAACTCAGAGTTGATGTGTTTAGCAGATTTTGGGGCGGGCGCTCGACGGGCGATCCTTGTAAAAAGCTTCAATGTACTGGATATATATCATTTGATGTTAAAAAGAAATTTCGTCTGACATAGTACCACCTGCAGACCGTATAGACGACCTTTTCTACTTCGTTTTTCGTCATCTAGTAGACCAACTTAGAAAACATTATGACAAAAGGAGAAATTTCTCCTTTTGCCATAACGTTTTCATAGGTGTCCGTATTTTGAACCTGAATTCATGCTGATTATTTCCGATTTTTAAAGGGTGCTTTTTCAGTTGCCTTCTGTCTTTTTTATTTTTTTCATTACGACGTGTAAAACTGTGGAGGACTGTTAAAGAAATGCGTTCATGATTCCTGATGAAAATAAAAAGTCTGTCATATTATAGAATTTAGAGAGAGTGGAAAAAAAAAACTCTGTAAAGAAATATTGACATTAATGAATTGACTTTGTGAGCATTTATTAAAAAAAAAAAAAAAAAGACATTGACGTGACTACCTTTTTAAAGAAATAATATTTCTCAATATTTCAAAGTTTCTGTGCGTACCACTATACAAAGAATAAATCCCCACCTTTATGCGATAAAACACTTAACATGTTCGTACAGTTTGGAAAAAGCATTGCTCATATACTCGCAGTCATATACATAAGTAAGAACAAGCATCTTTTTCCCAGTATCTAGGCCATTGCCCAATAAAAATAATGAAAAGTTTGTCATTTCTCTTCAAAGATGGTGTATCTATTACATTTTTTTTTCCCTCGCGATTTTAATGTAGAAAGCTTTGTTTCATTGTTGGGGGCAAAATAATTTATAGTTGGTGTCTTTACTACTATACAACAAAATCTTAAACTCGTCTAAACTGAAAGTAATTGTAGACACCTTGTCTAATTTGGGTCAAATGATAGAATTTGTCTTTGAAAGGATAGAAAATGTGGGAGAAAGAAAAAATGCTGGTTGCCGGCATTTTCTCCTTTTCACACAATGCTTTCAAAAGCCTTCCTTATCTACGGTCGTTATAACCCAGAATTCTTTTTGCAATTGATTAAAAAAAAAGTTTGGGTATTTTAATTCGTTTTCCCCTTAATATTTTGATGATAGACGCATGTTTCATTTTGTTAATAATAATAATAATAATGATAATAATGATGATGTCAACAAATTTATGTCATCTCAAACATGAACATATTACAAAGTATAAAAAATAGTTCTGCGGAGTATATCTATTTGCAATCGATAAAGTATTCCGTTGCCGTGTTTTGTGGTTTTTATAAGTTATGAGTAGAATGTTGAACGATAGGAGACGTATGAGATATACAAATTTGAAATTAATCAAACACTGTGAAATTATAAGGGGAAAAAAAACCAAACTGTTATTTTTCAAGTTTACTAAAATTTCTAAGTCTGTTATGTAGGCGCTATGCCACGATAACTGTTATTCATTTTGAGTATATTTCCAAAATGTCAAGTTCAATTTGGGTTAGAGAATCATCGAATCTTTAAACTCGGACATATTTATTTGTAGAGAAACTAATAAAACAAAAATAATTCAGCCATAACTATAAAATAAAACATTCAGCACTAACGTTAAATTTTCGTTCGGCAGAACTCAAATTTAATAGCGCTAAAAGACCTGGCATTGCGGACATTAACAATAAATAAAAAGAGGGGGAAAAAAAATCTTCCTCAGTTTTTATATCAAAACGACTGTTCATAAAATAAACAAATTTGGTAGCAAGAATTATTGCCCAATACAACTAAAATCACCATTCATATGTAATAAAATAAACATTCGAAGAGAAAATGGCAGCGTATAAAGATTCATAAAACAGAACGATTAACTGGGTTTAAACCGATTTAATAGTCGCATAAAGCCAATAATTCCTCGCATCGTTTACATGCGTTCAAAACCGGCCATAAACAGTAAAATTCTCATTAAATTCCTTTAGACTTGATAATCAGTAAAACAATTATAATTTCTGCAATTTTAGTGCATGTTTGATAGTAGAAAAAAACTAGACGACTTTCATTTGTGAGATTTTAAACTTTATCAGGAATCGCTTAGATATGGTCATCTGGAATAGAAGTAACTTTAGGGTGCAACATTTTAAAGGGGAAGAGGTAAGGGAATAAATTTTATACTCACTCAAAAACACCATAATCAGAAGTCCGATGACACAATATCCACTATTTCAATTCAAAAGTGTCTTTTGACATATTCTTACATCCAATAAGTAACAATAAAACTGCTATAGAAACGTTTAAACTCGTGGACACACAGTTATACGAATGTGACCCTCATAACATTTCAGTTGAATACCTAGGGGGCGCAACCACACTCTGTGTGTCGACCACGTGACATTAATGATCCAATCGGATATTAGATCTCTGTCCGTTCTTTTGACAGCGTATCTATTCGATAAAAGTTACTGTTGTAAAATCTTCTCTCCCTCCAGAAAGAGTAAGCAAAACGAAGAATATATTCCCAAATTTCTATTTCCACCAGTCTATATATGTTTATTACATCGTCTGGGGCGAACCATCATATGAAATAAATATTTATTACCCGCACTCGTAAGAACGGCCCATTAAACCAGGGTCGATCTGTGTATAAGTGAGCAAGAGAGCGTATTGGATTTCAAGCTAGCGGAACTATTTTCATGAATATTCATGAGATAATTTGCTACACCAATCAAAAGGCGTTGTTCACCGATATCTGATACATGGCTAATGCACCTTTAATGGCTCAGTGAGAAACCGAACTCTAAAATTTCAGTACTGACGAATTTGTTGTCGAAGTATTAAAAATAAAGGATTGAAAATTTGCCCACTGTGAAATATTTTTAGTGGGATGTTTTTAGGGTAAACGTTAGGTAGTTTTTTGAGACATTCGTTAACGGCACTCATATGAATTCAATCAATCCGCGGAGTTAATCGTTTTCTTTTCTTTTCATAGCAACTGATCAGGATTTTCTTCATTTTATGAAGCCGTAGTAAAATGAAATGTTTGCCTGTCAAGTGTTTGTGTTTTCATTTACCATGCCTGTTCTATTTCGCTTTCACTTTCTTCCAAATCCTTATTCTTCTGGACAACCCGAGCGTCCGTCTCCGTCTCTCTCTCTCTCTCTCTCTCTTACTCTCTCCGGCTTGCTCGCTCGCAATCTTCTCCATCTCTCGATCTCTTGCTTTGTACTTCTCTTCTAATATCTTAACCCTTATCCTGCGAAATGAGTTAAAATAAAACTTTCAAGCCGATAATAAAAACACAAATAATGCTATTTCAAATTAATCTTATGGAGGAAAATATCCCCTTATCGGACAGTGTAGATCCAAGATCAGACTGCACGTTTTGTGCAGTCTGATCTTGATCTACACTGTCCGCAAAAGGTCAGTGAGTCGCGCTTAGCAGCCTGAGGGTTAAGAAGAGGAATCGCAGTTTGCATCAGAATTTAGGGAGTCTGTCTCTATAAACCCCGTTTCTTTTTTAAAACTCGGTGACACAAATGCGGTCAAAGATGTCCCTTTCTCCCACATTTTCTTCGACTACTCAGTCGATGTGAAACATCAAAATTTACTGGATAACATTTCCTTCCTTTACCTTGGTTGTTGTTCGATTTGAGTTACAAACACGTGTATGATCTTACATAAGTTGGCTTTTGAGATGAAATATTAATTGAACGAGTCCAGAAAAATGTTATTTAATGAACTTCTGGCGAGCGTAGTAACATATTTGTAGACAAGTTTAATACAATTTTATCTAAAGACAACGAATATCAGGTTTTTTTTCTTTAATCACATTATTATATTTTACCAGTTATAGGTCAGAATATTCAAAACCACATGCACACGTGGTCATTCCGATGACTAAAATCTGATCTACTTTTCTGAAAGAAGTAAAAGATGACGTCACAATGACGTCACACAATGCGTATCTCAAATGTGTGTAAAGATAAGAAAATTCGCAAGGGGTATTTTACACTGAAAACAAGGGAGGTAATATAGTAAATCTTAATTCTTAAAATAAATGAATATTTACATCCGATAGGCATTTAAAATCTAAATATTGCGAGCTAAAAATTCGTTTTGCGATACAAATCTCATTGTATCGGTCGGTGTAGTTCCAAGATCAGACTGCACATTCTGTGCATTTTGAACTTGGATTGACAATGTCAGAAAAACGTGCCTTTAGTCACTTTTACCTGCTTTACCCTTTACAAAACGACAAAATTTTAGACATGTTCCAAATGAAAGCATTTGCAGACGAAAAAATAAATGTAACTTAATAATTGAAATTTGTGTTTGAAAGGGTAGAAAACCTTGTAAGAAAAGGAGAAACTGCTGGTCACCAGCATTTTCTCCTTTCCTTGCAATGTTTTCATTTTTTTTTTTAATCAGGGTCATTTTACTCGGGATTAGATGGTAGAGTGTTAAATGTCAGATGGTCCTTGAACTTTTGCTTAACATATATCTGCATGTTACGAAATGCCATACATACTTAAAATAAACCTGAAATTGGAGATTAAGTCGATATTTCGTCTGGCACCACAGTGCGGTGAGTTTACCTGTATTACGTTATTTAGTTTAACGATTTAAATCTCGCACACAGAATAAATCAATCATGAATAGTACCTTATCACAAATTCTTATTCTGAGCACATTACTATTTGCAAATTCAGTTTCACCTCTGCAGAGGAACACATTTGAGCCACGCTCTGGCAAAAGTGGGCTTAATGCATCTCCGTGATGCATTGCATCAATCAATCCATCACATAATTATGGATCCATAAAAGCCACTTTTTTTAACAACCGACTTAATCATAACGTAGAATGTTTCTTTTGACATACAGAAAATTGACCAACAGCGAAAAGTTTCGGCCCAGGTCAGCCTGCGCGGACTGCGCATGCTGACCTGGGTCGATACTTTTTCGCAGATGCGTTAAGCCCCCTTTTCACAGAGCATGGCTCATTTGAAAACAATGCATAACAAAACAAAATAAAATAAAGGTGAAACTTGCCCTTTCCTCCCATTAATTCTTTTTTTTTTTTTTAAACATTAACCTGGTATCGAATCTGCTACTTCATAACAATTGTTGAAGGCTTAACTCTTTACCAAACGACAACATTTTGAACTGGACCAAACTGAAAGCATTTGCAGATGACAAATTAAATGTGGTGCAAATGATGTTTTCTGTCTTTAATAGGGTAGAAAACATTGTGGGAAAAGGAGAAAATGCTGGTAAACCAGCATTCTCTCCTTTTCCCACAATGTTTTCAAAAGCCATCTTCTTCAGGGTCGTTAAAAGTCGGGATTGTACGGTAAAGGGTTAATTCAAAGGAACAGTTCTAAAGGTGTATGCTGCGAAAAGGAGGACAATGATGAGGGTCTCAACCTTTTGTCCAATAAATACAAAATAGTCTATTTTTCGAGTCCCTAGAAATACACAATCTTTAATAATATAATCTCTATTTGGCATAAAATACCAACATATTTATAGCCAATACAATTAACACTACAAGTTGGCTTCTTTAAAAAAGAAGCCAGGAGAGGTCAGCATCAATGTTTTCAATAGCTTACTGCTTTTAATTTCAATATATTTTGGTACATATAAACAAATAAGTAAGGCATTATATGATCGCCGCTGTGTAAGAAGGAGAAACCGCTTTTGCATTACATGACAGACATGTTTTCAAGTCGCGTGATCTTTTCCCGCGGTGTTCTCTTTTTTAACGAATTTTTTTTTGTGTGTGTAGCTTTATTTGTTTGATGAAAAATTACAACCACTGGAAAGGTCATTTGCAATCAAATCAATATAACAAATTCTTCTTGAAATCCGTCATATAAAACCAAAACACGTCTATTTCCTATTTCAGTTTTTTTGATTTCGGTTTATTTATAAACCATGACGAAATAGACTGTGTATCAGAACGATTTCGCAGAAAAGCATGGAGTTAGGCAGCAATTTCTGAGGCAGTCTGCCTTTTAAACTCACCACTGTTGGAGAGGTCTGATGACCTCTCCAATAAGTTAACAATGAACATATACCCAGTTGAGGCAAACTTTCTTTCCGGCGATTTTTCGCCTCTCACCTCTGATGCATGTGAGAAAAGTAGTCAGTGGCTTTGGAAAGAAAATTGTGTCAGTACTGGTGTGAGAAAGCCAAGAAGCACACAGGTGCGTCGCTGACCGCCATGATATGACCTAAGCTGTTAAAATGGCGTTAAAACTCCAATACAAACCAAACAATACAAACAAACAATAAGCATTCCTATTCAAATGCATACACTAGTACTTCTTTTGTTGAGGTCGAGAATGAGATAGTCGACAGTGTAGAATCAATATCAGACTGCATGTTCTCTGCAGTCTGATTTTGATCTAAGCCGTCCAAAGCAGACACGTATGTTAGTTCTTCCACTGCCAATGTCGCCTTGGGCATCTTTTGCGAATAGCGTAGATCAAGATGAGGCTTCACAAAACGTGTAGTCTGATCTTTCATCGTCACTGGCTACCTGTTACTAATATTCGACCAAAATGAAACGATACTATACTTTTAGACCTTGTCGTATCCATCTACATGTATTTGGTAGCGGAAGAGTTAGATATGGCTGTGAAATAGCTATGCAAAATATTGTAAATAAGGCCGAGAGATTGCGATTATCTTCCGATTCATAAATGGACATAAATATGTAAATGTTTATTACTGAATGCTCGATAAAATACACATTAAATGCGTGTTACAGAGCTCCAGATAAGAGGGGGTGATGGTATTCTAAATCCATTATCTCTCTTCCAAACCCTATGTTGTGGGTACTCATTAGAATCGTCTCGGTGAGACGATTCTAATGAGTACCCATAACATAGGGTTTAGAGGAGAATATTTTAATATTTTCACTTTTGAAATCAAAATCATTCCCTCTATCTGGAGCTCGGTGTTATGCTTGCTTTGATAATTCTTAGGTGCTTGAGAACTGCAATCATCAAAAATATTCAGTTCAAAAAGTTCAGATCGCTTTTTCACATACGTGAAGTCTAACCTTTGCCGACACCCTCCGCCTCTCGTTTGAAATTTCAACCCTTAGGTTGCTAAGCGCGACTCACTGACCTTTTGCGGACAGTGTAGATCAAGATCAGACTGCACATAACGTGCAGTCTGATCTTTGATCTACATTGTCGGATAAGGAGGTATCTTTCCTCCAAAAATCCCTTCGAAATAGGAAATTTTGGATTTATACTATTGGTTTGAAAGTTTCTTATCTTTTATTTAGCAGGAAAAGGGTTAAAACATTTTCTCTCAATCAAGGGCCTACAAGCAGAATAAAATACACAAATTGATACAGTTATATAGAAGACAAATGAAAGTTACTACCACTCCTACCGCAAACCTACTTCTGTTTTTACCGGAATGTTTAAAGATACATCTATTCTCGTTTTCAGCCAGTTTTTGACCCATTTCATCCTTATTTTATCAAACTTCAATCATTCCTATATCTTCATGCCAAATGTTGCCCCTGACGGTTGCAAGGCTGCGTAGATTACAACCGAAAGAAAATGCCTTTCATTTCCCGGAGGACATCAAAGAAAGCACTCTTGTGTCGTTTCCGGATTTGAATCAAAGAATTCCGTCAGACGTATTTTTCCCTTACACCATATATATAGATAATTTATCTATGTTTACATAGCTGACTAAATTCTGAAACTTTCTGCATTCTATTAAATTTTAATAGCTTTTTTTTTCTCTCTTGCTGTAAGGACGTATTTTCAATCTTAGCCAAGAAAAGATCCCTAATCATAGGGGGGGGGGGGGGGGGGGGGGGGGGCAATTTTTCTGATACTGTCATGCACGGAATGTGAACTCGAATCTGCGGTCTCTACACATCGGTTTATCGTTTTTTTTTTTAAATGAATGGCCTAAATAATCTCTCAAAAAAAAAAAGAAACTTTGACAGCTTGACGTGTACACATAATTAGACAAAAATAAAGATGCCTTAATGAATTTACCAAGACCTGGTCGAAATAATGTCTGACCAGAGAGAATTATGACATTGAACTAGACATATCAATCAGTACCTTGTTTTATTGACATATGATTTCGTCGTATAAAATTACGGGGTAGGAACACACGTCTACGGGGGCGCGGCAGCATTTTCCTACCCTGGGGCTACATTGACATAATGGCCCGACGGCCAAACTCGGTCTTTCTATTATATACACGTCCATCAACCTATCATATGGTTTTCAGCCTTATGTCTTAATTCAAACGTAATGGCTATTAAACTTTTACAATCCAATTAGTAGAAAATTCCAAATGTTTAAATCTCAAGGCCCTCCGATTCAAGTTGCCCCTCGGCAGGTTTGGCATTCCTTTTTGGAATGATTTTTTTTTTTAAAGATTTACACATGAGCATAAGTTCATTTAGGAAAAGAACACCTGGGTCCTTATTCACCAACTATTCTGAAAAACATTCTTCGTCCGATAATCAAACATTTTCTAGATTTTGAAAGATTTTGAAAGTAAGACAACTTCTGATTGGCTAAACCAAATGGTTTAGCCAATCAGAGTTTGTCTTACCTTCAAATTTAGAGAATTATTTAGCATAAGTTCAGTTTAAACATATTTATTTTCCCTCAAGTTTACATGGAAATGGGGTTGGGTCACAAGTTATAACAACTTAGAGATCGACCCTCCCCTACAATGTAAATATACAAGTGTTCACACAACTAATTACAATGCACACGAGAGAGAGAGAGAGAGAGAGAGAGAGGGACAGACAGAGAGAGAGAGAGAGGGACAGAGAGAGAGAGAGAGAGGGACAGACAGAGAGAGAGAGAGAGAGAGAGAGAGAGAGAGAGGATTTGTCCATTTACTCCTGCATAATAGAAAAGAAACATCAGATCGTTCCAAAATATATCAAGTAAATCGGCCAGTATGTTGAATAAGTCTAAGAATATTCTTGAAAATGGTTGGTAAATACAGATCAAGATATTATACAATGTTTTGTTGAACTATCGGATCAGGAATGCAGTGCTTTATTTCATTGATTAACCATTGAAAGAAAATCTCATTCTCTCCTTTTCCCTCAATGTTTATTTGCTCTTTAGTGTCGTGAAAACACTGGATTGTTTGGTAAAGTGTTTCAACTCTATACCTCACAACAAAATTTTAGACTTGTCCAAATACAAATTATTTTGCAGACGAACAACTCAATGTAGTCAAAAAGATGGTTTTTGTCTTTAAACCAGTAGAAAACGTTGTGGGAAAAGGAGAAAATGCTGGTTACCAGCATTTTCTCCTTTTTCCACAATGTTTTCAAAGCCTACTTCCTCAAGGTCGTTAACACTCGGGATTATGTGGTAAAAAATCTAAACTCTTTTAGGTTGAAGTGATTTTACAACTGATATTTTCGGTTGTTACTATTGTCGGACACCCGTACATGCAGAAAACAGTGATATATGTATGATTGGATTGGTAGATAATTGCAAAACAATGGCCTGTGACAAGATAAGATCTTGATGAAAGATAAGATGTTTTCGGAAACCTATTCGAATTTTATTGCTTTTTTACAACTTCAATACAATGGAAAAATCGAATCTGCCCATTTTCCGAAGGCCTTAACTTGTCAACGCAATCATACGTGTTTCATTTACAGTGCGATCGCATGCCAGATTTTTTTTTCTTCTTTCTACATAAATGTACAAATAAGACTTTGCACACCCCTGCAGCTGTTAAAAATATGTTTAAAAGCAACATGTGTATAAGAAAGAATGCTTGTAACCAGCAGGTACTTCCTTTTCCTCAATGTTTTCTTTTTATATATAAAAAAACAAATCTTTCATTCAAATGCTTGTCTGTTCTCATATTTGCAAAAATATTTGAACGGCACTCTGACAAAACGGGGTTTAATGCACTTCTGTGAAGCATGGTACCCAACACGTCATCATACAACTATGGACCCATACCGGGTCCATATGGGTGTCCGACAACAGTAACAACCGAAAATATCAGTTGTAAAATCACTTCAACCTAAAAGAGATTAATTTTTTACCACATAATCCCGAGTGTTAAAAACCTTGAGGAAGTAGGCTTTTGAAAACATTGTGGAAAAAGGAGAAAATGCTGGTAACCAGCATTTTCTCCTTTTCCCACAACGTTTTCTACTAGTTTAAAGACAAAAACCATCTTTTTGTCGGCAAAATAATTTGTATTTGGACAAGTCTAAAGTTTTGTTGTGAGGTATCGAGTTGAAACACTTTACCAAACAATCCAGTGTTTTCACGACACTAAAGAGCATTGTTTTTTTTTTTAAACATTGATGGAAAAGGAGAGAATGAGATTTTCTTTCAATGGTAAATCAATGAAATAAACAACCGGCTTATCCATGTGATAGACTGATCCCTTGACATACAGAAAATTGCCCAATAGCAGAAAGTATCGATTCAGGTCAGCGTGCGCAATCCGCACAAGCTAAACTGGGTCCATACTCATGTTTTGCATTTGCATTAAGCCCCCTTTTCACAGAGCATGGCTCATTTACTTGCTCGAAAATAGCCTGAACAGTTAAAGCTTTAGCCTTTAGATCACAAAGACAAACCTTTTCTTGTGATGTTGGCAGTGTAGGATAAGAGTGGTCCGAGCAGTCTGATTAACCCTTTACCACACGGCAAAACTTTTAGACTCGTCTATACTGAAGGAATTTACAGACAGCAACTCAAATGCTTTTTTTTCAAATGATAGTATGTGTTCTTGAATAAGGTTGAAGACATTGTTGGAAAAGGAGAAAATGCTGGTTACCAGCATTTTCTCCTTTTCCCACAATGTTTTTTTTAAAGCTTCTTTCTCGGGGTTTGTTAAAACTCGGGATTGTGTGGAAAAGGGTTAAATTACAAATGAGTGCAAACATGAAAAATAAAATAATGATAAAAGACTGACACATATTCTTTGAAAAAGGCTGAGCTATTGCTCCATTTCCCACACGGTTTCCTGAAATTTTCATGCGCAGGGACGTAAAATATCTCGTTTATACAATAATAAGGTAAAATGGATGGAATGTTTCTAACACGGACACAGACAGATTGTAAAATTTAAACAATACGTATCCTTTTATTATTCCAAAGATCCGTAAATTAATGAGTCAGATAGCCTCTTTGAGTTAAGTGCCTGTATTTTTTGGAGAATTTTTAATAAAAGTCTCCATGTTTTTTTTTTCAATTTGAAAGTAACACAAATTCTGACTGGCTAACCCAAACAGTTTAACCAATCAGAAGTTGCGTTAATTGCTAAATCTGGAATTAGACTTAAAATAAAATTGAGACCGGTTGGTGAATCATTTGTTCGTATATCACGGCGACAGCTTCCTTATTCATGTGTGTCTTGGGTTTCATCAGTACCAGGCTAGGGCTCTGAAGTGTCCTACCCATGGACACTCCCACCAAAAACCCAGTGCTTGCAGCGAGGCTCGAAACCAAGGTCTCAAGGTCACGAGTCCTGCACTTTACCACTGAGCCATGGAAGACTCGTCTAGTTGTAAAATCGAAGTGACAACGGTTTAAGTAACTATCGCCTAAAATCAAATTGATAAATACATATCAAAATCCAAATCTTTTAGATACTGTATGAATAAGATCTTTAACCACACAATGTAAAATGCTCTGGCAAAAGGGGGCTTAATGCATCTCCGTGATGCATGATACCTAGCAACTCATCAGTTACTCATGGATCCAAAATAGCCACTCTTTTTAACCACCAACGTAATCATGAGGGTAGACTGGTCCTTGGGCATACAGAAAATTGACCAATAGTGAAAAGTTTCGGCCCAGGTCAGCCTGCGCGGACTGCGCAGGCTGACCTGGGTCGATACTTTTCACAGATGCAATAAGTTCCCCTTTTCACAGAGCATGGCTCATATCTGGTTCCCCTTTTTTTTGTTATCACATGTTCTACTTTGCTGAGTATAATTATATAGTAAAATAGACAGAAAAAAAACTACAACCATGAAAAATAAAATCTGTTGAACACTTTCCCAAACGAAAAAGTTTAGGACTTGACCAAATTGAAAGCATTTACAGACGACAAATTAAACATAGCGCAAATATAATTTCCGTCTTTGGTAGGGTAGAAAACATTGTTGGAAAAGGAGAAAATGCTCGTAACCAGCATTTTTCTCCTTTTCCCACAATGTTTTCAAAAGGCTTCTTCTTTAAGGCCGTTGAATCTCGGGATTGCTTGGTAAAGGGTTAACTCTTTACCGTGAGACAACGATTTTGCCGCGGCCTTATTGAAAGCCTTCGCAGACGATAAATTAAATGTGGTTCAAATGATGGAATTTGTCTTCGATAAGGTAGAAAAACCAGCATTTACTCCTTTTCACACCATGTTTTTCTCTCTGACAGACAAATATTTTCATTTGAGCTAAAATTTGCTTGTTGTCTGCAACTGCTTTTTGATTTGGTTAACTATAGAATTTTTTCGTCTGCTAAATACATGTATAGATTTATAAGGTAAATGTTTTTTTATTTTATTTAAATAATACATGTATACAAAACAACTAATTATTTGAATTATTCATTGCAGATTTAAAACAATTTATTCAACTTCAAAATCAGAAGGCAGAATAAAAGGAAATAGAAGCGATATTGGAATAAGTATTACATTACTTTTAAAAAAAGATAAGCATAGGATTCAAGGTTAAACAGCTCTCTAACCAGATACACAACAATAAAAACAAAACGGCTCGATTAGTCACTGTACCGAATGCTCCGGAAGAGACCCCGGTCACCTCGGTATGCATGTTCGACATATTCCGACAACGGTTCGGCAATGTTCGACAACATTATCAACGTGTGTATAACAACTTGTATAAGCAGGCGAACGCATCCTTTCTTCCGTGTTTCCACATGGTTTTGAAAGGTAATTACTCGATGTATGTGCTTGTCCGACATTGCCAGGGATGTTTTCGTTACGTGCTTATGTTTAACCAACTGCTATACGGGATCACAAGCGAAGCGAATTCTTTTGATCGTACCTAGTCCAGTCGTTTTTTGTTACATATTGTATTTTATATTAAGTATGCACGAAGCATTGCAACCACTCGACAATGCATGTTTATGAAGTTCACGTGACTCATTCTATCATCTAACACATTGTTGAAAGCGTCGATAACTTTCTTTTTGATGTATTTTGTTAAGTAATGTAATTCAAATGCTTCTAAACGTTCTACACACCCATCTCAGTCTTATTCTAAATCAAAATGTAATACAATATCAAACTGTTAAAATTGTGTTACCTTGAAATTTAGAAGGTACTGAAAATTGAAATGATGGTTGGTTAAGACAGACAGACAGACAGACAGACAGATAGATAGATAGATAGATAGACAGATAGATAGATAGATATGTGGGTGGCTGGACGGACGGACGGACGGACATACGGATGGACGGAGGGAAGAAGGGAAGGACAAACAGACGGACAGACAAATAGAGACCGACAGACAGAAAAACAAAGAGAACCACAGCCATACAAGAAAAGTATGAGAAAAACTAAGTATATCTACATCACTTAAACCGATTCGAAAAACATTGAAGGGCCATGCTTAGCATTTATCATTCTTATTGATCCCTAGGCTGCTATTAAATAAATTTTTCATGTTCAATTGATTTAAAAAAAAAAATGGATTTTTTCGATCATTTCACAAGAAATGAGCAGTGGTCTGTGAAAAGGGAGCTTAATGCATATGCGAAAAATATCGACTCAGATCAGCCTGCGCAGTCCGCGCAGGCTGATCTGGGCCGAAACTTTTCGCTATTGGTTAAATTATCTGTATGTCAAAGGACCTGTCTACCTTATGATCCAGTCGTTGTTAGACAAAATAGATTTTATGGATCTCTGACTATGTAATGTCTTTCTTGGTATGAAGCATCACGGAGGTGAATTAGGCCCCCTTTTGCCAGAGCATGGCCCAAATATATCGGCCCATGTAAATCCAATGTCATTACATAATGAATTCTAGCCCTTATTTCTAAAAAAACTTCTAAATTTAAGTTCAAAGTAAAACAATTTCTTACTGGCTAAACGAAATGGTTAAGCCAATCAGAAATTGTGACGCATTCTGAAATGAGAAGTAAAAGATAAAGAGAGCTATAAAGAATTATTCAAACTGCACCATGAAATACTCTTCGTTTTCCCACAACGTTTTCTTTCAGCTGAGCCGTGGTCTTCAGACGGAGAAGTCAAAAACTAATCGGTATGTAAAGAGTTTATGCTATGACTGGCCAAAGGTTATTACCGAAGTAAAAGGAACGACGCAGCCAATTTCAAAGTGTTTTGCCCACCTTGATAGTGTCGGCGATGAATGCTTTATGTGCGTGCCTGCATGTAAGTAACTGCTGGAATGGCAAACATGAAAGGAGTAGAACGAGACATAAAATAGCCATTTGAACTATTCCTTCAATGGTTTTGTCTGACCGACCAACGAGCCGGGTGGTGTAATGCTTTACCAGACAATCCCAAGTTTTAACCACCCTGAGAAAGACGTTTTCGAAAACTTTGTGGGAAAATGATAAAAATGCTGGTAACCGGCATGTTTCTCCTTTTCCCACGATGTTTTCCACCATTCCTAAAGACATCTCAATGTTTGTGTCATATTTATTTGTCATCTGCAAATGCCTAGGCTTTGCACAAGTTCTATTTTGTCGTTTGGTAAAGAGTAAAACCGACTGTTGGTATGTGTAGATGATGTCCAATTGCCTTTGGAGCTTGGGCAAATATTCTTTTGTGAAAAATGGCAATCGATTTGGGATCGACTTCCTGTATTGCCTTTGTGCGTGTGGTTCGACACATTTGAGGGTGGAAAAGGAACCGCCTATTTATAGCTGCACCTCCACTTCGAAGATATATGCGTTCAGAATCCTGGAAAGTCTACTATATATAAAAGAAAATGACTATATTTTTTTCTGTCTTTTTTTCTTTCTGCTTTGATTGCACCTTCCTTTATAATAGTTACTTGTTTGGATATTACGTTAACCCTTTCCCAAACAAGCCCTGGTTTTCACGTGTCTGCAGTACAAGTCTTTTGAAAACACTGTGGAAAAAGGAGAAATTGCTCGTTACGAGCAATTTCTCCTTTTCCCACAGTGTTTTCTACCCTTTTGGAGAACTTTCTGTCATTTTCATCAAATTTAAAATTGTCGTCTGCAAACTCTTTCAATTTGGACTCTTTCAATTTGGACCGGTCTAAAATTTATCGTTTGGGAAAGGGTTAAGGGGGTTAAGTGTGTATATGTGTACTATCGACGCCTGATGGAAATTTCACTACAAAACGATAAATGCTAAGACCCATCCCTTATTCTCTTTGCAACTCTAAAATATATATATTGTGTCATTCTGTTGTTTTAAAATCTGTAGATTTCTTTGAAATCTACTAGCGTTATGCACACCTGTGAACTGAATACAGGTCACACAGACGCACCTTGTTTTCAAATAATTCTTCATATATAGGGTCAATCTTGAAATAAACAGGCTGTATACACACAGCATGGGATGATGGTATTTGACCTTCACCGAGTGATTCCGTTTATTAACGATCCTGAAGAAAAAGGCTTTTGAAAGAATTGTGGGAAAATAAGATGCTGGCTACCTGGGAAGGGTAGCAAACGTAGGAAAAGGAGAAAATGCAGGTTAGGTAATGAGGTACCGCATTTTGTGGTTGTGAGTTAATTGCACAAATAAGGAGCTGGTAAAACAGCTTGTTTTCTGAATGACAGCAAAGAAACAATCTCGATTTTTTGAACCTGGAATAATTCGAGAACATTGGTTAATATGAAGTATTTCCTGAAACGCATAAGTAAACCATTTTGCACTCTTCGCCTTCATGTAGCTATTTTAAGTCCAATTTGGCAGTGAAGCAATATGACCTCTGTTATTCCATTTTGCAAGGTCATGCCGCGGAGCCCAGCACTTCGTATCAACTGATATGTTACTGTGATAATCGATATAATGATATCGAAAAGTGAAAAATGTATAAATATGATGAAAAAAAAGGGGGAAGGGACGGCAAAATTCAAGAAAGTGTCCATGCAACGTCTTTATGTCAATTGCCGAGTCCTCAAAAAGTCGACAATGAGCCGTCAAAGTCAGGGAGTGGCACTTTTATATCAAAAGTCCTTGGTTGCTGTCACGTGTCTAACAACTGATAGCCGAGTTCCAAGGACTTACCCATGACGGAGGAAGGAAACAAACGTTATTTTTCACCCTTGAGGTGCTGATGACTAATATCTTTTAATAACGTACAGAACACATGAAGCTGAGACTAAACAACATGCAGTCTGCTCTTGGATCTACTTTGTCCATTAACACTTTGTGAGATAGAAACTTCAAATTCGGCTCGTGTTGTAGGTCTTGGAGTTGTGCATATAGCCCACGTCCTTTATAATCCATAATTGTCATGTGTCTTACATCGGGTAACACGTTTCCGAGGTCTGATAGCTGACGCATAGAGACAACTTAAATATGCAACGTGTTGAGGATAAAATGAGGACCTTTGTTGACAATCTAGATCAAGATCAGACTGCAGAAAACATGAAGTCTGATCTTGGATTAACACCGTTCGTTTTTTTCTTCTTTTATTTTAGCAAAATGAACTTAACATCGCCATAAACTGTACATTTTCAACAAAAAAAAAATCAATTCATATGTTTAGCATATGTATATATTACCTCAAGCAGACGTCTTCTTTTTGAGTTTTGAAGCAGAGAACAAAAAAAAAAACAGTGGCCAGCGGAGAAACTGCCACCACTTTTTTTTTTCTTGTAATTCGTGTTGGCAATGTTATATTCAACCAGGACGTTTGTACAGTCAGCTACTCCACTTTTAATCGGAGGTTATGCCAATAGTTTAACTCTACACCATACGACAAAACTGTAGACTTGTCCAAAATGAAAGCATTTACAAACAGCGATTAAAATGTAGCTCAAGCGATGGAATATGTCTTTGATATGGTAGAAAATGTTGTGGGAAAAGGAGAAAATGCTGGTTACCAGCATTTTCTCCTTTTCCTACAATATTTTCAAAAGCGTCTTTAAAAGAGACTTGAAAACTTGGGATTTTGTAGTTAAAGGTTAAGATAGCTGGTACAGATAGACTTCCATTACGATAAAAAAAAAAGGCACAAAAAAGATCTAGGATATTCCCTATATTTTAAGAAAGAGGAAAAGAAAGGTTATAAATAACGGAAATGAAAGAGAAAAGACAGAGGTGGCGAAAGTTGTGAGTATTATTTATATGCTTTTTTGTACATTCCTTCGAATCATCCAGCGAACAGGTTTACGACCTTCCTGGTAAGACTGGTACAAAGCTTGTCACTTCGTTAGACAATTTGACCAATTGTCAGTCCAACGTTCACATATGTGATTGATCTAGAGTCTCGGAAACGTTTGCACAATACATCATGGTCAAGCGGACGCTTTGATCTCATGAATATGACAGGCAAAAATGTACATAACATTATGATTGCTCATTGTTTTACGAATACCGTTTCACACCATAGTTGGACAGGTGATGTTGATTTGTTTGTTCTTTCGGTAATTGGTCATAATCGATTATAGCGCGAGTCATCTTCCCGCAAAATGATCACGTCAATGTTTCTTCATTGAAATATAAGATATATAATAAAAATATCATTAAATTTCCCCCTTTCATTTATATGCTCCATTTATACAACATGCAATCTCTGTTAACCGTTTTATGATCTAAACTAATAAACACGTTTAAAAAAAAAAAAAATCAAAATGTGTCATTGTGACAGCTTTTCTTGAAAGGTAGAATGTAACAGAAATCGTACAACTTTGAACCAATACTCTCCGAGATCTTTCTTCCGATTGACTCTGTTCCTTGCTATTACAAGGTGGCAAAGGGAAAGTAAGTAATTATTAAATCAACAAATGACATTAAGACATAATTGTTTATTATTATGTAAACTTGTCAATTTCACAGTAGAAATACCCATTCTACGTCTCCATGCAAACGAATTTAATTACAAATTTGGCAACGGGATCAAACATAATGATAAACAACCCAATTGTTTGGACACGTAAAAACCTGTGCATCGTTTAGAAAGAGTGACCATTCTGGACAATCATAAGTGTAGCCTTTTCTTTAAACACTGGTTTCTTAGTATTATCCATTAAAAGCAGGCATAGTACGACATGTTTTGCCAAGAATCGCCATTATCGAGAAAAGTACAGAGTATGATAACCAAACCTGTACCACACATGAGATAGTAAATAATCCAAGTTTTACAAAGAAATGTTTGGAGTCTGCTGCTGCAAATTTTCTACAGGATCCTAGGACTAAACATAAATACAAACAGACGGTCTAATATAGGCTGAACCAATCCATTCGAAATTTGGACCGTTTAGCATGCAGGTGTAAAGCGAGACGTAAATGACTACAATTATCCCGCGGATCCGTCCTACATATAAAGAGATGTAACTGCCTCGTTACGCCAAATTACGACCGATTCGGACATCGGTCAGTTCCTCACCTATAATCTAGAACTGGTCAAATTGGTGCGTGTAATTCACATCTGTGGTCAAGAAAAACGTTGATTCGACAAGGTAACCCTAAGGGTGCCGTACTCAGCTTTATACGTTTTTGAAGACAGAACAGATTAAGATGTGGATCCGTATTCACCAACTATCCTTGAGAACGTTCTTGGTATAAGTAATACAATTTCTGATTGGCTAAACCAAATGGTTTAACCAATCAGAAAATGTGCTACTTTCAAATTTAGAAAAATCTTGAGAATAAGATTAAGATTCTTCTAAAGAATGGTTGGTGAATACGGGCCCTGACCTCAGAGAATGTGCAGTAATACATGCAGGACAAAACATCCTCTGAACTGAAATCTGGGCATGCGTATACTGTTTTTGCTATTAAAAGTGGCTCCTTCACTTCTTTACCTGGCTTAGGCTTTGACCTTAACTCTTTACCAGACGACAAAATTTTAGACTGGCCTAAATTCAAAGCATTTGCAGATGACACATGAAATGTGGCTAAAATGATAGGATTTGCTTTTGAAAGGTTAGAAAACATCGTGGGAAAAGGAGAAAATGCTGGTGACCAGCATTTTCTCCTCTTTCCCATGATGCTTTCAAAAGTCTTATTTCCGAGAGGCGTCAAAACTCGTCACTGTGTGGTAAAGAGTTACCTAATACCAGAATGATACGACCAGCTACCCCCTTTTATGTATGTCTCCATTGAATCACTGATACTTGTTAGCTGTATGCCTGAAGCTATCCATGTTTATAACGGGTTTACCGCTATAGTTGCGATCTATAGGGACGAATTACTGACCAGGACCATCACATTATTTAGTCCGGTTGACCATTACAAGTATTGGGTCACCCATGGCCAAGCACTTGCCTTTCTGGGCATTCACTATCCAGTTCACGATCACAAGGGGAAAGTTCGCTAATGTTCGTAAATCACTAATCTTGAAACTGTCGCCATCCTTCACCGTACCAATAAGATTTGTTTGTTTATTTATGTTCAAGAGTGTTTAGTTTATATCACGCCGTCTGATTCACTAATCCATGCGTTCCTGGTGTTCTTTTTATTAGTTACACGGACAACGAACTGTCAAAACCACTGGTTGCTTTTCCATATACACTTTGTCGACACAATGTTCTGCGTTCTTTATGAGGATCACGATAAAAGTGTATTGCCGTATACGCAGCTATATGCGCAAAATAGATTTTTTTTGCCTTGGCAATTTCCTTAACAACGAACGGCAAGGAAACACGCATAATCTCTCTTCAAGTTCAAAATTTTGGTGAATCTACGCGACCATTTTTCCCGCAACAATAGACGAAAAAAAAGAAAAACGAACACAAGAAATGTGTATCAACTTATCAATGCCTGCCTAGAATTTTTATTCGCCTCACAGCGAATCATTTCTGGAAACATTGTGCTAAAAAGAGAAATTGCTCGTGACGAGCAATTTCTCTTTTTACCACAATTTTTTTCAAATGCTTTTACGTACAACACCTCAATTTATGTTGAATTCTACCCATTTCATAAGAAAAAAAAAAATGTGTCCAAAGTCTATTGTTGCAAATTTGTTTCAGGCAGTAATCGAAGAGCAAAGGGAAAACGAAAGCAAAACCAGCAATCACAATTTCTGTATAAATCTTTTGAAGATCTTTGACCTACACCCGACTTGTCAACGAAAGCATATTTCACCTGAGCGTTTGAAAACCTAATTATAGGTATCAGCCTACCAAATTAGGAACAATTGATAATTTAAGGCCCCTTTGCGATTACAAATTTCAACTTGGGGGTGGTAGCAATTCCAACAAAGCGTAAAATTCAACGATTTCACCTCTTGAAGATGAAAACGTAAGGGCTTTCAAGGAATTTGATGTATATGGGGTCACCAAGGACAAACTTACTTCCGAAATAGTTTTGGACCCGCACGCATGAAATTAATAGCATTTGATAATGCTGGACGTGTCATGGCTAAAGGTGTGTTACAAAGCTTTCAACGGTAAAATACAACCTTAAGTAGCACAGCAGCGTTTTCGCTTTATTAGGGTCGTCGTTGGCTTTGAAAACTGGTGCAGGAGAGGACATGGAGGGGCTGGCCACGAGTTGCCCAACGAAAGGACATACGTGGGACCTATTCAGGTTTTTTTTTTTTTTCATAATTCAAGACGTCTCTGGGAACACTTTTGCCATCATTGACGCTTGTAAATGTTAAGACTTTCACGAGAGTTTGCTGCAGTACCAACAGTGATACGTAAGCATCATATTCAGCTGTAAAGGTGGTCCTGCTATGTTCTGTCTGGCCGGAACTCAAGCGACGCCCTTACAGTTTTAAGTTTAAATGTTTCAAATATAATTGAGTCATGCTCTGGCAAAAGAGGGCTTAATGCATCTGCGTGAGGCATGATACCAAGCAAGTCATCACATGACCATGGATCCATAAAGATTATTTTGCCTTCAACCGATTGATTCATGAGGTAGACTGGTCCTTTAACATACAGAAAATTGACCACTAGCGAAAGGTTTCGGCCCAGGTCAGCCTGCGCGGACCGATAGTTTTCGCAGATTCATTTAGCACTCTTTGTACAGAGCATGGTCATATGTAACAAAGTTCTTCAAGCCTTGTTGAAGTACCCGACATTGTCGTTCCGAAGGCAAATTAGCGATGACGGTTTAGTACCTTACTTTCTTGCCTTAAACTATGTTTTTGTTCTGTTTTGTATCGAATATATTGTACTTAAAACAGGGTCCGTTTCATTATCTCTCCTTGGTGCAAGGTTTTACAAGACCACGTCACAAAATAATTATATATCACTCATTTTTGTTGAAGTCCTGAAATTATGCTACTTTGTGTGTAAAAGATCAGAAAGGTAATACGAAGCAATCCAATATTCGACACCACAGCTTGACTGATCAACTTACAATACAGCAAAAACTACTGTGACTATCTTTATGGCGTAATTCTCGAGTTGCTAGGTATTCGAATCTTTGTTGCTCTTCTTTTTTATGTGTCTGTGAAGATACAAAATTATTTCGAGTATCGTCAGTTACCGCAATCAATTACACCCAAGGATTCCATGATGCTACCACATGAACTGCGTTGACGAGGCACATGATTAGCTGCGTCATGAGCGCATCAGTTCCTGGACTCTTTCACTACCAATGACTTCAATAGCTGATGGCGTAAACCGAGATCAGACTTGGATTTACACCATCCGCTACCTGATGCTATACTATGACCCAATCCATCTTCAATGACAGTGGAAATCTTCTTTCAGACTTCAAAGAATGTCCAATTTCTCGAGTTGGTAGTGAAAGAGTTGTTAAGTCTAGGATGACGAAAATAACTTATTTTATTTATTAATCACCTACATTACATTAACGACAGGGAGTTTTTAACATACACATGAACAATTCATTTGGGGGTCATTTTCTAATGCCTTGTTATCAATGAGGATAGTTCACAAGGAAGGGGACGAAAGTGACTTTGTGCTGGGTAATTGACCGCCTAACCAAGCGTAATAATACTTTATTAACCCATCTCGACAATGAAGCTGTGGAAACTTCTTACCTACCTGACCACCAAAATCGCTTCTATACCCTTTTACACGATCCTGACGATTAACCATTTTGAAAAGCCTAACAGAAAAGCCTTTTGAAAACATTGTGGGAAAAGGAAAAAAATGCTGGTAACCAGCATTTTCTAATTTTTCCAAAATGTTTTCTACCCTTCCCAAAACGAATTGCAATTTTTGGGTCACTTTTATTTTGTCGGCTGCAAATACTTTGAACTTGGACTAGTCTAAACCTTTGTCGTTTGGTAAAGAGATAAACCATTACAGTACGGGTTATTGGTAGACCCACCAGAAACTGATACATACTACACAAGGGGAAGAAAACTTGAAGAAAAGGAAAACACGTGGCTTTAAACACGCTTAAAAAATGGTAGGTAAGGTAGCATTAGTTTGTTCGCACGAAGTAATTTGAATTCTATGTTTGCAAAAGCAATAGCGTACATTGGCTTTTCTTTGGGGTACCCCTTAGACAGTCGTTTTTGTAAAAAGAAAATAGATTAAGTAATGTGAATTGGACATTTAACTATCTTCTGTTTTCAAAAGTTTATTTTGCGGGAGTTTGCTTTGTATGTCGTCAAATTTTGTGAGTAGTTGAAGTTTTTGACGTTTTAAATGATGTGCCAATCGGAATTATATTAGAAAAGTGAACAAAAAATTCCCGTTATGGATAAAAAAGGGCTGGCTGCCTCTCGATTTCTCGCCTGCTGACTGACTGACTGAATGAATGAATGTAGATAGATAAAACATTATAACTTATCCAAAAGACTCATAAATGACAATAAACTCAGCTTTAATTCCACAATATCTTTGATAATTGATCAAATGACTCACTAACCATTTACGAAACGAAAAAAATCTGACTTGAACGGATTTGCAGACAACATATTAAATGTTGCTCAAATGCTGGGATTTGTGTTGGGTTGAAAACATGGTAGGTAAGGGAGAAAATGCTGGTAAGCATGTCTTCGAACCTTACTTTCCTTGGGGGGGGGGGGGGGGGGGGGGGCGTTAAAACACGGGATTGTGTGGTAAAGGGAAACTGTGCTGAATCAAAATAAATTGGATAAAACTTGGTTTAGGAACCAATGATCGATTTAAATGCGCAATACAACGCTTAACCCTTTCCCAAACAAGCCCTGGTTTTCACTTGTCTGCAGTACAAGTCTTTTGAAAACACTGTGGGAAAAGGAGAAATTGCTCATAACGAGCAATTTCTCCTTTTCCCACAGTGTTTTCTACCCATTTTGAGAACTTTCTGCCATTTTCATCAAATTTAAAATTGTCGTCTGCAAACTCTTTCAAATTGGACCAGTCCAAAATTTGTCGTTTGGGAAAGGGTTAAATACATGTAACTGCTGGTGTATGAGAGAGAGAGAGAGAGAGAGAGAGAGAACAGATCAAGATTAGACTGCATGGATGAGCTGGCACCCCTTGATCTTCATCTCTAGTACTGATCACAGGGGTCGCGTTGCACGCAAGCATCGATACTGGAAAAGCTAGTAGAACAAATTCGCCGTTGCAAACGAAACAACATCCTTAAAGGCTACATGTATACGTTTTTATGATCCCAAATATGATAGTGTCCAGTCATAAATCCATCAACAACTGTACAGCATCGTTTTTTTTTTTCTGGAATAGGGGATTATTAACCCTTAGGGCTCTCAGGGAGTATTTATTACATATTCGGGGACATTAAGATCTAGACTAGACTGCAAAGAACTTGCAGTCTGATCTTGGATTTTTACTGTCTGAAACATAGTAGACATTCTAACTCGAAGGAAAAAATGGTCATACCTTTGACTTTTTTTTTTGATATATAAACTAAAAATGCTGAAAACATGTCTACATTACTAATTTTGCTGTCTAAGGTTGATGTAAGTCTTTATCACACAATCCCGACTTTTAACGATCCTGGAAAGAAACCTTTTGAAAACCTTGTTGAAAAAGGAGAAAATGCTGGTAACCAGCATTTTCTCCTTTTCCCACAATGTTTTCTACCCTACAAACAACAGGTTTCAATTTTTGAGTCGCACTTATCTTGTCGTCTGCAAATGCTTTCAATTTGGACATGTCTAAAATTTTCTCGCTTGGTAAAGAGTTAATATTGACCGAGAAAGGAACACCTGAGCTCTTTGATTAATATAATAGTTTCTGTCTTAAAACGCACCGTAAAGTATTAATTAATTTATAATTAGCCAACGAAGCATAAGTTTTGGGTATTAGGTAGCAAATCGTGCAAGAAATCTACAGTTTTTTTTCAGTACTAAGTTTTTCAGTACTAAGAAAGTATAAGGAACTTTTTTTTTTTTTTTTTTCATTTAAAACTACCTTTTTTAAAAGTAGCATTCAAATGAGCCATACTCTGTGAAAACGGGGGTTTAATGCATCTCCAAAAAGTATCGACCCATGTCAGCCTGCACAGTCCTCTGTTACTTGTTTGCTTTCCCCCAAACCCCCAAAAAAGAGAAAACCAGTCATCACTTCTGATTGGTTTATCTGTATATCGAGAAGTACATCGCCCTCTGTCTGTAGCAGTAACGTCTAAAATGCAACGTCATCTAATGGTAACTATCCCGTCTTCTACTACAAAAACCTCTGCCACCCAGGCCATTTTCCTCTTCTGGGCTGCCTTTCACCGATCTGCGTACGCATGAAATTTGCGTACGCATTTTAGGTAAGCAAGCATGAAGTCTGAAATCAAGTTTCACTAAATTGCATTACTTTACCATTTTAGTAAATATATGCATACATTTACACCAGCTCGTATCTTTGGGTAAAGCAGAGATTGTGTATGTGTATATAATATCCTAAACAATTTGCGTAAATGTACGCAGGTTAGAGAAAGGCAGCCATGACCGATAAATCTAGGTTGTATCAGTCATAAAACAACTTTGACTTTAATTCTGACCAAGCTTGCCGTTTATTAAGCTATTTACCAATTACACCCGGTTGGACCCGGTTATTCCTGGTTAAATAAACATGACTCTATCGGGGTTTAAAACCGGCAGTGGTCCGTATTCACCAACCAATTTTCTAAGTTTGAAAGAAACACAACTTCTGATTGGCTGAACGGAATGGTTTAACCAATCAGCAGTTGCGTTACTTTCTAAATCTAGAAAGGGCTAAGAATGAAGCTAAGAATGGTTGGTGAATACGAGCCCGTGAATGTGAGAACACTAATATAGCAAATGTCGGTTTCGTTGTTTTGATCCAGCATTGGAAAGGTGGGAAGTTATCTCAATGTCATTTATTTCCTTTCTTGCCTTACGTGGGATCATATTCCATAGTGCGATATTAATTTTGAATTGCTTGAGGAGTGAAGACAGAAGTTTAAGAAATTTAATCCAGAAGATACGCCATTAATACATAAGAAAGCCAGGGGAGCTGCAGGAAATTAATTAGCGTTTCATCTTGTTTTTTTTTTTACTTTACCAAATTAAAATGCATAATTACTGGAATTAATTCCAGTGCTTGCGATACCTCAGCCTCACACAAGACGACAAAATGTTATACTTGTCTGTTTTGGAAGTTTTCAGCGTCGAAAAATAAACCGAATAAAGCTCAAACGACGGATGTTGTCTTTGTAAAGATAAAAAAAAAAACATAATTGGAAAATGATAACTGTTAGTAATTCGCATTTCTCCCTCTTTTCAAGATATTTTCAAGGTCGTCTGTTCCCTAAAAAATGTGATATACTAGTAGTTTGATGAAGGCTTTTACTGCGGCAAAACTTATCTTCTAGTAAGTCTGTACTAGACGACGAAATATCGGACTCCTGGTCCTGTATTCACCGACCATTTGTAAGACTATTCTTAGTTTCATTCTTCAAGATTTTCTAAATTTGAAAGTAACACAACTTCTGATGGAGAATAAGACTTAGAACGTTCTTAAGAATGGTTGGTGAATACGGACCCTACATACTGAGAATATCTTAAGTCGATACATCAAATGAAGCTCAAATGATAGTACGCGTTTTTGTAAAGGTAAAAATCGCCCTTTTCTCCTCTTCAAACATATTGTCAAAGTACCTCTTTAACAGAGTCTTAAAAGGTAAGAGTTACAATACAATGATAAAATATGCTGTTGTTCTAATGATTTTACATGTGGTTTCCATAGCTGTCAGTCCTTTTTTCTTCGATGGCCTCACGAAAGATTCAACCTGAAAATTCCTTTTCGGCCATAACAGTCGTGGCAACATGAAATAGTAGTTTGTCTAAGTCGGGTAACAGCTATTGGCCTAATAGGAATGCCTTTTGGCAAAACTAGTAGAGAAACAACAAATTTGTCCTTTGTTTTCAAGCACTACGGAAACACTGACAACAAAGCCTGATATTTGTCGGGAGATATAAACACCTATGATATTCGACTTTGAAATTCTTCTTACTAATTGACACTAGATAATAATTTATAATTTTAAAAAGTTTGCTATACATTATTCTAGCATCGTATCTGACTATCTGCCATGCTACGACCAACCTCAATGCTCAATGTTTCCTTCCAATTTTTTAGCTGGGAATGAAGACCTTTTCCAGTGATCAACAACCTTCACTGTATGATATATCGTTAGTAATATCAACATTACTTAGAACTGTTGAATATGATATGTACGCCTACAGTTCAAACCAGAGATAAATGTATTTTTTTTTTGTTGTTTTCTTGGAAAATCTTTAGTTTCACAGAAAGTCAAGAACTCCCCAATAAATGGAGAAAAAGCTTCCTTTGCATCACCATTGTTTGTCATAATGGTTTCAAAAATCAATTTATGCAGAGGCGATAAATTGTTTACACACATTTTTTGTATGTCTAAATACAAATTAATCTTAAAGCGTATCTAAGATATAGTTGAATACAAATTAGTTAAATTCATCGATTTATCAATTAAACGGGAATAATAATCGATAATGGCCGACTTTAAGTACTTCTTCATTGTTTCTTTATGACATTTTTATGGCGGGGTTGTATAAAGTGATCGAATATAAAAAAACCGAAAAAAAAAGTTTTCAGTTTCGCTTTTCACGAACGTGCCGAAAGTTGTAAATCGATACTAATGACAAATTGTTCGACTTCGATATTACGAATGCTTAATTGGCTTAAAGAGGGTCATAAAACAATTTTCCACCAAACTATAGTGTGTAAGACAAGGGCCGCCTCTGTTGAAAAGGGATTTATTTTATGACCTTGTCGAAGTTCAATATTTCAATTATACAGAAATCTATCCTTTTAATCCTTGTTCAAGTTTTACCTAATGATTCAGTGTGTTAACATCCCAGAATAAAAGAGCATTTGAAAACACTTTCGAAGGAGAAAATGTTGGTAACCAACCTTTTCCCTTTCTTTCCCACAATGATTTCTACCCTTTCACGGAGAGTCTCGTCCTTTGAGCGAAATTAAATTTGTTGTCTGCAAATGCATTCAAATCGGGCCTGCCTAAAATTTTGTCATCTGCTAAAGAGTTAAGTCATTTCTTCTTTGACAATATTCATGTTTGATAAACTAGAGATTTTTTAAAACTTTGCTTGGTTAGACCTCAAAGTATGCTTTAGTTTCGCTTGGTAAGAAAGTGTGTGGTTTGTTTATGTATTTAGCATATGGGTTGAATATTTTACTATATCACGATATTGATTTATACGAGCAGTGATATATTACAGGTATATTGCAACCAAACATACAAAATCACACCACAAAGGAATTTACGAAAGACATTGATAAAGTTAAGAAAAAAAAAATATAATAATCGCAATTTACAGAAAAAAAAAACATGAAAAATATAAACAAAAATTACCGGGAAAAGAAACAAGTGATGTAAATGTGACAAATGAAATATTGATGAAGAAACAATATCCCCTCCTTATTTGACGAGCGGATAATATGTTAGAATATGGCATGAATAAGGACCAGTTTTACCGACACAATTGATTAATTTCATTGATTGCTCGAGCACCAGTCGAACAGAAGAATTCTTTCTTCATTTGCAATATTTTCCTCATTGATTCCACGCACATGCACATGTTATAATACTTGTCTAGGACATATACATTACTTTTTTAAAACTTAGATTTATATAGACTGATACAAATAAAATTCACACACAGGCTTGGAAAGAGTTCGGAAAAAATGCTCGGAAGGATACTACAAACAATACATGCATAGGTACACTTGACGCCGTGATGTGAAATGAGTATTCTCGAAAAAAGCCGATACACCAGTTTGCGTTTATGGTACAGTTTGACGGGTGCCCAGTTTGACTTTATACGTCGTATAATCTTTGTTAGAAGCCACCCATATGTAAAACGAGCAACCTGTGTACTCGTATTTTGAGTTCCCAGAGAAAGCAAACGTGTTCAGATGTACCTGTACTAAGTAGGTTTCTCTCTAAACTCTTCACTAATATAATTGTGACCCTGAAGATGAAAGCTTTTTGCAAACACCTTTTTGGAGCCAATGCTGGCTAGTAACATTTTCGCCTTTTCCAACAATATTTTTTACTCTTTCAGTGACAAACCTCGATCACAAGAAACATTTTTTTTTTTCTGTCCTTTGCAAACACTTCTGATATGAAATATCCGGTAATTTTGTTGTCTCGTAAAGGGTTAGATAAGCATAATATTTTAGTATCCAAATACTCCTTGCAAGTTGGATTGTATATTGCTTGCAAATAAATCTCAAAGCTAGATTCAGTATACTCGAGGTAATAGGATTAAGTTAAGGTGCTCCCTATATAACAGGAAAGGTGACAACTGTTTTCTTTCATCTCTCAACCATGTATGTTCATACGTGACCAAATGTGTCAACTTCGACCGAAAGGAGTTGGAAATTTATTCCCTATTTTTCTCGTTTTATTTTCCACCTATTTATGCAGCTGACCCCAATACGGTTGTAATAAATACATCAAATACTTGTCAAGATAAAGAAATTAGTATTCTATTCTACGTATTTTAGCTCATTCCCCGTATGTTCGTAATGTGTTTAAAGGCGCAAAGTCATGGTACTATAGTTCATTTCTTTCTGCAAAATACAATTTTTTTTTTTTGTACTTGTACTGAATGCCATCGGTCGCAGCAACACATTAGATAATTGTATGTTGTGTTGTAGCCTAAGAACCAGCGGTTACAGCAATTGGATAGCTCAAGAAACCGATCGGTTAGATGCGACGACATCGGCTTACAAACACATTGAACGCCAACAACAAAGTGATGCATCCGAAATTTCTCTTGAGTTGTTAACCCGAGATTTTATCTACATCAAAATACTCGAACACTCTGAATCCGGTGAACACATTTACATATAACAACGTTTGGCATCAAAGGGGGGTAAATCAGAGCGTGAATCCTAACAGCCACCGCCTCTTCATTCTGTTATAGTATTTATAAGATTTACAAGGAGGCTCATTTAGCCCGAGGTATCAGGTAGTACTGAAGTATATTTTTGAACAAACATGAATTGGGCGCCTCCCGGACAAGCCCATTTCTGACAACCAACGTAGGCTGCAACAATACTACACAGATTTAAAAGCTCACCGTTCAAACAAGGCGATATCCCATAGCTGGCGCACTGAATCCAGAAAACAGAGGGATCGGACATTCTTTCGGATATTTTAACCTCTGTATAAATCTAAATACGAGTGGTAAAACTCTTTTCAATGGCTAGCATTTTAGAATTTAAGACATTCTGTAAGTTGGAGGGAGGCCTAATCCAACTTATTTACGACCAAAACATAAGGCTTTGGCAAAGACATAAAAGTTTGCTCCATTAATTTTTCCTCTTAATACATCACAAATAGAACAGACATAACAAATACAATTGAACACTAAGGATCCAATAGACTAATAAGTTTGTGAAACTTACTGTGAAAACAAATTTGCAGAAAACAGCTTGCGAAACTTTCTTATTAACTAAGAATAATAAACATAATTTGTTGTTACACACATGAATGTCAAGTAACAACAGTGAGGTAAAACAGAAATTACTCATTACAAGCAAGTTCTTCTTTTTTCAATTTCTTAAAATTTTCAAAAGTGGTCTGCTGTCAGACGCTAGATGTCGCGTATCGGATATAATGAGTTTTTAGAGAAATTCACGAAACGAAAGAAGGCACTTTTAGCCCTGCCGCAGATACCAATTATTCTGGCTTGATTAAAAGGACGAAAAAGCTATCCTCTGACTAAATAGCGAGATGGATTCGCCAGAACGAGCAAAAGAATGGATTCCTCACTCAAGCCCGTAAGGTCGTAAAATTCGAAATAACCTCGCATAGTGCTTTTTGCCTGTGAGAATTTTACGACTTCCTAGTAATGGAAAGTTTTAATCGGAACAAAAGATATCGAGTTTTCGCAATAAAAGATCCCCCATTCGCCTTATGAATACTGGGAGTTGCTTTCGTGCACGACGTTAGGATGTCCGCTTTTTGTGCCCCTCTGTTCTATGCTGGTACATGTATTTGGAAGGGAATATCATTTGACCTAGCTTCAGGAAAGGCAAACATGAAATGATGACCCGTGCCTTAATAATCCGTTCACTTTAATGGTGTTTTCAAGGGTACGTGTTCAGACATATCACGGTAACCGATCAATATGTGCCTTTCCTAGTTTTCACTAGTACTAGAAGACTAGAGGAGAAGATCGGTGCTGCAAGCAAAAACAACCCAAAGTTGTCAGGTTTCACTTTATATTTACAACAGTTTCAGTGATATCATTGCAGATATCGTATTTGATGGGTAGATGGGATGACACAGTGGAAATGCTGACAGGTGGACTGGAGTTCGAACGCACGACCTTCCTAATTACAAATCTACCAAATGAATAGAGCCGGTTGGCAGCTTTCTTTTCATATCAAATTTCTCATCGCCACGAACTGTCACAAATGCCTCGTTCTACAAACCAATTACGCCAAATAAGACTGTACTGCCGGGCTAGAAGATTTAATCTTGGACCCGTGTGCACCAACCATTCTGAATTGCATTATTAGATTTAAGATTTAGAAAAGAACACAATTTCTCCTTGGCTCAAGATTTGGGTTGCGTTTCTATGAAACAAGAAAACGTTCTTGAGAATTAGAATGAGACTGCAATTTAAATTCAGAATGACGATTAACGAATAGAGCACCAGGTAACAGACTTTGGCATTCGGCAATTTGTTAGAATGTTTTCGAACTGAGTTCATATATACATTTAAGGACTGCTACGCTCTTTGTCGTTGAACTCATTTGCATAACGTGGGCCATACATAACGAAAGATAAGAGCGTGGTATGTAACAAATTATAGTCTTAACAATGTATGTTTTTGAGAAAATGTTTATGTCACATCGAAGAAGGTGGTATCATTACATGGAAAAAGATCGAAATTATGTTTGAATTAAACTTGTCCTGCGCGTAACAACACCTGTTTGTGGTATAACGCCGTTGCTAATCAACCAAACTTGTTGAAACAAGCCGATTGAACCGCGAAGCTATGACTTGTCACATAATACGATAACGAAAAAACACAAACGTGTTTAATTAAATAACAGGAAGGTGAAAAAAAGCATCAAGACTGAAATAGAAAGCTCTAAGGACTCTTCAACCGATTAGGTCTTGCTGGAAATTTGCAGCAGACTGTTTTGAAAATATAACTGTACATAAAGGTTGCATATAGAAACATTTCTGCAAACTTATTCAATACAGACTCTTCCTCCTTTCGTCACCACGTTTGGTACCCACTGTCCAAACAGCAATTTAACTTTTCTTTGGGTGGTATGGTGAAACATAAAATTCATTTATTGTTTATAATGAAACACGGACTTTTATGACCTAATAAACATACGATTGATTTCTTAGTGCAACCACGAACGGAACAAACAGAAGATCGCTAGAAAAAAAAAACATTTGGGCTGATATATCTTGATAAAAAACTTTTAGTAACTTTTCTAGAAGCCACTGTTCAAGCCTCAGATTTGAGGACATCTCTTTTTTTTTTTTAAACAGCTTTAACTTAATATCATTTTTGATATCCTATCAATCTTATTGTGTAGCCGCCATTGTAATTTTCCTCTTCAACCAATTCCAAATCATGTCTGAAAAAAAAAAATACTGATTCAGCAACTTACTGTAGTGCTGTGGAAAAGCAACCCCAAACACTGACAATAATCCATAACATTTATTTTTTTTACAAAAAGAAAAGTTCAAATTATCTCCCTTTAATGTGCTTTGATGTCTTCATATTTCAATTTTAACACCATCTGCAGATAGATCTCCACCCCACCTGTCGTTTTCATCAGAACACGTTTTCCACCGTTAATGTTTTACATATATTTATTATTGTATTACATCTCCAAATTCATGTTACTCATACATATTTAACATTTTCTGTCAGCTTTTTGTTTTTGTTTTAAAATAGGAAGTGCCCATATAAATCGGACTAACTCGGACGCGCCTACACATAGCTGACGAAAATAAACCATGCCGGATTAGACGGTAAAATACCAACCCTGTACAATTTCATTTATTTCAGGCTTCTTCTAACTTTTGTCCGAAGATTTCTTGTATTGACGCTTGAAAAGAATGCATATACATGTAGCATATCTCATGTTGCTTTAGCAGGCGTTGAAGACCTAAATCAAACAGCATATAACGTGGTACCTGGATAAAAACCAAAAAGCAACCTAATGTAAACAGTTCAATGTATAGAATTCAGGTAAATTTTATTCATACAAAAAGAAAAACGATGGAGATTATTCTAAGTCTGGCTATATCTTAAAGTCCGGTTGATTAAAAGTTCCAGTCATGAATTTAAAACCAGAGTTAATATTCCAGACATAAATTTTAAAACTAGAATTAATACTGACAAGATTAATTTGTTGTGCAAGTCACTGGTACCTTTATAATTTTATGAAAGCCATTTACCTGTGCTTTAATAAAAGAATTATTTACATTTTCGGTCGCTATTGGGTTTTAAAGAGATAATATGCAGTGCTGACATTTCATTTTGTCGCCCACGTTTTTTTTTTTTCTAACACCTGTCGTAATGATGTGGGTGGCGGGCGAGGAGAAGCTATAAATCTACGTGATTTAAACATTCAAACAGCGTTGCATCACTACCATGCAGTTAAAGGATTATTTATTAGGAGCTATCCGAATATATGTAACTAGGTGGTCTAGTTAATTTAAAAGAGCCAGTCGCATACACGCCTCCTCTTTTACTGCCCTTGAAAACTACACATTCGACCGAAGCTAAGACGACATCATTTGAAACCATTGTAAAAGGAGGAACAATTGCTTGTAACTAGCAAATGGGCTTTTTTCCGACAATCATTTCCATACTGTTTAAATGTTGAAAATCGCTTTTTTTTGCGTCAGATGTCAGTGCTTCTCGTAATTTGCTGCATGAAGACACTACTAGAAGACAAGCAATGCTTGTAACAAGCAACTGCATTTTTCCCACGATGTGTTTTTTCCACGATGTTTTTTCCATGCTGATGAAAAGTAGTACTTCTATCGCTTTTGAATGGCTGTCTGTTCTTTTGGTAATCATTTTTGGTATATCAGTTAGTCTTTATGGTATAAGTTTTACCTTTGTCGTCCTAAATGATAAAACATATTTAAACCGTGTTTGAATGTACCTGCAAGCAACCACCTATCATAGGAAAGCGAGTGTCCCTTAAGTGCCAACTTAATCCTTTCCCAGACGACAACTTTCAGACTCTCGAAATCGAAAGCATCTGCAGACCTTAAATATTTGTGTCTCGAATGGTGGAAATTGTCGTTGAAGAGATAGAAAACATTGTGGGAAAGAGGGAAAATACTCGATGCCAGCATTTTCTCCCTTTCCACTATGTTTCCAGAAACCGGGCATCGTAGCCAGGGTCGTTAAAACTCGAGATTATCCGTTAACCGCTTACCACACAAACCCAAGTTTTAACTGCCCTGAGAAAGACATCTTCGCAAGCCAAGGATACTAACTCCACTTTGTTCATTACGTACCCCTGGCCGCTCGCCTCTTTAAAAATCGAAACTCCCGCTACGCCACCTATCGAATATCACCAGTTGCGTAACCTTTGCTGATGTTATTTTTGACCAATCAAAATGTTCGTAATAAAATTTGTTAGGCTATGCATCAAATATGGCTGGCTTTCGGATTCATCACAATTTTCTGAAATTAATCAGACATACGATGATTCGCAATCATTTGGCTGTGGAACCCGTCCTAATATTTCACATAATTGATCATGAACTATAAAAAACTAATGAAATGTCGATCGTCTACTCTTTTTTGGCAAATTTTCGTCACAAACACGACAACTTTCGTTTTTGACGGGCGCCGCCATTATTGTTTTCTGTTTCGCGGAAGATTTCTTGTTACGGATGGTTTGATTGGACGCGATGGGTTTTGATCGCATCCAATGAAATGGCGCAGCGGGAGTTTCGATTTTTAAAGAGGCGAGCGGCCAAGGGTACTACCTTAGTATTCTTGGCTTGCGAAGATGTGAGAAAGAACGCTCTTGAAAACTTTGATTAAAAAGGGGAAAATGGCAAACATGTTCTCCTTTTCCCAGAATGTTTTCTACTCAATCAAAGGCAAGTTTCATAATTTGATCCACCTTTAATAATTTGTCGTCTGCAAATGCTTTGAATTGTGATGTCTATAATTTTGTTATGTAGTAAAGTGTGAAAGGTTGAACTGTACGGCCATCGTACACATTCGAATATAGAAGAATAAGTCTATCCTTCATGAATGATTTTTCATTTCATCATCAGGATTTTCTTTCGCAATAGTCGTATAAAATGGTTTTGGACCGACTTCTTTAACCAACGAAACATGAATAAATAAATGATATCAGTTGCAAGTAACTGTTTCTAGTGCTTAGCTCAAAGCATATTAGAAGTTTCCAGTTAAATTGGGAGTTTTAGCGTGCATATCTTTCTATCTGAAATAACAATTTAATCTTTCAATTTAAACATGAAAAGCAACCTGGTCATGAAAATTAAAACAATTTCGAGTTTATCAAAGAGTAATGTTTCACATAATATAATCTTAAACAGCTAGACCAGAAGTATGTAAAGTTACTGCATTCTTTCCTTAAAGTGGACTCAACGTTTAGCGAACAATCATTTTGGTGAAGCCTAGACCACAGTGTATTTGTATTTGGACACAATTTGCACTCAGGAACACGTGTTATTTGAATCCAATTTTTGTTTTCTTTTTTTGCAAACGCTGTAGATCAAAATCAACCTGCCATTTACGGACATTGCACGTTGTAGTTGGACATGCCTTTAAAATATGTTCTTATTTTCTATTTTATTCTATGCCTCCGACAGACAGCTTCTTGCATCAAACGCCTTTCGAAACTCTCTGCCAAAATAATTTGAGCCATGCTCTGTGAAAGGGGGCTTAATGTAGCTCCGTGATTCATGGTACCAATCATGCCATCACTTAATTATGACTCCAAAATAGCCACTTTTTAATTATCGACTTAATCGTGAGGTAGACTTGTCTTTGGACATATAGAAAATTGACCAAATTGAATAGCGAAAAGTTTCGGCCCAGGTCAGCCTGTGCGGACTGCGCAGGCTGACCTAGGTCAATACTTTTCGCAGATGCATTAAGCCCATTTTTCACAGAGCATGGCTCATTTGTTTTTGACCAGCAATACCTCCTTTTGCAACGATATTTTCACACAAATTCAAGTATTGCATTATTTCTTTTGAAAAAAGTTTAGACAAAGATGTTTTTCAAATCACCTGCATGTATTGCACATTTGTGAAAGGAGGAATGAGTTAGGATTAAAATTCCAACCGATAAACGTTTTTAAGAAGTCGATACCTTAAATGAAGCCTGATAAACATTAGCTTGTTTCTAAAAGATAATTTTTTGCGAAATACTCTCAAAACCGATCAAATCAATCCATTTATTACCTCCCTTTTTAAAGCAAAAATAGAATTCTAATTAACGTAGAAAGGCTGCAGTCTGCAGAAGTCTCGATTACAGCTAAATAAGAATTCAATTTTCCCCGAAACACCGTAAAACGGTGATAATTTCGCCGTTAACCAACAATGAAATTCACACAAACACAGAAAGTTATTGTTTATGCTCTAGACTTGTAGTGCCTGATTCGATCTAATCGCCCGGTAATACACGGTATCCGTAACATTTTATATACCAACCGGGACCTCATATACCGGGTTTTATGAAGGTTATATTACTATTACAAGGTATAATAGTAATTTTGTGTGCGTTTTATACATGTTTTACTCTTGGCTTTATAACCAAAATATTGTCCGAAAATTGTAATATTTCTCTCTGTTTTTGTCTGGCGTGTAATTGTGATTACGGATTATCATCTACAATGAGACGTTTATTGCAAAAGAAACGCTAGGAAAATTCCTTTTTCATATGGAGTCCTATAAAAATGGGTGTTCCACAGCGTCTTGACCAGTAACATGACTAATCTTAGAATCTAGAATTACGATCAAAATTGAAAGATTGATGAATACAAAACCTGGGTCCGTATTCACCAATCATTCTTAAGAAAATTCTAAGTCTTGTTCTCCAAGATCTTCTGAGTCTGAAAGTAACAGAACTTCTGATTGGCTACACGAAATGTTTTAGCCAGTCAGAAGTTTTGTTACTTTCAAATGTAGAAAATTCTTAAGTACGACAAGGGCACGTCGTTTTCCATCGGAAGCAAACACTCTAACCTCTCTAAAACCGGCGTGTTACATCTATTGACGGCGTACGTTTATGCAAAAAAAAAAAAGTTTAAGAAGGTCAAATAAGTGACAAGATCTAATGAAATCTGTATTAATGGTAAGACAGACGAGCCATTGCTCTGTTGGAATGCCCGTGAAATATCAATAAAGAGTGTATTAATGTCACGCATCGTGTAAGACATGCATCTAAATATTATAACAATGTCTAATGCTTTAGACTTTTTGCTGTTTGGTAAAGTACAGGTGGCGTTTTGTGAGATGAGTAGGCACGAATACTATCCTTTTTGTTTTGTTCTCTGTTTGTGTTTAAAGCTGTTTTCAACACCATTTACAGGGTGTTCAATAATATGTCAAAGGTATGTTGTTTGTGTAAAAACACAAAAAATTCATACCATTTAATAAGTTCAATAATAGAGTTTTATGACATGCATAGAATGTAAGGTAACGTCGGACAGCAAAGGCGTCTATCGCCTTTTAAAAACATACATTGATTTGCATCAACTGTTCAAAATGACGTCCGTTTTGACGTCGCAGAGCATTCGATCTCTTCATGTTATTTGCTTTCATCGATCTTGGTTGTGATCGAGCTCATCTCTAGAGCTATTGATACCTTAAGTTCATCTGTTTTCTGAAACTTGACTTTTTTCAAATTGTCCTTGAGAAAATCTCACAGAAAAAAAAAAATGTCAAATGGGTTTACGTTTGGCACGTGAGGTTGTCATGGCCCCCGCAGTTTTCACGATCACTCTTGATTCAAACTTGCTTTCCAACAATTTCAGTACGCTGTTGGCTACGCGTGGTGTTGTACCATCTTGCTAAAACTGCATTTCCTCTTGTACTAGATACTTTATCACAAACTGCCGGCATAAACTTTTCTTCAAGGGATGAGCTGCAAATATCGTTCCCTGTAATTGTTGCGGGGTCTTAATCATTGGCTTCAAAGAAGAAAAGCCCAATTACACCCGTTTTACTCAAAGCACCCCATACAATGTGCATAAAAAATACCCTCAGACAATAGATGAGCCCAAGGTATTAATAGTTTCAGAAATAAACCCAAATCGACCAAGGAGAATTACACGAAGAGAACAAATGTCCTGTGACGTCAAAAGGGACGTTATTTTGAACATTTGATGAAAATCTCTGTATGTTTTAAAAGGCGCTAGATGCCTTTATTGTTTATTGTCACTTAACATACTGTGCATATCATAAAATTCTTAAACGTATTAACTGGTATAAATTTTATTGTATTATATTACCATAACAAACCATACACCTTAGACATAGTTCAAAGTGTAACATAATTATGATTGAGCCATGCACTGTGAAAAGGGGGCTTGATGGATCTGCGAAAAAATATCGACCCGAAACTTTTCGCTATTGGTCAATTTTCTGTATGCCCAAGAACCAGTCAACCTCATGATTCAGTCGGTTATTAGACAAAAAGGGTTTTATGGATCCCTAATTATGTGATATCTCGCTTGGTACAATGCACCATGGAGATGCGTTAAGCCCACTTTTGCCAGAGTCTGGTCCAATTATTATTGAACACCCTGTAAGTACCATAGTTGCGGCTACTGTAGCTATCTATGTTTTCCGAAAGAATGTGTCTTGATCGGGGAGTCGAAACAGTGGCCCCACCCCCGAGTTTCCAGCCCTTAAAGTGACCGATTCAACTATCGGGCTCGGCCCACTTTGTTGACGTTTTGTACAGTAGTGCAAATGTTTCTTGGTAGATACATATGAACCGTACTCTAACAAAGGGGGGGGGGGGGGCTTGATGCGTATCCGTAATACATAATACCAAGCGAATCATCACATAAATATTGGTACCATGAAATCCATTTTGTACAACAATCAACTGAATCATGAGGTAGACTGGTCCTTTGACATGCAGGAAATTTACCTATAGCAAAAAGTTTCGGCCCAGGCCAACCTGCGCGGACCGTGCAGGCTGACTTGGATCGATACAATTTAAAGATGCATTATGCACCGTTTTCGCAGAGCATGACTCATATATTTGAAACGTTCTTATTTAATTAATAGATCTAGCATTTCAACTCACATGACTTGTATAAAATATACATGTATAAAGAGCGTAGTTTTTCTTGGTTAAAAAAAAGCATTGACCTTTGTAGATCCAAGGTCAAGTTGAAACCGAAGGCTCATCATGAATTGGATATTAACAATTTAACAAGTATCAGACTTTCGACAACAATAAGCTCATAGTTCCATTAACACGTATAAAGAACAAAATTGCACACCTCTTATAAACGCTCTGGCAAAATGGGGTTTAATGAATCTCTGTGATGCATTGTACCAAGTAAGTCATTACATAATCATGGTTCCATAAATCCATTTTGACCAATGACTGACTCTTTCAGGACGTAGAATGGTCGTTTTACATGCAGAATATTTACAAATAGCAAACAGTTTCGGCCCATGTCGGCCAGCGCGGACAGTGTCGATACTTTCAGATGCACTAAACCTCCTTCTCACAGAGTGCGTCCCAAATACATTAGATATAATTGCCACAATGTCAATTCATTGCTTTGGGGTAATCTTGTAAACTTTATAATACCACGGACATCTTGGGTACTACCTTTTGTTGGCAGCCCTGGTCCAGAAAAAACTTTCCACAGATCCTGAGCAATCTGATTTTGAATTTAAACTGCGATATCAATAATAATAATAATAAAAAAAACATAGAATCGAACCATCTTTGTAATTTTCATTTTTTTTAAATGTATCCATGTCATTAGATGACTGTGCAAGCTCTGACTACCAATGGTTGCAACGCAGTATGGTATAAAAGAGAAAAAAGAAAACGTCCAAAATATGGGTGACACCTGAATACAAACATTAGGATGAAACATCTGATATTTCAGAAGACTTGTCACAAGAATTGCTTGATCACAGTGAACCCGCTAAAGGGTTTTAAAGGCCTCAGTATTTGGTAGAAATACTAATCGGGCATTATACATGTATACATAATTACTAAAAGGCTGCAATAAATATTAAAGTAGATGTATGACTAAGTGCCAACGGTTCATATCTCCTTGGTGGTAAGGTAAATCGATTACGTCTAGGATAAAGGACATTTTCGGCAATAAAGCCGCTCAAATGTCTCATAAAACTGGTATTAGCGGACTGGCCACTCTATAGGTCGATGCAAGACACATCTGGCGTTTGGTGGTAACCTTTGGACTGATGCCTGAAATACAACTCATTGTTATTCCACAGGACAGTGAAAATCCGAGATCAGACGGCACAAAACGTTAAGCCTGAGCTTGGGTCTACATTGTCCAATATTTTGTGAAATCATCTGTATCAGAGGGTATATAAATGCAACAAATCGGGATTTTAGGAATATCTTACTTGTTTTTGTTTATATTTCTCTAAGAATCATTTTCTAATTACCATACGAGACTTGGTTATATTTCACTCTTGTTACGTGCAAGTACTGAAGACACATGATAGATTAATCGTTTCCTATATTAAGTGAATTAACATGATCTAAAAACTAAGTACCACATGAGATTTAAGGCTTTGGTGGATGTGGCTTATCGTACCATGTGTGAAAGCGCGATACCAATTTATGATGAACGCCATTTTCCTCAAAAAAAGAAACGGCTATACATGCATGTAACAGAACCATAAGATACGAAGCTAAATATCAACAATCAGGATGTACCAAGTAATGGCCAGCTCTTAAAATATGAAATTTTCTGTATTGAAACGCTTTAGTCCATAATGCTACAAATTAAAGGTCATTTACGCAGATTGTTGTTGTTTTTCAGAATCATACAAGGTAAAAAGGCCTACTTAGTTGATTTTTTTTCCAAGAACGTCCTCCATCCTCTTACAAAAATTGTAATCCTTAACACAATCTTGAGTTCCAACGACCATTGGGTATAAAACCAGTATTTTATTCATTTCCCACAATGGTTTCTACCATATCAGAGAGCTTCATACCCAATTTCAAAGTTGTTGACTGCGAATGCTTTCAATTAACAGGAAGTTAATATTTGTCGATTGGAAAAGGGGTAAATTAAAGCATCATCCTGATGTATGAATGTCACATGCATTGCCTTAAGGTTCGTCTGAAAATATGCAGCCTGTGTGATATCCGTCTTAATAATAAGCAGTTTAACCCTTTCCCAAACGACAATTTTTAACCCCTTCCAAATTGAAAGCATCTACAGACGACAAATTTGAAAGTGGTACAATTGAACTTAAGGTTTTTTGACAGGGTAGAAAACATTGTGGGAAAAGGAGAAAATGCTGGTTACCAGCATTTTCTTGTTTTCCCACAATGTTTTCAAATGGACTCTTCCTTAAAGACGTGAATACATGGGATTGTTTGGTAAAGAGTTAAACAAGGAGTACATGTAGATAACAATGCTTAAAATAAATACAATGAAGATTTAGGTCTGCCAAAAATCTTATTCTGTAAGGCCTAATTTTGCTTGATAAAGATAATCCGACAATATCTTCAAAATAGAATTTTTCCTTGATAAGTGAATAGTGACTACGTCAATGTAGAATCAGCAATCAATGTAGTGTTAGTGTGTCGATGCAAGTTGCTTATGATCGATTGTACAAGTCTAAGATAAAGTGTCATATTTTCATACGAAATAAAAGAGCGACAAAGTATGTAAAAAGAAGGCATGTGCAATTTAATCTTTTACCCCAGAAAAATAATATCTTAAAGCCCTCTATCCTCCCTCTCTCTCTCTCTCTCTCCCTCTCTCTGTCAAACAATTGTATAGTATATTATAGGCATAAAATGTACCTTTTCGAGGATGCCGTTTATCCAATGCAACTCTTTCTACCGTTATAAGACTTGAACGAGGAAATAATAACTCATATTTCATGATTTCATGTTTCTCGTTCAGAATGGATTTTTAATGTATTGCATTTATGATAATAGGATGTAGGAACCACGAGGAATACTAGAAACCCTTCAAAAGACATTTAATAAATGTCGAAGTTGATTCTGGTGCAGAGGTTTGGGGGTTTTGGAAGGGAGCGAGAACTCACATACTTGAAGGATCTGCTTATCCACTTCATTTCTTATACAACATGCATATTATACAACTCTACAGCTAGCCGTGGGGTGCCAATAGCAACTCTTACACGCTGTCTGTCTGTCGTCTTGTATTTCGTTTCATGTCTTTGCAATGCTCTGTATGTTATCTGTTTTTAACATCGTGGATTTAAATGTATTACAAAGTTTATGTGTTTGACGAAGGGGTCCACTGGGATGGCGTGTGATTGAAGTTACTTTCAGGAAAATCGTTTAATAACGGCAAATCGACGCGATTTTAGTTAATGACTAAATCAAATTCAAAAACAAAGACAAATACCGGTGGAAGTAAAGGCAAGTTACAAAGAGTAGCGTATTCATCGTTCTGTAGAAATGAAAACGGGAACAGATTGCCTGGAACAGACCGACTGTTTCGTAAGAAGTTTAGGGCTGCGACACCTAAATAAAAATATTTTCCCTTTACTCATATGACCACAATGTAAAACTCTTAACTCTTACAGTGCTGAATGAATGAAATGCACCTTTTCAATCAGGAAAAATGTACAAAAATATTCTTACTTCAATATAGTTTTGGCCAGAACATGTAATGAAGTAGCGGACAGTGTAGATTCAAGATCAGACCGCACGTTATGTGCAGTCTGATCTTGATGTACACTGTACGCAATAACAACTTAAGTCGGTTCCAGCACTTTAAGGGTTAAAGGCCCAATAGCGGCCAAACTATACAATGTGGGTGTTAAAGAGCACTTGAATTTAAATCGTATCATTTAATAGTATGGAAAAACTGTGAAGAAAACAATCTGCTTTCGTACGGTCCGGTCCAGTGTCAGTCGCTGGCAGAAACATGAATTCTAAAACAGGGTTAAAAGTTGCCAGGTCGCTAAAATTTGTGTTTATTTTTTACTTGGTTTTAAATTTCATTTTCAGTTTAAGCATCGCCATGTACTTTATTTGGGCAAAGAGTTCTGGTTCAATCGGTACCCAACATGGCTGGTAATCAAGGGGTCGTCAGTTCGAGTCCAAGCAATCCTCTTTTGTAGGATTAATTGTTGCTTTTGAGATGGGGCTCAATCCTTGCTCTTATCATAACTGAACATTGCGTTCACGATGTTTATATGGGACAGCAGCCAGTGGCTTTGACAGCGTATTATATGCGAAGAGCTGTTAAAAACGCCAGGAACGAGTGCATAGTTGCTCTGGTTGGTGTGATATTACTGAAATAACGTTGAAACGGATTTGAACACCAACACAGAGATGAAACCCTGTTCGGATCCCTGAATTATCGCACTTAAAACCAATATCCTGATGAACAAATTTCATTATTTAAAAACTAAATTGCGTTGGATGCACGCATAGTGTAACTTAAACTGTAGCTGTACGTTAGGTGCAGGGTGATCTTTGTCTGCACATGTTTTTGAGGCTGCAACAAGATTGAGGTCAACCATTTCCCTGCCGAGTACACAGGATAGACTTTTCTGAGATCTCAACGAATCGTACCTTTACCAGACGATGCAATTTGAGGCAAGATTGAAAGCACTTGCAGACGACCAAACAAAGACGGCTTTAATTGCGATATTCGTGAAATGGTAGAAAACAATGTGGAAAAAGGAGGCCATTCTGGTTACCTGTTCTTTCTCCTTTTCCAACAATGTTTTCAAAAGCTCTCTCCGCCGAGGTCGTTTAAACTCGGAATTGCGTTGTAAAGACCTAATGAAAATACGTCGAAGTTCTGGGCATAGGTCTGCATCATGCAGCCGACATTGTGAACTCAAGATCCAACTGCACGCTTTGTGTAGTCTACCCTAGATCTACACGTACGGTATTTACGAAAGCTACACAGTTTGCCCTTGACAGAGAACGATCAACCCTTAAGCTGCTAAGCGCGACTCACTGACCTTTTGTGGAGAGAGTAGATCAAGATCAGACTGATCTTGGATCTACACTGTCCGCTAAGGACATATTTTTTCTTCAAAAAATAAGTTTGAAATAAATGTACATGTATTTGTGTTTTTACTATCGACTTGAAGGTATCGTTTAACTTATTCGGCAGGGTATGAGTTAACCCTTGTCCTGCTAAATAAAAGAAATGAAACTTTCAAGCCCTTAGTAAACACCCACGTTCTCCTCTATTGTTGGAGGAAAGATATCTCCTTATCGGACAGTGTAGATCACAGATCAGACTGCACGTTCTGTGCAGTCTGATCTTGATCTACATTGTCCGCAAAAGGTCAGTGAGTTGCGCTTAGCAGCCTGAGGTTGAAACAGGACAAAGGTAAATAGAGTATAGAACAAGGAGATTCTTGTATAAAGAATACCACATCGTAAGGAGGCTGGCTACCTTTGTTTCTGCATTTGTTGTAAATGAAAACATGTGCTTCTATAATTATCACGACTCCCATTTATTCGGCTATCATCTGTACGTTTCCCCTTAAAGTACATTTCATAAGTATACACGCTTTTGCGGTAATGGTAGATTAAGATTAAGGTGGCAAAAAAAAAAACGTGCAGCCTACATTTTAAAGTACGTTTCCGTTCTGTTGAGACCGTATTAATTACTGATATAAGGCGCTGAAATGGCAGTTAAATGTTCTTTTTCCTTGACTGAAAAATACAATTTTGTTTTTTGGCGAATTCATGGTTACCATTTACCTGTGTCCCGGAGAATGAGATCTATAAATAGTTTGCAGTTAGAAGATTCAAAGTGACAGCTCCTACCGTTTCTTCACTTTTCTTGTTAGAGAATTTGCATATTTCTTGTGTGTGTGTCTTTTTTTTACGAGATTCGTATCTATAAAGCAGCAGAATGTGGAATGACACAAACCTAGATAGAGTTTTTTGCTGTAGGGTTGTTCAGACATGTAAACTTTCAGCCGAGCTCTTATTGTTCAACAATGGTACCATGCAGGGTTGTCGAATGTTGTGAGCTCAAATCCCGACTAGGACAAACCGCTATTTAACCCTTAGGCTGATAGGTGACGTTTTGCGGACAGTGTAGATCAAGATCAGACTGCACAAAACGTGCAGTCTGATCTTGGATCGACACTGTCCGATAAGGCGATATCTTCCCGCCCCGAAAAAAAAAAAAATTTGAAATAGCAATATTTGGGTTTCTACTATCAGTTCAAAAGTTTCATTTCACTTAATTTGCAACTTAAGGGTTGCAAATATACACTTAGTGTATACTTTATAATAGAAATTCGATTATTTGGCATTTTCACATAGGCTGTAGGCTATTGTTAAACATACCACTGGCGAATTCGAGTAACATTGAAATGACAACGTCTGTATCTTATGAGATAGGAAACAAGGAATTTGCCTGTAGTTGCTTGTGCTTTGCGTGTAACAAGAAGTTGCCTCTTGTCCCGGAATTACTTCAAGAGCTGTCATTTATTTAAGCTTCGCGGCGGCGTATTATTCTTTAAACTGCTAAAAAGGAAAAAAAGGCAAACGAAAATTTCCACTCAATAGTAAAAACCCAAGTACTGAGATTTCAAAGTTGATTTCACCGGAAAGAAAAAACCGTATCGGACACTATAGATCAAAAGGTCAGACTGCACGTTTTGTGCAGTCTGATCTTGATCTGCACTGTCCTCAAAAGGTCAGCCTAAGGGTTAAAGCAGGTAACTTGTAGGCTGTTTTGAGTGTGATAAATAATTAGCTCTTTACCACACGACTACAGTCTAGACTCGTCCAAATTTAAAGCATTTACAGACCACACATAAAAAAAATCGCTCGCATAGCGTTTTCCATGAAAGCGTGGAAAATATGGCAGGAAAAGAAGGAAATGCTGGTTACCAGCTTTTTCCAACAGGGTCGTTATAACTCGAGATTGTGTGGTAAAGAGTTAGGTAAAGCAATCAAGCAACAGACCTCGTATTCAAATTTAGTGAAGCAAGGTTGTTTAAAAAACATGGTATCTTTACATATACGACAGTGTAGACCCAAGATTAGACTGCACAGTTTTCGAAGTCTGGTCATGAATCTAAGTTATCCGCACATTTTAACTCTCAGCTGGGGTCCAATAGCTTGAGTTTCAGTTGGCGCCCCAAGGATGAACCAACGGTTATACATAAATATCAAAATTTGACAAACTTCATAAGCATTCCGCAGTATACACCATAATTCTGTTTTTTTTTTTCCCTGTACAAACCCACTTAACCCTTTCCCAAACAAGCCCTGGTTTTCACGTGTCTACAGTACAAGGCTTTTGAAAACACTGTGGGAAAAGGAGAAATTGCTCGTAATGAGCAATTTCTCCTTTTCCCACAGTGTTTTCTACCCTTTTTGATAACTTTCTGCCATTCTCATTCAATTTGAAATTGCCGTCTGCAAACTTTCAATTTGGACCAGTCCAAAATTTGTCGTTTGGGAAAGGGTTAATGTTTAAGAGTCGTTGAAGTAATACTGCCGACTTCTTATGTATTAATTATTTATCTCGATTTAGACTATAAACCCATTACATCTGAGCAGAATCTGGGCTAAACCAGAGCGAGTTGTTAGACAGCAAACACGTACAAAAAAATTCGGATACCGATATACCAAATGGAAATGTACATTGACATACAATCAATTACTCATACCGAACATTGTTTCCAGTTGTCACACCGTTTTCGAAAGCCGCTTAACAAAGACACATCGCAACAATTTACTAACAACAAGAAAAGGGTTACGTATTTCGATGGAAGACATTTTGTTTCCACAATGTCTGGAGAGTTGATTAGATCAACTACACAGTCTCGTAACGCTCTTCAATGTTTGAGTCATACCCTGGCAAAAGGGGGCTTAACGCATCTCTGTTATCTATGATACCAAGCAAGTCATTATTTAATCGTGGAACCGTACAGTCCATTTTCTGTAACAAGCGACCGACTCTCTAGGTAGAATGGTCCTTTGACATCCAGAAAATTGACCAAAGGCAAAAAGTGTCGGGTCAGGTCAGCCTGTGAGGACTGCGCAGGCTGACCCAGGTCCATATTCTTTGCAGATGCATTAAACCCCCTTTTCACAGAGCATGACTCATTTAGAGGTGCCTATAAATTCGTCCTTAGCACAATGGAAACATACTTAGTCATTTACCAGAAAATCCCGAGTTTTAACGACCCTTAGAATGAAGTCTTTAGAAAACATTGTGGGAAAAGGAGAAAATGCTGATAAACAGAGTTTTCTCCTTTTCCCACAATGTCAATTATTTTTGAAAGACTAGAGCTATGCTTTGGGTTATTTTTAATTTGTCATCTGCAAATGCTTTCAATTTGAACAAGTGTAAATTTTATTGTTTAGTAAACAGTTAAAGCTTTGAAAACCAAACCTGTGTTAGCTATTTAACGCCATTTTCAACAGTTTTAGTCCATATTACGGGGACAGCTGAAACGCGGGCAACCGTATCGATCAAAGGTAGATACATGAAATGGAAAGTAAGTCAGCAGAAAAGAAACTTTTCACAGTGAACACTTTTAAAATTGTTTGGCCATTACACCTCACAAGTTTACAAGCAACAAAGACACCTATTTTTTTCGGGAGCCTTTGATGGAAAATAAAAGAGCAAGTAAAGGTCTGCTTATTACTCTATCCCTATCAGCGCCATAGGCGAAAACAAAAAAAGGGGGGCTTTCGCGGACTTTATACGTGTAGATCAAGACTGGACAACATAGACCGTGAAGTCTGGTCATAGATCTATACCATTTGCTTGTGCAATCGGGCTTATCACAAAGAAATCGCTCTTGACTCAGTTGATTGTAGTATGAGCTGCTGGAAAAGGTCTTGGGGCGTATTCACCGACCATTCTTAAAACAATCTTATTCTCCAAGAATATCTAAATTTGAAAGTAAAACAACTTCTGATTGGCTAATCAGAAGTTGTGGTACTTGCGAATTTAGAAAATTATGGAGAACAAGACTAAGAACGTTCTTAAGAATGGTTGGTGATTACGGACTCTGGTTGATACAGTTGGCGTTAAAGCATTTTACTTACTGTTTTCATACACACACACACACACACACACACAAAACCGGCCAGCTACATAAGCGTTTGCCAGTGGTAATGTACCCTGGTCCAATAATGTCCCCACGACATATTTTTTGCCAGGAAATATGCTCATATAGTTAAGCCTTGCCCTGTGAAAACGGGCCTTAATGTATTTGCAAGAAGTATCGGCCATGTCAGCTTGCGAAGTCCGCGCAGGCTGACACTGGTGGAAACAGTTTGCTATTTGTAAACTTTCTGCATGTCAAAGGACCATTCTAGACTATTGGTAGACTAAATGGACTTTATGGATTCATAATTGTGTGATGACTTGCTTGGTATAATGCAGCACCGAGATGCATTAAGCCCTCTTTTGCCAGAGCATGACTCATATTCTTTTTCGCAACATTGAACTCGGTTTTGTCATTCAACCATACCTTTACTGTTTCAAAATATATACACAAACTTGATAACACAACCCCGAACGTTTAAACAAATACTTGTGAAACCGCTTTTTTTTTAGTTATTTATTATGTCATACATTACGCAAACTCAGTTTCTATCATCGAAAAAAAACTTGAACAGGGAACATGAACAAAACATGCATCAGGGTCAAGATATAATGCATTCATCTGAAGATGCAGCATATCAAATGTAATCCGAAAAATTGGACCCAAAACGGTTGTAAAAATGTCATTGATACAGTTCTTGTTTGCGTTTTTCCGCGTCGTTATCGAGTTGTCGTGACACTCGCCTGACGTGTCCGGCTCTACAACATAAAACCGTCACTTTGGCCATGTCCACTGGTACAGAGCAATAATATTTGACCAAAGTTCCCACCCCGTCTTTGCATATTCTGTACAGTCCACAGGTGTCCCAAGGGATCGTTTTCATAATCCCAGAGACGTGTACTAAAACTCATTTCCATGCATACCAAACAAAGTATTCAGTGGATAAATACCGAAAAAAGGTTAAAAAGGTTCGGGACTTTGCCCTATTTCGTGCACATATTTTCCCGCATCACAATTTTCTCATTGGTAGCCTGAAGCACCGCTGAAAATCAATGCAAAACGGAGGTCGTAAAATGACTTTGCTTTGACAATGGAGGGTCGTAAAAACCTACTGTCTAATTATTAATAGCTAAATGAAGCGAACGCGGGCTTGAAGCTAATCGCTCGTTTCAAACGGAGAGGATAAACGTTATTGTGGTAATAATTTTAGTACAGGGAATATCATGCAAGTTGTAGCTGGCCGGCACGCACAACGCTTTTACAAATTCGGACCATTTTTCCACACTAGCTCCTAAAAAAATCGTAGCAAACGTCCTTGAAAACCCTCATGTAAACTAGGGATAAGCAACACGATGTGTAATACAACAACACAAGGGACAACGTTTTCACAGTGGGAAACCATGCACTGTTAGATTATCTCATAGTAACACTCTGTCTTTAAATGCTGCTTGCTGCATGACGCAAACAGTGACTTGCCGGAGGTAACATGTTCCAGAAATCCATGGACCAAATCAGGGACCTACATGTAAGACCATTAGAAGGGAAATGTAGACAATGCGAGTGAGAAAGTGTTTGGTTATGTTCTTATAGGACGAAGTAAAGCTCAGTAAAATGAAGTGTACGTTGGACCGAATAATTTGAAAATGATGAGTTGTTCCCCTTACCGAAATGTTGGACTGTGTTCTGGTATCAAAATGCGCACAGTATTAAGTTTTCTTTCCTGTACAAATGGCAAGAATGCTCTAATACCAGTCTCAAACGATACTTATTGTGTTTCCTGCATATTTCGCGTATACAATAATCTAAGTAGTTGTAACTTATTTGTACAAATGCATAAGAAGTATGCATTCGAAAACAAGCTTTTTAGCATCTACTAAATTAAAAGAAGATAATTCCCATGATGAGAGAATTCCGAGAATGGTAACGTTTTTGTGAATAATATCGGTAAATAATAGACTAGCCGGTACCCGTGCAAAAACTACTACACACTGACATATTCTATAGTAAGAAAATCGGCCTTAAATAGTATTGTGGTTGGGAATGAATTCCACTATCTGTACACTTGCTTACCGTATTTTCTACCTGAAACTTATAAAGGTAATTACCAGTTATTATGCGATTAGGGGATTTACCTCTAAAATTAGAATAAAACGTTAATTTCAAAGACTTTTGGGAAACAGATATTATATATTCATAGATCCATTCTTATTTTATTACCATTTCATTGCAATAATTCCTCTCAGCGAATTCCACCCAATTTTCCAGGATTTGTGTTGCCTTTTGACATTTTATCCCCCGTAGAAAAAAATGTAAATAATTTCATTAAATGATAAATTTTCAAGGTTCTTGAGTATCGAAGTGTAAATAAATTTTCAGTGAGAATAAAATATATTTTTGCTCAGCAAGGGAAAAAGGACAATGATATTTTTGGTTACCACAAAGCATGTATGCACCTTGATTTACCTTGTTTAAACGTATCATTTGGCTGTTTTAACAACATTGCATCTTATATACGAGCAATGCTTCGTGAAAAGCGGTCTTAACGCATCTGCCAAAAGTATCGGTCCAGGTCAGCCTGCGCAGTCCGCGCAGGCTGACCTGGGCCGAAACTTTTCGTTATTAGTCAATTTTCTGCATGTCCAAGAACAAGACTACCCAATGATTCAGTCGGTTATTAAACAACACAGATTTTATGGATCCATAATTATCTGATGACTTGCTTAGTATCATCCATCACGGAGATGCATTAAGCCCCTTTTTGCCATAGCGTGGCTCATACTTATGTGTCATGCTCGCATTTAATCCCTTACCATACAAACCCGATTTTATACAACCTTTGGGTAGAAGCCTTATTTCAAAACATCCTGGGAATAGAGGAAACCTTTCTCCTTTCCCAGCAATCTTTTTCAATCTCTTCAGACACGTGACATTAGTTGAGCCCAGAGTTACCTTGTCGTCTGCAAATACTTTCAATATGAACGAGTCCAAAATTTTGTCATGTGTGGGAAAAAGGGTATACTGATTTACTGAAATGAAATCATTAAATTCAAACCATTAATCCCCCCCTCTTCAAAAGTAGTAGTAGTAATAATAATAATAATAATAATAATGGTAGCAAGTGAGCTCTTTTCGTCAGAAAAATAAATTGAAAAAATAAATCCCAGCAATTTCTTTTGTTTTGTCAATACATTTTTTACACGTATTTGTGCGTTAATGCTTATCCTGCTGAATAAGTTAGATGAAACTTTCAAACTGATAGTAAAAATCCAAATAATTGCTGTTTCAAACTTATTTTATTGGAGAAAAATGTCTCCCTATCGGACAGTGTAGATCCAAGATCAGACTGCACGTTCTGTGCAGTCTGTTCTTGGATCTACACCGCCGCAAAAGGTCAGTGAGTCGCGCTTAGCAGTCTTATAATTAAGCCTTAATTCGTGTGAATTATTCCCATTTCACAAGGAAGATTTTAAAGCGGTCTACTTTAGATTTGTTTTGGTGGATACTGAGTCAACCAAGGTTGAAAAACTGTTTGTCTTATAGACAGCATAGAATACACATTTTACAAGACCAATGATAAACGGTCTAATAATTACTATAGTGCATTTTAATGGTACACGTTGAAACTTTTATATTTCATAAATACATAAAACCGTACCTAACTCACAGTAAACTAGCACATTTCTGTCATAACTAAACCATAAATGTATAATACGGTGGGACATTTAATTTCAAAGGTCCAATATATTCACAACGATATGGTCTTGTTATAGTGCCTTTGTTTGTATTCAAATGATCAAAATATAGACGTTTTATTGCGAAGCGTTCAACCCCGGGGCGGCCGGCCTAACATATTCATGGTTAGTTTTATTGCAAGGCTAGTACTGATTTAGTATGATTTTATTCCGCATTATCTCTACCATTTATCTTTACTGTAAGAGGTGGTCTGGTCAAAGTCGGAGCGATGGTATAATATATGGATCGGGCATGTATGACCGAAGTCATTGTGGTATGGAAGCTGAACTCGTCATCTATAAAACATTTCTTTCGACAGAAATCCAATAGAAATCAATTTAACCCTTCGAACGCCAAGAGTGACCTAATGCGCCGCCGCTGGCTTTGTAGTTCATGGCCAGAATGGACAGAGAGCGCTGTCTGATCTACAACGTTCTTTTTTTTTTCCTGAGACATCCGCCCAAAGGGGCTTTGACTTTACAATACGTTTGTTCTTCTTTTATTTCATGATCTCAAATGAAAATCACGTGTATACATAGCATTTGGTGAAACCGAGAAACAGTATCCACGAGCAAGTGAACAGCACTGCTGAATGCGATAAAAAATCAACATTTTTTTCTAAACTCAAAAGAGAAACGTTTTTTTTTTTCAATTCTTTAAAATTTTGATGAGAATGAAATGCAACAGCTCTTATATTTGGATACAATCTATGTGAGCGGGCGCTCTGAAAAATGCGGGTTTGATGCATCCACGTGGTTTATTACACAGAGCAAGTCATCACATAATTATTGATCTATTAAATACATATTTCTGACAACCGACTAAACCATAAGGTAGAATGGTCAAGCATCATGAATTGGACAAGCAGAAAAGTTATACACAAACAAACAAACAAAAATAAAAAAAAATCGACCTATGTTAGCCTGCGCGGAATGTGCAGGCTTATACGGATCAATACTTTTTGCAGAAGCATTCAAGCCCCTCTTACAGAGCATTGGCCCTGTACATTTGACTTTTTTCGAGGGTTGAAAGTTGAATGTTGTTAATATGAAATGGTGACATCACCTTCCATGCAGTATGGCCGTGATCGACACCGTTAGCAAAAAGATAACAAACACATTTTCGTTTTCTTCATTTTATATGAATTATCATCTTTGTAATTATTGTGAAGCATCGTCAAATCGGAAGAAACCAAAAAATGCATATGGACTAAGGGGTTGTACGATTTTAGCATATACCACTCAACCAAAGGGCCACCATGTAACAGGGTTACCAAAATTTGGCTTTAACTTTCCCCCGGTGGTTAGCGCGGCAAAGATCAAAGACTGCGGTTATTGCCCAAAATAGGTAGCAATTACTCCAATTTCGGCCAAGCTGTAATTGTTGCAATTCCTCGCGGGACGATAAATGGCCAAAGATAACGGCATAATGTAGAGATGGCACAAAACTATGGCGGGTGGTCTGGGTCAAGCTTTCCCTTTTAAGTTGTTCTTTTTATAGATAAATCGCCTAGACCCTTACCATGCAAAGAGCTAAATGACCGCGTTTTCACTGGGTCATTTTACCCTTCAAAATACAGTCAGTACATTTAATAAATTTGACCTTTTTTTTTTTTCTAAGGTCTGAATAAACAAGAAAAATCTTTAAGAAAAGATAGACAGCGTACATTTGCCCGCAAATAAGCAGAGGACCTTAAAATAAATGTGGAGACCTACATTTTTTACCAATCACAAATTTCTATCCACTAATTTTCTATCAGTACCAAAAAGTAGGTCAAAAGCTAGCACATTCATCTTCGCCGAAAAAAAAAAAAGTACACAACAGAAGAATAAATTTTCGACCATAGTTCAGACTAAAGTAAACGACAAGATAAGCAGCCATTTTTGCTATAATCTTAATGCAAGCTCTACCATTTGAGCAATCGAGCCAAGTCCTGCCAGCTATCGATTTTAATCTGTTTAAAGAATAGATAACCTCAACACGTTCTTGCACCGTTGTCTGTGCATGTCAATATTCTTCAAGGATTTGATTTGTCTGCTATGACACATCGCTATTCTGTACAGGATAAATATTAATACGTGGTGCGTAAATTGCAGCTTAAAACGTGCAGGCGGAAAATACGTCTGTGGAAAAATCCCGTTTTTCGCCAAAAATTTCTCAAGACACAAAATGATTTCAAACAGGGAAAATATTTTTTTTTTTGAATACCAGGTAGGTTTTAGTGAATAAACGTATATTTTATTTTGAAATTCGTTGCATTGACTGCCGCCTTGAAAAGTAGTCCGGTTCTGTGCCGATAATGCCCATATCATACAGGTTATGTATTTGAAAAATGCCACCTAGCGGAAGATAATGATTATCGCACTGCATGTATAAAAGTTACTCAAAAAATAACATTTGTGTTTCATTCATTCACGAATACCAAAAGGTCTTAGTAGTATCCACACCGATTTTACGTTGGATATGATACTATCTTTGCGTGCCTCGTGTTTTTCTCCTACCAGCACGTAAAGGCACAGCATTCTAAGCATTCGTAAAATTTCTATGAATTAATTCATTACATAACTTGCATACTTATTGACCAGAACTTGAAAAAACTTTGGTATTGTTCGTTCAGCAAATACTGACGTCATAGATCTAGTTATAAAATTTTAAAAGAGAACCGTTTACGAAATTAAATTGGTGTTACAGAAGCGTCGTTTGGCAGTACCGGAAATGATCATATCTTGAAATTTACACGTTATCTTAATTTTAACCAGTCACGTGACAGGTGTCACAACGCTCCCAGTCTATCAAATAAACGCTGTGTATCAAGCGCTTTCCGCTCCCTATTTGACCGGATACCAGTGAAAATGTGTAACTGGAGTAAACTCAGATTGCCTGTGATTACACAATTACGTATTTCCTCTTGCTTTACCCTTTACCTCACAAACCCTTACCCTTATGCATTCACAAAAGAAGGGAAAACATTTTGGGGAATAGAGAAAATACATAAAGTGCATCTCCTCAAATTGTAGATTTTTTTTTTAATATCTCAAAACATAACGCATCATCTGCTGGTATTGGTTTGCCCTTTTTGTCCTCGGAACACTGTGACTTACCTCGTTCTGCGCCATTTTAGAAAACAGGAGCTTTTGCGGATGGTAAATATAGGTCTAAAGATTGCAGAGAACGCGCGGTCTGATCGCAGATCTAAATTGTCCGTTTGTTTAATCGAGCCTATAAGATATTTTTCTTTTGGTTTGAGTGAATTGTAATTTCAATCATCCAGAAGGGTCGGCTTGTATATTAATTTTGAGGCTGCAAGACTTAACCCTTTACCACACAATCCCGACTTTTAACGACCCTGAGAAACAAAGCTTTTGAAAACATTGTGGGAAAAGGAGAAATGCTGGTAACCAGCGTTTTCTCCTTTTCCCACAATGTTTTCTACCCAACCAACAACAAATTTTAATTTTTGAGTAAAATTTATTTTGTCGTCTGCTAATGCTTTCAATTTGGACCAGTCTAAAATTTTGTCGTTTGGTAATGAGTTTAATTAAATCAGGTCAAAACTTTGCTGTTTTGCTGTTAAGGGTCAGCAGTTGTAAATTCTAGAACTTCTTACAAGACAAACCGGTTCGACTTATCATTACTTACATCAGTTAATCCTTATTATAACATTATTATCATAACATGTAACTCATCTGTATCTGTAACTCATCTGTATCTGTAACTCATCTGTACTTAGCAGTAAGCGAAATGTTTTGACTGCAAACAGCACTGAGAAACGAGTTAACTCTTGTACATACAAAAAGAGACTCTGAAATTATGATTTAATTCATTAAATAAATAAGAATTACTGCCCTGTGCATGTTAGAAATCAGATAAATGATGTCACTTTAACACTATAGAATCTGGTTCATTGGAAATTATCAACAGGGCAAATTGCGCACCCATCTATAAATGCCTATTCAATTGCATACATCTATATATGTGTTTTTATCTTTCGTCTTTAGTAAGGTAAACATAGTCCCGTTATGCACCGGTTTGTACCGCCCATATTGACCCAAACTAATCAAGTTATTATCATTAGGGCATTAAGTAGCACCTTCGTTTTATCCACAACAATTAGGAAATTTACAATTAGTTTTATCAGTGTTTATATTGTACCAAAACCTCTTGCGGTAAATAAAAATCGTTTACGTCTTTCTTAGTGTTTCTTTAAATGTACTGAGATAATCAACGAAATCAAGCACTAATTAAACTACTGCCTGTTTATAGGAGACCACAGACCAAGATCACACATTGACGTAGGCTACATGGCTACTTTGTCCGCTACAATCGCAAAGAAACATTACAGGAAGTGGTGTGGTGAATAGCCTTTGCTTCGAGTTTTTCTATGTGATCTTTTATTGATCTACCAGAAAACACAACTGTTGACTGGTCCATATTGAAAGCACTGGCAGACAACAAGATAGATATGACTCATTGATGAGATTTGTCTTTAAAACGATAAAAAAAAAAATGTTGGGTTTGACAAAATAATACTGCCCACGTTTTCCCTTCGTCCCACAAAGTTTTCCGTAGCCTTTTGTACAAGACACACCAAATAAGAAAGCAAAACACGTATATAAGTTGATAGAGAAATGAACGTTGTCGGATATAGAACATTGACTTTTCGTACAGCCATACTTTGAAATGTTTCGTGTAAATATTGATTTGTGTGATATTGTTTGGTATGTTATGATTTTTAATAGAAGTTCAATGATAGCACGACGACAATTAAACCTACGAATATTCTGGCGTTCTCCAATAATTGAACTATGCTCTGACAAAAGGGGGTTTAATGCATCCTCGTGACGCGTGATACCAGGCAAATCATTACATCAGTGTGGGTCCACGACATCCATTTTGTATAACAACAGACTGAATCATGAGGTAGACTGGTCCTTGGGCATGCAGAAAAAAATGGGCAATAGCAAAAAGTTTCGACCAAGGGTAGCCTGGGCGGACTGCGTCAATACGTTTTGTCGATGCATCAATCTCCATTTCACAGAGCATGGATCCGTTTCTTTTATCAGAGCTGTATACAAAGTACGTTACAAGGCGCTGCCACATTTTTCACTCACATTCAGGAAGGTGAGACGTTGCTAGCCTAGAGAGAAGAACAAAACCAGTCACTATAACTTCTTTCAATCTCCAGAAAGAATTTTGACAGAGCTGAGATTCGAACCAGTATTCAGCGAATACAACTTTAATAAAGTATAAATCGAAGAGTATATAGACAGAAACTCTGTTATCGATACAGCAGAAGACAATGGGATACGTAAACAACGCACTTTTTCTCTTTTATTTGAAGATTGAGGTCACTGTCGAAGTGTCTGGCACTTCATTCAGGGGAAGTAACTCATTAGGCTACAACATTCACCATACCAGAACGGGAAGGTATCATCCGTTGCTTCCAACATGCACAGCAAATAGTTACTGGCTATCGGATTTAAACAGATTGCTTTAAAAGATAGGGAGTTAAATGTAAAAATACACGAGCCGTTCTCTGGCAAAAGGGGGCTTAATGCACCTCCGTGATGCATTGTACCAAGCAAGTCATCACACAATTATGGATCTATAACAGCCACTTTTTCCAACAGCCGACTTATTCATGAGGTAGAATTATCCTTTGAGATGCAGAAAATTGACCAATAGCGAAAAGTTTCGACCCAGGTCAGCCTGCGCGGACTGCGCAGGCTGACCTGGGTCGATACTTTTCGCGATGCATTAAGCCCCCTATGGATATGCTTTTATGCGCTTTCTTTGTGGTTTTAAAAAAAAACCGTTGGATTTAAGAGTCATAGTACAATTTAGAATGGTCAAGGAAAACGAACCAACGTCTAGGTTTTCGACAAAGCCTGTCCAGAAACTGCATAGGAACAATGTTTTAATTTTTAAATGCCTCGTGAATCCATTTATATTTCTGAATTAATCAGTGAGCCTTACAATGATTATTTTGTTACTTTCCTCTCTTCTGTTTCATACACTACAAAGAAAACATTTGTGTCAAAACAACACGGATACTCCATAGTAGACGCCACGTTCTATATAGACCGATATTGGCTTCCCCAGTGGTTGTTATTAAACGTTTTTTTTTTTGAGCAGATCCTTCTTATAGATTGGTCATGTGTCTGACTCAGTCATATTAACCCTTTACCAAACATTCCTGTGTTTTAACGATCTTAACAAACAAAAACCAAGCTTTGGAAAACATTCTGTGAACACGAAAAAAATGCTTGTGACCAGCATTTCTCCTCTTTCCACAACGCTTTTGTTTTCAATCCAATCGAAGAGAGATTATTTCATGTTAAATTTCTCGTCTGAAAATGCTTTGAATTTTGATTAGTCTAAAATTCTGACTTCTGGTAAAGATTTAAATCGAAATCCGCTAAGTTGCGGTTTCTGTGTGTATAATTCAACACCAATTTAAGAATCTTGTCTACTTTCAATGAATAGTGTCCTTGAATGAATAGTGTCCTCATTTTGATACATCACATTAAAAATTCACACTTATGACGTTCTAAAAAAAAAAACACCCTGAAATTCAGACTTATTTTTACAAACATGAAGAAAGTAAGACTCCAGAGTTGGGGAAAATAATAAAAGAGTGTTTACTTTTTGTTATATTGATTTGAAACTTCGACCTTCGCTGAGGTGAGCAGGTGAGCACGAAAAGACTTTTCCTTAAGCACCAGCAAATTGCCAAAATTTATTGAACCTGTCGTGGTATTAGTGAAAATCCGAAATATAGAAATTCTTAAATTATTTCTGCCCGAAAATACTGACCGAAGAGTACAGTTGAGATTCACTGCACGTTCTGTGTTCTATTAAAAGGATAAAAGGCAATCACACGTTGATTTGTGGTTAGCCTACCTCATTTGGTGTGCTCTGGTGCTAGATATTTCTCCATATGAATAATTCTAAATAAGCCACTCTCTGGCAAAAGGGATTTAATGCATCTCCGTGATGCATTATACCAGGCAAGTCATCACATAATTATGGATCTATAATAGCCACTTTTTTAAACAATGGACTTAATCATAAAGTAGACTGGTCCATGAACATACAGAAAATTAATCGATAGCGAAGAGTTTTGGCCCAGGTCAGCCTGCGCGGACTGCGCAGGCTGACCTGGTTCGATACTTTTGCAGATGCATTAAGCTTCCTTTTAATAGAGTATGGTTCGAATAGATTTCGCACATTTTGTATAGCCAATAAATTGGAAAACGATATAAGACTTTTTTTCCCACAGAAGCCAAAGGTTAGCCGTTTCTTTACATTATTAAATTAATATAAAGCTTTTTTTCCACCAGGTAACAAATTTCGACTGTTGTAAACGTTTGGATATTGAGCTTCATTGCAAGTGGAGAACACCACTCGGACGAAACTCTTACTCATACATCCCATCTCTTATCAATGAGAGCGGACATATCTTTTTGGACGTCGCAAGTTTATTGAGTTAATAAGAGATCAAAGGGCTGTAACTCTTTCCCAAATGACCAAATTTTAGACTAGTTCAAATTGAAAGTATTTGCAGACAAAAAATATACGCATATTATGAATTTTTTTATAGAAAGGGTAGAAAACATTGTGGGACAAGAAGAAAATGCTGTTACCAGCATTTTCTCCTTTTCCCACAATGTCTTCAAATGTCCTTTTTTTGGGGGAAGATCGTTAAAAGACGGGATTGGGAGATAAAGGAGTAAGTTTTTAAGAGCAATTTAACAGCCGAAATGTCCAACCCACAACCAGGAAATGCTTTCACTACGAGCAGACGAAATGTCTTCATTGGCGCAGACGGACTCACAGCGTGCGAGGCCGCAACCTCATTTAATAATGTTTATACGCTATCCGATCAAACAGCTGATTTTATTAAAAATAACGCACGTGACTTCTACATTATTATTTATTTAAATCTACCTTGAGTTTTGACTTTCATCCGAAACTCGACTTTATCATAATTGTGCCAGGAATAAAAGACATGCTGGTAACAAAATAAATATGAGGCAGGCTCTGGTTAAAGGGGGCTTAATGTATCTCCGTAAAACACTGCACAATCAAGCTATCACATAATTATGTATCCATAACAGCCACTTTTTTAAACAACCGATTGGAACCTGGGGTATAAGGGTCCTTTGACAAACAGAAATTTGACACCTAGCGAAAAGTTTCGGCCCACGTCAGCCTGGCCGGACTGCGCAGGCTGACCCGGGCCGATACTTTTCGCAGATGCATTAAGCTCCCTTTTCACAGAGCATGGTTCACATGAAAATCTGTATATGCGTATTGCGTTAAACTGCCACATATCGAGCGCTTTGAGAAACAACTTAAATTAGGGTGTCCGTCTGTCCGTGAACTATTTTTGTAGTAAACGTAATCTTAACCGTTAAAGCGCCTTTTTCGACAAGTTATTTTTTGCGAACAGTGTAGACCAAAGATCAGACTGCACGTTTTGTGCAGTTTGATCTTTGGTCTACCCTGACCGCTTTGCTTAAACATTTTGGACAAAAGCAACATTGCAACTGCAATTATTAGGATATTACTTCTGAACTGAAAATATCTGCTTGATTTATTCGGCATATTCGGCGCTCTATGGGTTAAGTTTTGCTTTCATGTACAAAAACTTTGACAATTATTTAGGCTATTAGACAAATACTGTGGGGATGCAAGATGCAATTTTAGATACATGTATGTGCTTTCAAAGCGCTTAAGAATTATCTTCCCTTGGCCATGTTGTGTAACGCAGTTGAGGCTTAGGTACTCGCATCTGTCTTCTCTATCAAAGCCCTGGACATGTTCATAGCCATAAGAGAGATCGTTGTATTAAGCATGGGGTGGGCCAGCGTACGTTTCTCTTACCACGACGAAATAGTTCAGTAACTTATAATACATAGTACAAGATTTCTTTACATTTTTTTACCTACTCGTGTTTTCAAAATGGATATGTCTGAATTTTTTTCATCTGATAAAAGACTCAATTGTGCTCTACGCTGTAGTTTCGTGAACTGGTCCGGAGTGACAGACAAGAGTTACGTTTGAAAAATAAAGGCCGACATATAAGGTCTTTGAGAATTCCATGAATCAAAATTTTATCTTAACATGACCGTCATCATTGCACAATCCTCAGTAGTTCTTTGATCAAGGAGTTGCATCTTAAATAAAAAAATTCTGCTGTCCCCGATATCGAAGCTTTTCACATTGGAGTTTCTGTGGGATAAACACTGCACAACCTCAGTCTAGTACCGGTGAAAACAAGTAAAAGGCATAAATAAGAGAATTGTTGTCGTGATGTGATTGAACGAGTATTGAAAGCAAGATACAACTCCATCTAAATAGTCCAGTTATTTGTAATTAGTACTATCAAGTGCAGGGATAATACTACATTTAAATAAATCCGGGAAAAAAAAAAAACACACAAGAACACGCTATCTATTCAACAACATGAGTACCATTGCATGCCTCCTCAACTCTTTATCAAACGAAAAAAAAAATGGTCGTCTATATTGAAGGAAATTTCAAACAACAAATTAGATTTGGCTCGGTCAGTGGCATTTGTCTGTGAACGAATAGAAACTCTGTGAGAAAAAACGAGAAAATGCTGGCTAACAGTATTTTCCTCCTTTTCACACAATATTTTCAAAAGCCTTCTTTCACAGGGTGGGCTAGACATCTGGGGTATTTGGGAACGAGGTAATTCAAGGATAGAAACATGCTTAGGCAGAACCGCAAAATGCTTTCGTTTGTTCTTTGCAATATGCGTTTTTGACAGTATCGCTGATAGTTTTGTGCCTGTTTTGTTTAACAGTCGTTGGGCTTATCAGATATATTAATTGAATTATAGCAAGTATTTGTGATATAGGACTCTCTTCTGCCCTCCAAGTATAACAAGGTGTCATATTCAACTTCGGCTTATCAAGGTTTATTTACGGGTTTGACGACCTTTTGATTACGTCTTAATAAAACCATACACAGTTGCTGTGAAGCATTATGACGTAAATCATCACGTGATTTAATGGTTCCCAAACGCATTTTGGCAGCATGTAAGCGTTGAAGTTTTGGTGCATTTGTATTGTAAAGGCCCTTACTTCCTGTTTTACCCGAGCTTCGTAGCATTCGGGTGACGTAGGAAGGTACAGTGTTAAATTACATTTCAACGTGAATATACAGTTTAGACTGGACCAATAGCTTTGACTGAAACGTCGTCTGCCCCATGCCTGTTGACCGTATTCAGTGCTCTAACGGGGCGTTGTTGTCGTACTTTGTTGTTTCTTCAGCTATGAATTTGTTACTGCCGCTGAGTTTACGACCATTCATTTATAGTCCGAGTTATCACATATCAATTTAATGAAATAGAACATGGTTTTGTATATACATGTATTTCTCCTGCTTTTACTTTACGCACAAAGCGAAACAAACTGATAAAACAACGGTACCGAGCAATATATGGCTTGAGCTTTCCGAATCGTCCAAGTTGTGATTATTAGCATGTAAAAAAAATATTCAACTAAACCTATCAGAACTAAATAAAACCAGACAACTTCACTGACCAGGAAGAGTCCTCGGTAGCTCAGAGGTCAATGCGATGAACGATTATTAATCAGTAAATACCCGTTCGACCTTGTTACAGGCGCTGGTTACTTGGAATCCTTTTGGGTAAAACAATGATGTAGGACACCAACCTGCTACCGGATAAATCCTGGAACGACTTAAGTGGGTGGTATGTTGCCAAGGTAAGACCTCAATACAGTTAGGAACCATTTAAAAGACGAACAAAATCAATGAGAAATTCGAGACTCAACAACCTACAGAGAATAAAAAAAAAAACATCGAATATGAATCAAGTTTATTCATATGAATTGTATGTTATCCCATATCCTACCAAACTCGCACTGTTTAGTATGATAACCTAATTTCGTGAAGTTCTTGGTATTTCTTTAAGTCGTATGATTGAAACCATTGAAAAAGAAACGGTCAGCTTCGGGATGAGATCCGTGTGCTCGTAAGTGCATACACTATCCGCAAAATAGGTCTGATGGCGCAAATGACAAGAATAAGGGTTATTAACCCGCTAAGTCCCTATGTCATACATTGTGGGCAATGCTCTGGACAAAAGGGGCGTTCTCCGAGATGCTTTATATCAAGCAAATCATCACATAATTATGGATCTATAAAATCCATTTTGTTTCACAACCGGCTGAATTATGTGCTAGGATGGTCCTTGGACATAAAGAAAATTTACCAGAAGCAAAAAGTCTCCGTGATGCATTACACCAAGCTAATTATCACATAATTATGGGTCAATAGAAAACAATTCTGTCTTCCAACCGGCTGAATTATGTGATAGGATGGTCCTTGTACATGCTGAAAATTACCAGAAGCAGAAAATTCAACCCCTGTCAGCCTGTGCCGGCTGACATGGTCGATACTTTTTTGCAGATGCAATCAACTCCCTTTCATGCAGCATGATTCATATCCTTTCGAAAGTAAGATTTCGATCCTTCTCACTTATCCGGAGTGTTTGAAAATATTTATTCAGCACGTTACAATCAAACATCTTGCAACTTTAAACCATTAAATACTACCCCAAACAAACAACTGTTTGTTAAAGGAAAGCAAGATACCTTTCTTCATATACACAAAAAGCCTAGCGAGAAAAAAGAGAAACTCATTTTCCGATAATGTTTTCAAAAGCTGTCTTTTGCAAGGGCGTGAAAGGGTGTGTGAATAAAGGTTCACCTTTAAGCTGCTAAGCGCAACTCACTGACTTTTTGAGGACAGTCTAGATCAAGATCAGACTGCACAGAACGTGCAGTCTGATCTTGGATCTACACTTTCCGACAAGGAGATATTTTTTCTCAAAAAAAAAAAAAGTTTGAAATGCAATTATTAGTGTGTGTTTTTTTTACTATCGACTTGAATTTATCGTTTAGTTTATTGAGCATGATTATGGATTAATTTACTTCAGTATTATTTTCCAATAGACAGGACAGATTATCATTCCAATAGTTAGGGTAGTTCTTAAGCGCTGAACCTAGCTGTACTGAGAAATTCGAACCCGGACGCACTTTTTGAAAGCATGGCTAATGAATCTGTATAACCTCAGCGCATGAATCTGTATAAACCCATTGTATAATACTTCGATAGGTAACAGGTGTATAATTAAGACATTTGTATGCACTCTGTCAAGCTTGAAAAGATCACTATCTTATGCCTTATGGTAAGTGCAACAATATATTTTATAAACCCGACATTTCGTTGTGAATATCATTTGAGAACTGTAAGATAACTTTTGCAAAAGACTTAACTCTTTACCAAACGACACAATTTTAGACTGGTCCAAATTGAAAGCATATGCAGACGTCAAAATAAATGTGACTGAAAAATTGAAATTTGTTTTAGGAAGGGTAGAAAACATTGTGGGAAAAGGAGAAAATGCTGGTTACCAGCATTTTCTCCTTTTCCCACAATGTTTTCAAAAACCTTCCTCCTCAGGGTCGTTAAAAGTCGTGACTGTGTGGTAAAGAGTTAAACTTTATCCTGCTAAATACGTGAAATGAAAATTTCAAATCGGTATAAAGATATTTTTAATTTATTTTTAGGGAAAAACGATCTCCTTATCGGACAGTGTAGGTTCAAGATCAGACTGCATGTTCTGTGCAGTCTGATCTTGATCTACACCGTCCGCAAAAGGTCAGTGGGTCGCGCCAAGCACCCAAAGGGTTAACTCTTTACCATACGACAATTTATTAGATATGTCCGTAAATTAGGCCTAAATGTTGCTTCAGTTATACGATTTGTTCTAAAAAGGGCGGAATATACTGTGAGGAAACAAGAAGTTGCTAATTACCAGCATTATTCTAATTTTCTAACGATATTTTCTAATGTTTCCTTTATTTAGGTTTGTTAAAACACGGGATTGTTTGGTAAGCGCGGGGACCATTACCAAAGTAGCTAAGTTGAAACGTAAATAAATAGAGTTTATTTTAGTTTAAACCTGTTTATTTTTAGATCGATTGAGAAAAACAAGTACTTGAAACTTATTCTAATCTCTTTCGATTCTGCATCCTGGAAACTACACCAGTACTCGCGCCGAATGTGTGGGCGAATGAAGGGTTTAAGCTGACACCGGCTCCCGGGAATCCAACACGGTACCTTATAGTTAAGAGGCCGACACTCTACTTCACCACCACGGACACCACGTAAATAAAGGTAAATAAACAAAAAACAGCGAGAGGCAACATTAATTTTGCAAGAACCGAAGGATAAGACAATAATTTATGCTGTGAAGATGAGGAATTGTTTCTTTTAAATCACTGCTGGCATGTAAACACACCAACGTGGTATGATTGATATACGTGCTTAAATCCCTACGAGATGGCAATGTTTTAGATTTGACTATGTAAAGATCACAAATTAAAGGTGATGAAAATGATGGAATTTGTCTTTGAAAGGGTAAAAGACAAACAATGACAAGTATGAAACATTGCTTTCCAGTACTGTTGCCTTTTCCAGCGATGTTTTTACATTTTTTTTTTCACTTCAGAATCGTAAGAAGACAGAATTGTCTGGTAAAGCTTTAAGAAAGAATTATATTTCCCAATTCCAATACTCCAGAAAAAAAAAAAAACCACTTATGTCATATCATTACTGTCTCTACACTATGACAAGCAATGGGGCAATGGGATCATATAATAACTAAGATTTCTATGATTGCTACAGTTATTTGCCCTTTTCTAATGTTTTTCCGTGAGATACTGTGACTGCAATGAAAATACAGACCATCGTCCCACGGTGGGCGCCAATGTAAACATAACCTTCCAAGGCGTGGTTTGAACCATAGACCTCTAGGTTCAAAGGCGAACCGCCTACCTCGTCGCTACAAAAGCTATCTCTATAACAAGGCAGTATAATTGTGGACCCCCTTATACAAACACAAGCTATAGATTTATATTAATCTGTGGGATAGATTACTACAGATATTTCATGGTAAATAATTGTACCAAGTTTGAAGTTCCCAAGCAAACCAGGCTCAACCTTTTTTCCCCGAGACAAGCTTTAGATCCAGTTTGTCGAACGACAACGTGTCCCTGAGCCTGGCGACTACACTACCTACAAAGGATACCTACATCTTGTTACCTACATCTTGCTAAGTTTTAAGAAACAAAGACAAATCGCAGACCACCTAATTTTTCAAACAATGTTTTGTTTTCCAACCTACATGTACCGGCTGCCTGAATTAAACAAAGCAATATACTCTCCACAAGCGGGGATGGGGGGTGGGTGGGGGTGGGGGTAGGAGAGAGATCATACCTGGCTTATCAATCAAATAGTTATCGAGTGCTTAAATTAAGCCTTTAACAAACAATCCCGAGTTTTAGGGACCCCGAGACAAGTAACTTAAAACAAAAAAAGGAGAAAAAGTAGAGCAAACTGGCGTCCAGCATTTTCTTCTTTTCCCATATTGTATTTGTCCTTTAAGGACAAATTGCATGTTTTGAGCCACATTAATTTGCACATACTTTCAATTTGGACAAGTCAAAAATTTTGCTGAAGACCATTGGCGGAAACGAATCCCAGTCCCTCTGGTAGAGGGACAGATAACGCCACTGAAGCAAACCAAGATGACAAGGGCAAACACTCCCTCTCTGTTTTCAAAGCCGTCCTCTTTAGTGTCGTTTAAACTCGGGTTTATGTCGTAAAGAGTGGTAAAGAGTTAACTCTTTACCAAACGAAAAGTTCTAGACTGGTCCAAACTGAAAACCTTTGCATACGACAAATTATTTGTTGCTCAAGTGATGATTTCTGTCCGTGATAGGGTAGAAAACATTGCGGGAAAAGAAGAAAATGCTGGTTACCAGCATTTTCTTCTTTTCTCGCAATGTTTTCAAAAGCCTCCTTCCTCGGTGTCGTTAAAACTCGAGTTTGTGTGGTAAAGAGTTAAAACAGACAGGGAGGGCAGAGAAGAGAACTACTGAACTGAGAAGTGACGAGGGAAAATCTTTTACCCGTTACCCAACAATCCCGAATTTGAACGAGTCAGCAGAAGAGTGTATTTGTAGTAGGAAAAGGCGAAAATGCTGGTTGTCAGCGTTTTCTCCATTTCCCATTATGTGTTCTACCCTTTCAAAACAAAATCCATTATTTTAGGTACATTGAATATGTAGCCTGAAATAGGTGAATTTGGACGGGTGTGAAATTGTGGAAATCCTTTACCAAACAAAATACGAGCCGTGCTCTGGCAAAAGGGGGCTTGGTGGATGCCCATGATGCATTGTTCCAATCAAACCATCACATAATTATGGATCTATAATGGCTACTCTTTTATCAAATGACTGAGTCATGAGGTAGACTGGTCCTTGGACATACAGAAAACTGACTAATAGCGAAAAGTATCGACCCAGGTCAGCCTGCGCGGACTGCGCAGGCTGACCTGGGTCGATACTTTTTCGCAGATGCATTAAGCCCCTTTTTCACAGAGCATGGCTTATTTGTATTTTCATCACCCAGCTGACGAATGCATTTTAACACACTGTTGGGGGGGGGGGGGGGGAGAAAGAGAAAAATGCTAGTAACCAGCAATTCTCATGTTCCCACAAGATTTTCCCCTCTCTGTACGCAGAAAAAAGCCATGGGTTTAGTTTTCAGTCTGTCGTCCGCAACCTATCAAAAATCGATCAGTCTCAGATTTTTTAAAGAAAAGTTAACTGCTTTTAAAGGTTGTTGTGACCTTTATGTTTCCCGAAATAGCGGACAAGGTAGATTCAGTTCAGAATGCAAAATTCAGCTACGTTGAAAAGCTGTAAGTTATGGCGTGCCTAGTGCTCAGAGCAATAATCTTAAGAAAGCCCCCCCCCCCCCCCCCCCCCCCCCCCCCCCCCCCCCACCCCCCCACCCCCTCCAAGAAAACAAAGGACATGGATACACAAGTATACTTTAAAGCTCAATAACCAACGAATGTAAGATTCTGTTTATAAATCACATAACTGTAATTCCAGGATTAGTCTGCATTTAGATCTATATCAATACCTGTGTATACCTACATCAGCCGTGCTCTGTGAAAACGGGGGGGGGGGGGGGGGGGGGGGGTTAAATGCATTTGCAAAAAGTATCGATCAAGGTCAGTCTGCGAAGTCCGTGTAGGCTGACTTCGGTCGAAACTGTTTGCTTTTTGTAAATTTTCTGCATTTCAATAGAAAATATTGGCCAGTAAATTTGTGCCTGGCATGAATTTGAAGGAAAAAAAAAAACGTGCAGGCATAGAATACTTTCAATACTTTCATAAATGACGTCATTTTTGCCAACATGACGTCACAAAATCCTATCTTAAAAGTGTGTAAGACCAGAACATTCGTAAAGGGCATATTGCATTGAAAGCAAGGGAGGTTATGTGATAGATTACAATAGCTAGGCTAGGTTATTCAGGACGGAAGAAATCTGATAATAGCGGACTCTATACATTTTAGCTCTGGTCTCACGGTCTGGACTGTCTAATCTTGGTCTACATTGTCCACAAACGCATGTCAAGCTCTGTTAAGCGCTCAGACATATATCTACCATTAGAAACCTAAAAATGAAAAAATAAATACTCAACCAGTGATCCCTGGGTTTCAAGCTCTATACCTAACAGACTGAGTTACCGGGCTCGGCTACCCACAAAAACAGCTGCGTTTCTGATAGACTTTCTTAGGGGTAAATCTATAAAGAGCCTCGTTTAATAGAGCGGACCCACTTTTTTCTGTGTAATTCCGAGACTAATAAATAGCAGGTATATTATATATGTCATTGCGAAAACTATGACGTATATGTGGAATGTGTCTGTATTTTGTTATACAAACCAGACAGCACACCACAACAACCGCTTTGTGAAGCCACTCTATGGACGTATAATTCATTCAAAAGCAGTCCTTAGAACAAGTGTCTGATTGTGTTATTTGGGTTTTTTTGAGACTCACCGACGAATTTAAGCCATCCCCTGTGAAAAGAGGGCTAAATGCACCTGCGAAAAGTATCGGTCCAGGTCAGCCTGCGCAGTCCGCGCAGGCTGACCTGGCCCGAAACTTTTCGCTATTGGTCGATTTTCTGTATGTTCAACGACCAGTCTATCTCATGATTAAGTCGGTTGTTAAAAAAATGGCTATCATTTTTTATCCATAAATATGTGATGGCTTGCTTGGTGCTATGCATTACGGAGATGTATTAAGCCCCCTTTTGCCAGAGCACGACTCAGTTACTGATGCTTACCATCACTCCAATGGTAATCACCGATAGTCGTATGCATTGTGTAATCGCAGAAGTGTAAGTTTTTAGGTTTATTCACGTTTTCCTCATTTTCTGTAGAAACTTTTCCGCAGGATTTTCAGGTTTACTGATAAACCTGCCGAATAAGTTAAATGAAACTTTCAGGCCGACACTAAAACCTCGAACAATTCTATTTCTTATTTCTTTGGAGAACAATATAACCTTATCGGACGACTGCACGTTCTTTGCAGTCTGATCTTGATCTACACTGTCGCTTAGCAGCATAAGAGGTTATCCTTTTTTTTTTTTCGCCAATTAATTCATTATCACACACAATTTGTGTGCCTGCAAAAGACTGTTTTTGAAAACAATAAAGGAAAAGGAGCATTTGCTTAACACTACAAATCGTTTCTTTTCATAAATTCCCAATTCATCGCCAAGAAAGTGGGGGGGGGGGGCTTTTTTTTTTTTAATTTTTTGCTGTTGAATAAATTTTTTCTTACATACTGATAAACACTAGAAAACTTTTTTTCTGCATACGTAAAGAAATTGGACGGTTTTTTAAAATAAACATGTTTCTATCGCTCAATGTTATAGTATGCTATGTATAAATCTAATTAAAAAATAACACACACTCATGCTTAGCAATATATACCATAAGAATGCAATAATGTACATTTTTATGTATTACAGATAATATTAAAATGCCTCAAATGCCCTTAACTCTTTACCAAACACAGAACTTTAGACAGATCCAAACTGAAAACATTTGCAGACGACAAATGGAATTGGGCCCAAATGATGGGATTTGGCTCTGAAAGAGTAGAAAACATGACTGGAAAAGGAGAAAATGCGGATTCCATGTTTTGAAACTGCTGTTGAAACAGAGAGATGTAGGGTAAAGATTAACTTTCCATATACACCCCACGCAACTCAGATGGTACACTTCGTCATGTGGACTTAATACTAACAGAAGAGCTGAACGATACCAAACTGTCACAATTCAAAGATTTATCCGAAATCTGGATTTATCCCTTTCAGTATCTTTATCACATAACCTCCCTTTGTTTCAGTGTAATCTAGCCATTACGAATGTTTTTATTTTACACACGTTTGAGATAAGCGTTATGTGACGTCATTTCTAACGTCATTTTACACTACTGTCAAAGAGTAAAAGTCGGGTCCTACTTGGGGAAAGTCCCACATATGCATGTTCTGACCTATGGTTTGTGAAATATCTTCATGTGATTAAAAGAATCTGACATTCGTCGGATATTCAGATATAATTGTATTCAACTTGTCTAAACAATGTTATTTAGATTGTACGAGGCTAGCTCAAAAACACTTTTCTAAACTTGTTTCAGTGAATTTTATCTCAAATGCCAACACTTTTTCTAAACTTGTTTCAGTGAATTTTATCTCAAATGCCAACACTTTTTCTAAACTTGTTTCACTGAATTTTATCTCAAATGCCAACTTATGTCAGATTCTCTATATCTGTTCAGTAGTGTTTGGTATTCTGAAAACAGCCTTTATGATAACATGATTTCCCTCAACTCTTTTCCAGACGACAATTTCTAGACTTATCCAAATTGAAAGCATTTACAGACGACAACAAAGAGGAGACTCAGATGATGGCATGTGTCTTTTGAATGCTATTCAACACACAGGTTACTACCCTTTTCCTCCCACATTATTTTTTTTTCAGTCACTCGCTTTCTCAAGGTTGTAAACAGAAGAGATAGAAGCCTTTCACTACTAAACACTTTGCACGAAAATCTTAGTTCTGGTAGACAAAACCCAAGCACTGCTATTTTAAAGATCTTTAAACAGAAATATCTTACCTTATCGGACAGTGTAAATCCAAGATCAGACTGCACATTCTGTGCAGTCTGATCTTGATATATCCTGTCCGCAATTTTCTTTGTGCAGAAAGCCCGAAGTATTAACGAAAAGGGTAGTAGAGTTATATAAATATAGTATCATTATATAATCCACTTAAACCAACACAGTATATTTATTGAACTTGGGAAATAAATAATAGACACATCGTGCATAGCGCGATAAAGCATTTTGATACGATCTGGGTATTTATGCATAACCTAAAGCACTCGACTTTTTGCTGTTTGCACGGGACCACTTTCCAACAACAAAATCATAGTGGCAAATGAAATGAGTAGTTGAATGGGGCTTACAAGAATTTTTAGCCATATCCTAGTGACAGCTCAATTAATTCTTTACCAAACGACAAAAATTTAGACTGGTCCAAATTGAAAGCATTTGCAGAAGACAAAACAAATGTGATTGAAAAATTGACATTTGTTTTGAGAAGGGTAAAAAACATTGTGGGAAAAGGAGAAAATGCTGGTTAACAGCATTTTCTCCTTTTCCCACAATGTTTTCAAAAGGCTTCTTTCTCAGGGTCGTTACAAGTCGGGATTGTGTGGTAATGGAGTTATTCATGTGTGTCTTTTTTCTACCAATACTTGGCCACTCGGTTGAAGTGTCTTGCCAAGGATACTTTCGCAACCAAACCAAACCAAACGCAACAACAACAACAAAAAATGCTTTCATGAGAATCGAACCGGGGGGCCTCTGAGTTAGGAATCCTACATAAATAATTATGCCTGCACCAATAAGTCAGACAGGATAGCTGACAGAGGAACAAATCGATCGTGACGACCTATTTTTCCTCCTGTCACAATATTTTCGTATGTATCCATTATAACGCCAAGCCCCGTAGCTCAGTCGGTAGCGTACAAGACTTGACAACAGGAGGGCGCTGGTTCGATCCCCGGCTGGACAATTTATTTCTGAGAATTGATGATAGTCATTGCGACAGGATTCATTCCTCTCTCACCGCTGACCATCGTTTCGACGATGTTATGTGGGAAAGCAGCCCGTGGCTTGGAAAGAATATTGCGTAGAGTACTGGTAAAAGAAACTCCAGGAAAGCATGGTTAGGTGCCCTGGCCGCCGCGATATAACTGAAATAATGTTGAAAACGGCGTAAAACACCATACAATCAATCAATCAATCAATCCATTATAACACCTTTATCCAGACTGACTCTCCATAATTTACCCGCAAGATGTAAACTGCAAATTTGTTTCAGTGGAAAGCGTTTTTCCCATTTTTCCATGAACTTTTTCATTTTGAGTTTTTTGACATTAACTGCCCTTACAAATGTCTTTCTAAAGCTGTATTCTATGCAAAGATATAGGACCAGCGATTAAATAGTCTGAAATTAGATACTGTGACAGTTATGGGATTGCGTTGATACATTCTTCCCGAATAAATGATCCAAAACAAATTTGTCACAGATGTACTGGTAAAATATCTATTACATGCTTATGTGGAAATTAAGGTACGATTCACACGTACGTGAGAAAAAAAAAAATGTGGAAAAAGGAGAAATTGCTCGAAACGAGCAATTTCTCCTTTTTCCACCATTTTTTTCCCCAGAATTCCTCCGCTGCGAGGCTGCGGGTTGTAATGCGATCCGTGATACAAACGACAAATTCGTCATCACCACTGGAGTGAACAGATAAATGGAATTTCACTGAATCATTCCGGTCTGAGAGCAAATTTCTCCCCCTATCTGCACAAAATCATCCCAAATCTAATGGGCGGGTAAATCCAACGGATCTAACCGAATAACAGAATCGAATTTTAAAGACCCAATTTATATTGAGGGAAAAAAACAACAAATAACAAAAACAAAAAAAAAATGCCTAGGTATTTCCTATCTTTCGTAATAGATGACTCAGACAGGATATATTTTACGTCTTCAATAAAGAGTGGGGTCGACTTTTCTTTAACCCGTATGCTGTTAAATAACTTAAATGAAACTTTCAAGCCGATAGAATGACCAAAATGTTGGTATTTCAAAGCTATAGGGGTTTGGGGAAACATCTTATCGGACAATGTAGATCCAAGATCAGACTGCACGTTCTGTGCAGTCTGATCTTGATCTACACTGTCCGCAAAGGTTCCGTGAGTCGCTTTTAACAGCCTAAGGGTTAATGTCTGTCGAGTTTGTTGGGGACGAGTCTCCGTTTTGGCAATGGGGGTCGAATCTTCTTATGGGTTAAGTCTTTCTTCACATTAAAGTCTGAACAGGTCTACTTCTATTTGCTGTGATTACTTTAAATATGTCTGATTGACATCAGCATCTAAATGAACTAATGAACTGTAAAACTGAAATGACAGAAATAAAAAAGAAAGAACAGTTCTGGGAAAAAAACTATGAAATCGGGTCCGATCCGGTATTTAAGTCCGATCCAGTCATAACCGGTGAATCTACCCACTCTATATTAATCCTGACGTTGTTGGGCAAGAACTTTGGTGGTTACAGATAGCGGAGATGAAGGTCACGGACCGTATTTAGAAAAACGTTCATAACTCCAACTCTAAACATAACTTTTCCGTTGTAGCAATATGAGTGGCTGAATGTTTGCGTCTCAGCCAATCAGGCAGCTAGTCTCACAGCTGAGATTGAACATTTTCTATCTATTTTAAGTTGATGTCATCATGGTAAGAGTTGAGCTTTTACGAAACATTCCCAAGTTTTAAAGACCTTGAAGAAGACAGCTTTTGAAAACATCGCTAGAACAGTTTCCAGCCGTGCACTCTAGTCTCTCAGAGACAATTTTGATTATTCGAGCCTCATTTAATCTGTCGCCTATTGCAATTACATGTACTTTGAATTTGGACCATTCCCAAATTTTGTCGTTTGGTAAAGTGTTAAAAGCAAAATCAAGCACTGAAGCGCAACTTTCATTCAAACATTTACTACCATCTCTAGGAAAACAATTGCCTTTGTGATTTTTGATAAGATATGCGCAGTGACAATGAAGCATAACGAGTAAGAGCTTTTCCTTAACCCTTTCCCAAACGACAAATTTTGGACTAGTCCAAATTGAGAGAGTTTGCAGACGACAATTTTAAATGTGATGAAAATGGCAGAAATGTCTCTAAACGGGTAGAAAACACTGTGGGAAAAGGAGAAATTGCTCGTTACGAGCAATTTCTCCTTTTCCCACAGTGTTTTCAAAAGACTTGTACTGCAGACACGTGAAAACCAGGGCTTGTTTGGGAAAGGGTTAAGGTTATTCTAATAACAGTGTAAACCATGACCAGACTGCACAAAACATGCAGTCTGATCTTGAATTTACACTGGACGATATCTTTTGAGGCCCCCATGTTAAAACTGTCGTAAATTTAAGATTTTACTTACTCTTCTTCTTAGATTTACTAAATGTTACTTTTTCAGTTATCCATCGTCTCAAGGATACATTACATACTATTCAGTCTACCGATTAAAAGTAGAAAAACGTGTTCCAGCCGGAATATATACTGTTGGGCCAACCCTTAGTGCGCACAATAACGAATATTATGGGTTTTTTTTTTAATTGACGAGAAGACCCACAGACTGCCAAATTAAGGATGTTTTTTTTTTTTTTAATCAGAATAAACATGGCGGACAGTGAAGTTCTAAGATCAGACTGCGCGTTCACCCTACCATGTACCGGTGTGTATTTCCCACACAAGCTGCATGCGCAGTTAGACCATTTACCAATATAGAGTACATAAGAAATAAATTTGAAAGTGAAGAAGAGAATATTCTTAATGTTATGAAGTAAAAAAAAAAGTCGGAAAATAGGCAAATCCGTGTTACCAGCAATTATTTCTACTGTGGCATTTTTTTTTTTTTTAAATCAGATGTCATATACAGAGTGCTAAAACTTGGGTTTATCTGGCAAGCTTTCAGCTCTTACGCGAAGCATATTTGTTAACCTTATTTATTTAACCTATCCCAAAATGTAGACTAAAATGGTTACATTCATTGCATTCGTCGTCGGTACAAGGTTCGTTTTATGCCAGTGGAAGTCGACCAATGTATTTCAGTGGCGATTTTACAATTGCAGTCATCCAAATATGAACCAAACATAGTCCGGCCAACAAAATATCAGACCCTTTCGGTCAAATGGGCGTTGGCAACCCAGCTTTGTAAACCTCCTTTTTGATCTGAAGTTTTAGTATCCCAACGTACCCCTGAAAATGTCGACATACTCTCTTTAATGACGTATTTGATGAGGTCATAAAAACAATTTCATTTGTTTCTGATAATAATGTTAAATCGGCTGAGAGGAAACGGTGTCCGCACAGCACAAAATATCCCCCATCTGCCTAGACAAGCTTGTACCAAGCCACAAACACACCAAAAATACCGAGTGTGTCCCTAAAATCCCCACACAGACGGGAACATTCCATCTAATAACCGTTTCGGTGAAGTTGAGCGAAAATCTATTTGCACCTGCGATAAACATCACCGACGTTTAACCCCTCTTTAATTTTCATTCCACCCGTTTAAGGATCACAAGCGAAATTACACCAAAACAATCCGAAGCCACATACCACGCTGTAGTTAACCAATGAAAAAAACAATCCTGTTGACGAAGAAAGTTTTAAAGAGTATTGTACCAACCTAATCGCCCAAAAAGGGCACCGTATGGCAGTGTGTTGTTGTACGATCAAATACGCTGTAATGATATCCTTGTGGACCAAGGGAGCGTGAAAAGGATTTTTAGTATTGCTATTAGAGATTTAGAAACCGTCCTCACCAACCATTTAAAACCTTATCCTAATTCTATACTCCAATACCAGCCGTCTGATCGGTTGAGACAGAAGCTGTCGGCCAATTATGTCTAGTCTTGGATTCGAGATTTAGAGCAATAGTAATAAATGCTCGGTGAATACGGCTCAAGGCTGCATGTTTGACGAGGTTTCAAATTCTTATAATTCTACTTGTTCACCAAAATCTACCACGCAGTTACTTATCTCGCCTTTATGGCATAACACAAGACCCAAGGCAAGCTTTTATCTTTGAACTAATGATAAATTCGGCACAAAGTTAAAAATCAAACGGTCAAATACGAGGGACAGCAGAAATAGCCTTTGCCCATCTCCCCCAAAGACATCTGGGGAAGCTGGGTGGCTAACCTCTGCTGCCCCGACCTGTCCCATCGCCTTCGCTGGTCATCTCTTTGTCTTATTAGCAAACTATCCGCATACAATATCAGCAAGCTATGTATATGCAAGAAGTGCAACCGGAGATTAAATTCTCCATAATACACCTTTTTAGCCCTTAAGCTGCTGATCGCGACTCACTGACCTTTTGCAGACCTTTTGCGGACAGAGTAAATCAAGATCAGACTGCACAGAACGTGCAGTCTGATCTTTGATCTACACTGTCCGATACGATATTTTCTTTCCGATGAAATCAACTTTGAAACCGCAATGTTCGGGCTTTTAGTATTGAGTAGAAATTTGCGTCTCATTTATTCAGCAGCTTAAGTATTAAATGTATTTTGATACATCTCGACAGCCAGAGAAAATATGAGTATGTATAAGGATCTATCCTCAACAGTAAAGAACATAAAATTTATCACATAACCTCCCTTGTTTTCACTGTAAGATACCAAATACTATTTGTCTCATCTTACACACATCTAAGATATGCATTGCGTGACGTCATACTTGATGTCATTTTGATCTTCTTTCAGAGAACTGGATCGGGATCTGTTCATAAGTTAATTGTAAATGAATAGTTTAGCATATTCTGACCTGTAACTAGTAAAATACTGATATGTGATTTTCAAAATATCTGACGCTCATTATTTCTATGAGACAAAAGTTTACACAACTCATCATCATCAACAACAACAACAACAGAATGTTGTTAAGCTTGCCATTTTTTCTTTCTAGACTCCTTCAATAAGATCCCAGACTTATCAAAGCTCCCAAATTATGTCGGATCCTGTATGTCTCTAAACTGCTGGATGCTGTTAGTCTAAGTGAAAGTCACTAAGTAGTCGGCGGCTAGAAAGTTAATGTTTGCTATTGCACTGATCGTCGATGTGAAAATAACTGCTCCTCTTCATCGTATGGCCATGTCTGCAGGCACAACCGGCCATCGGGATACATACATATAAATGAGTGGCGCTCTGGCCAAGGCTTAATGCATTATACCAAGCAAACCATCACATACCTACAGATCCATAAGAGCTACTTTTTTTAACAACCGACTGAACCATGGGATAGATTGGTCCTTGGACATACAGAAAATTGACCAATAGCGAAAAGTTTCGATCTGGGTCGATACTTTTAGCAGATGCATTATTAAGCCCCCTGTTCAGAGAACATGGCTCAAATGCTTGGCGCTGTGTAACCCTTTACCACACAATAAAAATTATATACCTGTCCAAATTGAAAGCAACTGCAGACCACAAATTAAACGTGGTTCAAATGGCGGGATGTTTCTGTTAAATGACAGAGAACATCGTGAGAAAGGCGAAAAAAGCTGGTTATCAATATTTTCTCGTTCAAAATCCTTTAACCCCAGGGTCCTTAACATTCGGGATTGTCTGGTAAAGGGTTAATTCTTTTACTTCTAAAGAAATTAACGACAATTTTTTCAACAGCAACAAAAAAACAACAACACCGCTGCGAGATAAAGATACAGTTTGGTCATAATCTAGAATAAAGTAGTGATCAGTGCAGATCATAGACAAGTCTGCATGTTCTGCGCATTCTGACCACGATCTACACTATCCACAAAAGTTTCTTGTGTCGTCGTTGTTCAGGAAAGAGTTAACAATTTTTAGCTTTATTTTTCTCGATCGGCAACTTACAACATCCGTGACTTTTCTCTACTCAAGCTGCTGGCTGCACAAAACTCGGCACACAAAAATAAATCCTGTTGCTAAGACTATGTTAAAAATTTTGACCCAGCTAAAACTGGGACTTCTAAATTTTGGATTGAACCAACACGTCTGGCCATAATCACCATGCATTTAAGTCAATAGTCGTGTTTATGTCTAATGAAGTATTTACTCTTTTGAAATATATTCTGATATTCAGGAATTTTATCAATAATTATTTATTAAGTTGGCAACTAAACCAGCTAAGGCTATATTGAACGAAAACAAAGGAAAGGATACAAAGTACAATAAAACGGACTATTTACCTTTCACCTGACGACTCAATGTTTGGACGACTCTGAGCACACAGGATTTAAAATCATTGGGGGGGAAGAAAGACATTTCTCATTACATAACATTTTTTTTCCTCATATTACTTTTTGGAGTGGTCTACAGCACGATAAAAACAATCATCAGACAAGGTAATTTGCTAAATCATTACAAAACGATCAACTATGAAGTATGTTATCTTAGTTGTGAATGGTAAGGAAGATGGCTATTAAAGACATTCTGGACACAGTAGGAAATACTGGCAGCCAGCATTCTCCTCTATTTTCTCAAACTTTTTCTTAGCCTTTTAGAGACATACCTCACCAATTGATCCGCGTTCAAATTGTCATCTTCCAAACGCTTTGGATGTGAGCAAATCCCAAATGTTGTCGTCTGTTAAAGATGTAATGTAAAGTAATACTTAGAACGTAACACCTGGGAAACAGTCCGGTTCAGTGAGATGGAAAAACTCTTCAGGCTCTGTATGGGAGCATAATGGACACAATAGACTGAATATTTTATAATAAATGAAAATGAACGCTTTACATGACAAACTGTTAGACTTGTCAATATAGAAAGCATTTTTGGTTGACAAATTAAATGTGGGTTATGTTGGAATTGTGTTAAGCACGGTAGAAAACGTTATGGGGGAAAGGAGAAAATGTTGATGTCACCAACATTTTCCTCTTTTCCCAATTAGTTTTTTAAAGCCTTCTTTCCAAGGGTCATTGTAACCCGAAACTGTTTTGTAAAGGAACAAAAAGGTGTGAATATCACCATAGTGAACGCGATTTAACCCATTTCTAAACATGTACATTTTGTACACCCTATATGTAGACAGAGAACACAAATCCTTTGAAAATATTGTTGGGAAAAGGAGTATTAATGTGTGTCAAGCAATCTCTATATTTTTACAATTTTTGTAAATATGAGTCAAAAGAGATTTTGTTTTCTTTGTCTTTAACATTTTGCTTTATTTCGATTGCATTCCTATGTCTACGGTCATAGCCAAAAAAAGACCAAATGTGTGGGAAGATTCATAAATGTGGTAGTAGATAGAATTTCAAGATCGAATAATTAAAATGACGAGCTTATTATGAAACTCCATGCCACTGATACCAAAGGCAATTAAATATTTACCAATGTTACAGTCTACGCTGTTAACCCCGTATCACGCTGTCACGTGTTGCACCTAGGACGTACAACGACGTACTACGAGTTCAGGCACCATATCCTGACGCTAAAGCGGCGATACGGTCGTTATTTTGAGTAAAGATAGCTAGAGCATGATTTCTGTTCGACTTTTTTTTTTCGACAATTCGGCGACTGCAGTTCACTGATCCTGATAAGAACTATGTACGACACCCATTTGATACCCACTCGACAAATGAGGGTTTTTCTACGACAAGATGCAACTAAATACAACATAGTACGAGTCTTTAAGAGTTCTGACGACAATCCATTCATTCGATGTTACTTCGACAAGGCTGATAGTGGAAAACATATACATACACGATATTCATTCGAGTTACTGCGAATTGGTTTAGACAGAAAATTTCTGCGAGAGAAGCTGTAGGCTGAACTGCCCTACGTGTGACACGGACATTACCTCAATCTATACATCGCTTGCAATAATACGATTAAATTGCAAAAAAATACTACAGTATTCTAATTTGTACCATCGCAGAGAAATGTCGAATGCCTCGGTCTTTTCTCTGTATTAATTTCTCGGCCTTGACGATGATTTCGTACTTGTCGTAGGGGTAAAATCAATTTTCTGCTCTCACTTCACGTCGACAGCACGTTTATTAAGGTCTGTAAGTAATCTTTATCTTTACCTGCAGTTCTACATGGGCGAATTAACGTGAAAAGCGCTGCCAGGGGGCGGTGATCGAATCTGGGTATGCTGATTATAAATCTAATGTCTAAAACTTCGAGCCACGAAGTATCCCGAAATGGGTAAACCCGGGTTTACAAACCGATCATGCATTCACCTGAAAATACATTTTATAGTTAATCCTTCAGAAATCGCAATTAACCGATTTCTCTTTTTTCTGAAATATCAGATACAGCTTTTTTCTCATGAAGGCAAGTTGAAGGCTAAAAAGTTTACGTAACGCAAATTTCAATGTTTATATAACCATAGGTTTTTTTACCTAAACTTTTATACAAAAGTGAACCCTTAGAGTAGTCAATAAACGAAATGGGTACACCCAGTATCTAAAAGATACAGATTTGGGATTTTCAAAGCTGATTTGCTCATAACAGCTTGCGAAAAAGCCGATCATATAGACCCAAGTTGAGTTTTACGTATAGTCTGTGCTTGATCTAGGCTGTTTTCAAACGCATCTTAGGTGTTCCCGAGTGCTCTAAGGTATATCCCTAGAGCTACAAACTATAACTTATGAATAATTTCAATTTTGAACTGAAATAATTCAGATCTACTCCTTTTATACCTGTAGCTAGAATTTATCCCAAAATAACCGACAGTGAAGATCTAAGATCAGACTGCACGTTCTGTGCATTCTGATCTTGGATTGATATTATCTGCAAAATCGACTAAAATGTTTCCTCCACAGTAAGGGTTTTGTTCACGAAGAGATCGAGTCTAGCAGAATCGTTGGCATTATGTCAAACTTCGCATGGAGTGTTTATGCATTTTGCAGTCGTATCATTCGATAGATGATAAGTTATTGCTGAATTTCGCCTCATCTTTCTTAATCCATGTCGTAATTTATCATTCAATAAAGAGTACCCAACATGTGATCGTTATCTGTTTCGACTCGCTAACCTATATTTGCCAAAGCCCTGTTGCTCTGGAGGAAATGAATATGGTTGGTAACCTAGAAGTTGCGCGTTTGAATGTATGCTGTACCAACGTCTGTTTCGAGGACTGATGAAAAAAGTCCATGTGACAGGAACGATTCCTGTATCAAGGAATTTAGGTGGTGAAGCAACCACTTAATTGGAAAGATAATTGCATGCGGTAATGTTTAAGAGATTCAGAAACGGATAGGTACACTATTCAAGATGATACAACCGAAATACGCCTACTGTTGAAAAGGATGTCGAACAACAACAAAAGCCAAGAAGACAGGTATAGTCAGAATGATTTTCCGATGAATTTTGGTTTTGTAATTCTAAAATTTGTAATATCTTTCGCATAACTAAGGCAGGTAAGTACTAATTCAAAACATCTCTATTAGACAACTGTAATCAGGATCTGTATCCACCAACCATTCTTAAGAACATTCTAAACCGTTTGGTTTAGCCAATAAGAAGTGTTACTTTCAAATTTGGACAGTCTTGGAGAACAAGACTAAGTATATTCTTTAGAATGGTTGGTGAATACGGGCCCAGTACAAGTTACATAGTTTTAACATTTTAAGCACCATGAGCACGAAATGGATACATCCAGTCGGTGGAAAAAAAAATTAATTTTCTACGCTCAATACCTTTGTCGCCATAATATCGCAAAACTGCCCGACAGTGTTGACCCACGACCAGAATCTTTAATGGTGCAGTCGGTACGTGATCTACGATATCAACAGACCCAACTCAAACGACTTTTGGCATCTCAACAGATAAAGAGAGATCTTTGCAAAGTATTTCTTAAAACCAGTATTGATCCTGGAATCAAACTCTTAGCCGAAAATAAAATTGTGTTCTTGTTTTTACATAAATTCTTTAGAGCAGTATCTTCTGCCGTATTGAACATAGCTTCAATCATACAATGGACACAGTTCACTAATTCATGTTTTTTTTTCTCTGTGTTTCACCAGTACTAGATTGGTGCTATCCAGTGCCCTGCACAAGTCCATCTTTCACGCCCAGAGTCACCAGTTAAGATCAAAGCCAAGATCATCTGGATTACAAATTCAATTCGAAACAAAACAACATTTCAATTAGCATAAACGATCGGCCTGAACAGACACGGTCAGCATAATGGACCCAATGGTTTGTCGAAAGATGGCCCAACAAGATATTTCTATGAAGTACCCAAACCACCGCTTTAAAGAGAAATTGGAATCTTATTACAATATAAAGAACATACTGATGAATTTTACTACCAATCACTCAATCAAGTTTATTGTTCAAATCATATATATATACATGATATACGAACAAACATACACATTACAACTAACATACAAATAGTGACGGAGTAAAATGGGTTGGAATAGTTGGGGGCCGTAACCTTGGTCAGAACATGAAATAGACTATAGGTCTTGACATTTTACTTATAATGAATGGGCCTTATTTGATTGGTCAGTCGACTTTTCACACAGTGGTAAGGTTTCATTGATAAAGTTCGATAAATAAACAAAAGGCACGTAAGTGACATTTTCCCCCTTCATTCGTCATATATACACCAAAAATTGTGTGTGTTTTTTTTAATCTTTTGGAAAATTGTTTTCAAATGATTCAGCTAGTTTTGGATATTATAATATTATTATGCCAAACTGTAAGTAAATCTACATGTTCCCAGATTTCATTTTACATAAACAAATTTCGTATATACTGAAGATCCATCCGATAGACATAGAACTTATTTGAAATCGGGAAAAGCGTCTGAAAATCATTCTAACAGCTGGATAGTTACGCTATTTGTTTATTGTTTCTTTCAGACACACACATACACACACACACACATAACATAAATCGTAAACATTTGTCTGGGCAGAGGAAATGTGGGTCTTGATCAGTTTACACAAATGTGTAGACCGATCAAAATCCACACCATCCTCCAAGTATGATGATATCATAATAAACAGCTCGTGACTGTAAAAAATAACATAACAGTTGTGGATGCTTGTCTGTAGGGCAGACTAAATGGTGGAGAAAGGGGATACTTGAGCATACATGCATGTCTATAATGGTGGGAAAAAAAATGATTTAAGGTGGCAATATCAACAAAGGTCAGACTGACCTCTGCAGGTGTTGCCACACTAATTTCATACTTACACAAAATAGTGCATGTATTTAGTGCAAAAACTTTTCAAACTAAGGCAAGTGACAGATCTATATACAAAGGTCATATTACTATGATGCAAATTTACAAATTAATATTTTAATTGACTCTATCACACTAAGTGATCAGTCCATTGATACATCCTCCTTGATTCATAGTCTTACTTTAACCCTTAGAGTACCGAATAAACCTATCGGACATTTCATCCTAGAAATACAGCCCAAATAACTGCAATTTCAGAGTTGCTTTTGCCTACAGTGTTTCATCAAAGCGGACAGTGTAGATCAAAGATCAGGCTGCACGTTTTGTGCAGCCTGATCTTGATCTGTACTGGCAGCAAACGCAACTATAGTTGTGAAAGGCGCTTTAAGGGTTAATTACTCAATCACTAATTCCTATTTGTAGGATATGAACCAAGATCTATAAGCATGGATGTGCTGAATGATCTGGCTCACATCCCACAAAAAATTCATGTATGCAAGCAATGGCCACTGTAATTTCTGCACATTTGCTGCATGAAACAGTCCCATGTACGGGAAATATCTAAGTTAAAAAAAGAGCAAAATAAGTCATAACATAAAAATAAGCAGAAGATGAATAAGTGAAAAGCTTAGGTTGGTCAATAGCATAATGTTTCATGTAGGGTGCAGGCTAGGATCAGAGTGTACTTCAGTACTGGTTGATCTTTGCCTAACCTAATTATTGGTCAAAGGTCCTTAGATAGCAATAAACTTGTACATATGTATACCTACATATGATCTAAAACTAGTTTGAAATCATTTGTTTATTTTTTTGCATGATTATTTTCACAAATTTGGAAATGCTTATCAGACTTTTCAATGAATCATTTCTCATAAGCTCAATAAATTTGTACATGCTTGGATGTTTAAAGTAGTAACTTTTAATGAAGGATTTTCTTATTCATCCAAAGTAGGGACATATCAGGAGCACATGCATTTCATCTCCAACATCATTAAGATTACATAAAGTGCATTTTCTTTGGCTGTATTCTGTATTATTCCATCTGCCACAATTGTTTCCAAAAACCTTCTTTTTCGGGGTCGTTTAAACTTGGGATTGTTTGGTAATAAACGGTTAAAAACGGACAAGATGGCACTAATGATAATACGAGATAATCTCTTCTGTACAAGATTTCGCCAAGTATACAAATAAATGGGACAAACATTAGCTCCTCCGTGGTTACAATTTCACTTTATTTAACTTACAATTTTCTTTTACATCATATGAAGCCGCCTAAGAGCGTTTTTTGTGTGGTATCCAACATTTTATTACATCCCAGGGCTTTACATATGATTTATTGAATATTTGCGAGGCTGTAGATGGGTTTTGTGTGTGGTGTTAAGATTATCATTTTCATCTAAAACATAGACTGTAAATAGGTCTATGGGCAATTCAACCATCGGGGGTGCGTCTGAATATGGTACTTAGTCGGCTTGCTGGGGCATTTCCTACGATTTTTCAATGATCCCGCCGGTATCGCACAACACGCTTTTGTGGTATAATGTTTGGGAAATACTTGTATGTCGACCAATTAACACTTGTGTTTATTATTTTTATAGGAATTAATTTTTTACGTTATAGCAAAATAAATGGTGCAGCATGGTGGACCTGGATGATTAGCACTGCTGTAGATTTTGATATCAGTGAAGTCTAATCCTGTAGGTGCCGGCTGAGGGTGAATACTTGTATTTGGTATTTGATATATAACCGAATTCCAGTGTTGCGGAAAAAAAAAAAGCGAGACATAATAAAACACTACAAACAGAAGATTTGCGCAGCGGCTTTAGAATAAGCGTACGGATGCAGAGGGCATTCTCTGGTACTTCATAGAAACAGTACAAGATGAGATTGCAGCGATCTGGTCCGGTCTTAGATCTATACATTCCGCTACTAATCAGTGTATCTTGGTTCACTGGTATACCAGTTTTCAATGGCAAATACCAAACTATCTCTTCCAGAATATGAAACTTGTTCGTTATTTTCTCTAGACTCTTAGTACTTTCATTCTGCAGTCAAAGCTAAAGTAGAAATTCAAGGATCTGAAGCTAATGTCTTTAGTATCCAAGTGCTCAAATTGTTGTCAAATTATTGTCCTAAAAGATCCATCTTGTGGATATGTTCACCTGCATTGCAATTCTTAGAATATTATATGAAATCCTTTGTTATCCCTTGTATGTAAGATAACTGAAATGTCTGCAATTTAACAAAATGCCTCTTCATTCAGATGACTGTTGTTTTCGTCCTTAAGCAACCGACTTTTGAAAACTTTGTGCCAGAAAGGATATTTCTATGGTCTTCTGTCTCAAATATGTTCCCAACTGAAAGGAAAATGAACGTGGCGCTGAAAAATAACTTTACCCTTATTCTGTTAAAAAAAGATAAATGAAAGCTTCGAGACGACAGTAAAACCCGAATAATGTTATTTCAAACTGATTTTTTCGGAGAACAATATTTGCTTATCGGACAGTGTAGATCAAAGATCAGACTGCACGTTCTGTGCAGTCTGATCTTGATCTACACTGTCCGCAACAGGTCAGTGAGTCGTGTTTAGCAGCGTAAGGGTTAAGAAAAACAAATCCTTCTTAGAATGTTCAAAATGAGGTTCTTCTGTTTCAAAAAATGATATAATATATATATGAGATATTGATCAAGTTTTGTTATTGAGAAAGATCTGGTGTCAAATAAAGCGACTGTTCCTGATGCTTTCTGCTCAAAAGTAAAATGAGTAACTTCGTTAAGTGAAAATCCATAATGTTTGAAACGAAGCGCATATCTTGGATTTCAATGATTGAAATTGTCAGGTATTTTGGACCTAATCGTGACTTATTTATAGAAGTTTGCTTTTAACCTGTCCCAACTGTCACATGGTACGGGCAAATACTTTCATGACAGGGAGCTAATCTGTACATCATGACTAAATGTTAACAAAAGAGAGATAGTTTTAACATGTTGGTGTTATGCATTGTTTGACTAACATAAACATCAAGTTATTTCTACACAGACAAAGACATTCGTTGTAAGTAATTATAAAATCCCAATTAAGTGACTATAATGAATACAGTTTAGTGAAACTTTGATGAGATCGAGTCTTAGAGTCCAACGACTGACACTGTATCACTTGTGAGGTAACTTCCAAACTTGTTATAAACTATTAATAATTACACCTCGATACCATGAATTCGAATCAGACCAGGAATTTATTCGCAGTTACGGGGGCAAATGAATAATTGGAGAATGAAAAATATAAATAAATAAAAGTGTAACGGAGAGTGCATTTTTATGCATGAAGTCTTTAATTACAGTGCATAATTAAAATACAAGCTGTAAATCAACATATCAATGCCATATAGTCCATATTTGAATGCATCAATTTGTAGAAATATTCAGAGACCACATTGAACAAACCTGCCAAATATTTTCTTAAAACAGCAGTTTGCGATTAGCTTGACTGCATGTGAGATACCGTTTTTTTTTTTCCCTCTCAAGAAAAAATGATCGAAAGTTAACATCTCTTAAAAAGGCAAAATTAAATGCTTTCAAAAATGGGTGCATCATAGGATAGAAAGCGAGCTATTTCTTGCTATTTCTTGCTACAGAAACAGTTTCTATTCAAATATTGTATTACATTTTACTAAGATCATATAGATGCAATAAAAGCAAAGCGACATACCAGTATTCAAATATTTTTCGTAAAGAAATTTCAAACTCTTCTTGACACAATGTTAGACCTATAAACATAAATATGCGACGTCCATAAGGTGGAAAACCTCCCCAAACATAAAGAGAAAAGCACTTGTAGCAAGGAGTTTTCATTTTCTCACGGAGTTTTTCATATCGTAAATTATAGTATTCTGTTTTCTTCCGATAATTTCTCCTTAAGATCCCTGCGACTAGTTTGACGTTTGTCAAAAACAAGCCTGCTATATATGAATATCTGTCAAAGAAAAAACAACCCGAAATTGTTAAGGAAGCGCAAATGATGATGGTTACCGTATTTTGATGATGATCATAATGATGACGATACCGGAAAAAAATCAAAACAGTTTCGGTGATTAGTGTGTACTACATTGTTGTTTCATATCTTGAAGTCACTGAATAATAAATATGAGCCATGCTCTGTGAAAAAGCTGTTTAATGCGTCTGCAAAACGTATCGATTCATGTCAGCCTGCGCAGTCCGCGCAGGCTGACATGGGTCGAAACATTTTGCTATTGTTAATTTTTCAGCATGTCAAAGAACCATTCTATCTCCAGATCCATCCGATTTTTAAACAAAATAGATTTTATGGACCCATAATTATGTGATGACCTGCTTAGTATCATGCATCACGGAGATGCATTAATCCCCCTTTTGCCAGGACATGGCTCTTATATTTGCAATTATTGGTCTATATATGCTATAGCAGAATCAATACTGGAATGTGTCAACACCTCTCGAAACATTAAGGTAATTTGTCGAACGGTTTTTAACCAAATTTTCTGTCCCAAATGTATAAATCACGGGTACATGTTGATCCTGACAAAATAAATATCTATTGATACCAGGAGGAGGTATTAAGACCACTTACAAAGTTATAAATAACAATTTAGAAGTGAATGGTGTCGAAGACCGACATGACACTTTTAGTGAGACATATAGTGACGTATATTGGACTGTCAATATTTTTTAACATGTGAGATATGCTACAAACATCTCTCTAAAATTTGTTGCCAAGGAATCCAGTTCAAATCTTGATATGGTTCCCACTTATTTAATTACAAACTGTTTGTTATTATTTTATATAGGAAACATAAGATAAGAACTTCTCTAGGGATAGTTCCATGGGGCATTTTCCAAGCAAGTCATCACATGATTATGGATCCATAAAACCATTCTGTCTAACAACCAACTGAATGATGAGGTAGAATGGTATTTGAGATGCAGAACATGGACGAATAGGAAAGAATTTCGACACGGGTCAGCCTGCGTGGTCCGCACTTTTTATTTATTTTTCTTTTTCTTTTTTTTTTTTTTTTTTGCATATGCATTGAGCCCCCTTTTCACAGAGTATGACTTCGATTTTTCATAGACAAGAATACAGGAACTCATGAAGTAAAGGCATTTCTTTTGTACATATTTTTCCTTAAGATTTACTGCAGGTAAACATCTGTGAATTCTGCACGTTTTGGATTGGAAGATCTTGCTCGTGCTCATGTATTTATTTCGGAATATTTTGTAAACAAATTGTGTAGAAATTTTGTTGATTTTATAGATGACAACCTTATGCAGCGTAAAATGCACTAAGTAACTTAAATGAGGAATATATTCCAATTATCAGAGGTCGTCTGAAAGAATAGTTATCATTTCTGGGCTGGGTTTGATTTAATGCTATGCCTACTCTGTTATTATGCATTTCGCCAACATCTTCTGAGATTGAAATTTACTGACAGGCAAAAGGAAATTCAAGAGGAATTAAATTTCCCTTAAATACGTAAAACTTTACTCTCTCTTTTCTCTGTTCAAAGATAATCAGAACTAAATGTTGAAGAAACATCGTTTTTCCAACACTACCTAGATTTCGTTTTGTTTTCATTTTCACCATTATTTCATTTATATCGCGGCGGCCATTGCACCTATCCATGCTTTTAATGAGCTTTTCCCCTCTTTTTTTTTTTAAAGTTGTTCGCACAATAATCTCTCTAAGCAAGTGACTGCTTCCAGCTTACTTTTATTGCACGACTAATTTAGTATAAATCAATGAATTTAAAATAATGTAGTTTTCGGTGAATTTCGAGACCATTTTTTTTTTCAATATGCAAACAAAAATGCTGCTGGTTGTTGAATTCTAAGGATAGTATCTGTGAACAGCTAGGACTGTCAACTTGTTTAGTCTTATATAGGCTAAAAGAGCGTATTATACTATGCGCAACCTTGAATTTATTAACTTTTTTTTCGTAGAAAAAAATGTAAAATTAGAACTACTGTTATTTATCTTCGAATTTCAGTAACTACGAGATTGTATCTATGATATATCTCCAGCTAATTCTAAAACGTCAGAAAACGAAGTGAGAATTGGAAAATTGCTAGAATTTTTCATTCATTACAAAAAAAAAACCTCAGAAATTTGCATGACATGACTTTATAAAAAAAAAATGCTCATGCTACTCTAGAATATTATTTGCTAGATTTCAGGGTTGTATTACAGTTCGAAATTACATTTTTAATATAACTATACTTGGAAATAGATACATATAAATTTAGGTGAAAATAAGTATATATATTTATAAACTGAAAGGAAAAAATACTCAGACAGTGATCTTTCGGTTTGAAGATGGTTCAGAATTAGTTCAAAACTTTTACAAAAGTAAGTACAGGTCAATATTTTTTTTTTTTAATTTTTATTTTTAAGTGCAGACTTAAACAATAAAACTTCCAGTACGATAAGCTGTTTTAGCATACCTGGAAGAAAGAAATTCAAAGTACACGGGAGAACAATATGTAGTTTTCAATAGAAATAAAATTTTACAACAAAGTTCACATTGAAGAAGCCTGCAATTTTTTCTGTTAATGGTTGATCTTGTGGCACCCTTTCTTTTCCAATATCTGACGTCTAATTTTCCATACAAAATTTTTTTTTTTTTTTAAATTTCGCACCGTAAAACAACAAAATATGGACTGTGGATCAGAAAGTATCTCTCAGCAATATATGTGGTGTTCCATAAGTTTCAAATGATTGCAAATGCACATTTACCATTTATCGAAGCCAATTTATCGAAAAAAAATACCTAATGCTTCACCAAATAAAACTTGAAAGCCTTTTAAATTGAAAACATCCCTATTGAGAATGCAACAGTGATAATCTGAATAACTGGATGTAAGACAGAAAGGAAAATGTGTCGAAAATTGAGAAACCGAGTTTGAGCATTTTCATCAATATGTCTCTATATTTTTAAAATTTTGAAAAATATGATTGCATTATCTAAAAAGAAAAGAAACATGGCAGCGTGATATGTACCATATCATCTAAACAAACGTTTTATTTTTAATCCCCAACCGTCAAAGCTGAATCGAAGTAATAATAGATGAAATAGACTTGAAATGTTCTTTCCACGTTAGAATTTGTATAGACTCCTTCTTTGTTTACTTTGTAAATATTTATTCATTTACCGATATTTTTTATCAGTAAATGAGTTTATTTGAAAATATAATTTCTTTGAAAATTCCTTTTCCTCCAACAAGCACAGAGATAGAATAGTTCGATGAAAAAGCTCATATTTGAAGGAATGCTATGCAGGTCTAAATGTAAAATTTTATAGCGGAATACGATATATAGACTTGACATTTAATGCTTTTTCACCAGCATCTGTTAAGCACCAAAGTAGAATTCGACGCGTTCTTCAATCTTGTGTACAAATCAGATTTTTTTTTTCCGTTTCATGTGAGTACAGTTTTGAAAACATAATATTAACTGCAGTCTTGATAGGTTTTATCTGGTCCTAGAAAAGAAACGCTATCAAAATTTCTTGAGTATCTCTATAACAGTTAAATAACAAACCAAATTTATCTTCTATTTAAGAATTTGTTATTTGTTATACCTATCTTTGAAATCTGTACCATTTAAAATGATTGGAAAAAAAAAAGGGAGCAGAACAAAAGAGATAACAAATAATAATCATTTACCAGTAAAAACATATATACGCTTAAGTTTGACATCTATGGAAACATACTAACCCTTATCTTGTTAAAAAGAGAAATAAAATTTTCAAACCTAGTATAGACCCAAATTTTCCATTTCAAAGGCATTTTGGGGGAAAGATTTCTCCTAATCGGATAGTGTAGATATAAGATCAGACTGCACGTTCTGTGCAGTCTGATCTTGATCTACACTGTCCGCAAAAGGTCAGACAGCCGCGCTTTGCAGCGTAAGGGTTAAAAAAACGCATTTTACAAAATAATATTACGTACATTGCTTACAATGTTGTCATCATTAGTGTTTTTTTCTTTATGGGCAAATATGGTTTCAAATTGACTTTTTGCTGGTAATTTATATTTTAAAATAATAATAATAATCGTTTTATTCTAAATTAAAATTTATAAAATATAATTTGAGACGAAATGGTATTTTGTTAAAAGATATTTATGAGAGCAGATGGTAGAGAGCAGGAAAACAATTTTCTTTATTGATTTATGAATCAATACTTTTTTATTGTTAACCCTATTGACTTCCTATCAAGATTATGCCGGCTTATGAGGGACATCATAGATCAAGATCAGACAGTCTGATCTTGGATCCAATATATACTTTTGTAATTGAGATAGTGTGGCAAAAGTAGCTTTGATAAACAATAAATGGTTCCAACGCGTTTATACTAAAGTGTCCCTTCTTTAGACTCCAAAAGTCAAAGTTGCTCCTGAAATTATGCTCGAATTTTCCAAACTATAGATGATATCAAGTAAAACGAAAATTAGGAGAAAAATAAAAGAAATGTATTAAAGTAGTTACCAGCACAGTGAATTCTCCATTTTGACCCCCACAATATCAGGATTATCGATGTTGCAAACGATGGTATATGCGGTCAGGCGTGCACAATAATACGAACACATAAAATGATAAAGAGTCAAGGATAACAAACGTTATGAATTATCGATTCGACAACAAAACGTTCACAATATCTACCAAAAGACTTGGTCAAGCTATTCCAAATTTCCAAGTATACTAACGTAGTTTCCGATATCCGATTATTATTTATGTCTTAATCCTCGACCACTTATTTTCAAAATTAAATTCAAAATGGCTTCTTGGAGGGAACTCCACATGCTTTGTCTTTTACAGCTAAAGTTATACCCTTTTTATTGCATCGAGATTCTGGCGGATTGAAGCTATAGGATGAAATTAAACATTAAAATGCCATTACGAGGAGCCATAAAAGGCGAAAGAGTCTGTTAAAATCCTGATATTAAGTGCAAAATAACACCACCCCTGACAAAAACTTACTCTCCGAAATGTTCCGTTAAGTTGTATTACACACTACAATTTATTGACATATATATACTTTAGAAAACATTATGCAAATACAGCAAGAAAATCCCAGACTATACCCAACATTTAAGAAAATATATCTTTTCTTTTATTTCTTTTCATATATGATCTATTTATGTGTAATGCAATACATTTTTATGAGAGTAATAAAAGTTTAAAGCTTGCTATAATACAACTTTACAGGGATTCTATGAACATTATGGGCCACAAAACAATAATTTTGCCCATCATGTATGGTTATTACCAATATGAAGCCAGAGCTTGAATTAGAAGCCATTAATTGCTGACTGGTCCGCCTTCCTCGTGTATAATCACAGCTTTGAAACTAAGGCTTCAGTCTGGCGCGACGTTGCTTAACTACAAAAAATGAGGTGATATTTCTAAGCTTGTAAGAAAAGGTAGAAATGAAAATCATTTACCTTTAAGTTTCAATATACGATGTAATAGGTTGCCACAAATGAGCATGCCTACTGAGCCTTTGGCATCGCTGAATTCATAAGTCGAATCACATAAAACACTTTCCTGCTAGCAAGCGTAGTATTGGTACCGTCCAAGAAAAAAAGAAACAGTTCTATATTGGCTCTCTCTACGTTCACGCTTTAAATCCACAACAGTGTATCAAACTCTGTGTTGCAAAACGTTACACCAATCTTTTGCATTAAAGATGACAGTTTACCCATACAACTTGTAATATTTATGGCCCTCCTATTGTATTTTACCCATCATTATTTCTACATCGAGGTAGTCTTGCGAGCGATAATCTATATACCTACGCATAAAAAAGTAGTTCCCAAATTAAGAAGAGCCTCTTTCTTCTTGCGGTTTAATTTGTACATGGTTCGTCGCTGTATAATTTACACAAACTTTAGATAAGGTTGAAATGAGTTGTTTACGTTAAAGTTCAGCATATGCAGACACGTATTTAGATAATCTGAAGTTATGTTGGTTTGAATTTATAGCTAACATTTATTTCACGCATATGTACGGTATACCAGACATCTAAGATTTTTTACATACTATGTACACTTTCGCTCAGATAGTCACATGAAATTAAGACTCGCGGGTGAAACGCACTCCATTGACCTTGCCCGATATATTGCAAGGCTAATGGGCATACTTTGAAAGTTTTCTTTGATCCTGGTTCAAGATTGGTCATTGCCAAGTACATGTCTGAAAGTGATATAAATCTAATTTGGCTAAAGTAAGAAATATTTGTTGACGGTAACCTGTTGGCCCAAGTTATTATTATTTTTTTTCCATTGCCTAACTGTAGAGTGGATGTGACGTTTTTGTTTGTTCATTTTACAACGACATCCAGGAAATCAACAATGCAGAGCAAACTAGAAAACAGCATGAACAAAAACATCATAGGAAAAAGTCCTGACATTCGCAAAACCAATCCTTGTACATGTATGATCATCGTCGACATCAGCAACACGAACAAAATGTTATGATACTGAAAGGATTCAAAATGTACCCTTGAGGAAAAAAGTGTTAACATTTATTCACAAAATTAATGCTTTTTTTTTTTTTGTGAGATGTGTGTCCCTTCGATCTTTTTAAAGGTTCTGGGACATTTTTGTGTGCAACATGTGTGATGCCAACATCACCTATCATTTATACCACAGTCCTACAATTTGTAAATTGTGGAACTTGCACTTGTTTTCTTTTATCATTCAAATTATTATGGTGATATTACTTTAAAAGAACATGTGACTTTAGGTCGTATAACTTGGGCTGTATGAGTATCCAACATACACTAACTCTAGAATTAATACTTTACAGTTTCTATACAACAACGAAGGGCAACAAGCTTTTCAACAAGCATCTACGTCTATTACTGTTTACCTGTATCATTAAGTTAACAAACCTACTAGAATGGTTCTTTTTTGGTTGGTAAAGTAGGAAATATATGTATAAAGTCAAGCTTCTGTCTTAACTTCTTTTAACACCGAATTGGGAATTTTCAAATAAATTGGAAACGCAGTGACATTAATTGAACCTTTTATTTAAAGTGCACTTTTCTTCCCAATTCTCGTTATACACTAAATGAGCGTAAGTGCCTGGAATAATGGAAACGATATATTACTTTTGAAAAATTGTGTAAGGTTTTCTTTCTATATTGTATTTATTCTCGGTTTAACATTTTTAGTCACGGACAATTTGTATGATCATTACACTCTTGGGTAAAATAACATTAGATTATAATTAAAACTTTGAAATATATTCGATTATTTTGGTTTGCAATTTTAGCCAGACCTGTAAAGGAAATATGCTGTTCTAATGCTCCGGCACCATCCTGGTGTTAATTTTTTTTCTCTGAGAAATACCAATAGTAATAAAACAGATTCATATTTCTTTATAGCATCAATCTACTCAGACAATATATCGTAGCAGACCTGGGTCCGTATTCGTCAACCATTCTTATAAGCATTTTAAGTATTATTTTCAGATTTATAAAGTAACGCCGTTTCTGATTTACTTAGCCAATTTGTTTTGCTACTAAAAATTGTTTAGCTACTGGAAATAGTCTTACTTTGAAATTTAGAAAATTCTAGAGAAGTAGACTAAGAAAGTTATCACAAATGGCTAGTGAATACTAATACGGATGCCATGTAATTAGTTTCTCTTCTGGGTGTTTGTGAGTTTTCTTCAAACTGTCAAATGAACAAATGTGTAGTGGTATCTTAAGAAACAACATGGTGTTGGGTCGTAAAATGAAGCAATCTAATATCGGTTTGAAACACTTCAAGAAAACAGACGCTGTGTCGGTTCTATTGAAATTATTTGTCGAGAAAATATAAATTCCTTCTCTTTGCGTCCCCTTCAAATATAACCTTTTGTTTTCTATTACGAATTAATGCCCGTTAGATCGATTTTCAACGGGGTTGTTACAATGACAGTTCTTGCTAATGAGATACTGTCACTATCAAAAGAAAGAAAAAAAAAAAACAGAAAAAAAAGAGAAACTTAAACTTTACCTTTTCGGACATACTATCGAATGGAGAGTGGAAGGAAACGCTGGCGAAAACTTTAAAAAACACCCATATAAACAGTCACTTCATCACATCCGAAAACAAATTTCTGTTTACGACTTTGTAATTCCACTGTAAAATATGGCTTATGCAGGTTAAAATATATAAATGCATATAAAAGAACATTTTTAGATAAATGAGAGTGAAACTGTTCGAAACAAACAATTCTAATTGCCTTTCTCATTAGGAACCCTCGGACAGATGCGCTAGTAGGCCTGACTAAGATACTGAGATACTAACAACAGGCGAAACCCAAAAGTAGCTCACAGTGCCACTGAACTAAACAACTTTCGAAGTACGGCAGACAAAGCACTTGGTGACTATTCTTGACCTAACTCTTTTTTCTCTATGTGAATGTTAAATAGTTTGCTTACTGTTTCATTCCCATGGACGATAACTATCTTAGCAGACGGCGTGGATCAAGATGAGAGCACGTATAAATACAATGATTTTGGATTTTTCATAACTTTGACTGTATTTTCAGCAACAGATAAAGTCGATTCATCTTAGAACAGTTTCTTGTTATTAGATTATTTCATCCGTCTGACAGAAGTATCTCACAGTTTAACCCTTTACCACACAATCCCGACTTTTAACGACCCTAAAAAAGAAACCTTTTCAAAACATTGTGGGAAAAGGAGAAAATGCTGGTACATTGTATATCGGCGATCCTGGTGGGTTGGGTTGTGTCTACTCTTTAACCCTTATGCTGCTACGCGCGACTTACTGACCTTTTGCGGACAGTGTAGATCAAGACCAAACTGCACAGAACGTGCAGTCTGATCTTGGATCTACATTGTCCGACAAGAAGGTTTTTTTTTTTCTCTCCTAAAACTAAGATTGAAATAACATTATTCGGGTTTTTACTATTGGTTTGAAAATTTCATTTCACTTATTTAGCGGGATAAGAGTTACCAATTTCCTTCACTTACGAAGAAGTTGTGGATTCTCATTAGAATCCATGCAGTTTAATTAAGGCCAGGTAAGATTATGCAAAGCTGTTAAAGGTTTACAATGACCAATGCATTTGCAATGAACTGATTGACTACCTCCATTTTCTGTTAAACTATATGGAAGTATAGCTGGTGAAAATGTATATCCTTGTCGCACACCAAGATAATATTTTTTTTATGACTTTACATTAAAAGCCCATACAGGTGTTGCTGTTAGCAATCTTTAACAATCTAGGAAATGATGTTTGATGAAGAACGAAGAGGTTACATGAACCGCCTATAGTCAGCGTTTGTAAACATCATAAATCTTGTTTTAGCACCTATGATGTACGTTTTTTTAAATATACTGATAAATCTTTATTTTTCCTTTTAAACTGGAAATTAAGGAAACATAAATAAACTCTGATTGACAAAAGTCGATTCGCAAATGAGTACCACCTACAATTCTTTTTCGTGGGAGGTTAGGTGATAGGGGAATTATTGCTCTGGCTAAAATTTTATTGGGGGTTATTTTCAAAACATTTTTTTTCAGGTGTCAATCACGATGAAACTTTTGAGAGAGAGAGAGAGAGAGAGAGAGAGAGAGAGAGAGAGAAAGCAATGAAAAAAAAAAAAAAAAAAAGAAAAAAAGTAGTATTTTTGAATTTGAGGACAATTATGTCAGCATCACGGTTATTCAATAGTGACGGGTTTCATTTCACTTCGTAGATCAAGGTTTCCTTGGTTCAGTAGAAAACAGGACGCTATAGGCTTCATTGTTTTATCAAATTCAACCCTTATCCTGCTTGATAAGTTAACCCTTTACCGCTCAATGCCGCCTTTTAACGCCCCTGAGAAAGAAGCCTTTTGAAAACATTGTGGGTAAAGGAGAAAATGCTGGTAACCAGCATTTTCTCCTTTTTCCCACAATGTTTTCTACTCTATCAAAGAAAAATTGCACCATTTAAGCCACACTGAAACTGTCGTCTGCAAATGCTTTCAATTTGAACAAGGGTAAAATTTTGTTGTCTGGTAAAGGGTTAAATAAAACTTTCAGGCCGATAGTACTTAAAAACCTGAATCATGTCATTTCTTACTTATCTTTCGGATAGAAAAAAAAAAAATTCTATTCTCCTTATCGGACAACGTAGATCCAAGATCAGATTGCACGTTCTGTGCAATCTGACCTTGATGCACCTTGTCCGCCAAAGGTCAGTGGGTCGCGCCTAGCAGCTTAAGGGTTAAAATATGCTTATTTCCAAATGATTTTAATTTTCTGAACTTTAAACATTTATTTAAAAAAAAAAAGGAAAAAGAAACCTTTAACTTGTGAGGAAGAAAAAAAAAAAAAAAAAACTAAATAGTATCCTTCATATTTTAGCAATATTTACAGCATTGTGCTTTTAAGAATCAGTATCAGTATTGCATCGCATTTATAGGCTTCTCATATTACAACATATAGTCGAAAATTATACTTTTTTTTCATATTTATTAGTTATTATCTAATATTTTGTAACAAGCCTATTCGTTATCTTGATACAAAATCAACCTCATACGACGGCTGATTGATAAGTTATGAGCCTTGTATTGAAGCAGGGATGTCCTTTTTTAGCCCTACTATTCCCTTACTATTTATACTGTGGCTGTGTACCCAGAGACTGGTGTCATTTGGTCAGATTATGTAGAAAGAGGTAGCACTGTAAAGCAAACAAGGCAAGTGGCAGTTGATTGTTCATACGTGGCATCTTTGTGTTGTCTCGATTTAAAAACTTGTTTCGATATTAACCCTTTCCCAAACAAGCCCTGGTTTTCACGTGTCTGCAGTACAAGTCTTTTGAAAACACTGTGGGAAAAGGAGAAATTGCTCGTAACGAGCAATTTCTCCTTTTCCCACAGTGTTTTCTCCCCTTTTTGATAACTTTCTGCCATTTTCATCAAATTTAAAATTGTCGTCTGCAAACTCTTTCAATTTAGACCAGTCCAAAATTTGTCGTTCGGGAAAGGGTTCAGAAAACAAGAAAAAAAAAAATAACAAAAGTTTGAAAATTACAAATTACAGATGTATGTACATGTATTGGAACATTTTTTTTTTTTCTCAATATATATGATAAAAGAAACATAAATAAAACGAGCAAATCATTACATAAAGAAAAAAAAAAAGGGGGGGGGGGGGGCAAGAAAATCATAGAAGATTTGTGAGAGCATTTTAACAAAAAAGAGCCTCGGAAAATAGTGAAAAATCACGGATTTTATTAACCTAAAAACGTATGCGAAAAGCTGGTTGAGATAGAGGAAAGGAAACTGAGATTGGAACCGAGCTCTAACTCTGCCTTAAATCAATAAATTTCAATTTGATATAGTTCAAGTGACAAATTCTTCTCGGATTAACACAACTTAAAAAGAGTCTTAAAACATGGAAGACTGAAATTTTGAAACAAAATAACGCCGCACATGTAATAATGTCTTTGAAGTCTTAAACGCGTCTGTTTTCAATGTGGCGAATTCAATGCATTCAACAGGCTGATATTGCCGTGCGCTTGTTTTATTGTGCTTCACAACTTGTTGTTGAAAAGTGATCCAAATATAAGGTCCAGTTATGAAGATCGTAAACACCCATAAAAGTTGTTCTTCTTCCTTTCAATTTTTATTTTGATGATGGAAATAATCATAAAAATCACATGCAAGAAAGGAGATTAAAAGAATAAAGCCAGACCGCATGAGAAAATTCCAGATGTGCTGTGTCGGGTTTGTCCGAAATGGACGGGCCATCTTTTTGGTCAGTTAACTTTATAGAATTGTTTATGAGCCCCAACTACTTGATGACAAAAGGAAGCGATTATGGCAAAAACCTTCTTGAAAAAAGACGGGATTCATCCCCTGCCTTTTTCGACCATAATGTTCATAAAATTTGCACTCTGCTTCCTTTGACTTTGGATGTCAAAAGATCAAAACGAAAAGGTGGGATGAGGGGCGAAACATGCTGAATATTTTCACTCCACCCTTTGCCATACAATGCCGTGATTTCACAGCCCTTACGAAACAAGCTTTTGAAAGCCCTGTCTTAAAAGGACTAAAATGGTAGTAACTTGGTCTTTTCTCCTTTTCTCACAATGTTCTCTAGCATTTCTAAGACAAATACCATTTTCCAGCCACATTTATCCCCTAGGCTGCTAAGCGCGATTCAAGGACCTTTCGCGGACAGCGTAGATCAAGATCAGACAGCACAGAACGTGCAGTCTGATCTTGAATCTACACCATCCGATAAGGAGATATCTCTCCCTCCCCCCGCCCACCCATTTCACTTATTTAGCAGGAGAAGAGTTAACCCTTAAGCTGCTAATCGCGACCCACTGACCTTTAGCGGACAGTGTAGATCAAGATCAGACTGCACAGAACGTGCAGTCTGATCTTTGATCCACACTGTCCGATACGGTATTTTCTTTCCGGTGAAATCAACTTTGAAACCGCAATGTTTGGGCTTTAAGTACTGAGCCTGAGCAGAAATTTGGGTTTCATTTATTCAGCAGCTTAAGTGTTAACTTGTCGTCTGCAAGTGCGTTCAATACGGACAAGTCTAACGCATTATCGTCTAGTAAAAGGTTAACCCCTTACGTCGCATTTTCTAACCCACTAACCCTTATCCTGCAACATAAAAGAAATGAAACTTTCAAGCTGATGGTAAAAACCCAAATTTTCCTATTTGAGAAATATTTTTGGAGGAAAAATATCTGCTTATCGGACAGTGTAGATCCAAGATCAGACTGCACGTTCTGTGCAGTCTGATCTTGATCTACGCTGTCCGCAAAAGGTCAGTGAGTCGAGCTTAGCAGCCTAGGAGTCAACTTTAGCAGACAACGTTCTCCGCCTAGCAGCAAGCCACTTTTGAAAAAAAAAAAAGTTGCGTCGAAAGGAGAAGTTTTTCAATTCATCCTTTTGACACAGTGTTTTCACAAATATTCATGTGTAACCTCTTTTAAATTTGTTCATATTTTACAAAGGCGTTTATAGACGCCTGCTCCTAGTTTATTTCAGTAAAAAATAAGGGGGGACGGACCTCTGGTAAAAAGGGGGTTAAATTAATCTATATAACGCATTACACGACGCAGGTCGTCGCAAAAGTATGTATCTAATTTTTCTCAAAGTCGACTGAACCTTAAGCTAGAATGGTCCTTTGACACGCAGAAAATTAACCAGTAGCAAAATGTTTCAACCCAGGTCAGCCTGCTCGGACTGCGCTGGCTGACATGAGTCGATACTTTCTTCCAGATGTATTAAACAATCTTTTCACAGAACTTAACTCAAATGTATTTACTCTTACGAAGAATGTAGTACTCGAATGTAAAAAAAAAATATAAGATACTAAAATAATGTTGCAGACGGTGCTGATCAAACTTGCATCTGACATCGGATTTACTTTGTTCGATATTTCATCAACTATTTACGTCAGATCCAGAAGGAAATTGTATCCTTTTTTTATGAATGACACTGCATGGCAATAACCTTTTTCCAACCCTTTCTCAAGTAAAACTGTGTTTTAACGATATTGAGTAAGAAGATTTTTGAGAATATTGTGGGAAAAGGAGAAAATGCAACCATTATTTCCTCCTTTTTCCCACGGTACTTTTTACCATTTTCTACCCTATCAAGACGATTTCGTCAAAAGGGCCATGTTTAAATCGCCATCTGCAAAAAAAAAACTTACGATTTGGACAATTCTAAAATTTTGCCTTGTGGTAGAAGTTATTATTTGATAATTATGATTTACCCTCAAGACGACCATTTCTGCGAAAGGAAAAACATAGGTTTTTAGCCCATATCCAGCTAAGTTAAACCTTCAAGCCATTGGTAAAAAATCCGGATTATGTTATTTAAAACTTATGTCTTGGAGGAAAATGCCTCCTTATCGGACAGTTTAGATCCAAGATCAGACAGTGCGTTCTGTGCAGTCTGATCTTGATCTACACTGTCCGCAAAAGGTCAGTGAGTCGCAATTAGCAGCTAAAGGGTTAATGGCATGTAAAATACAATGGGAAAATCAGCTATCCGTTCTAATTTGCAAAGGATTTTTTTTTTTTTTAACTACCCTGTCTGGAAATGCAGCCAAGGTCTTGCTTCAAGTTTAGATAACTGACAATATGGTTCCAAATCACAGAGGTATCATGTTGTCCATCTTTTAGCTCACTGCTTAACCCTTAAGCTGCAAAGCGCGACTCACTGACCTTGTGCGGACAGTGTAGATCAAGATCAGACTACACAGAACGTGTAGTCTGATCTTGGATCTACACTGTCCGATATTGAGATATCATTCTTAAAAAAATAAGTTTGAAATAACATTATTCGAGTTTTTATTATCGTTCGTGTTGAAAGTTTTATTTAACTTGCTTTGCAGGATAAGGGTGAATGTCAAGTGCGAAATGATGGATTTTTTTTTTAATCGGCGTTTCCTTGTATCTTTTTTTGCATAGCATTTTTTTAATGGACAGTAACTTGTCTATACTTGATAAAAGGTACGAGATAGGTAGATAGATAGATAGATAGATTCTTATCAAGAACTCTTTACCAAACGACAAAATTTTAGAATTGTCGTAATTGAAAGCATTTGCAGACGACAATTTAAATGTCACTCATATGATGGAGCTTGGCTTTAATAGGATATAAAACACCGTGGGAAAAGGAGAAAATGCTGGTTACCAGCATTTTCTCCTTTTCCAACAATGTTTTCAAAAGGCCTATTCCTGAGTGTCGTTAAAACTCCGGATGGTGTGGTAAAGGGCAAAGTAATTGATCACTTACCTACTGCGTGGTTGCCATAGTAATAATAGATGGACGGGATCTGTAGAAAAAAGAAATAATTATAAAAAAAGAAATTAACATAGGATTTGAATTGATAAACGATGGTCAAAACGGTGTTGAATTGAGTGGACAGAAACATTTTATGATACATCCGTGCAGCTAGAGAAAGGAAACACTGTAAACAATTGATAGACTGTAGAATGGTTCAAACTTCAGTCAGCTATATAAACCCAGATGAATTACCGATATGTATGGCGTAAGGGATTGATACGAGTACATATATCGGAAATCTTCGGTTTAAAACCGGAAATGTCGGAACAGTGATTTCTTTGATAGCTCTAAGAAAATGAAATGCATTTTCTATCGGTCGTCATCTATGCAACCTTACAACTATCAGGGGCAATATATGGCATGAAGATACAAGAACGGTTATAGTTTGATAATATAAAGATGAAATGGGTTAAAAATTGGCTGAAACCGAGTACTGATGTATCTTTAAAGCATTATAGTGGAAGGGAAATGATAGGTATCAGCATTTTCTTCTTTTTGCAAAAATTGTTTCAGAGACCTTCATCCTCAATATGGTCAAATCATGAAACTGTCTGGCAAAGTATTAATTTCATTAATCCTTTAGCCCACATTCCCGAGTTTTAACGACTCTGATGTAAAGGCTTTTGAAAACATTGTTGGAAAAGGAGAAAAATGCTGTTAACCAGCATTTTCTCCTTTTCCCACAATGTTTTCTATCCTTTCTGATACAAATCCCATCATTTGAGTATCATTTTATTTGTCGTCTGCAAATTCTTTGAGTTTGGACCAGTCCAAGATTGTGTCGTTTGATAGAGTGTTAAACATTTCTTTACCCAGCAAATTACTTTTATTTCCGTGGAATACATATCCATCGAAATCACTGTGGGAATGGGAGCAACTGTCTATTAAAGCAATTGCTCCTTTTCCAACATCTGCTTTCATTTTATTTCATAAATGGCACTTTCAACATGCTTTATTTTTTTTGTTCTTTGTGTTACTTGTACAAACAAGCGGTAGGTCAATTAAAGACTCAACACTTGTCCGATAGATGCATCCAGATTTACAGGCAGCAAGGACGCTTAGAGATAAAATTGGTAAATTTGCATACTATCTTAATATATATATATATATATATATATTTTTTTTTTTTTTTCTTTTTAAAAAAAAAACGTCTTTCTTTTGTCAGAATTATATAGTTTACCACAATTTTACTTTTTAACCCTTTACCAAACGACAAATTTTAGCCTTCTCCAAATTGAAAACATTTGCAGACGACAAATTCAATTTGGCTAAAATGGTGCAATTTTTCTTTGATAGGGTAGAAAACATTGTGGGTAAAGGAGAAAATGCTGGTTACCAGCATTTTCTCCTTTTCCAACAATGTTTTCCAAAGGCTTCTTTCCCTGGGGCGTCAAAAGGCGGCATTGTGCGGTAAAGGGTTGATAGCGATGCTTAAAAACTGGGAAACGCAAAAGAGATTACTGGGCAAACTGCGTACGATAACCGCGGATAAGGAGTAACCGCGTTTTCACTCATGTGCCCTGGAGTACCTTTTTTTTAAAAAAAGGCGAACTCCCGCGTTTTTCAGGCAATTTTTGGCCACCCAAAACGGCCATACATCACCGAAATATGTCAGAATACCACTCAAAATTGATGGTAAACAATATTTATGGCGAAGATAGGTAAGCCTTCACCGAGGCACAACTCTCTATACACATATACACACATTGGGGGTATCCCTACGCGTAATATGAAAAAGCTGGCGAGTATGTCTATTTATATCTTTCTTTATTTTGTAAACAAAAATTTGAACAAAGAGGGAATGGATGAAAATGATTTAAAAAAAAAAGGTCGAGACAATAATTTATAGTAGTACCCTTTTTTATTTGTGATGAATGGGATAGCATTCTGTATTCTTGTGTATACATGTAATTTGATTTCTTTTAATATCAATTCGGAGCTCCAGATAAGAGGGAGTTATGGTATTCCAAATCAATTATTTCTCTTCCAAACCCTATGTTGTGGGTACTCATCAGAATTGTCTCGATGAGACAATTCTAATGAGTACCCATAACATAGGGTTTAGTGGATAATAATATATATTTTCAATTTTGAAATCAAAATCACTTCCTCAATCTGGAGCTCTGATCATTATTACCAGCAGGTTTTTTTTTACGGCTTTCAGTTATAGAACCAATAAGGCACGACAAGAAATGGCTTTTCATGAATAATGTCTCCTTTTGCTACCATTCTTTTCTTGAGTACTCCGTATTAAATAACGACAACTTCTGTAAATTCTTTTGTGGAGAGCGTACGTAAAGATCAGACTGCAAACAGAGATCAGTCTGATCTTAGATCTACACTGTCCGATATGTTTTTTTTTTTTTTCAAAGTCGTCTTCAATTTTTTGTTGGGGGGAGAGGGGGAGAGAGTTCATTAGTCAAAGGATAGTTACAAGGGTGCAATGGAATCTTGGATCGTTTTTAGTTTTAAACGAAATGAACATTTAAAGCAGGTAGAGACAGATGAAATGATATTTCATTGTTGCTTTAATTGTATAAAACTCTCCATTTACAGAAGAGTCAGTCTGCTCTTGGCCTACATTGTCTTGTATAGTTTTGTGCAATTTGATCATGATCTGCATTACTCGCAAAACTGTCTCAGTTTAAAGATTTCTTCAGTGTTCGACAGCGTCCTCCCAACCAAAAATACATCAATCGTGCAAATTCCAATTTGTCATATAAATGGGCGAGTGGGAGCGATGCGGCTTGAATGTTGACGTCTGGGTCCGTCAGGGATGAAAAATGTACCCACGAAATAATGTCTCGTGGAGCCAAGACGGACTCTTACAGCGAATCAACTACTCCCAATACAAAAGCGAATGTGTACACCCTACAGTGATCAGTTTTTCATGTGGGAAAGCGAGCCATTGCCTGTTTCAAGCAGGTTCTCTCTGCTCAACAATGTTTTCCCTATTAATTAAGAAAAGGCAAATCCTTTCCCTTTCGATATTTCTTCTTTGTTTTTGTTTTAAACAGTGTGTCACGGTGTCTAAAAAATAGACTGTATGGAAATGGGTCAACTCTGCTCCTTTATGTCAAAATCAGAATGATTTTATTAGAAAAACAAATAAAGTGGTAATTATTTAAAAAAAGAAATATTTCTTGAATAACTACTCTCTTAAAAAAGTATAATGAAGTCGCGTTATATTGTTTACTGCCGATGACGAATTTTAATTTCTTTCGTAGTCTTACATCTCCTACCACATTGCCCTTTTCCACACAATCCCGACTTTTAACGACACCAGGGAAAACGACTTTTGAAAACATTGTGGGAAAAGGTAATCAGCATTTTTTTTCCTTTTCCTTCAATGTTTTCTACCCGTCTTAAAAAGACTTTCAATGTTTGAGTCCCGTTTATTTTGTAGTCTGTAAATCCTATTGATTTGGACCAGTTCAAAATATGTGCCGTTTGGTAAAGAGTTAACTTGGTTCTTCTACCGTAAATCGATTAGGTTTGTGAGTATTTTTCATTCTAAAACTGCTTGTTTTGACACCCGACAGATTGCCCGGTTGTCCCGGCGCGAGGTACCTTATTTAAAAGAAGACAAATGTCTTTTTCCTAACATTGGGGTGGAGAAACCATTGTTAGAGTTTAAATTGCAATTGGGGACCTTTGGTTTGTGGGAGATAGATTATGACAAGTCAAGTTAAGCCCTTGCATTCCACTCATTGCAACCGTTGCTTTTTTTTTTTGTAAAAATTCTAGATCAGGAGCAGACGGCCAATCTGTGTCATCTGTGTCCGTATTCACCAACCATTCTAAAGAATATTCTCAGTCTTATTCTCCAAGATTTTCTACAATTGAAAGCCACACAACTCCTAATTGGCTAAACCAAATGGTTTAGCCAATCAGGAGTTGTGTTACTTTCAAATGTAGAAAATTTTGAAGAACAAGACAAAGAACGTTCTTAAAGATGGGTTGGTGGATACAGACCCTGATCTCTGACCAACTCTGTTCGATATTGTATCCCGACCGTCTTGACTTTTTGCCATTCTTTTCTTACACTATGGTTATTTTGTCAGTCTGGTCTTACATATGGACATTTCTTTTTTTTTTCCTTTCTGGTCTTAAAAACTCACTTTTCGTAATCATCGACTGATATAATGAATTCAAATGTGTATTTCATTAATTTTGAGATTTTTTTTTTTTTTGGGGGGGGGGGGGAATGAAGGTTACCAGCATTTTCTCCTTTTCCCACAATCTTCTAAAAAGCTTTCCTCTTTAGGGTCGATAAAACTGGGGATGACGTGGTGAAAGGCTAAGAACCACTTACAACTTTTACATACGTTTCTAGGATTTTTCGATACTATTGACTATTCAGCGTATTAAAAAAAATACTATGTACACTGTAAACACATCGAGACGCTCGCCATGCATGAAAAATTAATAATATATAAATAAAGGGAAACCACTGCGTTTTGAATATCTATAACGCATGCTCAGATATATCGTAAAACAGCATGACGACTTTGGCAAACAGCATGCAAACGTTCTGACTTAATCCTGTGTGTCTGCATTGAGTTTTACACCGTTTTCAGCACTATTTGAATATTATCGTAGATACAGTTTATTTATCAACGTTTTCCCCGGCATATACTATAACCATGCTTGGTATCTGCAGTACTTTGCGCAAGAACACTTAACCCGTAACCAAATAACATCTTGTTTTAACAACCCAGAGCAAACATCTTTTAAATACTTTGTTTGAAAAGGAGAAAATGCTATTCCTTCCAACTTCAAAAAAAGTAAGTTTCATCATTTGAGCCAAATCCAAATTTGCACCTGGAGATGTTTTTAATATGGACGAGTCAAAATCCAATCATATAGAAAAGAGTTAATTTCCAAAAGGGATCGAATACAGGAAATGCAATGTACAAGAATTATTCACAACTGACATGACTGAAATTCTGTAAAAAACGGCATAAAATCTTACAATAGTAATCGGTATATAATATGAGTGTTTGACCAAACCGTCCACATTTCTAATGTTGTCGCACTGTAGCGCTAATCCGTAACTCGTAACCAAGCGACAGAATGTTGAGTCGTCTAAAATGAAAGCATTTGTTGGCGAAAAAACAAATGAATACGGATGGAATTATAAAAACTGGTTGTGAAAAAGTTGAAACGTTTGGAAAAGGGAGAAAATGCTGGTTATCAGCACTTGGTCCTTTTCCCGCGATGTTTTCAGACCTTTCTTTATCAGATTTTTTAAAATTCGGGATTGTGTGGTGAAGGGTTAAACTGCTAAATAAATTGAAATTTTCAGTCGAGAGTAAAAAAAAAAAAATGCGATTTTTATATCGAAACATTGCGATTATAGCCAAATATATAGAGGATTTTTTTTTTCGGTGAAAGATCGAAATTTATATCATGCTTTTCGGTTGTTTATAGAGAAAGAAATAATGGTGGATTATGGTTTGATATTTCATGGTTACAACCAGTGAAAATACCGATTTCATATTATCTAACTCTTCAATTGAAGGCGGAAACAGTAGTTCCCGCGCACTAGTTACTTAGGTAAACAGCACTTGCCATTCAAATGGAGGGAAATATGACGTAATTTACGCTATATTTCTCGCGCTTTACGTAATATTGTAATGCGTTGTAATGGGAGGGGGGTACGCCACAGGGAATTACTAAAAACAACTGTACTGGATTTTGATGAAAATTCCAACGAAATAGGGGTAAGAAGCATGAAATAATTTCTTTTTTTTTCGGTGAAAGATCGAAATTTATTTTATCGAGCTAACATCATCGGTAATACTTTCACGAGTTGCGCGCGAGATGAAATAAATTTCGATCTTTCACGCCCTTTCCCCCCCCCCCCCCCCCATATTCTCTATTTATTTTATCTAATGAACTTCATCGGTAATATTTTCACGAGTGGCGCAGCCACGAGTGAAAATATTACCAATGATGTTCACTCGATGAAATAAATTTCAATCTTTTACAAAAAAAACCCCAACAATTATTCTATTTATTTCATGCTTCTACTCCCTATTTTGTTGGAGCTTTCACCAAAATCCAGTACAGTTGTTTGCGGTAATTCCCTGTGGCGTACACCCCTCTCATATAACAACGCATTACAATAGTGACGTAAAGCTAGAGAAGTATAGGGTAAATGCACCTAAATTACGTTATATTTCCCTCCATCTGAATGACATGCGCTGAATACCTACGTAACTAGTGCGAGGAAACTACTGTTTCCGTCTTAAAATGAAGAGTTAGAAAATATAAAATCGGTATTTTTCTCTGGCCGTATTACAACGTATTACAATATTACGTCAAGCACCAGAAATACAGAGTAAATGCGCGTAAATTATGTCACATTGAATGACACGCGCTGTTTACCTAGGTAACTAGTGATAGGGAACTACTGCTTCCGCCTTCAATTGAAGAGTTAGAAAATATGGGATCGGTATTTTTCACTGGTCGTAACCATGAAATATCAAACCATAATCCACCATTATTTCTCGATAAGCTACCGAAAAGAATGAAGTAGTGTGATTGTATCAAGACATTGCAATTAAAGTCAAATAGTGCGATTATAGCCAAATATTGCGATAAAAGCCAAATATTGTTATCATTGAAATTATAGCCAAACATTACGATTATAGCCAAATATTGCAATTATAGTAGCCTAAGGACAACTCTTAGGGAATGGAAGCCTTTTCATCGTGGAAAAGAAGCAAACCATTTCTAACTAAAAGCTTTTTTTTACACAGGATATCATATAATATCTATCGGACAGTATTGATTAACTCTTCACTAATGGACATAATTTTAGACTGGACCAATTCGAAAGCACTTACAGACGACCAATTAAACACGACTAGAAAACTGAATATTGCCTTAGGAAGGGTATAAAACATTGTTGGAATTTACCACCATTTTCTCCTTTTCCCTCAATGTTTTCAAAGGTCGTTTTCGACAGGGTCGTTAAAACAAAGTTTCAGTCTTCGAATACAATCTTTGGAGGCATTTTCATGGTCTTTTTTAAGTATACTATGAAGACATTGGAATTCATTTTCTGTCAACTCCATTTCAACGTGTGTGAACCATCAGTTTCAGTCACTGTCCGTTGTACAAGATGCAAGACTTTCTGAAGCAGGAAAAAATCATTATGCTCCTCTGGATTCACCTGACCTTGCCCCTTGTGACTTCTCTTTGTTTCAAAAGCTAAAAACTCTTTCAGGTCGAAAATTTGTCCAGCGCAAACACTTCGGTTCTGCAATATTCCAGTGTCTTCATAGTATACCTAAAAAGACTATGAAAATGCCTTCAAAGATTGGATCCTGAGACTGAAACTTTGTATATCTGTTGGAGGTGAATACTTTGAGGGAAAAAAAATAAAGGTTTCAGTGAAACCTATGAAGAATCAAACTTTAGGTGCTTAGATGCTTTCATATTTGAACATGCCTCGTACACAAATTTTGGAGTCCGGTCTTTGATCTACATTGTCTACTGTACTGAGACCTTCTGGAAAGAGCAATCTTGAGAATGCAGTTTCTTTTTTCTAGACTATATAAATGATTGCAGAGTTCATTCGGAGTAACAAGGGTTAGAGTTAATCTTGCATTAGGTTTTTTTTTTTTTGTCTAATCTTCTCGCGACATTTATGACTGTCGTTTCGGAATATACAATTAACAAAAGGTATCGATTTACAGATGGGCACAAGCCGAACCTTCATGGCGCAATAATTGTTCTATATCGGCGATCCATTTGTTTTCGCTGGTGCTTTGCCTCAAAGTAACATTTACAACGCTTTCAGACTTTCAGATTTTACAGTCCGAAGTCCACAGACCCATATACACGTATGTATCATTTTTTACATTTGAGCGGCGCTCTGGCAAAAAACCGTTTAACTCTTTACCACATGACAAAATGTAGACTGGTCCAAATTAAAAGAGTTTGCATACGACAATTCAAATATGGCTAAAATGGTGGAATTTGTCTTGGCCAGCGTGGAAAACATTGTGGGAAAAGGAGAAAATGCTGGTTACCAACATTTTCTCCTTTTCCCACAATGTTTTCAAAAGGCCTCTTTCTCAGGGTCGTTAAAACTTGGGATTATGTGGTAAAGGGTTAATACATTTTCATGATGGATTATACCAAGCAAGTCATCAAATAATTACAGATCCAAAAAATTCATTTCGTCTGACAATCGATTGAATCTGGAGGTAGAATGCAGAATACAGACCTGTAGAAAATTGATCAACAGCAAACAATTAAATCGCCTTTTCACAGAGCATGGCTCATATATGGTCAACTTTCAATGCATTTCTATGGTCCTATAAGCACCACTATACAATGAATACTCAGTGTTTCTTAATTTGTAAATTTCTATGGGACTATTTGGATACCTTTTATCTGTATTTACATCCAACAGTACTACCATGGCCACAACATACTTAATCATGTGTTTCTTGGTTTCACCAATGCCAAGCAGATATTACGTAGTATCCTGTCATAGGAAATTGGCATGCAGTTGGAGGCGCAAGCACATATTGAAACATGAGTCTCTAAACTACAATTTCAACAATTTAACAGTTGAGACATAGAGAATACAACAGTGGTTACTCATATTTAGACTGTTGCCTTGCTCTGGCATTTTCTCTTTTAGATTGAGGATCACACTTTTTTTTATCAAGTCTTTACGTTCTTAGACTACCTGCTATGCCAAACTTGAATTATCTAAAACTTATTTGTATTTTCTTTGTTGTTAGTGACGTTAATTGTATTTTCTTTGTTGTAAGTGACATTCTTCAATTACGCACTTACGAATGAGAATCTTACGAACTGATTATTTGATTGAATGCTGTCTTGCGCTGCTTTCAACATTATTTCAGTCACATAACGGCGACAGCTCAAATATTCGTGTATGTCCTGGGTTTCACCAATAGTAGGATAGGGCTCTTGCCCAAGAAAAGGTCCACGAAAGGCTCGAACCCGGGGTTCGTAAATCCAACATGTAATTAATTCGACAATCTGCTTTCATTCTAGTTTGTGATGTGAAGCAAAGTCGTCTTGTGGAAACTGAACGGTTTTTTATATATTTGTCATCACTGAAGAACATTACCTGGGCTATTTGTTAACTATTAAAAAAGTGAGAAGTCATGCCAGAGTGACGTGTAAACCTCAGTTTGTATGCCCCTTTTTCGTTTCGATTTCTCGCTGAAAAAAGTGACTGCATCGGAGCGTTACCCATTGCACATAAAAGGGTCAAGGTCCAAATCAATGGAGAGATCTTTTGAGCCATGCTCTGTTAAAAGGGGGCTTAATGCATCATCTGCGAAAAGTATCGACCCAGGTCAGCCGGCGCAGTCTGCGCCGGCTGACCTGAGCCGAAACTTTACGTTCTTAGTCAATCTTCTGTATGCCAAAGGACCAGTATACCCCATGGTTTAGACAGTTGTTCTACAAAATGGATTTTATGGGTCCATAAGAACATGACGACTAGTTTGGTATCATGCATCACGGAGATGCATTAAGCCCCCTTTTTGCCAGAGCACGGCTCTTTTATTTTTCTCTTCATAGACGTTTCTTAAAATTCGACCATCCACATATTTTCCTTGGGAAATTCACGGAAATACCCAGTTTTCAAAGAATTTAGTAATTACAGTATGTGTTCTAACATCCCCATCAACAGAATTTCGGGTATAATCACGTTGAAAGCTCACATATTCTGTTCTTTCTTAGGTTTTACGAGTTCCAGGCTGGGCCTCTGTATCGCTCAGCCCAAGGAAAATCACTGAGGAAATGTAGAACTATAACAACATATTTGGGAAATGGGATTTACAGTTTGATTACAGTTTACCCTCGTTTTCGAATTTATTTAATAGATTTTGAAAAAAAGTAAGTCTCAAGGGCAGCGTGCCAGACGGTACCTGAATCGTAATTATATTTTATGTATCATAAATACGGTATTTAACTCCAAAACCCTATCTTGGGTGTCATTAAACCAAACTATTCCGTGTTTTAACGACCCTTAGTACTTATATTTTTGAAAATATTGTGGAAGGAGGAGAAAATGTCGGTAAATATATATATTTTTTTCTCCTTGTCCGAAATTGCTATCTACCTTTTCAAAGACAAATTTAACCATCTGAATCACAATTAATGTATGGTCTGCAAATACGTCAGTTTGGACAGGTCTAAAATTCTGTCGTCCGATGACAAGTGACACTAGCAACATCCAATATCCTTGGTATGATCGTCGGCTTGTCACGTGGTTCTGACGAGGTCATGAACGAAATAAGGATAGAGAAGACTTCCAGAAGAGTAAAATTTTGCTGACAGTATACCTTAGGTAATTAAATTTTAAGCGTCCTGAAAATATAATGTTCATGACTTAACCAATTGATAATTGAACCATGCTCTGGTAAAAGGGGGCTTAATGCATCTCCGTAATGCATGATGCCAACCACGCCATCACATAACTATGGATCCATAATAGCCACTTTTTTTAAACCGACTTAATCATGAGGTAGACTGGTCTCTGGACAGACAGAAAATTGACTAATAGCGAAAAGTTCCGGCCAAGGTCAGCCTGCGCGGACTGCGCAGGCTGACCTGGGTCGATACTTTTCGCAGATGCTTTAAGCCCCTTTTCACAGGGCATGGCTAAAAATGTGACACATAGGGAAGCGACGAAAAGCGAAAAGTTTTAGATTGTTCACACTTTTCTTTTAAGTACATCTGTCCCTCGACGTAATGATAACAACAGCTTGCTATTTCTCCAAAAGACATCGTTGACGAGAATTGAACACACATTGGTTGTTGGCGAAAGTGATAAATATCAAGAGAAGTCAAAGCTGCTGGTACCGTCATGGTCCGAACATGCATCTCCTGTTTTTTTAATAGCTCTGCATGGAACCTTTCATTATTTCTGAAGCTTTAAGCGTAAATGTATGAGCTATGCTCTTGCAAAAAGGGTTCAATGTACGATACATCATACCAAGCGAGTCATCATACAATTAAGGATCCATAAAATCCATTTTGTCTTACAATCGACTGCATTAAACGGCCCTTTGAAATATGAGAATTGGACCAATGGCAAAAAGTTTCGACCCAATGCAGCCTGCGCGGACTGACCTTGGCCGAAACATTTTGCAGATGCATTAAACCCCCGTTTCACAGAGCATTGATCGTATAATTAAGTCGATGCATTTCGTAAATCCTTAACTCTTTACCAAACGACAAAATTTCAGACTGGTCCAAATTGAAAGTAATTGCAGACGACAAATTAAAAGTGACTAAAAAAATGAAATTTGTTTTGAGAAAGGTAGAAAAGATTGTGGGAAGAGGAGAAAATGCTGGTTACCAGCATTTTCTCCTTTTCCCAAAATGTTTTCAAAAGGCTTCTTTCTCAGGCTCGTTAAAAGTCGGGATTTTGTGGAAAAGAGTTAAACTATGAAATATTAATTTCTTATTAACAGATTTTCTGAATACAGCTAAAAACAAACCATTGCAATGTCACAGCACAGCTCTCCGACAACAGAATCTCATCGTATCAGACAGGTTCTACACAGTCTTATACTGATCAACACCATCCGCAAAAAGCACATCGAATCATGCTTATCAGCTTGAGGGTTTCAATTATCAGATGCCTTAGTGTATTCTCTAAAATTGGTGTTTCGGCTTGGTGATATCGACGTTGGCATATTTTGGCGGTTAGTTTATTGTGCTGTGACTCTAGGTCGTGTAGAACGGGGATTCGGCTAGATGAGCCGACTGTTAATTTTCTAAACAAAGAGTTACAAAGAACAGAATATTTAGATAACTTTTGCTGTCTAGTGGACTCAAAAAGAGCGTAACGCATATAAAATGATTCATGTTGTCTAACTAATCAAGGTCACACTCAGAGAGTATCCATAAAATTGTTTTCTAGTCAAGTCTTCTAGTTTAAGAACGAAGAGTGTATGTATGCAATGTACTTCTAGACAGATAAATCTGTAGGGAAATACAGTCAGTTCAAAAAAGATTTTTTTTCTGTGCTTGGATTGAAAAAAAAAAAGAAAATATGTTAATATTAAGCATATCTTGAAGTAATATCAGTATAGATATAAAACTGGTTTTAATAACGCCATGTTCAAAGACGAAGGTTTCGTTGTTTCGTTTCTGGTAGACATTTATGACGCAGTTTGATTGACAACTCGGCAAAGACTCGCGTTTTTATACGGTTTTAATAATTTTAAAAACATTTCAGGGTACTCCTAACATGGCTTTTAACCCTTCACACACTCCGACTGCAGGACAACTTTACAAAATACTGCGATTCATTTAGCAGACAACAGTGCTCGAAACGGACAGTTTCTCAATGCTACTGCAATGTATTCATACACGTGCAATAAGCGCCCAGTCACTTATATTATCTTTATACTGAAATGATATATGTATAGTCATCAACTGCAGTTTCATGGCTGGGTGTTATGTTTCGGACATCGATTACAACTATGGCTGTACTTTCAAATACCATTAACCTTTAGGCTGATAAGTGCGACCCACTGACCTTTTGCGAACAGTGTAGATCAAGATCAGACTGCACAAAAAGTGCAGACTGATCTTGTATCTACACTGTCCGATAAAGCGATATTTTTCTCCAAAAAATAAGCTCGAACTAGCATTATTCGGGTTTGTGCTATCGGCTTGAAAATTTTACGTTATTTATTTAGCAGGATAGGGGTTAATCGAAATTTGGAGGCAGGGAATATGCCTTTTGTTTTCGGAACTGAAGATTGGAAAACTTATTTAAAGTGTTCTTTCCAAATCGCCCTTAAAAATGCGATGTCAGGATACAAACTCTTTACAAACTGTAAATGGTTGTTTCATCAATTTGGCACTCGAAGGGTAAATATTTGATGCACATGGTTATGAAACTTTCGGACCATAACGAATAGCGATACAGACGCTTTTGAAGTGACATTTACAGTTTTATAGATTTCTACTACCCCATCCCATTTTTAATTTCCCATCGTCATGCTTTAGAATGTTTACCATGATACGACAGAAGCCTGGCAGAAATACATTCCACCAAACCACCAGCTGATTTGTAACCGGGAACTGTTTTATGCTTTTCGGTAGTTTATCGGGAAATAATGGTGGATTATGGTTTGATAATTTCACCGTTTCGACCAGTGAATTTACCCACTGATAAACTCACTGGTACGGAAATACCGATGGAGTTCCTCTGTACTTCGCAACTCCAAACAAAAATTGGGTAACAAGCATGAAATAAATGGAGTATACAGTTTTTTTTTTCGGAGAACGAACGCAATTTATTTCATCTCAGGAACATCACACAGTAATATTTTCACGAGTGGCTAAATTACGATCTTTCACAAAAGAAAAATCTGTATCTCTATCCTTGTTCAATTCTTGTAGGATTGTGGCAAATATTTTGATAAAAACATCACTGATGACTATTCCATAATGCAAATGAGTGCGATATCATGCTATCATGTTATTGACTGTTACCGCCGTCCGATGAATTAAAAAAAAAAAGGCACACAGACAATTTACAGACAAATAATCAAGCAATATCTCAATAGCAATAGGATTTCATGTCTGCAAATATGTGTACAGATTGGGCCATAACTGTGCGAAAAACTGCCGCAGTCCACTGTTCAATTATTTCCCTCCTTGATTGTCACATTTTTTCTTAAGTACATGTAAAAAAACTTTAGAAATTCCAACAACGTATCAAAACTAAGCCCACTTTTCGTCCCCATTATAATCAGTGTTATGGTTTGTTGGTTGGATTGTCAAAGCACTTAAATGTACCTATCTACATATATAACGCTTATATTACCAGCACTGCACACAGTTATCTCAATATGTTTACTAAATATACTTGTGCTACTATTTCCGATGTAAACAGAGCCTCGTTACACTGAAATTAGATGTACATTTTGACCATTTTTCTGAGTGTAGATAACTGTACGTATTGGGATTGAATATTTATAAAATGTCGTATGTCTAAGTTTCTTGTCTGCATTCGGTACTGCAGCAAGGCGGTGCCCTGTCAGTCATTTATTTCGTGGATCACTAGCCCCGTTCCGAACAAGCTAAGCTGAAACGATATTCTTATGTTAGAAAAAAAAAAGTCCTATCACAGTTTCATTGATCTATGGAAAGAAAATTTGTCCTATCACAGTTTCACTGATCTATGGAAAGAAAATTTGATTACAATCTATGTGGGTTACCAAGCCACTCTTTGTCTTATCCTGTCCAAAGAATATCAGGGTTTTTGATTTTCAAACACAAAATAACTGTTGATAATTAACACGAGTGTAAACAGGAAAAGAAACAATTCCAAACCGTCGTGCGGACGCGTATTGTCCCTCTTTCATACAGGAAGCGTGTGACATGTATTGTGAGAAACTGCGAAATTGCATTAAATATTTTTTTGACTGACTACTTCAAGGTGTTTTCTTTTATACTTGCGCCCCTTTTTCTCAGGAGGCTAAAACGAGATCGACAGACCGACAAACAGACACACAGATAGATAGATAGATAGATAGATATCATCCAAACTGCTGCAACAACCTGGCAAGAAATGTAAACACTCGTAGTTTTCGTTTCATTTTGCTCCTGTCACAAGCGCCACTTGGAGCAAGGGCACCACTTCCATGTGGACACGTAGTTGCACGTGGTTGTCGGATTAAAGATTGGCAGAATAGAAACATAAAATGGAATGAACATAAAGAATACATCGACAGAGTCTGAATTCAAATTCAAATGGTTACTAATTTTCGCTTTTTGAATAGAGCCGGGAAAGACCATGATGGGTTGGTGCAAGACAATGACAAATTTGTTGCTGGAAAGGTATTGTTACGACCATTTGGAATTGAGTTTCTTGCTGTAAAGAGACATGATGGACACCAAAGGCCTTTGCAAGAAACGCGACTTTGATTTTTTTTCCAAAATAAAGCAGGATTTTTATTGGGGTCGTAAAATTCCAGAGTGCGATATTCGATTTCGTATCGTGTAGCCCGCGTTTAATTTCGCAGGGTGTCGACGTTGGTATTAAAAGATCTTTTTACGACCAGGTTTATAACACCTTTAAGGTCGACTAATTATAACGTAGACAATAAAATCTTCGTTACAATGATTCTCATTCTCCCCAAATCCTGATTGGTAACAATGGAATTAGCATCGAAAATCAGCCCCATACGACTTCTCAAGATGGTTAAAGGCATCCTTGCTTTCTCGTACCATTTCTTTTTTCTCCTCAATTTTATAATCACATTATGTCGTTTTAATGCGCAATTTCGCTTTCCCTAAAACCCGATTTTTCCATCAGCTTGACATAAAATTGAACATAAAATCAGGCATGAGACACGAGCAAGAGACGGGTCGTAAAAATCATCAAATACGATTTTTCTTCTTTCGCGAAAGAAGACAATAGGCTGGCATTACCTTGTAATTGGATTAAAGTCCTGTATGCAAAGTAGGTACTGGGTAATTTGTAGATGAGGCTATTAATGGCACGAATGTAACACGGAATCTGGACAGTAATATGGCTTTATATGTCAATCTTGGAGGGAAGGTCTGTTCATTACAAGATTCACAGAGTCGTATCTGTACTGTGTCAATCACTATATAGACTGCACGAATAGTACAAAGCTTTGAGATGACCTTCTTTCCGACTTTACAGATTTCACACAAAAGAAAAACCCCAAAACCGTCAGTAAAAGTAACAAAGACAACATCATTACATGTAGCAATGGCGTGGCAATAAAAAAAAATGAGACCACAACCACCAAACACCCCAAACGACAACATTACAACACTTGCAAGACCGTATCACTTGTAACGACAAGATGCATCCAACACCCTTGGGTGAGGCAAGGTTACAGCATACTTCACTTACCGCCTGCAAGTTTGTTTTTGCGTCTTGCATTAGTCCAGTTTTGAGAACTTTACGACAACAGAAATAAGACTTGTAACGAGCTATTCCATCATTTCGTCGCGGTATTTTCATGAATGAAACATCAGTCCAAATGATTTATTTATAATTGACAGGGACGTTCATAAAATAGTCCTTTGCAGATTTAGTTTAAGAGGCAGGCCTAATTGAAATAAGAATTATTATCACACACAAAATTCTGACGTGCGGCCGTATGATATGTTTAGCCCTTTACTGCACAATCCCACTTTTTAACCCTTTACCACACAATCCCGAGTCTTAACGACCCTGAGAAGGAGACCTTTTGAAAACATTGTTGGAAAAGGAGAAAATGCTGGTAACCAGCATTTTCTCCTTTTCCCACAATGTTTTCTATCCTACAAAAAAAATAATTTCATCATCTGAGCCATGTTTAAATTGTCGTCTGCAAATACTTTCAATTTGGACGAGTCTAAAATTTTGTCGCTTGGTAAAGAGTTAACTACATGGGGAAGAGGCCTAATGAAAACATTCATGGTGGGAAAAATGCAACATTTTCTCCCTTTTTCCTCAGCTTTTTCTACTATTTCCAAAATAGAAACTGTCATTTTGGCTATTTTCAATTTATCGTCTGCATTCAGTACGGGCAAATTCATAATTTAGTGGTTCGGTAAAGCGTTTAGTTAAGAAAATGCTGGTAACCAGCATTTTCTCCGTTTTCCATTTTCTACCATTACAAAAAAAAAAAAATAGAAATCGTCATTTAGACTGTTTTAAATTTGTCGTCTGCAAACGCTTTCAGTTTGGACAAATTCATAATTTTGTCGTTTGGTAAAGCGTTTAGTTAATAATTTAAAACGATGTTAACCTTCGAAAAACAAAAAAGACTGCTTTTGTATGTGGTGGGTTTAGCTGTATTTGCACCCTCTTTTTGTCACCATATTATTGTATGATTTACAAGAAACTAGATAAATATATGAATGAGTGAAAAAAAAAATCATAGCTATGTATTGGTAAAACAGCGACACGTTTTGGAAATTAAAAAAAAAAAATAAACAAACAACACATTGCGGGCTAAAGAAAGGTATTTTTTGTCTTGTGCGAACAAGACAACGCCGCGTTCCTGTGTGGTCTTTGGTTTGATTTAATTCAGATAGAAGCATAAGTCATTCTTAGAGAGGTTAAATGTTGAATGCACAGTAGGACTGCACACCGAGGTATTGTGCACAATGATTATGCGATACATTAGACACGGCGGGAATTGATGAATGGACTCTAGACGTGATTGGGCAGGGCGATGACGGTGAAAACTCGAGCCCGGAAATATGTAGATTATGTATGGGAAAATTGGATTAATTTTCATGAACTCGTTTTAACATTTATTTCACAAAGATGAAACATTGTCATTCACAAGACTATCTCTTGAGAATATATGTAACACTAAAATCTAAACAGCTACTTAAAATGTTCATCTATAAAAAAAAGAAACTATCCATTTACTTTAGGATAAGACAATGAAATTTTACGGAACAGAACAGAACAAACATTTTATTCAGGCGTATACATAGTACGAGTACATGGTCTTGTCAAAATATAAGTTTTTTTCAATGAATAGTGTCACATGTGTATATACATATCAAAGATGAAATAAAAAAAAACTAAAACAAAATGTTTACTTAATGTTACCAATCTGAAGCAGAAATTATAGGATTTAAAAAAAAAATCTGAAACCAGACGACAAGAAAAAAATATGTATGAAGAGAAATAGACTATAAATAGTGAGATAGAGATGACTAAACGGTCAAACCATGATTGTAAAAGAGAAAAGGTACTTCTTTAAGTCCCTTGTTTGGGAAACGCGTCTGCTGTCTTGATTGGGTTGGTCGATCGGTCCAGTGATGGATCAAACTTTCATCTTACACTGATAGTGACCAGGGTCCGTATTCACCGACCATTCTTGAGAACATTCTTAGCCTTATTCTCAGAGTTTTCTAAATTTGAAAGTAACACAATTTCACAATTTCTAATTGGCTAACTAAATGGTTTTGCCGATCAGAAGTTGTGTTATTTTCTAAATCCAGAATAGTTCTACGACTAAGAATGAAACTAAGAATGGTAGAAAATACAAACCAAAGGCTAAATATAAATGTTGACGACAGAACAAAAAACATTATTCCATGCGCTTATAATTAGTCGTTTTATTGTTTGAGTTACTTTTTTACTTAACCCTTAGGCTGCTAAGCGCGATTCTCTGACCTTTTGCGGACAGTGTAGATCAAGATCAGACTGCACAGAAAGTGCAGTCTGATCTTGGATCTACACTGTCCGATAAGGAGATTTTTTTCTCCCAAAATAAGTTTGAAATAGCATTATGCTGTTTTTTCTTTTTTTCATACTCTTTTAGCAGGTTAAGTGGTAAACTGTTTCAGCGCCCGATATACACATGGAAGTTCGACCTCTTTAAACAGCCGTATAATTATATTTTTAACAATATATTTCACTAAAACTCAGAAAAGTTTTTATCTTACAGGCTTGACTAAGCAAGCTGACGGTATATATCTAAGATTAGACTGCACATTCTGTGCTGTCTGATCTTAAACTATGCCGTCCACAAAGAGCAACTATTTCCCGCCTGTGGAGATTAGAATGTGAGAATAAAGTACCATGAAGATCCTAAAAGATCAAAGTTACCATTTCTTATCTTCAAACAAATTAAGTAGACATAATCTCGAATAAATAAAGATTGGTGACAAATCCATTCTTTGATATGTAAATTCGACCAATTATCACTTTTTTGAGAAAAAAAAAAAATCTACGTGCACAAGAAAGATGATACTTAAGGAAAAAAATAATGACATAAATGAGAAAAAACAATCTTTGTATTTTTAACACCTTGAATTAAAGACAAAGACAAAAAAATAGCGATTGAGGAAATTGCACGGCTCGCAACAGAGATAGTGTTCCACAATATTTCGAAATCAAATCATTTACGAGATAAGGGGACACGGTAATATTAATATACAATGTACACATATATGAGCCATGCTCTGTGAAGAGGGGGATTAAATGCATCTGCAAAAAAAGTTATGACCCAGGTCAGTCTGCTTTTGACAAATTTTCTGCATGTCAAAGGACCAATCTACCTCATGATTTCGTCGGTTGTATGACAAAATGGATTTTATGGATCTGTAATTTAGAGATAACAAGGTAGGTAAGATGTGTCACGGAGATGCATAATAAACTCTATTTTCCAAAGTGTGACTTATAGTCTTTCAAACAAACGCCCCTTGAACCACTATCATTTGAACATGTATACTACAAAAGAATTGCAGTAATCATCTCGTTACCAATCGCAAAAATACAACTTTCTACTCTGAATGAAGATTTCATACACGAACCTCATTCGAAAACTTTGTTGGTTCATGATGAATTCTAAAACTAGCCATCTGATTGCCTGAGACAGAAGGTCTCGGCCAATCAGATTGCTAGTTTTGGAATTCAGAAAGAACAGGGGCAATATTTAGAGTGGATGTTAAAAATCCGCACCTGATTTGCAACCACTTTCGTCATGTGTTTGTGTGGTCCACGCAATCTTGGGTGTCTTGGCCATACATCAACGGGCATGAAGAGCCAACGAGTGTACCCTTAAACCAAATACCGATGTGCTATTTTTAGAAATGTCTCTAACTTCTACAAGTGATACAAAGTAAACAATAAACAGAAAAAAAGTAATACATCTTTCTTAAATGACACAGAAAACATCGCGGAAGAAGCAACTGCTTGTGCCAAGCAGTTGCTTTTTTTCCCACGATGTTTTCCAAAGTGATATACTGCAGGTTCGTGTTTAAAGATGTATTTATATGGTAATAGATTAAAAGGTATACAAGAAGGGGTAAATACGCCGTAGCCCGTAAGCTGAAACCCCCAACACCGAATTAGTGTTTTATTTTGTAAGACTCTGAATGGGCCGCTGTCACTTCACCCTGATGTATGAGGTTTAAAACTTTTTGTATCAAAATGGGATAAAATTTGCGTCACCGTAAATTCATAGAGATAAGATTTACTAAAGAGTTTGGTTTAACTTGGGTCCGTTTGATCTTCGAGTGGAATGGGAAACATACACGCGTTTTTATGAAGGGTAATTGTCCATCTAAGTCTTCTTGATACTTTTATGCCACCCTGAATGCCTGCTTTAGGCCGAAGAATGAGGGAGCGTTTCTTTACCGAAACTTTTTTTTTTGTCAGATGGTGTGCGCCAGGGTTGTTGCCATTCCCTGTTAAACCTTAACCGAACAGTTCCGTTTTTACTTTCATGTAGTAGAAGGCTTTAGAAAACATTGTGGGCAAAAATACTGTTTACCAGCATTTTCTGGTGTTTCCCATTTTTTTTTTTATAACCTTTTTAAGAAAGAAATCATATTTAAAAACTGCGTTGAATTTGTCGTCTGCAAATGCTTTCAATTCAGGTCAGGATTATATCGTTTCGTAAAGAGTTCACGGAGACTTGTTACTGACAACATAAACGTACATAAATATCATAGCAAACTGCGGGAGTACATAGTATATATTTGGAGAAAACGATGATTGTAAACATTCTAGCGATGGTTACAATTCAAATATTTTTGAGTCATTAACAACACCATCATTGAACTTTTCTTCTCACAATCATTATTAAGAGATACAGTTTACTGCCAGATCATGGTCTCTTCATGTTGGTGCAGCCGAGCATTAGTAGGCAGGACCAGTAATCCCACAGTGGTTTTCAGAATCCAAGGAGTGTGGGTGCGAGTATATTGCGATAGGGCTCACCCATCCCGCATTTGCTACTTTTTTGTTCATTGTAACTGTAAAAAAGACAGGGACACATAGATAGAAGTCCAGGTCGCCGAGGACCTTCTCTTTCAGGGTCTTTGAAAGTCGGGACTGTTTGGTAAAGGCTTAAATGCAGTAAGTTTTTTTCAGATGACGAAATCTTAGACTCGTCTATATAGGCAGCGTTTGAATACAATAATTTAAATGAGGCTCAAATGATCGGATACATGCCTTTGGTTTCCATTTATTTTCTACTTTTCCCCACGATATTTTAAAACATCAAACAAGAACACGGGGTCTACGAAAAGTGGGATTGTTTCATAGAGGGGCTTAGAGAGTATTGGCATGGCTTTTTTACCAAAGAACAAAGTTATGTTACGTCCGGCAACACCACTTAACTCAATACTTAAGAGAACAATACCAAACGAAAACTACTTCAAGTAACACAATAGATACTACAGTCAGAAAAAAAATATTGAATTTTACCATAAGAAAAAGAGCATTTAGGGAAATTTTCAGTTGCTTATTATAGTTAACTTCTCATTTTCTCTCATTTTATTTCATAACCTGTCTACGGAAGGAATGTAATAACTGAAAAAAAAAAAAATCGCACTTTAACTCTGTGGGGCTATGTATCCACTGGTGTGAAAAGGCTGGAACTTCCCCGGGTAATAATATCTGAACATTGATTGAAATCAAATGATTTAGTAGTCGCTCTATTGGCGGTGTGAGTAATTTGGCTTTTTATGTAATAAATTTCCAGCAAAACGGAAATCATTACCTTGATTTCCTGGACAAATTACTGTTTCTACATGTTTCTGTCTATAATGATTTATTAGATTCACAATTTGTTTTCTGTTTATAACTCTACAAAAAAAAAAAAAATCGGATCGGTCCAAACTGAGAGTATTTGCAGACGACAGATGATTGGCATTCTCTTTGAAAGGGTAGAAAACACTGTAGGGAAATGAGAGGATGGTGGTTACCATTTCCCTGCGAAATTTTCAAAAAACACTCTACAATGCTTTTTGATACCAACTTATTGTTCAACCTTTGTCGAAACGACGAGCGGATCCTAAAGAATAGTTGATTCTCATTATTTTTTCTCATATAGAAGGACGAACATTGTATGTTTCATTACACAGTGCCAAAAACGAAGGCGTGAATTAGATAACCTGATTAGAAAAATCAAAGTTGTAGGCAGTTGGTAATTCTTTGGCTTGAAAAACATGATATCGGCACAGTTTAGTATCTTGAAATGAGGGAGAACAAAGACACTTAGACCAGGTTGCCAAAGATATTCGAACCTTTCTTAGAACTATATCAGCACGAATGTCAACGCCTGATCATTCACCACCGCAGATAAATATATGACTCCAAACCCCTATTTCGATTTAAGACTTGGAAAATGTCTTTCGCAAATTTTTTAGCAAGCAGCATATTTCAAAGGAAACCGAAGACACTTCCATGTATGACCTTTTTAAACACTTGAACTATAAAGTGCTGTATATTTTTTCGGAAACGGTCAGTTTAAAAAAGAACAGGATTGTTTAAAATAGGACATAATTCAAAATTATGGCAACTGAAAGGGTTAAACTGTTGGCGTGTGTTTGTGTTTGTGGCTATATATGATGTTAATTCTGCATCATAATATTATTGCGTGCATTTAACTCGATGTATGTTTCATGAAACAGTTGTAAAACACACAAAATGTATAGCTTAATATCATAATACCTATCCACAAATAGTAACAAGTGCAGAGGAGACAATGGGCCAAATCTGCCTGCACTCTCTATCTTGGTTTTCCCTCTTTGCACAGAACATCGTGGTCTTAATACGTCAGGACAGCGTAAAGGACTAGAAGAGGCTATTTTTTTATGTTTGAAAGAGATTTCAATCTGTAACATATTTTTTGCCGATCAAACGGCTTTACGTCTTAAAAACTTTTATATTTCTACACGTGTCATGATGATGATAGAGACGGTAACTTATGGCTTCTTAATCGTAATACTTCCCTATCGTTCATACTTCTATTACTTCAAAATCATAAACTCTTTAGATACTCAATCAAGAGATTTCTCTCACACGTGGACAGTAAGGATGGTTACCACGAAAACCTTTTTTCAACTTAAAACAGTAGTAATCATTATCATCATTGCTACCATCGCCGTTGCCACCGTCGTCATGATCACCACAGCTGTCGTCATGGTAATAGTTGTCATAAATGAACCATGCTCTGTGAAAAGAAGATTTAATACATCTGCAAAACGTATCGACCTACGTTATCCTGCGCAGTCCGCGCAGGCTGACATGGGTCGAGATTTTTTGCTATTTGTAAATGTAAATTTTCTGCATGTCAAAGGACCGTTATAACTCCGAATCCAGTCGATTGTTAGACTAAATGGATTTAATGGATCCGTAATAGTGTGATGACTTGCTTGGTACAGTGCATCATAGAAATTCATTAAACCCCCTTTCGCCAGAGCATAGCTGAAATGCTATTGCTTTGTATTCTGCTATTGTTGCAGCGGTCATATGTAGCTCACCAGGTCTATCACAGAAACATTCTCTATTTCAAATAAGTCTATTATCATGCTGCCTATTAGAAGTGTTTTTAAAAATGTTGTTAGTGTGTTCTTCTAGTTGTAGAGTGGTATCAAAAAAGGGTGAAATCAGGCGAGGAAAATTCATCGTAAAGCGCGATTAAATCTCGATTAGCACCATCAAAGCTAACCGATTTTAACATTGACACAAATTTGCATATTTGATTTAAAGGGTAATGTTCGAAAACACATTTAACGCCAATTAAGCACTTTTAAACTATTACCGATAATTCGCGAACATGATGTATGGGTTTCTGCTCTTTAACTTTACTTTCTAGCATTGTAATATTTAATTTTCTCCCTTTTCTGGTGGCTCATGGATACCTTGAATACAAAACGGTGTGCTTACTTTTATAATCAGGGACACTAGGATTACTAAGAATCCCTAGAATTGAATGTATAAGGTTCTGAACTTTGCGTGTGCTCTAATAGTTGATGTGCCTTGTTTGCTTGTTGTCTTTCTGAAATGAGAGAGCATGGTAAGAGAATTCTGGGGGTCAGGGGCAGTAATTAAGGAATGAGGGGCAGGAAGAACAATTCAACGGAGCAAAGGCAGAAAAAAAAACTATATTGGACCAGTACAGAGATAGATGCACACAGGATGATGCTGGATGACAATGAAATAAAAAAGAGGACATAGTCACATATCACGGTCAAGGACGAACTGGACATAACTTTTTTTTTCTGCTTGTCGCGATGAGCCAACTCATTGCCATTATTTACCCTTTCGACGCCTTACTTTTTAGTCGGTAATTATGATAAGATTGCACTGGACGTGTAGGAGATAGGGAAAAAAAGGGCACATAACAACGCTAATAAAATTCAAATAAGAGACAAATGAAGAACAAGACTTTGACTTACCCTCGGATAAGCTGACATTGAGCTTAAGAAAATGAGTGCTGTAGCCACTGCTGTAAGTAAGCAATTTTATTTAATGTATATTCTAAGTACTTGTCAAGGTACATTTATCATGTGCAGATAGGCGAAATACGGTTATTACAAATCCAGAGGATGTCATGTAGTGTTCCTTTGTCGAAGTTTCGAGAAAATAGTGAAAGTTGCCTGGGTGGTGCTACATTTTAGGTTTGATATTTGGGCTCAAAATGTAACGTTTAGAGTCACTTCCAGTATGAAACTTACACCAATACGATCCTTAAACGAGCAAAAGGGGGAACAACAACTAAGTGAAGACAATATAGTTTTGCTATAAAAATCATCTTCGAATCCAGAAAGGAAATGTGGACTACTAAAAATAACCACCAAACACTCCATTCACGGGCGCACTTGGTGTACCAAGAAGGAAAACATAGATACATGCGGTGCAAATGTAACAGAATAGCAGGAGCAACGTAACATTTAGCGCAACCTTTTTTAAGTACTGATAACATTCTAGAAGTAGAAAAAAGTAAAGAAACATTGACAAACACTTTGCATTTGCCAAACATTTCCTAAAAAGTGTTTTTCAGTTATCTGCTAAATATAAAGGCCACCAAAGGAGACTAACCACAGACTGCGCGGAAGGGAAGGGTAAGGACTAAATGCCGTGGCAGAGAACATGTTTTCATTGAGTACGTTTGGTTGTAGTGGTGCGTCATTATCAAAGGCATTCGCAAAAATTACCATATAAATCACAGAGGCTATTTGCCACCAATTGAAATGAATGCTTAACGCCGCCTCTGCTTGGTGTTGTTGCCTTTGCGGTCAATGGTGATTAATATCAGATTGCACGAAGCTGGAAGTCTGATCTTTGATCTAAAGTGTGCGCTTTCTTGACGAGAGCAACATTGGTATTGCTCTTATTACCTGTTTTGTTCTATATTGAGCAATTGCGTCGGATGGATTTTGCGCTGTCAGGTTTAAACAATTGAAAACCAAAGAGTCGATACTTTTTACCATCATCTGCTAAACCGATCATGTAAATAACAGACTGGCAAGTTCCTTTTCTGTCCAATTAAAATGGTCACACACAAAATTATCTTTTATTGATAGGGGAAAAAATCTGATCGTTTATATTCCAAGTACGAATATATTTTCAGGCAGGTGCAGATAAAAATCAAGATCAAACTTCACAAAACTTTTCAATATATTGAGTTAGAACTGTCATTGTCTTCTCCGAATTTTTAGTGGGGCGGGGATATGTCGGTGAGGGCAAATACTTCATGTGTGTAGGAAAGAAACCTTATTTCTAGTACATGAAAGTCCAACCGATAAGATCGGGAAAAATCTAACATCTGTAATCACCTAAACCTTAGGCTGCTAAACAAGACTCAGTACCTTTTGCGGCCAGTGTGGATTAGGCTCAGGCTGCACAGAACGTGCAGTCTGATCTTGGATCTAGACTGTCCGGTAAGGAGATATCTTTCCCCCCAAACACTTTTGAAACAGCTTAATTTTGTTTTTACTATCGGCTTGAAGGTTTCATTTCACTTATTTCGCAGGATGGGGATTAAAACTGCCACATACGACGTTCGATGCCATTCACCAGAACATGCAGTCTGGTCATGAATCTACACTGCCCGATGATTTGTAAGATATTTTCAGACAGAAACCGTTTTAGGGAAGAGAACACATCTTGTTTGAACACTTGGCTGCCAAGCCCGACTCAAGGATCTTTTTGCGGACAGTGTAGATCAAGATCAGACTGCACAGAACGTGCAGTCTGATCTTGGATCTACACTGTCCGATAAGGGGATATGTTTCCTCCGACAAATAACTTTGAAACAGCAAAAACTGGAATTATTACACTTGGCTGGAAAGTTTATTTCATTTATTTGACAGGTTAAGGTTTAAAAAGTTGGAGAAACGGAAATTCTTTTTTTTTCCCAACGACTTCTACAAAAGTCACTGATTAACAATCGGCGCATCGAAATTTTTACGTGGGAATTTTTTTTTTCGAAGTCGATCATTAATTGGCAGGACGTAACAACCTAAATTAACTCCCTTGGTGGCATTTTGCTGCCCATTCGCCCCAAGGCGGTTTCGCTCCCGCCTCAAATTCGACTGGTGTGTGTAATCAAACAGTAGTAAAATGAACTATGTGCTCATAAAACACGTAACCTTCTGATCTGGTCAATGACCTTGAACCCATGGTTAAAAAAAAAACGAAATCCTTTTGCAGTTTTTTCATAGAAGAATTCCAGACAGACTAATTTGTGTGAAGACTGCATTCATGAAAAAAAGTCTTGAGCGATAAAAATAACTATTAACGTTGTGCAGAGGAGCAGTGCTTCCCTGATTTTACCCTACATTTTATTTCTTTGGGGAGAAACAGCGCGAATATGTGATGGCAATTAGTCATTGTTAGTAATATCGAAACACTACCCATGTTTTTCTTTTTTTTTAAGCGGGCTTTACAGAAGGGCAAAAGTTGTGTTTTAGGGTTCTCACGTTTCTCGATTCAATGTGTGGGTTTAGCTATGTTTCAACCAATTATCACCAACGATATTTTGAGGCGTATATGTACCTCGAAAGTGCACTAAGGGCCAGGCAAAGGACATATTTTCTGTGATAAGGGAAAACGTTGTGTTACGGTCAACTGCTCATTCTTCCAAAATATTCTCAAACATTGTTTGATACAGGCGCAAAAATCGTTTTTGTATGAAAATGTATTATAAATATTATTGCAAAGATTAGTTTTTGGAGGCAGGAGTTTTACATTCCTATTTCCGACCTATCACTCTTAGTCCAAAGGTAGTGTGATTTTCAGATTTCATTTGTCGCACGTAAAAAAAAAGACCCAAAGGATTGTGAATATAAACAATGCATATGAGCCATGCTCTGTGAAAAGAGAGTTTAATGCAAATGCAAAAAGTATCGACCCATGTCAGCCTGCGCAGTCCGCGCAGGCTGACATGGGTCGAAACGTTTTGCCTTTGGTCATTTTTATGCGTGCTACCTCCAGATCCAGTCAATTGTTAGACAAAAAGGATGTTTGTGGATCTATAGTTGTGAGCCTGATGACTTGCTTGGTATGATGCATCGCGGAGATGCATTAAGCCCACTTTTACCAGAGCACGGCTCATATTTTTTGCAGGATATAAACTAATAAACCATCAATAAACAGCATTGTGCATTTTACACTCTACTGTAGTGCATGTGTAAAAGATAACACATAAAGAAAACTTTAACACGGTTTTTCTTTTACTCGATTCTTCACGAAACAATTTTCAGCAGGCAACTTTGAAAATGCCCTTCAAAGTATGGATGAACACTCTTTAGGAGAAATTCGTGACAAAAAGGTTTCGAGTGTAGTCTGAACTGTTCCGAGTCCAACAAAACAAACCGCAAAGGTTTAGACTCGTTTTTCTTCCAGAAACCTAAGAGCTACCTGGTCGAAGAAAAGATAGTATATAACTTACAGCAATCAAGCGTTATACAAAACATCGGCCTCCCTTGAATGGTACCCAATAAAACCGCAGCTTCTCTGTCAATCACAACGTCAAATAACGAAATTTTAATAGAGTAGCAAAAAGTGCCCAGGTCATGTGAAAATAGCGTATTCAAATTCAACCCACAGCAAATTCATTTCTAAATCTAAATTCCAAGACTAGTCGTCTAAATGGCTTAAACAAAACGTCTCAGCCTACCTAAAGACCAGTCTTACGAATTTGAACATGAGCTCCATTTGGAATGACAAGTGAATACTGTCATAGGAGTAGAACTTAAAAAAATTAGTTTGTAACTAGTACATTGATTTACAAAGAATCATGTAATCAATGAAACATTCGCAGCCGTTGTACTTTGTTTCGATTAAGTGACTCACTTTTACCAGCACAACTGGCGTAGTCAGGTCCCTAAATCTCTTTTTTATTCTATCTCCAAAAGCACAATCTCCATTATCATTTTAGAGGTTACAATGTTCAACTTTCCATAAATATTGAATGAACATTGAAATCATTACCAGTTGATGTTTGATTTCATGTAATGTCCTCTGCCAATAGCATAGCATCAGTTTATTTACTGTAACCTACACAAACTACACACACAAGTAGCTTGAATTGAAATTAAAAAAAAGAAATGGACGGAAGTGACGATTATGGGGTACCGGAACATTCCGCAATTTACACCATGTCAATTTCATGATGCCGCCGTGTCAGATCGCATCTCAGCTGTTACGCCTGTTTGCCACAAAAGTCAAACATGTTGACTTTGACTGGCGTACCCAGTCGGTAAGTTCAACATCTCTCCCCAAAATATACCACTGGTAGGATTTTAACCCTATCATGACAACAGGCGAAAACAGTTTTTTTTAATGGATGCCATAGATCGGGATGAAACTCCAAAAACGTGCAGGCTAGTCTTTGATCTACACTGTCCGCTTGTTCAATATAGCCTACAGGATAAAAAAAAAATCTTCCTGAGTTCCATTTGATTTTATTTTCAGCCGTCAAAGGGGGTACAGTTTATATATTTAGCGCTGAAAGAGTTAAGCGCAAATGCAAGTGGTGTTATCAATGGCCCTTATCATATAGATACGTACGTTTAGTTGAGATAAGTTTACAAAGAATCTTGGAAGTGTCAGATTAAATGTATTCCAAGCCATAAAAGTGCAAGAAAGGAACCTTTCAAAGCATCAGAAGGTCAAGAGTGGCAACGCTTGAGATGTGCCATTCGTGCACCAATTTAACACTAAAGCAAATTTGCCAAAAGCTGTGATAGACATGGCGACTGTGTAAAAACAAGTTGCATTGTGACGCAAACTAGGGTAAGAATCTGCTACATTTGCATTTTTCACAAGAGCAAGTAAGTTTGGGTAAAATTCAAAGTCAGTTACCTTTTAGACTATCAAATAATTGAAATGGACTGTCATTTTCCCTTTTGTAAACAAATAAAAGATAAGTTTGTATCCATGAAATTATGCTCGCATGAAAAAAAAAATCATAATATTGGACAATACCAAGGCCTGTATTCGTGTTTTGTGATCTCTGACTTGAAAATCTACTCGGTACCACAAAGCACCATGAGTTGCTTCCGGCATTTGGGGAGTCAAGTAAGCGTCTCACACAACAAAATTGCTCGTGGCGACGTTTCAATCGGTTCATGCTCGCAGAGTGTCGAACCCTGGATGTGTCTGTCACAGAAGAGGATAGGTCGACTGTATCCAGCAACTTTTAGCTTACTTTCAGAATACTAATATTTAATGCAGTATGAAACATATCAAAACAAGTTATGCCATGGAAGGAGACAAAGAGAAAATGACAAAAAATGTAGTATAACGGACCAAGCTTTAAGAATTCGAAGTGGCAGAAGTGGCACTTCCCTGATTTTGACCTTCTGCTGTAAATGGACTTGTTTTACATTCGTTTTTCGAGGTAAGAATTCGTTTATGCAAAGGAGAAAAAAGTAGTTCCGTTTTTGAGAACAACAAACAATTATTTTGATTAATTCGAGCTATAAGATATCAATCTAAGGGATAGCATCAAGTTTTATATTGATGTGTTTAAGCTTTTTAAAGGTTAAAACTTTACCATTCTATTGTATTTATCGCACATCTTAAAAATTAAAGTTTTTATCACAGTTCATGAATAGATGATAAAACTATAAAATAAAATGCCAGAAAGAATAAGTTATTATCTTTGCCTTCAACGCATAGACCACTTAAACTTTAGCATCTATGCTGCTACATGCAAATAAACGCAGCAGCCATTTTGAGTCGATCGGAACTTCCACCGTATAGGAAGGACAATGATGATTCTGGAATGGCCATGATTTACGGAGTACATGTCGATTAGTCCAGATTAACTCTAGAAGAACTAAGACGGTGTCTGACTCTAATATAAAGAGTTTAAAAGAACTAATGATGTCAGTAAGGATTGCTTTAATATGCAAGATCTATTTCTAACCACATATACATGTATCATAATATGCGAACGAAATAGCATAGTATAAGAATGGAAGGAACATCCTTTTACATGAAACCACTGATTTAAAAAAAAAAAAGATACAACGTTTGACTTAATACATGTATCTAGTCAGGAAATACACTTTCGAAGTTTTTATAATTGTCTCTATGAACAGTACGAACCCACATTTATTTCTATAAAAACGATGTCAGCTTCATTATACATTACGAGATGATAATAAGTGGCGATCCAGAATGCCAAGGTTGACAACAATTTCCATAATTCAAAGTTTCAAGCCTAATCTAATGAATAAATACAATAAACACGTTAATTAAGCCAACGGGTCTATGGAGCCAGCTATCTGAAAGCGGTTCATTAAGCTAGCTAGCCTCCAATCAGACCAGATTGGCTCTGTGAGCAATCTCTACCGATAACCCGGTTTGAGTTTAGGATCGTAAAAATGTTGTAAAACCGACTCTGACCCCGGCATTTCCATTGCAAAAGCAATTAAAACGTCTTAGGCATATCTTCATGTCCAAACAAAGATTCTGTTTCGAATTCGGACGTAGTAAAATAAAATGAAAGATGAACCGGCGATAAATGAAGGTGATAAAAGGAGAATGCCTGACCATCTGGATGGACCCGTTGCCTTAGTGACGAAATCCAGGAGGAAATGAACATCACTTTTTTTTCCATTATAAATAGTACAAAATAGTTTGTTTTCTTGACATAAAATCCAAAACGTATCGCCTTTTTACTCAGTATCATCACGAACAGCTTTGCTGCAGTTGACTTTGAAAACTTGTTTACCCTTTTACCAAGGAGTTCCGACTTTTAACGACCATAAGGATGAAGGCTTTTGAAAACATTGTAGGAAATGGAGAAAATGCTGATAATCAGCATTTTCTCATTTTCCCACAAAGTTTTCTGTCCTTCAAAGAACAGATTTCAATTTTTGTGCCACATTTATTTTGTCTTCTGCAAAAGCTTTCGATTTAGACAAGTCTAATAAGATGTTGTTTGGTAAAAGGTTAAAATATGGATGTTTATCATGAATTAAGGCTTGACAGTTCCTACACGTACATCCATCTTGGCATAATTATAAATTCTTCTTTTTAAACAATTTCCTTGTTTATGCTACAAAGTCTTTTACAGAGATCTGCTGCAAGACCAAATATATCATCTGAAACTTCAAATATGTAAATACAAACGCTTTCGGTATGCAGTACCATTTTGGTCTACATCCCTATCCTTTACATCCCAGAGGTACCATAAGAATTGAGCCATGCTCTGGTAAAAGGGGGCTCAATGCATCTCGGTAATGCATTATACCAAGCAGGTCATGACATAGCTATGGATCCACAAAATTCATTTTGTAAAACAACCGACTGAATCATGAGGTAGAATGGTCCTTTTACTCGCAGAAAATTGACCAGTAGCAAAAAGTGTCGGCCGAGGTCAGCCTGCGCCGACTGCTCAGGCTGATCTGTAACGATACTTTTTGTAGATGCAACAAGCCCCCTTTTCACAGTGCATGGCTCAGATGCTCTTGTGGACAATGTTGTTAAACTCTTTACCAAACGACAAAATGTAAGACTTAACCAAATTGAAAGCAATGACAGGTGACAAATCGAGTATAGCTCCAACGGTAGGATCTGCCTTTAAAATGATTTGTCAAGAAATAGTGGTGTATTATGGTTTGATATTTCATGGTTACGACCACTGAAAAATACTGATTTCATATTTTCTAACTCTTCAATTGAAGGCGGAAACAGCAGTTCCTTCGCACTAGTTACCAACGTAAAACAGCGCGTGCCATTCAACCGGGGGGGAAATATGTCGTAATTTGCGCGCATTTACCCTATATTTCTCGCGCTTTACGTAATATTGTAATGCGTTGTTGTGTGAGGGGGTACGCCACGGGGAACTACCGAAAACAACAAACTGTATTTTGATGAAAGCCCAAGAAAAAAGGGGTTAGAAGCACGAAATGAATGGATTTTTTGTGAGAGATCTAAACCTATTTCATTGAGTGAACATCATCGGTAATATTTTCACGAGTGGCGCCACTCGTGAAAATATTACCGATGTTGTTCACTCGATGAAATAAATTTTCATCTTTCACCGAAGAAGAAAAGTATCCTGAATGTCTTTTACATACGATGACGAGCTATGGAAACTCCTCTGTCATTGACTGGAATCTTTCAATTAGATAAATGTCTTTTTCGCTTGTACACCTTTACATCATATTGTTTTTCTACATGTTTAACAAGATAAGGTATGTGGTCTTCATTACCTAATTACAGCTGCTAGATGGTAAAATAATGCAAGCATTAGGGACCAAACACTAGTATGCCTATACGTGAAGAGCTTAAGACTACCAAGAGTTCGTGTGTAATGAAGATTTGAGTTACTAGAGTCAAGGAGTATGTTTTTATTATATCAGTTGCTTTAAGTTTTTATTTCTAAAACTCCTACTTCTTTAATTTCATCATATGCATCATTTGTTGTGCGTCACATGTTACAAGATTTTGCAGAAAATCTAATTTGTACAATTGCAATGTTATAATGAAATTTAGATATTCTTTAAATTGTTTTTAGAAAAATGAAAACCCTTTTGGATGTGCTTTAGTTGCATGATATTTATTTAAACATATTTTATTTGCATATTCTTATGAAATGTACATAATAATTTACAGATAATTCAGCAATTTTTTTTTCTGGAAAATGGATCAGAACGAAAGCAGAGCTTACATTGTTCTTCTCCAAACTGGTGGCTTGAACGAGTACAAGTCATTTAAGGTAATACTAGCACTGAGAGGAAAATTAATAACTGATTAGGTATAAAGGAGAGATATGTTTTAACGGAAAAATGTGAAGAATTATATTGAGAAGTACAGGAAGAGGAGGGGAAGAGATGAGGTAATGGAAGAAACAAGGTAAAGGAATGTTCTTAAAAGACCCCTATATGGTACTAATATGAATCTGTCCCATTTTATAATGAGCTTGATTATTCTTGCTAAGATTGTATAAAAAAAGAAACAAAAGTGTCGTTCTAGAAATCGGTTGCTATCCCTAATAAAGTTTTGGACCTCAAGATATTTATTTATAGTTATTTTAAATCAATTATTAACTGGTTAATAATTTAATCAAGCTAGAGTTCCGTTTTGCATATTCATTCTTTTAACAATGGTTTTCAGATCTAGCTGTCATTCCTTCACACAGGAAGCCAGTGGAAATGAGCCACAAGCCATGTATTAACACATTTCCCACCAATAAGGTCATTACACAAAAATGGTTACCAGAGTTCTTAAAAAATACAACTTTTTTTCACGCGGTGACATTTTTTTATTTACACTTATTAAGTTGTGTACTTTTTTTTTTTGTACGCTAGGGATTGCAAGGTACTTTTAAAATTTCAAAGGCATCTTTTTTAATCACGGCATTTTAAGTTCATTCTAATAACGTTATACCAAGATCAACCTGCTAGTCCATGCAGTCTGACTTTGGTCTGTTCTTCCCTTTAATATAGTTTTATCGAATATCTAATATTTATAGTAACAAAACATTGTTTCAGTGACAAGCATATTGATTCAACAAGATAACTGCTAATATTGTGGAGTTACCCGAATGTGCCTCAACAGAGTAACAGACATAAACAAGCATGTAAGAACAAATTGGTAGTAAGTTATAAAATACACAATAAAGATTAATGAGTGACGAAATGGGACTTGAAAGACATTTTTACGTCCAATTTATTCCTCTTTTATAACATGCCCTCTTTTGTTTTGAACACCCTTCGTGTGGAATTAAAAATAACAGAGAACGACTGGTTACGTAAAGGGCCAGACTAGAGAATAGAAAACATATGGAAATAAACGAAATTATTTATTCTTTTTCATCTAGCTATGATCGACCCTTGATTAAGGTTCTAACATTTGCGTTTTTCTCTGTTTGATCAGTGTCGAAGCAAATGATTTATTACCCTTTTATTGTATGTTTACGTTAAATTTTGAACGTCTGGGAAAACTCAGAGAAGGTAGGTCATACCGAAACTGTTTTATGGATATATGAAATGTTGTTTTATCGTTTTATTGTGTTTTTATTATCAGCACATTTTTATTGATTTGGGGAGGCATTAATATAAACGCTTCATGATTGTTCCAATTCTAGTTACGATCAGCAAAATTTCGTGTATCATTCAAACCACATGTAACTATTCATTTGTCGTTCTGTGTCGGGTTTTTTTCCCTGACCTTTTGGCTCCTCTCTCCCTTTCCGTCTGTTGCACTATCTGTCTCTCTCTGTCTCTCTGTCTCTCTCTCCCAAGCCTTGCTTACCAGCGATTAAAAAGTACCAAATCACACTTGTGTGTATGTGTATGCGCTTTGTTTCATCAAGTCAAGCTTTTGTTACCTGGAATTTGGAGAAGAACCATGTAAGCTTTGCCCTACAATCAGTTATTTTTGTTATTGTCTTTAGAACATTGTAATTATTTGATGAACAGAATGTCTAAACTAGGCTAGGCCTTGTAAGCAGCTTTGAAAAAAGTTATAAAACGCTATAGGTGGCCATGTCGGTATATATCTCGGTCGTTACGAACGTAAATTCATGTACAAAGGAAGTGGACGAGCTATCATCAAAAGGTGTTGAAAATATCCAAAGAGATAAATTTATATGTTTTTTTTTTCACGTGTAGCACGTCAAAATAAAGTGAAAAATACAGAAAAACATAAGTGTTTTTTACCAATCAGGCGAGTCAGGAAGTGACCATATTCGGAATGTTTAGTTTTAACCGGAAGATGACAGCTTTTAAAAGCGTTGTGAGAAAAAAAGAAAATTCTGGTAACCAGCATTTTTGCATACCTTATCCAACACCATTTTCTTTCATATCGAAGAAGTTTAGCTGATTTGCACTAATTTCAGATTTGTCGTATCCAGCTGCTTTCAGTTTGCGAGAGTCTAACACTTGTTAATCAGGAAATGGTTAATACCTGCCAAAATGTTGAGATATCATCGCTCGTTATACGCGATTTTCTTATTTAGTCAATAATGCTATTATTGAACAGGGGCCTTGGAAGTACCATCGCAAAGAATATGTATCAATTTGGAATATTTACTGGCCTTTCATTCATGTTATAGGGGGATTAGCCTGCAGTATTCGTGACTGTGTGCTCTAAACCTATACGTAGAAAGAAAAATCACACGACTCAATGAAGGTGAAAATACAAATGACCATTGCTATGTGAAAAGAGGGCTTAATGCGTCTGCAAAAAGTACCACAGTCTGCGCAGGTTGACCTCGGTCGAAACTGAATTTATATTTGGTCAATTTTCTACATGTCAGTGGACCAGTGCACCTCATAAATTAGTTGGTTGTTAGACTAAAAGGATTTTACAGATCCATCATTATGTGATGACTAACTTGGTATAATGCATTACGGAGATGCATTAAATCCCTTTGCCAGAGCATGACTCAATAAAATCTAAACACATAAATCCCTTGTAGTTATAAATAGGATGCATCTCATGGACTTGGGTCCTTCTTCAGCTGTGTATACGTAAAACAGAGACAAAGTCTTTCATTATTTAATAAAAATTGTAAGTGAAACGTATAAATCAAATTCGAGCCTAAAGGCTTATGATGCACTTCAAAACCATTCATAAAATTTCATCCGGAAAAAACAGTAGATTTACGGGAGGGAAACATCGAGACCAAAATTTAACCAACATGCATTATTGTCATGATAGCACACCGCCATCTCCTATACTATATACTGTTCATAAATATTGTCCATAGATAGGCTAATTTGTTTTTAGTGCTGAAAATGCATGTTCCGTTTTACAGTACATGGTAAATGAAACTAAACGTGTTTACCTCCTGACTTCCTGTACTATCTCGCTTTCAAAATTGTCCTGTAAATTTCGCGCTATAAATCCTTTGTATTCAAAGAAGAACATGGTCATGTTTATGCCTTTGGAAAAAGAAATGTAATCTAAAATATATTGTCCATTCAATGTTTCTTAAGACTGAACAGTATAGATCTTTGATCATGCTCTGTGCGGTGTGATTTTGCTCTGGGCTGTCCGAAAAAGCACCTAATGTTATTTTCTGCTCCCTAATGGTTCATTGCATTGCACTTTGCTGCACACGAAACTTTGACAATAAGCAGGATACAATCTAGACATGCAAACAGGTTTCACTAAAAGCTCGGCACATTACCACCAACAATTGGGTTTGTTAAGCGTACAAGCAAGGGGTTCGTTATATTTCAATAAGACCGCTGTATTTTTTGCGAAGGCTAATGCCACCTTTCAGATCTCGTTCAAGATGAGATGTTTTCGAGAGTTTAGCACGCGGAAATTGTCATGGCTACTGACAATCGTTTGGCTGTTAGTTAGGAATGACCTGACTTTCGCTGGAATCAGACAGGGTTTCTGTTATGTAACTGAGTTTAAAATCAGTGTGTGCTTGTGTGTCTGGCCGTTAAAAATAAGGCAAAAGATCAAAGGTCAAAAGTTATTTGAGTGGGAAAATGTAGGAGGTCTGGTTTTAGGATTCCTTTTTTCTGAAGTGTACGTAGAAGAAGGGAAATAACCCGTGATGTTTGCGAGGGGTGGCATAATCAACATGACCATTTAGCGCCATATATTTTCGGTAAACACCAAGCAAACTTTCTTACTTCAGTGCCTTTGTTTCCGACATCAGACATTTTAGATCCAATAATAAAATTGAACTCTTTGACAGAACAAACAACTAGAATCAGTGTCCACAACGAAAGGATCATTTCAAAACATCATATGAAAATAAACTTTCCTGTTCGTATGACTGTAACCTGACATAAGGAAAAAGAATGACCGCGCTTGGATTTGCCCTTATAATCCCGGTTTATTATCCTCTATGTGTTTGGTTTTGAACTATCGTAGCTCGGCTACCTTGCTGTTGAAGCAGTTAGCCTGAAAGAATGGTATATTCGATGTAACGTGGCCTCCTACCTCAGTAACAGCGTCCTGGCATCAATCACATGAGAACTAGGTCTTAAAAGCCGTCTTAATCCTGGCCATTAAAACGCTCCAGGCTTTGATCTCGTCTAGTCGATGAAATTTTTAGCGGGATTCCATTTCATTAATGTAGCCATGTATATCTGATAGGTTTCTAGGGACCATAAATAATTCACTTTTATGTATAGCAAGCGGCCATAGTGATATACAAGAAAGCTTAAATCAAACCGGAAACAGGCAAGTCGCCATATTGAGTTACTCATAGTTTGTTTTGCATCCGTCTAGTGCGAAAAGAAATAATGGAAATGGAAGCGCAAATGAGACTGAACTAGAGAAGGAGGGGCATCTGAATACATAGTCAATTTAACACTTTCAGGATGTATTTCAATAATATGTTGCGTACTTTATTGATACAAAACGTCACATAAGGTCATTGTCGTAAATGTTGTTGTAGTTCTTTATACAGATTTTCGTCAATGACTCCAGTCGTGTTGAAAACCAAAATTATTGCAACTGCATTTGAAAATTACCAAAACAGAGAAAAAAAAATAGAAAAGATGCGTAAAATATGTATTTTATTTTCACCTATTTTCGCGTTTTTCTTTTTTTTTTTTACTTTCAGTCACAGAAATGTTTGAAATATACTTAAATCAACAGGATATAAGGGTGATAAAAACTTTGTAATAATTTCTTATAATTTAATAAATAAGAAAAAAATCTGGTTTATTGGTAAAGATTTCGTATATATGATAAAACTAATGAAACGGTACATTAACTTCCGAACTGTCAATCATATTTCTTTTAAGGAAGCCAAAATATTGCCAGCTCATGTGTAATGGTGCTTGACAGGGAAGGCCCGCTCTTGAGCGACGTTTGGGGTTCGATTTACAAGAGAAATACATTTAGCCCGATAATTCTGAAGCAAACTGTCCCATAACACTTAGGCTGCTAAGCGCGACTCACGGGCCTTTTGCGGACAGCGTAGATCAAGATCAGACTGCACAGAACGTGTCCGATAAGGACATAATTCCCCTCAGCAATAACTTTGAAACAGCAACATCTGGGTTCTTGCCATCGGCTTGAAAGTTTCAATTCAACTTATTTAGCAGTTTATGGGTTTAAAATACAATTCAACTCTTAACCAAACTACAAAACTGAAAACATTTGCAGACAACGAATTATGTCTCAAAAATGAGATTTGTCTTTAAAAGGGTAGAATACATTACTAGGAAAAATGGGGGAAAAAAAGCTTGTTATCATCATTTTCTCTCTTTTACACAGTGTTGTCAAAAGCATGCTTCCTCGGGATCGTTAAAACTTGAAGTTGCCTTGTATAGGGTTAAAGTGCAAGAACCATCGGATCATTACAATGCGTTTACCTCCATCTGACATTCCTTTGTCCGCACAGTGTTGTCAAAAGCATGCTTCCTCGGGATCGTTAAAATACGAGATTGTTTTGTAAAGGGTTAGAGTGCAAGAACCATCTGATCATTACAATGCGTTTACCACCATCTGACATTCCTGTATCGTATTCGTCTACCCTCCCCCATACCTAATGTAAGGTTTATCATTATTTTCTTCACTTATTATTATTTGTAGTAGTATTTTGATAGCTTTATCATTTAACTGTCAAGGAATTTATCATAAATCAGCATCCAATATCCTTTTTTTCTTTCTTTTTCGATTTTCAATTTAGCAAAATAATTGCTTGTATTAAATGATACTATATGCAGTTTGATATCCCTGGAAGTACAAGCACTTGAATTGCCATCGTAAAATAAGCATGCATAAATGATTAGATCAAACAGTTGATAATGTCTAAAAGACTGCAAACAAAGTGATAATGTAGCAAAACGTTTACACTGTAATGCGAATACTAGTCATACATGTACCTAGTCACAATTGGCCCGCAACATGCGAAATGAGACCTTCGGACATTTGCGTAAAGTGTCGTCCCGGATTAGCCTGCGCAGTCCGCGCAGGCTAATCCGAGACGGCACTTTACGACTGCATAAGATTTTTTCATACAGTAGACTTTCGTGAAACAGAAAATCGCACCAAAACGGGAAGTGTCGTCTCTGATTAGTCACAGACTGCATAGACTTATCTGGGACGACACGCTTTTACGCATGTGTCCAAAGGCCCCTTTTCGGGTGTTGCACGCCAAATGGCAACCTTTACTTCCGGTGATGCACGCTCAATACAGCCTTTATAAGGTAAAGGCTGGCTGCTGGAGCCTTGACGGTCGTAGATGTCTTGCGTATAACAGGCTTGCGTATAAAACTATTGTATCCCGTTACGCAAGTAAATCGGACAGATGAAGAAAGCCGTTTAACTCTTATCCTGCTAAATAAATGAAACTAAAATTTCCACGCCATAGTAAAAAACCAACCATTGCAATTTCAAAGCTGATTTCACCGGAAAGAAAGCACCGTATCGGACAGTGTAGATCAAAGATCAAACTGCACGTTCTGTGCAGTCTGATCTTAATCTACACTGTCCGCAAAAGATCAGTGAGTCGCGCTTAGCAGTCTAGGGTTAACCCTTATCTTGCTAAATAACTTAAAAATAAATTTTAAGCCGATAGTAAAATCCCGAATAATGTTATTTCATGTTATTTTTTGGAGAAAAAAAATCTCCATATCGGAAAGTGTAGATTCAAGATCAGACTGCACGTTCTGTGCAGTCTTATCTTGATCTACACTGTCCGCAAAAAGTCAGTGAGTCGCGCTTAGCAGCTTTAGGGTTAAAACATTTTGCGAAAAGGAAACGAATGCAGATAAACAACAATTTCTCCCTCTTTCCAAATGCTGTCTACCTGTTAAAAGACAACTTCCCGAGCTTTAGCCGTAAAGCATTCGTTTTCTGCACCTTCCTCCAATTTGCACAAGCTTAACAAATTGTAGACTGGAAATGGGTGCTAAAATGCTTACATCAGCAGGATTCAATATATCTGATATACGACTAAATATGAGCCACGCTCTGGCAAAAGGGGCTTAATGCATCTCCGTGATGCCTTATACCATGCAAGCCATCACATAAATACGGATCCATAAAATCCATTTTGTCTAACAACCGACGGAGCCATGACGCAGACTATCCTTGTACATGCAGAAAATTGACCAATAGCGAAAAGTTTCGGCTCACATCAGCCTGCGCGGACTGCGCAGGCTGACCTGAGTCGATACCTTTCACAGATGCATTAAGCCCTCTTTTCGCAGAACATGGCTCGTATATTTTCACATCAAATTAGACGATGAAATAATTCTAATAAATCATGACAATCCCCTCTAAGCACAGATAGACATCGGAATCTGCTCCTTTTATTACCCAAAATGATATGATATTGATTTAAGTAAATTGAAGTTTCTTTTTGACGGGCCCCCCTCAGTCATAAATTAATACGTTCGAATCTTTACCACACACGTTCATGCTTTCTGCAAAGCCGAGCCATGCAAAAGAATGGACTAAGTTTGTGGTTGACATCTTCAATCAGTGAAAACAAAAAGTATCTTGTAAAAAAGACAGCGTAAATTTGCCAGGAAACAGGCAGGGGCCCTGAAAATAAACTCGTCTAGATTTTTGACCAATCACAAATTTCTATTTATTCATTTGCCATCACTACCAAAAGGTAGGTCAAAAGGTAGCACATTCAGCGACGCCGAAAAAGACCCACGTACTGTACTTTCAAGTCTTTTCGGACATTACATGTAATAGATTACAGTAGAATAGGCATTGCACTGACCGTGCAGTTTAATATTCATTGGTAATTTTAAGAAAAAAACTACGGTAATGTCTTTTTTTTTTAGGAATTAATGCCGCGTTCAAAGATATTTCAGTTATATCATAGCGGTAAGTAAACCTATCTACGTCATCGGGCGTTTGCTTAACCAGTTTCAGAAACAGAACTCCCTTCAAGCTAGTGGTTGCTTTATTGCTTCTATACAAAACAATCGAAACAATATTAAGCGAAAAAAAAAAAGAATCAATTCTGTGGCAGTTACCTTCGTCAGACATAACAGAGAAATTTAGCCGAGAAGCGAATTCGAGTTAAAAGCCTCTGTATTGCTTGCCCGATGGCACTTGTTACAATATAAATCGCTCAGTAATTATAGATCAGATTGAAAAAAAAAAAATAACGTACATGTGCTATCTGATCTTTGGTCTACTGTGCACGCAACTATGCGAGATAACCTGACCAAAGATGATTAGATGATTAGTGTCCTGCAAGTGTGATAAATCAGTAACTTGTTTATATCCCGGCTATATGCTCTACGAATATAAAGTAACCATCTCTCTCACTCTCTCGCTCACACAAAAGAATAATAAAATTGAAAGTTCTACCAACAACTTTGGTTTGGTTGACTGTCTATATGCCTGGGTAGGAAACCAGAAAGGCGGACCTGATACAGTGAGACATAAATCAAAACAAATCGTAGTTATTCTACGGCATTTGCGTTACTTAACGTTTCTGAACTGCCAGGTCACAACAAAAAGACGTCTTGTGAATGTCGTTTATTAGCACTTTGCATGAAGTGGGATACGATTTCGTCACATATAATTAGGCTTCATACAAACTGCTCCCTATGGGAAAGGAGTCGTCTGCCCGAACTAACTAATTACATGTATAATTGCTTTAAATAAAACGACCTTGAGATGCATTCTTACATCCAATGGGATCTTGGTTCTAGTAGACTTAAAAATGTAGTTTCTAACCTATTAGTATACTTGGTACATTACATCTTTGTCCTAACAACGGCAAAAACAAGTGAGACAACGGAGAACTATTTAAAAGGAATGAGCCATGCTCTGTGAAAAGAGAGCTTGATGCACCTGCGGAAAGTATCGACCCAGGTTAGCCTGCGCAGTCCGCGCAGGCTAACCTTGGCCGAAACTTTTCGCTATAGGTCAATTTTCTCTATGTCCAAGGACCGATATACCTCATGACACAGCCGGTTGTTAGACAAAATGGATTTTATGGATCCATTATTATATGATGGCTTGCATGGCATAATGCATCGAGGAGATGCATTTAACCCCTTTTGCCAGAGTGTGGCTCAAATCAATTTTGAGTGAGATCATAAACATCGTAAGGTAAGACGATATTGTGTGTAACATACAGTTTTTCCTTTACATATACTGTTTTCAACAGCTGTCAAATATAGACGTGTGATAGAAGGTAGAGGGTCAAACTCCACCCAACAAAAGATGTAGGATCAAAACTAAATCCATTGAAATGAGCGGAAGTTGTGAGGTAAAGATCTTTCTTTGTAGAACATAACGTATGCCAATGGCATTTCCTTTACATTAATGACTTGCTTATCAGCCCATATGGGCTTGTTCTTTCATGCCATCGTCCATGTGTGGTGGTAGAGTTCGACAACTTGTGTGTTCTGAAAATAATTATGATTTAGCAGCCCATTATCACGGTGAACTATCGTCAGAAAATTAAGTTTATCACCTGTTTGCCAATTACATCGCAAACGGCAATAAACACAGTACTGCTCTCACATACTGTCTTTTTTCAACGTTTAGAGAAGTTAGGCTGACATTACCGTAATATAAAATTCCTCGTATATCGTGATTTCATCTTTGAATACCTACATGTACTCATAAAAATAGAGAAAAATACAGGCATAGATCTATAATAGTTCTGTAAAAAAAAAACTGTGAAAAATTTTCATGGCTACGTGATTCTAATTAAGACCGTCTCAAAAATTATCGATTTGTGTAGGTCAAGGATCGGACTGCTAGTTCGATGCAATCTGAATTGAGCACGTTTGCCACAGTTGTAATAATAGCTAAAATCTCGTAATGCAGCACTCGACGGGTTGAATTAAGTATTGGTAGTGAAAAGTTGTCTAAATCAAAAGTATAGTATCCGTTCTGATTGCCGCTGCAACCAGAGACATTTGCATTGGACTTGAATGACCAGCGCCCGGCTAAGTCTATTATTTTCCGCAAAGCCACAAACGGTCCAAGATTCTTACTTACGTTTAACTCGTTGTTTGAGATATGTGTTCGCTGACATTAATACTTTTTTTCACAGACTTAAATAACATTCTTAAATCCTAAATTAATACCACGTTTCAGGCTCAACTGAGCAAAATAAACGAACTTAAATCATGTAACGAACTTAAGGTCCATTATTTTGCTGATAGGAGTCTGAAACGTTGTGTCAGCTCAGGATTTGAAAACAATAAGTCGGAAAGTAAGTCCGTCGGCTGATTTGAGTAAAATAAGAGGGTTTTTTTGCATAATACCGGGCCCATGCACCTTTCCATATACAGACACACGCTACTTGTCTTCAGTAACAGTTACCCTGCTAAATACATGTATGTAAGATGAAAATTTCAAGCAGATAGTAATAACTCAAATTTTGCTATCTCCAAGGTATTTTGGGGTTAGATATCTCCTTATCGGATAGTGCATTCTGTGCAGTCCGATCTTGACCTACACTGTCCGCAAAAAGTCGTTCAGTCACGCTTAGCAGCCTAGAGGTTAAGGCTTTTTCGATACTCTGTAAATTCCTATCAATGTAACTCGGTCCTATTGTTGTTGTTGTTGTTTTTTTTAATTCAGTATTTTGTCGTTTTCCAATTTTGTCCTTTTATACCAATATTTGTCCTTTTCCATCAATGTTGTCAAAAGTTTTCTCTTTAAGGGTCGTTGAAACTCGGGATTTTGTGGTAAAAGGTTAATATGGAGTCTGCATTTGACTACAAAATGGTGATTTCGTTAATAGAATTAGATAAGAAGAATTGTCTTGTACAAGTAATTTGTAACGTGTCTATTCATTGGTCAAGAGTTTCGCAGCATGTCATTACGGGACCACTGAAACGCTCCATTTATTGATTTTATCAGCAAACTGTTGCACAGTATATACACTGAGTGTCACGTGATCAAATTACCGGCGTTAACTGACAAAGATTTTAGAACTGTTGAAAAGCAGTTTGTTTTTAAAAGTATGTGTCTTTTACGATTCGAATAGTGATACGTATCTTAGGTTTATTCCATTGAATAAGCAACAATCGGTGGCTATGCTATGCCATGTGTTCAAATTCGTGATCGTGATGAAAACTGTCCAGGTCGTTTTGTTGACATTCAAAGTCGTGATGTCTAATCAGTATTTTGATGTAATTTCATTTTGGCTGTTTCGGTACACAGTCGTGATGTTGAATCAAAATATCGATTTTTGTTTCTTAGGACCATTGTGTCGAAACAGTCGTTATTACCTGCCAGTCTTTCGTATTTTTTTTTTCTTGGTCGTTGTACCAAAACACAAAGTCGTGATGTGCAAGCAGGATATGGGAATACGTTTTTTTCTGGATTATAGAGTAGCGATACACAAGATCGTGATGTTCAGCAAATAGATCGTTATTCGTTTTTTTTTTATCTTTGTGTCGAATCATAAAGTTTTGGTGTCCAAAGAATATTCCGCGATGCGTTTCTATTGATCGATGTGTCGAAACATAACACATTCAATGAGTGAAGTCTGCAATTTTGGTACAGTTCAGACCAAATTTCAACTTATTTGTTCACGCAGGTCGATTCTAATAGAACTTTAGGAACACTTATTGGAAAACCAAGGTGGAAAAATAATTATTGAATTTCACGAATTACTTCCCTCTTTTTCATTACGTACGACACTAAACCGGCATTAAGTATCCCGTTGCCTAGCAACAATAATTAAATAATAAGAAATAATTACAATTTTACTTCCTTTTCGCCCATATAGCGGAATTTGAAATACAGAACTCCGAAAGACCCCAGTGTTATCTTTAATTGAAATTTACGAGCGCGGCAAAAAAAAAAATAAATGAACTTTTATGATCGAAACGAAATTATATTCGGGTGATTATTTCACGTGAAGAGACATCCGATCTAGTGATGATGCGTAATCCTATACAAGAAAAATAAATGGTTCCAAGTTGAAATAATTTTACAGACAAAAATGAATATGAGGCACGCTCTGTGCAAAGGGAATTAAATGCATCTGCGAAAAGTATCGACCCATGTCAGCCTGCGCTGACTGCGCAGGCTGACATGGGTCGAAACTTTTTGCTATTGGTCAATTTTTTGTATGTCCAAGGACCATTTTACCTCATTATTCATTCGATTGTTAGACAAAAAAGAATTTTATGGATCTATGATCGTGTGATGTGTTGCTTGGTATAATGTTATCACAGAGATGCATTAAACGCGCTGTTGCCAGAGCGCTACTCAAATGATAGATTTGTTTCTTTAACTAGTAGAAAATACTGTGGATAAAAATTAAAAAAAAAAATGTTCTGTACCAACGATTATAGACAAATAACGGCGGCGCTCTGAAAAATCGGGATTTATTGCATCTCCGTAATCCATTATACCAAGAAATTCGTCGCATATTAGGCAACCATTTTGTCCAAAAAATCACGAGGTAGAATGGTCCATTAACAAACATAACCTTCATCAATTGCCCAAGCAGACTGGGTAGGCTGGCGTGGGTCGATATATATATATATATATTTTTTTTTTTTTCTTATGCACTGAACCTCCTTTTTAGAGAGCATGATTAGTGATATATTATGTAGACTGACGTCATCAGAATGGTTTCAGTTCCATTGATTTTGTCAGCCGCCTCTTCTCTCTCGGATCCGGAAAACAGATCCAAACGAATTTGTAGCTGACAAAGTCTGAAAATTCCCTTATAAGATAGGAAATAGTGTGACACAAACTGGTTCTTTAGCAAGCGATCTCGTGTTTTTTTACGACTCTGAGGAAGATACCTGTAAAATGATCGTTGAAAAAGGGGAAATTGATGATAAACTTTTTTTTTAACAATGTATACAACATTTAAAACATATGAATAATTTTGTACTTTGATATGCAAAAGAATGGACTAAGTTTGTGGTTGACATCTTCAATCAGTGAAAACAAGAAGTATCTTTTAAAATAGACAGCGTAAATTTGCCAGGAAACAGGCAGGGGCCCTTAAAATGAACTAGTCTAGATTTTTGACCAATCACAAATTTCTATTCATTCATTTGTAAATGCTCTGTGAGAAGGAGGCTTGATGCATCTGCAAAAAATGTCGACATAGGCAGCAGGCTGACCTGGGCCTTTTGTTTTTGCTGTTGATGAATTTTCTGCATCTCAAAGGACCATCACAACTCATGATTCAGTCGGTTGTCAAACAAAATGGACTTTATGGATCCCAAAATGATGCGATAACTCAAATGGTTTCAGGCGTCGCGGAGATGCGTTAAGCCCCCTTTTGCCAGGGCATGGCTCATATATATTTTATACGTTGTCTGCAGTTGTTTAAAATATAGACAAATCTGGAATTTTTGTCGTCTGGCATAGGGTCAGAGTTAATAAATAGACCAGTCCAAATTGAAAGCATTTGCAGACGACAAATTAAATGCAACTTAAGAATTCAAATTTATTTTGGAAAGGGCAGAAAACATTGTGGGAAAAGGAGAAAATGCTGGTTACCAGCATTTTCTCCTTTTTCCACAATGTTTTCAAAAGCTTTCTTTCTCAGGGTCGTTAAAACTCGGGACTGTGTGCTAAAGAGTTAACCCAATATTGTAAGCTAGAAGATATTTTTTTCATAGGCAATCGAATCCTTTGGACACGATGATTTCAGAAGTGGTCGATCGCCGGACGAAAAAAAAAAAACTGCATTAAGACAAATTAAAAAAATGTAAACAGACACTTTTCAGATGGTCGCTATATCATCCTTCAGTTTATGTCCATTTTACAGATTTATCATTTCCAGTTTAATACCAGAATGTTGTTTGAGCACCTCATATAGTGGCAATAACCATCAAGGTTTTATTTTCAATAAAACATCCTTCCCTGAAGATCCAACGATTGTAATGATTTTTGTTATATAAGTCTTTACAAAACGACACATTTTGGACCGGACCAAACTGACAGCATTTTTAGGCGACAAAGAAAGCAAAGCTCAAATGACGCGATTTGTCTTTAAAAATGTAGAAAACCTTATGGCAAAAAAAAAAAAAACGACAAAGTTAAACAGTGCAAACTAACTGACACAATCTTAATGTGAAATACTGAAACAGTCAACGAAATTGCTGCCTTCTTTATCGTTACATATAAGCCATGCTTTTGCAAAAGGAGGCTTAATGCATCTCCGTGACCAGTACCACGCACAATATTCTTTCCAAGCCACTGGCTGCTTTCCCACATAACCATCGTCGAAACAATGGTCAGCGGTGAGAGAGGAATAAATCCTGTCGCAATGACTATCATCAATCCTCGGAAAGAAATTTGCCGAGCCGGGGATCGAACCAGCGACCTCCTGTTCTCAAGTCCTGTACGCTACCGACTGAGCTACGGGGGCTCGGCTAAAGAGTAGTTAATGGACAAAATAAACAAAAGAAAAAATCGACCAAACTAATTATCAAAATTTAAAAAAAATAGTTATCAAACCTTTACCAGACATTCCCTAGTTTTAACGACATTGATAAAGAAGCCTTTTGAAAACATTGTAGGAAAAGGAGAAAATGCTGGTAACCAGCATTTTCTCCTTTTTCCCACAATGTTTTCTACCCTTTCAGAGAAAAATTTTCATCATTTCAGCCACATTTAAAATGTCATCTGCAAATGCTTTCAATTTGGGCAAGTCTACATTTTGGTTGTTTGGTAAAGAGTTAAGCAAGCGTTTTTCGAAAATGAGCATTGCTTCAAACAGGCGTTTTCTCCTCTTTAACGTCACATTTCAAAAACCTATTGAAAAAAAAAAAATCTGCATTTGTTTTTCATTAAAAATGTGTTGAACATTAGAAACCCAAGTCAACAATATACCATGACGTCGGCTTAAGGACCATCAGCGTATCTTACTTATCAAAAAAAAAAAAGAGTGAGCAAACTATTAGAATAACTGATAATAAGGATACTTCTATAACACAGATTTAAAAAGTAAAATCAGGCCTACTGTCAATTTTAGTTAAATAGTTGAATAATCGATTGAAAGCGAATACAAATATTTTGTGAGTATTGCTACCAAATAAAAATAACTGTCGGCCATGAAAGGTCATGTTTAAATATATCAAGTAAATAATAAAGATTCTGTTTTATATCTTCCTGGTATAAGGGGACAGATTAGTGACCATTTATTCGTAACTGCTAATAATAATTATATAACGTTAATAGATAAAATGAACACCTAAACATGAGTAAAACTACAATAATTTTCCGTTCTTTTATGCCAGTATTATGTCTATTTAAACGTTCGTCTAATGGCCACTTTATGTCGAAAATTGTGTTGTAAATCGGACACGCAGAGTGTCTAAAAGGCTAATAATTTTCCTGCCTTTTATGTGAGAATTATGTGTATTTGAGTGTTGGTATATGACCACTTTATGTACACAATTGTGTAGTCTAGGTGATATGCTGGGGTTGTAAAACACGGTAAAAATCTCACAAAATTATTTTGATGATGGGGATATATTTCTGCTTTTCTTACTGTCTTCCCCTTTACCCATCAAAGAGGTTAGCCTGGGTCTGTATTCACCAACCATTCTTAATTTCAATTTGAATTTAATTCTAGATTTAAAAAGTACAGTTACATTTAATCGGCTAAACAAACGATTTGGACAATCAGAATTTGTGTTACTTTCAAATTTAGAAAAATCTTGAGAATGAGACTAAGAAGACAGAGCAGCACGGTCTAAATATTTTAGAAAAATGAAAATGTTGGCCAGTGTTTGGTTGCAGCATTTTTCAACCTTTTTAACAAACATCCTGAGAACCGCGACCTCTTTATTGCGAATGTAATAAGACTTTGGAGTTTCAATGAGAACATAATGTAAAAACTCATAACACCAGCAGATACAATGACAAAACAAGCAAAACTGCATATGGAACAAGATCAGCAACAAATAATTATTTTTTTTCCTAGCCTACATAAAAACAGTTTATTTTGCAAACATTTATGTCCATCAGTGATAAGAGATACACACAGAATGAATCCTCGAGATAGACGACTGCATGACCATTCCGCATAGAACAATATGTGAGAGAGACAGACACTGGCTTTAATTAATTACATATTTAACACTAAATGTTGATCGAAAAATATTATAGGAACACTTTACGGGAAAAATGGAATTAAAAAAAACCCAGATACTATGCCTGGGTTTCAAAGGATGGTTAAGAGATTGCTGTTTGTTCGCGATCAGATCGCAGAAGAATTTTTTAGCAGTTGAATTTGAGTTTGATCAAGATGCATGTACACAGAAAACGAGAATAATAGTATTTACATCATTTGAATATATTTAATAACAAAATTATATATATATGATAAATGAACTATTGATATCTATACCCTTGGAACATACAACATTCAGAAAACGTTTGAAACCGCCATTTTGATTGAAGCTTGAATATCCCTAGAACAATGGCAACACATTTATTTGACATTTTTATTCCATATATATCACATATAAGTCGAACTAATATCCTTGTTCCTCCCGGATAAATCATGTAAGCTGAATTCTGAATTTTGTAAGCCAGTTGTCATGTGAAAATTACATGAACTTTGGCATTTCTCAAGGCTTCTTCTTCAGGGTCATTAAAACACGGGGGATTATTGATTGTCTTAGAAAAATCGGTAAAATTGGCCATACTTATAATTCATGATTGTAGCAATATGTGATTTCTTATGCTACATGTATGTACCCATATAATGGTTTAAAAATGAAAGATGAAACATTGAATTAAAAAAAAAAAAATAATAATAATAATAATTATTATTATTACAACACAGTACAAATAGTAACTGTAGCAATAATGATTATAATAACATTGAAAAGCAACGGAAAGAATAGTGCAAAAGTAAGGGATACACTTGGATTAAAAATATTTTTCCTGAACTAATTCGTTCTAAATATAAAAGATGCTTGCATCTACAACAGAAATATGGCATGTACCATCTATAACACAAAAATAATGCTGTCGCTGCTGAAGAGGATAATAACGATTATACCGCAGCAGTTATGATTGCTATTTCAAAATAATGGCACGCAACACACGAAAAGATGCCTTCGGACATATGCGTGAAAATGTGTCGTCCCAGATCAGCCTGTGCAGTCTGTGACTAATTCGAGACGACACTTCCCGTTTTTTGTGCGATTTCTGTTTCACGAAAGTCTACTGTATGAAAGAGTCTTATGTAGTCGTAAAGTGCCGTCTCGGATTAGCCTGCGCGGACTGCGCAGGCTAATCGGAGACGACGCTTTACGGAAATGTCCGCATGTTGCGGGCCAGTGTACTTTCAAAGAAGGAAGCAAGCATTCATACAAGGAATCAGAATTGCTGCTTTGTTATGCAGCATGTACTCTCAAAGAAGGAAGCAAGCATTCATACGACAAGGAAATTCAAGGCCAAATTTTCTTTTAGATCGGTACATTTATACAAAAAGCCACTCTCTGTGAAAAGGAGGATTAATGCATCTATGATGCATCATCACAGTATTACAAATCCATAAATTCCGTTTTGTATAACAACCGACCGAATCGTGACGCACAGTTGTCCTTTGGCACAAAGAAAATTTACCAAAAGCAAAATGTTTCAGCCGAGGTCAGTCTGCGCGGACTGCGCAGGTTGACCTGGGTCGATACTTTTTTGCAAATGTCTCCAATTTGCAGAGCATTGTTCGTATGTACTTGATAAGTTTTAGTATTATGGTGAAAAGCGAAATTATTCCTGTTTTCAAGGATGGTTAGGTGATCTGAGAATCTTTAAAAACAATAACAGCGCAACAGTGTAGATCTAAGACCGGGTCACGTTTTCTGTGCAGTCTGATCTTGATATAAAACTATGCAAAAGCAACTAAAGCTGTGTTTGGAGCTTTGATATTTATCCACGTTTTATTGTCAACTCTTTAGAAAGTTTCAAATGAATTTTCGATAAACGAAAATATTGATAATTTACGTGGGTTGGTTACAGTTCCTTCCTGTATTTGAATTACCAAGGTTTTACTGTAGCGTTGTTTAGCTGACATAATACGGACTTTTAGCTTTTTCATAACCACTCAGACGAGCCATTTTTTTGTGAAAAGCGGGTTTAATGCTTCTGCGAAAAGTATCGGACCTGGTCAGCCTGGGTCGAAACTTTTCGCTACTGGTTAATTTTCTGTATGTCCAAGGACCAGTCTACCTCATGTTTGAGTCGGCTGTGCAAAAAAAAAAAAAAAAAAGCGACTATTATGGATCTATAATTTGCCAGTGCACTGCTGAAACATATTAGGTCTTTTTAACCCTTGAGCTGCTAATCGCAACCCAATGACCTTTTGCGGACAGTGTAGATCAAGATCAGACTGCACAGAACGTGCAGTCTGATCTTTGATCTACGCTGTCCGATACGGTATTTTCTTTCCGATGAAATCAACTTTGAATGTTTGGGCTTTTAGTATTGAATAGAAATTTGCGTTTCATTTATTCAGCAGCTTAAGTGTTAAACAGCTACAAAGACAATTCCTGCAATACGAAGAGACAGTTGAATCGTGATCTAGATGAAGTAGTGGACAGTGTAGATCAGAGATCAGACTGTACGCTCTGTGCAGTCTGATCTTGATCAAAACTGTCCAAAAATTCTTCTTTTGTCGGTTATGGTTAGGAAAGAGTTCATTTGTCCGTCATTTCTAATGTGATTACGTGGGAAAGAAGCCAGTGGTATCGACAGCATGTCACAGTGCTATTATTGGACTAGAATGTCAGGAAGATGTTTTTCGACAGGATATAAAATGAATCAAACATGGAAAGCAGACTTAAATACTAAACAAACAATACCTTATTTCCGACCAAAAAGAAGGAGTTTCAAGATAAGGTTCGGAAAAAAAAAAACATTCCGGCAACTAGACAATAGGTTTCCATATTGTCTCTCAGCTCTTTCTTCTCCCTATCATTGATCAAACGACAGTTAAAACATAAAATTGGGTCCGGGTCATTTATTATTCAATTGTTATTACATTCAGAAGAACTGCTTTTCTTCTAAACGATGAACGCGAGAGGATTCTAGACCAAACGCTGTAACGCGGTACATTATACAGTTTCGAGGAACAGAAAAGTATTGCTCCGCAAAAGTACCGCCCACTTTTACCGATAACAACTAAGTTAGAAGAGCAGAACCGAAGTGTTCGTTTGATAATACATCTCAATGTAACGATTTACAATTAGAAACTGAGGGACCCCGGCGTTCCCTCTACATATTGAAAATTCACAATTAACCAACACAATGCCATGCTACAACGTCCCTCAGGACAACATGGGCTTTGAAAAACATTGCAGGAAAAGAAGACAATGCTGGTCATCAACATTTCCTCCCTTTTCAATTCTTTGAAAGACAATGATCGTCATCTTAATCCAAATTTAATTCGCTGTCTGCAAATGCGTACATTTTAGACAGACCGAAAATTCTGTCGTCTTGGAAAATACTATGGCTATCTTATAATAATTATGCCTTGACAAGTTTAAGAAGATGCTTTGTGCAATACAACTGGGTCCGCATTCACCAACCATTCTTAAGAACGTTCTTGGTCTTATTCTTCAGAATTTTCTAAATTTGAGAGTAACACAACCTCTGATTGGCTAAACCATTTGGTTTAGCCAATCAGAAGTTGTGTTACTTTCAAATTTAGAAAATCTTGAAGAATAAGAAACGGTTGGTGAATAAGGACCCTGATCTAAATACAGAATCGTATGTGAAGAGTCTCAAGGAAGAAAATTTAAAAAAAACAATGTATGTGTGGAGTCTAATAAGACTAAATGCAAAATTGTATTGGTGAGTCCTAAAAAAAGTAAATGCAAAATTGTTTCTTTTGCCTCGCAGACAGTGCAGATCAAGATCAGACTGCACTAAAAGCGGAGCGCATATTTTAACGGTCAAATGTAAAGCCAATCTTTGGTGACTGTGGATACAAACTTCTTTAATTGAGTACATCTTTTTTATATATTAATTCACTCTATGTATATCAATTTATCAGGTTTATTTAGCCCATAATTATGTTTGTTCCAAATCTTTGCAATTTTAACGTTCTTCTCGCCGGGAAATCCCACTGTGTGGGGCGGTTTGGATCTAAGATGAGATTGCACATTTTGTACAGTCTGATCTTGATCTATACTGTCCGAAAAAGCACTTCGAGTCTCGCTTAGCAGCACAGGGGTTAAAATTATCCAGTGATTACCGATATATCTTAAAAGATTTTTTATTTTGTTTTGTTCCCTAAAGTAAAAAATATCGAGTTTTAATAAAGTTATGTTCCACTGATGCAATGTATCCTCTCTCTCTCTCTCTCTCTCTCTCTCTAACCCTTTACCACACAATCCCGACTTTTAACGACTCTGAGAAAGAAGCCTTTTGAAAACATTGTGGGAAAAGGAGAAAATGCTGGTAACCATCATTTTCTCCTTTTCCCACAATGTTTTCTACTCTATCAGGGAGAAATTCCCTCATTTGGGCCAACTTTAATTTGTCGTCTGCAAATGCTTTCGATTTGGACCAGTCTAAAATATTTTTGTTTGGTAAAGGGCTAACAGTTTTCAAAAAGAAAAAAAGAAATGGACCTCCCTACCTTTGAAAGTTAGATTCTGATCTCAAATCCAGTTTTAAGTACTCCAACAGGTGTTATTGTCCACAACTTTGATCAGAAGCGTTTTATAGCAAACAGTTACTTTAATACCACTGAACTACTTATCAGCTAAATTGTGTTTTTAACAACATTCGAGCTTTATCTGATTTCAATGTGTTCCTTCCACCATTAAAAGTTCCGTATCTAAGAACGTCATTGGTTAACCCTTAACTCTTTTACCAAACAACAAAATTTTAGAAATGTCCAAATTGAAAGCAATTGCAGACGACGAAGTTAATCTGATTAAAAAATTGACTCAAAAATTGAAATGTTTTGGAACGGGTAGAAAACATTGTGGGAAAAGGAGAAAATGTAGGCTACCTGCATTTTCTCCTTTTCCCACAATTCTTTTTTCTTTTCAGGATCGTTAAAAGTCGGGATTGAGTCGTAAAGGGTTAACCTTCTAAATAAGTCAGTTAAAACTTTCAAGCCAATTGTAAAATACTCGAATAATGCTTTTTTTTTTTTCGAGACATGAAAATATTCTTATCGGACACTACAGATCCAAAATCAAGACTACGTTCTGTGCGGTCTAATCGTGATCTACACTATCCAAAAAAAAAAAACGTCAGCGTGTCTTCCTTAGCAGCCTAATGATTAAAGGCTTAGGCAAAGGCTGCCTTACTATTTTTGTTAACACGACAAACTTTTAGGCAAGTCCAAATTGATAGCATTTGCAGACAACAAAATCAGTGTACCTGAAAATCCAAATTTGTTTTGGGATGAGTAGAAAACATTGTGGGAAAAGGAGAAAATGCTGGTTACCAGCATTTTCTCCTTTTCTTACAATGTTTTCCAAAGGCTTCTTTCTCAGGGTCGTTAAAAGTCGGGATTGTGTGATAAAGGGTTAAAGCATTTTTTCTTTTTTTTTTTTTTTGAATTTCAGCAAATCAAACAACATCAAAAACAACAGGAATAACAACAAAGACAACAACAACTGTAATGATAGTAATTAATATTCGTTCTTAATCTTCTTATTCTATCATCATCATCATCATCATCATCAATAGTATCTTCATCATTACCAATCATCATCTCATCATTTCTATGTGGTGAGGTATTTATAGTTCAGAAAGTTGGATAGCGTTCGTAATCATTTTTCAAAGTATTACAGAATTTACACTTCTTCAGGTCCCTATAGTAAACATTTTATTGAAACATTGTGGAACCAGGAGCAATTACTGGTCAAAATAAAAAATTGTTTCTCTGCTCACATTGCTGCTATATCATTACACATTCTAGAACTTCCTTATTTGATCTTTTTATTATTCAAGTTTTCGGGGGTAGACCAAGTTTAATGTCGTTTTTTTTTTTTTCTATTGTTCGTCGTTTTGTTTATATGCAAAATTAATTAAGAATGTTTGGATACAATTCTCAGGAAAATCTATTTTCCTTCGCTGTTTTGAGTAACATTGTTGAAAGAAAAAAAATGTGGAAGCGATCCTTGTGTTTGTCGTTTCTTTTGATAAACAATGTAATTTTTACGTATAATTGGGTCATGCTCTGTGAAATGGGGACTTCATGCATCCGCAAAAAAAGTATCGACCCAGGCCAGACTGCGCAGTCCGCGCAGGCTGATCTGGGCCGAAACTTTTTGCTCTCGGTCAATTTTCTGCATGTCAAAGAACCGTTCTACCTCAGTATTCATTCGGTTGTTGGAGAAAATGGATTTTATGGATCCATAATTATATAATGACTTGCTTAGTATCATGGAACACGGAGATGCATTAAGAACCTTTCTTCCAGAGCATATTAAAAATCAATATACTTTTTTTGACATCTTGTTGCAGCACAGTTCGTATCGTTTTGTCTAGATCTAGCAATGTTATAATCATAGTCTTCAACAGATTCTAAAATCTAAAACTTTTTCCGGGTTTTCATCGGGGAAAAAAAATGCATGTTTTTCATAAATAATGAGCCATGCTCTGGCAAAATGGGGCTTAATGCATCTCAATGATTCATGATACCAAACAAGGCATTACATAATTATGGATCCATAAAAAACATTTGTCTTACAACCTGTTGAATTAAAAGGGGTATGGTCCCCTGGACATACATAAAATTCGCAAATAGCAAAAAGTTTCGAACCATGCAAGCCTGCGTGGATTGCGCAGGCTGCCATGGATCAATATTTCTTGCTGACGCAATAAGCACCCTTTCAACAAAGCATGCCTTATATGTTTGTCGTCATTCATTGTTTGTGTATTTGTATCGGCATGTATATTCCTAGATTTGATTTGTCTATGTACCATATTTTTTTGTCTATACCTTTGTGATTCTCCAGTTGGTTGAGTTTTTACGTACTCTTATTGGAAGACAATTCTGAGTACATGACGCAAACAAAAAATCGTACAGCCCGTCAATTTAGAACTGGCTGTTTGCTTGAATCTTTTGAATCCTATAAAAATCACAGCCTATACAATTTAATAGTGTTTCCTCAGAAAAGCTCCTATACAACAGATGCCACCTGCAGTTGCCAAAATGATATATCTTTGCTAAGTAGAAATTACAATTATTAACAGATCATGCATTGTCATTTTCAACTTACTGCCGTCTCCAGATAATTTCCAAATGGTCTTGCATAATCATTGCGCGTCCTCAAATCTAATTTTGTTTGATAAATTCAGAATTGTTTTATTAATTTATATTGTTTACCACGACCAAGTCAAGGTTATATGCACTTCGTCTCAATTTTAGTCTTCTGTCTACAATGCAAAACGTGTCAAATCGTATGCGTGCTTCGTTTAACACTGTTGCAATTGGACGTTTAACACTGTTGCAATTGGAACTTAAGGACTTTCTACAGAGCTAGTTTATTACAAGCTATTTTCTTCACGTTAAATTTAAATGGATAAACAAATGTGCCATGCTCTGTGAAAAGGGGGCTAAATAAATCTGCGAAAACTATCGACCCATGTCAGCCTGCGCAGTCCGGGCAGGCTGACCTGGGCCGACACTTTTCGCTATCGGTCAATTTTCTGTATGTCTGGGGACTAGTCTACCCCGTGATTCAGTGGGTTGTTGAAAAAAGTGGCTATGATGGATCCATAATTGTGTGATGGTTTGATTGGTACAATGCATCACGGAGATGTATTAAGCCCCCTTTGCCAGAGCATGGCTCAAATTAAATACTAGACAAGTCATGCTTAGAGAGAAAATGTAAAATCTTAACCCTTAAGCTGCTAATCGCGACCCACTGACCTTTTGCGGACAGTGTAGATCAAGATCTGACAGCACAGAACGTGCAGTCTGATCTTTGATCTACACTGTCCGATGCGGTATTTTCTTTCCGGTGAAATCAACTTTGAAACCGCAATGTTTGGGCTTTTAGTATTGAGTAGAAATTTGCGTTTCTTTTATTCAGCAGCTTAAGAGTGAACTAAAACGCACATGGCCACGAAGTAAAAATATCAAAGCAACGCTGTATTGTAAAGCACTTGCGGTCCATCTTCAGGACGCTTCAATCCGATGGTAATGCAAACACATTAATGTTTTCGATCAATTAAACTTACAAATCGCTGTCTTGTATGATAAAGACGGTCCAATCCGTTTTATCCTTTTCCCATCTAGACAGGCATTTTGAAGAAACATACGACTTAGGAACAAAACTGTTCTGGTATGGCCAGACACTTCATCTTGGTATCTTCAACACCAAACATATTAAATTCTAAAATACGAAATAGATCCCTTAGAGTTTATTCAGTGCATCGTTTTATTAGTGCATTAGCCCTTATCCTTCTAAATGAACGAAATGAAACTTTCAAGCCGTTAGTAAAAACCCAAAGTTTGCCATTTCAAAGGTATTTTGGGGAGAAAGAGGTCTCCTTATGGGACAGTATAGATCCTCAATCAGACAGCACGTTCTGCGCAGTCTGATCTTGATCTACAAAGTCCGCAAAAGGTTCTCCAGTCGCGCTTAGCATTTTTCGGGTTAATTTTTAAGCTGAATGAATCTCAGTCATAATGTCTAAGCAGAGCGCTCGACCCATTGCATATGTTTTTTTTATTATGTACACCTCAGGTGTTGCAGAGACCGCATGCAAAGACATTTGAATTGATTAAAAAAAAAACCAGAGTTCTTCAATGGGATGGCACCCCTTGGTGCAGGTTTAAACCTTTTTGCAAGTGGACAGCGCAGGGTAAGTTTAATACACATGTCAGAAAAAATCTGCCTCAAAAGAATTTTGACTGTTTTGTCACTCTTGGACAAAACTGAATAAAAATGCTACCGCTTGTAAGACAATAACAATGCACCCCTTTGTAAGACATCGTCAGGGTTAGCATATAAAAATGGTTAGGAAAAGGGTTGGATCTCCATCATTCTTTAAGACATCATACACGTTGTCAGGCCACAAACAGCTTGATGTCTGTCATAAAACCGGAAACGAACGGGAGAAAGGGTCCGATTCATTCAGACGCATGCATCACTACATACGACTATTGTAAAATCATTGTCACCTATCTATCAAACGATTACAAGATAAAAGCCTTGTAACAGACAATGGAGCGATTTTTCAAATGACCATTTAGACCCTATGAAGTGCTCTCATCTAAGGTCCATTTGACTTCAATGAAAAGATTTGTCATTATATTGGCGATATATTTATAAGATCGTTTTAACAAAACGTTGCGGTTACTCCCACCCTCTATGAAGGCTCCACAGAGTTTATGCAAAACAGGATTTTAAATGTAAGTCCCCAGTCATAAATTTTGTTAATATTTCAAAACAGGAACTTTTCAATATCGGTCGAAGATTTAAAAAAAAATGCTTCAATGACACATTATGATAATACCTTATATCCTGTGTTACCCTTTTTTTCCTGGGGAATCGAATTAAAATTTAGCCTGTACTTGGCACAAAGTAACCAGAAACTGTAAGAAATGAAAAACAAATACATTAGTTTTAAACCAATTTCATAAGCTATACATAATAATGATGATAATAATAATAATAATGAAATAGAAAAAAACAAGTTTTAAGGTTATTTTGAGATTTTCTTTCAGGATTTCTATTGGAAATGGTATCTTAGATTTAAAAAAAAATCAAACTTTTGAAGAAAGAATAATTTGAATATGTACGAAAGAGATAAAAATGGCATGAATGGCATTTTTCTTCGATGAATTTGTCCATATTTAATTCCTTTCGATGTCCAGGTACAACAGACAAATGTCGCCGGTAGATGTCCCGGTTTACACATATAAGTCTTCAAGTTTACAAAATGTCTGTCCAGGCTTGAATTACAATAACATTTGTAGTCTGTTTTGTACTATATCATTTTGTATTGAGGACTGCATAAGAAGTAGGCAAAAGGTATGTATGAAAGATGGAAAGGCACATCGTTAAAGCCTGAAATCAAATAATATGAAGCCTGTCTCAGTATATGCTACCAGCTGTAATACTATTAGAGAATTTGATCGACAAAAACAGCAAAAACACTGAGCAAATAAAGGCAGAGGACTTGTGTACATTTTTATTTGAGTAATGCTCTGAAAAAAGGAGATTCGATGCGTCTCCGTGATCCATGATACCATGCACATCATCAGATAATTATGGATCCAAAAAATCCATGTAGACTTAGAACTGGCTGATTCATGCGATATTATGGTCCTTGGACATGCAGAAAATCGACCAATAGCAAAAAGTTTTGACTCATATCAGGCTGCTCGGACTGCGCAGTTGATATAAGTCGATACTTTTTGGGGATGCATTAAGCCCCTTTCCACAGAGCATGGCTGATTTATTTATTTCCATCAATTGACAAGAACTGCGGTAATTGGCTGAATAAAAGGGATTCTTTGCCTGAATGTGATGGAAGTTGGACTGTACTTTTCAATCGATATACAGAAAAAGAAAGATGATCAGTGAGTGAAATATGTGCATATTATATTTTGTGATACTTAAAAACATTACTTGTGGAAAACAAGAATTAAAACAGAATCTTTTCATCCTGCAGTAGCACTGTATGCCCATTTGCTCATTGCATCCATTTCTTATATGCTTACTTTTTGGTTGCATTATGTTACTATTCTCTCAAAATGTACGAATCATCGTTAGGCATACAGCAGGGTGAAAAGATTTCACCTGTGATTTTTGTGTCCCGGTACTAACATTTTATGGTTATCATATCAAATCAAGGTATAATTCTTGAGCATCATTTTCATAATTATGTTTGCTGTTTGGCGGAAACCTCCACGGTCTACCCGACCTACATAAACATGTTTTATTGTTCCTCGAAACACTTTAAAAGCTTCGACCCTTCTCACGCTTAACATGTAACTTCGGGGAACACAAAGACTTGACACACTTCAAAACGTATCTTTCGTGATTCATAATTATGTATGTACACAATATATTACATCATGTTACAATCCCTATTATTTATTTGATAAAGTACTATTTACTTGAAAAATAAATACCATTGAATAATAAAAATACAAAACTTTTAAACTTCGATATCTTCGGTTAATATTACCACAAAATAGGCAAAGGATTGAAAATCACATAATATTTTACAGCCGAAATAAAAAAAAAAAAAGACGACCAAGCAAACTTTAAAACTTTCGTCCGTTTAAACCACAACTTTATATGGCTGTGATTTGGTAAGCTATAGAATGGCGGGTAATAAAGACCCGTGTGAACTCTTTACCACACGACAAAATTTTAGACTAGTCTAAATTCAAAGCATTTGCAGACGACAAAATAAATGTGATTAAAAAATTAAAATTCGTTTTGGGGAGGGTAGAAAACACTGTTGGAAAAGGAGAAAATGCTGGTTACCAGCATTTTCTCCTTTTCCTAAAATGTTTTCAAAAGGCTTCTCTCTCAGGGTCGTTAAAAGTCGGGATTATGTAGTAAACGGTTTAAAAAAAAAACGAATTCCAGGTCGTCGGAGCATTATAGGGGAGATAGGGGAAAACTAGAAGCTGAACGTTTGGGATAATTCTTTTCCGTTGTAAAAGCTCTTTGTTTTATAACATCCTAAAAATTTAATACAATCATAAAATAATTTTTCGCCCTGGGCTTGAAATAGCTCACAGTCATCATCCTCACACCCTTTCTCCGTTCTAAACCCAAATTCAAAAACTACTTGCTTAGCTCTACAAGTAAAAAAAAAAGTGTTAGACTAATGTTGACATTATAGTAATGTTTCATTTAAATTTGAGTGTTCAACATTAAAATTATTCTAGTAAATTGACCTGCCAGTAATAACAAATTAGGTCCACTAGACGGTTTTTTCACTAAAAAGAGTTTTCTAAAAAAAGACGATTTTTGAGGCCAGTGTAAGATATACTCTGACGTACATAAAATTGAAAAAAAAAAAAGGCCATATGTTACAAGAACAGAGGCCAAAATCTTTTCAGCATTTTTGTTGCACCGAATTCCATCTAAATTTAATCATTATCCGACACCCCCAAATAAAGTTGTGTTTTAACTGTGCTAAAGGTTTCAAAGTCAGATTATATTTCAAAAGACTGTTATCCGCCAATTTTAAGCATAAAACTAGCAAATAAAATTTTTAAAACCGGTGTATATTTTGCATTTAGTTGCCGTTTTGCCAATACAAAGTTTCTCAATGTAATTAAAAAGCGTCATATTATTTTATTTGGCGAATAAAACAACGGTTTTAAAAATAAAAATACCTTCTTAAACAGATTTTCAGAGGTAACAATAGCGCGGTTATAAACAAGTCTGGATATAAAAGCCCGTTTAATGTCCTCTCCCTACATATAAAATGGTCGTCATTTTCAATATGTTTCATTTCAAATGCCAGCATAGAAAAAGGAAAATTAAAGTCAGAGAACTCTTGACGGATTTCAGAGAAGATTCCATTCTCACAGTTTATAAATTGTGTCTTTGATCAAATCCAGTGAGATTTAGGAATACATTTTTTTCTGTCTATACTGGTGTCAATGTGTTGGAATTGTGTCATAAAAATGTGTAAGACTGTACTGTGTCATGTTCTTAGACATCCCCTGTGACTAGAGGTTGGAAAGTCTTTCAGATGGATTATAAAGGAAATGAACCAAAGCTTTGCTAAATAATTGCACTCTGTGAATCACTTTCTTATAACCATGTTTTTGAATCGAATACTATCGTGAATTACTTCCCTCCCCTCTCTGTCTCACAAAGGACGCAGCACAGTGACAGTTAGAACACCAAGATTTCAATGACATTCATTTTTGCAAACTTCGATCGCATTTTCGAGTAGTGTATGGAATGACAACGTTTTGCAAAGACCAACTATGTTTTTCTAACTGCCCATGTAAATTTTAAGAATAGAAAGGACATAGAACGGACACGGTAATTACATGTGATAATCCTGAGTGTAGAACTATAAAGTTGGAAAGACCATGAACATTTCTTAACATCAGCTAAATGTTTAAAGAATATATATTCGATCCCTGACTGGTTAAGTGGGAATACCTTTTTTGACTGTCTTGAGTTTCATTTTTCTTATTTTTCGGGTTCATTTCTCTAACGTTTTTTGTAGCCTTGCTTCCCAATTCCATCAAGGAATCGCCTTGTCTGTTTTCATGTTTTATATTTATATTACGCTTTTAAATTTGATACGGTAACTTCAGTGGCCTATAGCAGCCAAATGTAAAAAAAATAATGTTGGAGTTAAAAGGCATTTAAATATAGATCAAACCATTCAAAAGTATGTAAGTAATTCTGAAGATGACAATCTGTTATTGTATGGTCGGTCTAAGTGTTAGTTGCTGGCAGAAAAATGAAATCTGAAAATACGTTAAAAGTTGCCAGGTTTTTGTTTACTTTTTGTTGCATTTGAAAATTCATTTTTCTGCCGGCGACTAACACTTTGACCGGCAGTACAATAACAGATTGTCATCTTCACAAGTATTTTCATACTTTTAAATGGTACGATTTAAATTTAAATGCAATTTTCCACACAATTGTTTACTTTTGGTAGCTATAGGGACTTAAGGGATGACCGCTGTGAGGTAAAAAACGAAGAAGAATATTTGACAATTGATTTGAAGTATAATGTTCCATATACTGAAACTGAAAAGCAAGTGTTTTTTCTTTGATGACTTTACAAAATATGGGCTATATGATTTTTTGGAGTCAAAACCCTTTAGCCCCGATTGTTGGCAATGCAGACAGACTTAAAACTGCCCAGGCAAAGTAGTCTCTTAGATCCAGACTACTATTTTAACGATTTACAACTAAAGTGGTTCTGAAGGTTGCGTGTGTAACTCTTTGACTAATATTCATATTCAGTTTCAGCTTTGGCGTTAAAGTGTTGAGAGGTCATGTTTAACATTTTTTTTTTAAATCATCTCCAGTTACCTAAGGTTTCATTTGAAAACTATGTTTGTTATTGCTATGTGTATGTATTTGATTTTTGAAAGATATATTCTACAAAAACATGACTATAAAAATATACTTATTTACTCAATTTTATTTTAAGAAATGTATGACCAATACTACTTTTCTTTTTCCCTATTTTTTATGATAACTTATTTTTGAACATTCATGTTAATGTTCAGGAACAAAAAATTATTTCCGGGCATGCTTATTTATTTCAATCATTACACAAGTTTAAGAAATTTAAAATTTGATACAGTAACTTAAAGAGCCTATAGCAGCCAAATGTAGAAAAAATATATTGGTGTTACAAGGCATTTAAATTCAAATCAAACCATTCAAAAGCTCAGATTTTGGTATGCAATCTATTGCAGGAAGAATTTCCTGGAAATTGTTGAACTATGATATGATTTTAGACATTTTTCAGTAGTGTGAATTATTTAAGTACCCGAATTTTCCATCGAATTATGCAAAAGAGAATGCGTCTCAACTGATTAGTTCTGTTGTTGTTGTTGTTGTTACATTATTAATTTCATAATTTTAAAGGTTTTTACATTCATTGCCATTCTGTCATACTAACGTGGATATACCTGAGATGGCTGCTTTTTGCTAAAATAAGATTCCATGAAATCTGTTTTATTCTAATACCACGGCAACTATAACAGTATTCATTGATCATGAAATCATTACTTTCTGCAGGGGACTCTAACTGCGTCAGAAAATATTTTGACAAAAGAAGACATTTTTCCAAATTTTTTTTTTATTTATTTATTTATTTATTTATTTTTTTTCCTTTTTCATGCCACAATATAATCATCTATTTTTTCTAACTCTGATCCATGTAAATTGTCTCTTCTTTATATGTAACGTCGAAGTTGGCTGCTGAAAATTTAAGGAGGTCAAAAGTTAGTCGTACTAAACAGAATTATTCTGGGACATACAATTAGATGAAGTATAAAACACGTGAGGGAGACTAAAAACAAGTGTCCTTTTTGATGATGGATTTTGAAAAGAAAAAAAAAAAAAAAAAAATAGAAAAAGGAAAAATTGCTTGTTACCAGCACGTGCTCATTTCCGCTAAATGTTCGAAAACTTTCGTCTGCGAGTGAGTGAAAAAAATGTTCAAACATTAAGGAAAATTGCCTTCTATCTTGCATAAAAGCATGAGCGGCTAACATGCAAGTTGACAAAATCCAGACCTCCGTTTGGAGACAAATATCAAACAAAACTGGCTTTTATTTCCTGTATTTGACGTGCCTTTAGAGAAATCATGTTTCGTAGAAACTAATGAAAATTGTAGATCTGACATAATTGTAAGAGATGTGTGTGAAAAATTGATGTCATCATGTTATGTCATCTTTTTTCAGTAAACAAAGCCTTTTTGTGGGAAATGATTTGATCGATTAAGATATAACGATTTGTAACATATTCTCCAAAGTTCCTGTCTATCTGCTTCTTTCTCTTTGTCCGTCTAGCTCTCTTTCAATTATATTTCACGTCTTCAGAAGATATTCATTTTGTTTTGAGGCAAAATATAATATTACTGGAGCTAAACATTGCAACTGCTTTGTGTCTTTCTAGTCTACGCCACGTTTAATTATTTGATTTATGGCATTGCTGCGGGTATCCATTTCGCTCATTACTACAGCATTTTTTTGTTCGAAAAGATGATAAAGAGCATAACCATAAGCCACTCAATCTATATTTTGGCATACCAATTACTAGTACTATTGACTTTTTTACATTTGAATTAAAGGAATAGTTTTCATTTTTCCCTTAATATTACCTTATGAACTATTATGAGAAAAAGGTATGACTGTTTGCAACAAGCTCTTAATCCTTTCCTACATCTTCTTTTTTTAAATTAGTTACAGTCGGGTCTATCAATGCGGTATTTGTATGAAAACAAATTGACCGATCAGAGTTGCAAATTATTGCGCCACTTTTAATAATTTCAGTTATGTGATTGCTGCAGGTATCCATTTCGCAAATTACAACAGCATTTTTTTTTTTTTTGTTCGTAAAGATGATAAAGAGCATAACTATAAGCTATACAATGTATATTTTGCCATACCAATCACTATGTACCATTGACTTTTGTACATTTGAATTAAAGGAATATTTTTCATTTTTCCCTTAATATTATATTAAAGACTAATATGAGAAAAAGGATGGCAGTTTCCAACAAACGCTTTGTCATTTACCACATCTTTTTTCTTTATAAATTAGTTACAGTAGGGTCTATCAATGCGGCATTTGTTTGAAAATGAATTGACCGATTAGAATTGGAGACTATCGCAACAGTGATATAAGCGTGAAACTGATGCATTTACTGTTTACATTTCATTTATGTATTGTCCTTAGTCCTACCATTGCTTGTTAAATTAATAAATGAACAAATAAACTGGATAAATTCATTAGAGCCCTCCTCTGGCAAAATGCGACCTAATGCATCTCAGTGATGCATAATTCCGAGCAAGACATCAGATGATTAGGGATCCATAGAAATCCAGTATGTCTAACTACCGACTGAATCATAAGGTGGATTGGTCCTTTGACATATAGAAAATTGACCAAAAAAGAAAAGTTTCGGCCCAGGTCAGCCTGCACAGACAATAACATGGGTCGATACTTTTCGCAAATGCATTAAGCTCCCTTTTCGCAGAATATGACTTATTGATATATTGTCCTTAGTCCTATCTTTAATTGTTGAATTAATAAATGAACAAATAAACTGAATAAATGTACTAATAAACTGTATGGAATTTCTTTTACTTTGAATCCACTGCAATTTTCTTGGACAAAAAAAAAGACGTGCTTCTCTTGTAGAACATCCGGCTTATTTTGTCTTGTTCTACACATGTAGACCCATGTAGGCCCGTTTTCACGTATATCGATGTCACTCCTTCTCAAGAAGATTGCCTTAAGACCTGTCTGCATCTCATTGGATCTAATCTTGCATTCATTCCGTTGATTAAAGAAAAACAAAAACAAAAACGGGTGAATAGATTCACTCAAAGTCGATAAGTGTAGTAAAAAAAAAGTTTTGCTTCATCGATCGTTTCAACCAAGATCTTTATTTTACATTTTCTTGCTATGCTATGACAGGTGTGCTTTTTATTGGTACTAACCGATGCCTACTATGATTATAAATAGTAATAATTGAAGCACAAAAATATTCAGATTCTGCTTTCGAGATCTTTTTTTTTTTTATTTGAAAAATATATTTTGTTGTTACCTTAGCCTTCTGTTTTTCCTCTTCTTTGAGTCTATGCGCTTTTCTTTTTTTGCTTAACCCAGCAGGTTTTATTATTTATGGACGTAAGAAATATCTTGCACAGCAATTGCATGTTTAGTATGTAGTTATACATATTAAACTGCTTAATGAATGAATCTATAAAATATTTTACCATTCTCATCTCAAGTTTCTTTCTATCCACAGGCATTCACACATCTAGGGAAAAATACTAGACACACCATACACAGAAACATGTCTCTTTCTTTCTTTCTTTTCTTTATTTCTTTCTTTCGTTTCTTTCTTTCTTTCTTTCTTTTCTTTCAACACTGCAAAAGTTGCAATATGTCATACAGTCCTTTACACACAGTTGTATTTGTTTATTTGTTGTTCTTTAAAGTTAGTTTTGACCATAAATGTAAAACTAAATAAAGGTGTTTCTTTTTTCTTTTTTTTTTTTTGTAGAATGAGAATAGAAAAAGTTCTTAAGCAATTGTTGACATTAGTTTGACTTGAAAATATTTTAAAAGTAAGAATATTAGAAGAAATGATAGAAATGGTAAATTGATAGCAACAACATCATTAATTATAACAACAAAACGTAATATAAATAAATAAATAAATAAATAATTTTCAAACGTAGTTTTGTTGTTCCATGCCCTTTTCGTATTTAGTGAATATTCTTGTATTTTATCGATCCAGTACATAAATTTTATGATGATGAGGTTAGAGGGAATATATTAATTGTTCAGATACTCCACATGTCAACAATTTAAAATACAAATTGTCCACTTTTTTTTAATAAGTATTGTTCAATAATTAAACTGAACACAAGTTGTCAATTTCTTTTTATTATGTTTGTTTAATAATAAACCCTTGCCCTGCAAAGTAAAAGAAATGAAACTTTCGAAGCAATACTATAAATCCAAATTTTCCTAGTTCACAGGTACTTTTGGAGGAAAGATATCTCCTTATCGGACAGTGCAGATCCAAGATCAGACTGCACATTCTGTGCAGTCTGATCTTGATCTACGTTGTCCGCAAAAGGTCACTTAGTCACGCTTAGTAGCTTAAGGTTTAAATTGCTCAGTCCCTACTTTTTTTCTGAAGGTACTTACGATTTGGTTTTATAATGTTATTGGCAAACTTTTTTACACGATGAATCAATTTTCCAGGAGAAAATGAGAATTGAAGAGCTCGTTGTGTTTTTTTTTTACTTTCGATCTTGACCTACACAGTCCACAAATGCACCTGAAATCTTCATTGGAATTTTATGAATAAACAGGCATATTTCGTTCTATCGAGACAATGCAATAGGTACCTTCATTTACGAGTTATAAAAGTTTAACTCTTTCCGAGCCATTTCAGATTCGAATGCTGCCACGAAAGTAAAAGTGTTAACAGAGAACAAACTAAAAGGGGCTCATAGAATTGAAAACCATTTGTCTTTCAAAGGGTAGAAAATAACTGTAGGCAGCACGTTCTACAGTTCTCAGCATCCGTTCAAAAGCAATCGTCGTCAACGTCGTGAAAACACAGGGATGATTGTGAAAGAGTTAATATAATACTTAAATATTAACTATTACATTAATCACCTGTATGAAAAAAAGAAAAGTTTAAGATAATTGATCGTTACTAATAATTATTAGGTTATAATTATTGAAGTTATGCACAGTGTCTGTATCAATTCGATGATGAAAGAAATGAATACATGTACAGTAATGGATTTGATAGTAAATTGTGGTCGCCTACAAGGTTTGAAATTAGACCTTGTTTTTGTTCTCATTTTCATTATTCCTCGCAGTATTACTGTGGTTGTAGTCACAAGGTGTGTACGATGATTATTTAGATATAAACGATTATTCTTATATTAGAGATATTTTTTTCCTACTAAATGTTTTTTTCATTAGATTCCACCATTTGGCCCAAAGCAGAATTAGTCCGACCTGTAATAGATTTCAGGCAAAATAAAGACCTGTTACACTGTACATTAACTCTTTACCAAACGACAAAATTTTAGACTAGTCCAAATTGAAAACATTTGCAGACGACAGATTACATGTTGCTAAAATGATTGCATTTGTTTCTGAAAGGTTAGAAAACATTGTGGGAAAGGGAGAAAATGCTGATTACCAGCATTTTCTCCTTTTCCCACAATGTTTTCAAAGGCTTCTTTCTCAGGATTGTGTGGTAAAGGGAATTCAAATTATATCGCAATCCTAGCTAATTTCCTGCTTGTTTGTCCTAAATACAATGAAATACAAATACTCAGTCTTACTTGTATCAAACTCAAAACGTGATCGACTTTTAGACAAACATGAAAAGATTGTATTGTTTGTATATTACTTTATGTTTATGTATTTATTTATTTGTTTATTTATTCATTTTTGTTCCAAATGGAAAATAAAAAAAAAAAAAAAAAATGGAACGAAAACAAGCAATTCTTCTGTTCGCTCGGACAACTGTGCGTCGAAAATAAGATGAAAAATAGCAATACTTGCGTTTTAACTTTTTAGCTCGTTGTATTTATTAGGCAAGTTACAGGTTATGTCTACATCGGCAGAGAAAGTATTTAAAAAAAAAAACGGGTGATTTCTGTTACAGGAAGAAAAAGCATAAATGTTTCAAATTAAGGACCGCTTTGTCCTATATGCCTTACAAAATATCAAATGATTTAGATCGAGATTAGGCTGCACGTACCATGTGCACCGACAATGAACCACAATAACATCTATAAGACCCAAGGTCTTTCTCATTTCATGGATGTTCGGGTCCAAATGTTGTTCTATGCCGCTTATCTTCCAAACAACATAGTTTTAATTTTACATTGTTTATTGTTCATTTCACAGCCAACCTCATCCCTCTGCCGTCCCTCCCCCACTTGTTTTCCAATCCGTGTTCGAGTCACAAATTCTGATTTTAAGTGCGTTTTTACGGCTTGAAAGCTGGTCTAAGATTAATCGCCTAATGCAATCCGAGTCATTTTGATACCATTTCTGAAATATAAAAATCTCTAAACTAAATAGTCCGCTCGATGGGTGTCCGTCTAGGATCTGTAAATGTAGCAGATGAGAGAGAAAAAGACATCGTAAAAGTACAATAAACCCCGATTTATGTAAATTCATACCTCGAAATCTGCGATAAATTATATGCTGCTCGAAAGAAATCCCCGTTTCCACGGAAACCGATTACTATGATTTATACAGAAAAAAGTTGCCATTCAAATGTGTTATAAAATGTATCAAAATAAGAAACAAAGGCCATGTTGCTAGACTCTTTCAAGAATAGACAATAATATGTATGATTCTGAGGGCTAAATATGAAATTGCTGTCTTTTGTTTTTAAACCGGAAGACTGTTATTTTGGTTATCATCGCAGTAACTTTTTACTTACTCATTCTACTCTACTTGTTGTAATTAATCTTTGTATAAGTATCTTGTTTAAATTCAGTTGCATTGTTTCCCCCCCCCCCCCCCATTCCGGTTTAAATACAAACAAAAAAAAAACTTACACACAACAATAGGGAAAATACCAAGCATTTTGCGTTTCTCTCCCTTACCTATGGTCAATCAATTTGAAAATACTATGGATAATAATTCATAAATTCCTCATCGAGAGAATTTACCCCATTATGTATCTCGCAAGGTTTCTGACTGACATATTTTTCCACAAGAAGCAGAGACTGAGGAGGGTTACATAGCAGATGAAGTTCAAGGTTAAACATGACTCTGTGTAATGAAAGGTAATCGACAGAACCAAATATCGATCAAAATCCAACTATTGATTACAATTGGGTTTAGTATAGCTGAAAGATAAATGAATAAATAAATGATCAACAGGTATAGAAGTAAATGAGGTTAGATCAGCCTGCACATCCGTGCAGCCTTATCTTGTGCTTTTCCTTTCGCAAACGACACCAGGAAGTGACATCCGGGAAAGCATTACAGACCGATCCGACAGGCCCAAGAAGTCGTTATTGAGGAAACTGTCAAGGGACTGGCCATTTTGGGGTAGTATAAATTGAAATAGCTCAGCCCGATTTTATGGCGGGAATTAGTATTATAAACACGAAGAACCGGAAAAGAGATGTTATTATACTGAAATATAATGCCGTAAGGTCGTGTGAAGGAGCCATACGAGAAAAAGAGCATTCTGTTCGGTTCGATCGATTTGCTAGAGTCTCTCTGTGTCTGTCTCTGTCTCTGTCTCTCTCTCTCTCTCTCTCTCTCTCAATAAAATTGTACAGGGCGTCTTTCAGAATTATCCTTGTAGGATAATCAAATAATAAAGCCAAAGACATAATAAGATAACTTCATTTTAAGTAGTTTTGGATTTTTATTTTTAAAAAGTAACGCTTGATTTTTTTTCCCAACCGTTTTATTCTTATGTATTCAGTTATTACTGAATTTGTTTCTATTTATTTCTTTTTTAGTCCGGTGATTATTTGAGCCATGCTCTGTGACAAGGAGGCTTCAGGCATCTGGAAAAACGTGTCGAACCATGCCATCTTGTGCATAAGGCTATTGATCAATTCAATTTTCTGCATATTAAAGGACCATTCTACCTCCAAATCCAGTCGAGTGTTAGACAAAATTGATTTTATGGATCCCGGTATAATGCTTTACGAAGATGCATTAAGCCTCCTTTTGCCAGAGCGTGGTTCATTTCTATAAAGAAAGGAAAAGGTATTTTCACTGTTTTCCTTCATGTCAAAGTAAATGCAGACTTTGTATCTAGAGTCAGTAAAAACGTAACACCTAACTTTATTATCCTTACAATCTTCAAGAAAGATTGTTTTCTTTCCTTCAAATTAACAAAGCATTGATATTGTTTGTAAAGAGGGTAGAAAAGAATTGCCCTTGCAAAAAGAAACAACCAAAAAAAATGTGAATCCGAACGGCAGTTGCTCTGTTTTCGAGAAAAGGTCAATTTATTTACTTGTTTCCTCTCAACCATGCTAATGTATACATGCATACTAGAGACTTTCAGGTGGCGTTGTCGCTAATGATTCAATTTGAGTGATTTTTTTTTTTTATCCCCGTTAGATCTGAATAATCTAGATTATCAATTTACCGCACAATGCCACGCCCTGGGAAAGAAGTCTTTCGAAAACATTGTGGGAAAAGGAGAACCAGCATTTTCTCCCTTTCCCACAATGTTTTCGAAACTATCAAAGAAAAAAATGAACCGTTTAAGCCACAATGAAATTGACGTCTGCAAATGCTTTCAATTTGGACAAGGCTAAAATTTTGTCGTCTGGTAAATGGTTATACGTTACATGTACTTCGTGTGACATACGCCAAGCCCCGTAGCTCAGTCGGTAGCGTACAGGACTTGAGAACAGGAGGTCACTGGTTCGATCCCCGGCTTGGCCAATTTCTTTCCGAGGACTGATGATAGTCACTGCGACAGGATTCATTCCTCTCTCACTGCTGACCATTGTTTCGACGATGGTTATCTGGAAAAGCAGCCAGTGGTTTGGAAAGAATTTGTGCGGAGTACTGGTAAAAAGAAACTCCAGGAAAGCGTGGATAGGTTCACTGGTCGCCGCGATATAACGTTGAAAACGGCGTTAAACACCATATAGTCAATCAATCAATCAATCAATCATGTGACATACAGGAATAAAGTGATGGTCATACCCTATTTAAATGATCCTGTTTCCTTTCCCTTTGTTTGTGTAAGGCTGGTATCGCCATCGAATGTTCTATATGAGAACCCTAATAAAAACTTGCAATTAAGCTTCTAAAGGCGAGACTTTTGGCCGGCTTGGAGAACAACAGGTACCAACCAGTCTTGATGCTCATTACTGGTATTATCTGAAGTCAGGCCGGTGCCTTTAAAATCTAGGTACTCGTTACTTTGATCCTACTGTAACGTCATTATAATATCTTCCATCTAATGTCGAGGTAAATTTTGTCATTTGTTTGGCAGCGATATACCTGATGGCGTACCAAGGATTTCAATATTTTGATCACTGCAGAAAATTTCAAGGCTTTTCCAGCTGAAATACTGTTAGTCGATTAAGTTTGAGTTTTACCGATGTACACATATGGAAAACTTGATAGCAAAACTAGACTTTTATAAGTTCTTTTATTGTTCAAATCAGTTATGTATTTAGGTTCACAGCACAGAATGATTGAAATTGCGATTTTGAGTTGATAGATAATGATAACTGAAGAAGCCGGACTTGTTGTACCCAGACTTAAAAGATCCTCTATAGAGCTGAAGGCGATGAGTTCGTAATTATAGAAACCTGGAGCCAATTGCCGTCACTCAAGTGGGGATTCCTTTGGCGATGCTCAGCAGAAAGCAAGTGCCAGTGAATCCAAGGAAAGACATAAACAAGTTTTCACTGATCATTGGTATAAAGCGACTTAAACAACATTCAGATTTACACACTTGAAGATTTTAAAGTGCTTTAAGGCTATCGTATATATAGTGCATTCTCTTAAGTTTCAAGGCATGCACTAAAGGGACAGATTTCTATACTCATCAATGTTGTCAGAGGGTAATTTTCATTTTCGTACATTTTATGTTCGTACATTCCGACTATGGTCCATGAGAGAGAGAGAGAGAGAGAGAGAGAGAGCTGAGAAAAACATCCCAACAGTATCAGAACTTTTGGTGCTTTGTGGTCTGCACAAAAAGAAAAAAATGATCGCTTCAACCAAAGCTCTACTTTCTTACAGTTGCGACCTTCATAATCTTTTTACCTGGTTGTTAACAAACAATCTCATGTTTTAACGACAGCGTGAAAGAATGCTTTTGAAAACATTGTTGGAAAAGGAGAAAATGTCCACAAACAGCATTTTCTCCTTTTCCACATTTCCCACCTTTTCAAGGAGAAATCATTTGAAATACATTTGACTCATACTCTCTGAAAAGGGGGGTTATTGCATCTGCAAAAAAATATCGACACATGTCAGGCGCAGTCCATGCAGGCTGGAATGGGTCGAAACCTTTTGCTGGTGGTCAATTTTCTGCATGTCAAAAGACTTGTCTATCTCACGATTCAGTTGGTTTTTAGACAAAATGAATTTAATCCATTATCCCGCTGAGTAACTTTAATGAAACTTTGAAGCCGATGGTAAAAACCAAAATGTCGATATTTCAAAGTTATGGGTGTTTGGGAAGCATTTTCTTATCGGACAGTGTACATCCAAGATCAGACTGCACGTTCTGTTCAGTCTGATCTTGATCTACATTGTCCGCAAGAGGTCAGTGAGTCGCGGTTAGCAGCCTATAGGTTAATAGATTCATAATTATGTAGTGACACGCTTGGTATAATGCAGAGATGCATTAAACCCCCTTTTCACAGCTCATCTTGTTTCTCGTCTGCGAATGGCTTCACAATGGACGAGTCCCAAACTTCTGTCGGAAAAGAATTAATAAGCTTAAACTCATACAAGTAGATATTATGCCAAGGGATTCAGAGAGTTCTATATTCAGTCCCGACGAAACAAGGTGAAACATAAAAACTAATTAGCTAGCATCTGTTTGATGATTTCGTTACCCTGACATAGTCTGACCTACATATAATAAAATACATTACAATGGACTAAATTGAAATAAGCAAGTTATATTTGTGTCTTAGTAATTGATGGCTCTACCCATTTGACCCTTTACCACACAAACCGCCTTTTAACGAATCTGATAAAGAAGGCTTTTGAAAACATTGTGGGAAAAGGACAAAATGCTGGTGACCAGCATTTTCTCCTTTTCCCACAATGTTTTCTATCCTTCCAAAAACAATTTTCAATTTTTGAGTGGTGTTTATTTTGTCGTCTGCCAATGCTTTCAATTTGTAAATGTCTAAAATATTGCTGTGTAGTAAAAGGTTAAACCTTTGGCTGGCTGAGCTGAAAACAGACTGAACGGATATTGTAGTTTCGAAGCTGTTGGAGTCAAAGTGTTTCACACAACTTATCAGAAAGAGCGTACTTAAGAACACACTGTACCTTCTAGCCAGACCGTGTCTGGCAAGCATCCATACATATGCATCTTAAACATACGGGCAAAGAGACATCATATAGCAAACTAATGTTCGTATACATTTATGACCTTTGTTAGCCTAAGTTAGTGACCATGAAATTTAGTCACCAAACTAATAGGTACAACATGTCTTAGTTTAAGAATTGTTGTGTTAAATTTTGTGATTTTAAAAGCAAGACTTTCCCCAAAATCACTTCTATGTCTTTCTCACTTTCCCGTCCAAACTTTCACCACATTCCCCGCATTACGTACCGTTCAAGTATGACGCAATTCGATTTTCATACACTCATAAAACTATGCAATGATCATAGGAAAACCCATTGTCATAAAAGAGATTTTACAACATTGCCAAATACTTCGAGGGGTTTGATCTAGCAATAAACAAACATAAAATAAAATTTCGCCCAGCTGAGGGATCGCTTTTTATCTGAATACCACTATGCCTACATTAAACGGAATGATTTCAGATGGTTCATCATACGCCAAAAAGGGTTTTTATATCCCAATAAAATATTCGAATGCTAAACGAATACTGTTTTAAATAATGATTTATAGGTTTCTTTGCCGTAACTGAGCGAGAAAAATTGTGCCATTTTGGCCATAAAGTCTTCATTGTCTACCATCTGGAGAATTTTATGCGAAACTGTAACTATTTGAAAATTACCAATCTCTCCATGTTTTATCATGGACTTTCACCTACACCTGCGACAAGACATATATATTAATGAATGTAGACCTATCTACAATAACGAAATCTATGAAGAAAAGAAATTTATACTAAATTAATTAGCATATACACGTACTTGTAACATACAAAAATAGACAACAAACACATGTTTAATTCCATGGATACAACGATATTTAAACAAATACGTGTGTTTTTATATTGATAATAAGAAATATTTAAAGAAAAGATACAACTAATTTCAGTCAAATAAGAGCAGTTAAAACGTAATAATTATGCTTCGACGAAAAAAAAAAAAAACGAAAAACTAAGAAGCATAATTTTTCAGTACTCGTTTTCAATTATACGACAGCTTTTTTATCGAATAAAATAACGCAATTTGTCAAAACAACTTTTGACACTTTTCTATGTTGCTTTTTTTTTTTTAAATATCCATACTGTTATCTTGAAATTCTTCTCTAGGGGTGTGAATATTTTTGTGTGTATGTATTTTTTTTTCCCGAAAACACGTCCCTTCCGTCTTTGACTTAAAACTATTCCCGCATTTGAAAGGTCATGACGTTCCAGTCAGTCTCTGACACTGACTTGTTTTTGTGTTTAGATCTTAACACTTAGGCTGCTTATCGCGACTTTGTGGGATTTTGCTGACAGTGAAGATCAAGATCAGACTGCACGGAACGTGCAGTCTGATCTTGGATCTACAATGTCCGGTTCGGCGTGATCTTTCCGCGGAGCATTTTTTTTTTTTTTGAAAACGTAAACTATGTTTTTTTCACTATTGACTGGAAATATTTATTTTGGTTTATTTAGCAGCTTAAGGCTTAATATTTCTCCTACAGCTTTCAAGATAGATGGTGACATTCTTGCAGCTGCTTCTCCTTATCTTTTTTCTTTTTAAAGTTTCGTATTATGCTTAACTTTTTGGCTACAAATATGTTATATTTTTCTCCCACATCTAGTTGTTCTTACTTATTAGTATTTTTCTTTTCTAATGCTATGCGTTTCGTATCAGGTGGATGCTTTAAAAAGTTACAATCATGTCGTTTGAACGAGATTGTGGTCGCTTCCAAGGTTCTGCGGATCTTGGCACTCTAGTGTTTTGGATTAACCCTTTCAGCGCCGTAGGCGAAAACAGAGACTTTTGCGGACGGCATAGATCAAGATCAGACTGCACAGAACGTGCAGTCTAATCTTTGATCTATGCCCTCCGCTTGTATGGTCAAGCCTATAGGATATAAATCTTCTGGAGACTCAGTGGATTGTATTTACAGCCATCAAAAGAAGCCAAGTTTGCTTATTTGGCGCCGAAAGAGTTAAGAGTTTGACTTGTTTTTAGCCACTTTGTAGTCTATTTGTTTAATTCCTTTCGTTAGACGATATCCAAATGGTTACATGTATGTCGTTATACAGGAATTACGGGAGTATCGGTCTGCTTTGAAAATCTTATTGTTTTGCACAGAAATTTCCCTAAGAATCACAATTCTCTTGATCCTATTTCTTAAGTTCCCTACATGCTCGTTGTTTTATCTTTAACCTCTCCCTCAAATATCTGCAAGAACTAGTCAAGATCATTCATCAGTGCAACCTCGAATTTATTCGGAAACAAGTATTTCTATATTTACCTTTGGAGGTGCATGGACATGTGCAGAAAGTCGCAACAGAAATCAAACGTGATTAGGAAGACAAAATCACTGGAAGCTCCTAGCCTGGCACTTAATGCTGATACACAGAATAGAGCAGCCGTCACTTCAACGGAGATGCTTCAGCTGATATACTTGTACAAGCCCAGAAGCATTTTTCCTAAAGTCTATTTCATTTGCATTAAGGGGAGGTAAGTATGCAAGCTACTTGTAACACATCGCCTAAACGAAAAAGTCAAGCTTTCGTGGACGTACATCTATAGTCTTTTTCGGTACTGAGTTTAGGCAGTCGTCCTCTTTGACCACATGAAGCTGCCTTGGCATGGACGAAGTCCCAAGCTTTGTTAGAAATAAATGGGTCCATCCCTGACGGGCCCCGAGTGGTTAAGTCACTGTAATAGAACAGCCTCAAGTTTCTTTGATATACCTGCACACGCACTTAGCATCTTGCCTAAAGCCTATTCCATTTGCATTAATTTTAAGGGAGGTAATTATCCTACTCATAACGCAGTGTGTTACGTCACTGTAATAGAACAGCCTCAAGTTTCTTTGATAAACCTGCACACGCACTGAGCATCTTGCCTAAAGCCTATTCCATTTGCATTAATTTTAAGGGAGGTAATCATCCTACTCATAACGCAGCTTAGAAAATAATATGGCTTTTATATATGAGCCATGCCCTGGCAAAAAGGACTTCATGTATCTCCGTGAAGCGTTATATCATGCAAGTCACCATATAATTCTGAATCCATAGAATCCTTTTTTTTTTTTTTTTTCTGACAACTGGCTAAATCCTGAGATAGAAGGGCCCCTTGAATACAGAAAATTTACCAACAGCGAAAAGTTTCGACCCAGGCCAGTGTTCGAGGACTGGGCAGGCTGACCTGGGGTGATACTTTTTGCAGATAAAACCTCCTTTTCACAAAGGATGACTGATTCTTTTAAGATGGCGGTGACCAGTCTATCAGTAACTTTTTATGTGTTTTGATAGTTGCACGACCTCCTGCTATGTAAATTTCATGATTTTTTTTCCATCCATAAAAAGATTGTACTTATGGTATTTGAAGTTATTCTTCCTTGCCCTTCAAATGTGTTCACTGAATCAAATTGTATCTTTTTTTTTGTTTTTTTTCGCTGGAGTTTCTTGGGGCAAGACACTTCAGGGCCTCGGTCTAGTACTGGTGAAAGCCGGTACTAACATAGATAACTCAGCTATCGCCGTAATATGATTGAAATAATGTTGAAAGCAGCGTAAAACACCATTCAATCAATCGTTATACCTATTCTGTATTTGTTCAATTCTCTGTCATTGCTTGAATTGATGCTTGGTTCATTTCTTACATTCCAATATTTAACTCTCGCATACTTTCTCGGTGCAGCAATGTCCTATTCTACTCTTGGACATCTCTCACACTTTCGACAAAATTTGACATATCTTCTTCCGTGCACGAAGGAGACATAATACCTTTATTAGTTTATTTTTGGACTTGTCTGCTTGAGGCATCTGTATTCAGTATCTTTTTTACAAGTTAGAGTTAGCACGATGCCAAATCTTTTAATTTAAAACATTTAGTTTATTGTTTCTGTTATGGTTTCCTTCCCTTAGGCGATTGATATAAAGTTGGTGGCTTTCATCGAATCGGGTTTGACAAATTTTCTTTTTCTCAGTATGTTTGTGGGTTCGATTTAGGGTCGGTAATTTCGTTCTCAGTACTTTTCATCCGCCGTCTATGTCATTTTAGCCTTGGGCTCCGCAGTGCCTGGTTTCAACATGTCAGTGTCCCAGGGCAAGTACTGGAGAGAGGCTAAGTATAAGCAGGATAGACTTACTAATCTCCTTCGACAGTATGCTGCTAAATGGCAGTGTGGCAGTAGGTATCGTAAATTCGAGGCTTCTCCTAAAATGTATATGCTTTACGTGCATTCTGTATTGAAAAAGATTTTGACGACATTTGCTTTTGTAAAAGATTTTGGCGACATTTGGTGAAAACTTGGGATTTGAGTGCTAAAAAGAGAAATAGCCATTCAGTAATGGGGAAACCCCGTTTGATTTTTAGAAAGTGAATTCGAGATTGTCGCACTTACTGCACACGGCCATCTACAATCGACGTATGATGTTGATTAGTTCACGTTCCAGCAGGCCTTTACTATGTCAATTTAGAAATTAAAAACAACCTGACCTGTGTACTAAGGACATAACAGTTTTATTTTATAGTATTTCATTTCTTTATGACCTTCTCTGTTCAGCATCATAATCATTTTTGAAATTGGCAGGAAAATAAAGATACACATACCCCCCTTAGAAAGTGTAAAGGGGAAAGACTTAAAAGGCGAGCGCCTATTCTGTTGAAACCGAACATGGAATTAACCTTATTGAGCCTTTAGTCTACAGTACGGTCTTGATACATTGGCAGTTAAAGAAGGCCGGTGCGCTAATACTAGTAAAGCTTATTCGGGATCATACGATAAATCAGCAAGCTGACATTTGCCATTTTGAACAACTTGCGTATTACCTGTCAATTTAAAATATTCACAATCAAGACCTACTGAAAAATCTGTTTGAAAATTATGTTCAATATTTAACCCTTTCATTGTCATGACGACACAAAAGCTTATACGGAGCGCCAAGATCATGTCAGACAGTGCAGAATCGATAGTCTGGTCCTGGATCAGTAAGGCCATCTTTATTTGCTGTTGAATTTTAAAGACGGATTTATTCATTTCGAAGCAAAAGAGTGAAAGCTCGACTGCAGAAGGTGTTCTATGATCTTTAAACACCGGGTAGCACCTTTGTGTTGATTCGTCATAATTGGCTCATTAAACAATAAACCAACAATAAAATTATCCTAATATACCCCAACCATTGTAGTCGGGAGTAATTTAGGCACCTGAGCACGCGTCAATATTAAAACGGCTTATCGGATTTTCCCTTTCACGATCTCAAATTATCCTAAATCGGTTGATTGGAGTAGTTTACCATACCTCTTAAAGATGACTTTTTTTTGTGCGGATTCGCTAGAAGAATGAAATTACGAACTGCCAAATTTGAAAACTGTTAAGATAGTGCAGTCTCTCAACTATTTCTGTCATGTTTTGTAACATTCTTTTGTCTGCATTCCTTATAAGTTCTACAAAATGCAGCATTTCATAAGGACTTGGCGTGCTAAGGATGACATAAGGTGACATCCTGGCCGAAGAAGATGAAGTTCAAGCTGCACGCAGACCGGATTTATTTTGTTGGCTATTTTGTGAGATACCCTCCCTCTGTATAAAATGTTTTAAAAAAGAACGGATTGCAATATGTTGTTTTTTACTGAAGTACGTGTACATGTAGCTTTCCCATTGTCCTTATCATGCACCACAAACGTTAAAAAGAGAAAAAAAAAGCTATCAATTGAGGAGACGGGTTGCGTACCGGTGGGTTATACAGATAGCGGTTGATGCAACTGAAAGATTTATGAAGGACAGATGGATCAAGCAGACCGTCTTTTTTTTTTTTTTTTCCTCTTTATCAAAGATATTTATATATCAATTTTCCTAAAAGAAATAGTAGATCAAATACAATGAAATATATAATAATGATGTTTTTATAAATTCATTTTAGTCGATGTCCTACAGATCACAGATTATGGTATGCTTGGTGACGAAAGAAGACAGAGACAAGTCAGCACAATGGTGAAGTCTACACATCGGCTGGAATTCCAAATGGCCAACCAGATGATTTAGCCTTATATTACCATTCAAATACAATTTGTGAAACATAAACGATCGCTTGCCCAGATGAATAAATTTGTAACGATTAATGTGTTAATATCTCACGAAAGAAATTGGCAGGAGGCGCACTTGATGACATATTCATATAAACTTAAACATGAATGTATGTAAAAACATTGTGGCAGAACGATATATTACTCGGTATAATGGTCGTAGAAGCATGGAGATGTCACTGGTAGAAAACTTCCTTGTAACAGCAACCTCACTTATTTTTTTTTTCTCAGATTGCACTATTCGGTTTCCTGTTGTTTTTTTTTCGGTGTAGCTGAATGCGCTGGCTTTGGACATATTTCTTGGTATTGCTATATTAGAATAAATAAATACTAATCTGCGATTGGTAAAAAATGTGGGCATGTTTATTTTTTGCGCATCGCTGGAGGTCTATTTTCGAGCAGTTGTTAAAGTGATCACTTTCCATCATATCTTTTCATATCGAACACAAACGAGTATATATATTTATATTCCAGTACCTCTTACGTCGTCTATCTTTTTATTTTTAAGGTATTTCTTGTTTAATTAGGGTTTTATATAAGAAAATATCGAGGTAGTTTTAGGAATTCAAGGCGGTTACGTGTCACAGTCTTACTTCCTGAACGTGCTCAGCTTTGTTCTCCTAAAACAAGGTCGATTGGCCCATAGTGTTTTAGTACTTAACTTAACCTGTTGTGTGCATTCACTGTTCTGGATCTGTGATGTTCTCGTATTGTTTGGGATGGTATCTTGAGCTGCACATTTGTTGCAACCGGTTGTCGTGTGTGAAAAAAATACTCGAGTATCGGAATATTAGGACCAATTAGGCCAGATAATTACAGTAAGATTCGGACAGAGCAAATCTAAAAATAGACTATCTTCCATGTAGTCTGGTCGAAATCTAAATTGTCCGTAAAAGTATCCCAGGCTGACCTGGGCCGAAACTTTGTGCTATTGGTCAATTTTCTGTATGTTCAATGACCAGTGTACCTCATGATCAAGTCGGTTATTAAAAGAAAAAAAAATGTCTATAATGATGACATTTTTATTACTAATCCGTCTCTTGTTTAAGATGCAGAATAAAGTTCTAAGTTGCTGAATGATATCTGGTGAAAAAAAGGTCTTTGTTTGGTTATCCAGAATTGCCATACTGTAAAAACAAGAGAGGAACTCCTCGTAGTCACGTATTGTTTTGTATATGATATTGTGTTATTGTCATTGAGTTAAAGAAAAGATATAATAACATTACTATGGAATCTCACAAAATTGTTATCTTTTGTTTCCAAATGCTTTATTACAATGTTTATTTGATTACGTTTGGCAGAGCTACTTTTAAAACTGTTCTACTGTTTGATTTACTCTCCGTACTTATTATAAAAAAAAAATAATAATAAAAAAGCACGCCAGCCATCATTTCCGTTTGAATATGACAAGTTGTTTCTTCATGGTTTCATCGTATCTATTCATCAATATAAATACAGGTATTTATTCATATCATTTTCTGTCTCAATATCATGCCTTTAAGTGTTCGTTTTTGTAAGAATTATGTATATATTGAGGGTTTTAGTTCCGGTCTTTATGATTGTTTACGTTTATTTATAGAAAACCATCTAGATTTATTACATCAACGTCGCAAGGAACTGTTTCTGTCGTTGTTTTGCCCCCTTCTGCAAAGTTAACAAACTGGCTGGCCGGCGACTGAACTGGTCATATTTCTGTGTGACAAAGGGCCAGTCTACCTCATGATACAGTCGGTTGTTAGACATAACGAATTTTATGAACTCCTGATGTGATATCTTGCTTGGTGTAATGCATCAGAGATGGCTTAAATATTATGCGTCCAAACAGGTTTCACTCAGAGACATTCAGATTTATGTATTATAAGCTCTTTTATTTTCTCCACAACCCAACACTTGATTGGTCAGTATTTCATTGTTCGGGTGAAAGCGACAGTGCACGATAGAATGTCATTGTTTTCGCTGCCTTACTGGTCCCAGATGGTGTGAAAATCTAACTTAACACGGTATTAACCAAACCGGGATCCATTATATATGCAAAAATACCGATTTACCGTATTTTATTATCTTTTCAACGCGGATTATGGAAGCTTTTGGCGTATGCAAATGTGTTTTATTGACAATTTTGTTTGACATTAGCATGGCAATGGGGCGCATTATTGTTCGAAATAAAAATCATTGGATTTGAGCTTTCGTTTTCAAATACATTTCAGCGACCGACACTCTGGCAGAAGGAGGTTTGACGTATCAATATTGACTAAAAACTGGGGTAATCACGAAGTAGAATGATCCCTTGCAGAAATTTTACAAATAACAAAAAGTTTTGACCCAGGTCAGCGCAGACTGACACGGTTCGATACTTTTCGTAGATCTATGCATTCAGCCCACTTTTCACAGAGCATCATTTATAACCAGTTTCCCGTTTTTTTTGTTTTTTTTCCAGACCTGGGGTCATATTCAACAAAACCTGTATTTCTAAATAGTTTTCAAATTCTCATTTCAAGGCAAGCAGCCTGACTGACTGATACTTAGTGTCTTTGACTAGACTTTACGTGGCTCAAATTTAGAGTCAGGAAATCCCTGTGCGATCCGTTATGGTGACTCTAGACATGTCGGAGTGATCTTTAGCAATGCTCCACAAAGTCCCAGCTTACTGAAGCCTAGGAGAGGGATGAATTAGCGAGTTGCTACTGTATGATATGGCCTACTGAATACTATTAAAAATGACGGGCATAAAAAAATTCAAACATACAAAAATATTTTCGTTCAAAACTAAATTTTGGAATGTTGAATATGATAATAACATCGACTATCTTCTTCCACCAACATGAATTAAAATACTTTGACGAAATGTACAAAAAGGGATCTACCTTGATGCTACAATTTTTACCTTGCAGGGGCTGCCATTAAAACTTGAATCGAAATTTCAAAACGAAAATTATTATTGGTCGTTGCAGGATTCACAGAGGTGTAAACCAAAAAACGGGAGAAAGAGGCAACTTAAATGGACTTTTTTTTTTTTCGACTACAGAAGAACTGAAATTCTTCCGACACAAGGGCTTTTTGACCTGACCAATTCACTAAAACAACTTTATAAGTCCTTTGCGTCCAAAAGGTCGAGTAAGTAAGGGAAAATATGGAATTGGTTAACCCTTTACCGCACAATGCCACCTTTTGGCGGCCCTGGGAAATAAGCCTTTTGAATACATTGAAAAGGAGAAAATACTGGTAACCAGCAATTTCTCCTTTTCCCACAATGTTTTCCACCCTATCAAAGAAAAAATGCATCATTTGAACCACAATGTAATTGTGTCTGCAAATGCCTTCAATTTGGACAAGGCTAAACTTTGTACATCTGGTAAAGAGTTAGCCCTTAAAGCGCCTTTCACGACTATAGTTGCGTTTGCGGCCGGTGTAGATCAAGATCAGGCTGCACAAAACGTGCAGCCTGATCTTTAATCTACACTGTCCGCTTTGCTGAATAACTGTAGACAAAAGCAACCATGAAACTGTAATTGTTTGGGCCTTGTTTGTAGGATGAAAATGTCTGACAGGTTTATTCGGCCTTCTAAGGGTTAATATACCCCATGTATCTAGCTGAGTCTGCAACGATCTTAAAGTTTAAGGTAATGTCGCATGCCGTTTTTTTTTTATATATATTGCTGTGGTACATAGAGCTATTTACCAGAAATAACAGGAGCAGCTGGTGTAGCAACATGATGACTACTGAAATGCGTGAATGCGTGTACAGGTGTTGCATTCCGTGAATACCTGCAGATAGCCTGGGTTCCAGTCCGAAGTTGTTTTTTCTTATAATGGGCTTTACTCTCTAAAAAATGAAGTCATTTTTGACAAAGTAAAGTCCGAATATAAAAAAAAAAGGAAAAAATGATCGGACTGGAACTTCCGCTAACCTGCAGGTAACAGATTAACAACTTTATCTTGTTCACTGTGAAATATCTCTCAAAGACATCCGGTTAGGGCAAAGAATTGCAAGCTGTAATTTTGTTATATATCTAAATTAATTCATGAATGTTCATCACTGGGTGTTACCTAAAGGCAAAATAAAAGAAAATGCGTCCAAAAGTCCTGTTGGACGCAAAGGACTTATAAAGTTGTTTTAGTGAATTGTCCGTCATTAGGTTTCAGGTTTGAACTGAAATAAGACTGGCAACATTGAGGATTTTTTTCTTCAGATTTCTAGGAAAACCCGTCCGAACAAAAAGTAGATTGACGGTTTAAGGTTCCTTTGCAATGAATACCACCAGTATGTTCCTATCGGGAATTGTTCATACAATATAACCTGACATATTTTGTCCCAGAATAAGAACCGTCTCTATGTCGGATTTAATTTCTATCGCCTCAATCAAATGCTCTCCTTTTTTGCGTGCTCAAAGAGATGAGAACGGCGTAGAACTTCGTTCGCTAATGCAATTATTCTCATAAAAGTAAGAGATCTTCACGAAATCAATATACAACTACTGAAAACGATATGATTCATAGCTCTGGGACAGCCCTGAAAGCGAGCCTAGACTGTGATAATAATTGTAACATTGATGTAAGAACTCGAGACCAGGCGCATAAATCAAGCCCGTCGGAGGAACGGAACTACTTTTTTTGTCCTAGATATATGTGTAGAAGTATTTCTTTCTGTGAAAACTAAGACCTTAAATCTAAGCTAGCTAAAATATTAAAAACAAAGTAGTGACAAAGGCCAGAGAGCGGTTTCGCGATGTTGAATTCTTAAGGTATAAATATATAAGGATATAAACTTTTATTTGAATGGTCTACCCTTACGGCCATTTGGCCATTATGGAAAATTAACTAATGTTTGAATCATATCTGATTAACATAATTTCAACTGCAGCACTAGTCTAATTATCAGCATTTCAGTGATAAGTGTCCTCTAAAAGATTTATGTCACTTTGTCTAATTTTTAAAAACTATCAAATTTCGTTGAAGTTTTAGACTTAAGAGTATCTACACTGACGTATTTTGCGATCTTCTCCTTTATTACAAGAATTGGTTGAAGTTTGTTGTATTTTGGAGTTAAACGCCATTTTTACAGTTTCGGTTATATCTCAGTGATCCGTGCACTTACGGATGTGTTTCCTGGTTTCGTCACACCAGTAGTGACACAACTTTCTTTCCGAGCCACTGACTACTTTTCTCACATGAAACAGAGGTGAGAGGCGAAAATAGCCGGGGAGAAATCTTTCCTCAACCGGGTACTGAACTCACAGCTACTAGGTCAAGAGTCAGATACGCTAGCCACTACCTAGCCGGGTCAACCGGTTTAAAACTTATACGTTTTATTATTTTATTTCATATGCTAGTACGAGTATCTAACACCGAATCATGTTTTTTTCTTTTTGTAATTGTATCATAATATTATTATCGTTGCTTTTGTTTTCACCCAAGCTTCATTTCTAACGGAAATAGAATACATTAAAAAAAAAACATGTATGAGAAAGATAATTTTTTTACGTCTGTAAGCATGTCGGTATACGCATCCATAATATATTTTGTTACACGTATTCCATCGAAATAAGAATGGGTCATATAAATGTATTATGTCCTATTGTTTCCAGTTGGTTCAAGAATACACTTTGACTATTTGGTTCGCGGCAACACCGCCATAAATAAAAGCAATAACGTAAATCAAGCAAAAGTGGTTAAGTCTTCGTTTTCTAAAGGCTTGCTAATGTCCTATTCATGTCTTGTCATTACATTCAATTATAAAACACCATTAAAACGGGAAATATGGTCTATAATTATTTATAAAAGTCGTATGTAGAGTGCAGAATTGTGATTCGTCATTGAAAAAGGAACTCGGGTGTAATGATAAATTCATTGGCCAAGTTTTTATGGGAGTTTTACAGCCATTTTAGCACTCCGCGAGGCCGCGACATGAATGCCAAAAAAATCAAATTTCGGAATATCTAAAATAACACACCAGTATACACAATAGTGTCAAAAACGAATAAAGCCCAACAAAACAGGACAAGTCAAGATATTGTCATTGATAGGACAAGGTTTCAAATTGAATATGGTTTATGAAGTTTGTCGATAAAGTCAATTATTTCCAGCATTCTTTTGGCCGTAGATGTGTCTAACTTTTTTTTCCAGTCAAAATGTTAAGTGTATGTTTGTGTCACAGGAGGAATCCTTGTAACCTGACTTTTTCGTTCCAACTTTTTACCCATGTAAATGAGCCACGCGCTGGCAAAAGGGGGCTTACTGCAATTCCCTGATGTATTATAACAGGCAAGAAATTTCATAATTATGGATCTATAATAGCCACTTTGTCTAACAACCGACAGTCTCATAAGGTAGATTGGTCCTTTGACATACAGACAATTGGCCAATAGCAGAAAGTTTCGGCCCAGGTCAGCATGCGCGGACTGCACAGGCTGACCTGGGTCGATACATTTGGCAGATGCATTAGGCCCCCTTTTCACAGAGCAAGACTCGTTTTTTTTTTTTTTTTCCCATTTTATTCTTTGCCGTAGAAGTTCATTTTCTTGTCTATACGTACTATCATTGCAACTTTTTAATTATGTTACGCGAAAAAGTGTGCCTAGTTAGAATGCTCTGGTATCACGAATGTGGTCTATCTTGTTTTAGTTTCCTTTAGTATAAAACCGAATTTTCTAGTTCTACTTTTGCCACACTGGATTAAAAAAAAAAAAAAAAAGAATGCAGCCCCTTATTTTATCCGGAACGAGTTCTTACAAAGGTTGCAAACTTTGTGAGTATATGACACAAGTGTAGTTTAAAAAAAAGGATATAAAACTAAAATCGAATAGTTTGTCCAAATTGTTGGTTCTTCTTTAATTATATAGCCTGTTTTACAGTACAAGTATACATAAAGTAACACTTCTGAAACTATACAGTGCCAACTTACAGTCAATAGCGAAATTACGGGGATACCAAAGTCAGCTTGACGTTCGATTTAGTTTTTGAGTGACAGCTACAGCTTATGTTGATATCAATAAGTGTTGCAAATGTCGATGCTCTTACATGCATCTGGAAGTGAACTGTCATTCTTAATGCACGCATTTTGCGTATCCATCACAACCAGCTTCCGGCAATAACAAATATTTAGACGTTGGTTGGAGGTATTTACTACAGTTTTGCATAAACAGCAACATTAATCTTTTAGTGGCAAACAAATGATTCGACCTCGGAACCATGAAATACAATGTCACTGTACATAAAGTCTTAGTTTTTTTTTTTTGTTTGGTTAGAAAAATGAATAAGCGGACGAAGCAGATTCAAGATAAGAAGCACTTTCAGTTTCTAATGGCGTTTAAAGGGACAACAGCATTTTCTGTCAAACGAGAGTTATCCTTCCTGCCTTTGATTATAAAGGCCCCTTTTGGAATTGAATAAGTGCAGGATAACTAAGTATTTTGAAAAGAGAAAATGCTTTCAAATTTGTAAAGTATTGTACTGTTAATATTTCATACAATTTTGCACAAACAGCATTAATATATATTTAATTTGTGTCAGACAAGAGTTTTCTCCCATCTCTTTCCAAGGAGACATGCCACGAAGCTTCGATTATAAGGAACTTCGAATACATCGGCTTATTTGAATTTTGGTTATAACAAGATCTGCTCCTGAAAAAAAAAAAGAAATGCTGCAGTCTGATTGCTTACGCAAAAAGGTCAGAACTGATTCTGCAGCGTTTTCGGAAGTAAATATGCTTTTCCTTTACAGAAAATCTGAGGAGTTTCTTGTTACTTTATATTGAGTTTTTTCCCAGTGAACACTCGGAAAAACTCGTACAGACTTGCAATTGGAACTAATGTCTCGGTCCTACCTATAGAGATTCTTATTAGCGAGAATAAAAGTGAATAGATGGTGGTTGACAGAAAAAAATAGTGTTACTTGTATCGATATTGCTCTATGTCAGGTTGCCGCATTATTTATCTCAAGTTAGGATGCTTTCTCTCTCACAGATAAATTCTTAAGGAATAAATTAAGAATGTTTTTAAACCAGTGAATTCATCAGCTTGTTGACAGGCCGTGAGACTCCAAGCAAGCAAGCAAACAAACAAACACAAAACGAACAAGCAGAAACAAAAAAACTAAACTTAGACATTTTTTGCGACATTACTTTGTAACGTTACGTCGGTGTCAAAACCAGACGGTTTTCACAAGAAATAACAGATATCTGAACGCCGTAAATTATTCATTTAAAATGTCTGAAACATTGATTCTCGAGAACCATTGTAACTTAAGAAACAATCGATCGCCTCGTAAAAAAACAAGCAATAAAATTCTTTATTCTGCTCCTGTAACCATGTGCCCGATACAGACGGCCAGTTTCTGTTTCCTCGGAATCCTTCAGATCACATCTAGCTCTCTCTAACATGCTGTTAAATGTACTCTAACTCTTAACCTGTAGCATCAGTTAAATGAAATCTTCAAGCCAATTGTAAAAAATCCAAATATTTCTATTTTCAAAGTTTTTCTTTTTTTTTTTTTTTTTGGGGGGGGGGGATGACATCTTATTATTGGACAGCGTAGATCCACGATCAGACTGCAAAGAACGTGCAATCTGATCTTGATATACACTGTCCGAAAAAAGCTCATTGACTCGTGCTTAGCAGTTTTTCACCACAGAAGAAAACTTTCCATGAGCAACCTTTACAAAAGCACAGTTTAGAGGCTTCAATTATTTCAAAAAGTATTTGCAGACAATATGTATATGTCTCAAATGATAGAAATTGTCTGTGACAGAGTCAAAAATAAAACAAAAGCATTTCGGGATAAGGTAATGATCTTGCTATGAGTAATGATGCATATTCTAATATGCCTTCCCTGCGTATACGTATTCATATCATTATTTACTTAGATGAAAGATTGTTTTTGGGCAATGGAGTTTAATACCATTTTAACAACTCAGGTCATATCATGACGCACCCGTGTGTTTCCTGGCTTTCCCACACAAGAACTGAAACAACATTTTTTCCCAAAGCCACTGACTAATTTTCTCATATGCATCATAGGTGAGAGGCGAAAAATCGCCGGAAAGAAAGCTTGCCTCAACCGGGTCTCAAACTCGCAACCACCAGGTCACGGGTCAGATACGTTAACCATAGATCTGGCTCGTAGGCTACGATTAGATTACAGAAATTTAAAATGTCATACACCTTTCAAACCATTGATTGCAACTCCCTGAAAGAAAGGGACGATGACAAAAAAAAAAAAAAAAAAGAAGAACAAGAATAAGAAGAACAAGATGTGCAAGGCGGTCACAGTCTAGAGTCTTGGGTCTCGTTTGACAGTGCACAGCTTGACAGGTAAAACGGACATTTTTTTCCAGTTGAAACATATTAATATATTAATATAAAACCATTTATGTATACTATCTACAAGTATTATGTCCTAACGGGTAAGGTGTAAGTCCAAGATAAGTTTTCATATTCTGTGCAGTCTGATCTTGAGCCATCCGCAAATGCATACAGGAACTAACGGTAACCAAAGGCAGTTACGGTTATGTCACAATAACGTTAAAGACGAGTTATCTCCCTTCGAGCACAGAACTACCAAAATCGCTGGACACTGCGTCATTTAACACAACGGAGTAAAAGCGTTTCCATGGTGAAACGTATGAAAGAAAGGACGCTGGATTTTTAACATGATAAGGAAATCATCAAAGGAAATGGAACATCTGCTTTTAACAAGTATTTGCTCCTTTTCCCCCACTGATTTCAAAAGCTGTTTCGTATAAGACTCTAACCCGTTACCAACTGACCCCGTGTTTAACTCTTTCGCGGCCAAATAAATAGATACGACATTTCTCAAGGTCTAAAACTATAATTATCGTTGCTTTTGAAGCCATTTTTGGTCGAAGACTAGTATCAGGTAGCGGATGGTGTAGATTAAAGATCAGACTGCACGTTTTGTGCAGTCTGATCTTAATCTACGCCATCCGCTGAAGATGTTTAAGGCCACATTGGGCAGTGAAAAAGTTAAATGACCTTCAGGAGGAAGGCTTTTTGAAAACAGAATTTATGTGCCTTTTCAAACACAATTTCCATCATTTAAGTAGTGACTCATCTGTCTTCAGAAGTGCTGTGAATATGAAAGAGCCTAAATCTTTGTTGTCTGATAAAGACTTTAAAATGTCGTGGTTGCCTTATCACGAAATATATGGCAAAAATCGTAGTTCCTGAAATCAACAGTTTTTGAAGTGAAAAAAGGCAAGTGAAACCCTTTTGCTTGCCCGAATTAAGCTTGGACATCTCGGCCCTAAGGCTGGTAAGCACGACTCGAGGACCTTTTGCGGACAGTGTAGATCAAGATCAGACTGCACAGAACGTGCAGTCTGAATGTGAATCTACTCTGTTCGATGAAGAGATATCCACCCCCCCCCCCCAAAAAAAAAAAAAAACATCTTTACGTTTTTTACCATGGGCTTGAAATTTTCATTTCACTTATTTAGCAGGTTAAGGGATAAAAATCATCTGCTTAAAAATGTCCATGGCAGCTCAATTAAAATCAAAGCGTTGAAAGCACTGGTGTGACATTTGTCATGGGAGCCATTGTGTGGAATTAATAATTTGAAAAATAAACAAACAATAATGTGGAACGAACAAGCCCGGACAAACAAGCCAAGGGTACGAATAAGCCCAGTGACGAACTGGTTTTGGGACGAACAGGGTCAGGAGAAGAGGTTGTGTGAATCATTGCGCCAATAGAAGACCATAGCGGGTTATTTTCAGTAAAAAAAAAAGAAGTATTCCCATGATCGATGGTCTAATCCACATTATTTTAATACGCCGTTGTTAATTATATATCTGAGTGCTATCGAGTGCTTATTTGTCTTAGAAACATTGAGTTTGATTGGGTTTACTTCCTATGGTTTTGCACAAAATACGATACACGATTTTCAAAATATTGAACTCATAGTGTCATTGTCTTCGACAAATGCCACAAAAAATGACAAGTGCTCAGGGATATTGCCTCGCCGGACAATCCATTTCTGCCAACAGAGTTGAGAACAGAACCCAAAACTGTTTACTACAATCGAATTCCCCACCACTGAACAGGCTAAAACACTTTATGGAAACAAAGATGACAGTCAAGAATTCCAAGGATGGAACCATATTTCTTGATTATCAACAACATTCTTTGTTGTATTTCCTTCTTTTAATAATCATGTATCGACTAAAGCGCAATAAAGTGGCCTTGACCATTACAGAGACCAAGCATGGTACTCGTGAAACACATGGAATATAGGTATGAATGGGTCTTTGCTGTGATTTAAATGAAATATTGTTGAAAGCTATGTAAACTGAAACGCAAACTAAGGCTCATTTATAAACTGATTGTGGCACCCACTTCCGGTTTTCACTTCTTATCTAAAGTTGTTGTTACCTATGGACACTTTTGAAAATATCGTGGGGAAAAGAGATAATGTTGTCACAAGCAATTTTTCCTTAAAGGACATTTTATTCACCCTTTTAAAAGACCAAGTCTATCCATTTGGTATATTTAATCAGCCTCTGAAAATGCTTTAACCTTTTATCACACAATCCCAACTTTAAACGACCATGAGAAAGAAAGCTTTTGAAAACATTGTGGAAAAAGGAGAAAATGCTGGTAACCAGCATTTTCTCCTTTTCCCACAATGTTTTCTAACCCTTCCAAACACATATTTCAATTTATGAGCCACATTCATTTTGTCGTCTGCAAATGCTTTCATTTCGAACCAGTCTAAAATTTTGTTGTTTGATAAAGACTAAAATACGGAAGAGTCTAAAGATCCGTCGTCTGGTGAAGATTTAATCACCCTCTACACGTAATTCGGTCTGCAGATACCCTTCGGGCCGACCCCATTGCTCGAAGTTCTGCCCGCCATTCTTCATTTTACACCGGGATTTGATATTAAGCAGAAACGATATTAACTGCCAGGTGTAACTCTAAAATGGACGACAAAAGTAACTTTTGATAGCTTCCATATTGAAAGATTGTGATGTCGACAAATAAATATGACTGAAAGAAGGTGAAATAGCTTTGGAAGAGTAGAAAACTGGGAAAAAGAATGTACTGGCTACCAATATTTCCCATTTTTTTCCACAGAACATTTTAAAGGACAGTTTCCATAAGGGTCCTTACAACGAGGATTGCTTGGTACATGTAAATTGTTAAGATTGCTTTTCTTGTGGCGTTCAATCGGAAAGCCAAATGTCAATATAAAAAATATTTAAGCAGTGCTCTGAGAAAAGGGGACTTTATGCATTTCCGTAACGCGTTATACCGAGCAAGTCACTATAATGGATCCAAAAAGTCCATTATGTTAAACAACCGACTGGATCGTGAGTTGAATGACCATTGGACGTGCAGTAAATTTACAAATGATACAGAGAGTTTCGACCCAGATCAGCCTGCACAAACTGCCCAGGCTGAAATGGCTAAAACCTTCTTGCAGATGCTAGGAACACCTTTGCACAAATCATGGATTATGTCTTGCCGTTCGTTTAACACGTTTCCTGCTAAATAACTTCGCTGAAACTTTAAGTTAGTAAAAACCAAAATGTTGTTAGATTTCAAAGTTAAGGGGGTTTGGGAAATATCTCCTAATCGGACAGTGTAGATCCAAGATCAGACTGCACGTTCTGTGCAGTCTGATCTTGATCTACACTGTCCTCAAAAGGTCTGTGAAAGCAGCCGAAAGGGTAACTTTTTGATGTTTATATCCTTTTTTAACATTTATTTCATTTACTCTGAGGTAAACAGTGCAAATATCAAAGCCTTTCTTTACACTCTTTTCCCAGTCTAACACTAAAACTTTCCAAATCAATAGCTGCTTTTTCGTATTTATAACTTGAAATTCAAATTACGCAGGCGATAAAATAGAGGCGAATTCCATTGAAATAACCTTAATCAGTCCGTAGAAAGAGTCTCGTAGGCTTGGTATTGGTTTCTAGCCTTTGAACTGCACGGTACCTCTGAGGTATCAGGGCTAGTACTAGATCTTCGTAATTGTTCACCCGAATTGCCATCAAAACAAATGATATCTAGAATTCAGCGAATTCTGTCAAAGTTTATCTATGTTCTGCCCATGTATCTGCACCACGCCAAACGGGATGCACAATGGTGACGACGTAAGACAGGAAGTATGACAGGGCGTCTCGGGCGCATGCTATTCTCTTGTAGTCGATGTCTAACTTGTTGACCCATTCTTCGTAAACTATGCATCCTGCGGGCAGCCAAAGCCACTGTACCTCGCTCTCTATTTTCTCCCCGACAGCACGTTTAAACGTTTAGTTTGGCATAGCAGTACATCTCTGACACCCATTAAAAACCCAAGCATTTTTGTTCTTTCTTTTTTTTCCGTTTTACAAAAACAACAAGAGATGAGAAAAAAACTGGGAGTGTTAGCGATAGGAAATGAAACGTACATTTCCTGGCCTTACGTCAGCGTCATTTTGGTTTGGAGGAGACGGCACGTGTTTTGGCATGTCTATATTTAGGGTCATGCTTATTTCATAATTTGGGTGCAGCCTACAGATGTTATTCTATTTTGCAGGATGAAATTTACATTTTCCAAGGGCCTTTTCCAATGGTATAACTTGTTGCATCGTACGAAATGGCCAGCTTCAATGGATTCCGATTTTTCTCAATACTGGTGTCCATGATTTGAATTTAGTGTGCTGTAAATTGCACCCGTTTTGTTTATTTGCCTTATACTTGTGAAAAATAATGGAATATATTCGAATTAATGCACAATGACATATTTCTAGACAATACACCCTTTATTTTGAAGTTCTACCATGTTTTCCATTGACCTACTATTTTTAGAAACCAGGTTGCAGCTGACGACCTTACATAACCAACATTAAAAAACCTTAACCCTTTCAGCGACATAGGCAATGAAAGGGTCTTTGTGGACATCATAGAACAAGATCAGACTGCACAGAACATGCCGTCTGATCTAGGATCTATACCTTGGACTTATTCAGTCAAGCCTATAAGATAAAACCTTTCTGAGTTTGGGTGGATTGTATTTCAGTTGTCGAGAGAGGTCGAGCTAAATATATTTGGCGTTAAAGGTTTAAATATATCAATTTAAGTGAAATCACAAGTTTCAACACTGTAAAAAATTCTCGGAACGAATTTCCTCTTTTGCCAAAAACGTTTTCCAAATTTGTTTTCAAAAAGACGGAAAAATGTCGTCGGCAAGTAGTAAAATGTGAAAAAAGTGAAAAAATACATTGTGACTGCTACACTCATTTAATGTCAAATTTTAAAGTTCTGTATATTTGTGATTCCTCGTCCTTTTCTTTTTTTTAGCGGTAAATATACCGAATCGACCTCTTTCTATAGCTGAAAATATAATCAACTGATACTTAAAAGAAAAAGGTTCTATAGTATACAGTTTACTAAACATGCAGATGGTACGGATCCAAATGTTCAAACGTGCTTTCAGATTCATGTCCACGTCGCTCAGTGTTGGACACTCTCTCGATTTCATTTATCTGGGGAAGCAGGCTATGGCCAGAGTATTTTCAGCAATCTTTTAATGTTAACACATAAGAAATATGTTGCTGCTGAGTAATGTATGTTCTGGTGAGATAAAGGTTAATCAATCACCATTCATCACTGAACTGAGAGACATTTTTTGTTAATTAATTGAAAAATCATTGCAATCGATTTACAACGGTAACTCTATTAGAAGGTTGGTCGAAGAACCCCCTCTCAACTAATGTAGGCCCACCCTCTTTAAGATTTGATAAATATCTTTTTTCTCCCCTGAGAGAACATGCTCCAATACTTAATTGGTGGTCCTTATTTAATTACAGAAAGACACATGGTTCGGACTTACTTAGAACTATTTTATCGTTTATGAGAGTTCCGCAGTGGTCTCTTTGATCCTGTAAATGGCTCGTTTTATTCCATGATTTACTTGATGTGATGAACTGATTACAGTTAACACCCCTTCCTACAACCTCTTTAACCAAAAATGTATACGATCGTCAATGTAAGCACTCTGAAGAAAACAGGTATTGCATTGCATAATTTTTGGTCATAGTTTTAATCTGATAGCGGACTGTGTGGCCTGAAAAATAGATCGGAAGTTCTGTACAGTCTGAAGTGTTCTACGCAGTCCACTAAAAGGTTGTTTACATATCTTGTGTCGGCCTAAGGGTTCAAAAGTGACCGTTTCCATGGAATAAGTAAGGGTAATGGTAACGCCCAACCTTTAGAACATGCTCTCTTGACACCTCCAATTATATCTTGGTAATCAGCACTTGGACTTGAAACGAATGTGCGCTCAGTTTTTACCAGGCAACAAGAGCTTAGGTGTGTTAAAATTTAGATATGAATCGGATTAGTTACCAAAAGCGTAAAAACACACTGTTGGAAAAGGAGGATATGCTGGGTACCAGCATTTTCTCATATGATTCCAAAACAAATCAAAGTTCTTTAAAACACGAGATTGTTTAGTAAATGAGTAACAGAGGTCGTCTTTTCAACCAACTGAGACTGGTCATTTTCATACATTGCAGAGCCATTCCAGTACTAGTAAAACATACAAAACATACAAAAGACATAGTGAGTAAGGTATCACCTTTTACCCTTAGGCTACTAAGCGTGACTCAAGGCGCTTTTGCGGCCAGTGTAGATTAAGATCAGACTGCAGAAACCGGATTTTATGGATTAATAATTATATGATGATTTGCTTTGTATAATGCATCATGGAGATACATTGAACCCTTTCTTTTCCAGAGTGTCTCTTAACTCTTTACCAAACGACTAAATTTTAGACCGGTCCAAATTGAAAGCATTAGCAGACGACAAAATAAATTTTACTCAAAAATTAGAATTTGTTTTTGGTTGGGTAGAAAACATTGTAGGAAAAGGAGAAAATGCTGGTTACCAGCATTTTCTCCTTTTCCCACACTGTTTTCAAAAGCTTTGGTTCTCAGGATCGTTAAAAGTCGGGGTTGTGTGGTAAAGGGTTAAATAGTTTTGCAAGCATCGTAACACACCAATTGAATAAAAAATCCAACGATACCGAATCCGTGAAGTCAGATTATGTTGTTCACGCTACTTTTCATGTTAAAGACACCCAGTTTTGAATTCTAACCCTCTTATGTTTCATTGATATTTCATCGATATTTTTATTTATTTCTCCGAGAGCTTGGCATCCCTTGTATAGCAGTAGCGGGAAAAAAAAAAAAAACGTCAACCTATCTAAGAGTTTTAGGTTCGAGTTGAGTCGTAGTGAACATGGGAAAATGGTACTCACCGCTTGACCTTACATGCATACATATATGGTTATCACACAATTATCTGAATATGTCTGCGTTCGCCTTAAACCAATAACTTAAAACATCTTGAAAAAAGTAACTATTGTACGTGCGGAATTTTTTTGCCAGTGTGCTAACCTTTCAAACCTTAAATTGTGATGGTTAGATGGTTATCTACATTTTACAAGGATAATTTTAAGTCTTCCGCCGTACATTCATCTCAGAAGCACAAGGCAAGGGAAACTCATTTCGACAGGTGAAGTTTCCGTTTTTAATTATCAAAGAAACATTTCGGTAAATACGTAATACTTTTTAGTAAGTTACACGTCAAAATCATTCAGTAAACAGGAATACTACCAACAGGTTGTGCAAAGTTATTATCAATAAATTATTGATAATACCTAAATGCATCATACCGATAAACGAATCCGTGATTTAGGTCAGAATATTCTGCATTGCTTTACGATAATCTCTGGTTTTCCACGCGGATTTCTGTTGCTCAGTTTTAATGATATGAGATAAGTCATCAGGCAAACCCTGACTCGATCCAAGCTTGCGGCATCATTCACGTACCATTGTGTAAGACGCTGTATGTCTCCAGCTGAGCACTCGTGAAACCCAGGATAGACATGAGTAAGTAAAATTGCCCACTGATATGACTGAAGTACAGATGAGCAATGAGCAAGGCTTTGGCAAAGGCGGGTTTAATGCATCTCCGTGATGCATTATACCAAGCAAGTCGTAAAATAATTATGGATTCATAAAATCCATTCTAGCTAAAAAAAAAAAAAAAAATCACTAACTGTATCATTAGTTATGTCGTCCTTTGATATGCAGAAAATTTACAAATTGCACAAAGTTTCGATCCATGTCAGCCTGCGCGGACTGCGCAGGCTGACATGGGTCAATACTTTTTGTAGATGCATTAAGTCCCCGTTTCGCAGAGCATTACTTAAATGAAAGCGGCACATAATAGCATAAAAATATACGTGCCCTCAACTGTCGACAGCGATAACTTGATAATCAAGCAGCAGAGCCTTTCATCCACACTGTTTTATAAAGAATGAAAGAAAACGAGCCATGCTCTGTTGAAAAGGGGTTTAATGCATCTGCAAATAGTATTGGCCAAGGTCAGCCTGCGCAGTCCGCGCAGGCTGACCTGGGCCGAAACTCTTAGCTATTGGTCAATTTTCTGCATGCCAAAGCACTAGTATGCCCCATGACTCAGTCTGTTGTTAGAATGGATTTTAGGGATCCCTAATTATGTGATAACTTGCATGGTATCATGCATCACAGAGATGCATTAAGCCCCCTTTTTTCCAAGCATGGTCCAAAGGGTTTACATGTTTTCTCTTTCGGTGTTAGAGAGAAAACACCTATACGATTTCGCAGACGTCATACACAAAAAAAAAAAATATAACAGAAGTTCTTCCTATATCTATGTTTGTGGAATAATTTGTCATTAGGCATCTAACTTCTATTTTCAGTTACATTGGTTCAAGGCGTATTTTGATTTACAGAATAAAACTGCAGTTGCATAATTTAAATCTGGACAAAGAATAGAGACATAGGAAAATGGCTATTGAACGCAGTGACCCCAAAACTTGCAATTACAATTCTAATTTAATCTCCGTTAAGACTGTAATAATTGCGGACCGGTAAATCATGTAAAATGGTGTAAAACTGTCACCTCGTAATCTATGAGGCCCCAAACAGAAGAAAAAAGGTTTTCATTTTCATTTCGTCGAAGATTCCCGGGGGCTGTTTTTGCTCTGCTCTTAAGCTTAATTGCTTATATCGGAAAATTGCAAATAAGTCACTCGTTTTATCATTAATATATTTTTTCTCCTTATGCCACCCATGCGACGGTTTCTTTTTAACCTAATATATTAGACTGCACTGCTTTAATCTCCCATTTTGACGTTTAAGCCTGTAAATCCAGAAACAATTACTTTCCAAATACTTTCCAAAGGAGAAGCATACTGCAAATGAATCCTAAAACTGTAGATGTATGAACATAAGATGAATAGATAATACACGTGATTACGTTAAACTAGTGTACCAAATAAATAAATTGCTTGATATGAACAATTCCTTTGTGTGGCCCGAAATTTTGAATTTATAGGCCAGAGCGAGAAAAATATGTCTATTTGAAATAAAAGTGCAATATTTATGATTATGTTGTGTAGAACGCAAAGCTGCTTTCTTACATATTTTTTTCAGACATGACGCTGTCATTTAAACTCTAACACTTTTAGTTTTATACGCAATGATCTTTCATGCATTTGACCCGCTTTCCATCGTCATGATGTGCCATCTTAAATATATGAACTTACTTTCTTTTCTTGCAGGAATAGACCATCCTTGACGAAAAAAAATATATATATTTTAGCGGTTTACTTTGATCTCAATTTCTTTTTATGCATAATGTTAGATAATTAGTAGCCAATTGGTCAACTGAACCGAGGTCATTAAACAAAGCTATTTGGTATACATGTTAACATATCTACAAAACAAAAAGTCAAAATGCTATAGATCTAGATCGGAAAAAAAAAAGACTAAAAAATTCTTTTTAACATTGGAGTCTCAAAACAGCACAATATTCAGGCTTTCCTCTGCTATCTTGAGCAATTAAGAAAAAAGATAGCCGTTTCATTCAGCGCTTTACCGACACATGGACAACACTACTTGCTTGAACCACTTTCTGTGCGCCAAGTTCTAGCTGTCCACTCCAGCGACATGGATGAATTCTGGTCTGACGAACATTTTGTAAAGTCTCTATACTTTACTGTAAATACCTTATTGTATGATCTTGGAGCCATTAAATCCGTTTGTTTAGTCAAACATATTTTTAGATAGTATGATTTGATTGTATTTCAGCGGTCGGTTGATGCTGATTTGGGTATGGCGCAGGAAAAAGCTAAATAGAATGATTATTTTTTTTATCATAATCATTAAGGTTTATTGTAATGGTGTATCCAAACAATAGGCTATGTATTTAAGCCTTAACCCACAGGCTGCTATGTGCAACTCGAGGACCTTTTGCGAACAGTGTAGATCAAGATCAGACTGCACGGAACGTGCAGTCGGATCTTGGATCTACACCGTCCGATAAAGAGATATCTTTACCGAAAAGAATCTCTTTAAAATAGCAGAATTTGGATTGTCATTGTCGGCTTGAAAAGTTTATGTCACTTATTTAGCAGGATAATGGTTACCGCCTGTAACGAAATGGCAGACAGACAACCTTCAAAACATCGTTGTGATAAACAGTCACTTCAGTTGAAAGTAAAGACAATGTGGTACTGAGAGAAATTGTTCGTTAAGAGCAGTTGATTTTTGTTTGTCACAATCTTTTAAACGTGGAATACTGCAAGACGCACACAGTTGTATGCAGCACGTAAACGTTTACAATCAGAATGCGTCTCCATTATCAACACAATATTAGTTCCACCCGGCTCTTCTCAACAGCGACTCAGGACTGTTTGCGGACAGTGTAGATCAAGATCAGACTGCACAGGACGTGCAGTCTGATCTTAAATCTACACTGTCCGATAACGTGATATATTTCCCCCCCAAATACCTTTCAATTGGATTTTTACTATCGGCTTTAAAGGTTTATTTCTTTTATTTAGCAGGATAAGGATTAAACCCTTACCAAACGATCCCAACTTTTAACGACCTTGAGGAAGAAGATATTTTGAAACATTGTTGGAAAAGGCGGAGATACATGTATTTTCACAATGTTTTCTACCTTTTCAAAAACAGAAATTATCATTTAAGCCACATTAGATTTGTCGTCTGCAAATGCTTTCAATTTGGACAAGACTTATAATTGCCGTTTGGTAAAGAGTTAATATCAGTGCCAAAGAAACAACGCATATAGATGCACACGCTGGGGGAGGGGGGGGGGGGCGGGGCAGGTTTTTTTTTTTTTCAGTGAAAATCATCAGTCAAATAAGAAAGCTTTTGAAAATATTGTGGAAAAAGGAAACAACGCTAGTAGCCACAGTGTTTTCCAAACTTTCACAGACAAATCTAATTAATTTAGCCACATTTTTATTACGTCGTCTGCAAACACCTTCAATATGGACCAGTCTAAAATTATGTCGTTTGGTAAAGGGTTGAGGAAAAGTCTTCAATCACTAAGGTGTGAGAAAATGTCAATGTTCTCCCATCCAGACAACGCAGACGTAGCCGTCAGGGCTATGACAATACTGTACCTCGACGATTTATTGGCTAACAGACAATTTAGAAACGCATAGAACTTTTCCCTTCGGCTGCTAAGCTCGACTCAAGGACCTTTTGCGGACAGTGTAGATCAAGATCAGACTTCACAGAACGTGCAGTCTGATCTTGGAGCTACACTGTCCGATCGGGAATTATTTTTACCCCCAAAATACTTTTGAAATAGCGATTTTTTTTTTACTGTCGGCTTCAAAGTCTCATTTAACTTACATGTATTTAGCAGCTTGAGGGTTAAAATTCTCTAACTAACAGATAATAGTAAATTTTGTTCAAGACAAATGTTTCAACTATATGAAATACTGCCCCTAAATACTAGAAGAGCAAAGGTAAAGAAGAAGAAAATGATTTTTCCCACAATGTTTTCCAGAAGTATCAAGTGCAGTGGTTAAAAGCATAGGTGTTTCTACGTAAATGGGTCAATCAACCCATTTACGTAGAAACACCTATAATCGCATGTATGTTATAGAAACATGACCCCTCTGTCTACGCTCCCTATGTTTCCACAACAATATTCGAAATTCTGCGATGGCAAATCATACTGAGATGGCGCATTTGACACAAAATAAGATTTCACATACTGATAAAAAAAAAAATAATATCTTAAAAAAAAGTGCAGAGTGCTTATGAAAATATTGTGGTAAAAATGGGGAAATCGCCTGTAATAAGTATTTCCGCATTTATTACAACATTTACAAATGTAACTTGTACCATATCTAATCATGTGGGACACGCGGTCTGAAAAGGGAGTTTTATGCATTTGCTAAAATTATCGACCCATGCCAGCCTGCGCTGACGCACAGGCTGGCATGGGTCGAAAATTTTGCTCTTTGAAAATTATCTCATGTCAAACACCATACTACCTCATGATTCCGTCGAATGTTTCAAGGATCCATTATTGCTTGGTATATTGCATCACGGTGTTGCATTAAATCCCCTTTTAACCAGAGCATTGCCCATTTCAATTGTCGCTCTCTGATTTGGATGTTTTTTCAAAAGCTCCTCCAATCTTGTTGAAAGGGATGAGGAATTAACAACATTCTCTTTAATTTGGAATCGGGAAAAGTCCAATTCAAAGTGTTAAAAGAAAGCAATAAAGACAACAATCACATACAAGCAATTTATTTATAAACAAGTCTTAAATATAATAAACAAAAATAAATAAACATATTTTTTACAGTCGTCTGCAATATACAGTGTTTTTCTTAAATACTTTTGAAAATGTCGTTCTGTCGTTCTTCTTGCTCCTTATTTTTACACAGAAGAAATTATTTCATAAACATAGACTGCAAACACTTTATACTTCATATCTGCATTGGGTAGTTATCGTCAAAGCTTTTTACACAAATCAGGATAGATCAATATAAAACTAGATTTAGTCTTATTCACACACACACACACACAAGTACACCAGACCATTAAAGAGCACGCATTGTCCGCACAAATAAAGAACAACACCTTTATCTTACAATATTTAGCCAAAAAGAACGTAGTATACCACCTGCTCAATGACTGAGCACATTGTTATGGTTGCACATAAATGTGAATCAGTATGGGCTCGAATTTTCAGATACTGATTTCAGAAGTTACCCATTTTTTTTAATTAATATAACGAAATATAATGTATATATGTCTTTTTCAGACACTCATGTAAAGCAATGAATTTCAGATCATACAGCAGAAAATACACATTACATATATATGATGATACCAGGGCACGAAAAAGGATATGTAAATAAAGTTTTTGATGCAAGAAAAATAGTATATTCACTAAACACACTACTGAAAAGCCAGGGTATCCATATCTAGTGTAATTGAAGTAAAAAAGAAGTGATTATGCAACTTTTATCTTATATATTCAACATTTTACAACAACGACGAACGTCAACAGTCGATATCTACAGTCCTTTTTACTTTACACTTCCAAAACTATAGTAACTTTAAGTGGCTTTTCTTAGCGCCAGAAAGCCTTTGGGAGCAAAATAAGCGGAAAAGATGTTTGTATTTTTCTGCTAAATTTTTCACAAAACTTGGCGAGGATCACATTTATGATTGCATTTTCAATGCAACTGGTAAATGTGAAAAGGATAATAAACACTGGGAGAAAAGCGTCGAGTCTGATGATACAAGCTGAGCTTTCTCACTACAATTGTTTGAAACCTAGGAAAATAAAATAATTATGAATCAAATGAGAAAAGCAAAAGTAAGCTAGAAACAAGATCTGTCGCTGGCAACTGACTGATGCCTCCAAGTTAATATAAACCTTTCCTTTGCGCTGTAGATATGAACATCGACTGTTTACACAACCCCTTCAAACTGTTCTGAACCTGCTGTGACCTTGACCTTTGACCTTTTGTCATGATTCTTGCACGCGACACACTATTTTCATGTGGTCGACTTTTCTGCACAGTTGTACTTTTTTTTTTTTTGCTTTTTTGCTCATTAAAAAAGTAAATGGCCAGGACACAAACATAGCCCCTCCCCCTCCTCCCGAAATGAAATCCACTTTTGACCTTGCCTCGACTTTGATTTTTGACCTACGGACACGAGTCTTACGTGCAACACATTTTCTTCGTGTTGTTTCTTTGCATAGTTATGCTGAAATCCACTAATAATTAAAAAAAAAAACTTACAGGTCGGACACGAACATAACTCCTATTTCTTTTTTTTTTAAACATATTTGGCGTTACCGTGACCTTTGTCCTTACGGAAATGATTTTTGCACATTTGTACTGAGTTTTGTTTTTGTTTTTGCTAGTTAAAAGCTGCAGACCGGAACCAAATATAACCCCTTAACTTTTAATTTGTTGAGCACATTATGCCTTGAACTTTACCTTTAACATAGGGACATGTTTTTTTTTTTTGGAGGGGAGGAGGCGGTATAAAAAGCCCATCAACGACAATGTAGAATGTTATTATAATAAACAAAGTAACACTAATGCTAAAATAACTACTGCTTTCAATAATAGTAATGGCACAAGAGAACCTTACTGGCCCTGCATCTTTATTCCGCCCTTTATCCAAACAGTCGAAATCGGCGATACGCTGATACAAGATGTCTATATTGCAGAAATGTTCTTTGGAAAAAGTCATTATTTGCTTAAAATCACAATTATTATATCTATGAAAATGAAAGGTGTCTATAGTGAAATCATTGCCAAATAGCAATGAATGCTGACAACGTCTTCTCACAAGAAGATTTCAAAATAATGTATGTCCGACAAATATTTTCTCTTTGTCATGCATAGTTCAGATTTGGAGCAAGTAGATTATCAAAACAAAGCTTCATATTGAATGTCAAGTGCATAATTTTGAAATTCAAAATAAATTATTATGAGTGAGAACCAGACATTTCCATACCGGAAAAAGTTTAATTATACTTTACTGAATCATATGTGAATTTATTAATCAAGGATTACAAATGTATCATAAAAAATCCTAGTTTTTCCCTTTGACCGCAGCAAAAACTTATCAAAAAGTTTATTTAGAGAAAAAACCCAACCGAATATACTCAGCTTTTTGACGGAGTAAAATTCCAGTAAAAAATTGAAAGAAGTCAATCAAATCATCCATTATGCTAATTTGAAGAAAATGCCGACGGAGGATCAATTCCTTTAATGGAATTTCGAAAATATCACTGTAGGGCATTATTTTTTCTTGATTTTTTTAGAGAGAAAACGTGTCTTAAATAAAACATTCACGAAAGAACTGATGGTCGGACTTACGGATGGACAGAGGCAGTAGACATACCAGATCATGAAAAATGCTCCCTGACCTTCACCCACTGAGGTCACAATAATACAAAAGTAATACAAATCACAGTTCTAATTATTATAGTTGTTATAATGTTTTCTCATAAGGACATAGGTCACAGCTTTCCTGCTAAACGGCTTGCGCATGTTTCTCTTATGTATACGCTATTACATGTTTATTACACTGGGTTAGTATGACAGAGAAATAATATTTTTTTTTAAATCTAAAATAAATGCATAAATAAACGAATATTATATCTTTATCTGCAGTATGTCGGTTGCCTTTCAAATATCTGGAAATCACCGATGCGGAAGAAATCATGGAGGTTTATAAATGATCGGGGTGCCAAATCACGCCGAAATAGACGTTTCATTAGAAAGGGAGATAATCAATTAATTACGTCAATTACTTTTAAAAATGCACTGTATCTCTTACGAATGCTCCCCTCGATGAACTTGTCTTTCTTTCTTTCTTTATTTATTTATTTATTTATTTCTTCATTTTTCAAAATTTTTGAAAGCACTATTTCTGTGCAAAGTTTTTAAAATTTTGTCCACTGTTTTGTTTTTACTGCACAAATTCATTACAGAATAAGTCCATGTTCACACGCAAGTCCATTTCTTATTGCTACTGTGATAAGTCTTATGCCGTTATTGTTCCTTTTTTTTAAATGGCAAATATCACATTTCTAAGAATGATCATTTTGTAGCAGTATTTTAACTTTAACAACTTGTTTTTAGTTTTGAAATTACAGCTTGTTTTCTGTTATTCTGGCAAGAATTATCCCCTAGAAGAACTGTAACTTAGTATTTTGCTCTGCAACCATGATTTCCTTTTCATTTTTTTTACTCAGCATACATTATGTTACCATTCAAACGAAAATGAAAAAAATCTCTCCGTAGGGAAAAAAAAAAAATGTTGCATATATCGTTAAGAGAAAATAGGAACATTTTCCCTTTCATTTTCAATCTTTTTGCATATATTTTGCAAATATTACATGCACATACATTAAACATATTAAGTATTGAAATTGTCGTAACATAGAAACTACCATTCTTGATGAAAATCCGTTCTATTTTCATTCATCGTGTACACGGAAGAAATTGCAATAAAAAGGAAAGTAGATGTGATCGATAAAATAGCCTTATGATTAACAAAAATCATTATTTACTTTCTTCCATGTAATCATTTAGTTAGTTCCTTTATTCTTCGTTGCGGGCTGTGAGGATCGAGATCAGATCACTTAAAACCTGCTGCCAGATCTTCATTTTACAATTTCCAATATTTTGTGAAATATCAAACGAAAAATAGTATTTTCTTACTAACTGAAATCAAAACAAAACAAAACAAAAACCTGACAGCAATCATCACATTACATAGTAACAGTCTATACAAAACTGAATGATAAAATTCATAAAATATTAAAAACTACAGTATAACAATTCTTAATTACAAGTGCTTACAAACAAAGTAGAAAGCGTTTTTTTCCCAGTGAATTGGCAATATCACGGAGATTGGGGTAAAATCAACAATATAAACCACGAAATTTTATTCGAAATAGAGCTGTAGGACGATATGAGCGCGAAGGAGCCTAATTTCCATTCAAAACAATTTACAATGAAATGCTATACATACAACATGGGAATACTATGATAAGATTCTAAAAAAGCTGTCAGGTTCTCTGATTGCGCCTTGTCATTATTTCGCTAAAGCCGCTACTACAATGAAATACAAAAAAACAAAAACAGTTAGTCTTAATGATACTCACATTAAAATCTTTTTCTGATGTCAGCTACATTCGAAACGCGCACATAGGCTTTATCAAAATAAGTTATAGCCATCAAAGCATTATAAAACATTTATTTTACATTTATCGAAAGAAACAGTAGTTACATTTTCCTTCTGAAAATCTTCTTTCTGCATTTCTCAGAAAAGCATTCGATGAAATTAAGTTTTCCTCTTTTAATGTTTCACATGACTTCATTTTCTATGCCAAAGTTTTTTTATGCCTAAGTTTTTTATGACATTTTCAGAGCCCCTCGAAATCATGATAAATAGATGGATCCATCACACTGCATGCATTTTATTCAATTTTATTACATTTGCTTAATTTCATCACGGAAAACTGAATTCGAATACAAATAATAAAAATCTCGGTCAATGTAGTCAATGTATATGAACTTGTATATTAAAATAGTGGATCTCTTTCTTAGCTAGACGTTTACTAAAATGCGGATGGATTTGCTAAAGCAAACGTGTTACTGTTGGAATCTAAAAAAGTTTTCGGAGCCGTAAGCAGCCAGAATAAATGTATGCAGTTTAATCTCGATCGACAGTGTCTGCACCTCATTTTGCGGTAGTGCTTAAAATTCTAGAGGCTGAAGAAAGAATAGTCCTCTTCATGCAGTATGAACTAGAGTAGGTCATGGCATAAATAAAAATGCGAAACAACTTAATTCAAGTATCAAAATCGGTATGAAAAACATAAATCTGTTACTACAGTATGATCACTGAATTTCAAGTGAAACAAAATTGAAAGCTCTATAGCTGCGCAAACCAAAAAAAAAATGTTAGGGCATATTCTTTTCTCTGAATTATTTTTGTAAATGCTTTTTGTTAATTGCGAGAAAAAATCTGATATTTACCACAAGATCCTTATCTGATGGAATAAAGAAAAATAGAGATATACAATTATACGATTTTGATAACAAGGGAATGCTTCCATTATCTAACATTTTTATGTGTTCATTTGTGCTTTTGACTTTGTTCCTGACTGTATAGGTACACATCTTGTAAAAAGGATAAAACAAATTACAACCTCAAATAAGAAAATCGTATCACATAGTCGATGACAATGGTACACAAGGTACGCGTATATATCTAGTAGAAAAAGGATATCGATGTGAAGATAAAATGTGTTCAATAGAAGTTCATAATTGGCATATCAATTAAGGGATTCAAGTAAAGCTCGTTTGTATAAACAATTTTCCATTTTCCATTTCGAGTCCTATGCCTGTATTCCGTTTAAGTGTATAATTGTCGAGTGTCTATTTCAACGATCGAAGCCTGATGTTTGGCTGGTCGAATATACTCTTATTACTCCCAGTAATTCTTGGACGAGCTTTATTTTCACGGGGATTGCAAGCGCGCTTCTTCCAACAATGTAATGTAGAGGTATTTGTTACGAAAGAAACCGAATAAATTGGTTCTACAAATTACTTTCCCATGCAAAAGAAAGACACTTTATTTGAGCGTTTTTATGGAGAAAATTACATCCATAAATTACAATGTATTTATACTTTTACTTAAAACAAATATTTGTAGATTATTTTCTTTTTTTTTTTAACTTCCCATATCATACAGCTGTATCTATATGAAGAAAAACTTAACATGCCAAAATTGAACATTGTTACGAAACTTTTGTCGGAAAACTTCTACTAGTCTGCCCAAACAGCATTCTTACCTCTTTTTTATCACTAGAAAAATCACACCTGTCTTATAATAAAGTAAAATGCCATTTATTCTGTTCTTCATTTACAGCTGATACGCTTTATGCAATCATGTCAGGGTACGCTCTCAGTCGCATCCGAAAAAGTATTTCCAGGCGGGTCATTGACCTTTTCCAAAAATAAAAAATGAGCTTGAAACTGAAATAGAAATGGCTAGCCCTGTTCACAGATGACTTTTTCTATATTGCTTTAAAAAGTTACATGCATAATAAGTATTGCTATTGCTACTCCCGTATCAACCGGGTTTTTCTCATTTTTTTCAATCTAAGTCAATTTTGTTTTCATTCTAAGTGCCCCTTTTAAAGGCTTAGACACGTTAACGATATAGTGTTTTCCATCCTTATCTATTATTATGCTGGTTCGACAATTTATTAACCTAGGAATGAAATCATTTTCTAATTTACACACCTTTAAAAAACCCTGTTTTAGCATAATAATACAAAATATTGGCCATAAACAGCTACATACATACATTATTATTATTATTCAACATGTATATTATCTTATTCAAATCTATCTTGAAGCGCAACGGATGAAAAACATGAGACTCTTGTTAAGTAAGTGCAAAGAACGCCACTGAAATAGCAATATTCAGGTATTTAAGGTTGTAGAAAAAGTCAATTCAAATTATGTAGTAACTTAAAGGTTACTTTTCAAAATTGCCTGTGTAATGCATCAAGGCTGGTGTAAGTTTCATATATAAAAAGTAAGGATTGTCATTGCACGTATTCTTATTCAATAGTTATCATCGGGAACATCCGCTCCATGTATTTGATACTGTTTTACGCCATGCAAAATTGAGTAATTGAAAAATAATCGAATTTGAAAAACAGTACAAAAGAAAATAATAATGATAAAAAAGTTGCGTGTCACTTCCATGATGAAGCTGTTTTCGGCGTCATAGAACGGTTAATAAACGTAATATTCATGATTATCAATCGAAAAGTACTTGGAATTTGAGTAAAGTTTTGTTTAAATACTTTTAACGAGGGGAAGTATATGTATTGTTCTTGCATTGGCGATCATAATGAAAAAAAAAAAAGATGGTTTGAACAGCATCGCATGTTCATTTCTTTACTTACGAGCTTGCATAGCATGAATTTGTACTAATATCTTTTATTCGGGAAATCTGGATCCGTATTCACCTACCATTCTTAAGAATATTCTTAGTCTTGTTCTCCAAGATTTTCTACATTTTAAAACAACACAACTTCTGATTGGCTAAACCAAATGGTTTAGCCAGTCAAAAGTTATGTTACTTTCAAATGTAGAAACTTTCGAAGAACAAGACACAGAACGTTCTTAAGAATGGTTGGTGAATACGGATCCAGATACCAATATTGTAAGAAATGTTATTTCACTTGATGGACAGCATGATCTCTAAGATGTAATTGCTGTATTATGATTCACAATATCGGACTTAGAAATACAGGATACACATGAAGAGTAAAAAGTATCTTATATTCTTTTACTGTCTAGCATGACAAAAATATAGTGTAAATATAGTCTGATTCGTATTAGCAGATTGAAATTTGCCTCTAAATCAAAGGGTTTCAATAATACTTTACAGTACCTTACTTATTTACCTGTGCTTTGCAAAATAAACAAAATTAATATTTTAATTTTCAGATGAAATGTATTTCTAAGATTGTTTTCGGTCCGAAAAGCATACGTCTGAAAACACAGATCCAAGATCAGACTGTTTTGTACAATTTAAATTTGATCTACACTAACCTATTTCAATATAACAAGAAAAACATTATATGACATACTTCCTTGACTTAAAAAAAAATGAATGTTTCCTTCGTAGTTAAATACTGTTATATCTAGCTTGATTTGTACCTATCGGTGAGGTAAAGAAACAGATAAACAACTAAAATGAAAAGAATAAACATGGCAGACAATTTGGACAGAAAATCGATGTGTCGATATACTCATTTTGTAAATAAAAAATACAAAGTAACCAAATTGGCTTTATACGTGTCGCAGAAATATGAAAAGAGAGAGAGGGAAAAAAACTTTGCCACTTTTCAAGTGGAAGAATGATGCCAAAAGTAAAAGAAATTATAGCAAAAGGCGTATATGATGAATATTCTAAAATTCCTGGATATACTATGACCTCGTGTAATAATAATGTTATACGGGAATTCGGAAATTTTTAATCTAAAAAAAAAGCGTGCTATGAAAAACCGTCTTCTCAAGGAGGACAAGATTAATTCGACACATAAAGCGAAACAAATACACTAATACTATTTATCATGAAATCTCGTATCTTTCAATACTAAATGCCCTGAAGGGGTTTTCTGTGTCAAATACCCTTTGACCTCATCACGCATGGTTGTCAATATAAATTGATACCCTTACCAAGTCTATAAAACCTATATCAATCACCTTATCTATTTATTTCTAGCGACATTTTTGTTTCTGCCAATGAGGGGATATTTTTTTAGAATTAATATTTATAAATATGAGTGTATCATCTCATTGTTAGTATTATGTTTAATTGACTAATTTACTATGCTATTCCATTGCTCGGAATAAAGGGATATTATACATTTATACAAGTATGTAGGTATTTGTAAGCTCTCACGGTCTGTGTGGTCTAAGGCGAGTAATAAATCTATCAGCACGGTGTTCCCTACCTAATTCAGTTTGTGAAATTTGAGTTACAACACATGCTTTGCACTTTTTTTTTTAATATTTAATAAACTGACGTTTGAGAACTGCATTTAGTAGTAGTAATATTCAATAAAGAATCATATTAAAAAAAGAGTTAAATAAAATTAAAAAAAAAAAAAAAAAAACTCAGGAAACGCAACAGAAGTAGTATACCTGCATGCACTAAGGACGTCATTGAAACATAGCATCGATAGATAATTTAAAGAAAATAACTCACTAATAACGATAAGAAAGATAGTTGAAATGCAAATATTTCGATGAGAGAAAAAATGCTAAGCGGTGCAATTACGTATAAAACATTGTAAATGGAAAACAAAATATCACGAAGTATTTTCCCCACAAAGTACCAAAATTGCACTAACACCCGCAGAAATATCACGAAACAAATATAATAGATGTGTTATATGCCTTAAAAGTTGTCAAGTACGTTCATGCATTATCAATAAATGAAGTTAACAAAATATAATCAAACGCGAGGTCAGTTTCCACGACTGTCAAAAAGACATGTTCACTGTCTTAGTAACTTCCGCCTCACATGTCAGCAGTGCGTCATTTATTCAAGATGGAGGACAGTCGTTTGTTTACGCTGGCTGTGTAGTTGCCATACACATTGACAACGCTCCTTCATTGGATCAAAGTTAGGTTGAATATGATTCTGAGGTAAATATACCCTGTGAAACGAGAAGTCGAGTGACATGTAGACACTTCTCCGATTAACAGGGTAAGATTACTCTAGCAGAATGCTTGTTCGTAATTTCCCACACTCGGACACTTATTTTATCATCCATGTTCGATATCAAATTCACACAAAAGTATCATGATGTGTTATGTACAACGCATATTTTTTTTAAAGAAATCTGTAGTCTTTAAAACTTACAAAATTTGCAGCCGACACCGTAACACTGTTCTGTCCATCCACTAGACCCACAGCCAGAAACATTGATCTTGTGCTTCGGATCAAGACACATAACTTGTGAACAGTCACGTCGAATCGCAGCTTTTTATATCTATGAAAAAGTTATATATGCTATTATTCCGATAGTGTACATCACTTTTAATCATCCGTAACAAATTTACTACTATTTAAGAACACACATTTTTCACGGCCGTAGTATCGCTTCAAGACAAATAAACTAATAGCCTAGCGCATGCCTGAGCGCCTTTCCTAGGAACATAAAACTCTTTAGAGCAAATATATTTTATTAGTCCATCATTATCGTTCTGTATGTAAAAGAAATAAAGTTCACGTGTTTATTCAAACAAATGTCTGAAGTTTTATTCCCTGTTTCGTTTATTTGTCCGTTTGTTCTATTTGCTTTGTACCAGTCATTTTTTACGACCCATCCGCAACTGTTCTCACATTCGGCAATGTTACACTCACGACAACCAGTCAAACACTTCACGGCGTAAAGGGAAACACAAACATATACATACGTTCATTCATTTTTCATATCAATTTTTAAGATAACAAAATACACCAATCTACCTCTATGTGCTCTCTCAGTTTTCGCAAAGAAGTGCAACACTTTGCCAATTTACAGAGCAAGGGAGCGTATCGTTATTTTTACTTGCAGGCCCAGTATAACGAAAGGTTGACTGGCTATAAACAAGAAAATTACAACGTTTATTGAGTTTGAGCTATTGTTGAGCGCCTCGAGAGGAAAAAAGAAAGTCACAAATCTGTGTGTAATACCTGTCTAAAATGGAGCGATAATAAAATTTTCAACACAGGATTTCGTATTACATTTCTCAACCCGTTCCCTAAAAAACCTGTTGCTGTAAAGAACTGGGACAATTATAGATTTATAATTTTGATAAATGTGGGAATATTTGGAAATATTTTTCATGCGGTATTCATTTTTCGTTTCGCATACAAATAGGCCCCCGGAAAGAACTAGCATTCTCTAATGCCTTTTACTCATTTCAAATAAATGTTGTGCGGCGATGAAAATAGGATTAAGGGATACAGAAAGACAATAAAATGGCAGTGGGTAGGCGCCTATGTCGATGTAATTTTTGCTTTTTGACCTGATTTCAGTCGCTATTAGCAACAAAACCTATTGAACTTCTGATACATTTTGTCCACTGTAAAATTGTACATTGTAGTGTGGTTTACTGTACTGTACACTTTTCCACGTGAGGCCTTTGTCTCGCCAGTAATGGCCTGAACCTCTGCTAAAAGCACTTTGCTAAAGAAAATTGGCTTGAAAACCCACAGCTTGGATGAGGATTTAACCTGGGACCTCCGGATTGTTAGTCATACCTCATAACCACTGAGACACGCAGGACACGAAGCACTTTTGTTGTGACCACGCATTAGTAAATGTAATCATGAACATCATAAGAACTTGTTTCTGCTGGCCCTCTGTTCCGGAGGCCTTTCCAAACTTATGGTCCTTTTTACAATGAGAATGAGTTTTGCCATGACAAAATCTATTGCAACCCCTACACATGGTATCAGTTGGACTCCATCGATAACCTGCCGTATATTTTGTCAAATGCTAAAATAATGATCAGTGGTTTTCTGCCTAATGATAAAATATTGTTGTGCGCTTTTTTTTTCAAAACATATCATCGATGCATTGTTTTGAGAAGACCTTCAATGTAGATCGCGGTCTTCGATCCAGTCTATGTTTTTTTTTTTTCTATTTTCTATATAGACTTTTGTAGAGAGGCTTTATTGCTGTTTTTGTGAATTACGCACGATTTTTTTTCCAACTCGATGATTTGAAATTAGTGAATTAAAACGACAAATGAGAAATGCACACCGTTAAATTGATATGTTGATACATGTTTGCACATAAGACAAAACGATTGACGTATACAGAGATTAAGATTCATTTGTCACGAAGTTTTAAAATTGCCAACAGGAATACCCATCAAACGATATTTAAACAAGAAACAAGCTCATACTCGATTTATTTTATTTGATTTCATTCGCACTTGTCATAATCACCTGGGCGAAATCTACACTTCCTAACCTACCCGGCCTCACACCTTATTGCCCAAAATGTGTCATGACGTTATTTTCTCAATATCACTAGCTCCTGATGGCGGGGAACATAAAAGTGTCACCGCTGTATTAAAAATTTACCCAAGGATCGGCTCGTCCTTTGATGTAAGTCGAAATGGAACATGTTTTATGCAATATTAATACTTCAGACAGTATTTCATACAGTACTTTCCAAGCTGGTTTGTTACGCTCTGAAATTAAGGGGGCATTGGCTTTAATAAAAGGAAATAAAACGATGTCATTAAAGGGTTCATTAGTAAAGTAGGCCATCCTGCTAACAGAACTACATTGAGGACGGTCACAGGGAGCAAAGTGCTCTTGAAAAAAAACTCGCCTAGCCTTTCGTGTCACCACAATCTGATACCACTTCATTTGTGGAGTCCCCTTGGCAATATAAGTATGAATATAATGGTCTGTCCATTATTTTAAATGTACTTTGCGTTTATGGTAGAACAGTCCTGTTCATTTAAATAGCACAGGCGTTTCGATATTTCAATTCCTCTACACAGTAAAGATGGTTACAAGTTATCGCAAGGGGAGTCTGTAAATCAAGATTTGAAATACTACCAGAATTGTTCTTTCCCTACTTATTACTGTATGTACACATTAGTAAAGCACCCTGCTGTTCTGGCGCAAAAGAGAGCATCAATCGGCAAGCATGTCTTTCAAAGAGCTGCTGTGTCTCGTTGGTCCTAAAACCAGCTAGTTTCGAGGAGGGGTTGTGGTGGCATTGATGACAGCTGGAGCAGCACGATTGTGTACGTGTGTAGCTGGCTAGTTAGCATGTCAGTAGAGAAGTCCTTTTAAAAATCGCTAAAGTAGCGCTACAGGAATTATCAGTGATTTCAGTAAATACATTGTCCAATGCAGATGACCTTGTTCACATCCTAGAAAAATAAAACTCGAAAAGAAAAAAAAGAAGAAACGCTTACCAAAACAAAATGAATAAATATTTGAAAGAGGACACTACAAGCGATATTCATTGGCAGAAATCCATTCAAAATCAGCGTCGTGAGAAACTAGTGGCATTTATTAACTGCATATCCCGACTATACCTTTTCTTTTTGCATTGTATATCTTAAATGTAAAACTATCCTAAAATGTGACATATATCTATGTAATACGAAAATTCTAGACTTGGCGTGCATAATCATATTTGCTTTTTTGTGCGTGTCATTAACACAATAATTTAGTTGTACGGTGACAATATTTTTTCTGTTTATGTTTTGCCCCTAACCTTTAAAGTTTATAAAAAAGACTAAAAAAGCGACATATGACAAATGCATCACTGCTCATACTTCCACTACTTTTAATCTTTTAAGTATATTTTATTGAATCTCCAATCTTTCGACCCCCGTCTCTGTTTGTCCATTCCTTTCTCTCTGTTCTTGTCTGTCGTCTGTCCGTCTTTCACTCTCTCTCTCACAGCGTTTAAATAGCATAACTGTAAAGCTGAACCGACGATATTACCTGAGTTCGGCTCATTTATGTGAAAGTGTGGGATACCATTCTGTGGAGATTAAGCCTTCCTGATTCGAATCTCATCTGCTGTAGCTCGTCATGAATGAGAGAAAGAGATGACCTCGAGCAAGATCGAAATGTATTGCACCAGTATACTTACGGTTCATGACCTACGAAGCAAAAGTATGCGCACTTTCGTTTCGATATAAATATAATCGAGTTTTAGGTGGCGTCAACGTGCTCAATTACGTTAAGAGAGGGATGTACCTTTGAATCTTCATTATGGTACAAGAACACATTTTAGGATTGTTGACCGAGTAACTTGAGTTTTACGCCAGTTTCATCGCGATTTTGGTCTTACCACGGCGACAGCCTACTTGTTCACGTTTTTTTTTTTTTCCCCCAAGTAATAGGCTGGAATTCCAAAGTACCTCCCTCGAAGGACACTCCTTTAAAAGCCTCAACAAGAGAAAGTTATTAAGAGAGGTTAATCTAATCTATAAGTTAATTCAAATGCATTGCTTTATTACCTCGTGGAATACCAAGGTGAAGTGTGATCCTTTTAAACAAATACGTTAAAAAAAAAAAAAATGGATCGTATGTTAAATTCTTTAAGGGAAAAAACTGCTTCCATCAAACATGGAACACTTACTTTGCCATTGTACATAAATGGACACAAGTTACATTGAATGATGTTTTATGCCGCTTTCAGCATTATTTCAGTCATATCTCGGCGACAGCTCACATATTCATGTATTTCCTGGGCTCCACCAGTACTAGGCTAGGGTTCTGAAGTGTCTTGCCCATGGACACTCCCGGGAAAAAACACAGTGGATCCAGTGGGGCTCGGACCCGGAGCCTCAAGGTCACGAGTCCCATACTTTACCACCGAGTCCCGCAGGACCCCCCCCCCCACCACACACACACACAAATTACAGAGTCATCCAATAAGGCATCGTGACTTGGATCAAAAGCAATTAAATTGGTGTTGAATCAGCGCTGTTCGCTATATGTAGTGCTCTAAACTAGACCGAAACATTTTAATTTTTGTTGCATTTCCTCTGTAGAAGCTCAAACATTACATTGTTAAGAAACACCAACAAATAGTTAACCCCTTAACAAGCAATTTCGAGTGTTTATGACCCTGGAGAATAAGAATTTGAATACCTTGCGAAAAAAAATCAACATTTTCTCCTTTTCCAACATTTTCTTCTGTCAAATAACAAATAAAATTAATCTGAAATGTACTTAGTCTGTTTTTTTTTTTGAAAAAGCCTACAATTTTGTCGTTTGGTAAAGAGTTAATACGACACACACTAGAACTAGATATATTTAACACTTAAGCTGATGAATAAATGAAACGAAAATTTCCACTCAATAGTAGAAGCCTAAACATTGCGTTTGCCAAGTTGATTTCACCGGAAATAAAACACCGTATCGGACAGTGTAGATCCAAGATCAGACTGCACGTTCTGTGCAGTCTGATCTTGATCTACACTGTCCGAAAAAGGTCAATGAGTCGCGATTAGCAGCTTAAGGGTTAATAGCAACTTATTATGGCCGGGGATGGGGGGGGGTTGAATTATTATACCATATCTGATGCTTTGGACTCTTAAAGCTATTGTACGTTTTTTGTGTGTGAAACAATTTCGACAACCAAATTTAGTCGTGATAACGGCACCGGGGAAACTTCCCGGTAGACCCATGAAACTGTGCACAGTTCTGACAGTTGGTGCTGATAATTACAGTGTTAGAACAACGATCCTCTTTCATGAGAGACCGACACTCTAGAGCTTAGATAACTAGATGGATTAAAAAAAAAAGAAATGCGCCATGCTCAGGCAAATGAGGCTTAATGCATCTCCGTGCTGCCTTGTACCAATCAAGCCATCACATGATTTCGGATCCTTAATAGCCACTTTTTTAAACAACCGACTCAACCTTGAGGTAGAACGATCCTTGGACATACAGAAAACTGACCAATAGCCAAAAGTTTCGGCCGATACTTTTGGCAAATGCATTAAGCCCTCTTTTCACGGAGCATGGCTTTAATTCAGGTGAAGTCACCCGAAGAAGCAAAGGAAAGCGTCATAAGGCTCCTTTACACATAAAAGTTCCTCATATACACTAATACAAATCAATCTCAGGAGTATACCCCTCTAATGCAGAAAGTTAAAGGGTCGTAAACTTTGTCATCTAGACCTATAAACAGAAAGAAAGACTGTTATTGAAAGTTTTGACCAAAATAGTAATATAACTAAAGCTTTCTCCTCATCTAAAAATCGGAGTGTGTAGATTTGAGCTGCATGTTTTGATCAGCCTGACCTTAATCGACAATGTTTCCAAAACCAATTAACACTGCTTTTAACACCAGGGTCCGTATTTACCACCCATTCTGAAGAACATCACTGGCCTAATTTTAGATTTAGAAAGCTCATGTAACACAACTTCTGATTCGCTAAACCATTTCAGATTTAGAACATTCTTGTGATTAAAACTAAAAGTGTTCTAAGAATGGTTGGTGGATACGGACTCAGGAGCCTAAAAGACACTGCTAAAAACGACTTAAGCTGGTGGTTTGTGAATACTTCCCAGATTTGTGGGTAACAACGGAAGCAAATGTTTGCCTGACAACAGCTTTTAACTCTGTCATGAAGGTTAGGAATTTCATTGAATCCATTTCAACAACTTGACGTATACGAGCTTTCTGCCCAATGAACTCATTTCAAGAAAATGCGTTGCCATGGTAGCGAAATGCCTGACACGAATTCACCTGCCCCGTTCTTCAAGTAAATGTCGTAAAGCGCTCTACACAATCGTAAATCGGTCATTATCAATTACGACATTGGCGTTATGTCCAGATTTTGACGAGAAGCATGATAGCAAGATGCAGGTCGTGACAGGGTGATGTCGTAAAATGACGTTGCGCAATCGAATTCTGACAAATCTAAACATGCAAAGTTGGTAGTAGCCTTGGTTCTTGGCGTGCTGACGCTGTTTTGAAATGAAACTTTATCTTTATTTTTGACTATCGTATTTGACGTTAAATTGTTCATAAATTGTGTGTGTAACGTCCACCCTATTACTTTAAAAAAAAAAAAACATATCTATAAAATCCATTAATATGTAGAAATGATAAAGAATACTACATACAACCATACAGTTTGCGTAGTACTGAGCGCTGTTGCAACAGTTCCAAGAACTTCCGTTTTATACCAACATATCACAATATTGTATAATCCACAAAATGTGTGCATTTATGGAGAACTGTGTGACATCTTCTTGAAGACGAAAAACGACTTTATGTACTGTCTGGCAGGAAACCGCACATTAACATTGACCTTGACGTAAAGCCAAAAAGATTGACATGATTTGTAGGAAGCCTACCTCTCGCTTGTAACCACGTCCATTCATTGACATAGTCTGAAGGTAAGAGTCAACGAACTTTGATGAATATAATTATGTACATTGACAAAGCATGCACTAGTCATTCAACTGGAAGCTGGCCGTATTCACCAACCATTCTTAGGAATATTCTTAGTCTTTATATCTGGGATTTTCCACATTTGAAAGTAACACAACTTCTGATTGGCTAAACCAATTGGTTTAGCCAATCAGAAGTTGTGTTACTTTCAAATTTTGAAAATCTTGGAGATTTAGACTAAGAATGTTCTTAAGAATGGTTGATGAATACGGACCCTGTTCGGCTCTGGAACTTGATCTCTTGAACATGCATAAACGACTTGAAATCACTGCCTGAAAACCTTTCACAAAATATGAAAATTATGTTAAAGAATTAGAGCGCAACATTTTTTTTTTTTCTGCTGACAAATGTAGATCAAGATGAGACTTTACAGAATGTGCAATCTGATCTTGATCTTCTTTGTACGACTAAATTCTAAATATTCTGGCGACAACGGCATTAAACTTGTGGTAAGTTTTGTTATGATGCAACATGCCTTTTCAGTATTCTGAGGGTTAAAGTACAAATCTTAAGCTATTAAGACGGCAACAAATGTAAATTAGGGGGTGTGTGAAGTTAGCAGTAAGTTCGATAATCGGAGTTCGATATTCAATGTCGAAATGAATATGCGGATGAGTTGAATTTCATGCCGCAGTAAATTCACTTTTTTGTCAAACTCAAGGGATAGTTACGAATATTTATGAATCCCGATTTGAATATCGAAATGAATTTCATGCCGGCAGCAGATTCGCATTTTTTTTATGTATGGCCTTATGGAAGGTGCAGCAGATCGAATATAGATTTGAATATCGAAATGAATTTCATGCCAGCAGCAGATTCGCGATTTTTTATGTATGGGCTTATGGAAAGTGCAGGAGATCGAAAATAGATTTGAATATCGAAATGAATTTCATGCCGGCAGCAGACTCCTGTTTTTTTTTTTGTGTGTGTACGGGCTTATGGATATGTAGGAGATCGAAACAAGATTTGAATATCGAAATGAATTTCATGCCAGCAGCAGATTCGCATTTTTTTTATGTATGGGCTTATGGCTACGTAGGAGATCGAATATAGATTTGAATATCGAAATGAATTTCATGCCAGCAGCAGATTCGCAATTTTTTTATATATGGGCTTATGGATAGTGTAGGATATCGAATATAGATTTGAATATCGAAATGAATTTCATGCCAGCAGCAGATTCGCGATTTTTTATGTATGGGAATATGGATAGTGTAGGAGATCGAATATAGATTTGAATATCGAAATGAATTTCATGCCAGCAGCAGATTCGCGATTTTTTTATGTATGGGAATATGGATAGTGTAGGAGATCGAATATACATTTGAATATCGAAATGAATTTCATGCTAGCAGCACATTCGCGATTTTTTTATGTATGGGATTATGGATAGTGTAGGAGATCGAATATAGATTTGAATATCGAAATGAATTTCATGCCAGCAGCACATTCGCAATTCTTTTATGTATAGGCCTATGGATAGTGTAGGAGATCGAATATAGATTAGAATATCGAAATGAATTTCATGCCAGCAGCACATTCGCAATTTTTTTATGTATGGGCCTATGGAAAGTGTAGGAGATCGAATGTAGATTTGAATATCGAAATGAATTTCATGCCAGCAGCAGATTCGCAATTTTTTTATGTATGGGCTTATGGATAGTGTAGGAGATCGAATATAGATTTGAATATCGAAATGAATTTCATGCCAGCAGCAGATTCGCGATTTTTTTATGTATGGGCTTATGGATATGTAGGAGATCGAACATAGATTTGTATATCGAAATGAATTTAATGCCAGGAGCAGCTTCGCAATTTTTATGTATGGGCTTATGGATAGTGTAGGAGATCGAATATGGATAGTGTAGGAGATCGAATATAGATTTGAATATCGAAATGAATTTCATGCCAGCAGCAGATTCGCAATTTCTTTATGTATTGGCTTATGGATATGTAGGAGATCGAATATAGATTTGAATATCGAAATGAATTTCATGCCAGCAGCAGATTCGCAATTTTTTTATGTATGGGCTTATGGATAGTGTAGGAGATCGAATATAGATTTGAATATCGAAATGAATTTCATGCCAGCAGCAGATTCGCTATTTTTTTATGTATGGGCTTATGGATATGTAGGAGATCGAACATAGATTTGAATATCGAAATGACTTTCATGCCAGGAGCAGCTTCGCAATTTTTATGTATGGGCTTATGGATAGTGTAGGAGATCGAATATGGATAGTGTAGGAGATCGAATATAGATTTGAACATCGAAATGAATTTCATGCCAGCAGCAGATTCGCAATTTTTTTATGTATGGGCTTATGGATATGTAGGAGATCGAATATAGATTTGAATATCGAAATGAATTTCATGCCAGCAGCAGATTCGCAATTTTTTTATGTATGGGAATATGGATAGTGTAGGAGATCGAATATAGATTTGAATATGGAAATGAATTTCATGCCAACAGCAGATTCGCATTTTTTCATGTATAGGCCTATGGATAGTGTAGGAGATCGAATATAGATTAGAATGTCGAAATGAATTTCATGCCAGCAGCAGATTCGCAATTTTTTTATGTATGGGCTTATGGATATGTAGGAGATCGAAACAAGATTTGAATATCGAAATGAATTTCATGCCAACAGCAGATTCGCATTTTTTCATGTATAGGCCTATGGATAGTGTAGGAGATCGAAAATAGATTAGAATGTCGAAATGAATTTCATGCCAGCAGCAGATTCGCAATTTTTTTATGTATGGGCTTATGGATATGTAGGAGATCGAAACAAGATTTGAATATCGAAATGAATTTCATGCCAGCAGCAGATTCGCAATTTTTTTATGTATGGGAATATGGATAATGTAGGAGATCGAATATAGATTTAAATATCGAAATTAATTTCATGCCAGCAGCAGATTCGCAATTTTTTTATGTATGGGAATATGAAGAGTGTAGGAGAAAGAATATAGATTTGAATATCGAAATGAATTTCATGCCAGCAGCAGATTCGCAATTTTTTTATGTATGGGCTTATGGATATGTAGGAGATCGAATATAGATTTTAATATCGAAATGAATTTCATGCCAGCAACAGATTCGCATTTTTTGATATATGGGCTTATGGATAGTGTAAGAGATCGAATAAAGATTTGAATATCAAAATGAATTTCAGGCCAGCAGCAGATTCGCCATTTTGTTATGTATGGGCTTATGGATTGTGGAGGAGATCGAATATAGATTTGAATATCGAAATGAATTTCATGCCAGCAGCAGATTCGCATTTTTTTTTATGTATGGGCATATGGATAGTGTAGGAGATCGAATATCGATCTCCTACACTATCGATATTTCTATACATAAAAAAATTGCGAATCTGCTGCTGGCATGAAATTCATTTCGATATTCAAATCTATATTCGATCTCCTACACTATCCATATTCCCATACATAAAAAAATTGCGAATCTGCTGCTGGCATGAAATTCATTTCGATATTCAAATCTATATTCGATCTCCTACATATCCATAAGCCCATACATAAAAAAATTGCGAATCTGCTGCTGGCATGAAATTCATTTCGATATTCAAATCTATATTCGATCTCCTACACTATCCATATTTCCATACATAAAAAATCGCGAATCTGCTGCTGGCATGAAATTCATTTCGATATTCAAATCTATATTCGATCTCCTACACTATCCATATTACCATACATAAAAAAATTGCGAATCTGCTGCTGGCATGAAATTCATTTCGAAATTCAAATCTATATTCGATCTCCTACATATCCATAAGCCCATACATAAAAAAATTGCGAATCTGCTGCTGGCATAAAATTCATTTCGCTATTCAAATCTATATATGATCTCCTACACTATCCATAAGCCCATACATAAAAAAATTGCGAATCTGCTGCTGGCATGAAATTCATTTCGATATTCAACAAAAAAATGCGAATCTGCTGTTGGCATGAAATTCATTTCGATATTCAAATCTGTATTCGATCTCCTACACTATCCATAAGCCCATACATAAAAAAATCGCGAATCTGCTGCTGGCATGAAATTCATTTCGATATTCAAATCTATATTCGATCTCCTACACTATTCATAAGCCCATACATAAAAAAATTGCGAATCTGCTGCTGGCATAAAATTCATTTCGATATTTAAATCTATATATGATCTCCTACACTATCCATAAGCCCATGCATAAAAAAATTGCGAATCTGCTGCTGGCATGAAATTCATTTCGATATTCAACAAAAAAATGCGAATCTGCTGTTGGCATGAAATTCATTTCGATATTCAAATCTGTATTCGATCTCCTACACTATCCATATTCCTATACATAAAAAAATTGCGAATCTGCTGCTGGCATGAAATTCATTTCGATACTCAAATCTATATTCGATCTCCTACACTATCCATAAGCCCATACATAAAAAAATTGCGAATCTGCTGCTGGCATGAAATTCATTTCGATATTCAAATCTATATTCGATTTCCTACATATCCATAAGCCCATACATAAAAAAATTGCGAATCTGCTGCTGGCATAAAATTCATTCCGATATTCAAATCTATATTCGATCTCCTACACTATCCATAAGCCCATACATGAAAAAATTGCGAATCTGCTGCTGGCATGAAATTCATTTCGATATTCAAATCTATATTCGATCTCCTACACTATCCATATTCCCATACATAAAAAAATTGCGAATCTGCTGCTGGCATGAAATTCATTTCGATATTCAACAAAAAAATTCGAATCTGCTGTTGGCATGAAATTCATTTCGATATTCAAATCTGTATTCGATCTCCTACACTATCCATAAGCCCATACATAAAAAAATCGCGAATCTGCTGCTGGCATGAAATTCATTTCGATATTCAAATCTATATTCGATCTCCTACACTATCCATAAGCCCATACATAAAAAAATGCGAATCTGCTGCTGGCATGAAATTCATTTCGATATTCAAATCTATATTCGATCTCCTACACTATCCATATGCCCATACATAAAAAAATTGCGAATCTGCTGCTGGCATGAAATTCATTTCGATATTCAAATCTATATTCGATCTCCTACACTATCCATATTCCTATACATAAAAAAATTGCGAATCTGCTGCTGGCATGAAATTCATTTCGATATTCAAATCTATATTCGATCTCCTACACTATCCATATTCCCATACATAAAAAATTGCGAATCTGCTGCTGGCATGAAATTCATTTCGATATTCAAATCTATATTCGATCTCCTACACTATCCATAAGCCCATACATAAAAAAATTGCGAATCTGCTGCTGGCATAAAATTCAGTTCGATATTCAAATCTATATTCGATCTCCTACACTATCCATATGCCCATACAGAAAAAAATTGCGAATCTGCTGCTGGCATGAAATTCATTTCGATATTCAAATCTATATTCGATCTCCTACACTATCCATAAGCCCATACATAAAAAAATCGCGAATCTGCTGCTGGCATGAAATTCATTTCGATATTCAAATCTATATTCGATCTCCTACACTATCCATAAGCCCATACATAAAAAAATCGCGAATCTGCTGCTGGCATGAAATTCATTTCGATATTCAAGTCGGGATTCATAAATGTTCGTAACTATCCCTTGAGTTTGAAAAAAAAGCGAATTTACTGCGGCATGAAATTCAACTCATCCGCATATTCATTTCGACATTGAATATCGAACTCCGATTATCGAACTTACTGCCAACTTCACGCACCCTAAATTAGGTTTGTTTCAGGGACAGAACATTCTTTACACATTATTCAAGTACACAATCCTTGATACTCAATAACCCAGTTGCAATTCAAGCTGTAGTTGTGTGACAGAAGAGGTCAGGATCAAATTAGAGATTGGGCAATCTGATCTTGGATCTACACGTAAACTGGCACCTTTGAATGCTCTGTTACTGGCTTCTAGAGCACTTACTCGAAGAGTTTCCTCTCTTAGAACACTGAGGACAGCTTCAGTTTTTTTTTTGTAGACAGATTGTGTTAAGATCACAGTTTTTTCAGTGTTACTGATTTTTACAAGATTCCGACATTTTGTGAAGTAGGTCAGCCAACAAAGTATTAAAATAACAGAATCTACTTCTTCGACGCTTATCTACATTAGCAATTTTATTTATTCGGAGCTCGAAGGTGCATTCGCCAAATATTTTCCAGCAACATGATTTAACTTTTCACTGCCAGTGTCGTTTTGGATAGCCTATGTTGACGGCGTAGATCAAGATCAGACTGAATAAACATGCAGTCTGATCTTTGATCTACTCCGTCCGATATCTGATGCTAATCTTCAACCAAAAACAGGTTTAGTTGAAACGAAAAAGTTATTTATAGACCTCGAGAAAAGTCGGATCCATTTAGTTGGCAGCGAAAGATTTAAACGGCAAGCAGAAAAAAAATAAGACTCCAAAAAAGTGCATTTACATAGGATCACGTGGTCATTAAAGTTTCAACTCTTTACCAAACGACCAAATATTGGAGTTGCCCTAATTGAAAGTATTTGCAGACAACAGGTTTAATCTAGCTGAAAGAGAAATGAACTCGTCTTTGAAAGAGAGAGAACATTGTGGGTAATTGGGAAGATGTTGATCGCCAGCCTTTTCACCACTTCCCACGCTGATTTCAAAAGATTGCTCTCACGAAAGTGTACAGTATGGAATTGTTAAGTAAAGATTTAAAGCATGTAATAAACTATATATCAAAAGCTGGCTATTGTTGTTGGTTGTTCTTTTATTACCGGAAACAAATGGACGTCATACTTTTTTGGGGAATTACATATCTTAATCTGCGTAGATAAGTTGAGAAAGAAAGTGACACAACTTCTTAACACTTAAGCTGCTGAATAAATGAAAGACAAATTTCTAGTCAATACTAAAAGCCCAAACATTGCGATTTCAAACTTGATTTCACCGGTAAGAAAATACCATAACGGAGAGTGTAGATCAAAGATCAGACTGCACGTTCTGTGTAGTCTGATCTTGATTTACACTGTCCGCAAAAAGCCAGTGGTTCGCGATTAGCAGCTTAAGGGTTAAAGGCCAAACTATTTGAGCCATGCTCTGTGAAAAAGGGAGTTTGATGCCTCCCTGTGATGCATGATACCAAGCAAAACGTCACCTAATTATGGATCCATTGTGGATCCATCAAATATTTTTTGCCTAACATCTCCATGAGGTGGAGTCGTCCATTGACATGCAGAAAATTGACCTATAGCAAAAATCGGACTGCGCAGGCTGACCTGGGTCGACACGTTTGGTAAATATATTCAGCCCTCTTTTCACAGAACATGATTCATATCGATACCGGCGTATTTCCTATAGATTTTAACATGCCGGTCGAATTGTTTCCAAGTATTCTGTTTGTAATTGCACCTGGCCGTTCAAGTACGGAATGGCAGTGGAATCTCTTTACTTTCAATTTAGGCCTCCGGCCAGCTAAAGATAGTAAGTACATGACAGATGACGATAAACATGAGTGGCGTCAGTATAGATAAGTATTGACTCAAGCTTTTCTCGAAAAATAAAAAGTTCAATAAATACGAGTATACTTGTTATCATTTGATAAATTCTTTAGTAGTTTAGGTGCTTCATCGAGAGACTTTGCTAACGATTCTACTTACGAGGATCTGCTGTCTTGCATGATATGGCGTGCAACACACGAAATGGTGCCTTCGGACATATGCCTAAAAGTGTATCGTCCCAGATCAGCCTGCGCAGTCTGTGACTAATCCAAGACGACACTTCCAGTTTTTGTGCGATTTTCTGTTTCACGAAAGTCTACCGTATGAACAAATCTAATGTAGTCGTAAAGTGCCGTCTCGGATTAGCCTGCGCGGACTGCGCAGGCTAATTCGAGACGACAATTTAAGCAAATGTCCGAAGGTCTCATTTCGCATGTTGCGGGCCATATCGTGTTGACATCTCTTAGTTGAATATGTTACTTATCTCTCTTGAGAATGGTTTATGGAGTTCTCCCCGGATTGGACATATCAGTTAGAAATGGAATTCATATTCTGTCTTTTAAACATTGATATTAATACAACGTTTACAATATCCCAGCTTCTTATTCACTTTGATGCCTACCAACTTTACGATTCAAACAATAACTGAAATATCAAAGAATCGGATTTAAGAAAAAAAGACAGAAAAGGACATTACAACTGAAAAATATCTTTGTACATCAAGTGAAAATATAAAATAGTTATAAAATACTGCCTTTGTTGACTTTTGTATTTTTATGACATGCTGGATAGAGCGACTGATATTGAATGTTGTTTCACGCCGCTATCATAACGTTTTTCACTTATGCATATGAGCCATGCTCTGGAAAAGGAGTAATCTCTCTCTCTCTCTCTCTCTCTCTCTCTAATATATATGTTTTATTTTATGAACATTCAGATCTTACCCACTGGTATGAAAAAGGGACCGAGTCTGTGGGTTTCATTACATCTTTGTTTTGTCACTTGAAATAAACATTCCCACCAGTTCATTCAGAATCAAATAAACAAATTTGCATGTAACTCTTTACTGAATGACTGTATTTTAAACCGGTCCAAATCGAAAAACCCTTTCCCAAACGACAAATTTTGGACTGGTCCAAATTGAAAGAGTTTGCAGACGACAATTTTAAATTTGATGAAAATGGCAGAAAGTTCTCAAAAAGGGTAGAAAACACGGTGGGAAAAGGAGAAATTGCTCGTTACGAGCAATTTCTCCTTTTCCCACAGTGTTTTCAAAAGACTTGTACTGCAGACACGTGAAAACCAGGGCTTGTTTGGGAAAGGATTAAACATAGCTAAAATGATCGAAATTGTCTCTGACAGCAGTAGAAAGCATTGTACGAAGCGGAGAAAATGCTGATGACCATCATTTTCTCTTTTTTCAACGATGTTTTAAAGGCCTATTTTAAGAGTCGTTAACATTCGGAATTTTTTGGTAAAGGGTCTAGACCCTTTCTTGGCGGCATACATGAATCTAAAAAATTAAACAAATATTTTGTGAAAAAGTATCATTAATATAAGTCTGTTGGGCTGGCACTTAATGTCATTTTTAACATTATTTCAGTTGTATCGCTGCATCCCTGCACCAAAGCATGCTTTACTTCAGCTTTTCGTTACCGGTACTTCGTTCAACTTTCTTTTGACTGCCTTCTCACATAACCACGACGAAACACTGATCAGCAGTGGGAGAGAAGGAATCCCGTGGCTTCACTATCGTCAGTCATCGGAAAAAAATGTCCGAGCGGGGGTGGGAGGGTCGAGCCAGGTTTCAAACCTCCTACCTTACGGACTGAGCTACCGAGCTCGGCGAGTATTAATTTTCATATTCAAACGATCCAGATTACAACTTGTTGCATATTACGCCCGTGCATGTTTTCCAAATGGGTAAAAAATGTTGTCTTGTAGGAAAGAGTTAAGCGTAAAATATAAGTATGTTGCGCAAGAGAGCTAGGCAAGGAATACCACACACGTTGTTTGGAATAAGGAATGACGTAGTTTATTGCAAACATTTACGGCAGGCTAAAACTTAAAAAAAAAAAATCGCCTCCAGTCATTTAACTTCAATACACAGAAATAAATATTCGTGCCTCCCCAAATGAAACAAAAATATAAAGGGGTGGGTGGGGCGGATAAGGACGAGCTAAAATGTGCCAAGGGAACGTCGAAACACTCTAGTATAGGTTCAAGTGTCACGTGCATAGAACTAGGTTTTGTTACTACCGCTATATGAAACAAGAAAAAAAAAATCGAGGTAAAATACGGGCCTAAAGAAATAAAGACTAAAGAACGCCGGCACATATTGGTTACTTATTTTTCTTTCTTTTTTTAACCGTTATCTAGCTAAATAAGTGAAACGAAACCGTCACGCCGACGGTAAAAATCAAGATTTTGCTATTTCAAAGGTATTTCAGTGGGAAAGATATCTCCTTAACGGGCAATGTAGATCATTAGTTAGCCGAGACCAAGTCTTTACAGAGCTTCCACTATGTACAGGTATGGCATTTTCTTTTTTCGGGAGATGAACCATGCTCGGTAATAACCTTATTTCATCTCACACCCCAATCTTTGTTTCTTTGAAAAACAGTCGAATGGATTAATAGTACCGGTAGTAGATGTGGTGAAAGCGTCTGATTCAAATAACAGCAATAACAGTCAAGGCTACCCGGGATTCGAGCTTTTGTTATGATGCTTTTTTGCAACAATTGGGTAGTCGGGGTTGTGTTGGAGTGAAACGCCGTTCTAACAGCTTAGGTCATATCACGCCGGTCAGTGCACCTACGCATGTATTTCCTGGCTTTCTTCACAAGTCACTGACTACTTTTCCCACATAAATTAGAGGTGAGACAAAAAAAAAAAAAAAACGCCGGAAAGAACGTTTGCCGGGTATCAAACTCACAACCACCAGGTCACGAGTCAGGTACACCTACCACTGAGCTACCTGGGCGAGCTAACGGTTTTCCAGCATTTAGCAAATGGATACCAATAAAATCCTTTGTATACTCATAGGTGTAAAGTTTTGTCTGTTTTCTTCTTATACTGTACCGTTTCGCGGTCTTGAGTCGAAACATTATTGTTAAATTATGTCCAGGATTATCATTACGAGTACATGCATTTTTTTTTTTCACCGCATTTTGGGCACGTTTACCAACGACTTTGTAAAGAGTTTAGATTTCGGAGGAACAACGATCCAATGGTGATTTTACTCTTATTTTCCATGTGCATTTGAAAACAGGTTACATTACAAACGCATAGTTCTAACCATAAATTGTGGACCAGGCAGACTGAGGTTAAATCCATGCAAACGGATCCTTATTATGGGCAACCCTTTGCTGTAATTGTCCTGCAGTCTGATCTTTGATCTACACTGTCCGATGCGGTATTTTCTTTCCGGTGAAATCAACTTTGAAACCGCAATGTTTGGGCTTTTAGTAGTGTGTAGTCGGCAGCTTATGTGTTAACGAAGAAAAGTTTGGAAGTTTAAATATAGGACAACAACAATCTTACTGTGAACACTTGTGATAAAAAGAAAAAAAAAAAAACAATATAAACCTCATGGATGGTTTAACTTTATGCCTTAGACGCAATACTCAGAAGCATGGGATTCTCTCCAAAACAAGAAGAATGGATCTGCAGGATTAATGTAATTGGAAAAGCATAAGGCACCAGTAATGTTTTCCTTTAAATAAAACGTAGACAAGCAAGTGTGTCGTTTTTGTCTTTATTTCTATTATGTAAATATTCAGAGCAGAAAGAAATTTCCTCTTTAATACGCCCATTTTACATTGACTGCTGCAAGCTGTTCTGGTGAGAGAGATCCAGCTTATGTTTAATCTTCAGGATACAACTCCATATGCATTTATGATTAAGACTAGACCTTGTAGAGCTTGCAATCTGATCTCTGCTGGCCGGGGTAAGCTTCAGGGGAGTTCATGCTGATGATTCCATTGGTAAAGCATACATTCTCGTTAAAGAACCAACTAAACTTTGCTTAACTGAATACTAGTAACTTTTTTCTAAATAATACCAAAAAATCGAGACATTCTTAAAAAGTGAATTGAAGATCTATACGTGAGAAGACCACTGTTCTGATAACGGGCTGAGAGAAAATTATCCGTGTTGCATAATGCACACAGTTTATAGTAAAGGGACTAGGGCAGTATATCTGAAAGTCAGGTGGATTGGAGCACTAACAACAATTCAGATTTTACCATTAGACTGATTGTTTGAATGGCATATTACGCCAGTTTCAAAATGAGTTTCAGTAATATCATGTGGACAGATCTATTCTGACATTCACGTGGACTAGGCTCGGTCTCTAAATCACCTCGGACATCCCGCATGAAGAGTGTCCCCATCCGGAATCGAATTAGGATATTTTATGACAAAAACACTCCTTTACCACTGCGTCACCAGGGTTTTGGAACTTATACATGTAAAATTCTACACTAACAACTACCCTGCATAAATTACAGCATAAAACAACAACCTATTGTTGTTGTGCCATTTTTGTGATTTTTGTACTTGGGTGGTGGGGAAATCAAAATAAAAACAAAAGTTGTCTCAACGATATTAACTGATATCAACGATATTACCACGAAACAATAAATTAAAAGATGAAGATCAGACGGTGATCTGCGTGATTTTATATATGATTTGATGAACTCACACAGAAGTGCAACGGTTAAATAAACCATATTTCGTTAAGACCACAGCTGTGTAACAGATGTGTAAAGTACGAGGTTTTTAGTCTTTCAGTTCTTATATAAAAATAAAACAAATCAATGACCATAAAAATGGTACTTTTAGCTTCAGAGTGGAGTTTGATACCTGACTTCAAATCTTTTCTTGTAAATACAGTATATTGCCACAAGAAAAAGGAATGATTTAGATTCTCATGCCTTTTCCTCAGAAAGTCAGAGAAAAAAAAAAAACTGCTCTATGAAACAGCTGTTTCAAAACCCCCAGATTTCTGAACAATAAGTTTATTATTTATGTTTACCATTTATACAGGTTTAGGCATCCGTTGCCATTAAGACGGGATAATGTATCTATAACATAAGAGCCATGCTCTGTGAAAAGGAAACTTAATGAATCTCCGAAAAGTATCGATCCAGGTCAGCCTGCGCAGTCCTAACGGGCTGACCTTGACTGAAACTTTTCGGTATTGGTCAATTTTCTGTATGTCCAAAGATCAGTGTACCTCATGAATAAGTCGGTTGTTACACAACATTGATTTCATGGATCTGTAAGTATGTAATGACATGCTTGGTGTCATGCATCATGGAGATGCATTAAGCCCCCTTTTGCCAGAGCATGGCTCATATGATATGCTGTAGGTAGTTCTCTTTGGGTTGTGAAATAAGAATAAAGTTCATGTTTTTAAGGAAGATAATTCAAGTTATAAGACAGACCTTTTCAATGTGTTGCTTTTCTCTTGCTGCAGATTGGACTATCTCTTATAATACAGAACAAAGGAATTTTTGGGCACGGTTCTAATATACTTTATCATTAAGTAAAGCATCCGCTTCCGACCCGTTTACTCGGATTTTGTTTTACAATGAGTGTCTTTTTGAATCAACTCTATAAAGTCGTTTTCTATCAACAGCATGGAAGGAATAAAGTGTGAATGTAAAGTATAACATGTGAATATGCTAAACCTGGTAACACTGATATTAACTGACTATAGATCTATTGACCGTAATACGATAGCGTCGTCCTTTTCCTGAGTCATTCAACCTTTTTTTACTTCTGTTTCCATGAATTTGAGGTTGTGCCCCAGTTCTTCCTTACATAATTGAATTTGATAGATTTTGTCAAATTGAAAGATTATTTTCTACTTCAGTGGTTCAACAAAGAAAGTAGTTGTATTTCAAAGTCCTCAATGAATGGAAATCCAATAGCCTTGCTAAGTCGTCCACTGCAGAAGGTTATGTAAGTTAAAGAACTTCAATTAGCCCCTGCCTGTCTATCAAAAAAACTGAAGCAACGAAGGATCTAATTAAGCAGTTCATCAGCCATGTAACAAAAGCAATCAACTTGACCTATATCATCTTTTTATAGACCAATAAAATTCTTTAACTTCCCTTGTATTCAATTAGGGTACAAGGACATATTAGAAATGATACAAATACCAGGGATGATTAATTATGTAAATTTTCACTTGTTATGTAGCAGTTTTATAGTTGTCCATCGATGCAAAAGACTTTGACGACATCCCGTTACATGTTCCAGAGAAAGAAAAAATCTTTTAATCAAAGACGAGTGGAATCGATATGCACGTTCGTAGTCCCCGTATATTTATTTAGTTTTACGACATTTATATGGAGGTATAAAAATCTCGAGACAGCGGTACCTGAATGAAGGTCTTCACAAAACGCTAACGTATTGATTATTTAATATACGCTAAACAACTTTTGTATAATTACCATCATCGTCACTGATTAATCTGTTTAACTCTTTACCAAACAACAAAATTCTAGACTGGTCCAAATTGAAAGCATTTGCAGACGACAAATTAAAGGTGGCCCAAATGATGAAATTTGTCATTGATAGGTTAGAAAACATTCTTTTCAAAAGGCCTCTTTCTCAGGATCGTTAAAAGTCGGGATTGTGCGGTAAAGGGTTAAGTAAAAACCATAGATATATTTTCAGAGGGTGCTAAAAGGAGCCGTATGCCAGTCTTTTTTTTTGCATTCCAGTTCTCTTTGTTTGTTTCTTTGTATGTGAGAGGCGAACAATCGCCGGACAGAAAGTTTACCTCAACCGGGTATCGAACTCACAACTACTGAATTACCCGGGTGCCCCCCCCCCCCCCCCATTTCTCTGAATTTACTGAATTTTAAAGCAACACAATTTCTGATTTGCTAATCGAAATGGTATAACCAGTCATAGATTGTGCTACTGTCTAACTCTAAAATTAGAACTAGAGTATTATTTATAATGAATTGAGGATTCAGGAACTGATCTTTGTCTAGATGTTCCGCTTCCACATAATTGTTTCAGTCTCATATTTTCACATTAAAAGCTAATTATCTAGATGGACATGTTTTGTTACAACCAGCGATATGAATTTGGCAGGACAAAGGCTAACAGATTTTAATTCTATGTGTAGCATTGATCCCTAAGATTTCAATCACTGCTACGATAGCGTACAACGTTATTCATGAACATTCATGTTCTCTTCCTTTGCTTAGTAAAGTGTACACATTTCTTTTTTTTTTTTGTTTTTTTTTTTTGTTTAAATCATGAAATAATCATCTTTGAGTTAGAGAAGAGTAATTCAATTTTTGTATTTGCTTCATGACTCCAGACATGAGGTACTGCTTATCAACTAATTTCAAGCTCCTGTATCGCTGAATCTAATTCCTCTTTCGTTGCAACATCGAGTACAGAAATTGATTCATGAAAATATTTGGAATTTCCGTTGTCGTCCGTGTTTGCCACAGAAGAAGATGAAGCTTTTTTTATCATTCAGGATCAAAAGGATTCTTAACTTCCTCTGTTTGACAGATTTTATGAACCGGAAATCAAGCATTTCTAATAAACATGTACTGGTAAAAAGCGAAAGATTCAGAGTCTATAAGTTTTTCTTTTAACAATTAAAATGCAAGTACGACTTCGTAGCCATGTTCTCTGGTAGTTATATAATGGGACTGCTTAGATGGTGTCACATCTGGTGTTTAACAGTGCTTCTTTTGAAGAGCCTGTATGATAATTGAAATGAACCGAATGTTTAATACCTGCAATTGACGGAAAATAAGGCACCGCTGTGCATTTAAGAAGTAGCATATTTTTGTAAAAAATATTTTTAACTTATGCCTATTTGGACATAGAAGTGTTTAATGTCCCAAAGATAGTTCTCAATAAGAAAAATGTCGTGACAATTAGATGACTTTACAGACTCTCCCCTTTATCATTATGATTTATAGCTGTTGATGACGCCATTTAGATTGCATAACAGGTTGAAAGTTGAGGAAGCTACGAAAGAGGCACTACTTGATAACAATCAAAACTATGGTCTTGAAATCACACATTGTCCTATGTTTACAAGCCATTTTGTTGATATTGGGCAATATATGTGAGCCATGCTCTAGAAAATGGGGGCTTAATGCATTTCCGTGGTGCATGATACCGAGCAAGGCATGACATAGTCAGGCATCCTTAAAATTCATTATGTCCAACAACCGACCTTGTCATAAGGTAGAATGATCATTTGACATACAGAAAACTGACCAGTAGCGAAAAGTTTCGGCCCTGGTAAGCCTGTGCAGACAGCGCAGGCTGACCTGAGTCTAAACTTTTCGCAGATGCATAAAGCCCCCTTTTCACAGAGCCTGGCTCATATATTTTTTTTTAAGTTAAAAGAGATGGACACTAAGATAATAATGACCAAGTGTCTGTTGTTTTAGTCTCTCACACTGATGAAATGGTTTCATTTACTAACGCTAGGAAGTAACTTTGGTACTTCACGTGAAAACACATAAGGTTAATCATTCTTGAACAAAATCAAATCTGTCTGATAATGACCTTTTCCAGTTCATTTTCTTGTTTCGATATTTTCGATATTTTAAAGAGATTTAAAGCAGGTTTTAGCACAGATGTTTGTTAAATTTGATCAGAGCTAGAATGACTTAAAAAATATTGGCAACATTGATAATGAAAATGTTAAGCTTTGAAATAAATATGAAACAGAATAAATATATAGACGAATTAATAAATTCAATATTTTACCCGATGTTTCGTAGAACAGTATACCATAATGCGCCAAAAGATGTCTGTATGACATATCAGATAACTGATTGTTGCATGTTTTATTTTTCTGAAGCCATTTTGATATGAAAGGAGTAGGAATCTTGTTAGTGGCCCGCTCATTTGTTTCTATCTCCATGAATAAACTTTTAAATCCTTTGTTCAAATACAACCCATGTGCAATTGTAAAATTTATGGTTTGGAAAATTGCTAACGACATTTTTATAGCGAATTTCATTGTTTTGCCCATCTTTTTTATTGTACAACGATTATTTTATTGATTTTAAGGCCTAATTTTACGTGTTTCAAGATCTTAACAGCAACATTAAACAAGCTCTAGGCGACTGCATCTTGTCGTTGAAGCAAGAGGTACTTTTTTTCTTTTCTGCTCGTTTTTTTTTTTATTACCTTGATGGTGTATCTACCCAAACATTTGATTTGCAACATCAGTGGGTCTTACTGACGGTTTTCAATACCCCATGAAAAAAGCAAGCATCAAATGAGCTTAGTTTTTTGGATAAATGAAATTCTCCTATTCTTGAACTTTATGTCTCAAGTGGTTTTTTACACCAAATTAAACAATGGAAATAAACATATCTATAGTGAACACAAGGGCATTGAGAACGGTCGTGTAACAACAATTCTGCAAATTCGGCCTGTCGGTTTTATCATACTATGCCAGACATCCTTGCGGACAGGCAGACAGACAGACAGAGAGACAGACAGATATAGGATTGTAGTAACTGAGCTGCAACTCTACACTGGACATTGAAATAATATAAAAAGATATATATCCGACATTATTTAGTCAAAAAATATGTAAGGAGGCAGACGAGCTCAAAATTCGGCCGACTAAATGACGAAGAGAGAGAGAGAGAGAGGGGGGCAGATAGGCAGACGAATGAGAAAGGGCAAAAGCAGACATAAACTTTATAATGCACAGTATAAAAAATATTAACTGCAACCCGAGCTGAAAGTACAAGCCGATCTGACACAACTGTTCACCAAATAATCCCTTGAAATTACGAACCTTTGAAAAATATTATAAGAAAATCCACTCATTGCAAAACAACATTTATAGCTGTCCCTCAATGCCCTTGATTAACAGAAGACGTCCTTGTAAATATATTACTGAAAAAGGAGAAAATACTGATAATACATTTTTCCTCTCCCACAATGCACTCGAGCGATTCCAAGACGAATCCCCTTATCTGAGCCATCTATACTTGTTTTCAACTACTTTCAGTATGAAAAGGTCTAACTTGTATCATCTGGTAGGTTCAAGATCACACTGCAAATTCTGTGCAGTCTGATCTTGAACTGCTTTGTCCGACAAAACTCCCATGAGTCGAGCATAGCAGACTAATAGTAGGCATTCTACTATATACATGTACGTAGTACTTAGTCGAACTACACGTTACATTCAGCAAGTTGTTCTTTAAAAAAAAATCAAGTATCGGATGGCATATAAAGTTCGGACATATTTTCTCTCTCTCTCTCTACTTTAAGGTGTGTTTCACTCTAGTATAGATTTCAAATTTCCATGCAGGATATATACAAGACACCTCCGTCACAGGAAGTCACGTTACTAGAGGGAGGGGTATCAAAACCATTTGAAGTGATGTTTATTTCCTTCTATTAACATAGTACCACCTGAAACAAATCACTAGCAAACGACCTTGAAGCGTCATTTTAACGCTTCCTTTCAAGAGAGGAATTAAAAACATGGCTAAGCTTATGGGACAAAAACTGTGAAAAAATTTTCTAACAAGAAATATCTTTTAAAAAAAGTTAGACGCCGTAAATTTGCCAGCAAATAGGCATGTCTATAGTTTTACTACAGGAGCCCTTAGGATAAACATGTCTACATATTTAACCAATCACAAATTTCTATTTATTCATTTTCATTCAGTACCAAAATTTGGGTCAAAAGCCAGCACATTCAGCTACGCCGAAAAGAAAAAAAAAAATAACTGACCTTAACAACGGCATAAAGTTGTGTGAATCCACACGGCATGTGAACGCAAAGTAAAATATAATTATGTTGAGTTCTTTTGTCTGGTTTACTCCATGTAGCAAAAAACAATATGGCGCATACTTTTGTGAATGTTAATCGAGCCCAAGATTTTCTAGGATGATGAAGAAAATACCAAATTGCTTGTCGTAACCCTTTACAAAAGAAAAAAATCATATCCGAGTTTTAATGACCCAACGACCCAGAACAGGGGGGCTTTGGAAAGCATTGCTGAAGAAAAGGGAGAAAATGCTGCTTACCAACATTTGCTCCTTTTCCAGCAATATTTTCTTCGCTTTCAAAGACAAATACTATCATTTGATTGTCTACAAACGCTTCAACCCTCATCCTGCTAAATAATTGAAATGAAATTTTTGAACCGGTAGTAAATAATGCTATTTCAAAATATGTTTTTAGGAAAATAATATATCTCCTTATCGGACGGTGTAAATTGAAGATCAGACTGCACGTTCCGTGCAGTATGATCTTGAGCTACACTGTCCGCAAAAGGTCAGTGATTCACGCTTAGCAGCCTAAGGATTAAATTTCAAAAAGTCTTTTAAGTTTTGTCCTCTGATGAAGAGTTAGTTTTGGTCGTGGTATCTTGCAGCATCTTGAATAGGGAAGATCAAATCCAGACTGAATGTTCTGATCAGTCTAATTTTGGCTTTTATTGTGTGCAAAATAACTGTGTTCAGCAAGTTAATCCTTTACCACACACTCTCGGCTTTTAACGACCCCTTAGAAGAAAGCTTTGTGGGAGAAGGAGAAAATGCTGGTAACCAGCATTTTCTCCTTTTCCCACAAAGTTTTTTACCCTTCCTAAAATGAATTTCAAGTTTCCAGTATTATTCATTTTGTCGTCTGCAAATGCTTTCAATTTGGACAAGTGTAAAATTGTGTTGTAAGGTAAAGAGTTATGGGCTATGCATTAAAGTCTGTCAAACAGTTGTAGATCAGCCTCCGAAAAGACACGTTCTGTTTTTATCACCGAATAACTGCAATTACGTCTAATATCACCACGGAGAAAGTCTCGTCCTCATATTAACTCTTCACCAAACGACAAAATTCTAGACCAGTCCAAATTGGAAGCGTTTGCAGACGACAAAAAATAAATGTGACTGAAAAGTAGAAATTTGTTTAGGGATGGATAGAAAACATTGTGGGAAAAGGAGAAAATGCTGGTTACCAGCATTTTCTCCTTTCCCCACAATGTTTTCAAAAGGCCTCCTTCTCAGGTTCGTTAAAAGTCGGGATTGTGTAGTAAAAAGGTTAAAGTAGTAATCATCGTAATAAGTCTTAACGCGAGTTAAACAGCAAAATCGCTGCCCTTTGAAATACCATCTTGGTACTTTATTCAGTCCTATTTGATGTTTTTGTATTACATACGATTCGCGCTCTGGCGAAAGGGGTCTAAAAGATCTCCGTGATGCACTTTATCAAGCAAGTCATTACGTCATTATAGATCCATAAAATTTATTTGGTATAACAACCGACTTAACCCTTTCCCAAACGACAAATTTTGGACTGGTCCAAATTGAAAGAGTTTGCAGACGACAATTTTAAATTTGATGAAAATGGCAGAAAGGTCTCAAAAAGGGTAGAAAACACTGTGGGAAAAGGAGAAATTGCTCGTTACAAGCAATTTCTCCTTTTCCCACAGTGTTTTTAAAAGACTTATACTGCAGACACGTGAAAACCAGGGCTTGTTTGGGAAAGGGTTAATATTGAGCTAGAATGGTCCTTTGACATGCAGAGAATTTTCCAAAATCAAAAAAGTTTCGATTCAGGCCTGCGAAAGCTGATCTGGGTCGATAATTTTTGCAGATGCATTAAGTTCCCTTTTCACAGAGTAAGCTCCAATATAAAAAACATATTTTTTTCCATGATTGAGCGATATTAAAGAACGGTTTTATTTTCTTTCATTTTAACATGTTTTTTTGATGTTTTGCCACCTGTTTATATGTTTCGGGGGAATGTCGATAAGTTATATATCAAAAACTAACTGTGCGAGAAATCATACGTTTATAACTTGAACATTGTTAGACGGTTTTTTTTTTCTAAACATGCAAATGTATCTGAGAGACAGACTGTGACAGCGACAGAAAAACAGACTCTGAATCTACCTCAAAGAGAGAGAGAGAGAGAGAGAGAGAGAGAAAGACAGAGAGACAGAGAGAGAGAGAGAGAGAGAGTGGGAGTATTATAATACAATGTTTAACTCTTTACCCGGCCGTAAAATTTAAGATATATTTAAGATAGGATTCAAAGATATACCTTTAATCGTAGTATTTGTCTGTGTAAGAGTAGATGACAAAAAATGGAAAAGAAGGTACTGTTGGCTACCAGTATTTTCCCAGAATTCAAAGATATCCCTTTTATCATGGTATGTGTCTTTAAAAGAGTAAATGACATAAAATGGAAAAGGAGGCACTGTTAGCTACCAGTATTTTCCCAAAATTGAAAGATATGCCTTTAATCGTGGCATTTGTCTATGAAAGAGTAGATGACAAAAAATGGAAAAGGAGGCACTGTTGGCTACCAGTATTTTCCCAAAATTCAAAGATATGCCTTTAGTCATGGTATTTGTCCATGAAAGAGTAGATGACAAAAAATGGAAAAGGAGGCACTGTTGGCTACCAGTATTTTCCCAAAATTCAAAGATATGCCTTTAATCATGGTATTTGTCCATGAAAGAGTAGATGACATAAAATGAAAAAGGAGGCACTGTCGGCTACCAATATTTTCCCAAAATTCAAAGATATGCCTTTAATCATGGTATTTGTCCATGAAAGAGTAGATGACATAAAATGGAAAAGGAGGTACTGTTGGCTACCAGTATTTTCCTAAAATTCAAAGATATGCCTTTAATCATGGTATTTGTCTATGAAAGAGTAGATGACATAAAATGAAAAAGGAGGCACTGTCGGCTACCAATATTTTCCCAGAATTCAAAGATATGCCTTTTATCATGGTATTTGTCAATGAAAGAGTAGATGACATAAAATGGAAAAGGAGGAACTGTCGGCTACCAGTGTTTTCCCAAAATGTATTCAAGGGCCCTCTTCATCGGAGTCGTGTTAATTCTTAGGCTTTTGAGCACGACTTAACGACGTTTCCTGGACAATGTAGATCAAGATCAGACTGCACAGAACGTGCAGTCTGATCTTTGATCTGCCATATCCTAAAAGGAGATATTCAAAAACAAAGGGAAAAAAAATTAACTTTGATGTAGCAAAATTTCGGTTTTTACAATGGGCTTGACAGTTTGATTTAACATATTCAGCAGGTTAAGGGTTAGCATTGGACTATGTTGTAAAGAACTGAAAATATTTACTAGGGTACAACGGCAGGCAGCATATCTATCCAAGCAGTTATGCATGCTATTTTCTTAGCACTGTGCACATCTTTTTTTGTCACAGACGCTTCTAGCTTCCCCAAATAAATAAAGTCGACACAATGTTAGGCGGTGAGAAAGAAACAAAGGACTCCTGTTGCTATAACGTCATTAATCCCATCTATTACTTTTCCCAAGCCTTGATTCGCAACAGGTCACCTGTTGGGATCCGCGACATTTCGTCGAAACCCACGTTCATCGAAAACGATCCCTGGCCCTGACACTTACCCTAACCCAGACAAACTGTGGCTCAAATCTTCCTCAAAGACAGAGCTTTTAATGAAATAAATTTAGGAGTTAGCAATCGGCATTTTAAGGCAAACATGGGTTTCAACAAAACACCCTTTCGACGAAATATTGTGCACCCCGCACCTGCTGAAGTGACCAAACAACAGTCGCTGAAAACATTTTCAGTTTGACTAAGCAAAGTTTCCTTGTAATCAAATATTTGCTGACATATCACACACTTTCTGTAGCCAAGGAGAAAGTCTAGTTTATTTTTGTTGTTGTGTGATTTAAAAAGAGACTTCTTTTTAGTAACAAACGTCTCTCACGCGTAATTTTATGGCAGCACTGAAAATGATATTCTCTGACTTTCATTTGAACCGTGCTCTAAGAACAGGGGGCTTAATGTATCTGCAAAAACGATCGACCAGGTCAGCCTGCGCAGTCCGCGCAGGCTGACCTGGGCCGAAAGTTTTCGCTACTGGTCAATTCTTTTGTATATCAAAGGACCATTCTACCTCATGATTAATTAAGTCAGTCGATACAAAAAGTCGCTATTATGGAACCATAAGGTGATGGCTTGATAGGTATAATGCATCACGAAAATGCATTAAGCTCCCTTTTGCCAGAGCATGATTCAGTTGTAAGTGGCACCAGACTAATCCATGACACTTTACAAAACGATACAATTTTAGGTTTGCCGAATTTGAAAACATTCGCAGACATTCGCAGACGACAAACTGAATCTGACTCAAATAAAAAAAAAAAGTTTCTAAAAAGGTAGAAAACACTGTGTGGAAAAAGAAGAAATTGCTGGTAACCCACATTTTCTTCTTTGTCCACACTGGTTTTAAAGTCTGCTTCCTGAGGGCCTTTGAATTTTGGGTTTATGTGATAAAAGATTCATTCTTAAGCGGACGACAATATTTTAGACTTTTTCTTCTTCTTTTTTATATTGAAAGAATCTACTGACGGTCAATGCGGTTTCGTATGATGGTACATGACTGTAACTATCTGTCTTTGAAAGGACAGAAAACATTGTTGCAACCAAGTACAGCCATAGAGGTATAACCATATCGACTTTATAATTGTGCATATCGCAATTTGTAATAATACAAAATATTCGTTACTTTGATAAATCCATACAGTTCTCATAGTCGGGTGCCCTTGAAACAAAGAGAAACTTTTTTTTTTTTGTAATAATTGAGCCAAGCTCCGTGAAAAGGGGCTTGATGCATCTGCAAAAAGCATCAATCCAGGTCAGCCTGCGCAGTCCGCGCAGGCTAACGTGGGCTGAAAATTTTAGCTGTTGGTGAATTCTATGTATGTTGAAAAACCAATCTACCTCGTGATGAAGTCGGTTGTTAAGACAGGTAGCTATTATTGATCCATAATTATGCGATGGTTTGATTGGTATTATGCATTAAGGAGATGCATTAAGCCCCCCTTTGCCAGAGCATGGCTCATATGATTTGATGTATAGTATCAGGCCGAGTAGCATAACTCGCTAATAAACGACAAGATTTTAGGCTGCTCTAGATACAAAAGCATTTGCATATGACATAATTACGTGGTTCAAATTGTGGAATTTATCCCTAAATATGTAAAAAAAAACAACGTGGAAAAAGAAGAAAATGCTGGCTACCAGCATTTTCTTCTTTTCCCACATTGTTTTTACAAAACTATTATTTAAGATTGTTAAAACTCGGGATTTTGTGGTAAAGGATTAATGTACAGGACTGTTTAGAACATTCTAGTTGCACTGACAGCAACTAGAAAAGGCGGGGTGTTGAAATAGTTAGGGCGTGGTTAAAAGTAATTCATCTACAAACCACCTTGTAGGTGAATTTCATCTCTAAAGGAGAAGGCAATAGTTTAAAATGTTAAATATGAAATAATATATCACCCAAGAAAACACCTTACCTCCTCATTTTCCCGCCTTTGTTTTGTTTGTTTGGTCTTCTACAGGGTTAGTTCCCTTTATAGGCCCCCCATTTCAAAAGGAGACTACCTTGTGTTTCTCCTTGGATTTTATGGTGGTTGCCATCCAGCATGAATGGAGAGGTTTTCGTTTTGAATGAACAATTCCCACATGCTCTGGTCCTGGAAATACACATAAAACAGAGGGAAAATGCATAAAAGGCATGCTGGGTAGGAGAGTTGATTGAATTTTATTGGGAAGGGGTAATAAACAAAAATGTGCTGATAATGATTTACTGTTCCACTGACAAGAAAAAACATATGATATTACTTATATCGGAAACGTAATCCGCCGTAAATATTACCTTAACAACTAAAGCAATCCAAAGTATCTTGCTTCCTGCGGTCAAAGGTCAGAGAATGAACGTAAAATGGCGCTTGTGAGATACTAAAAGTTAATAGATACTGCTTTTTTGATAAGGTTTTTCGTGCGTTTTAAAATGTTTCATTATCGTAGAATTGTTAAAACGTGTTTTGATTAACGATAATGTATTCACTATTGAAGTAGTGGGTTATTTAATTGCAAAAAAAGGTATCAGATTAAACATAGTAATGACTAGATTTATTAATCCCGAAACAGGATAAAAAAAAAGTGCAGTTGCCTGGTATTTCCATGCCCAAAACATGTCAAAGTAGTGGACATTGTAGATCAAGATTACACTGCATGTTTTTGGGGTGTGATCTTGATTACTTCATGTTTTTGCAATGCAGTCTTGTCTGGTAACTGCGGAAGAACAGTGTTTGCTTTAGTAAACAGCAGCAACCAGCATTTTCTCATTTTCCCGACAATTTACCCTTTTAATATCACATATAGTACTTGAGCAACATTTAACTTGTCGTCTGCAAATTTATTCAATGTGGACAATGTGGACAAACCCCCAAAAATTGTCATCTGGTGCTGCGTTTAAATGACCTCTAGGTACCTAAATGATAGATGAACTAAATGGTTGGTTGATTTATTTATACATTCCATCGCTCGCTCAATGGTTTGTTTGTTCGTCCATTTATTAATTCAATCATACACTCTTTGAATCAGTTTATTCCTTAGCTATCTTCTGGTAATTCCCTTCTTTTTCCGCCCCCGATATATATCGTAATGTAATTTCACACTTTAAACATTACGTTTATTCTTTGCTACTTGTGTTTGTTGTAAAGAAACATGATCAAATACGTACAAATCATGTTTTTAAACCTAAGGCTTCTACGCGCGACTCAATTGCCTTTTCGGACTGTGTAGATCTAAGATCAGACTGCACAGAATGTGCAGTCTGATCTTGGGTCTACACTGTCCGATAAAGCGTGTTTGTTGTAAAGCAACATGATCAAATACATACAAATCACGTCTTTAACCCTAAGGCTTCTAAGCGCGACTCAATCGCCTTTTCGGACTGTTTAGATCCAAGATCAGACTACACAGAATGTGCAGTCTGATCTTGGGTCTACACTGTCCGATAAGGCGATATTCCGCCCCCTCCCCCCAAAAAAATAGTTTTGCAATAACCAGATTCAGAATTTCATCGTCGTCATGAAGTTTCATTTAAGTTACTTAAAGTTTAGCAGGTAAAGGGTTTTGAGTTCGCAGTCAGAACTTTTTTCTTTTCATATTTTGCCGTATAGTATTTTGCTTCCGCTCAGAGCTCGAAAAGAAAACGAGCCATGCTCTGACAAAGGGGGGTTAAATGCATCACCGTGATGCATTGTACCAATCAAGCCATCACATAATTATGGATCCATAATAGCTACTTACAAAAAAAATCAATCAAACAAACAAACAAACGACAGAATCAGCAGGTCCTTGGTCCTTTACTGGTCCTTGGACATAAAGAAAATTGATCTATAGTGAAAAGTTTCGGCCCAGGTCAGCCTGCGCGGACTGCGCAGGCTGACATGGGTCGATACTTTTCCCAGATGTATTAAGCCCCCTTTTCACACAATATGGCTCAAATAGTTTTCTATCAGTCGATTAATCTTTTTGGAGACTCAAAATATCCATCTCCCCTAGATCAGATACCTTTTGAAACTAACAACGATCAATAAATTCGTATATGATCACAATAATGTGACCTATCCTTACTTTAGAACACATGTGTGTAAAAAGACAATAAACTTTGTGAAGTTTTCGTCAAATGACTCTTCTTCTGTACTGTTCCATCCTAAAAGAAACGGACATATTTTATGGCAGAAGGGAAATGTACGCTCCAGTTTTTTCTCCATTGATGATACCAACTATTGTTTTCTTATTCCTTGCATATTTGAATTATAACTAGTATACTACACTATGACAGAAAAAAGTAACTGTTCTCTAAAAGATGTCTAAATGGCTTGAGTACTGTGGCATTTAGAATGAAATCGAAACTCGAATATATGCACCATACGAGTATGTAAATTTGCCAGTTACCGACTGTAATTTTCACGACTTTTGCACCCATTTTCATGGTAGACAATATGGGCATATCTTGGTGGAGAGGGGTCATACAATTTCTACCTTTCTTATATATAATTATGTCATGTCAATGTTTCATTCAAGAAGTACTTTGGCACTTTTCTAACCTTTTAAGCTTAAACTTTTTTTCCTGTTTATCTCTTTTTTTTTTTCCTCGTGTATTTTTTGTATTTTTGTTGTTCCAATGTTTGCCAATTTGGCGGAAAAAAACAATAAAATAATAATAATGGTGACCTTATCGTAAAATGCATGATCCCCTGTCCCGCTTATTCTGTGATTGTATTTTCAGTGTTGTTTAACCCTGTACCACACAACCCCCAAGATTTAACGACCTTGAGAAAGAAGATTTTTGAAAGCATTGTAAAAAAAAAAAAAAAAAAGAGAGAGAAATTGAGGGTAATCAACATTTCCTCCTTTCCCTACAATGTTTCTTTGCCGTTCCGAAGCAAGGTTTTGTTTGAGTCTCATTTATTTTGAAGTCTGAAAACATTTTCAATTCGCACAAGTGTAAAAAGTTTGGCGTTTTGGTACAAAGTTAAACATGTTTAGTGAGAGAATAGGTAAAGGGTTGTATAGACATTAATATTGTACTCCAGTAAGGGATATAATCTTGAACAAAAGGCAATTCTTTTACCCCTAATTTAGGCATCTCAAAATTATTACACACACATTCTACCTATATAATCAATCGCCTTCGAGACAGGAAAATATGTGGTTAAAGGGAGGTAACTTTGTTTAAAAGCTCAACACCTGATATAACTTATCTCCCTCTATATACTTTTACTTGTATTTATCCGTTATATAAAATGTGTCTGGAATTATTCTTTTTGGCTGTGAAAGGGTAGAAAACATTGTCGTTACCAGCATCTTTTGTTAAATTCTACATGGCTTCCAAACGTGTTCAGCTCTATCAATACAAAATCTTACTTACTCATGTTACTACATTGCCACTGATATAAACATGGTAAGTTTTATTAATGCTAAGGTACGATGCTCAATAAAGGACCACATGCGACCTAAAGTAAACAATTTACAGGTCAAATTGCAGGCAAAGTTAATTCACCCAACATAAATGTATAAATATGGATATCTTAGTAAGACTGACTCTGTAACAGTACAGTCTGTCAAGGTTCCTGTCGATGACGGGAAAAAAACGAATCTAAAACTAGAATTAAAGTAATATTAACGTTAAATAACAAAACTTTCTTGAATTTTCGCCGAGTTTTTTATGCTTAAACGAATAGGTCAAAACCTCTTCTGTCACTGGTTCATGCATTAGACAGATAAATATGTCATATCTTTATTGAATAATGAAGATGTAATTGTGCGTTTTGCTTAGTCTGATTCGAGTCTACAATATTTGCTATCGTCCTCTTATATCAGAAGCATAACTCAACTCTTTATCACGCAATCCTGAGTTTTAACAACCCCGAAGGCGAGGGCTTTTGAAAACATATTGGAAAAAAAGTTAAATATGCTGGTAAGCAGCCTTTTTCCTACCCCAACAATGGACTTCAACTCATTTGTATTACTTTCAAATTTATCATCTGCAGATGGCTTGGAATTTGGAAGAGTCTACAGGTTGTTGTCTGGTAAGGGGTTAACTGATTCATATGCTGGCATTGGTCTTAGTCTGGTACCCCGCCGTACTTCAAGAGTACGTCAGGCAAAGCGCAACAATGGCGGCCCCCATTGGTAATATGCAGAGGAGGCGGGGTATTGTTATTTCACATGATCAGATCGGGTCACAGCCTGAATTCAAAACAAATAGCTTGCAATAAAGAAATGGCAGTGAGTTTTTCCCCATGTCATTCTTATTTAGCAAGAAAAACTACATATCAGAAATGCTCTAAGTATCCGAAATGTTAATGGACCTATATAACGTCCGAAAACAGGGCTACTTTTAAAATGATTCATAGTCAAATTTATGTACAAACCATACTACAATAGCACGTTTTAGATTCGGTAATGTATTTCTTGTACAAAATTGATCTCGTTTTATTCACCGATCAAACTGGATCACACGAAATTGGGGAAAACGGGGAAGCATACAGAGGTAAGCTCGAGAACGTCTAGGAGGCCGCCATTATTGCGCTTTGCCTGACCCGATAACGTAGTGGTAGGGGCAGGTAATCCAGACTACATGGTCTTTGCTAGTGACGTAGTCTATATCCCAACAAAAAGGGCTTACATATTTCGTGGCAGAGGCACGACTGAGTATCCATCTCCCAGATGGAAGACGTTCAACTTTAACTTACTCTTTAATCCTTTAGCACACAATCCCGAGTTTTAACTACCCTAAAAAAAAAAAAAAAAACAGGCTTTTGAAAACATTGTGGGAAAAGGAGAAAATGCTGGTTAGCCAGCATTTTCTCCTTTTCCCACAATGTTTTCTATCCTGTCAAAGACATAAATCACAATCTGAGTCACAATTAATATGTCGTCCGCAATTGCTTTCGATTTGGTTGAGTCCAAATTTTTGTCATTTGGTAAAGAGTTAATCCTTTACCAAACAATCCGATGTTCTATCGAGCATCATAGAGAAGATTTTTATTAAGCACCTTTGTGAAAAACGGAGAAAACGTGGTAAACAGCATTTCTCATTTTCCCTCATTTTTAGCCCTAATCGTTCAGTACAATAGCTGGCATTATTACTTCCACTTAATAAATACGAATGAGATATGCTCTAACCCTTTGGCACCCAATCCCGAGTATTAACGAACCAAAAGAAGAAAGCTTTTTCGAAAACTTTGTAGGAAAAGAAGAAAATGCTGGTAACCAGCACGTTCTCCTTTTCCCACAATGTTTTCTACTCTGTCAAAGATAGAAGTCGCCATTTGATCAACATTTCATTTTTCCTCAGCAAATGCTTTCAATTCGGCTCAGTCCAAAATTTTATTGTTTGGTAAAGAGATACGAAATGTTGGGGTGGCTGTGTAAATATATCAGCGCAGCCTGAAACATTTATATTTTGAAATGACGGATGTGTCAGTCTGTTTGTCTTCAACCAGAGCCCAAGCTATGGGCCTTCGCTGTATTTGTCTGGCTTCTCTCAGTGCCCTTTTATGTCGACATGCTTGCTGTGAGATCAGAGACTGAAATTATCGTTTTAGATATTTTTGAAATATCGTCTGCCAATGCTTTTGAATTTTTAGAGTTTAAAAATTTATCGTGTTGTAAAGATCGAAAGAAGGATGAAAACTAAACCTCTTAAACAGCGGACTGTGCTCCGTACTAAATATTCCGCGTCATTGTTGAATGACTCTATGGTGTTTAACGCCATCTTCAACATTATTTCAACTATATATCGCGGCGGCCAGTGCACCTATCCATGCTTTCCTGGAATTTCTTTTACCAGTACTTCACACAATATTCTTTCCAATCCACTGGCTGCTTTCCCACATAACCATCATCGAAACAATGGTCAGCGGTGAGAGAGGAATGAATCCTGTCGCAATGACTATCATCAATCCTCGGAAAGAAATTGGCCAAACCGGGGATCGTACCAGCGACCTCCTGTTCTCAAGTCCTGTGCGCTACCTACTGAGCGACGGGGCTTAGCCATTCCGCGTGAAGTAGAAATACCCAAACAAATAATGATTTTTCACACGAGTTTTTTTTTTTTTTCATTTCATTAACCCTTATCATGCTAAATAAAAGGAGTCGAAGCTTTCAAGCCGATAGCAAAAACCCATACTTCCCTATTTCGGAGGTATTTTTGGAAGAAAGATATATCCGTATCGGAGAGCGTAGATTCAAGATCAGACTGCACGTTCTGTGCAGTCTGATCTTGATCTACGCTGTCCGCAAAAGGTCAGTGGGTCGCGCTTATCAGCCTAAGGGTTAAAACATATTCATTATCATTTCAAGGACAAAAGTAATCCTTTGGACCTCATTGTACTTTGTTCGCCTACAAATGAGCCATGCTCTGGCACAAGGGGGCTTAATGCATCGCCGAGATCCATTATACCAAAGCAAGTCATCACATGATCATGGATTCGCAAAAATTCATGTTGGTTAACAACCGACTGAATCGTGAGGTAGATTGGTCCTTCCAGAGGCAGAAAACTGACCATTAGCAAAAAAGGTTTCGGCCCAGGTCAGCCTGCGCGGACTGCGCAGGCTGACCTGAGTCGATACCTTTTAGCAGATGCATTTAGCCCCCTTTTCACAGAACATAGCTCAAATGCTTTGAATACAGGCAATTTTTATTATTTTGTTGTCTGGCTAAGAGTTAACTCTTTGCCATCCAACAAAAATTTGGAGTCGTCCAAATCGAAAGCATTAAATTTTGCAGACGACCATTCAAATTTGTCTGGAATTATACTTTTTGGCTGTGAAAGTGTAGAAAACATAGTGGTTACCAGAATTTTCTCTTTTTTTCCAACAGTGTTTTCAAAATGCTTTTTTTTTTTTCATCAGGGTCGTTAAAACTCAGGACTGTGTGGTAAAAGGTTAACTCTTTACCAAAAAGCAGGAATGTAGATTTGTCCAAATCAAAAACACTTGCACACAACCGATTAAATATTGCTAAAATGGTGGGAGTGCTCCTTGAAACGGAAGAAAACATTATCAGAAATGGAGAAAAATACTGGTTAACCGCATTTTCTCCATTTCCTACAATGATTTCAAAGACCTTCATCATAATGTTCGCCAATACTCTAGAATGTTTCGAGGGGAGATTTAACTCAGACTGTAATGGCGAAAGGTTAAGAATACAATAAAATTTTACTATCTAACACCAAACATCCATTTTTCTCGATTCCTAAACAAGCCATAAACGGATATAAAACTCCTTACACTATGTTTGAGCTTATACGTCCAAGCCATAAAATCGGGGAAATTAAAGCGGTAATTTGCATTTATAAGGACATTCTCCTCTTTGATGCTACACTTTTATGAGATTTCACATTTAAATCGCTTTTAAAAAGTCTGGGATTACGTGGACAAATCGCGATCATTTATTGCTTGTAATATGTTTCAAGTGCAAGTAGGATCAGAAGAAAACGTAAAGGGAGGTAAGCCATACCTAGTTATTTCAATTCGCGTTTTAGTTGCCTCCCTTGTTTTGCTGATAAACGCATCGATTTTGAAATCGGGTCATGCCAGTTTTTTTTAACCCCCTGAAGGTGCTGATCACACCGAAAAATTCAACGACAATGCAATGCAGGGCCAAAGCCTGTTATCGGTGAAAACAAGGAAATACTCTTTACTAAATGACAGAAATTTAGACTCCTCTAAATTCAACGAGTTCGCAGATGACAGATCTAAGAAAACGAATGAGCCATGCTCTGTGAGAAGGGGGCTCAATACATGTACATCTGCAAAAAGTATCGACACACGTCAGCCTGTGCAATCTGTGCCGGCTGACATGGGTGGAAAGGTTTTGGCGTTGGTCAGTTTCTGCATGTCAAAGATCCCAGATCTAGTCGACTGTTAGAGAAATTGGATTTTATGGATTCATAGTTATGTAATGACTTGCTTGGTATAATGCATCACGGGGATGGATTAAGCCCCCACCCCTTCCCCTTTGCCAGAGCTTGGTTCATTTGAATCTATACTCCGGAGTTCGAACCTAGGCCTAACATAAAAGAATCTTAGGTTTACGGAACACTATTCCTAATGATATAGTTCTCTTTTTTAATTATCCTTATTTTTGGTTCTTGGTTGAAAATCCACCAACCATCCTAAACCTTATTGTTATTCTAAATAATAAAGACTGAGATTTCATTATCGCTTCTACTAAACAGATCGACAGTCGACAAGTTTAGAACAGTATTTGAAATGATTCTGGGTTCGTACTGACCTTCGGTTTAGCCAATCGGAAATTCTGTTACTTTAAAATTTAGAAAATCTTGGAGAATAAGACTAAGAATGTTCTCAAGAATGGTAGTTGAATGTGGATCCTGTTAGACAACAACCATATAGGATACTTGATTAACCCTTAGGCTGCTTATCGCGACCCACGGATCTTTTGCGGACAGCGTAAATCAAGATCAGACAGCACAAAACGTGCAGTCTGATCTTTGATCTACACTGTCCGATAAAGAGAAATCTTTCCTCCAGAAATACCCTTGAAACAGGAAAATCTTAGGCTTATACTATCGGATTGGAAGTTTCATTTCTTTTATTCAGCAGGATAAGGGTTAAGGCTGCAGACTTTCCTTCATACTTTATCAAACTCTTCACTGAACAAACCTGAAATTTTACAACCCTGACAGAGAAAAGTTTTAGAACATTGTGGGACCAGGACAAAAAAAAGCTGGTAACTGGAAACCACGTTTTCTCTTTTTTTTTCCCCATTATACTTTCTAGTTTTTCTATGACAAACGCAATCATTAAGCTTTATTCACCCTGTCGTCTGGTCACATTCCTGTGCGTTTCCCTAGAGATGACCGAGGTTCAGCAATGATGGTTGAGACTACAGCCAAAATCTCATCGAAATGTTCTACTTAAACAAACAGTTTTCTTTTTTCTTAAATCTTATTCTTACCATCTTCAAAATACGAATAATAGAGACCTTGATGTAGTACAAGAAAGTCAAAAAAGGGGCATAACTCTGTCAAAATGCTTTAATGGTTACCTATCCTTCTTGTGCAGGTTCTTATCTTGATAATTAACACTTAAGCTGCTGAATAAATGGCACACAAATTTCTACTCAATACTAAACGCCCAACTATTGCGGTTTAAAAGTTGATTTCACCGGAAAGACAATATCGTATCGGACAGTGTAGATCAAGATCAGACTGCACAGAACGTGCAGTCTGATCTTTGATCTACACTGTCCGCAAAAGGTCAGTGGGTCGCGATCAGCAGCTTAAGGGTTATGAACTTGTCCAAGTTTGAAGCAAATATTTCAGTTATAACAGAAATGTCATAAAATGCCAAAGTTTTCGCACAACGATGATGACGACGCAAGGGCTAAGAAAAGTTTTCACACAACGACGATGACGATGACGCCAGGGCTAAGGAAAAAAAAAAAAAAAATCCTATCATTATTTCTAAGAAAACCTAAGGTTCCTATTCAATGTATAAAACTTAAAAAAATATATAATAATAATAATAATAATAATAAATAAATAAATAAATAAATAAATAAATAAAATGACATAAAAAAGCATCATGTTTTTCCACGATATTACTTATATGTTTAAAAAAAAAAGTCATATTAAGTTAAAAGGAACAGTTCAAACCTAAGAAAATGATTACAAAGAAAAACAAGAAAAAGAATTTCCAACAATAACATATAATTCATATAAGGAAGAAAACAAACATTTCCCCTAAATGCACGGTAAGCGTAGAAGCAATATCATTCTACAAATTTTACATACTCTGACCTGAATTATCCCTCCCCGAAAGAACAATTTTCTACGACCACAACACTTTTTTTTTAAGTTGACGATTTTCATTTGAACTGTGCTCTGGCAAAAGCGGGTTTAATTCATCTCAGTAAAGCATTATGCCAAGCAAGACATCACCTAATTATGGATCCATAAAATCCATCTTGTCAAACAATCGTCTGCATCATGCGGTAAAATTATCTCTTGACATGCGAACGTTTTAAAGATAGCGAAAAGTTTCGGCCCATGTCAGCCTGTGCGCACTGTGCAGACTGGCCTGGGCCGATACTTTTCGCTAATACATTACTCCCTCTTTTCATAGATCGTGGATCATTTATTTTTTAACCAATCGTGTAACTGTTTCTGGCGCAATTATTGACCATTGACCTAAAAGGCCTTACGTGAACACGATTTATAATCATTCTTTAAAACGAACAAACAATACCATTTTTTTTTCCTTTAAAAACGCCAGGACTATCCCCTACTGAAACCTCTCGTAAGCAGGGACAACTATGCTTTGGGCTTTCTTGGAATGTGTAGTGGGCAAACTCTAGTAAGATCCATTTTGAAAAATAAAATTATACGACATTGCTTAAAAATTATGGGGACTGCCATATCATGAACAGTCTACACTATCTCTACAGTTATAATGAAACTCCTCTGGACAACACCTGACTGCTTGTACCATAATTGATAACTCATAAAAATAATTCATTGAACAATTAAATGAATAGTTAGATAAATAATATTCCAATAAATCACTGACTGTCTGCCTGACAGACTGCCTGACTGACTTATTGAAGAATTAGTAGTTATTGATGTAGTAGTAGAGGTGGTAGTAGTAGCACAATTTTTTCCTTTTCTTCTTATTATTACTATTATTATCTTTACTTTATACTTTATTCTTTATTACTCCCATGTACAAATTATGCAAAAAGGGAAAATGTGCAAGAAATAAAAAAAAAAAAAAAAAAAACAATATTAGTCCTGTAATTAACCCTTTACCACACAGTCCCGAGTTTTAACGATATTAAGAAAGAAAGCATTTGAAAACAATGTGGAAAAAGGAGTAACTGCTGATTACCAGTTTTTCCTCCTCTTTTCACAATGTTCTCTACCTTTCAAACACTGTTTTTATAACTTTGGTAAATTGCTAACAGGTTTCGCAGTGCAGAGTAAAAAAAAAACAAAGAAGACAACAGTAAAATTATTATCAGTTGCGATAACATGCGATAACAGCGTAGATACTGTTGGATTGGGGGGGTGTCATTTTTGGCTGTAAATGTGAAGAAGTCCACTTTATATAATATTTCCAAGAAGAATGCAAACAAGTGCATACCATTATCATCATCTTCTCCATGATCATCCTCATCATCATCATCCAGCATATAGCATAGTGTTTAAGAAAAAAAAAAACTTGGTAGGTATGATAGCAAAATCTGTACACGACAGCGTTCATTTCTTGGGAAAAAAACAGTATTCTGGTATTAATACTATACTGGGTGACAAGTAAACCCTCGTGAGTATGTTTAAACGTTAATCATCAAAGTCACGACAGCCTAAGCCTAAGATTAAAACGTGAAAAAAAGGGGGAAAACATTCAAAAACAATTTATATATAAACGATTTTCGGAATGATGATATCGTCGGTGGGTCTAATGAATGAAAAAAAAATCTAGTTCGGCCAAAAGAAGGCACTTAATAATAACAACAAAAATGACAGATTATGGACAATTTTAACCATATTATACAGTTAGGAAAACATTTTCTTTTTTCAGTTACACTCCCTAACTTGATGTGGATGAAAAAAAAAAAGATATTTGAGCCGTGCTCTGTGAAAAGCGATCTTAATACATCTAGAAAAAAACAACGAAGGAGGTCAGCCTGTGCAGTCCGCGCAGGCTTACCTGGGCCGAAAACTTTTTGCTACTGGCAATTTTTTTTCTGGATGTCAAAGGACCATTCTTCCTCATGATTCGATCGGTTGTTACATAAAATAAATTTTATGGATCCGTAATTATGTGATGCCTTGCTTGGTGCGTTGTATCATAGAGATGCATTAAACTCCCTTTTGTCAGGGCCTGGCTCATTTGTTAGATCAAGGGGCATATTTTCATTTTTGATTAATATCGACCAAGTTTTCTGAAATGACATTAATAAAATACAGTTTGACTGTTGGAACACATCAAAAATATTTTTTGTAGGATTCGGTAGTTTTGGAGTATGGCTTTAACCTCGTCTCCAACCACATGTTCTGGATCTTTAATCCAATACTGAGACGGGGTCACCCTTGTTAACATCATGACACAAGTACTGGCTTAATTTCTCAGCCACAGTCACCGTGAGTGATGACGCTGAGAGGTACACATCCGAGCTCCAGATAGAGGGAGTGATTTTGATTTCAAAATTGAAAATATTGATTATTTTCCACTAAACCCTATGTTGTGGGTACTCATTAGAATAGTCTCATAGAGACGATTCTAATGAGTACCCACAACATAGGGTTTGGAAGAGGAAATAATGGGTTTAGAATACTATCACTCCCATTTACCTGGAGGTCTGCACATGTAGGAAACACTATCGATGAAAATTAAATAGATCATGATTTTATCAAAGGCCTGAGGCGCAAAGAATTTGGAAGTCTTGTATCATTTACGGAAAGTCTTTTTCTTTAGGTTGTGACAGCGTGTGGTAATTAAACAATGCTAACATTTGTTTACCAAGCCATAAAGATAAGTTTGATCTGAAATCAAATAATAGTTCTTCATTGTTTAGTTTCCTTTATTTTAGCTGTGTGTATCAGATACTGGATTTTCATTCGTTGTTGACATTGCCAACACGATGATCCTATTCAAAACAATTCCACAAGTAACTGTGAGCAATTTGGAAGCTTGGACAGCAGTCAATGCAAACAAACGCACAAAAGCACGGACACGAAGCCACCCATCACGTCAAGTCACGACTTAGGAATAACCTCCTGTTTTCCGAGGCTAAGAATTGGGAAAAAATGTGATTGGTTCGTCAATATTATGTAGTTTTGTCCTTAAAATGTACATTTAGCTTGGGAAATCGACACATGTCTTCATTGCTATCAAATACAGAGTAAGCTTGGACAGAGCAGTCAATGCAAACAAACGAACAAAAGCACGGACACGAAGCTACCCAATCCCGTCAAGTCACAACTTATGAGTAACCTCCTGTTTTCCGGGGCTAAGAATTGGAAAAAAATGTGATTGGTACGGAAATATTATGTAGTTTTGTCCTTTAAATGTACATTAAGCTTGGGAAATCGACACATGTCTTCATTGCTATCAAATACAGAGTAAGCTTGGACAGAGCAGTCAATGCAAACAAACGAACAAAAGCACGGACACGAAGCTACCCAATCACGTCAAGTCACAACTTATGAGTAACCTCCTGTTTTCCGGGGCTAAGAATTGGAAAAAAATGTGATTGGTACGGAAATATTATGTAGTTTTGTCCTTTAAATGTACATTTAGCTTGGGAAACATCGTGTCTTGGAGTGAAATCGATACATGTCTTCATTACTATCAAATATAGTAGTTTTATTCATTCTCTTAGTATATGCAGGATCTGGCATAAGTTGGCAAATGAGGTAAGATTTTGTCAAACAAGTCCTGAAAAATGTTATGAAGCCATCACCTGGCAAGCTTGACGTGATGAAGAAATGTTACTCACAAAAGCCAATGAATTTCAAATTCTTTTAATACATTACAAATTCTCGCGAATAGTAGGTCAGAATATGCAAAACCATGCATGCATATGTGTACAAGTAAATTTCCGTAATTAAAACCCGATTCCTTCACTGAAAGAAGTATTCTGTGACGGCAAAAATGATGTCACACAATGCCTGCCTGAAACGTGTGTTAGAAAAGAAATTTCGTGATGGGTATTTTTCACTTATAAGAGAAGTTTATGTGATAAAAGCACAATGTGATAACAAAACCCAAATACATGTGGTGATATATTATACAAGATTCAGTAATGACTTTAACGTTCTAAACCTGACAGTCTTTTTCATCAATTGATTTTTACAGCTGGAAACTTTATTTTTCACTTAAGAACGTTAGTTCTGTTTTCAAATGGACATTTTAATAACCCCATTTCTATTTACCACGCTTCACGGTGATTATTTGATTGTGTGTAAAGGGTGGCTATGGTGGGGTGGGCCTATGTTGGTCATGCACTGCTTTAGGGTAACATTGGTCACTTCTGTTGATCGATATTTGGCTACCGAAGAGGCATAGTAATAAAGGCTTCTTCGCTGTACGAACACTGTTTTTCTTCTTTATATTTCAACTCTGGTCCGACCCGCTTTTAACTGAACAGAGATCGTGTTCCTAGCCCATTCTTGAGCCACCGAAAAAAAAAACACTGTTCTCTATTTCTATCAGGCATGTAAATTTTTGAAAGGCGTTTGTCCAAATGTGAACTTCTCCAGTTCTATTATTTTCAGATAATATATATCTATTTAACGATAAATACGGGGTTAAAATGTAATGACAAAGTGTCTAGTGTTTTTAGGGGATATCAGTCAATTTCAATAAATAATCTAATTTCCGCTATTTCATAACAACTACATCTATAAAACAAGAACATTACTATATCGGTACCATCTGTATTGTATTTCTACGGTACAATTAATCAACCTTATTTACGTTCAAAACCACCCTGAATAATTCAAAAACAAGTTATTTATTTATTACTTTAATAGCGAAACAATGATTATTTGAAAATAATGAAATTTGTGAAATAAACAGATCATTCCATTTTATCAATCAATATTAATTATTGGTAGAACAGGTACACGCCTCTGGAATAGAACTGTGGCAATCAGTATTGAGTATGCAGGCAATCGGAACTTATGTTAGATACTTTTCTCCTCCAGGTATACAAAATACACACACAGATGAATGTATGCGAAATAATGGCACGAAATTCGTGTACATGTAGTTTCCTATCAACCATATCCGTTCTGGTTTTAATTAGAATAAATATCCAAACTTTTTAAAAACTATTATACTCATATCTTTTTTTCTGAATAATATAAGTTTTTTTTTACGACCATGTGATAGTCACATTCGTTAATTAATAACTAAACATATTGTCAGAAAGGGCAAGAAATACTTGTTGCAGGCACTTTCTACCTTTACAATAGTTTTTTTTTTTAATAATTCTTCTCTCGCTCATGCATTCCATACTTTAATAGTAAGTGGTCTGGAATAAACATCAAAGTATGATCACCTCGTCACAAACAAATTGTTAACCCTAGGCCACTGATAACATTTCAGACAGAATAGAACATTATGACATTCTGTTTTTACTTTTTTATCAGCAGGCAACTTAGGAAACATTAAAAAAATAACATAATAATATATATTTTCGAATATTTCCCTATATAATTCATTGTATTCCATCGTCCATCCTGATTTACTGATAAAAATGTACACGAAACCATTTATCTTTATTATAGGTTTTGTTATATTTCGAATATTGCTTTATTATTGTCAACGAATCAATTCTTAAATACGAGTGACTTGACCAGATCGAATATGTAGCAAACTCAAAACAATATTCTCACATAATTTGACAAAGAAAAAGAAGAAGAGTTCAAGTCAAAGTCATCAACAGCAACGACAAAAATCGACTGAGAAATGAACTCACCAAAACATTACTTTTGGTGTTGGAAATATGACTGTAAATATATAATTAAATCATTTTCAATGTCCCATATGCACTCTGAAATTGTGACACCTGCTGTAACAGATCATTATTAAATTAGCCAAAAACAGCGTGCATGTATAATTTTTCTTTATATAAGTATAAAAACCTTATCGTTTATAATTTTGAATATATCGAAATAGCTTCATTTCTTGAAACTTCTTCAAAGAATAATAAAGAATGGCCTTTTTGACCATTAGTGTAACACTAGAATAAATTCCGATGAGAAACAAATGTTTACCGTTTTCGTCAAACGGCAATTAGAGTAATTTCTTCATCGCAACGTTTTCGTTCAAATTCAGACTCAACTTTGAAAGTAGTTACCAACACTTAAGTTTTAGGTTTTAAAATATCCGTTAGAAAAAAAAAGAGACGATACCTTAAAAAAAGAAAAAAAAAAGAAAATGTTATTTATTTATCTATTTTTTTAATCTTGATGATATTGTTTTATTGCAAAGAATAGAACTGTAAGTTGTCTGTGCATATCTGCAAGCTCTTTCCTTTATTTTTGTAAATAAACTGTTCGAAGCGATTTGCTTCCTTTGGATTTAGGAAAATTTGAAATTGTCATTTTTTTATGCATTTGGTTTTTATAAGGACGTACAGTAAGGTATAATCTGCTTTTCTTTTCGCAATATTTGTCACTTTTTCTTGGGAATTCTTAACTTATTGTGATGGTTTACAGCATATAAAAATAACTTTTGTTTTTCTTGGGAATCCTTAACTTATTTGTGCTGATTTACGACATATAGTATAAAAATAACATTTAGTTTTTTAGTACCGTTGACGTAAGTCCCAACATGCAAAAGGTATTTGCAGGCCGTTAGATTTACGTGAAAAAAATTACATTAAAAACATTGATAACTTAAAGAACTTTTTTTCTCCAGTAATATAATATCTGTATTTTTGAAAAAAATAATAAACAATGTTGGTGTTTTTTTTTTACTGAGATACATTTTATCACCAAGTACATAAAGTAATACGGCAACTAAGGTAAAGGGCGAAATGTATACAATACTAAAGTGTTTTTTTTTTTTTTGTAAAATAAATATCGTGAAAGTAAAGTCAAGCAGCTCTATGTGTGCAATATATTTTTCTGTGAGCAATAATCCGGTATCCGGGGTCTCAGTCTCAGTTGATCAACTACTTAACTAAATTTATTTTAGGGTTTTCAAAAAGAGATATTATCACTCAAACGAAGAATTCGAAATTAGTACATCTACCGTCATCGCAATATTTAGCATGTCTGTATTTAATTCAGTATCAAACCTTCGCTAGCCCGGATCCCCTGAGCAGGGTTTTTTGATAGCACCAGTGAAAATAGAACAGGGTTTTGTGATAGCACCAGTAAAAATAATTTATAAAGTAACTGAAAGCACAATCATAGACTGATTAATAATGAGATATACTTTTTAAATAAAACAAACACGAGAAAATCAATAAATGTCTGATTTCTTTTTATCAATACCTATTCAAATACATACAAGTCGAGAACATGGACAAGGACAAGAACATGTGTAGCAAACTATTAAGACGCCATTCAAGATCATTGTCATCCACAATCAAATAACTGGAAAAGCTTGAGAAATTATGAAAGATACATATTGACGATTTATAGAAATGAAAAATGACATTTGCCAAATCATTTCTTTTTCTTTTTTTTTTTTTTTTTTGTTCGAGGGATAAGTACCGATATATATTAGTGAGGGTAACCTTTGCTGACCAGATGAAAACCGTTTAAGTTTGTGTCCGTATCGATCAATTATCTGCGTTCTTGTGAAAAAAGAGAGTCATTTCTTCTGTACGACTGAACAGTAAAATCTCATATAAATTATGAAATATACAATAGTTCAAATATTCAAGTATTCATTGAATGAGCATAACTGTCGAAAAAAAGTGTGGCAAACGATCTGACTGTTTAAACAAGTAATTAAAATACTGAACTTTCAACTTAGACAAACTCTTGATATGTTTTGATGACCAACACTAATAGCCTGAACAAGCATTCTTGCACATGCATTATCGTTTCATTCATCGCAAATGCTTCCATGTATTTTGAATATTCAGCTGATTGCTCGATAATTCGTTTACATCTTATTCAAATTGTTTTGCTGATCTTTTTCATACCCAAATTATCAAGATCTGTACAGCATTATTCATTTCCGAGAAGAACCCAATACAGTCGATAGCTGATTAATATGTGCCTCCCAGGGGCAGTATTAAAAAGTCAAATGGAGTTGGACCACACAAGTTCAACCACACAACATACGGAAGTTTGAATCTTGCGGAAAGTAAACCAGTATTCTTTTAACGCTCGAAAGAAAGATATGTTTTTTGGAATAGTATCGACTTTGATAAAACTGTACAGAACATGCTGTCTGATCGTTAGATGAATGCTGTACCGTATGATGTGAGAAAGCCATCTTAAAACTGGGATATTTTCTGCTGTATTTTTAATCGCTGAAAATGTTCATAGAACTTACTTGGCGTAAAAAGTGTTTAACCTTTTCTTCAAGTAAATGTCATTTACCATGGTCATAAATAAAACAATAAAAATCGTATTTATTAAACAAAATCCCCAAACCGAGGTTAAGTCGAAGTTATATCTGATCGCTCACTCCTCATGAGGAAAGAGCAAGATGATTTAGTTTCCAAGTTTTTAATCCTTTTTTAATGGACCGTTTTATTGATTTTTTTTTTTTTAGATTCTAGTGCGCATACAATCTTTTTATTTTGAGATTTCAAAAGACAACTTTATGCAATTTCCTATATCGATTACGGAAAAAAAAAAAAAACGGTTCTTGCCGAATTCTTTCTATGTGAAAGAAGATGTATTGTTTTATAAAACTAAACATCTTGAAAGGAAAGAGCAATCCTTAAAAAGCTTAAAATAAACATGCACAACATTTGTCGTTCCTTAATTTTGATCTGATAATACTCATTTTGATTGTGACTTGATAACTTTTTTCACTGTTTGTTGTTTCATTCAGTCTTTAACACTATGGCACTCATATTAATGTGTTCCTATTACACACAAAACTATCTATTTCGGCCATCCATGCTTTACCGCATAAACACGGCGTACCCGTCCTGGGGCGAAACTTTTTGTTATTTTTGAATTTTCAGTTTGTCAAATGACTAGTCTACCACATGATATCAGTCGATTGTTGAATGAAACGGACTTTCGGGGGTCCAAAACTATGTTTTTCTTGGTATACTGCATCACGGAGGTGCATTAATAAGTCCCTTTTTGCCAGAGCGTGGCCCGAAAATGCTTGACCATTAATTCGGACCAGTCTCGGGAGACTATGGCGCTTTTGAAACGGGTTCAAGGACAGGAGCACTGACTAGTCACTGGCTCTCTGGGCCCCCTTTGTTTAGCAACCATCTTAACCCTTAGGCTGGTAAATGCGACCCAAAGACGTTTGGCGGACAGTGTAGATCAAGATCAGACTGCACAGAACGTGCTGTCTGATCTTGGATCTACACTATCCGATAACGAGATAGCTTTCCCCAAGAGTATCTTTGAAATAGCAAAATCTTGGTTTCTAGTATCGGCCATAAAGATACATATATACTCGTTTTCAGCCAGCTTTTAACCCATTTCATCTTTATATTATCAAACTATAATCATTATTGTATCTCCATGCCAAATGTTGCCCCTGACGTTTGCAAGATTGCATGTGTTACGACCGAAAGAAAATGCATTCCATTTTATGGAGGCCATCAAAAAAATCACTGTTACGACCTTTACGGTTTTAAATTGAAGATTTCCGATAATGGTATTTATCCCTCACATCGTAAATTATATATCGGTAATTTATCTATCTGGTTACAGCTGACAAAATTCTGAACAATTCTGCAGTCTAAACAATTTTAACCGCGTTTTTTTTTTTTTTTTTTGGCTGTAAGGATGTATCTTTAAAGTTTCATTTCACTTATTTAGCAGGAAAATGGCTATGTTCTTTGACTCAGTTCATGTACAAAGTATACTTATATAAAAGCAATGTAACAGACATGTTTTCAGTGTACTAGTAACTTTCAAAGGTAAATTAATCTTGGACAATCATAGTATCCCTATAAAGAAAATGGAACGAGGTAGGATGGCGTTTTTGGGGAAAGACAAGAGTAACAGCCATTTACAGAGCTACAGATACAAAGCTATGCAGGCCCAAAGTGTAACACTGCACCAAACGGATATGTGGAAGTTATGGGCAACATCGTGAGCGCGTTGAAGGTCATATTCCATGACCAAGGTTAGTTCAAGAGGAGGATCTTCAACTTTCGATTATTGCGAAGGAACAATTTAGAATTGAAGTAAGCATAGTCTGAAGTTTATAAACTCCACCAATATTTTAATGTCGATGTCAGTGCCTCCAGCATCAGAAAACATTTTTGAAAATATTTCGGAAAGTTGCATGATGATTGCGAAAAAACTTAAAACACATGGCAGTGAGCAATTACGGCATTTAGCAACTGGCGATTCTACCTACAAATAGACTTTTAACACTTTCAAAATACCTCCAACAATAATTTTCACACTAGATTATAACAGGAATAAGTTTCTTTTTCCACATGCATCCTGGTTTATGTAGAAATCATGGTTCTTACGCAGTAAGCAAAGCACCTCTTTGTGATCATTCTGAATATGTAGGAGTCCAAATTTAGCTTGTCCCTTGGAGTGGCTGGCAAAGATAAGATGTAGGATTTCCCACCGAAGAATAGATTACTTCGTTCATAAAAGTACAGAAAATATAATCGTTACAAACGTTAAAATCAGTTACATGTATTACTAAATGTATTGTAAAAAAGTACATCATCTGATTTTCCATACACTTTTTCTTTCTTTAAAACAAATTATATTGCAGCTTTATGAAAAAAACATTTGTGTAGAGACAGATTATACATGACTTGACTATGTTTATACATTCACTAAGTACTGTGTTGCATACTTCACTACGACCATAACTATTGCATGATTCGATGTCTGGTAACGGTTAATTCATTCTTTATTACTTAATCTGTAACATGTCATTTGTAGTAAAGCTACGGACCCAAATAGCAATGATGAATCTAATCTTTTGCAAATTCTGTGTATTATCGATCATCGAATGCAATTAATTCATCAGAAATTATCATAAATGACATCGACAATCACACGTGCTCCTTAAGTGATTACTGTAAAATAATTGGATTTGTTTGCGTGTACCCATTTCTACAACGTATATTTGTATTTGCGTTTCGATGGGTCGCCCTACTAAGAAAAGCAATGGACAACATTCAGATATCATTATTTAACAAAGACAACAAACCTGCCCTTCCCAGAACGGTCTTATAATAATGCCAGTAATGGAGTAGTGGACGTTGAGTTTGACTGGCAATTGGATAACTTCAACCATGTTCTTTTGCAAATTAGCGAGCACGTGTTCTTTGCTAGGTACAGAAAAGTGTGTGTGAGTGTGTGTGTGTGTTTTTTTTTTCAGTAAATTGTCGGGTAGAAAGGGCAGACAACGCTTTTCATCGTAGTCACCGAAAGAGGCCTGTAAATAGATAGTAGTGTTGATTGTCTTAACACTAGTGAGTCTGATTTTAAATCTATTTTAACTGGCACTCTTCCCCGTCTTTTGTTTGTTGTCTTTTCGTTTTCAATTGACCTGGCAAAGTTGACAATGTCGTTAGCACGAATAATTATGCTATATGAAGTTCGCATTTTCAATCCGATTGTCTTGAAAAAATGTTAAAGAGATTTCTGGTTTATTTTTTTTATAATACTATGTAAGTTTCTCTTTTTCAATCATTAGATTTATAGAGGTTGTGAAATTCTAACATTTAAATTGTTTATCACAAACATGTTTTTTTTTTTTACAGATTCACCTGTGTAAATAATGCATTTAAATTTAATTATGTTTTATTTCTTTTTAGTGGATCTGCAAGTCTGTTGAAGTTCACCACATTCATTTTATTTCTGCACAACTTTAGACCCCGCACTCGTCGTATACTACTAAAAGGTCTGAAACGCTGTTTTTCCACATGAGGTAGCTTTTTTATCATATTGATACTAGAATGTATATTTTTATTGCAATGCTTCATTTACTTTATGTCCAAAGATATACATGTGCACTTTGTCAATAATTGCAATGAATGAATGCCATGCTAGTTTGGTACAAACATGTCTGTATCGTATCATTTTGCCTTTCTGAATCTCTGTTTTTCCTTCACATCATAAGCAAATCTAGTTCCACTGTAAGCTTACAGGATACTCGTATAATGAGATTCTAGTTGCATGTCTGGATATTTTTTACTACACAAAGTACTTAAATAGTAAACGGTAAAGATACGACACTTCAAGAGACTGGAGGACTTAAAAAGTTATTTCGTTTTACCAGATCATGTGAAGATCATCAGATAGTTTAAAATGTGTCAAGATGATAAAAACTAGTATTTTTGAGCTTGTCTTCATATAAAAATTAGAAATAGTTTCAGAAAAAGAGAAAAGAGCAGGCTCACACAGGGGCGAAATAGATGGATTGCATGATCAGTCAGTGGATGTGGTTTTTCCGAAGACTTTGGGCTCGAATAAAAGAAAAGAAAACAATTTAAATATTGTACAATGGGGTCACCAAGAATATGTTTTTAAAGCACCTTTATTTGAAGAACTGCAGAGGCATACTTTTGTTTGAATGAACAAAATGCAGGTCCGAAATTCGACAGTTGCACAGAACAAAATGATTATAGTTCACGCTCTTACTTCCCTTTGATCAAGGTTCATAGAATAGGAACAAGGCCAACCGGTATAGACTGACTTGACATAGCTGAGATTCAATGATTTATTTAGAAATGTGTGGTTTAGTCTTAACCTGCGTTTTGTGCTCAAGTTAGGCGTTGGGATCATACTAAGTAGGGTGGTTTCTTGATCTTCGGCATTCGTTGCGGTCGTTGGTCCCAAGAATTTTGGAAAAAAAATGAGAGTTGAACGCTCGCATGTTCGATTGCCCTCCCTGATGGTAATAACGGCTCCTCCTTGGTGGTCAGAATTTTGTGGGTGTAATTTGGCTAGTGTATTTAAATAAAAAAGATGATTACAACAATAATAATAATAATAATAATAATAATAATGCACTGGCCAATTTTTAGGTATCTAGGTAAGGACGTTTTCAGAAAACAAAGACAGCAAGCAAACAAATGGAAACAGTAAAAAATGTTTGATAACGCCGTCAAACCATTAATAGATGTAAAAATTTAGAAATTACATTTCAACACGAACTTACATTTCAAAGAAAATGCACAGTCTGTTTACATTGTTTGTTATATGTTACCTGTAATTCTACTTATCCAATCCAATGGCAGATTGGACTGTTTTTGAGGTCCCACGCTCTGGTACAAGTAACACACAAGAAGTTTTAAAGGAGGGATTTTTTTCTCTGAAATACATTAAGAACATTGGTGGCAACGTGGCAAAAACTTTAATAAGATATTGCTTTTTCTCCGACTATGTTTGCACATGCTGTCTGATGCAGGGGTGTTAAAGTCGCATTTATTCGTTTTGTATAATGACAGGTTTATGATAATTACAAACAGGAGAACATATCTAACCAATACTTTGGGGGAGGGAGGTGGAGAGGTGTTATAGGTAAGCGGTAATGTTTTCATGGAATCATTTCCCTCGACGTGGGACAAAGATTTATTACTATAACACTTATTCTTCGGGATAGAATGAAAAAAAAAAAATACTAAGTCAGGATTTTACGTGTTTTATAGTATTGTCTGACTCATGCCATACCTATCCCATTTCCGCGTTGATTCCATTGCTGTTATTTGCCGTTCATGCAGTAATCTATTTGTTGAGGCTTCCACAGGAATCAATCTGCTACGTAAGCCTTGTGTCTTTAACAAATATAAACAAGAAACCTTTTTGAAAAAAAGAAAGTTATTGCGCTCTTTTTTCTTGATGTCATAAAAAAGTTTTCGAAATCAATTTATCGTATGAGTAGTGTGCAGTTAGCCCTTAGGCTGCTAAGTGCAACTCAAGGACCTGTTGCGGACTATGCAGAACCAGATCAGACTGCACAGAACGTGCAGCCTGATGTTTGATCTACACTGTCAAATAGATATTTTCCCCAATAAATGTCTTTCAAAGGGAAATTTCTTTTTTTTTTTACTATCGGCTTGAAAGTTTCAATTCACTTGTTCAGCAGGTTAAGGGTTAGAAGTTTTCGTCATAGAACCACTGGGTGGTACCACGTTTTCTTAATCAAAAAACATTCATTTAACGTTGGAGAGAGGATTTGATATTGTGTATTTTATGTATCATTAATTCACACGGGATGCAGAGCACCGGTTTGGATGTGTGCAAATTTGCATTTAAGCCATGCCCTGTGAAAAGGGGGCTTAATGCATCTGCGAAAAGTATCGACCTAGCTCAGCCTGCGCGGTCCGCGCAGGCTCATCTGGGCCGAAACTTTTCGCTATTGGTCAGTTTTCATTATATCCAAGGACCAGTCTACCTCATGGTTAAGTCGGTTATTTAAAAAATGGTAATTATGGATCCGTAATTATGCAATTACTTGATTGGTATCGTGCATTACGGAGATGCATTAAGCACCCTTTTGCCAGAGCATGGTTAAGCACCCTTTTGCCAGAGCATGGTTAAGCACCCTTTTGCCAGAGCATGGCTCATTTACTTTTGCTGTCTAGGGAAAACGTCCGAGCCACCAATTCATTTATCAACCTGAGGACACTTGTAGAGCAATACAGTTTGCATAATCACCGGAAGTAAATGTAGTAACAATTTACTTGTTTGAGAGCACAACATACTAAATCGCAGTCTCCATTAATATAGAGATGGTTTTGTCTTTGGGCGAAGAAATCAGCTTCCTTTGAGTTACTAGGAATGCAGCTACAATCCTTTATTTAAAAAAAAAACATTGCATCTCCGAACCAGTCAATACTTGGAAATAACCGATATAATATTATACGGTATACTGCACATTTAATAAATAAAAAAGTCTCTGAAACCCTACGTGACTTAGGAAGCTCCTGTTCGTCAACTTTTTTGATTCAGAATTTGAATGTAAATGAGTCACTGAAACCGATCACAACCGGAAGTGGTCGAAATTTGCTTATTTCATTTGCTCTTTCGAAATGTACGATGTTTCCTGCCTTTTCTAATATGCTACTGCTAACATAATGTCTCAACTTGAATCTAATAAGACTCAGACTGATGTTGGGATTTCGTTTGTGTTGTCTGCGGAATTAATACTGGACTTTCGAATTACATGAAAGTCGCAACTTATCAAAGGAAAAACAAAACAACGAAAAAGCTCAGTATCTCTCCACGTCACGGAAAAGGTTGTGTATGTCTATCTGGGTGGCATAAACCAGGGCGAAAATTTCTAAATTGCCTTGTTGTGTGGAAAGAATACAAAAACAGCCTACAAAACATGGACCTGTAAATCAAGAGAAGGCATTTTTATCTTACATGTTTGACAGACCAAAAGAACACTGCCTTTTTTCTCTACGAGATACATTTACCGCTACGCCAGCAGCCCCTGTAAATTTCTCCGGGAAACATTGTATATCATCCCAATTTCCCGTTGCATTTTTTCACGTCATTGCAACTCCTTGACTGGTATATTTCAAGGTTTCGAAAGATAAATGGTTTACCATACGTACAAAATATCATAGATTGTACGTTTTATTGTATATACCAGACAGCGTGTCTATATGAAACTCTTTTGAACTTCGGTTCCGTATTATACGTAATTCCTGCTTTCCTACTGAAACGACATGTAGGTATTTTCTTTTGTACGGCGAATGCTTGCCACCAAAATAACGTGTTTCGTTCCATTAATATTTAGATTCGCTGGTTCTCAATACATTCATTCCAACTTGTTTTCCCCGAAATAATTACAGATGTTTTCAGCTAAAAAAAAAAATGCTTTGATTTTTATTGATTTGGAAGTGCAGCGCTTTAAGTTTTATCCCGACGACAGATCTCGTAGTAATTAATTGCTGTCCCAGATTTAAACAGAACAAGGCGGGGGTTGAAAAGCCTGGCCCAAGCATACACGAATACGGCCATCGTTGCTATCTGGGATCCACTTATGACAAAAAAAAAACTATTGTCTTCCCACTACGGGTGTGTTAGATTTTCACATGATCACTATCGACGGACTGATTAAAAATACAAAAATGAATAAAACCCCTTTGATTTTATTAAAAAAAAATACAAAGGCAAAATCAATCGCCTCAGCTATATTACATTCGTCATCATGGTATCCAATAACGACACACCAACTGAAATTTGAAACAGAAACTAATTCGTAATTCTCACAACCCTGCATAATGATTGTTCCATGCTCTGTGAAAATGAGGCTTAATGCTTTTCCGTGATCCATGATACCAAGACATTTATCATGTAATTATCGATCCATAAAATTCATTTTAGTCTGACAATCGACAGTATCAGGTGGTAGGCTGGTCAGTTGATATACAGAAAATTTGCCAATAACGAAAAGTTTCGGCACAGGTCAGCCTGCGCGGACTACGCAGGCTGACCTGAATCGATACTTTTTCGTAGAGCATAGCTTAATTACTTTAGACTGCAACGAGTGCAAAAGTCAAGTTCAGCAATATCACCTACATAAATGGCTAAATACAGGCAACAAAATAAAGCATCATACAAAGTATCGAAGCACAGCTTTTACAATAACACTCTTTACAGATTTTAAACTCATTTGAATAACACGAGTCATACATAATGGGAGGTACGTCCGTAACCAGGGCAACACCACTGTTCGCACGGCTCGTCATTCTTTTAACATAGAAATCCTTATGTAATTGAAATGATACTCATTTGAACACTGATATATATCAGTATTCCAAATTATACCATAAGTCATAGCACGGTAGAAATATAGAGCCATTGAAAATTTGCGTATTGACTGGGTCAATAATACACTACATAGTGTAATAACTTGTACGTAAACAGAATAACTAGTCATATGTGCTGTCAAACCAGAAACATTTAAGACTTTTAGATAGCCTTCCCATAATGGGGCAACGCTTATTCCACGCATTCATCGAGCAACTCCTTCTGTAGAAGCTTTAAAAAAAACAAAAAAAAAAAAAAACGATCTAGAGTTACTTTTTAAATTCCTATGCATTCTAAATCCCGCTGTACTAACGATATTTAAATAGTAATAACGGTGACAAAATGGTGATACTAACGGTGACGTCATTACATTTTGAAATAAAGGGCTCCCATGAAAACAATGTGTACACAACAAAAATAGTGACGTCACTTCAAACGCGATTTTCTCGACGTCATCTAGATGTCACTAAGCCCCCTTTTCACAGAGTACGGCTCATATGTATACGTACAAATAAAAAAAAAAGTAGATGTAACGTGCTATAATATGTACATTTCGATTATAGAACAACTAAACAAACATGTGTCAGCTTTCGTCTCAACAATGGAATGCAGTTACAAGCGGCAACATCGTTTATTACGTCACTTTCCGAGGAAAGTCACTGAAGAGTATAATAAAAGGGGGCGCAACTTAAATAATGTCAGCCATTAAGCAAAGTTTTTTTTTTCAATATATGTAGTATTTTTCTTTTGCTGATATGACTGGTAGTTTTTCCGAAGGTAATTTGTAAAAAGGAAATATTTTGAACTTAATTTCGTCCTTTGAACAGATGTCTATATGACCGCTAAGTGGTAATTGTCGGTTTGCAATTTGATCTACCACATCTTAGATATTGTTTACTGTCTTTGTCTTTGAAATAGATGTCAGTATTAATTTCCGTGCTTTGTTTTGTTATTAGAATATCTAAAAAAGGTTACGAGTTTTCCTTTACTTCAATTTTGAATTTGAATCAGAATGCAAATCATTAGTGCATGAAAGGGTTCTAGTTCTTGTCGGGTGTATTTCCATAATATTAAACAGTCGTCCTAAAATCAATTTCCATTTAGTTATCAAATATGTTGAAAAACGTCTTCCAAATTGTAATTCTGACTTTGAGTATAGAGTTTCTTCTAGATACCTCAATACTAGGGTAGGATACATTGGGGCAAACTTTGTACCCGATGAGGTACCTTTTACTTGAGTGTATGTTCTGTTGTTGAAAGTAAAGTTGTTTAGCAGTATGATTTCGATGCCTTCTAAAATGCATTCTTTTGAAAATAGTTTATGAATTAAGTTATAACACTTTTCTAGTCAAAATGTAATTGCTTTGGTACCAAGATCATGCGAGATATGTGTGTTCAGGCTTGAAAAGTCAAATCATACTAGTAATTTGTTTTGTGTGACCTCTATATATAATTCAAAAAGTCTATCTCATCACGTACATAACTTTTTTATTCATTTGATAAATGGCTTCAAAAGGATGTCATTTAGATTGCTTAATCTGTGTGTCTTTCAAGTGGGTCCCGCTTCTATGGGTTTAAATCGTTTAAACATTGAGTCTTTTGGGTCAATGATTTGAATATAATCAGTGTTGTTTGTACACTCTTTGTTTATCAACGTGCTCGTAATGTCTAATTTCTTATTTGGTTATCTAATTCATTTGTGTCGGTCCCACATTAACTGAGTTGTTCCATGATTTTTCCGCTCGCGCGTGCGTGCATGCGTGAGGGCGCGCGCGCACGTGTGTGTGTGTGTTTGTGTGTACTTGAGGGAACTGTTGAAATTCAAATATGAGTAGAAACCCAAAGATTTTCTTTTTACCATAAGGTTTTGCCAACAAGTACACTTAATTCAAGCCGAAATTTTAACTCCTACTTGATATTATATACAAAAGCTGAAATAATAACCCCTGGCTGATATTATATACAAATTCAATTAAAGTTTGTGTAAGATATAAACTGAAGTAGATATACAAAATTCCTCCATGAGAAACGGCAGAACAAATCTCCCTAGTTGTCCTTTGGTGGAACTTCAGACAAGCGCATTTAAAGTTTTAGAGTTTTCGCGAACAATTTCAGGTTCTTGTTTTAAAAGATTGAATTTATTGAAAGAGCTATCTAAAACAATATAAGAACTCGGCAAGCCTCGGTTTCTACTTGTTTAATCAATTCAGTACAATATGAATACTCATGAAAGTTCCTGAATATATGATAAAAGTATAATTTCTCGCACTACACAACCAAGAATCGAAGAAACAATCGGCCGAATTAGACGGCCTAATCTTACTATAGCACTTAATGCTGGCTGACATTTCAAAACGATTGCTTTAACAGCTCGGCTCGCAAACACATCCAAATGAAATGACACACTAAAATAGTTGCATATTAAAAGTCATGTGTAAAATGGGGTACGAACTTGCAACATTCCAGGTCATATGAACTTTCCTTTTTTCAGGAAAGCCAAGGCGCAACCCGATTCCTTTCAGATTCAAAGTCCAAGATGTTTTAGTATATACTGACTGATTTTTACCATTATCGAGCATTCCTGGATCTTGCAAAAGAGCAGTCATAAGCAGTTATCATATACATGTAAACTGCTAATCAGTGTGAATGAAAATATGTTTTTTGTCGGAAAGCAGTAAGTCGGTAAAAGGGTCCAAGTCAAGGGTCTGTGCCATCAACTTTATTATCAAATGGAGGAAACACATCTTAGAAATAACAGCATTATCACATAACATCCAAAATATATTACAAAAATAGAGTCGTGTGAAAGGCGAATAAAAAGACAAGCAGAAAGGCAGACAGGATGCCATGTACGCCTCTTCAAACAAATGAAATAATTACTCGTATGTTTTGTTTGCAACACTTTTTAGAGAGAGAAGAGAGAAACTCAAATGCTTACAATCATTGCCCAGATATCAAGACAACTAATTCATCTTTGTTCTGGTTTCATCAGTGTTTACTGTAAATACGAAGAGACTATGGAATTCATTGGTTATTTCTGTCAGTCATGCTAGACGTTCAAAGGATTGATTCTGATATATTATTTTTTTTCTTTTTCGAAATCATAAGCATATCTACATTTTTCGATATATTTGTAGTCAGATAGCAAATAATATTGTGTATTGAAATAATTCGTGCCTCTTTGTTTAGATTTCAATAATACTCAATCAATGTTTCCTTCTGTTATGTGCGTGTTCGTGTGGACAAAACTTGTTGTTTTTTCTGTAGTTCATATTTTGCCAGTGCTTTATAACCGGATTAAGAAATGCAACATGTCGATTATGTTAATAGATGAATAAATAAAATGTTACGTATTTTTATCTTTGATATCCTTTGTGAAGAGATTAGCATGTGCATGTTTGTAATGATTGATTCTGGTCTTCTGGCTGAATTTTCCTTTTCTAAAATCAAAATCTTTGTCCAAAGCAATGGTTAGATTTGTTCATTTATTTGGTAGTAAAGGACATTTAGATAAAAAACTCTATACAAATAAGGCTTTTCTCACCCATTTTCCTTTGTTTTGGCAACTATTAGCACAGGCTAATAGCACCAAATAGCACCAGATATAATATTTATTACTATCATTATAATTAAAAAAAAAAACATTTCAATGTATTTTGCTAAATTTCATGAACACAATATTCTTTCTATTATACAAACGCGCGACATACTGAATTATTAGAATTGTGATGGATCTGTACTTGTTTATCGAGGTATTTATTTTTCCATCTCATATAGTGAAGTTGCACCTGTAATTGTACAAATCATCACTTTCTATCATTAGATATATAACATGTACACACAAAAATGAAGAAATATTAATGCTTACAAGTAATCATCGCCCGTATCGCTCGTATGTAAAAAAAAAAACAAGCTATTATATGTCGATCGATTTGCAAATCTCTCTCTCTCTACAAAATAAAAATTTGATTCAAGCGAAAAACGAGCAGTCTGATCATATACTTTCTATCATTATCCCTTGAAGTTCCGATGATTTGATCTTTTTTTTTTTCTGAATATGTTACCCTAATTCTTAACACACATTAATCACTTATTCTATGGCATAAATATTTCAATACATAGTTGCAAGGGAAACGGGCTCAGTTTTTTCTTTCGAGGACTTATATTTAAAAAAAAAAAAAAAACTATATTCAATATTTCTGTTTCTCTTTTTTTTCCCCTGTCAAGAGCATGTCATGTAAAACTATTAAGTCAGGTGTGTTTAACAGAAATCAAAGTACTGTCAACAGGAAACAGCACATTTTGTTTTTTGTACGATAGATTTCATATATGAAACTCTTACTATCGCTTTTTAGGTAACAATTTTTTCTTAAATGCGGAAAACATGAACTTCATATCCAGTAAAGGACCAAATTTGTTGTTCAGAGCTTTTGTTTACTGTTTTTTAGATATGGACAAATTCCCAACAGCTAGATCGTTGACCGAAGTATGTTTTTTGCTATCTTCTATAATTTTCTTCCCTAAAAACCCTTTTCGGCAATAAATATGCGATTTTTATATCAAATTTTCTTTTTCGTGATTTTCTGTAATCATGAAACCTATACGATTTCTTTTTATTTAAGTTACAAGAAATGAACAGGGTTCTTAAATGAATAAATCTAGATCCAGAAAGAACTAAATAGATCGATAAATGAATAAATCGATAAATGAATTAATAAAGAACAAATGAATATATAGATACTGGTACTCGTTTTTGATGGCCCAAAACTTCATATTTGTTTGATGCTACTCAGCTACGTTCTCCGTTTTATTTTATTTGCACATAGTTTGCCCAGTGTGTGTTTCACAATGATCTATATTGTGTCCAAAAATAGATCACCTAACTTTGTACGTTCATGAGCACGCCCTTCTTTTCAATAATGAAATATACCGTACTCGTATTTCGTACTTTCCAAAAGAAAAGAAAGGACTAGAGCCGGATACTCTGTAAAATTTTCTAACACATTAAGTGATGAATATGGTTGTAGTTTCGATAATTTTTCAAGTATGCGGCTTATACGTGTTAAACTGTTGATCAATATGGAAAAGAAACACCTACCTCTACCAAAGCGGATGGCCCACACATATTCTTGAATCGTCTGTTTATATCCTGATATATAAAATCCGCTCGCACTAAATGAATACAGCTTCTCCTTATTGTTAAAAAATAACAAATACAGATGACTACAAAAAGCTAAATTTATATTATATCTATCAACAAATTATCCACATTGCAACCAGTTGTTATGCTCCGATCGTTTTTATGTCCGTTTTTAAACATTGTTAAGATGGCTACTTGGGGGCATAAAGCAGACATTTACCCGATATATTCGTGTACCTAAGAACAATAAACAACCTATGACTGAATATAATAAATGCTATGAATATTATAAAAAAGAGATATCAACAAAAACCACACAACACTTTCTCGAGAAATGATAAAACTATTAGCTGTGTACATTGAATTATTGTAGTAGTCATATGCAGCAGAGCCATGCCTGCCAGAGCTGCTAAAATTTATGTTTCTTTTACAAATCATAAAAGTCAGGCTTTCCCAATCGTATTTGGTACGGAGTAAGGAAATAAATATCCAGAGTTCGTGCAAAGTTACATATTACTATTACTGCTGACTATGGACTTGATCTATTACACATTCCCCCGGCAAAATGTTTTATGACTAAAGTATAGACCATTATACATTAATGGATTTTCCTTTTTAATTCGCAATATTGTTTCAAACGAGAGAGCCCATGTCTTTCGACTCGGCGTATGGAAATTTTATTAGCCATAAAGTGATTCTGTAAACAAGGGAGTTCTCATCACGGAACGGATTTGTCTAGCAAATAATTTTAGTTTACTTAAGTTTTCACTTTCCAATGATTATAGAAAATAAACGAGTGAAAAATCCTCTGGTAGATATCAGCAAAGAGAATATTTTTCTCACCATGTTTCCATGTGTTCCACGATATTTTATCTTTTTTATTTTTTTATTCGGAAGACATTTTTTTATGCCTGTTAGAAAAATTTGGGGTTTGCTTCAAATGTAGGTACATACAAACCATTATAATTACTCTTGTTTCATTTATTTATTTTTTTTTTACGGACAGTGTCCTTTAAAGAACAGGCATAGACACGGGACATCTATGCCTTAAATCAAATTTAAACAAAAATGTTTAATACTCAGGTAAAAATAGATAATCTAAAATGTATGGGGAAAAAAATGAAAGGTATGTAAAAACTGGAATGCCATTTCAATAATTTTGTTGGTCGCTTGAAATAGAAAAAAGTAGTTTTATGTAAGTCTAAACCCATTTCCCTACCCGTATTTCATGCTGAGATGTAATACATTCAACAATTGATCTAACACTGAGGTATATTTCCATCATTTACCTGCTTGATAAAGATTTACTTTTCAACATTAGTTTTGTAATTTCTTTGTACTTTCTAAAGTTACAATGTTGAAAAAAAGGTAAATAGACATTATCTTTGTTTTAAATAAAGCTGAACCAGTACAATGAAGCGATGCTAAACCGACGCCTGCACGCAATGCGAGATATTTGTAATGTCGTCCTTTACCTAGATTGCTGGATTCGCATTACTATTTGAGGATGGTATATGGGTAAGTCAACTTGGCAAAGTTGGGCATGTCAAGAAGAATCGGCGATAATGTCTGGATATCCCTTCCCATAGCGTCAGTTTTGACGGGATTCTCATAACTGTCAGGTCTTTTAGAATAATTTATGAAGAAAGGAGATGATATCTATGTAGTGCTCCTTATTGCCACGTTATTATGGGTACTAATGGAAATAAAACTGTCGTAATTCGTTTAGGTTTCAGGTATGGATTTCCACAACGTGGGGGATTCCCAGACTGGGCTGAAGAATTCGATCTACTCTGCTGCACTGGGACTATTATGTTTTCAATTTTGAGCCGAGGCTGTTTCACATTAACGATCTTCATACATGCTGCCATTTGCATACGAATTCAGACAAAGACAAAGGAGTACTGGCCGGGGCAGCTAAAATGGGGCACAGTAGTAAAACATCTTGAACTCGAAATCTATTGTCAACACTTTCTACCTTTCTTAGGCTATTATAACTTTGATGTCATTGATTTTTTTTTTACAATTTTGCTGCGTTCCTGCTTGATCTAATACAATACTATACTCATTGTCATTGACATTGCACACACCGGGTCTCGGGGCATATTTTATCAAAAAACTGTTTTAGTCACTCTTCATAACCGTGTACTTGGCTACAAAACAATGAAATGTTCTGCTCTGTTCTGATCATGAACTACAGTAGAATAACATGACTGCAAACGAGACATTGTTGCATAAGGATGTTTTTTTTTTTACAACTAATTTCCCCGTTTTTCACACTGTTTTCAAAACTGGTCAGCAGCAAAACATAAAACAATCGATTTTAGGCAACGTTTTAACCTTTATCAACAGTAGAACCGACCATTGATTTGAAATATGTATATTTTAGTCTAAACAATTGATTGGCTTCCGGAGAAAGCCACCAAGATTAGACTGCACAGACGTGCATGATAATGCTCAAATTCTATTTACACTGACAATATTGGTGTTCGCAAAAACTGTTAAATCTTTATTTGATTGAAGCTAAATGTAGAGCCTGTTTTACAATTCTCGTTCGCGTGAATTGTACCGACGATAGGCAAGGTAGCATCCGAAAAAAAGTTTCAGGAATAAAATCAATGTTCAGAGTCAGTGTAAATTTATCTTCGTAATCAATTATATTGGTTCTGAAAAACCCTAATATGCTTGTTGAAATAAATGTTTTATAAATCCTCTATTGTGACCTCCATATTACCTACTTGAATCCAGGATTTATCGCCAAGATGACATGAGTCACGCCTAGGCTTAAGTATAAGCTACCAGCCACTGTGAAATTCATGCGGTCCTATCGCCTTTGGCCATCAAATGAAATAAACAAGCAATATAGTAACGTTCTGCTTAATGCAGGCATCGTCGGTTTGCTTTGGTATCCCAAGTAGAGAGCATGAAGTTTTGTTAAAACATCATAAATAGGTCGTTAAATCTGAAAGCCGCCTTCAGACGGACCACCGAAGTTGAAACCTTGTCTTGTGGATTATTTATGGAGTCTATTATGTGTAGCGAAGCGGTAAACTTTGAAAACCGGTTGACGAATTGGATCTTTTTCGTAACAAAATACATATATTTAAATGATGTTAGAATATAAATGAATTCTAATTTGTGACGTAATTTCAATTGAATAATTTGGGCCCTTGGTCTAGGATCTCCCGTTGTGCATACATTTTCATTTTTTTCCAGAATATATCATTCCGGCCAGACGTGTCCATATGTAGCTATTATTAATAATAATTACATGAAACGATTTGTGCATTGTCTGTTAGGATCAGTTTATTTGCTAAACTGTTATAGTCAATCGACCTTTTTTTCATCTTTAACACACATATTTCGCTTACTAATTGAACTGTCATTATGTAGTTGACCAGACTTTGTAACTGTAAACTTGATAAAGTGTAGCAGGAGTAAAAGATATAATAGAACATCATGCTGACACTTTTAAGTTTTTTCATTAGTGTTGTACCTTAGTTCATACACACACAAAATGAATAAGAGGACACATTCTTATTACTTGCAACATTTCTAATTTGTTACCAATTCCATCCAGTCCAATCCACCAAAATAACCGTGGGCCAAAATTTCTCTGACGGAAAACTGCGATAAGACAGATTCCAACCACACAAATCCCCATCTGGACGAAATACTATCCAGGTAAAAACATAACTGTAAGCAGGTTTACAATCGCCATTGGTAAAATTTAATAATATAAAACAATGTTTTTAACTTTCTCTTAACTCTTCGAAAGCGGTATGTTTCATGATGCAAAAAGTTGTCTGCAGGTAGTAATGAGTAGAAAAACAAATACAAAACCATTCTTCTTCGTGATTTGTAGTCGGCATTTATTTTTTTTTTTTTTATTTGCGCTTGACAAAAGTTATGACAAATGCATGTGGGCGAGCGATATTATATAGTGTGTGGTTTAAGAAAAACAATCGGTAATTTACCTTTCAGAGAGCTTTTTTGAAATCGTTTCGCAAAAAGGAGCAGTAATTGCTCCCAAAGATGTCCACATAATTCCTCAATTCTTTTAACAAACCACAAAATTCTATACTTGTCCAATTTGAAAGCAATTGCAGACGACAGAATGATGTGCCCAAGACTTAAAATTGGTTAAGGGAAGGGCAGAAAACATAGTTGGAAAAGGAGAAAATGTTTTTTTTTTTTTTTCCTTTCCCACAATGTTTTCAAAATCCTTTTTGTTCAGGGCCGTTAAAACGAGGGATGGTGTGGTTAAACGTATTTTACATCGATTGAGAAACAAGTTCTTACAACTTAAACTAATCACTCTCGATTCTGCTTCGTGGAAACTATACTGGTATTCGCGCCGAACGTGTGGGCCAATGAACAGTCCCAAAGTTGACACCCGCTCCCGGGTATCGAACTCAGGACCTTTTGATTACGAGGCCCATGCTCTACCTCATAAACACGGACGCCACACTAGAACACGTTTCTTGTGTCATTAGTCGGTATTTTAAGAAAAAAAGAAGGTAGAAACTTTTCATGAAATATTAAATTCTATACAACACAGACACAATTTATTACAATTGTGCATTAGAAAGTCTTTGAAACAATTTTGCAAAACGGAGCAGTTGCTTGAAACATATTAAAGTTCCTAAAATTGTTCACACCATTCATACAAGACTTTTTTTTTTTCGTGTAGATAAATTTTCCTTGAATTTACAGTATTTTATTTTCCTCTTCATTTCTTGCGATGGTGGTAGATCTAGACATGTTTTAAATACTATGCATAGAAATAGGTTAAACGACCTTGCAAAACACAATGTTTTAAAGGTCGTCTGCTAGATATTTAATTAACCCTTTACCACACAATCCCGTGTTTTCACGTCCCTGAGGAAGAGGCCTTTTGAAAACATTGTGGGAAAAGGAGAAAATGCTGGTAACCAGCATTTTCTCCTTTTCCCACAATGTTTTCTACCCAGTCAAAAAACCTTAAGTACATGCGTGCCGCTTTCAAATTTGTCATCTGCAGATGCTTTTAATTTGGAAGGGGGCTAAAATTTGTGGTCTGGGAAAGGGTTAAGGGATTGTACAGGAATCCAGTGCAAGAACTGCATAGTTTTATACACACACAGGCACAGGTATAGATATTATGTTTTACATTATTGAGTGAAGATTAACATAATGTTCAAGTTGTTTTTTTCTTCTCTCCTTTCAAACTTTACGGAATTAAATCGTTTATACTATATACAAATAATATCACAGTCGCTTTAAATAACCCATAATCACGCATGCTAATTTTAGAACTCGTTAACATTATTGTAAGTCTAAATATGGTAACCGTTTCAAGATAGAAAAAAGAAAAAAAAATACACTTATCTCGAAAAAGTATGGCTGAATAAAACATTTGGGAAAAAGAAAGTTGGTGTCTTTGCTCCTCTGCCCTAGATGCTTCCGAGAGTTGTCTTCTGGGACAGCAAAAGTTGTTAATTTGGTGCTAGTTGCTTGAATTGTAGAGATTTATATTGAAAAACGTAGTACACTGTATCTTGCTGCATAAAAGTACTGAAATGAACGGTCATCTGTGTATTGAAGAATGTAGACTAAAATTAGACTGGATCAGTCTGATCTTGGTCGACTCTTCCCTTCAAATGATGTCAGTGATCACGCCTCCAGGAAACGGTTTAATAGTGAGCCAAAAACTGCATGTCACTTGTTTTTGAAAAATAAAAAAATAAACTACTAAAAACGAGAAAAACGTTTGAAGAAACAATGTTAAGGAAAAAGGGGACAATATCTTTAAGTAGCTATTTCCCCGTTTTCGACATTTTTCTTTTACAAAGAGTTGATACTGAATACATGAGGTAAAGATGAATGGTACAACTGATAATGAAGCGAAATATGCATAGTTCAATTTATCTTTTAAGTTGTTGCTTGTAGTTTCTTTTTTGAAGGTCGACACGGTGCACTCGGGCCTTTCCACCACCATAAGGTACTATAGGGGCGTTTACGGACAGCGTCATTGAGTATCAAACTGCACAGAAACCACAAAGCTGGTTACTTCATTCTGAATGTTAGCGAAAAAAAAAAAGGGTGTTGAAGGTGCAGAACTGATGATCTGAAAGCCCAACATGCGATCAACACTCAAGACGATTGGTCTCTCATGGAAGTGTGCCTGGCCTAGACATTTACGAATCGTGGCCTATTACTGATGAACCTGAAATACACATAAGTAAGTGAACTCATACCCTTATATGACTAAAATAATGTTTAAAGCGACGTAAAACACTATCATTATTTCAACATGTTTTATCAATTTCTCTTAACACATCTCCTTTCTAAACTTGCCAATCATGTGTAGATGTGCAGATCATATCTATATTGAGTATAGTGGTAAAGAAGTAGAGCCCAATAATGAATGCGTAGTTTTTTTCAGTAGGGCATTTGTTTGTTTTTGTTTAAAGAATGAACTTTGAAGAAACCGACCTAAAACACACCAGCGTACCTCTGAAATATAGTTCATTGTATTGTTTCTAGGCTTATCCAATGCAACTATGTCGTATATATCGTTTTGTATAAAGGTTGGCTGGCAACCTGGAAATGATGGGTTTTTATTTGTAATCTAAATATGAAATATAAATAGGAAAACTGCCATGCATGTGCCATTATCAGAGTCCAAAAGCCCTCCCAACCTTTTTTTTTTTTTTTTCTTTTTGAATGCCATGTCATTTGTTAATTCACCTGGTAAACTACTGATATTTCGTTTTGTGAACCCTATGCAACTTTAAGATTCACTTTTCAAATATCTATGTTTTAATCATTTAAATGAATATGATTTAATTTTGTCTGTTATACTAATCAATATCAACGAAGTAGGATAAAATATTGTGCAGCGTTTTACCATAAAAGTCAATAGTTTCTTACAAAATCACGACCGCCTCGCGGAGGTAGCCATATAAATAAAATTGTCCACGACGTACGCGCTTTTCTATGCCAATGGACAGAACATTAAATGTGATTTTTTCAGACTTTCATTGCTTCCTTACATGATTTAGTGATAAGAAAATAGAACATGATTAATAAGAATGACAGAAGGGCAACTGAGTACGTATAATTTACACATTTTTTTTTCGTAGTGTGCTATTAACATAGGTGGTCCTGGTGTTTCTGAAACTTTTTGTAACCTTTTTTATTTATATAAAGATATATATAATAACAAAGAAGAAAGGAAGTTTGAATTCATTTTAGGGTCAAAGGAAAAAGCCATTAAGTTGCCCATGGGAATTAAAGTTAATTGCCATATTTTCATCTCAGGCTTTGTACTTAAAGTTTCTTATTTCTCAGTTCTTCAAGAAACATTTCATTTTATTCTCTTTTTCACTGAATAAAGAAATCTACCTTTTTGGTGGCATTCATTTTTGGGGGAAAAATCCAAGCTGGAACATTAAGAAAACCCATTGTCGTAACACTGGTTAGTTACGAAAAAGGAGAAACATATTTGCTTTTCAACAATCTTTAAAAAATAACAAATATCAGTTTTTTAATTGTTATTATTGTGTAACTTTAATTCAGTCACCGAGTATGATTTTGTGTACGTAGACATGTGATATGAAAACACATTACTTGAATAGAACAAAATATATATAATACTCCTTAGCATTTTCCAGGAAAGACTTATATTTTGAATGTGTAAGTGTTCTATGTATTTCGAATATCTCTGAAACTTCTGGTAACGTAGATCCAAGCTTCCTTGAGTTTATCGTTTACGCAATTAAGGAAAGCATTGAAAACGCTCTGTAAGCCACACGGTCCATCTCGACACACCGGGCCTGCCTTAATTACTATACAAAGATTAAATTGTTTTATTGAATGGTTCCGTCTTTCAGACAAAATAAATGTGAGGGTGGCTGCTTACGCGAAGTTCAGAAAGCGATATGTATTATTTCACGACATTAATGTACATCCATTAGGGATGAAATAAATGTGTACATGTACATATATCATTTTAACTAGTTTTGACGTTCTGAATGATTTTTTTTTTTTTCTAATGAAAACGAAATGACTGATCATTACCACAAAATATTGGGATCCTTCATGAAAGCAAATTATCGAGGTTGTATTGTACATTAAATGTCAGCCACAACAGTCATTAAGGGCCCAGTCTATGAAATACAGGTACTTTTCGTAATATTCATTTTTCTGCCAGTGGCAGGAACTTTCATCAACCTCACTTTTACAGATTGTCAGACTTGCGATGCTCGCCATACTTTAAAATGTCTTAATGAAATTTACATGTAGTTTATTTACAGAATGGTTTTACATTCACCAGCTATTGAGCTGAGTAAGTATACACGAGAACAATATACTCTGATCTGTATTATGAGACGTGCATCAAAGTCATTGGAACAGATATGCAAGCTTAAGTAACACGACAACACCAACAGATCAGCAGTAGAACTGGTACATATATTCTGTGCCATGGTATACACAATTTCACCATAGGATTGGACTTGCAGACAGGAAACAAAGTTGCTTGGACGCTTATTCCGTACTGTACTAGGTGCAAGAATATCGCCAGCAACGATTTCCAACTACAATATTAGGTAGGGAATTTATCATTCTTCAAAACACTTTTTTTTTTTTTGTTTTATTGGTTTCTAAGAGCTAGTTGTGCCCAAAATTTTCCACATCTCCTGAGATACATGGGTAGGTATTGCGAGTTTCATGAACATTTTCCCTCTCTTTCAGCTTACTAATGTATTTAAAACAACTCTAATGCATCCCATACAAAAATAGTCTAAACACAATATTACGATAAAATGCTTTACTTCACTTCATATGTTTGTTGTCCGAATTGTGCAAGGATAATCTTTTAAGCAGATGTTTAAAACGTAACACGCCTTTGAATGTATTAAATTTAATAAACTCAAAACCAAACATGTTTTAGCTAACGCCTCATCAGAAATCAAGTTACTATGGAGTGACGTCATGTATTCGGAAGGGAGGTAGTTACATAACGTTAACAATGATATTGACGACTATTTCGGAGACATAATTAAAGGTCTCAACGACGACTGTTTAATTCCGGCTTAAAGCAGTTTGTCACACATTTCTCTTTTGCTAACCTGACAGAAATATTTTTGGAATTTACTTTATAAAATGGAAATAACTTAAATTCGTCTTTGCTAGACAAGTCTAAATTTTGGCCGAGAGGAATTTTTCTAGTTGTGGGATTTTTTATTTGTTTTGCATGTATTGTTCTGCGTGTTTTTAGTTTGTCGCCTGCTTGGCCAATATAGTGTTCTCCACACCAGTTGAACGCGGCAACATCGTATCACATTTTTGACATCACATGTCATGTCTGCACTTACTTTAAAGATTTTCCACTGAAGTTGTTCGAACTACATTTGGCATATATAAACATTGACTGCAATTTGGACGCCCAAAGTTTGTGACTTTTCTTTGATCTTGGCCATTTTCTGTGAATTTTGCACGTGTTTAAAGTATCCTCAAGTTAGGCAGTTGGCTTTTGCATTTTAAAACGCCTTTCATTTTATCATCAGAATAAAGTATGTGCAAGTTTTTTGTGAATATGCCACACATTTCTGCATTATTTGGGTTGAAGGTTGAGAAATAAAAGATATAAATATATATTCGTTTCAATATATATGGAAACGGAAATTAAATATATATAATTCTCACTATATTCATAACTTTTTACAAGTATTAAAATACATGCCTGTTATTGGTGTTATTAATTGTGTTTTGGCTATTCACTTTAGCACAAGTAACTGTCATTGAATAATTATATATATACGTGAATTAAAACAATTCAGAATTCAGTTTTTAATAAAACAACAACTAAAGTTACGTTACGTCCGCAAACCTAAGCATTTAAGACATAAGCCATTTGTAAAGTCATTAAAAATTATCTATTTTATTACGTCGTGGTTTCGAGTGGTTTACTAGTAGTTTTTGTTTCATAATATAACAATGAACTAGTATAGATCTGGAAGAAACGTTCTGTTCTGTTCTACATCTTACTTTACTTGATATTTGCCGACTTCTTCAATTCCGTATGTAAACAACGATTTTGAAATTTAAGCAAAGTAAAAGTAATTTGGCTGTGAAAATATTCATTTAGACTGGCGCAATTTTGATATGCAAGGTAGCTTTACCTATGAAAATTGTATCAGCCAGATCTTTCTATTGCACATAGGTAGTACACTTTTCGCATTAGAAACGTTTCATCTCCAAACTTAATTGAAATTTATATTGCCGTGCTCACGATAATGAAAAATTATCGAATGTTAAATTACCTGTATCATAAAGTATTTCAGTATTATGTGTTAAGACTAAATATTACATGTAAAGTTCAATATCATATTAACGGGGAAAAACAGAAAAACAACATGTTTCACATTTGATTTCTTAACCCATTCATTCTTCTTTGCAAGTTTCTAATTTAATTTTTAGATAATAACAATGGGTAAGGGTATCAAGATATAAAGACAGGGCATATTGCCCATCACACTACCTATTATACTTTAAATGTTCTTCTAGTAAGCTACTTGCAAAGAAAGACGGTTTTTCTAGTGCACGAATTTTAACCTCACCAGTTGCTCAACGGGTGAAAGTTTGTTGGACAAAGTTAATTATTTCATTATTTAGAATAAAGGCTTGTATGTTAACGTATGTAAAAACACGTGCATTTCTTTGATTGCAGCCAAACAAAGCTCATACCTTTGGAAAAGTTCTTTATTCAGGCTGTACCCACGGGCTTTCAAATCCTAGTCCCAGGAAGAAAGAGACCCTTACATATTCAGCAGGTTTGTTAAGGACCTGTTACGGAGCCATAAGTCCAATAACAAGTTGCTAACTGTAAACTCAATTTTAAGGTTTACAATTCAACTATGACGCATTATTGACACGCGATAAAACTTACGTAGAAAGATTTAAAAAAGAAAGGCACAAAACTGCCTGACTTTTTTTTTAATTCGAAAAATAAGTATATGGAAATAAATATGAATTAAATAAATATAGCTTTATATTTTTTTCACAGTGAGAGTTTGTATATTCTCAAGAGACTTTTCAATATTTCTTCAAAATCCAATATACTTGTATCTCTCTCTCTCTCTCTCTCTCTCTCATTCACACATATAAAAAAGTGTTTGAAGACGTGAACAATATAATGTAGGTGTACAGACAAACGAAAACGAAAATACCTGTATCAGTATGACGGTATAAATTGCACGTTATTCTCAACAATTTTTCAGGCATGTTTCTACATGTATGAAGAATTAAAAACAGTAACAAAATGCGTGTACAATAAATCGACCCCACTATTCTTTAATTAATCACATGTCATGACTAAGAGGCACTGATGTTTCATTTTACATGTTGTTCGGATCATAGGTTGAGATTGTATTTGTTTATTGCATCATTTAAAGATAAAACTCAACTGACAGTTCTTTGATTTTTAATATAAATTTCAAACAAAGCCCCTAGACATGTATAGAATAACCAAAAGGGGAATGTGATGGTAAATACATGTAGTTCATGTTACCTAATGCGTGTTTCTATCCTAATTTTAATCACAAATACTCTGATGGACCGTCGACTTTGCCTATAAAATATTAAGGAAAACGTTTAGTCTAAATATTAGATTAAGCTCTTAGTTTTTTAACCCGTTTTCTTTATTGTAACCCAGAAATAGGTGAAGTGTTCGACGTATCTACTTCTGCTTGACAGGAAATGTGATTTGAGAAGTGTAATTGAAGAAATGTTCAGTTCTAAAATATTTTATAAGGTAAAGCACATCTTGTAAAGTGCTAAAACAATAAATAATACATAATTATTTAAGCCTGTCCACAAGTTTATCAATGTATAATTTCTAGTGTTAAATCCTACAGTAATAGCAACTCACTTTTTACCTACTAATAGATATTAAGTGAATAAATGACTAGAAACAATACAGAAAGAGTTTACAAATAAAACAACAACAACAACAACAAAAAAGAAAAACAATATCAAATAATATGCTCATTTTTATGGGTACATTTTTACATATTTTATGGTATGAGGAAATGGGACATGGAAGATGGGCTGTTGAGCGAGATGATCCATGTTGAAAAAGTATTGGGTTACAGCCAGCACAAGTTCAAAACGGAAAAAAAAAAAAAGTGGAAAATCTGAACTTACTGTATTTTAGAAACACACAATGTCAAAATATTTCATACATTTAAGAAATAATTAAAACACACAATAAATAAAGCACACCATGTCAAAATATTTCATAAAATTAAGCAGTTTATGGTTACTGCTGAATAAGACATAAAGAAGTGTATCTTCTGGAGGTCATTGACTTGAAGAAAGGAATCCTTGAACGTTCCCTATAAAATCTGTTGTTCCCAGATTACATTAGTTGGTCTACTGTGTATATTGGATATTTCATATGGCACTGGTTCATAAACTGTTTTGCTTTAGATTTATATTTGATTTGCGGATAAAATATAAAAAAAAAATTATGATTATGTCCACAGAAGCCAGTAAAAATTATGGAATAAAATTCGATATTCAGCATGTAAAAATTGCCATTGAGAAGTAAAAATAAATTTATTTCCATGCCACGTAATTACTGTTTTTATTAACCTCGTCACGTTGGAAACTAAGCGAGCTAATTGACTGAACAGTTTGCCAAAAGGTGCAAATATTTCGTTATTTTAAACTGTATTATTTTCATTATTAGAATAATTGGAACATATGGACAGGCAAGTCTATCGTTTAGTCAGTGGAGAAAATGGTCGAATGCCTCAAAACTCCAGGCTTGGTCGGTTCTTTTGAATCTTCCATTTAACATAAAAGATAAATCTTATCTAATGGCTGACACAAAAATAAACAGTAACTGAAACACTGTAGGATTTTTCTGCTCCAAATGCAGATATCTGCAGGGAGGAAAACGCCAAAAATGAAAACATACATGATTTCAGAAATATATAATTCTTAACTGAGCAAAAATGACGGTTTCACGTGATCTTTTTTGTTTTAATCCTGTTAATCAAGGCGCCTATTACAAACGGCTGAGCTGTTTTTGTAGGAAAAATAAGTTTAACTAAGGTTTGATTTCAATGAAGCACTTTGTATAATCAATCAGCAAAACACGGGGTTTTAGCGATACAAAACGCTAACCTTCTGTGAGCGCATATTTCATTGAGCCATAAAACGAAATGAAGATATTCTGATTGGTCGATCTTTCCCATAAAACGATTTCATTGGGCTATAAACCTGATTCTGAAATGAAGTGCGAATTATAGCAAATGAAACATTCATTTACACTTAAGTCTAAATGAAGAACGCCTTTGGTGGCACGAACTTAAAATCCAATGAAATCAGAAATATGCAAATCTTGATCAAAATTAAATTGTAAGCCGTTTTTAATTAAAATCTTTTGCGAAAAAAATGTTTCAATCAAGATATAGATTCAAATGCATGCGGACAAAATCCTTTACAAAGTCGTAAAAACAGTCACTCGAAAAAAAAGTTCATGTTTAAATTCATTCAATATTACTTTATAAACTAATCCAAATCCAAAATTCCTACGGAATGAAGCTTATTGTGAGAAGTTAACCTGCTTTATCTTTCTATGCTATATAAACAATACAGGTATTTTCACTAAGCAAGTCGACCTAGAAGTTCTGATGACTATGCTTACGAGGTTGGAATTTTCATACAACGTGATTCAGTCTAAAATCAAAGATAGGTTTTGGAGTTTGAAAATGTGCATTATTGTTTAAATACATATCCATCGATCCTGACACACAAAAATAGTATTGATTTGGTTATTCAGTCATGCATTCGATAATCACCATACATGCAATATTTTTTCCTGTCAGCAATGTATTGTAAAATACAATATTTGTCCACTTCTGAGGACATAAATGTTAAATTTTCATGTATTTCTTTATGTACAACCGATGATTCACAATATATAAACTATGATACCAGTCTGCTCATGAATCTAATGAACTTTTCTCTGGAATGTAAAATCATTGCATCATATGTTCACAAAAATTGCCATATAAACAAGTGTTTATTTTTATCCGAGCTCTTTTCAATTTCTTATCTATTCTTTTTCTTTATTCATTTGGGATTTTCGTTCATTTTTAATTATTTATTTATTAATTCATCTAGGCATTCTGGGTTAAATGTAGCTGTATAAATTATTACTCTAGTTTCAGATGAGTAAAAAAACTCTGTTATAACTACTTCTCTAAAGCTTTCAAGGTAAAAATGATACGCTAAAAAAGACATACATTTACAAAAATATTTATTAAAAAAGCTACAACATTAAAAAGATCTACACCTTGCTTTGCTATGAACTATTAAACGTTGTAAGGTATAACAAACAAGAATAAGCAAGTACTCAGAGCGATGTACGAAATCAGCTCATGCTACCTCCTTCTAACATCATGACAGGGAAACTCATTAAAATATATTATCATGGTTCGAACCACATATACTTTTATCTTATATTGTAGATAGCTCTTGAAACATTATACGCCTATTTCAACTTGTGTTATGTTATTTATATCAACGAATTTTCGTAACAGTAATAGTTTGTAATCCAGCTAATTTTGCGCCAAAAACTCATAATAAACCATACAACTTAATCTGCAAATAATATTGTATTTTCAGACGCAGTTATCATACTCAGAAGTACAGGCTTAAAATCTGGATCAAATTTCAATTATCTTAAAAATGAATTACGATAATTTTGACCCAGGGGTAGTAAAAGAAAATGGGTTATAAGATATGCAATGAAGTCTGATTAAGTAGTTAAGACAAACAAACTCAAACGACTCTGCTGTAGAAAGTCAGAGCACAAGCAATTCTTTTTATTATCTGCCTTTTGATTAGCATTGGGAATAAAGTGCCATACAGTGAAATGATTTTATAATAAAAAAAAAAAAAATCTCCATAAGTTTGAGCGACTAAAATAGTTTGCGCCCAGCTTAAATAAAGACAGAAAATGCTATTATGATATTTACTAGGAAGAGAGAATAAACAGCGATTAAGCCCGTACTTTAACGACGTTTTCTTACTTATTCATTACCGAATTAATAATGTGTTACTTAAATTAAATAGCTTTTTACCCCTGTATCTATTGATGCTTTATTTATTTAATCTAAATACTTATTCATTTTTTTTTTTTTGTAGATATATTTATCTATCTTTTTTTTCATGTATTTATTTTAGGCTGTCGTTTCAGTTTGTTGTTGTTCTTATTCAAACGATTATCGAGAAACGCATAAGACAACCAACAATCGAATCACGATTTCTCCAAGATATTCACACGATTAGCAGGAACAGGTTAACAAAGGTAATGGTTGCAGAAAAATCAAAACTGGTTTTGTACCGCTTTCAAAGGAAAAGAATAATTTGTATTTTATGACAGACTGCCTCAGGAAACGTATAGAACATCGCTTTTATATGGTACTGTAATAACGTAGTAAGACGTCAGTGTGAGAAATTTGATAAACTGATGAAAGATGCTTAAACAACTTATTTATTTACATATGTTTCATGCATAAATGGGAAAGTCCTCGCTGTAAGAAAATCGACCTTGCGCTTAATTGTGTGTGTGCGTTCGAACATTCTAGTTTAGATGAAAAATAGGAAAAAATGGCTTTTAAATGCACATATTTTTCTATAGGCAGAAAAAAAGTATGTCCTACAATTCATTAAAATATAGGGGAAAAAAAACCCAAATTACAGGAAAAAATAGGAACTACGTACAGGAAGATTAAAAAGTATAGGAACCGATTGAAAGATATGGGAAAAGATAGGAATCATTTGACAGCAAGTTTTTTTTTCCCGATATCATATATTGAAGTTTTCAGCAATTTGCAATAACCCGTATTCTAACCATAATAAGAAAACTAAAGCTATAGTCATTTTTGATCTTTCAAAACCCTGAAATTTCATTCCCGACGACACTTCTATGAAAAACCCAGCGCTTTGAGTGAGGATCGAACACGGAGCCTCCAAGTTTTCAGTCTCACACTTTCACCACTGAGAAACGCACAGAACCCAATCAGAGGAGCAGTCTACGCTGTTCAAAATGGCAATTGAAATCGATAAAATTCAAATGAACTCTTTAGTACATAATCGGCAAAAAACACATTTAACACAGCAACATTGTGGTGGAATTTTCTTAAGCTTTATTAGCCACGTCCATTTGTGTGTGAGGGCAGTGGCCATCCCAGATCAATCCTTAAAATCAGATGACCATATATACATATCCAAACATAAAAACACACCAAAAAAATCCTTATAGATACGATATTTAGACATCATAATTACGTGGCTTTTTTTTTCTTGTGGGTGCAAGAGTGAGAGAAAACAAAAATGAAAAGAAATAAACAGGCATATTTAGGTGTGTTTTTTTTTTTTTTTTTTCAGAAATATATACCTACACCTTTTGGTTCATGAAGGTACATATTCCACAACTGTCAAGTTGTTTCTAGGAATTTTCGTCTTTTCCAGTGATCTATAAACGTACAACTTAAAATTCAGACTGTTTTTCAAGCCATTATAAAAGGTTTATTTCTACAGCAATAAATGTTTCTATTTTTTTACTTTTTCAAAATAATATGTCTACATGTCTTTTATTGTTTTGTTCATAAGATCCTAAAAACATGGTTCTATGGTCAATTTGTAATGTTCAGTCAAATTTTCTCATAGTTATAGAGATATTCTGTATGAGAGGCTTGACGTATTCGCAGTTATAGCCGCCAATTAATTTGCTATCCCAGAACTATTGTTTTGTTCAATTATTACAACCACTATAATCAATAATTGTACTTGTTATATATTTTTTGTTCAACTTTTGGCGTATTAATGAATGTCCAAATTTATTTATTTATTTATTTATTTATTTATTTATTATCCGTCTGTTTACATTTCTTTTTAATTTATGTACTGTTTAAGTTAATACGCCGGTCTGTTGTGTACATTTTCTTTTATAGATTTGAAAACGGCCTGTTAAGCAACGGGTTACGGTGTTCGCAAATACTGCTTTATCTACTGATCGAGACACTCGTTCTGACTAAACAAACAAATTTTTATGAATTCTAAGATATGTTAAAATATTCAACCAAGGAGACGATTTTAAACTTTTAAGTGAGCTATGCTCTGTGAAAAGGAGGTTAAATGCAGCGGCAAAAAAAGTATCGACCCATGTCATTGTGCACAGCCTACGCAGGCTAACATGAGTCGAAATCGTTTGCTATAAAGATATTTTGTGCATGACCAAGGACCCAACTCGGGATTCAGTCAGCTGTTAGACAAAATGGATTCTATGGGTCTCTAATTATGCGCTTGCTTGGTACAATGTATCACAGAGATGCATGAAACCATCTTTAGCTAGATTGTGCCTCAAATACAATGCAAAGTTTGCACAAATTAGAAATAAAATGAAATCATTTCCCCCTGCATTAATGTTTGCATAAGGCAGAAAATTACTTTTGTAAAGTTATGCCAGAGGATAAATTGCTCCATTACGAGAAGGCATTTTTTTGCCACAATGTTGTTCATGTGTCCGAGCGTAATATTAATTTTTCAAACTCATACACTACGAAGTTGCAATCGAAGTGGTCTGCTGCAAATTTCTCTCAAAAGTTTAAAATGTATTCCTGTATCAAGCTTCAGAATTCATTTTAAATGTCCATATTTTACAGATGCCTTTCAAAAGTCATCTCTAAGCAATTTTGTTACAAAGAGAAATCGCGATTTTGCACACATTATTGAATTGCAGTTCTTAGTTTCTTCGTATTTTTTAGGAATCGGTATACATAACAAAAATTTTGTTAACTACTTTCTCTTAAATAGATTATAGGCCCAATTTCGTACAAAGAGTATAAGGAACTTTAAAGGAATGCGTTTTCTTAATAAACAACAAAAGAAGAAAAAATAGTGTAGGTGTTTTACTGATGTTAAATATTGTTAATCATTTTGCTGTTTTTTATGCAATTTAATTAAAAACATAAAAAAGGATATTTATATCCTAGGAAAAATTCTGAATTCCCCCTTAACCCTACACCAAACGATGAAATTTTAGACCTGTCAAAATTCAAAGCATTTGCAGACGACAGATTAAATGTGGCTCAAATGGTTAAAACCGTCTTCTAAGTGTAGAAATCCTTGTGAGAAAAGGAGAAAATGCTGGTTACCAGCATTTTCTCCTTTTCCCAGAAGGTTTTCAGAAGCTATTTGGTAAAGGGTTAGTCGACTTACAAGTGATATGTTATCATTACCACTGGAAAGGTAGATCGCACATGAGCTAACTAACTTTGTCTATAAATGAAAAATCATAACATAGGAGGAATGATTTCTATTGGCTTCTGTTTTTCTCAATTGGTCTACAGCAGAGAGACTAAAGATATCAGCATAAGGGCTAGGAAAACGTTCATTCTCACTCTTGTTATACTAATCAGTTTTCACTACCGAATCTCGAAGTCTGTTATCTTCGGAAAATTTGTTTACAATAATGTAATTCAATGGCCCTTGTGCGAGTCGGGTTTCAGTGATTTTGTCCTTCGTTCTCGTATAAAGATAGCCACAAAACCTCGTTTATGGAGCAAGTAACGGTCTCCGTTGATAATTAAAGCAGATAAGCAACGTTTGAAGTCCAGATTTAATTGCACAAGGAAGTATGCACAGTGAAGCCAGATTGGGCTTATATAAACATTTGGGAGCTTTAAAAACACCCATAAAGGCCACGCGTTATTGTTTTATGATGGATCCAAATTGATGAAACGGGCACAAGAATCGTTCCAGTATATTTTCGTCATAAGAAATAGATTATCGGAAAACAAAAAAAAAAAATGTATATGAAAAAAGAACCTTGGTCCGTATTCATCCACCATTTTTAATTTCATTCTGGGTCAAATTCTGTATTTAAGAAAGTAACGCAATATCTGATTGGCTAAATCATTTGTTTTAACTTAACTATTTGGTTTTGCAAATCAGAAGTTGTGTTACTTTCAAATTAAGAAAATTGGGAATAAGATTAAGAATGTTACTAAGAATGGTTGGCAAATTGTGGACTCTGTATATGAGGACAATAGCCAATTCTTCTTTTTCCGTTTAAGTAAGCATGTATACAATTATGTCGGATTTTAGGAAAAAAATACCGTCAGAAAAGGAGTAAATGTCCATTATTCATTAACTGTTAGGCTGCTAAGCGCGACTCACTGACCTTTTGCGGACAGTGTACACAAAGATCAGACAGCACAGAACGCGCTGTCTGACCTTGGATCTACACTGTCCGATAAGGAGATATTTTTTTCTCCAAGTCTGAAATAGCATTGTTCTGTTATTTTTTTTTTATTTCTTTTTTTAATATCGACTGGAAAGGTCTATTTCACTTGTTTAGCAGGATAAGGTTTGAGATAGGTTAAAACAGTTGCACCGTCATAACTATCGTTGCACCAGTACAGTTGTATCTGCAAACAATACAAATCTCTCACAAAGCTATGAATACCACCATCAGTTGCCTTGTCTATGACGCAGGTAAATATTTGAAGGGCCATAACTCGTGTAACAGTCGAGTAAATAAAATGATACTTGCAGGTGCACACGTTGGACTGCTTCCATTAAATTTTCAATCAATTGGTATTAAACTGTAGTAGGAAAACATTATGCAGAAAAGAGAAAATGATTGATACCAGCATTTTTTTTTTTTATCAATGATGTTTTCTAATCTTCCAAGGGCATATCCGATCTTTTTTATCTTTTTAGCTGCCATCAGTTTGTTGTCACCTAGCGCTCTTTTTAGCAGTCTATTTCTTTTTTCCGTCTGGTAGTAAGTTAGGACTCGGAGCCGTCATTTCCACTTTTCATTAGTCTATGATACATGTTGGAGTCGATTAATGTGAAATGCTTTTCTAGACGACATTTTATCTTATCTTGTGCAACAGTTGCTAATCTGGAAAGCATAAAGTTTTACGTTAAATGTCGTCCTAAAGGGATTGAAATGCCCAGATGGTTGAAAACTGAGCTACATACTTTGGCTCTGGAGTTCTAAGTTATACCCCACACCACGAAGTAAAGTGGATAAACTTAATCAGGTTGTTCGCCCAGCTTTGAACCCATCCGTAGCCCTCATAATCAAGTTCGTGAAATACCGGCTTAATCACTGTTCGGCTAAGCCTCCAATAACCCTTTTCATAACATCTACTGAATGAACATCATGCTTACAAATGAGTCATGCTCTATGACAAGGGGGATTAATGCATCTGCAAAAGTTACGACTCGTGTCAGCCTGCGCAGTCCGCGCAGGCTGACACGAGTCGTAACTTTTGCTATAAGTAAATGATCTGCATGTCCAAGGACCATTCTGTCCCCAGATTCAGTCAATCGTAAAACTAAAGATTTTATGGATCCAAAATTAATAGATTACTTGCTTGATATACTGCATCACGTAGATGCATTAAGCTCCCTTTTATCAGAGCATAATTCAAATTAAATGTTCCACTTACAAGAAACTTGGAAAACAGAACGAAACATCCATTCAATTGATAATATTTCTAAACTCCATTCATGGGTCTGAAAATACCCTATTTCGGATATTTTCAGATAATTAGAAATATGGGGAAAACTGGTTGTAAGAAATATAAGGTATTTTTTATTGATTTAGAAAGCCGATATAACAAACTGCTTTCTCGATTTAGTACCAAACAAACAATATTCTGACAAATTACTAGTACCTGATTTCTGTATCTAAATCGATGTTTGCCATTTTTTTTTTTAAATGTTTTCAGCTTGAATCTTGGATCACGCCAAACTCTTGTGGACATTTGTTAATACTTGCATTATTTGATAAGTGTATATATTCTTGCCAGTTATAATATGTTCTTTTTTTTTTCGATTGGAAAGCATATGATTCAATTTTCCCGTTTCTTATTGTGTATTGTTTACTTTCCTGGATGTTTTTATTGTATTTCTGTGACTTTTTCCCCGTAATTGTATTTACTTCGGAAGAGTTTACGTGACTGCGACATACATTAAATTTATATTTTTATGATAAAAAATTAGAGTCATCAAGCTTCAAGTTCTTACAGACGTTGAAGACAAAAATGACAATGATTGACGTCTAGTGCTCCATCTTTCTTTTATATCATCTGAAAAATTACATTGATCTAAAATATGTTTTACAGAGGACGATAATTTATATTTTCTCCCCCGGTGGTCTAGCCATATAGATTGTTTAGTTTCTTGATCATCGCTTAATTCTTTACCAAGCCAAAAATGTGAGACTTGTACATACTTAAGGAATTTGCAGACGACCATTTAAATGTAGCACAACTTATTTAATGGGGGTGGATGTAGCACAACTTATTTGGTGGGGGGGGGGGGGGGGGAAACGTTGTAAAAAAAAAAGTAGAACATTGTGATTATAAGCCTTTGCTTAGTCTTTTCCTAAGTATTGTTTCTCAGGGTCGTGGAGTAAAAGTTTTTAGATAGTAAAATATTCCTGAAAATTGATATCTATTAGTTCGTCCGTCAATTAAATGTCCCATTGTCATATCTTACCCATAATTCTTCTTGATTCATAATTTTCCAAATGGCAGGGGCATAAAAACACACATTTGTACCGTTAAGATACAAGCAACTCTTTCTCCGACAAGAGTTCAGACAAGTCGGGAAAAGGAGCGATGAATTCAAACGAGTGATCACTTTTTTCAGCCTATTTATTTCTAGAATTAAAGATTTTTATTTCATCTTTTCTTTTTTTTTTTTTTTTTTGTTTTCTCAGTTGTTTGCCATTTCGCCACATATTCCAGTTATTTCTAGGTCTCAAAAGAACCCTACAAGACATTCAACATTGTGAGGCCAGCACATTTGCAGGAATAGCGGGGATGTTCCCAGTGTGTTTGTTGGTTGGTTTGAATAGTGTTCTGCACCATTTTTAAGACAACAGTATTTCGCTTTCAATAGCATTATATAGGAAGCTTTTTTATGGAGCAATGCTCTGTCAAAAAGGGGTTTAACTCTTTACCACACAATCCCGTCTTCTAACGACCCTGAGGGAGATCTTTTTAACCCTTTCCCAAACAAGCCGTGGTTTTCACGTGTCTGCAGTACAAGTCTTTTGAAAACACTGTGGGAAAAGGAGAAATTGCTCGTTACGAGCAATTTCTCCTTTTCCCACAGTGTTTTCTACCCTTTTTGAGAACTTTCTACCATTTTCATCAAATTTAAAGTTGTCGTCTGCAAACTCTTTCAGTTTGGACCAGTCTAAAATTTATCGTTTGGGAAAGGGTTAAACAACATGGGAAAAGAAGAAAATGATGGTAAGTAGCATTTTCTCCTTTTCCTACAATGCTTATACCCTTTTAAAGACAATTCCTAAATTTTAGACTCATTTAATTTATCGTCTGTAGAATTTTGAATTTGGACGAGTCATTTTTTTTTTTTTTTTTTAAGTGACGAGTTAACGCATCTCGTTATGCCTTATACCAAGCGAGTCATCATATGATTATGGATCAATATAATCCATTTTGTATTTCAACTGTCTGAATTATGAGATAGAGTTGGCAATGCATTAACTTTAGGAATAGCAAACAATTTCGACCCATGTCAGCCACCGAGGACTGCACAGGCTGACATGAATCGACACTTTTTGCAGATGCATTTAACCGCCTTTTTGCGGAGCATGACTTATAAGTATCTTTCCCAAGTTAATCCAGTGTTAGGTCAGGCAACCTCAGTGCCTTATGAAAAAAAGACACCACATGCGAGTGCCAACGCTCGCCTGCAAGTGCTTGATTTTCAGTGCAAATTCTAAGTCGAAAAAGAGACATAACTGTGTCATAAAAAATTTTGATGGTTGCCTGCCCCTGCAGTATTGAGTTTGAAATAAATATCTTCGGTAACTACAGAGATATTACAAAATGTTAAAGTTTTTGAAAACTTTAAGTCGAAAAGGGGCATAAATGTGTTAAAAATATTTTGATGGTTACCTGCCCCTGTTATGTAGGCTCCCCTTTTGATTGTTAAGAACTTGCCCAAGTTTGAAGTAAATATGTTCGGTAAGTACATAGATATTGTAAAATGTCAGTCTTCTTTTAAGTCGAGAAAGGGGCATAAATTTGTGAGAAATATTTTGATGGTTACCTGCTCCTGTGGTATTGGTTCCTCTTTTGATAGTTAACCACTTGTCCAAGTTTGAAGTAAATACCTTCAGTAATAATAGATATATTACAAAATGTCAAAGTTTTCGCACGACGATGACGCAGACGACGATGATGCTAGGGCTTTGACAATACCTCGACATTTTCTTCGAAAACAGCCGGGCTAAAAACTAGCCCTACTTGACCAGCGAGACCGGCGAAATCTAACTCAGGATTTCCTGATGACAAATCCAGCGCCTTAAACAATTACTGTCATTATTTCAAAACCATAAACCACGTACGTGCTCCATCTTAAGTCTGCGATGTGATGTTGATGATTTGTTTTCATTATGGAATGAAGGCTAAAAAAGCAAAGCGTTGATGAAACAAACGTGCAATTATTTATATCATGAATCACAAACTTTAATTTCTGACTCTTTGCCAAACGCCGAAATTTTAGACTTGTCCAATTTGAAAGCATTTGCAGAGGACAAAATTAATTTGCCTTTGACGCGGTAGAAAACATTGTGGGTAAGGGAAAAATGCTGTGTACCAGCAGTTTTCCCCTTGCCCAACTACGTTTTCAACTGTTTTCTTCCCAATGGTTGTTAAAACAAGGAATTGTTGGATGAAGGTCTCAGTCTAACGTTTATCTCTAAGGTAAACAATATGAGTAATTACAATCAATTTCAATATCGTCGATTTCGAGCCATTTGATTGGTCACTGATTAATACATAAATAAGAATTACTCTTTGTCGAAGGAATACATACACGAACACAGTAAGCTTGATACCCCGTTTGGAAAGCTTACGTGACACTCTATTACGAGGAAAACTGAAAGAAAAGAGAAAAGAAAAAAAAAAACTTTGAATAATTCCAATAAACAAGGTTTTTCATCAAATAAACCGACACTTAGGCATGTTGTGGCGTATAATTATTTCGAGAAAGTTCACAGTTAACCCGAAAATGGGCAAAAAAGTAGATATCCGCTTTTACCAATCATGATTTGGGTATCAAATAGTATGGTAGAGGGAGATGTCGACACAAAAAGCACCTGGTTATCAGCATTTTCTTCTTTTCCCACAATGATTTCAAAGAAATTTTTCCTCAGGTTTATTAAAAGTTGGAATTGTGTGGTAATGGGTCCTAGATAGGTACTAGTCGATATGACTGAAATAATTGTGAAAGCGGCGTAGAACTCCATTCAATCATTCAATTTAGATAGGTATTAAATATCAGAATATGCCTTAATTGAGAATTTCTCATGTTTCGGCCAAAAGATATCTTGGCAAGACCGGTTTTTGTTTTCCTTTACCACAATGTTCGAATCTGTAGTGATATTTGATGATAATTATCACCCACAACAGCAGAAGAAGACATTAACCCCTAAGCTGCTAAGCGCGACTCACCGACCTTTTGCGGACAGCGTAGATCAAGATCAGAATGCACAGAACGTGCAGTCTGATCTTGGATCCACACTGTCCGATGAGGAGATATCGTTATTCAAAGGAGTAAATTAAAATATCATTATTCAAGTTTCTAATATCGTCTTGAAAATTGTACTTAAGTTATTTAGCAGGATAGTGGTTAACATTCTCCTAGATTATGACACAATAGCCTTATACTTTCTATTTGTTTATTTTTACTGGTTTTTTTTTTTTTCAGATATCCTCTTTGGCCATTGAATCTTTAGATTCCTGAAAAAAAAAAAATCTTTTGGCGGAAAAAGCCGACATATGCACATAGCTCCTTTTACCATGCAATGTAAACTTATTTAGCAAAAATCACCTATTACCTCGTTCACATCTCTAAAAAAGGATAAATTTTACAGCCAAGATATTTCTACATATGACAGATATACAGGTACAACTTCTTGTTATGAAAGAGTGAATTTTTCGCCATAAGTGCAGATACGCCTTTTTATCTGTAACCCTTCTATAGTATAAAATTTTACCCTTTCAGCCCAAAACCTATAGCCTTGACCTTCTTCAATGTCTAAAAATTCAATCCACTAAAACACAGACTACAAACTTTTATCAAATTCTGATGGGCTTAAGTAAACGAGCGAACGCAATAGGTCAAAGATCTGACGTTACGTTCTGGGTCCGTATTCATCAACCATTCTTAAGAACGTTCTTTGTCTTTGTCTTGGTTTAGGCAATCAGGAGTTGTGTTATTTTCAAATGTAGAAAATCTTGGAGAATAAGACTAAGAATATTCTTAAGAATGGTTGATGAATACGGACCCTGTTCAGTCTTACCTTGTTCTATGCCGACCGCATTTTAATCCTTATCCTGCTCGACAAGTGAAATATAATTTTCAAGCCGATAGTAAAAACCCAAATTTTGACATTTTAAAGGTATTTCTTGGGGAAAGATATCTCCTTATTGGACAGTGTAGATTCACGATCAGACTGCACGTTCTGATCAGTCTGATAGCAGCCTGAGGGCTAAGCCGCCGTTTTCGCCTAATGCGCTGAAAGAGTGAACACCTAAAATCGTCTACACATAAACTGACATTTCCGCTTGCCGTGTATATTACATTTTCTTTCTAATAACTGACGTCATAGTGGCAAATATTTGTGAAAATAGGAATGTCCTTGACCTTCATGACGGTGAACAAACTTGTGCAGAATAGACCCTTTGGCTGCTAAGTACAACTCGATGAGTTGTTGCGGACAAATTTCATCAAAATCATACCAGACAGAACGGACAGTCTGATCTTTGATCTATACTGTCCGATACGTTGAAACTTTGAATTTAAGAACTTTGAAATCGTAATCTTTAGCATTCTAGATCTACTATTGACTTGAAATTTTCATAATGATGTAGTTAGTGGTATAAGGGTGAAAATCCGAAGATATCAAATGATATGAATAAAGGAAAAGAAAGTTACTGAAATCTGGATGGGCGAAACTGCGTATTTAAAAAACAAGGAATCGTACCCTGAATCGATTTCCATGTAAACTGTCATGACATAGTTAAGAGAAAAAGTTATTACCGAACTTAAGTTTCTGACTGGAGGCAATATCTGGCATTTCATGAAAAGCAGAAAGTTCACAGGCGTGCAATAAGCTTCTACGGGGCTGTACTCATTGGTTTGCGTTATAAGACAGGGTTAAGACATGCATAAATACACAAAAATATAGTTTACTCCTAAAAAGGTTGTTTGGGGAAGAATTTTAGTTTAACAGATAAATTCAGATACAAAGTATGGTTGAAACAAAACAAAACGGCATTGTTCAGTGGCAGTCTTAAACGCCATGCAAAAGAGAGGGGGGGGGGGGGGGGGGGGACTCCGACACACTGGTTGACAGGAAAAGAACACCATGACAGACGCAGAAAGCAATGACTGGGATGATTACAGATTTCTATAAATCTATCCACAAAACATTACCCCTTCATAAAAGGGACAACTCTCACCCAAGCACCACAATTCGAACAACTTCCATATTAGACCAGGGGATGCCTGTACTTACTACACATTTCAAGTCTAGACTTTGCAGTTTAATCTGTGAAAACATGTGACCTCTGGAACAGGGTTGTTCTTAGCTGGGGATATAATTTGGACTTTGACAGATCACCACAAGATGTAACGTAGGAAATCAGGCCATGTAATTTTAGACATTTGTATGTTTAAATTCTCCCTAAAAGTACTTCATGTAAAGTCTGTAACCTCAAAGATAGTGCAACTAGTGCCATGTTTGACCATATGGATACTACTGAACACTATTGAACATTATTGAACAACAATTACCTTTGATCTCTCTAGGTGATGGTACACCATACGTACACAATATATCCTTTCTTGACCTTGCTGTGTTAGTAAAATAGATTTATGATATTTTCGTCATATTAACCAATAAATTGTAGTAGCCAAAGTTTACCTATCTAAAAGTAGGTCGAAGGTCATTCTAAGTCAATCATTTTAGTAGACTTTGTAGTACTCCTGCTAGTTATAATCAATACTGAGACTGAACGGCATCTGACTTGCTGTTCGAGAGATCATTTTAGAGGTTTCTAATATATATAGCAACAGCGGCCATCTTGATCACAAGACCAAGGCTATTCAAACAATTATTTTCTTGTAACACGCAACACGTGCCTATTAAAGATATTTGATTTGAGTTCACCAAACATTATCTGAAAGGAAATACTTTAGGTAAGTGTAGACGGACGGACGGATGCACAGACGAAGGACGGACAGCAAGCAATCACAGTAACGTATCCCACGCATTTTGTTCAGGTGAGCTTATAAAACCGGATTCAAATGTAGAAACGATTTCCGATATCTTCATTGTTGTAGTAAATAGTTCGCGTGCTTTTAAAGGATAGTCCATGCTTCAGTTAAAGGGGAAATGCAACTGCATTTGATTGCACATAAATGGTGCTCATACACTGGTATGCTCTAATGTCTAAAATTAGACCAAATGAGGAGCTCTTGTTCATGGTGTGCCTTGTGACAAAATATTCCTTTTTTAGAGAAGTCTTATCGTTTTAAAAGCAGTAAAGCGGTCTATTTTTGGCGAAGACATGTAAGGCGTATGTGAATATCACCCATCGTAATGCAGCCGAGAGATTTGTTCAACAGATCAACCGAGGTTTGCCGACTGGATAGTAGCCTGTGAGCTACTAGAATAAATTTTCGTTGCCTAGCTGTGAATTTTACATGCATGCAATGATCTCGAATGCATGCATGTAAATTCACAGCTAGGGTCATTGTTGAACTCACAGGAAAACAATCTGTAATTTCGATTTTGATACACCAAAAGGTGTTTATGTGTCAAAGCAGTGTACATATTTACTGACCTAATCTACATGAGGAATGACGAAGAGATGAACTGCTAATAACTTACAATACATTCTTTGACCATAAAATTCGAAACAGTTTCCCTTTAAACACAGCAATTATCGCTTTGTGACTTTTTAAGACAATCCCGCATAGGAGTCCGCTGTCCGCTGTCCGCTCTCGGCTTCGGTGTCCGCTAAAAAAACTCTATTAGCGAGGTTTGCATCTGCAGTTTATCATGAAATCCCGAGAAAAAAGGAATATCGTCTCATAGGAGGCCAAATCAATTATCAGAGTTCCACTGGAGTTCCCAAATAGCTCGGACAGATTATAAGCTCTACTATTTTCGAAGAATACGCAAAGGTATTGTCATAGCCCTGTCGTCATCAGCGTCGTCGTCATGTTGCAAAATCTTTGCCATTTTATATCCCTGTTACTACTGAATATATTTTACTACAAATTTGAACCAGTGGTTAACTATCGAAAGGGGAACCCATAAAACAAGGGTAGGTAACCATCAAAGTATTTTGACACAGTTATGCTCCTTTTGCCACTTAGAATTTTCGCTGAAAATCAAGTATCCGCAGCAGAGCGTTGGCACCCGCATGCGGTGCTCTTGTTGCTCTTGATTATAACCTGTAAAGCATATATTCAAAGAAAGTATTATATGGTACCCTATATAATGTGGAATTACCACACGAAAAGAATAGAAATAAAATATAATATTGCAACTCATAGTTTGGTCTAAAACCTAAATATCACAATGTAAATGGAGGTATTGATATTGTTTCAGAATTTTACAATTACAAAATATTATCTTATTCCTCTATCTTTTTATGTATACGTCTTCCGAACAAACCTGTACTTTTTTTTCTTTAAAAAAGATGTGTATTTCACAACCCTCTCCCATAATAAAAAAAGGTGCTTTGGTCTTAAAGTTGTTGTTAACTTTATTCCATATGAATACAAATTGATACAGTTATTTCTCCCAACAGCGTGTTGACGTAAAACAGGTATCAAACTGAAACCATATTTACATCGAGGAAAGAGTCAAATTGAATATGCTCAAGAGGAAATGATGAAAACCCCCATGTATTCAATTCGAAACACTCTTAAAAATCTTTATGTGGAAAAACTTATGAAAGTCGAAACAATTCTTTTAACAGTCGTCAAGATTACTTTGATATTTTTCTATCTTGGTGTGAAGTCTGCGCCATAAACATTTTGATAAAGCGTGGATAGTCCCTTTCTCCCCCTGTGGCGAGCTGAAACTGCACGCACAATTTATTTCAAGGCAAGACCCGAACCCTTTATAAGCCAATGTACCGCCTTTTTTTTCCAGACATCGTAGATACCGATCACACGACACGAAACGTCTGATCTTGTACCTACAGTAGCCGATAATGTAATTTTCTGACCAAACAGCTACGAAATTAGAATATCTTAATATTTTTTACCGACAGCAGATATCTATTTCACGTTTTGGGCCGTGGCAGGGTTATAGGAAAATGGCACAGAACTTCAATGAACAACAACATTATATTGCACGCTTCTGAGCAGACAATGACTGGTATATTCCAGAATACACAGGCTTATATTACGTTCGCTCATTGATTTAGACTATTTTAGAATTTATGCTAATTTTCTTTTAAGCATTTTCCTCGGATAAAGTCAAACCACAGGGTAAAAATGTCGAAAACTTCACCAGCTGCTTTTCTTGTGGCTTGCAAAGTCATAAACGCGGAAAGTGATACCTTTCGAAATTAGCAATCGTTTTGACGACCCTTTGAGCTCGTTAGTTTGACTTTTGTAACGATGACATTTAAATGGAAAATAGTTTGGCTGCTGCTCAATGATGTGCACATGGAATCCATCTTTCGTTAAAAATATAACATGCCCGGCCTTATTTAATGTTGTTGGTCTGAAACCCTTACACTACAACCTATCCTTAAAAACAAATCGCACACACAACATATTAGTTCAAGGAATACTTATACCAACACATGCCGATTCAGATTCCCCCCTCATTTTTTTTTTTTTTTTTTTTGAGTAAATGTTGGAAAGTTGGAAAAGGAATCATTATTATAATAAAATATAATGCCTTTTAAAATCTACTCACTTTTTATATATTGTAGACATCTGTAGGATTATCAAAAGAGCTTCAAATAATTCAGTCATTACTATGACATTTTAAAAGCAAGCAATGCCATTCTAATCTTATGAGAGCATGGCGTATTGATAATTCTGCTATGGAAAAAAAGTTTATACTTGTCGTTCAAATTGTAAAATCGGAGGTAAAATCAGTGTAATGCAGTGTTCAAGTACATGTCGATTTCTTTCTCTCTCTCTCTCTCTCTCTCTTTAAAATACATAAATAGTACGAGATAGAATTAAAACTTTTTTAGACAAGTCAGTCACTAAACACGAAAAAAGATACGAAATTTGTGTATGTTGTGTTTGTGTTTCATTGACTGCCGCTTGACGCCAACTATCACCATACTGGTTGAAGAAGTATTAGACATTTGTCACACATAATACAAGAATTTATGTTCAGAGAGAAATGAGCGGCATACAGGTGAAGCCGGATTTTCAATGAATCTAGTTATTTTTATTGCTATCATGAATGCAGTGATCTGAAAAATAATATATTTTGTTAAGATTAACTCTCTATACGACATATCTGTCGCTTGACCATGACATTTTGTATAGAGATTTAACAATGCCCTCCGTATTCTTGAGGCTGTTTAATTGGCACTTATTACTGTACCAGACGGCGAAGTTTCAGACTCACAGACGACAAATTAAATATGTCTAAAGAGACAGGAACCATATTCGGTAAGGTAGACAACATTTTTGGTTACAACAATGTTTTCATATGCTTTCTTCTGGGTCGTTTAACTCCTAGACTACTAAGCGGGACATAATGGCCTTTTGCGGACAGTTAGATCAAGACCAGAACGTGCAGTCTGATCTTGGATCTACGTTGTACGATAAGGAGATATTTTTTCCCAAAAATAACTTTGAAAGAGCTGTTGTAAAGGTTAAAAAAAAACACAGGTATCCATTTAATACTTAAAGGCTCGTTGCCAAAAGAAGTAAAATAAATGTTGGAACGCTTCCTCGACAACAGATGGTATGAAATCACGGTGTTGTCTGTTTTCCTCTGCATTGCCTGCTAAAGCAGCATAAGTTGCACCTAGAGCTGTAAAACGTTAACCCTTAACCTGCTAAATAAGTAAAGTGAAACTTTTAAGCTGATAGTAAAAACCCAAATTTTGCTGTTTCAAAGGTATATTTTCGGAAGAAAATATTTCCTCATTGAACAGTAGAGACCCAAGATCAGACTGCACGTCCGCAAAAGGTTCTTGAGTCGCGCTTAGCAGCCTAAGGGTTAAACGGACTGTGTATAGCTAGTAGGGAGAATTAAGATGACCGGAAGCTTTTCAGTTCACGTCCTTTGAGTCAGCACTGTAACCATAAAAACAGTTTATCCCCTTTAGGTAAAAACGGAACTCAATTAAATCGGGGTACAACGATACATTATTATGGAGCTTTTGCGACGGTATAGATCAAGATCAGACTGGGCAGAACCTGCATTTTAACCTTGGTCGGTATAAACTGCTTACTTAGTCAATCTGAATGATGAATAGCAGTACGAGTTCCAGTTGGTTGCATCTTGAGCCGTCGATAGAGGTGAAGTTTATATATTTGGGTCTGAAAGAGTTTATTTAATGATATTCTTATATGGTTGAACCTTTGTTATGATCATTTTACTACCATTTCATCTAGTTAGACCACGAGGAATGTGTCCCGAGGGGTAAATAAACGCCTACCCTTAATAACCCTTCGATATAAATGACACGTCATACCCTTAAATACCTACTTTGTGAAAAGTGGGCTTAATGCGTCTGCTAAAAGTATCGACTCAGATCAGCCTGCGCAAACTTTGCGCAGGTTGACCTGGACTAAAACCTTTTTGCTTTTGGTAAATTGTCTGCCTGTCAAAGAACCAGTGTACCTCATGATTGAGTCGGCTGTCAGACAAGATTGGTTTTACGGATCCATAATAATGTAATGACTTGCTAGCTGTCATTGATCACGGAGATTCATTAAGTCCCCTTTTGCCAGAGCACTCGTACGTGTATATTGATAAATTTGTGATCTGCTGACTTTGGATCGGAAAATATCAACCAATATAGAATCATTATCAAAGTGCCATGTTTTCGATGTCTGATTTGATCTACACTTTCCTACAAAAGCTCCTTCGTCCTTTGCCATGGGATTCTGTTAACTTCCCATGATAAAAAGGCTTGTGACAAGCTTGCGTAAAAACGAGACGGTGATTGTAATCACAATGGTTTCTACCTTTGAAAAAAAGAAATCCCATCATATGCGCCACATCTAATTTTAATCTGGACAAGTCTAAAAAAATTCTTCACGTAAATAGTTAAGTAGCCGTTGATTATTTATGTTTTGAAAGTCAACTTTTTTTGCTGCAGACAAAGGTATTCTTTTGCCATTCTGCATATCATTTCTAAAAAACGGGGATTGCTCTTAACGTGATATAAAAGCTAAGAAATAAAAACAGCAAACATAGATCACCCTTCTTTCAATCAGGGTTTTTGACTAATATGCAGTAAAACGGTTTTTATGACTTTTCACACAATAATAAATTTCAGAAACTCAGATTTGGTTTCATGGGGATGCTCCATGGTCCATGCGCGTACTTGACACATTACCTTTCCTTTGTTCCCTTTAGTTATCAACCGGAGATTGGCCCACAGGAGTCTTAATTTTAGAACAGTCCATGTACGATGTACCTTTCGTTAAAAGATATCGTATGATATGAAAATCAATTCATCAAGCACAGAGTGTAACAATACTTAGTTCTTGGTATAAGCTGTGTTTGAAGCATTTTTTTTTTTTCGAAAGTGTCAAATTCTTCACTCAGGTTACTTCACTGGGTGCTCAGAGCGACACATTTAGATGGTTCTTTTCTTAAACCAAGCATTTCTTGCGACCATTCTTTGCAAGAAGAACAAAATCTTGATCATTCAAACGTATGTAGTAATTCGAATATATCTTTCAACTCGAGGGTTCGATACCCGGTTGAGGCAAACATTCTTTCCGGCGATTTTCGCCTCCCACCTCTGACGCATACGAGAAAGTGGTCAGTGGCTTTGAAAGAAAGTTGTGTCAGTATTGGTGTGAAAAAGCCAGGAAAAAGCATGCATAGCTGGACCTGCCGCTGATATAATTATGATCTAAACTATTAAAATGGCGTAAAACTTCAGTACAAAACAAACAATAATTGCAAATATTAGGTTCCCGGTGGAAGCTCCTTAAAAAAAGGCTAGTTTGCCTTGGTTTGCGGTGTCAGATCACTGTTATAGCAGTATCGTGAACTCATTTGGGAAGATTACCCGTGCCGAGGCACCAACTTCCAATCAAACCATAGAGCAAGTAGGCTACAGACATCCTTTTTTGTCATTTTGAAAGGATATATTAATTACTAAACATACTCGAAAAATCCAGGTTCGTCGCTTTGTTTGGTCTGATTTTTTTTCAAAATACAGACCAATCTAGATCAAAACTCAGATCATCTAGTTGTGTGCCATACTTTCCCTTAAAAACCATCTAAAGTCGCTTTTGTATGGAATTATGTTCCGGCCTAACAGGACCTCGCCCTAAGAAATCGCTGCAAAGAGCGAAAGGACATATGCCACAGTTTTTCTTATGGATAGATTTCGATTTTTATTTTCGCTCAGATGAAAATATATTGTATGCTGAATGAAGAAATGGAAAGAAATTCATATGTTGCGGGACAACGTACAAAGATCTATTTCTTCAAAGGGGATAACACTTGTCAAAATTACAGAAAAATAGGCTTTAAATTCAAACCTAAAAAGAAGGTCCTTAGAAGTAACAGATACTCAAATAAATGATTATTCCTAGAAATGTGAAGTTAGCTAATAGTAAAAAGGATAAATCATCAGAATTAAGGCACTAGACAGACCACAGTGGAAATTAGAAATGTTCTTACGTGTCAGCAAAGACTTACATTCTGGTCAATTTCCTGAATAAAAAAAACTTCAGTAGACATTTTTTTTTTTTATTATTATTATGCACAGAAATAGTGCTTTCTTATATCTTGTAAAAAGAATGAAAACGTATATCAAACGTTTTCAAAGTTTATTTAAAAGTGATTGACATAATGAATTACCTCCTTTTATCATAAATGTCTTTTTTGGCGTGATTTGGCATCCTGATCATTTATGGATCTCCCATTTTTCTTCCGCGTCTGTGATTTCCTGATATTTAAAAGGCAACCGACACACCGGTATTACAGATATAAATATACTATCTCACTGCCATAGCAACCAAATGATAAACAATAGGGTTTACAAAAAAAAAATACGCAAACCGGTGAGCAGAGAAAACTGTTGTGTATGTCAGTAATATCGCCTTGTCGTCATTCTAGGAAATATACACATATACAAAGATTAAAACCTCTTTACAGGAATTTGGAAATAAACTTTCGAAGACTGTTGCATCTATATGTAGCATGTGAACAATGCTCTCTTGAAAAGATAACAAAGCTATTCTTTTCTCAATGCCAAGCCTCGCTGATGCAAGATTTAATGAATGCTGTACCTTTGATACAATAATACCGAGTTATAGCAAGAAAAATATATTTGCAAAAAAAAAAGTCCACAAGTGGACATACGAATCCGGTAACACCGTTTACGTTTAAAGCGACCACACAAGGCGCGATAAAATGTTGGTTATATTTTAATACTTTCCTGTGTGCGACCGCATGGTATGTTAATTCTACAAAGCATTACCTTCAGAGATAACCATCACTTTTTATGGCTCATTTTTCGTCAGTATTAGCGTTGGGAGAGTTCTTACAATAATGGTCAAGCACAAATGGTAACTCCGCCCCCACAAGACCCTTTACAGTTAAGATGGTTTGCTAGTTTCCTTTTTTTATTAACTATTATTTCTAATAATAACACACTTATGCGCAATAAACATATCTAGCTTTGTTCAGTTGTTAATCGATAGCCTTTTACTACAACGATAGACAGGATTCAATATCCGAATAATAAACATGAATTCAGGTCTGATATACTATTCAAAGATTGCCAAGCACTAAGAATATTCAAGTACATTACTTTATTGTTGCAAAACATTTCAAATACTACTTTTGTGAGTGATTTATTTACAAAAGTGCTAACCTGTATTTGCAGTGTTACATGGTGTACAAAAAAATGAGTTGTAACGCCGTTGAAATGGAGACTTTGATAAAATATGTAAGTTAAAGACGGGCACAAAAGATAAAAAAGAAACACACACGATGCAAAGTGATTTACAATTAGCATTAAGTATGTTATCCGATGATAGTGATGACTGCCCATCAGGTTCCTGGTAATTCTCTTTGAACTCTAGTTCCGCTCTGAGACAAGGCATACCAGGTTGGATCGACGGTCTAAAATTTGGACTTGCATTTTATTCTATATGTTCTCTAATGGACTGATCTGGCCGTACTGGCCAGTCCGGATTTGCGATACTCTCTCTTTCCAAATGCCGAACATGCACATGACGGAGGCGGGCATTATCGGCCATTAGAATCAATCATGACCTGCTGCACCAGCATATCGACCTACCCAGGTATTTAGAACCTTACATCGATATAGATGGGCAGTCAGTGTGCTCTGGTTCAAAGACGACGATGTATGTGCGTCCATAAAAGTAGACCATGATGGACTAAAAGAAAAAAAAAAAAAAAACGCTTTCAAACCGGCCTATTCAGCAATATTAGTTGCGTGAAATCTCCCTTCGGCCATCTCACATGCCTGTGCTTTCTTGGCAGCACCTGTAAATAAGATTTGTCACTGGTCCATTCTGATCAAAACAAGATGGTCTACAACCCACTCTTACCGCAGCCCGTTGTGATTCCGAAAAGAACAAACAAATACGTATACACAGTCCTCATCTCTCGACCGAAGATCAATTAAGTGCGACCTCGCGCTGGACCCGGGATGCATCCTGAGGTCGATTCGAAGCTGGATTGCTGTTGCAAAACGGTTTCTGTGGTTGTGCATGATCAACAGACGGTCTTTAGTAGCAGATGTTGCCCTTTCGTTACCACCACTAGGCCCACTGACAGAATGTTTTCTCAGACACCAAATCGTGCTCTGTGATATTAGCCCTTAAAGACTTTGTGTCTTTCCTTGTCACTGCTCAAAGGACATGGTTACTAATTCAACCTGTAGACTAAGTGCGGTAAAATGAAAGAAAAATATGATTCATTGCTTGGCCATTCTGGATTTTTGCACTTTCCAGAAATATTCCCTGCTGTTGCACGCTGCTCATTTTGGTTTGTTACCATGATTTCTTGCCAAAGCAACGTAAACAAAGAAAATAGGAAGCAGAAAATCCTTTGAAAATTATCTCCTCTCAATCCATAAAGACCATGAGACCAAGGCTATACAAAAAATACTCATTATATTGGCCTATAGAAATTTATGTTTTTTCATTCTGTTGTCAACTCCACAGACTGTCAGTGTGAGACATGTAGATATTTTTTTATTAGTCTGTACAAATGTGATAGCAGTTTTTAAGCCTGTACAAATGTGATAGCAACTTTGAGCTTCTGGGCCTCATTTTCCTACCTCTTCACCCGTTTTGATGCCCAGGCCTTCAGCGCTTTGATAAATGTTGCGGTGACGGGACTTTTCGCTTGCTATAAAATGGAAATGTATGATTAATTTGGATATCACGACACATCATCATGTAAAGGTTCATTAAGCTTGCTGAAAGATTGTTGTGTTTTTTCCCTTTTAGTTATTTTAGGAAACACTCGTCTAAACTTTCATTTCAGCCCAAAACCGGGATATAACCATCAAATAAGTCTATCACGTGAATATTAACTCTCCAGTACAACGTTTTTTATATTACTCAATAACCCTATGTGGGGAGCTATCTTGTCACTAGGAACATAATTCAAGTATCTTCGATAAAGGACCACAAACTTATCCTGCATACACAATATCATCATTCTATGTATGTTTGAATTCTCCATATATTACTCCGTTGAACATCTGGCCCAACAATTAGGCCACACGTATTGTATTTACTATCATCGGGACATAAACTGAATAACCTATGCGAATCAAAGTGTTGAAAGCACTGGTGTAGCATTTGTCAAGGAAGCCATTGTGTGGAACTAATAATTTGAAAAAAAAAAAAAATAGAAATACTTTCAAAATATTCGCTTGAAAGTGATCTTACTAGATATAGTCATGCACAATCCAAAAGAATAGCATGCAATCTTATAGGACGATTATGTCCTGGCGAACAAGCCCAGGGACGAGCAAGCCCATGAACGAACTGGTTTTGGGACCTCTTCTGGAAAGATATTGTAGAACCCCGCCCCCTTTTGATGTTGCGGGGAAACAGAATCCAGTGAGCACTACTTTTTCGTTTGCAGATATTGTCGTAATATTAGAACAACATTCAGACAATGTATTAGTGAAATATCTGATTATAATATTGACATTGTCCTTTTTGGAGACAATAATCTCTCCCGTGCAGAAAATAAAAAAAGAATTATTGCAGTTCATGGTTTTATTGAGAAAAGTGGTAGATTGGCTTGAGTTTCAACTTATATTGAATATATATACATGGACATTGTACTGCCGCGGACATAGATACATATGGGTCCTATACATGTTGATTTTTAATTGTTTCCTCCATCACTCTGCTCAATCTCCTATCATTATTCCTTTCTTCACACTTCTTCGTTGTCAATCTCTCAAGTGTTCACTATTAGTTCACGTTTTGGTGTATATTCATTTCATTTCATTAATTGTAATTGTTGTACCACGTGACTGTCTTTTTAGGGAGAGGAGCTATATAAGCTTTTTATGCTTCCGTTCCAGTCCTTTTCGTAATGTTTTGTTGTAAGTGATTAATATATGTTAATATATTGAATAAAAAGTTTAAACTATGCTTTTGTTACTGGGTTATTTCTAAGCATTCAATTGGCTGAATCCTTGGAATTATAGCCCTTCAAATTTATCTAGATATCATATTTCAAAAGTATTTCTCAGCTATTTAAAGAGGGGTTTTTTTGCCAGCATATCTTACGAAATAACATACAGTGAAGATCCAGGGTCGAACTGCATGTGCAAACAGCAAGGATCCCAAGATGATGCTACATGCAGAGTATCGAAACTCTGGCCCAAACGGTTTCTGACAAGAAGATCTCTGGAGTTTTACTTACAAAACAATCAGAACAAATAGCCACCAAAAGCTTGACAGTTCGCCAAATTAGCCCAAGTTGAACCCACACGAATCGTTATGACAAACTGTAGTTTTCTTGATACCTATTATCCATTTTAATTTTCAACGCTTCCTGGCGCTCAGTCCTAGATACATTCGTTTTGTAAAATGTTTGATAAATAAACATGTATATATAATAACGGGGACCATCTTGGCCACAATGATCATTATTTGTTTCGTTGCGGTTGACTGAGGATAATTCATGTATACTGTCTTTAAACTGACCCATTCGTTAACGATCAAATCACAGTTAACTTCACGCAATGGGCAACACACAACTGACAACGGACAACAGACAACGAACACCTTTCCGACGACATAAGCTCCCGTTAAGCATTTCGAGCTAAGACGATTATTAAATCGCCTGAGCTTTTCATATAGTCCGCTATACCCAACAGTTTTGGCTACCGGTTTTTTCGAGGGAAAAAGTAAGGTAACAAATACAGTGTTTCCATTTACAATTTTGTGCCTTTTCACGCGACAATTTTTCAAGCCTTAACACAAAATTCAGGTGAAACTGCATACGCACAGTCACCGTTCCCGATGAACTTTTGATAACTAGCCTGGATTCCAGTGTGATCATTTTCAACTACATGGCGTAGCAGTCATACCATCATCACGTGATTTCGAAAAATGGTAGACCCGAACTCAAGATGGATTCTACCAGTTATTATAGCCTATAGATAACACCGACAAAAATAATACAGGTAACAAGGAACCCCTTTACGGAAAGTATTGTTTTTGATAAATATGAAAACATAACCCCTCACTAATCAGTTATGTCGAGGCTCGGGTCGAGGTCTGCGAATAGCAATAGTGTCAATATTTCATAAAGTTAACATTTGAGTTTAAAAAAAAAACTGTGTTAAATGTGATCTCCTGTTTTATTAAGAAACATAACAATCTGACTCGTCAAAAATCAAGTATAGGTTGACATGTTGAGATGTTTAAATGAGCCGTGCTCTGTGAAAAGGGGCTTAATGCATCTGCGAAAAGTATCAACCCAGGTCAGCCTGCGCAGTCTGGGCCGAAACTTTTTGCTATTGGTCGATTTTCTGTGTGTCCAAGGACCAGTCTACCTCATGATTCAGTCGGTTATTTGAAAAAGTGGCTATTATGGATCCACAATTATGTGATGGCTTGATTGGTGTCATGGATCACGGAAATGCATTAAGCCCCTTTTTGTCAGAGCACGACTAAGATATTATTCTGTACGACCAGGAACTATAACGGTATTTTAACGTAAGTTTTCTTTCAAATGAAAAAGAGATAAAAAATCTTCAGGTTCATACGAATAAATCAAACCTAGGCCGGGGACCACACACGTATTACGTGTAAGCATTAAATCATCCTGTAACTCTATGTTTGAAATATTTATGGTAGTAGTATATCGAGGAAAAAAAAATATTTGAGATTTGACGAGCTGAAATACTCTATGAATAATCCCCAGCCCGTGATTCCCGCTACGTCTCAATATAAAAAAAAAACTCAATGATATTGTTGTAAACAATTCTGCGATGCGCACAGAAGCAGATCAAAATATATACAAAGCTACCGGGTGGGTTTATCCGTATTTCTTAATTCCTCTAAAAGTATGCGGCCTCCGGGGATAAAATTTATCTTTCCCAAATCACCCATTCGTCGCCATACAAATTCATAACAGCAGTGATGTACAGGCATTTTAAAGTCCTTGTTGTTCGTCAGTTATATTTATGAGGGATATAAATTTGATTTCTAGAGTCTGGTAAAAACAATGTTTACTCGTAGATATTTCAGATTTAGATAGCTGTGTTCTAGAACAAATCATTAATCCATGATCAGTGGTCTGCGAGAAGGTCGTTTAACCCTTTACCGCACAATGACGCCTTTTGACGCCCCTGGGAAAGAAGCCTTTTGAAAACAATGTGGGAAAAGGACAAAATGCTGGTAACCAGCATTTTCTCCTTTTCCCACAATGTTTTCTACCCTATCAAAGGAAAATTTGCACCCTTTGAGCCACATTGAAATTGTCGTCTGCAAATGCTTTCAATTTGGACAAGGCTAAAATTTTGTCGTCTGGTAAAGGGTTAATGCATTTTCATAATGCATTATACCAAGCCGGTCGTCACATAAGATAGACGCATTTTTTTTTCTACAAAATGACTGCATCGTGAGGTAGAATGTTACCTTGACAGGCAGAATATTTACAAATGGTAAAAAAAAGTTTCGACGCAGTTAGCCAGCGCGGACTGCGCAGGTTGATCCAGGTCGATACCTTTTGGTGACACACTAAATCCCTTTTCACAGAGCATTGGTTCTGTGTTTATTGATATATTTGTATCGTTGGAATGAATTATTTCACTTTGGATGTTATAGTTGAAGATAAAATTTTGAAAGAGTCTGAGACAGACGTCGATCTGAGTGAATGATGTGGTGCTTTGTTCAGAACAAGTAAGAAGCAAACAGATTAAGTTTTACTTCTTTTTTTTTTCAATAACTATAACAGATATAAGTGTGCACTGCCGCAGGTTCACCTTCAAGCTGACGGTTTGCTACTGTGTTCTTTTCTCTGTTCATCTTCACTGTAGCCATTCTTTAAATGCTTCTGGAAAGTTCAAAATCTTTCCGGTCATCTTTCAGCCAGATATGTGTGGCTTGTCAGCTATTAAAATGGAAGTGGATCGATAGAGGAATGATTTAACTTAACACTGACAGCAATTTTATTATAGGGTTTCCATCTATCATTTTGTATTTTGCCTTTCTTATGGCATCGTCACATCTTATTGGATTGCAAACAAACACTCATACATACAGTTAACTGCGCATGCGCGTTCAATTTCATTTGAAAAAAATAAAGAAATCATCGGAACTGTATGAATGGCAATTTTTTGGTGCGTGCTAAGTATGGTCCCTCGTAAATGAAATTCATCCAGTACATTTAAGTCCCCTTTTCCATGCCCAAGCTGATAAAACAGAAAGCCGATAAAGTGTGAAAAAAGAGACTTTACTTTGACTAGACTGACTTCCGGAACATGCGCAGTAAATGTCAAGCTTAGTTTCGATTTCCTTGCAAGTAGGCCTATGGTTATTTACATTTTAAAACTGTAATCGCAAGCAGGTAACAGTTACGCTACTTTTTTGGTGATTTTGTGAAAAGAAATCATTTGGCTATCGATTAATAACCTTTATATCAGCAGACAACAAATATATTGACTCTTAACACTGTTTTAAGAGCGGCCGGTATGACCAGCTTTCGTACAGAAGCTTTCAAAGAAGGGTGCCTACGGGGGTTCTAGCGGAGACATGATCAAAAATAAATATTATCGGAGCAAGCCTCCGATTTTGTGGTACGATTTTAAGCAGACCAAGATTTTCATCGCCGGACAAAATGATCCAGATTAGCTTCCCTGCAGCAGGTATTAAGGAGGGAAAGGTCAGTTAAGGTGACTTGTTTTCCCATTTTGTCTATCAATCGACTGAATCATGCGATAGAACGATCCTTTAACATGCAGAAATTTTACAGATTTACAGAGCAGAACGTTACCACCTGTGTTAGACTACGCAGACTGCGCAGGCTGACATGAGTCGATACTTTTTGCATTTGCATTTAAGCCATTTTTCACAGAGCATGAATTGTACACAAATGTACTCATGGAAGAGGACGATTTAACAATGTAAACGGACTTACCACTTTCGCTGATGATTCATCCACTGTCAACACCATATATCTGGTTCAAAATAATCCTACCCAAGCACATGAAGTACAACAAAATAAAAAATCATTGTCATAGGTGATGTACCTTATCCATTGCTGGGCAAAGTCTTGATGAATACGTGTATTTTTTATCAATGTACCACAAAACACAATCATGTAGTCCTAGGCACCGTGAAAATCCGACATAGTTTTTATTGGAAGGCAACGGAAACCTGTGTCCAAATCTGAACCACAAACTTTTTAAGAGTCAAAAATGCAGAACAGTGGGATCGAAACTTCACAATGTCAACCTTTACTTTGCATACATTGAATACTTATACACGAGACATGGACTACACACGTGAATCTCGTGCCACAAAATAACAATAAAGGCGTTTTCAGTTTACTATGCCGAACAAGCGCTTGGGTGAGTTGCGCACGTGATAAAGGACGGGTTTTACCCGAAACTAAAAATAAATAAACGGAGAGTCCAAGCTTGATTGAGAACGGACGCTTCTTGAATTTCGGATTCCATTGACTTGCGGGAACTATTAGAAATCTTTTGGGGAGAAGGTCGAGCTGCGTTAGCTAAACATTCAGGGGTTGATAAATAAATGTTATGATAAACTAGATTTACCTTAATTAAGGCCTGTGTTTGAAAACCGGGATATTGTTTTTCTTAAAAATTAAGAACAGATAACTTTTAAAATTTTGAAGTTGAAAACTTTCAAGATTTGGCTTTAAATCGCACAGAAATAAAATCTCTTGTAATGATGCATTTCTGAACTGGAACTGCGAAAAAAGTCATCGAGTTAAAAGTCGAAATAGTTCATTATTATAAGATTTGTGCAAACAAACGGATATGCCAATAGTAAGTGACAGACAGATTGGCCGTTATACTTTAATGGGTGGTAAGGTTACAGTCTTGTAGTTTTTGTCGCCTGCTCAGCTTAAAGTCCTGAAGTAACTGTTTACATGGAATGGGTCGGTAGTGACTGTGAACGTACATACACTCTGTTTTACAAACCTTCAAACAAATTTAGGGCCAATAAATCCGAGGTAAGCGGGTCGAATGCAGTTAAGGCTAGATCAGAGTAACAACAAATGTATCACAAAAGTTAAATTTACAGAAGGTTTGATAAACAAGGAATTAAAATTGAAAGAAGCAAAACATAAAAATGCCAAACAGTCCTAGAATATGCTCGAACAAGTAGCTTAGTTAAGACGCCAGAATATCAACTAGCGAACTTGAGACTTATTTTAATTCAGTCAGTGATCCAAATGAGAATTTTATTTAACCCGGACGAAGATGCAATACATTTCATTAAAAATACATTTATGAAGAAAAAAAAAAAGATAATGAATAACATGAAGTCAGTATAATGCTTGATGAATTACAATTTACCCTTTTCGAAGATAATGCATATAAAGCTCAGTTAGATATTAAAAATGTGGTGGACCCGACATGTATATGAAAAACTGTTTTATCCATGGCAAAAGTATCTTGACACATTGCGATGTCTTTAAAGTTTAAACGACCCTGCATCGAGTGTCGAATTGCTTTTCAGATCAATAACTGTAAAACACATTATAATAAAACTGTAACACGAATTCAGAATACATGAGCTTCAAAGTCCTGAAGTAACTATTTACATGGAATGGGTCAATAAGAAGTGTGAACATACATACACTTTGTTTTACAGCCCCTTCAAACGCCTTTAGGGCCAATAAATCCGAGGTAAACAGATCAAACGCCGTTAAGGCCAGATCAGAGTAAAAACAAATGTATCACAAAAGTTAAATTTAGGTTTTATCAACATGAAACTTTGAACGAAGCAAAATATAAAAATGCTCAAACAAACAGCTTAGTTAAAGACGCCAAATGTATCAGTTAACGAAATTGAAACTTAATTTAGTTCAGTCAGTGAGCCACGTGAGAATCTTATTTAACCCGGTCGAAGATGCAATACATTTCGTTAACAGATGTGAAAAAAAAAAAACTCAATGTAATGTGTGATGAAATATGTCTACTCTTTTTTAGAAGACGATGTATATAAAGCTCTATTAAAATATTCAAAAAGTGGTGGACCCGACATGTATATAAACAATCTTACACTTTTCAATAAAATTTTGGAAGTTGGCTATTTTCCAGATTCCTGGACGGAAAGTTGAATCATTCCATTTCTAAAAAAAAAAACAACAACAATGAAGTGGGCAAAAATAGAGATATAACTCTGCTCAGTGATCTAGCTAAAATGTTTACCGGCATTTCAAATTATACATTAATCCTTATCCTGCTACATAAAAAATGAAACTTTCAAACCGATAGTATAAACCCAATTGTTCATGTTTCCGTCACGAGGACCTTCTTTTTTGGGGGTTCTCCATGGCCCTTGCTACCAAGCAATCGAGTGTTTAACAACCCTGAGAAGAAAAAACAAAGTTTCTTTTAAACATTGCTTGAAAAGGGGATGGAAAAGAAAACAAGTCCTATCATTTGAATCTTATATTATTTGCCGTATTCAAATACTGTCAATTTGGACAAGTCTAAAATTTTGTCGATTAGTTCCAATTCCAATTATTTTTATTCAGGTATTCTAGTTAGTAATAACAACTTTGGATTTATAACCAATATGTACTGTGTAGTAACTCCCATGTTTGAATGGAAAGGTCCGTTGGTTACGCACTGCAGGGACCGAAGTTTAACCTCCTGCTGGCGAGACCTACAAAATACACAAAGAGATATAAATGAAACAAGAAACTATTGACAAAAGTAAAAACAATTACCAAAAAATTTAGAATTTTAATTTTCTTCCTTAAGTGTCCCATTTTTGTAGCCTTTGTCGTTGTTGTCGATAATGTTGCCGCTAGTGGCCATTGTGCCGATGGTTGTTATATATTATCCATGCTCTGTAAAGGGGAGATTAAAGCATCTGCAGAAAGTATCGATCAGGTCAGCAGTCCGCGCAGGCTCACCCGAGTCGAAACTTTATGCTAGAGGTATATTTTCTGCAAGTCAAATGTCATCTCTACCTCACGATACAATCTGGACAAACTGGATTTTATGGATCCATAATTATATGATAATCTGCATGATATAATGTATCACGGAGATGCATTTAACCCCCTTCGCCAGAGCATCGCTCATATAAGATCTAACATAATTTAACATCTGAGATGAAATTTTCAAACAAGTCTGAAAAGTTAATTAACCGTAAACCAAACAATCCCGAGTTTTAACGACCGTGACAGAGAAGTCTTTTGAAAGCATTGGGGGGAAAAGTAGTAGAAATGCTGGTAAGCCGCATTTTTGCCTTTTCCCACAATGCCCCCCTTCCGACAAATTTCATATTGTCAGATTATTCACTAGTGGTGTGCAAAACGAAAACAGTGTGCGATGTTGTCATAACCCGCTAATTCTACTGGGATAGTTTTTATTACATGTTCCTAATGTTGACTCCTTGGTTAAGGATCATACAATGTTTGCCCTCGCTCAGTTATACTGAGCCAATTACTCTTGTGTATTTCAATAATTACAATGCTCTGGCAAAGGGGGCTTAATGCATCTTTGTGCTGCATCATGCCAAGCAAGATATTACGTAATTAGGGATCCGTAAAAGCCATTATGTCTTGCAACTGACTGTGTCATTAGGTAGACTGACCCATTGACATACAGAAAATTGACCGATAGCGACAAGTTTCGGCCCAAGTCAGCCTGCGCGGACTGCGCAGGCTGACTTAAGCCGATACTTTTCGCAGATGCATTAAGCCCCTTTTTCACGGAGCAGGGCTCACGTGTATTTAACTCTTTACCAGACAACACAAGTTTAGACATATCCGAATTGGTGACGTTAGAAGACTATGTATTACTTGTGTTTCGAATGACGGGAATTTTTCTGGGGGAAAACATCGTGGGAAAAAGAAAAAAGAAAAATGCGGGTTCCCAGAATCTTTTCCTTTTTCCACAATGTTTTCAAAAGTCTTCTTGTAAGGGCATTAAAACTCTAGATTGTTTGGTTAAGCGTAAATCAGGAAAGGAGGCAAAACACTGAGGAGGGTGTAGAGGAGAAGTTTGCATGATGCTTCGGAGTAAAACGTTATCGCTCCATTACGATTCCGTACAGTCATTTGGACAGCTTTGGAAAACTGTACGGTTAAGGAGACGCGACTTAAAACCAAGACTTTTTTCTTTTTCACTACAATATTTTCAATACGGATAAAAGTTGGATATTTTGCTTTCCTTCAACTGTTTCTTCTTTGTCTTGTAAGAAAAGTAGTCTTTTTTTTCCCCCTTTGTCCGCTTAAAGTAACTTGTAAAGCTGAGAATAAAACTACAATGAAAGGTTTCGTAATGCTGATGATAAAAGAATTTCGGACCGTTTATGAGTTCGGCTAATCAGATATCATTACGGTACAAATTCCATCGTAAGGTATAGTAACTTAAGTCAATCGCCTTTTAATCTTAATTATAAGATTTAAACAGTATCAAAGCAAAAACATCAAATTTGACCTTTCAAACATTTAAATTGTGGTAGGGATGGAACAAAAACCATCCATGAAGTTTAATTATTTTTGTCTGGATGTAGAACGATTTCATTGGCTGTACAATCGTAAACACCGCCCTCACTGATGATGCGTTATCAGTTTCCAGTGATATCGCAGCGATAATGGCTTTTAACAACTGCCACAGGCGCTCTATATTATAATGCACTTTGTGGGAGGTATATTGGAAAACGGAGTGAGTATGGCATCATAAAATGTTCTAAATCTTGATGAAACCTAGAAGTTGGAATTATTAACTTCTTGCTGAAGATCGAGAAGAAAGGTTAGTACAGTTATATTGTTCTACCTTTAAATTTCATTTGGTTTTTAACCCTTTACTCTTTACCAGACGACAATGATTTGGAATGGGCGAAATTGAAAGCATTTACAGACGACAAATTAAATGTTGCTAAAATGATGATTTCTCTTTTGATATGTAGAAAACATTGTGGGAAAAGGTATTTCTCCTTTTCCCCCAATGTTTTCAAAAGCCTTTTCTTTCAGAGTCGTTCAAAGTCGAGATTGTGTGGTAAAGGGTTACTGCTGAATAGATGAATATGGATATTTTCATTAGATAGAAACAAATTTAGTTTTGTTATTTAAAACCTGTTTTGCCTAGATCGTGTTGCAACATTACGAACAAAGAAGACCACAGATCAAACTGCACGTTCTGTGCAGTATGAACTTGATCTTTGCTATCCGTAAAAGCACATAAAATCTAAATAAACGTGAAGGATGAAAATGTTGTTACCCGAGAAATAAACGTCGATTCTGATTTTGTCAAACTTACTGCAAAGGTTTTATTGTTCTCGTAATACTGTATGGCTGATCATTTTAATATTTGATTAGTGTTTGGACTTTATATAGGGTAAAACAACTTATATAACCTCGTTACATGTGCAAATATATCAGTTGTTTCTTTTAATGCTATTACCCTTAATTGTTGGATAATACTTATTTGTTTATTAAAAATCATGACTATACGGGAAAATAAGTTTACAAACGCAAATATGTTCACTAAAGTGTTAACATAAGGATTAAAAAAAAGGGGGGCGTGCGATATGCAGACTTTCTGAGACCAACTTCTTTTTTTTAATTTTCGGATGTTTTTATCTAATTTTTTTTTTTATCGGTTATTCTCAATTATTTTATTATTCTTTATTGTTCAAAAAATTTTCAATTTGATTTATTCATTTCAAAGATATTTTTCTAGCCATTGGATCAAAATATATCTTTCCTGTTTTTCAATGTTGAGTTAGCGTCTGCTCTTAGAACTTTATATTCCCTGGTAAAATCTGGTGAACACTATCAAACATTAGTACATGTTTGTATTCATATGTTTTTAAACACATGTTAACGTTTTGACTTTACTAGGAAATTAAAAAAAAGGACATAGGTTACCTTTAAGAAACCCATATAGACTTCATACAACTCAGATCTTATATATGGCGTGCAACACACGAAAAGGGGCCTTCGGACATATGCGTAAAAGTGTGTCGTCCCAGATCAGCATGTGTAGTTTGCGACTAATCCAAGACGACACTTCCCGTTTTTGTGCGATTTTCTGCTTCACGAAAGTCTACTGTATGAAAAAATCTTATATAGTCGTAAAGTGTTGTCTCGGATTAGCCTGCGCAGTCCGCGCAGGCTAATCCGAGACAACACTTTACGCAAATGTCCGAAGGCCCCTTTTCCTGTGTTGCACGCCATATGTGTAACTACATCATTCTTTACCACGTAACAAAAATCTAGACAGGTTCAAATCAAACTCATTTGCAGACAAGAAATACGACATGGATCTTATGATGGGATTAATTTTTAGAAGCGGGATAGAAAATATTGTAGGGAAAGAAGAAAATGCTGGTTACCAGTATTTTCTCCTTTTTCGAACAATATTTTCAAAAGCCTTCTTCCTCAAGGTCGTTAAAACTCGGGATTGTAAGGTAAAGGTTAAAGTGAAATTCGCATATATACTAGTAATATTACTTAGTGCGAACTTAATACACGAAAAGGCATAAAAACAAACCAGCATATTGCATCGATATCCCCGTTTACGTCATCAAATTAAATTTTTAATTACTGATGTTATTACGACAGCTTAACTCTTCATTATACTCATTTCAAATATCTGATAATCATGAAAGAAACATTATTATCTATACCAGTTCATTAGAATTATAAAGCTGCAACAAAAATAACTTTGTCTAGTCACGGGATTCTTTGGTTCCTCTGTATATCATCAAAAGTCTATATGATTATCCAGCACTTTTTGAGATGTGTCTAGGTGAGAAAAATTTGTCTGAGATAAAACATTTCGGCAAAAAAATATTTTTCTTCGAACTTGCATTTAAAATTGCTTTATCTATCGGCAAAATATGTAGCCTTTGTGGGCGGTGAGGCTAGAGATCGTCTGGCACAGGTCGTCAAAGTACCTCGCAAAATTTGGCTTTTATATACATGTATGAACACATAGCAGACGGTGAGGATCAAAGATCGTTAAATTTTACCATGACTGGATGTCATATTCAAAAGGCAGCTAATGTAACGTTTGGTAAGTAAATGATCAAATGAACTCACAAAGTAGAAAGGATCAAACTCCTTCAATCAAACTTCTACAAATAAACCGGTTTACAGAAAACTCTGCTGTAGAAACTCTGTAGACAATTTGTAGAGCTTGTATATAAAAGTTGTGCAACTAAAACTTAAACAAATAAGCATGTATACACAAAACTAGTACAAATTAAATCGTATAAGGTTTATTGTAGAGAATGCCTGTAACACGAAATTCTACAAATAGAAGGAAAAGCAAAACATGTAATTTTACATCTTAATATTCATATGGAATTTGTACAAACAAAACTCTCTGAACAATAACACAAACAAAATCTGTGCAAAGAAAATATGTAAATCAAATCGGTTTAGGTTGAACTATAGAACAAATATACCTTGCTTAATTTAATGTATTGTCATTGCAGACTGATCTGAATCTACACTGTGCACAAAATACCATATCGTTGTCCTCGGTAATGTTATACTTCGAGACAAATTCGCATTAGACTAGTTTCAAAACATCCTTGCAAATAAAAAGAAATTTACAATAAGCATGAATCTAATTTATAGTATAAAAATCCTTACAAACATTGGGACAAAAGTAGTGTTCAAAACAAGAAAGTTCTACCTTTGCCACAAAGCTTTCAAGATGGAGTTTGCTACAAGATGAAAAAGTCATTTGTCAGATGCTGTACTAACCTACATTTTGTATGGATACAACCGGAAATGAATGATGTTATGTCTATGCATATCTTCACGAAAAACTATCAGCGCATAGGGTTTACATTCATATAATTCTAGTTTATCTTTCTGTTCCCTTAGTAGATTTAAGATAATTCATGGTACGTTTAAGACTTTTTTTTACGAAAAAAGTAAATTCGCAGTGTTTCCTGATTTGAAAGTATTAAATGAAATTACATTACGTTAAATGTCAAGCTCTTAACTCCCTTTAAACACTGTTTTTTATATACAAATGAATTCGAGCGGTACAGATGCCTACGAGAATTGGATGGTTTTAAAAGATGAGTTTTGGAAGTCTTAGAACTGATTATATCATCACATTTGATCGATTGTTCTCGACTTGTAAGCCTTTTTTTCAGCCGTTTGTCGTAAGAATCAGAATTAGATGGCTTTCTTAAAATACCTTTGTTTCTGCTCCTCTGTATCATATCGAAGAAAATTCAGAAGATCCTAAATCTAAGTAGCGTTTGCAGGGTTTCATATTTCTGTAACTCGTGGATTGTTGCTTCCTAAAGGACTAAGGATTTTGACCATACTGACCAAGATTTGTTGTCGTGTGTGTAGCTAACAGCTTGGGTTACTTCACTTTAGATACTAGCCAGGATATTAAGTATCGGCCTTTCACAAGACATCCTTGACGTTTGGATTGGTTTTTACAGCTACACATATAGCTGAGTAGATACTGAGATGTAAGACTAGATGAAATTGAAGACTTGTTTAACCACAACTAGAAGCATCATGAGTCACCTGGGTTTATTTCCCTACTTCAATCAATGATTCCTCCAACATGATCAATGATTTAAGTATCATGCCAATTAATGTCGCGTGCGTTAATACCAATTCTTATCAACCTCTTGTCACGTGATCACAGACAAAGTAGGTTCGAGTTCATTAACTTTTGGCATGTCTGTTCCTTTTATATACATTCTTGTTTTGGGAAAGTGGATGGGCAGTTAAGCCTAGAATTTTGTAACCGTTCTAAATTCTTGTTACACAAGGGGTACATTCTTGTATGTGTATTACTGTATCTGGATTATCTTGGAGCATCCTATTGAAGCAGAGTGAGAGAGAGAAAGAGAAAGAGAGGTTCTCGAAGTAAAACTACTAATAAAAAAAATCGATGTTTGTTTATAAATCAGAACTGAAATAGCCAGCAACTTCAAAGAGTAAAATTCAGTGTTACCATATTTACTTCAACGTTTCCCCCATCTGACAACGACAGAATATTTATTGTTTAGTGCAAAATAAAGTTGTAAATATTGTATTGCACTGCTAGAATTTCCACTCTTACAAGTGTTAGGGTGTATGAGTCAGTTATTTCCCCTGATTTTTCACGAATACTTACACACCAATGATTACCGCTTCAGCTTATTTATTCTTACAAGTAGCTAGTCAATGTTTATTCTGGTATTTGGTATCAAGATTTTTTTGCTGAAAATGTTTACACCTGCCATTGACGATTCTTGTTAAAGATCGACATACTACGTTAGTCCAACATATCCTGGTCAAAATACCTATTTGCTTTTCAAGTGATGTATCAGATGACAATAAGTTCAAATATTTGACTGTTATAGCATGATAAACGTGTTTTTGTGTGGTCCGTGATTAGTAGTCAAGTTATTAACATATACTGCACAAAATTAAAAAGGCGTAACTTAGCGCTGGGGATGTCATGTGCAACTTCGTATGCTTCTGCAGATTATGTAGACTAAACCCAGATTGCACGAAATGTGTCAAATATTTTGCAAAATATTGAAATGCAAAACAGCCTTGAGTGTAAATATTTGAATTTTTCAATCAACATCTTCGTTCAATTTATATAGCATTCAAATGGTTAAATATTTAAATATACCTGTTTTATAAAAAGAAATAACTATTTGAGAGCACTTGTTTTAAAACAGTGTTTCCGTATCTTACAAAAAACCGTGGTACCGTTGCACAATATTTTTTCGTCAACCCTAGTTTAGCAATTCATCATTTTTTTTTTTTTTCGGTTATTCTTTGGACACAGAAATTGTTCAGATAGACAGTTCATCTAGAATGGCTGTGTTCAATTGAATTTTTCTCGGAGGAACTTGGGTGAAAATTCATGCACAATAAGCGTTAAGTCGCTTTTAAGGTTGGTTTTGACATGGAATGGACAACTACAACCAGGAATAAATCCTAGATAAAAATGAGGGTCACAGAGTCAACGTTTTGGACATGTTTTCGTTGCACTATTCCTGAGATGAAATAGTGAAGTCTATGCAGTTTATGTTTTAATCAGTCTTGCGGACGTCAAACTACATGTGCGTTTAGAACTTTCTGTTTTTTTTTTTTGTGACTATGGCATGTGTTCTTAAGAAAACGAGGGCACTTTGTGTTGCTTTTTGCATGCACCACGCAGACTATGTACCCGGATTTCAAATCAACATTGCATATTATTTTTGAGATATTCTGGGCAAAGATAGCTTAAGACTTTCAGCTTTTTTGAGGGATTTTTCATCAGCCTGGAAATGTTACTTTTTGTACTCCCTGAAGGTCATGTTTATGTTACTACACGTCAATCTGACCCGTGTGCAGCAGCAATTTGTCGATCTATCTCCGCCGACACTTGTCATCGAAATTTGTGGAAATTAATGACCATGACAAGTGCTAGTATTTGCGTGCTTCCTATTCTTTAATCCTGGGTCCGTATTCACCAATTTTTCTTAAGAACATTCATAGTCTTTATACCTGAGATTTTTTTTTTTTTTGTAAATTTGAAAGTACCAAAACTTCTGATTGGCTAAACCGAATGGTTTAGCCAATCAGAAGTTTTCTTACTTTCAAATTTAGAAGATTTTGAAGAATAAGACGACAGACCCTGCTCATTTAATGTTTTGGATTTAAGTACCCTTAAATGTAGACATGCTGCCTAAATTTTGAAAACTACAGATGACAGACGATAAATTTACCTTCTGCTGTTTATGCGCCGCACTTGGAATTGAATCAAATGAAATATGTGAGATGATAAATGGATCAGTGCTCAAATATCGGGCGTCAAAAGATACGATGTCTATAAAAAAGGAAGAACGACGGGAAGAAAAAAAGATGCACCAGAGTGGTGATGAATTATTTGAACAAGTCCATGTTAGCTGATCTGCATACGACATTCATCATTTCCAAATAGAGATACTTGAGTATTTTGAAAGAATTCAAAATATGTGCCACAGCAGTTTTGACTGCTTTCCTTTGCCACAATAATGCACTGTTGTATGACCCGGTTAAAACTGTTTTAACCTTTTCCCAAACATGCCCTGGTTTTCACGTGTCTGCAGTACAAGTCTTTTAAAAACACTGTGGGAAAAGGAGAAATTGCTCGTAACGAGCAATTTCTCCTTTTCCCACTGTGTTTTCTACCCTTTCTGATAACTTTCTGCCATTTTCATCAAATTTAAAATTGTCGTCTGCAAACTCTTTTAATTTGGACCAGTCCAAAATTCGTTGTTTGGGAATGCGTTAAGTATCAATATTATCAATATTTTGGATCTATAATTGAGGAGGGTAGGTTTGTTTTACAACAGGAGTAAGGTCTACATGACGCAACATACTGCAATATATTTCCAAGTAAGTACTTGTAACTGAAGTTAACCCCATTATCATCTAGTCTAAAACCGACAGTTTACGTGGCCAAATATACTTTTATACTGCCAATGATCCTTTCGATCAAGGTGAAAATAAGTGTTTATCTATTAAGGAAATTTAGTCACTTATCTATACGTCTTTTTTTTTTTATATCAACATTAAATCCAGCATATTTCGGTAAATCTGTTTATTTTCCTTAGTAACAGACTATTTGTTAAAGGAGAAGCTGAATGTAAAATCATGTACTAGGCTCAGTTGTATACGAGTCATGCTTTGTGAAAAAGGGGTTTAATGTATCTGCAAAAAGGATTGACACAAGTGAGCGTGCGCAGTCCACGCAGGCGGACCTGTGTCGATACTTGTTGCTTTCAAAATTAGAAAACGCTAATAACGAGTATTAACTTCTTTTTTCACAATGTTTTCAAAAGTCTTCTTCTCAACCCTTTACCACACAATCCCCAGTTTTAACGACCCCGAGAAAGAAGCTTTTTTTAAAAACAATGTGGGAAAAGGAGAAAATGCTGGTAACCAGCATTTTCTCCTTTTCCCACAATGTTTTCTGCCCTTCCCTAATCAAATTTTATTTTTTGATTTGTCGTCTGCAAATGCTTTCAGTTTGGACCAGTCTAAAATTTGTTCGTTTGGCAAAGAATTAAGTGCCGTTTAAATTTGGGATTCTTTGATAAAGGGTTACAGAGGTAACTCTACCAATCGTCAAAATTTTAGACACGAGCAAACTGAAAGTATTTGCAGACAAGTGAAATGTAGCTCAGAAGACGATTTGCGTCTTTGATCGGATAGAAAACAGCCTCGGAAAAGGATTTTCTCCTTTTCCCACAATGCTTTCAAAAGCCCCTTCCGTTCAGGGTGGCAAAAAATTCGGGATTTTGTGGTAAAGGGTTAAGACAATGTTTCGGCAATAAACAGAGTTTTATATCTCACCCTTCTGGCTACGCAATAAAAACACGATCGAGACCACAAACAAAGATTGGGGCAACGGTAGGCAAATACACGAAATAATTTTGTGTCTGAGTTGGATGAAGATGATTGTTTTAGAACGCAATCTAAAATAATCTCGAGTTGTAAACTTAAATTTTGCGAAGAGACATGTTATTCATTCATTCATTCATTCATTCATTCCCTTCTTTCTAAAATATTTCTACCAAATAAAATAAATTAGTTGTGTTTTCTTTTGAAATACATTTTGTGCGACTTTTACTTATTAGCTAATGTTTAAGAATAACCTGTATCATAATAAATCGATTGTCCATATGAGCCATGCTCTAGAAAAAAGGGGGCTTAATGTATCTCCGTAATGCATAACACCAATTAAGTCATCAGATTATCATGGTTCCATAATAGCCACTTTTTTTAACAACTGACTGAATCTTTTGGTAGACTGTCCCTTGACATACAGAAAATTGACCAGTCGCGAAAAGCTTCGGTCTAGGTCTGCCTGGGCGGACTGAGCAGGCTGACCTGGGTTGATGCTTTTCGCAGATGCATTAAGCCCCCCTTTTCACAGAGCATGGCTCATATATTTTATCAGATATTGCGCTATATGCTAAAAACAACGCATTTTGTCCAGAATGCGTCATGAAACTTATGTTAAACAAAACAGTTTTTTTTTTCTCTCTCTTTTGTTTTTTTCAGCAAGACAGAGATGGTTAGCTTTACAATAAATAAAACTCTGTCATTTCCCTCTTTTTTCAAATGGACAGAATGTGTATTTTCTTTTTTGTTTTGCGTTTCAGTCATGCAAAAATGATGTCAGCTGAAATAGAAAAAGAAGTCGGAAAAAAACCTTCAAATATTACAGTGTAACCGTTACTTATATCCGTTGAGAGCTATATATATAATAAAAAATACAAACCAGTGCAAACGGTGCTGAGGATTAATACATGAAGGAACGGGAATTATCTTTTTAACACTCTACCACACATCCCCGACTTTTAACGACCTTTTGAAAACATTTTGGGAAAAGGAGAAAATGCTGGTAACCAGCATTTTCTCCTTTTCCCAAAAAGTTTTCTACCCTATCTGAGACAGGAATCATAATTTTTGTAACATTTAATTTGTTGTCTGCAAATGCTTTGAATTTCGTCCAGTCCAAAAAATTTCTCGTTTGTTAAAGATTTAACTGATCAGCGTTTACGGACAACTTTTTTTGTGTGTGAAATAAATGAAGGTTGCTCATGAAAAAAAGCATTACTGTTGAATTTTTCACGTGTATCCCTATATCAAAAAATAACCATATCATTATTTTTTAAAAGAAATCGACTGCCATTTTTTTTTTTTCAGAAGGTACAATTTAAATGAAATATTGTAGGGTACAGTCGCTTTTTACAGGGATTTTATTTTTCACCAACAATTATTTAACTATACCTATAGATGGGATTTGAAAAGTCATACTCTAGTATTAATGCTCGAAGATTGTTTTAGATTGGATATTTCTTTTTATAAAAGTCCTTACCATTGATAACCATCTTTTACTTAAATATCTTCTCGGTCTTTTTTTTTTTTTTCGGTGTTATCTCTCAATAATACTCTGGATGTCAAAATTATCATAGAAGATAGTGCATGTCCTATTTGTACCCTGAACGTTGAATATGAAAATGATCGTGAAATAGTTAAGAAATGTTTTAAATCTTGAGAAAATTATGACTTATAATTATAATACCCAGTCTCAAAAGCAAAATGGAGGGTCTTTGCATACCAGATACATGTAACTTACGTATCGAAGAAAAATATAGAGGAATAATCATTTCAGGAAACATAAGTTGTACCCCAAAAATAAAAACCTTCTGGCAAAAAATAACATCTCGCCATTTTTGCATTGCACAAAAGTCCCATTTTACCGATTTGTCCACGACATTCGCTGGGTGTTTGGGCTATAAATCAAGGATCCCCACCTCCGTGGTGTCGTGGGTTAAGACAAATAAAGCCCGTCATTGACCTGGACATATGTAATAGTTGACATTCATCTTCATGATGAGGGAGCACCGAAACTCGCTATAAATGACACTCTCTAGTTTTTTGGAGGGCCGGTGTTGTTTTATTATCGTTTTATTGTGCTTATACGGCTTTCTTGTTCTGGACTTCCTACGTAGCCCGGGCGATTTTTTTCTTTGTTCTTGTATCGTTCATATTTGACAAGATTCATTTTACTGATCGTTTATCAATAATTTAATGTAGTTTCTATGAAGTGAAAGTTGAAAAGTAAAATAAATATATATATATATCTTCTGATTCACATTCCTTTTATGTATTTCATTTTTGGTAAAAACTGTGATTCATTTATTTAATTATTTGTTTATTTATTTATTTATTTATTTATTTATTTATCCGTGCACCAATTTGTAAGTTACATGTAACGTAATTGTGCGTAACTTTATTTCAGTCCTGCATGTAAATAGCAATAATTCGGGTTTTTTTTTAACCGTTTTCAAGGGGTAAATCTTATTATTCAGGGGGGGGGGGGGGGTAGCCTTATCTTACCGATATTTATGAATAGGCTGTTGGTAATTCAATGTGTAAAATTCTGTTTTTGAAAAGGCCAACTATCATAAGTTTAATACACAGACCACTTCGGACGTATAAAATGGTTTACTGAACAATATAAAATACTGCTATTCTTACTGATTTAAAATTATCATCGATACCAACCATGTCTAATGATCTGCTTAAAATCGTCTGAATTGGCACAAAACAGCTTAAAACATGTATTATGTTAGCTGAACGTGTACTGGTAAACATATTACCAACCCGTTAAATTAACAAAAAACGACAGTAAGTATATTTTTATTTAATTAACATTACGAGAAATAATAATAAATTATAATAAAAGATAAAAAAAAGCAACTACTAGTCGTTTTTTACACCTAATTTCACACCGTATACATGAAGAATAGATGCAAACAGTTTATTCCATCTATTTTTTCCTTCATCATTATTATTATTACTATTTTCTTTTGTTTCCAATTATTATTGTCATTTAAATAATGCTGCGACTAGGAATCAAACTAACGATATACAATATCAAACACAAAAATAACGATTCAAAAATAATCCTACTAATACAGTACTTAAAACAAATTGACAATATGTATTTAACACGTTAGTACCAGGATAAAAAAAAAAGGCAATACTCGTAAAAACTAAACAAATAGAACAATTTTTGATTCAGTAAGAAGCCGATAGACTAGTAAGGCATTTGCTTTTCTACCCTTTGTAATTGCAAGTCATCATATTTTATCTATCTCAGATTCGATGATTTCGAGCCTGTATTTTCGATATTTTACAGTACCGAAAGCATGGGCTTACATATTGGTATGAATAAAGCAATTCCGCTGAAAAAACAATCTAAAATATAATTGTGTGCTCCTGTACCGGAAGACAAAACCTGTACCTAGTCATGACATGCTTTGTGACCCAGACTTTACCTGCGTAAACAGCAATATATGGACTGCAAATTTTATTCTAAACAAGAACCTATAGGTTTATTTTTCTCCTTTTTTTTGCGATGAAAATAATATGCATGTATACACACATATAATTTTAACTGTTACCCGTCGAAATAAAAAGACAAGATAGCATGTAATATTCCAACCTATATCTTACTTATCGCGACCTCATAATTGTACTACGCAATAAGAAAAGTTCAAGATTACTCTGCACTTTCGAATAATCTGCAATTGAGCCGTGCTCTGTGAAAAGGGGGCTTAATGCATCTGCAAAACGTATCGACTGAGGTCAGCCTGCACAGGCTGACCCAGGCCGAAACTTTTCGCTATTGATCAATTTCCTGTATGTCCTGGGACCAGTCTACCGCATTATTCAGTAGATTGTTACACAAAACAGAATTTAGGGATGTATGATACCGTGATGACTTGCTTGGTATCATGCATCACGGAAATGTATTAAGCCCCCTTTTTCACAGAGCATGGCTCTCTTTTATTCCTCTTCCACTCATAAGTTTACTTTAATGCTTATTATACCTACGTATTAATAATATAAGTCATTGCATTCTAAACGATATGTGGTAGCGCTGATTATTTTAATTCAGCAGAGAAATATTTAACTCCTGCAGCGCCATATAAATGGGCTGTGCTCTGTGAAAAGGAGGTTTGATGCATATGAGCCACGCTCTGGCAAAATGGGGCTTAATGCATTTCCGTGATTCATTATACCAAGCAAGTCATCACTTAATTATGGATCAATAAAATCCGTTTTGTCTAATACTCTGCTTGACCTGAATGTAGAATGGCCCCATGACATGCAGGAAACTGACCGATAAAAAAAAATCGAAATTGCGCAGGCTGACCAGAGTCGACACTTTTTGCAGATGCCTTAAGTCCCCTTTTCACAGAGCATGGCTCATATGCAGAAAGTATCTACACAGGTAAGCATGCGTACGTTGACCTGGGTCGAAACTGACTATTAGTCAATTTTTCTGCATGTCAGAGGACCAGTCTACCTCTTGACGCAGTCGCTTGTTAGACAATATGGGTTGTATACGAGCGTAGCTCCATAATTATGGGATGACTTGTTTGGTATGCTGCATCACAGAGATGCATTAAACATCCCTGTTCTCAGAGTGCCTCTCATACATATAAACTCGACCACTGTCAACGGCTAAAAATACAATGCACTGAAAATCAGAACTTAACCCTTTCCCAAAGAAGCTCTGGTTTTCATGTGTCTGCAGTACAAGTCTTTTGAAACACTGTGGGAAAAGGAGAAATTGCTCGTAACGAGCAATTTCTCCTTTTCCAACAGTGTTTTCTCCCCATTTTGATAACTTTCTGCCATTTTCATCAAATTTGAAATTGTCGTCTGCAAACTCTTTCAATTTGGACCAGTCCAAAATTTGTCGTCCGGGAAAGGGTTAAAGGCTTGACTAATCAAGAGAATGGTACATATTCAAGATTAGATTGCACGTCCTGTGCACTTTGATCTTCATCTATGCTATCCGAAAAAGCCATCGTTTTCGCCAGTGGCACTGAAAGCTGTTAAGACCACATTACCAGTCTGAACAGAAACAAAAAAATAAATGACAAGTCCTCCCTTTTCTGTAGTACTTGAGGATTATTTCTGTTCACCATCAATGTTTTAGAAAATGCTGTCAATAAACAATATATGAAAGTCTGATTTTACATGCAAGGCTTAAGCAATCAACGATTATCGAAGACCTGTATAAATAGGTAACGATGATTTGGTCTTTATAACGTGTATACAAATAATCTCTAGGCGAGTTTGTGACATTAATTACTGATGCGACTAAAGGAATAACAAAATTGGATTTTCCTCCTTTTTATCAACAGCTTTTGTCATTAAATACAATGATTATATGAATGCATTCCAACTAATGTCTTGAAAAATTATTCTATTTTAGATCTGCCATTAGACATATGCAGATAATCATTTTACTAGATTTATATTTCTTTTTGTCAATGTCAAATCGTTGGTGATGGGGCTGGTAAATTTAAATGGTGGTGAGTGTTCACAAGCAAAAGATACTGACGTTGCCCAGGGCAGAAAAGGTTAAACTGCTTATGTTATTGAGAGTCTATGCGTTAAAACATATCTTATTGCTAAGTTAATAACAATATTTACAAAACTGTACAATATACATTATCATTTAATAACAAGGCAATAAGGTCTAACTACAATTTTTTTCTCAACTTAGATTCCGCCATTACCTTTCAGAAATTACAAATTAAAGAGTTGTCTACTCTGACGTCATAACTCTCTCGATCACCTTTTTTTTTCCAATTTAGGGCGATAATTGAGTGTCTATTGGACCTTTAACGCTTTACCAAACGACAAACTTTTAGACTGGACTAAATTGAAAGAATTTGCAGACGACAAAATATCTGTGACTCAAAAATTGAAATTTGTTTTTTGGAAGGGTAGAAAACATTGTGGGAAAAGAAGAAAATGATGGTAACCAGCATTTTCTCCTTTTCCCACAATGTTTTCAAATGGCTTCTTTCCCAGGGTCTTTAAAAGTCGGGATTGTGTGGTAAAGAGCTAAAGACAAACGTGTATATTGAAACATCTTGTAGTTTGATGTTAAGGACAAAAACGACAACGCTGATGATATTAAAGAAATAGCAATAGTAATTATAATTGAGAAAAAGTACGATCATAATTATCTATTGTTATTCCCTATTAAAACCATGATTGCCTGTATTACTACACTTATCATCACCGTCGTCAGTAATTATATGATTATCGAAGAATACATTTTAAGAGGGTTATTCTGACCTAAAATAAACATTTGATAAAGCTTAGAAATCCTTTTCTCCCCTTAACTGCAAGCCCCAAACTCGACCATCTACCCACAAAGTTTGACCGTGATGATGCCAACTACCATGTTAGTATATTCTACAGGCAGTTCTTTTGACTTGTGGACTGTTATTTTTAATTTGAACCAATCTGCACGGATCGCACCTACTCTGAACTTGCATCTACACTACCCGATAACGTTCGATGTTTTCTTACAAAAAGCGTAGTTGCAAAATCTGTCGCGTTAAAATTTATGGCACTTCGAAGTTTGGGAGTACTATGAACAATAACAGAAAGAGTACAGTGCAATTCTACGTGTAAATTAAGCTGTAATAGGGGTTGTAGTAAAAATAACTGAAATAAGTGAGATACATTAATTGGGGCTCTAGATTGCCTTTCCAACGGATAATCCCAAGGAACCATGGTCGTCAGCAGGAATCGATATCAGGGTTTCCTGATGACAGATCCAGTGCCATAAGCACGTAGCCACGAGAGATACAACATAAACGAGCAATGCTCTGTGAAAAAGTGGGGTAATGCATCTACAAAAAGTAACAAGCAGGTCGGCCTGCCCACTTTGCGCAGGCTGACCTAGGTCGACTTTTTGTTCCCAGTGAGTTCTCTGCATTTTCAAGGACCATTCTAACTCATGATTTTGTCAGCTTTTCATACATCTAATGCGACAACTTGTTTTTTATAATTTCATTCTGAAGGTGACAGTCCCCATTTTCACAGAGCCCTTGCCATATCACATGAAGGCGATTATATAGCACGCAAGCACGGTTACCAGGCATTGGGGAATATACTACCATTAACTTCAACTTTCATGATGTAGTCTCTCGTTTCACGAAATAGACACATAGACCAACGTTGACAAGGAATGAAAAGTGGTTCGTCAATAATGGTTAAAGAATCGATCTTTATTGCTTATCAAATTGTCATACCAAAGTCCTTTCCTAGAAAACTTCATTGAAATACCAAAGCATGCACAAACAAAATGAGTCATGTTCTGGCAAAAGGGGGCTTGATGCATCTCCGTGAAGCATCATCATAGTATTATACATCCCTAAAGCCCGTTTTGTGTAACAGCCTACTGAACCTTGAAGTACACTGGTGCTCTGACATGTAGAAAATTGGCAAAAAAAATCGACCCAGGTCAGCCTGCGCGGAGTGCGCAGGCTGACCTGGGTCGATACTTTTTGCAAATGCATTAAGCTCCCTTTTCAAAGAGCATGTCTCAAATATTTTTGTGATACCTATGGTTGTGCAATAAATCTTTAGCCATTCCATTTTAACATAAGCTATATTTAACTCACGACTTAATCATAAATGCAGCGCACAATTTTCTAAATACACTTCAGAAATATGGATATCTAACGTGGCTTGAGATTTGTTGACCTCTACAGTTGCTTTTATCTTTACAAAAGGAGAAACGAGTATCATTTCCTCCTTTTTCCAGACTGATTTCAAAGGTGGACAGTTGCAAGACCAAAAACAAGTTGTCTGATAGTAGAACCCCAAATTTTGCCATTTCAAGGGTATTTGGTGGGATATCTCCTTATCGGTCTGTCTAAATGCAAGATGAGACTGCACGTTCCATGCAGCCTGGTCTTGATCTTCACTGTCCGCAAAAGGTCCTATACTTGCGCTTGAGAGTCTAAAGGTTGAGGTGACAAACAACAATGACTATTCTTATACAGATATGTGTAGTTTGGACAAAAACTCAAATGCAGTCTAGTTTGGTTCTGTATGTATGAAGTCCCTATTGCAAATCACTCGTTAACTTCTCTTTGAATGTCTTTTTCTGCTCTCAGTTGTTTGGAGTGTATAAAGAAACAAAGCATCTAGCTTGAAAGTATGTTTCTATAAAACCGTGTGTATCCATATGCATGTACTTAACCAATAGTTACAATTTAACATTAATATTTTATTGTGGTCTGAAAGAAACAGCAGATAAATTAAAACATTTTTTCTATACAAAAAACACCAAACTCTCCCTAAAAGAAGTCTTTTGTAGTAATTTTATATACACGTACATGAAGTCACTGCGTAATCGGTATCTAATGGTTTCTTAACCCTTTACCAAACGACAAAATTTTAGACCAGTCCAAATTGGAAGCATTTGCAGACGACAAAATAAATGTGAATCAAAAATTGATATTTGTTTTGGGTAGGGTAGAAAACATTGTGGGAAAAGGTGAAAATGCTGGTTACCAGCATTTTCTCCTTTTCCCACATTCTTTTTTTTTTTTTTTTTTTTTCAAAAGGCCTTTTTATCAGGGTCGTTAAAAGTCGGGATTGTGTGGTAAAGGGTTACGGCATTTTCCATACCGATCAAATGATTACAGCTGATTTGGTGAATTTCCATTTTTCCGTGCCATTTTTTCAACACAAGGAAGAAACTTTCAAAATCAATAGTTTTCTTTTGAATTATCTTAATAGGAAGATGTGTCTATTAAGAAGTTGTGTCTATTAAGAAGATGTGTCTATCAAGAAGATGCGTCTATTCTTTGGTGAAATACTTGTTTCTCTTCATAAAAGGGCTGCCACACGTAAACGTTGTAGTCAACGTATGCCAACGTAAAAAAAAAATGTTTGCTTAATACGCTGGCGTATGTCGATTAATTTATGAGTACGTTTTGTGTAAGTTAACAGCACGTTGTTATACGCTGGCATACGTTGTGGTACGGTGAGTACGTCTAAATTTTGTGCGTGCACAATTTTTTTCTAAATATGCATACGTATGGTTCATACGCATCCGTTCTCTTTACGCTTCGTACGTTGAAGTAAAATTATGCGATCTTTCACACATGTTAGCCATAAGTCTTACTTTATCGAGGCATACGTGCTCCTAGAGGCAAGGTGACTCAAAGTTATCCCAGGCTCAAGCAGATGCCTGTAGAAGGTATATTGTGTGGTTATCCTTGGACCCAATCCGTCGAACATCGCTGGTGGTATCCGCAAGAAATTGTTCAAGATGCATGATCTTCGTTACTTATTTCCAATATAAGTTGATTAAACATGCCGAATTGCACCCATCTTCCGATCCATGGTCTCACCCAGTTCATTCTCCTCCCTCTACCTCTTCTTCCCCTGGCTCTTTCACGCAGCTGATACAAGGTCTACTCGATCAGGTCATGCTGAGGCTGGAGGACCGCTAATACTTACTGTCTTCTCAACAATGCGGGATCCTTTATCTCTCTGATGACATGAATCCGTTTACAAACCATTTCCCCAGCTGCCAGTACGCCATGTTAAGTTAGTTGTAAGTTAGAAACACGTTCAGTAAGTTCTGTGTTCGTTCGGAACGTGTTATATACACGTCTATACATGTACGTTGGTGTAAGGTTTCTTTAAGTCATCGATTCATTCTAGATACGTATCTAATACGGTATGAGTACGTTTAAGCTCGTGATGAATACTCGATGTACGCACCCGAACATAGAAAATCCCCGTATAGGCCAACGTTTTAGAAAATATGGATATTTTTATGCGTTGTCGTACATTCTGGGAATCGTTAAGGTGTAGCAGGGGCGTTAGCTAGCTTCTAACCCGTTGCTGCACGACATTTAGGATCTATATATAGTTTTGTAAAATTTTATGTATTGATCCTCTTTCTGTGCATTCATCCCTCTAAGCCTTATTCATTCCATACAACTCTCAAACCACATTAGACTTTCCAGAGGAATAAGTAGATATCAGTACACGAAAAAGAGTGGAATCAAATTAGATACTGTCGCAATTAACTTTTTGGCCCATATACACATAATATCGCCCCGTAAGATATCAAACTTTGCTTTCGACTGTCTGACAATGTTTCTGTTTCATTTTATTCTATCTAAAACAAAACGGAAGAGGCGGAATCTAGACATCCAATTGATTGCTCTACACTATTGACATTAACGAATAAAATTCTTCAACAAAATGTTGATGCATGCATAAAAGGACGTTAAATGCCAATGCAAAGCGGTAATATATCAAACTTCTCCCATTGATCACAAGTTGATTATAAATAAGGAGTTGAAAACGCAGACATATGTATACTAAAGCGATGCATGCACGTGGGCATTAAATATGAGCCGTGCTCTGGCAAAAGGGGGCTTAAAGCATCTCCGTGATGCATTATACCAAACAAGTCATCACAGTATTAAAGATCCATAAAATTCATTACGTATTACATCCGACTGTATCATAAGGTAGACTGGTCCTTTGACATACAGAAAATTGACCAATAGCGAAAAGTTTCGGCCCAGGTCAGCCTGCGCGGACTGCGCAGGCTGACCTAAATCGATACTTTTCGCAGATGCATTAAGTCCCCTTTTCACAGACCATGGCTCAATCTATAATGGTCGATTTTGAGACGTGTTTGCGCACGTTGTTACTTCAAGGAAAGGAGGCACACGCTATATAGTTTCCACGACTCTTTACTGGGTGCTACAGTTTTCCTCATGTCCATGTTGAGAGAACGACATAAGACAGGTACAGACTCAAATGATGGCTTTTGGCTTTAAAAGGTTGAATACATTGCAGTAAACCAGAAAACGCCGGTCATCATCATTGTCTTCCTTTCTAATAAGATTTGCAAAAGTCGGCTTTCTGAAAGCCGAAAAAAAAAAAACTCAGGTGTTGTTTGGTGAAGGGTAAAACGCTCATTCTTGAATGTTCGACAGGATGAAATTTTCCATGCGTGCTTCGTCGAAATAAAGACGCCACCAAAGCCTTGCTTGCACGAAAGCTCTTGCAATGTATTGGAGCCGTGTTCCTGGAAAAGGGAGCTCAATTCATCTCCGTGATGCATTATATCGAGCAAGCCATCGTATAATTATTGATCCATCCATACAATTCATTTAGTCTAACAATCGACCGGAACAGGAGGTGGTATGGTCACTTGGCAAGCAGACAATTTATCCGTAGCAAAAGTTTCGACATAAAGTTTAATGGACATCAGAGTGCATGGTAAAAGAGCTGTCTGTTGTTCTTCAAGGCACCTTTTCTTAACCCTTTCGGCGCCATAGGCGAAAACAGGGACTTTTGCGAACGGCATAGATCAGAACGTGCAGTCTGATTTTTGAATATGCCATCCGCCTGTATGATTAAAATCTTCCGGAGACTCAATGGATTGTCTTTACAGCCATCAAAAGAGGCCAAGTTTGTTTATTTGGTGTCGAAAGAGTTAAACATGTAGTATAACTTCCTTAAAAAAAAAAACATTTTGATTCTCATTAGTAGGGTAATCTTTAGCAGGAACATTTTCAGCTTGTTTATCATTGTAAACAGTGTTGAACAGTGTTGAGTGAACACGACCGAATTTTGACGCCAGTGCAGCAGCCAAATTTTAAAGACATTGCGCAGGAGCCACTCAGGATTATCGATTTCAGCGGTAAAGGGATTTTCGTTTGCTTTGGCGGACAATGTAGATAAATATCAGACTGCACAGAACTTACAATCTGGTTTTAGATCAAAATTATTCGACAATGAGTGAAACATTTCTAAATAATTGTCTGTATCTGGGTCTTTCTTCACTGACTGAACCAAATCTGTTTCAATTCAGCTTTACTCAAAGGGCAATGGGCAAATGGAGTCAATTGTGCTACTTTGGTGTGTCCAGGACAGCTTTCATGGTTATCCTTGGACAAATGTAGTTCAAGGCTATCGTCAGCGGTCAGGGCAGCGGACCACTTTTCCGGCCGAATACAGTATGGGCCATACTACTGTACTTTTTTTCTCTCTCTTGTTTGCTTTAATTCATTATCGCTGTATATCTTTCTTACTGAATGAGAATCATAATTGACGCCCAATATGTTTAACTATCTTTTTATCGAATTTGTAGGAACGAAGCAGCTTAAAACAACGTATTTGGGCTACTAAATTGGTCCAGTAGAACTTAAAGTATTGATTTTAGATAACATCTGTGTCATTGAATTGCTGATCCTGGTCTGCTTTCTTCAGCAAAAACGTCCTCAGTAGCTTTTTAGTTCACCCTGATCTTTGATTTATACCATCAACACATATAGTGGAGCCTATACGATAAGAATCTCTCGGACTTTCAGTGTATTGTATTTTCTGTGGTCGATAGAGGTATAGCATATATTTGGCGCTGATAGTGTTAAGGTGTCGGGAGTTTGTAACATGAGTGTCCTGAGTTTGGTCCCAGCTGGGTCCAGCTTAGGGATTTATTGTTGGTCAAAGCATCTTTCCCCTGCCCTGGCACTCGAATGTGACATACTTGGAGGTGGCATAGAAATAGTGGAAACGCGTACTGTGGCCTAGGTATGACTGATGTCGTCGAAAACCTCGTAAAATATATTGATATCGACGAATTTACATTTTCGGAAGGCAATCGGAGAAAATCTTATGTTAAAACGCCAGATATCGCAGAATCACTACAAAGTATGTCATCGGTAAATAGGAGTGAAATGTACTCGATGGGTTTAATGACATTTTAACTATAACATAAAATTGGAACCACTGATTGTTATTGGTAGTAAAAACTTGTGATTTGATACTCCAAGAATCTGGATTTTTTCTTATCGAATTTCCTTCGGTTCAAAGTGATATTAAAAGTTTCAGACATACGAAAACACAAATAAAATCAAAATCTTACAGCAGATCTCAGCCGGAAGTCCTAGGGTTTTATGTGAGACCAGACCATCTCATATAACTGTTGTATGTGACTTTATATTGAAGTATGCAATTATTGGTACTTAGCTCTTTACCTGACCAACTATAATTGTAATGTTTACATTTTATCAAAAGTACTTTACGAAATGGACGATCTTGTTTGGTGTTGAAAAAATCATATGCATACACTGTATCTGCTGTCCTGATACATGATTCAATATTTCAAATAGCATACTTTTAGAACATATTTCCATAGACATGTCGTTTAACCCCTTAACTACACGACAAAATTTTAGACTTGCCTGAATTAAAACCCTTTGCAGACTACAAAATAATTAACACTCAAAAATAGAAATTCGCCTTTAGAAGGACAGAAAATATTATAGGAAACGAAGAAAATGCTGGTTACCAGCATTTTCTCCGTTTCCCATTATGTTTTCAAAAGGGTTCTTTCTTAGGGCCGTTATAATTCGGGATTTTATAGTATAAGATTAATTACGGTTTAGTGAGGTTTAATTTCTATTTTATTTTTTTCTGAATATTTGTTCTCTAATTACTTTTTCACTACAAACGTAATAATGTTTACATGTGAACTATGACTCTCAACTTTGATATATAAAGGTAGAACATATATATATTTTTTTTTTTTTTTTTTCTTTTTTCAATAACTAGTATTTTATTACGATTTTTTCAATAACTAGTATTTTATTACGAATGAGGACCAAAAGATAAACAAAACAAGTAAAGGGAGAAAGTTGAATGTTATCTTATAATTTATTAAACCATAAAATGATTCTAATGCCGATTGCAATGTAATAAAATCTCTCTGTCAGCGGCAACACAAACAGTTTTATTTAAAAGTAATAAAATAAGCAGGTTTTATTGTAAATCATCCAGAACAGACAACCCAGACGTCGGTCTTATCAAGCATACGTAAAATAAAGACTAGCAATAATACTTATTACGTGTGCAAAGGAATCTCTCTCTCTCTCTCTCTCGTGAAACTCTATAGTTATTACATGTAACACATTTGAGCGATGCTCTCGCAAAAGAGGGCTTAATGAATCCATGTATTTCATTTTACCAAGCAAGACATCACATAATTACAGATCCATTAAATCACTTTGTTTAGCAAACAACAGAATCATGATCTAAACTAGTCCTTTGACATGCAGATAATTAACCAGTAGCAAAGGGTTTTGAACCAGATCAGCCTGAGCGGACTAAGCAGGCTGACCTTAACTGATACTTTTTGCAGATGCATTATGCCCCCTTTTTATAGGGCATAGCTCGATCTTACTGCTTGTAAATTTCAATCTGTATTCGAAGCCGGAAGAAAACTCTAACGGTTAGGAATTCAAAGCTGGTTTGGTGTGATTTCTCTCTGAAAGTTCTACAGTCTGCGATCTAAAACCTTCAGTGCCTGTAAAATCACATTAATCATCCATGCTATAGATTCTCTAGTCCGGGCTCTAGTCTTATCATGGCCTTCCTTTTGAATACAATGATACTACTTTGTCAAACACGACTTCCACAGATCTTTACAGACTATAGCGAGGAAACAGCGATAAGAAGTGATTAAAAAATTACCAGCGACTGGACCCTGGCTGTAGATTCATTTGTGCAGCCAAGTCTGTATAACTCTGTCTCTCAAAAAAGCAATCCTTTATGAGAAGTCTTTATCTGAAAGTTTAGAATCAAACAGCATCTTGTTTATCGCTGACTTGTGAAAGCTTCCAGTGTTGCTGGTAGTCAAAACGTCTTCTGACATCTGTGCCTAGTACTTGTCCGTTTTGCATTCATCGAAGAAAATCAATTGCCCTCCATTGCTTTGATGAACTCAACCAAGGGTAGCATGATGCAATTCTTGAGATACAGTTAATACGATTGAAGATCATCACTGTGTTGAATTGATGCTCTTTATTGCTGTAAGTCTGTGTTGAACTGTGACAGTTTTCATCAGTTGGTGCTTGTGTCCCGTCTCAATGTGCTTGTTGCAGTTTTAACTGCCACTGAATCACAAACAAACACACACTCACACACACACTGGGAGCCGACTAGAACTCGCTGATGATCTCGAACTGAATAGAAAGGAGGACAGTAAGAGCGCAATAGACATGAATGTATGTTATCTGAAACAAAAAAGACAGTGTAGTGGTGTTTATAATTATTATGGAACAATTTAAATACTGTAAAAGGATTGTGAGATTTAATGCACTTCAAACTACGAAATCGAGAGTCTTGATAGAGCAAAGCAAGATAAGAATTAGAAACATGAACAACTTGATATTTTTCGGCGAAGGAAATCTCTAGAATACTTGCGACAAATCAATTGTCAATTACGGACAAGATCAGTGCTGCACAGAAAAGAACTGATTGCTTTAAGAAAATATGTAAGAGTAGATACATGGAATACTTATAGACAGCATCTGCTGGAAATTTAACATATACATGTACCTCAGGAACAAAACAGTATTGCATATTATAAACTAACAGAAATACCAAAGTCTGATGTATACGTAAGTGTCTTTTCTGGAGACAAAAAAAACCGAAGACAGACGTCGGAAGTTGTTCCTTCGAAGCAGCATCAGCACCATAAGGAAAAAAAAAAAATCTAATATCTGATTTGGACTTTCTCTCAAAAAACAGAGCAGGCATTTCTTGAGGCATCATGTGATTGTAATAAATCAGCTATCATTTACATCATAACTGCGAAAAGAATATTTTATGTTCCAGTTTCCTTGATGTATAATCCAGTTTTGCATACCCTTGAACCTAAGCTGTATGAGAGGGAAATGCCAAACAATAAACAACGGCATACCTGTTTCAGACAAATGAAGGGGGCCAAAATGCAAATGGCTGTTGTCTGTTGTTCAATTTTAAATAAGCTGTTCATGACAAATGCCCGTGCTTTACACACCATAATTCATATTAACATTCTGACTTTGGAAAAAAAACATAAATGAATGGGTTTCGAAGGAAGCTTTTCGTGTTCGTAAATCAAGCCCTGCGTATGCAAATATGCCACATAAAACACAACCTGGAGGACCACACGCAGAGCTCGTTTACTCTTATAGCACAGTATATTCCAAATGTCTATGTCCTACTTAAACGCTAGGGAAGGGCGACTTACTTCGTTGAACCACACGTTGAAGAGGGTCAAGATTGCGCTGCACAGAACCTGCTGTCTGATCGTTTGTCTACTTTGTCGAGTATTACAGGAAATTTTATGTCTAAACCGCAGTGTGTCGGCCGCTTTTACCGACTAAGTTTTCTTGGAGCACTTAAATACTATTATCAATAAAACACAGCAAATTCAAAACAACGGCCTTTCGTTTAAAGTTTTCTGTGCCCTAAGCGTTTCTTGAAAAAAAAAACATACGAATAAATGTGAAGACAAAATGTATGCTCCCCACAGTGGAAGCGCCCTTGAAAAGTTTGCAAGACAGTAATGCTCGGATGTAGAATTAGTCTCTCGTGGTGAGTCAATCTTCGGAACTATTCACAACATTGGGCGAATACAGGTTAAGGTTTCAAGAAGCAGTTACTATACTGATTAGTTAAAGTTGTATATCTTATTTCCATTATTAGTGCAAATTGAAACTCTTTAAAAGTTTATTTGTGCAAACTGAATCTGTTTAACTTATCAAAGAAGAGCGCATTGTAGTATCAAAAAGGAGTCCATTTGTTTACTTTTGGTTTGTTTCATCAAGTATGTTCTAACAAATATTAATTTTACTTGTGTTTAAGAAAAAACAACACAATATCTACTTGCCGTGTGTACCATTTCCTTTGAATATGATGCCATTGCATGACTTCGAGCGTTTGTTCAGGCTGTATCATAGCAAGAGTGATATGGTAACTCTTAGACACATATCTTAGTGCGCTGGCCTTCTCTCACACTTCTGCAATGCCGATGAGAACACATTTGCAATCCCTAAGACATTAGATTGAGACAGAAAAGCGGAACAATCATATATGTGTCCTAGATCTATTATACCGGCCAATCAGCCTTTGTATAGCAGTATTTTGACTCTTTCTACGAACTGTTATCATTATCCAGCCAAAGATATGCAGTTTTCTTTCCAAACTTATGTCGTGCATTTTCAGAAACAGGACGCGTAAGACAAGACATCTTATAATGAATCAGGTCCAAAGTGTAACAAACCGAATACCTGTTTCATTAACTAAAAGGAACAGTTAGACGGAAGGAAAGATCAAAATGAACACTGAATAGATTTAAAAGTTAGGTAGATCACATGATCTGTTTGATTTCTATACTCGAAAGAAATGTGTAGCCTGCACAAGGAACGTGATGCACGCGATTTACATACAGCGAATAAGCAGTCCGACTGTAAAATGTAGCAAACACTGGACGTTCGTTGTCTTTCTTATATGGATTTTAAACCGAAAAAGGGTGACATTTTGTTCAATATGTTTTCCTATTCCTGTTGGTTATAAAATAGGATTATGAGTCGGAAGGGACTTTGGGTAATCGTTCACATTTTTTGTCCTTTTCTTCATTAATATTTAGCATTGATTGTACAGTAGGGCATTACGCACTATTTTATTTAACCGTAAGGCTGCTAAAGTCGACTGAACGACCTTTTGTGGACAGTGTAGATAAAGATCAGACTGCACGGAACGTGGATCTTGGATTTACACTGGCCGATAAGTACATATTTTCCCCAAAAATGCCTTTGAAATAACAAAACTTGGGTTTTACTATCGACTTAAAAGTTTCATTTCACTTATTTAGCAGGATAAGGGTTAAAAGATACCCGTATTGCTTTTAACAGTTTTGTCAACCACAGATTCGTATGTCATACATGATACAGTATTATGTCTGCTGTCACTAAGGGTAACATGGCAGGCGCTTTAATCCTTTAGCAGACTACAAAATTTTAGCCTTATCCAAATTGAAAGCGTTTTGCAGACGACAATTTCAACATGGCTCAAATGGTGCATTTTTTCTTTGAAAGGGTAGAAAATTGTGGGAAAAAGGAGAAAATGCTGGTTACCAGCATTTTCTCCTTTTCCCCACAATGTTTTCAGAAGGCTTTTTTTCCCAGGGTCGTTAAAAGGCGACATTGTGCGGTAAAGGGTTAAACGTTAAATGCATGTGAGCCATGCTCTGGCGAAAGGGGGCTTAATACATATCCGTGATACATTATATCAAGCAAGTCATCACAAAATTATGGATCCATAAAATCCGTTTTGTTTAACAACCGACCGCATCTAAAGGTAGAATGGTCCTTGGGCATGCATAAAATTCACAAACAGCAAACAGTTTCGAACCATGTCATCTTGTGCAGAGTGGGTTGGTCTATTCTTTTCGGACTGTATATACCCATTTCACCTTTTCTTTTTTTTTTTATTTGTATATGTAAGCATTCAACCGATTAAGTTTTAAAATAGACTGAAACAGTGCCAAATAGAGACCTTCATTCTGTCATGAATAATTGACTACTAGTTTCCCATCAGAGTAGGAAGCAGAATCGAGGGAGATTAGTATAAGTTGGAAGAATTTTTTTCTCAACTGATGTTATATAAATCTGTTTAACACAATTTTAGCCGTTTCACAGTCACATTCAACATAACATAACCATTTTGAGCATAAGGATGGTGAAAAAAAAAAAATCACTGCACGGTATGAGTCGTCAGATCTCGAATTTACGGTGACCGTTGCTTGATACTAGCCTATGACCAAATGTAGTGATTCTGTATTTCAAGCCCCTGATTAAATTTGAAATTTATTTGTTTGTGGTAAAATTGCCATTGGCTGACCCCACATCACTGTATTCCTTCAAAACCTCTAAAATTCTAAGCAAGAAAACGCACTCACACACGCAAAAAAAAAAGAATCGATGTGTACATGCTTCGGTTAGTGTTCAAATGCTATTTTTCCCTATATACAAAAATGGTCTACTATTTTTTATACACGATATCTGGCAATATTTTACCCTTTACCTCACAATCCCGAGTTTTAACGAACCTAATGGAGAAGACTTTCGAAAACATTGTGGGAACAAAATAAAATGCTGGTAACAATGTTTTCTACCCTGTCAAAGACAAATCCAATCATTTTAGCAAAATTTGATTTGTTGTCTGCAATTGCTTTCAGTTTGGACAAGTCTTAACAGTTGTCTTTTGGTAAAGATTTAATCCGAACACAAATGATACTTTTGCTGTTGTAGATGGTGATTTTTCGACGACTATAACGGCAATGTTCATTTGATTGTTGTTGTTTCCTTTAAGGGCCAAGTAGCTGCCAAAAGTAAACAGAGCTGGTTTTAAAATGCATTCACATTTAAATCCATATTCAACAACCATTCTTTAGAACATTCTTAGTCTCATTCTCAAAATGTTTCTACATTTGAAAGTAACACAATATCTGAGTGGCTAAACCAAATGGGTTAGGCAATCAGAAGTTGTGTTACTTTGTAAATCTAGAAAGAGAATTAGAAGGAAATCAATAATAGTTTGTAAAAACGGACCTTGGACTGATTGACACCGTTCTAAAGACAATATGGACATTCATGTACAGCGAACAAAATGAACACACTTCTATCGTACTACGGACGCGTATTTATGGACTACAATCTTCAGTCTGCAATACCTTGCGCGAAGACCAATTCTCTCGTAGCTCAATCATCTTTTGGGCATACAGGATATTACAGTCATTCCTGTTTTCCATGTACTTTTTCCATTTTTTAGTGTCGCTGCCGAATTATTGACACCATTAGCGAACGAGAGTAAAATAATCAAGCTATTTTCGATACATGGACCATACAGAAACCATATACAGAGTTGTACATTCTCATATCCACTTAAAAAGTCTTGAAAATTAGCTTATTATGTCAAGAAAGGTGCTTTTTTTCTGTGTCTCTCTGTTGGGGGAATGATTTTGAAATTTTACAGAAAGTATACTGTTTGATATTTCACTGTTCTTTCTTGCGCAAAACATACCAATCTGGTATGCTTACAGATGTATTAATAACACATGCAGACACGTGCAACAGAATTTTGAAATATCAATGGTTTAGTGGTGTCGCCGAAAAGACATTAACATCCGTTACTGCTTTTTATCTCGTGCTGGGATGGTCAAACTTAGAACTGTTTGTCCAGAGATCACTGTCAGAATATTCTTTTATGCTTGATATTGAGGATTTTAGAGCCTAAGGATCACCAAAACCAATTTCATTTGAAAAAAATACATTATTGATATCAAAGATAGCATTCAGACAAAAAGTTGTTTAACCTCTGTTATCAAGGTTTTAGGAAAACCATCATTGATTGATTTGTATTGAACGTAATGCTTAAAGAAGAATGCCAATAAGAATAAAAAAAAATACGGATCATTCTCGTAACAACCTGAAAAAGGACATTTTCTGATCCAAACGATATGCCAATTTTAACATCCGTGATCTTTAACATCCGTGACTAAAATCAATACTTTTTGACTGCCGTTTGTAGACTACCTAAAATACACCTATCTGAGGTTTATCCACCATCAAACTGACTCGCCAACCTCACAGCAATGAAACAAAAGTAGTTCAAAGTTTGTAACTGTTCAAACACAATGCTTTGTTCGGTTTTGAATGCAAGATGGTACTACTTAAAAGCAAAATATACAGAAAATGGCAATTGTGAGTTCACAGATAATATTGTTTTAGATTTTGTTGAGTTTTGTGTTGCTATGTTTTATGGGGAATGGTATATTTGCACATTTACAGAGAACTGATCTGGTGCAATTAAGATCAATTTCATAGATGAGGTAGGAACGTTGGATAAAATGGCCTGTAAAACGTGATGAAGTTTGAGTACCTGAAAAGGATAATATCATTTAAAGCATGTTTCACGACTGTAGTTGCTTTTTTCAACCAGTGTAGATCAAGATCAGACTGCGCAAAACGCGCAGTCAGATTTCTGATTTGCACAGTGAGTTGAGTATCAGCTTTGGTGGAACACTGTTGACTACAGCCATCATTCATAATGTTGCAATTATTCTGGTCTTGCAACTTAACTAAAAATGTCTGTTAGGTTTATTCGGCACCCTACGGGTTATGATGAAAATAACGGACCCCGTATCAGGGAAGAGAAAGCCAATTTTTCAAGTAAGGCCTTGAAATAGTTGACATGACTGAGAGTATGTATGAAGGCAAAGTGTGACTTGAAGCGCCAGAGGATTCAGTAATATAGTTGGTTTAACTTCCGTTACCAGGATTAGAAAATCTTTCAAGAAATCAAATAGAATGGTAGATTGTGAAGCATTCTATTAGAACAGTGTCTACTTTTGCTTTAAAGAAATTAATAAGTTGATGTAGGTGTATTAACTTTAGCTTTGATTAATTTCTTTCATTTTTTGTGTCTAAAATTTGCAAGATTTATTTCTAAAATCTGGGTCATTGTTTTTCAAAAGATCTACATTTTTTAATGTTATAGTTCTTCAAGTTGAGTAAAGTTATCTTACTTCTGAGTCATTTCATAACTTCAACATTTCAGTAATATGTGAAAATTGGGATATTTTGTTAAATGGAATTTTCTTTTTAACATCCGTTACAATCTTAATTGGTATTTGAACATTTTAAGTTAGAGAATCATGGTTGAAATTATGCAAGGAAAATTATCACTGATACATTCATTGACATAATTAAGAATAATGGTCATTCAAATCCCCAACCAAAGTAAAGATATTTTAAACGAAAGTATTTCGAAATTTGAGAATCAATTTGAAGAATAAGGTATAGCTACGATTTTGTGTCTTAATTTTCAAAAAATGCAATACGATCCAAAAGTTTTGGCTTATTTCCTTTCCATATGCTTATATCTTCAATGAATTTATGTGTTTATGTAAGTTTTGTTGATAGTTTTCACACCATGGATGATAGAAAACTTGAACTTAATAAATTAACCTCCGTTACTTCAAGATAGTCAATCACTTAAAACATTTACAACAAGAAAACGGTTGATTATCATGAAGTGTAAATTCAGAATTTCATTATACTGGGGTAAATTTTTGTTGTAACACTTTTTTCATCAAAATTCCATGATATGAATTTTTCATGTTTTTCGCAATCATAGAAGTACATAAAAAATAGGAATGACTGATTAACGATTTACGTGCTTGGTATGTCTTTGATCCGTTTTATTACAAGCACAGTGACAAGTCCACAGTAAGCATGTACAGTCTGAACGTCCAAGCAGGTTCTTATAGAGCTGTTTTATGTTTAGTCACCAATGACGAATACGTCACGTCAACGTCAATTTTCACATGGAGTCAGTACCGGGTAGGACTACGTCCATTTTCACAACAAGCAGTGCAGCGACATGTCATTGCTTCCAATAAGACGTTCAATAGTTTTCTCTGGGACTTGTTGCCTTTCCTCTTGTAATGCTTGACCCAGCTCGCCTAACGGCTGTATATGAAGGCTATTGAGTATTTAAAGACTTCTCATTGTCATTTATCTAATTGACCTCGTAATCATAAGGTCCCGAGTTAGATACCCGGGAGCGGGTGTTAACTTCGGGATTGTTTATTGGCTCACACATTCGGCGCGAGTACTGGTGATGTTTCCAGGAAGCAGAATCGAGAGAGATTAGTATAAGATGCAAGAACTTGTTTCTCAATCTATGTAAAATGAATTATGTTTAAGCTGAACTCAGTTTCTCTAACTTGGTCAAATCCTAAATCACAAAGCAGGTCTACAATATGACTGTTTAACGAGATTTTTCTTTCTATGAGTTAATGCTACACGTCAGTGCTGAAGGATATCAGGATAATCCGTCAGAGGACGTTTTGGTCGTTTTGCAGCAGACCCATGTGCAAGATGTTATTTGAGCCATCCTCTGGAAAACGGGGATTTAATGCATCTCCATGATGCATGGTGCCAAGTATGTCATCACATTATCGTGAATCCACAAAGTCCGTTTTGTCTAACAACCGACGGAATCACAAGGTAAACATGCAGACAATGTACAAGAAGCAAAAGTCTTCGGCCTAGGTCAGCCTTCGCGGAGTGCGCAGCCTGACCTTGGTCGATACTTTTTGCAGATGTATTTAGCCCCTTGACATGGAGCATGGTTCATTTTTCTTTTCTATTAATTTTATTCCTGAATCAAACATAAATTCATATTTATTTTCCATTTCATAGAAGGTTAATTTCAAACCCATAGGTTGCAAATTTGTTTTGGGTGGAAGAGCTGGAGTTGGACAATTGCGTTCCTTTAAAAGTAAGGGAAAAAACAATACACCTTATTATACTGCAAAGAAACCTCTGGTGATCTGATTAGACAATATTGCTGTACACTGGCAATCCCAGGGTACAACACGGCTTCCCTGTCGAGAGTCCCGCAGACATATGTACACTTCAACGCAAAGTCAAAGATGCTGGCGTCTAACCGCAGCCAGTCGCACACAAAACAAGTACACATTAACACTACGAATGGAAGCCAGTCATGTAAACAAACCGTGAAGTAAAAAAGGTCCTGCATTGTAACGGTAAAATATGAAAAACTAAAGGCCGTTAAAACCAATTATAGTCGATTACTTTTACCAGTAACTCATAAAATGAATAGTTACATACCTTGAAGTTGTTTAAATCCATGTTTAAATTAAACTACATCGAACCGCAATGACTTCATGTACAAAACTGCACGTTTTACACAGTTTTCAGTGACATCAGTTTTCAGTGACGTCAGTTTTCTTTGTGATGGGGCACTCAGAAGGGAAATTCGATTTCGTAAGCGTACCAGATCCACGAGACCATAAAAACGGAAAATTTCACTTAAATACACGTTGGAATAGGAAAACTTTGCAGTATGATAAATTCGTTGTGCAGTCAGGTGGCAGGGAAATTGGAAACTAGTTCACGGCTGTGGCAAATCATCGCCCCGAGCCACTATATTAAACCTGGAGTTCTGCTTGATTTTCGTGTATTTTCCCCCTTTATAACATCTCTGGCAGAATACGAGAGTATGACTATAAAAGAAACTTTTTTCCCATCAAACATAAACTTGGAGTATATTCTCATGCTAAACTTTACCTTTTTTCATACAAATAAAGCGGCAGTTGGTTGATTAATCAAATTCAGCGACTAATATATTGCCATGAACAAAAACGAGTTATATGATAATAACCATCTTCTTCTTCTTCTTCGAGAACGTTGGGCCGTACTCCAAGAGACAAATCACGTCAAAGCTTGTCTCATGAGTTCCCGATTGCTAAACGACAATTCCTTTTTTTTTTTTAACTCCAAAATTGCATCTTTTTTACAGAATGTTATTATCCAGTTCCTTTACCCTCTCAGATATACGTATGTGTAAGCATTTATCAATGTAGTACAAGAAGTTTTTTTTTTTTTTTTCTTCACGATCAGAATATCCCTTTTTGAAAAAAAGAACTAATGAATTATATTTCAAACCTCATCCAAAGGACAAAATTTTAGATTGGTCCAAATTTAAACCATTTGCAGACGACAAAACAAATATAACTGAAAGACTGAAATCTGTTTTGAAAAAGGTAGAAAACAATGTTGGAAAAGGAGAAAATGCTGGTTACCACAATGTTTTCAAAAGGCTTCTTTCACATGGTCGTTAAAACTCGGGATTGTGTGGTAAAGGTTTCACTGGATTACGATCCCGAAATGTTCTCGATAGTAGTAAACTTTTATCTGCAACCCTCCTCGACGTAGCTAGGCTGTACTGGACGGTAGGCTCAAACAAGATTAACTCTGCACTAGACCATTACTTCACTCTCATCCATGCTGGCACCATTTGCAGACGCGACAGTTGAATGTGGCTTAAATAATAAAACGGGAATTTGGTAAAGAAAAAAAAGCGTGAAGGGAAAAAGAGAAAATGCTAGGTACAATGTCATCTTTTTCTCTTAGTACTATTAAATTGAACTTTCTTAGTTAGAATAATAAAAGCATTCGATTTATTGAAAAAGAGTAGAACAAAATGATACATAGCCATTAACAGAAATAAGTCTATAGGAGTTATTTCCCTTTATTTAATAACATTCCCTGTTATATTATACGAATCCTTTGACCTTAATTAAAAGAGCCAGCCACGTACGAGTAAAAAACCTTGGTCCAAGTTACACCGAAACAGGTTTATTATGGTAGTCACATTCTTGACAGTACTAGTACCTAAATAGGTAGTTCTTAACAAAGCAAATATATTAGCCTCTGTAATTTCGATAGTTCAACCATGACACAAAATTAAATTGGTCAATAGCAACTGTTTTTATCAGTGGTTAAAATTTAACCGTTTTGGGGTCTAAGTGTCTTTAATGGTGATAGTTGAAACTGAAATTATTAGCTTCTTTTGTAGATTGTGTAGGACAAGCTAGCAAAGCGCGTTTTGACAGCACAGAACGAGCAGTCCGATGTTAGATGTAAACTATCGCAACGTCTTAGTATTTCTACCGAACAAATATATCCATTGAACTTTACTGGAACTCGAAGGGTTTAACTCTTTACCAAACGATAAATTTTTGGACTGGACCAAATTCAAAGCATTTGCAGACGACAAATTAAATGTTGCTGAAAAGATGATTTCTGTCTTTGACAGGGTAGAAAACATTGGGGGAAAGGAGAAAATGCTGGTTACCAGCATTTTCTCCTTTTCCCACAATGTTTTCAAAAGGCCTCTTTCTCAGAGTCGTTAAACTCGGGATTGTGAGGTGACGGGTTAAAAGACATCGTGTTTGAATTCTGTTTGTTTTTTATCAGTTTGTCGACAATTTCTCTCTCTGTTTTTTTTTTTTTAATTATAATGCATTTTCCAAAATGTAGCTAAAATCTGTATTAATTTTATTTTGTATACTTTTCTATATCTAAATGTGTATATAGATATATATGTGTGTATTTGTGTGTTTTTGTTTACTGTTTAAAAAGTTCCTTTTTTTTCCTGTATCAGGATGACTCCAAGAAAATCATAGATCCTTTTATTTCCTCTTTAACATACAGTTTTACAATTTATAGAATTACGAAATTACGCGTGAAAGCGTTTTTCGCTTATGCACCAAAGAATGCACGCAACACATAAAGGTATAAATACGTATAACTATTCAATAGAAAGAGAAACCCCGTACGGCGACGGAAATTAAAAACGAATAATTAATTCTAATGCATAAACGGCAGTAAATTGTGCAATTTTGATTGGGAATATGATAGGATCAAAACAACCGATTTTGTACGATTATAAATCTTAATGGAAAAAAAATTCTCTTATCGGTTTTCCTCGAGGCGTCCTCATAAAGTTGCTCTAGTTTTGTTCAGCTAAACTCTTTACCAAACGACAAATTTTTAGACAAATGGAAATTCTTTTTCTCCTTTATTTTTCCATAATGTTTCTATAAATTTTCTTCTTTAGAGTCGTTAAAACCCCCTGGGATTGCATGCTAAAGCTTAAAAAAGCAGCGAAGAGGGTTAATACCATTTTGATTTAGTTTACAGGGATTATTCTAACCTGGGTTCCAGTCCGATCATTTATTTTTCTTTTTTCATATTCGGACTTGTTAACATAGTAAAGTCCGAACCCAGGCTAGGAGTATTATTGTTTCTTTATTAAATTAATAGTCATTTTATTAGGTAGAGAAAACGGGGCCCACAGTTGCGAAAACTTTCAGCACATTGTTTTTTCCTTTGTTATTTTTACCAATATCATTTATCTATATGACAAGGAAAATATGTGTAGCATAACCCTTATGCTGCTGGTAATCGCGACTCACTGACCTTTTCCGGACAGTGTAGATTAAGATCAGACTGCAAAGAACGTGCAGTCTGATTTTGGATCTACACTGTCCGATATGGAGATATTTTCCTCCAAAAAATAAGTTTGTAATGGATTATTCGTGTTTTTTAGTATCGGTTTGAAAGTGTTTTTTTTTTAAGTTATTCCGCAGAATTTGGGTTAAAAAACAGCAACAACCACAAAGAGGAAATAAAACAACATGTGTGGTATCGATATACATATAATACAGAACATTTTTCACTTTTTGTTTTAGATAATCTTTGGTCACATGATTCACAATATATATGTAATAACAATACCGAAACACATTTGTATTGCAACTGTATACTGATTTAACCGTAAGTCCGTCAGACACAGTTTGATTTGTTTTCATCGACACCTATTACGACCAGTCGGCACGGAATTTAGAATAGACTATCCGACTTTTTTTGTTAGATATTCGAAAACAATCTTAAAATTGCCACATTTTTTAACTGGCTGGAAATATTTATTGCACTGTTCCACTCAATGTGTGAAAAGATGTTTCCATGTTTTTTTTTTTGCAAAAGTTAATGACATAACTGTTTATTTTTAGAAAACTTTTAAGGAAAAAGCCACAGTTGCGTAACAGCCTTGTCTCCGATTTAAAAAAAAAAATGCAATTTCAGAAGGCAATGATTAAGACGACCATAACTGATTTTTAGACTACTTGCCACGGCCTTTTGCACATAGTGATACGCATCAAAACATGTCCTTGTTTACATTAAGTAACACTTGGTTATAGTCTCCTCTTGAAAGAAAACGTTAAGTTCGGCACAAAGACAGTCTCTAAAACCAGTGTAGAACGCTTCGCAAAAGCTCGAAGGTAATCTATTCTTATTGTTTTCTTTTTATTGTAAAGAAACTTTTTTTTTTGTCGATTATTTTCCTCATAATGAATCAATTGTTTACAAATGCTGTCGTCGTTGTTGTTGTTATCATTGTTGTTGTTGTTTGACCTCTAGGATGGTTGTGGCCAATTGTCGCTTATGTTGTGAAAATGTGAAGACATGTGAATCAAGAAAAGACTGCAATAAGGATGTCAGTGGCTTTAGATATCATTTAAGCAAAAGAACATTGATCTATTTAGCAGGCAAAGGGTTAACTAATACAATATGATTTATTTATTTATTTATTTATTTATTTACTTATTTATAGCATATGTTCCTAAAGAAAATATCATTCATTGTGTACAGAACTCTCCTGTTTTACACGTTTTTTTGCTTTGGCAAGAAACGCTTTGTCGCAAAAGGCAAAATTTTCCTCTAATAAATCAATTTGTGTGTTTCTGGCTCTTTATATCCTAACTAAAAACACTCCGGGATGCCATTTTGTTCAGGAAGAGAAACGTTGCGAGCCATTGTTTTTTGGGCCTTTACAGTCGTAAGAAATACGTCCTGCGTATCATAAAGTAAAGAAAGAAAAAAACAGGAAAAAATGGCTTTCGAATAATCAATTTTTTTACTGCTTTTCTGCTTACAAATTGAAAAGAATAAAAAAAAAATCAAAATTTCACTACATCAGTCTGCGTAGAACAAATTAAACCCAAAGGCACGGCTTTCTGCCTTCCAGCCACATAATGCTTAAGATTCATATCACGTTTGTGTTCAGTTTCCGTCTTGCTTTGTTTGAGTATACATGTAACTGTACTATTTTGGTCATTTGAATTGAATCTGAAAATTTAAAAAGTGTAGACAGACCCGTGGCTATGCAGCAGAGAAAAAATGAACACCTCCATGCATGTGAATTTTAGTTCAGAAGCCATCTTGCTTCTTTACCACACAATCCCGAGTTTTAACGACCCTGAGAAAGAAGCCTTTTGAAGACGTTGTGAGAAAAGGAGAAAATGCTGGTGACCAGCATTTTCTCCTTTTCCCACAGCGTTTTCTACCCTATGACTGACAAATTTTGTGTTTTGAGTAACATTTATTTTGTCGTCTGCAAATGCTTTCAATTTGGGCCAGTCTAAAATTTTGTTATATGGTAAAGAGTTAATCTACAGAAGTTAGCCGTTCTATTTCTCACATCAAAACAGTTTTATGATAGACTCAACTGAAACAGATTTGCTTTGTTACACTTTGTGAAGGTAAAATATTGGTAAGCTTCCGAGCGCGTGTATTTTCGAATTATTATTATTATTATTATTAACACGTAAGTTTAATTAAAAACGGTTATACGTTCCTAAAATACACATTTTTTCTAATCAAACACTTACGGTAAAGAAGCATTTTCTATTTACGAACTACTTTTTTTCATCTATAGCGTTAAAACCCGTGATGAAAACCGCATGGTTTTTTTTTTCTACTACTTTTTCGCCAGCCAGCAAATTTTGTGCAAAAAAAAAAGGAACTTATTTACCGTATATTTTCTGTGTCACTTTTTTACTCCAATATTTCAGTCAAAAACATAAGTTAGACGGCGACTTACACTCAGTTTTGTTTTATTCGAATTTTATTGCCGTACACGTGGATACCAAATATTAATGAGCCGTGCTATGGCAAAAGAGGGCTTAATGCATCTCCATAATGCATTATACAAAGCAAGTCATTACATGACCATGGATCCATTAAAATCTATTTTGTTTATGAATCGACTGAATCCTGTGGTAAACAGGTCCCTGGATTTGTAAAAAAAAATGACCCATAGCGAAAATTCTCGGCCTAGGTCAGCCTACGCAGTCCGTGCAGACTGACCTGGGTCTATACTTTTTGCAGATCAATTAAGCCACCTTTCCACAGAACGTGACTCTTATCTAAGTTTTTTCTCTCATCCAGGGTTCCATACAGCACTGAGCTTAAGATAAAGGAAACATTTTGAGAAAAAAAAAAAAAACACTGTGGCTCTGTCACAATGTTTAATCCTTTACCGTACAATGCCTCCTTTTAACGCCCCTGGGAAAGAAGGCTTTTGAAAACATTGTGAGAAAAGGAAAAAATGCTGGTAACCAGCATTTTCTCCTTTTCCCACAATGTTTTCAACCCTATCAAAGGAAAATCGCACCATTTGAGCCACACTGAAATTGTCGTCTGCATGCGCTTTCAATTTGAACAAGGCTAAAATTTTGTCGTCTGGTAAAGGGTTAATCATCTCTGATAAATGACGTATTTCTGTATCATTTCATCTTATTCTCTTCTATTCTTTTATTTCGAATTACTCAAACATTGCTAATGAAGGGACAGTTAAAGCTTTTTCCTCATTAAACAACTTTGTAACAGATTGCGTTGTTGATTGTAAGGTGTTTAACGCCATTTTCAACATTATTCAAGTTATATCACGGCGACCAGTGCACCTGTCGATGCTTTCCTGGAGTTTCTTTTACCAGTACTCCGCGTAATATTCTTTTCAAGCCACTGGCTGCTTTCTAACGTAACCATCGTCGAAACAATGGTCAGCGGTGGGAGAGGAATTAATCCTGTCTCAATGACTATCATCAATCCTCTGAAAGAAATTGGTCAAGCCGGGGATCGAACCAGCGACCTCCTGTTCTCAAGTCCTGTAGGCCATCGACTGAGCTACGAGGGCTTGGCACGTTGTAGCAGACGACTCTAAACACATTCTTGTACAATATAGAAAATCAAAGAGTAGTCCATAAATTCAAAGACAAACATGGTGGCAAATTATTAAGTGCTTTAACTCTTTAACAAACAATGAAATTTTAGACTCGTCCAAATTGAAAGTATTTGCAGACGACAAAATTAATGTAACTGAAAAATTGGAATTTGTTTTGCAAAGGGTAGAAAACATTGTGAGAAAAGGAGAAAATGCTGGCTCCCAGCATTTTCTCCTTTTCCCACAATGTTTTCAAAAGGCTTCTTTCTTAGGATTGTTTGGTAAAGAATTAAAGTATCAGTTCTCCTTTACCACCGTGTTTTTCAAGCCGACGTGGTAAATGTTGTGTGTAGGAGGAAATGTGTTAACTAAAACGCATGTTTCGAGGATAAACCCCATCGGACAAATGACTGCAAGTTGTAAAAAGGTTTGTTTATGATTCGAAAGTGTATATCATCACGTCGAGCGACCTCCCATATTTAACGACCTTACTAAATATTCATATAGTATAGTATACCTCACGACCACCGTCTCGTCCAATCAGATTGCGGTTTACAATCCGTGTCGGCATCGAATAGTAAAATTTAATGTTCCTCGCATTCTCGTTTAGTCCGGGCATTAAAATTTGTTCATCGAAACGTTACGCGGGCTTTTAATTGTTATTATCGTTTTTATTTTATAAGTATCTGGAGATTTTAAAACATTTTTAACACAAACCACGTGATTTTTAAGTTAATTTCTCAGTTGTGAGATGTGCGTATCTCGTCTTCAAGTTTAAAACCGAGTATTAAAGAAAAGAAGTAACTTTGTGGTGTTTTTATGTATTCATAATTAATTAGTGTTCATTAATCGACAAGTTTCTTCTTTCACAGGAAGTGATCGAGCAAGATCGTGGTGACGAAAAGAAGCCAGAATGAAATCGTAGAAAGACACCAAAAGTGCAGTTACTGTTAGGGAACTACGTTAGACCTTAACAAAATCTCATTACAGTTGGACTATTTTTGTTGATTTTTATGCACTTTTGTATTAGAAAACTAATTGTACACAAGTATTCTCGGAAACTTTTATACTGCATGAATACATAACTGACAAACCGACTTTCATATAGAAGCCGGCATATTTCGTCTGTCTGCAGAGCCTTTTTCTAGGGCGTAGAAATCTGTGACGTCTGTGTGGCTTACTCCTAAATTACTGTGATGGAATACTATTCATAAAGTGTAGGAAAGACGCCTACAGGCAAACAAAGTGCATTTTACGCCACACATATGTACAGTTCCTTATTACAGTTAGGGAGTATCGTTACAGACATTATACCAATGTGCAATGTGATGTTAGGAAATAAAATCTTGTAAGCTCGAGTAAAAAGTAAATGGGATCGTTATAAAACTATTGTGTCGCCATTTGTTATTGTTTGATCAGAGTGGAAAAAGAATACAACTAATACGAGTGTTTTTTGCTGTAGAATCATAAAGTTGTGAGATTAATGTGTGCTAGAACGGTTGATAAAGTTTGAGCTAAATTTTGTGGAGGTTAGTGTAGGATAGTTCAACAATATAGGTATAGCAAAATCAAGTTTTATTTCAAGGAGCTATCATAGAATACTTCATATCAAGTTCATAGTCTTTTTGAAACCTTAGTACAGTGTTTAAAGGAATAAAAGTGAAGTGATACTACATAGTTTTGTGGTGATATAATTAAATGGTATATACAAAGCAATGACCGCCATGAATCCGTACGCTTTTCGCGGGTGGCATTTGCCGTCTTACCCCGACGGGGCAAGCAATTATGACCGTTACAACCATATGTATGGATCCCTACCGTCGGGCTACTTCGCCCCGTCCTCCATGTACCCATTCAACACGGAAAATCACAATCAGAAACAACATAACGGCGACTGGAAACTACCGAGTTCGTCCGTATGTTCTACCTCTTCGGATGGCTCACCTAATACTCTTCGAGACCAAAGTATACCAAAGACTCATTATGAGAGTTTATACAAGCCAAACACGTGCAGAAACGCGGACTGTGACGATCTTCAACGGTCGTCTTGCGCACTGTCGTGCACCTGCAATAGCCCTCAACAAAGATTGTCCGTGCTGAACAACTCCTGGGGCGCGGACCTGGGTGGAGCCCTTGATTTCAATAAGACCTCCATGACCATGTCTTCAATGAGTCAGTATCAGTCAATATGTAACAGGGGTAAGTTAGCCATTTTGATTATATACATGTACCACCCGACAAAATTTTAAACTTTTCCAAATCGACAGAATTCAGACGACAAATCAGATGTAGCTCGTCATGCTGCGACTTGACATTAAAAGAACAGAAAACATTGTTGGAAAAGGAAAAAAAAAAGAAATCTGAAAACAGTGTTATGTGGACCATGGACTGTTGAGGCCTTTTCTCAAACAATCTTGCACATTAAAGACCGTAAAGCCTAAAGATCAAAATGGGTGTCATGAGCGGTTTTGTTTCTCATCTACAGTGTCAACAAAATCACCATCAGCTATCCCTTACAATTAAATTTTAGAAATGATCTATTAATGTATTAGACATGCTATGAAAACGGGGCTTAATGCATCTGTGATTTCGTGATGCATTATACCAAGCAAGTCATCAAATAATTGTGGATCCATAAAATGAATTGTGTGTAACAACTGACTAAATCACAAGGTAGACTGATCCTTTGACATGCAGAAAATTGACCATTAACAAAAAGTTTCGGCCCATGTCAGCCTGCGCCGACTGCGCAGGCTGACATGGGTCCATACTTTTTGCAGATGCATTGAGGCCCCTTTTCACAGTGCGTGGCTCATTTGTATATTCCTCTCTCTCTCTCTCTCTCTCTCTCTCTCTCTCTCTGCATTTGGAAGTATTACTATGGTTCAAGGAAGTCTATTACAAGTCAGAAAAGCAAACATTTGCATGTGTTCTGGAAAAACCTCGTTCTGGATAGTCATTGAGAAGTTTACCGTCAAGTCAATTTATATGTATTCCGACAATATTGTGATTTAACAAGGAACTTGGAACTATGGAATCAGCCCATCAACTGCCCACTTCTCTGATTGATCCTGGAGAAAAAAAAGTGGCTTTTTAAAACATTGTTTGAAAAAAGAAAAATGCTGGGAGTCAACATTTTCTCCTTTTCCAACACTGTTTTCAATGAAGAAATCTTTGACATTCAATAGGTCGTCTGCCAATGCTTTTAATTCGGATCAGTCTAATATATTGTAATGTGGTGAAGAATTAAATGTCTACTTCTCATTTATTAATATCATTCTTTTTTATTTTCTCTGTAACAGCGAAAGCTATTTTGACATAATTCATCAATAAAATCTCGCTTTCACCTTATGTTACGGTTTTAACCATATCCAATTTCACATTTGTGGATCTGCTTCGGTAGACAGAAACGCTGCAAATGAATAATTGATGCCACGTATAAATCATTGACTGACAACAACTTCACTCTCGTTTTAACGTAATTTCGTCGGTTTTTTTGTTTAATTTGTTTATTCCCATCATTCCCCCAAACTGTTGCAATATTAATGGAAAAATTGGTGAATGGTAGTTATTTGTATCATTTTGCTCTAAACATAACTATTTTCCAAGTGTTTATGTCTGAGTGAAAATAAAACTAGAGACAGATTTTAAACAAAATCGAAAAGCAAAGAAAAGACTTGGCGTCTATTTTATTGTATCAGACCGTCGGTAAATGACTAGTGCACAAGAGTAAAAATAGTCGCGCGAAATTGAGGAAAGAACAAGAATTTTAAACAAATAAACCAGCCAGAGAAAGAGAGAGACAGCGACAGACACAGAGAGAGAGAGAGAGAGAGGTGTTGTGAAATATTATTAAGAAAAAAATATATAAAATTAATGGTATGCGATAAAGAAATAAATGTACAAAAATACTTCTTAATGATAAAATTATGATATATAAATGCATTACGGTATATCTCTATATAACGTGTTTGTGCAATTTGGTTCACTCATTCGCACACATTAACTTTCTATACCAATGGCAGGCGATTTTTTTGTTCTTTTTAGCAATCCACATCTAAAATCGTCGTGGCAAATGGAGACTTTGACCGTAGCGAGGTTTTCGTCATATTATTTTGACTTATATATCTGTATCAACCCTTAGGCTGCTAAACGAGACTCATTGACTTTTTGCAGACAGTGTAGATCAAGATCAGACTGCACAGAACGTGCAGTCTGATCTTGGATCCACACGGTCCGATAAGAAGAACTTTTTTTCCGAAACAAATGACTTTCACGAAATGATCTCATGCAAAATTCAAATATGCGCTTTTAATCTATCGTTGTTTATTATTATTATTATTATTATTATTATTATTTTATCAACGAGCAAAAATGAAGGATTTCATAATTTTTAAGCCTTCATCTTTAATAAACGATTGCAATTTCTGTTCTTTTATTATAAAAATAATCTTGTTGAATGTTTTTTTTTTTTTTTTGTTTAATTTTAGTGAAAGATAACCCACCGTTAAGTCCGTTTGTTTCTAACAGGTTAATGAAAATATTACAATATTTGTATTTTATTGAACCAGTTATTATCACCGATTTTTGTACTAGTAGTAGTCATTTCCTTTTGAATCGTTTGCCATTTTTTTTTAAATAAATCAAAGATGGATGCTATACAAATACTGTTTATGACAGCCTTAATTTTTGCGTCATCTGTAAACCCTAATCCTGCTAGATAAGTGAAACAGAACTTTCAAGCTGCAAGTAAAAATCCGAATAACGTTATTTCAATTTTTGTCTTTGGAGAAAAATATTTTCTTATCGGACAGTGTAGATCCAAGATCAGACTGCACGCCCTGTGCAGTCTGATCTTGATCTCCACTGTCCGCAAACGATCAATGAGTAGCGCTTACCGGCCTAAGGGTTAAAAGATTCACATAGCGTAAGAACTATAATAGTTTTATTTATTTTATTTTTCATTTTATCTACTCATCTATTTTTTGAAACACTGTGTGCACAATTTTTTAGAAGAATATTCAATATTCTTTTACACCGACAAGATAATCAGAAAATCTGAACGTTTTTTGAATGACTGACAAGCCCAAATAAAATTACATGTATCACATTTCGATTCATTTTGAATTTACGAGCTGGCCATATGCTTGTAGCACGAGGCACTAATTTCAAATGTCTTGTCGTCATTACCGTATGATAGAGTGTCTTGTATTTATTTCCCAAGGAGGACATTTATGCAAACAAATTCATTTTGTTTTTTTATTCAGTCATGTGAGTTTTTTGGTGTTTTTTTTTTAAGCTTTAATCTATTACAAAATACATTCGGCATTATCCAATATTTTTACATTGGTTTTGTTATGAATTAATAGTCAGAAATATTTTTTATTAAAATTTTTAATTTTATTTTAAAACATTCCAAATTTAGTTTAGAATGGTGAATTCATCTTACAAAACGACATTTGAATTGTTATCTTTTGTGCTGTCACTATACAGTCTTTTTTTGATAATTAGAAGTAAAACCATTTAAGTGATTAAGGTTTATGTACTCTGAAGCCTAAAATTAATTTGTGGAAAATACGACAAAAATACAGGAGATATCAGCGTAAATATTAAAAGAGAAACAAAAGAAACACAGAAAAGTTAGAAAAAAAATAGATTAAAAAAAATCGATAGACCTTGATTTATAATCTTGAGACTTTTTAAACTTTTTTCCTTCAGACGAGCAGAATATCAACATGAATGAATGAATGAATGAATGAATGAATGAATGAGCGGATGTGTACTTTCCGAGATATGAGAAACACCGTATATTTTAGAACGCTGTATATTTTAGAGATTGATTACCAAACAGCCTTATGTTTAGGCAACATTCAGGAGAAAAATCTTTTGAAAACAGTGTGAGAAACGCAGAAAATGCTGGTAACCAAAAAGTTTCTCTTTTTCCTAAAATGTGTTTGTACCCTTTCAAAATCCGATTCCATCATTTCATTTGAGCCACATTTATTTTGTCATCCCAAGTGCTGTCAACATGGGCAAGTCTAAAACTTCGTAAAAACTTAACTCTTTACCAGACAACAAATTTTTATCCTCCCCCAAATCGAAATTATCTGCAGACAACAACATAAAAGTGACTCAAATATTGAAATTTGTATTAGGAAAGGTAGAAAACATTGTGTGAAAAGGAGAAAATGCTGGTTGTCAGCATTTTCTCCTTTTCATACGATGTTTTCAAAAGCTTTCTTTCTCAGGGTCGTTAAAAGTTGGGATTGTGTTGTAAAGGGTTTGAGGGGTATAAGGTTAACCCTTTACCACACAATCCCGAGTATTCCTGACCATGTTATATAGGCCTTTTGAAAACATTGTTGGAAAAGAAGAAAATGCTGGCAACCAGCATTTTCTTCTTTTCCAACAATGTTTTCTACTTTATCACAGACGAGTTCCATCATTTGAGTCACATTTAATATCTTGCTTGCAAATGCTTTCAGTTTGGAACCAACATTTTTTTCCCTTTTTCCACAATGGTTTCTTCATTATCGTAAACGAATTCCATTTTTTGAGTCATATTTAATTTGTCTGCAAATGCTTTCAGTTTGGACAAGTCTAAAATTTTGCTTGCCGTTTGGCACAGAATTAGGCGTTTCACCTTGTAGACAACACACTCCCCCCTCCCCCACCCCCACAACAAACAGACAATCTTGTGGAAAAGTAAAGTTTGCAAGACACAAGCATATCCTCGACTTTGGGTGGTTGCCTAAATATGCCCCTACAAGTATAACTGTCATTTTACAACCACTCTTTGATTATTTCTTTATATGTAATCATGTCAAGAAGCTATTTATCGCCCATAAACAAATCACTATAAAATCGAGGGCATTCTATTTTTTTTTTATCCTCTAGGTCCACTTCTATCCCGTTCGAAATGTAGATATATAGATCTATACCTGCGTGGACGAAAAAGAAATAAAAGTCACATAAACTTCGGATGTGTCCCATAGTCGTCGACATGTTTTATTGCCAGCGAGACAAATGCGCCTAATTGCTATAAAACAACAGTTCTATATCTACAGCAATGAATATAACTCCACCGCAATGACCAGCAAAATAGTATTGAAGTTATATTACAGGAAATTCGAAATTAAGATTTCTGCATTGATTGAAATGGTGTTAATGCCACTTTCAACAATATTTCAGTTATATCACAGCCTACTTATATGCCGGTAATTGTTGAAAACCAGCAAATCTATTTTTGCCCCAGTGACCAGCAAATTTTTGTATATAGGATACACTATAGGAAAAGTTTAAGAACGGCTTAAACAGCATTTAATCAATCATTTGATCATTCAAATAATCGTATTTCAAAAATTGATTGATTGATTGATTGATTGATTGATTGATTGACTGACTGACTGACTGACTGACTGACTGACTGACTGACACATTGATTCATTTATTGATGTTGTTTATGATACTCTAAAAATTTTCTGTTCCATATCACGGCGACCGCACAGTTAGTTCTGTGTGTCCTCGATCTCACAAGTACCAGGATTAGACTGTCAGAAGTCTTGCCCAAGGAAAACTTCAAGTGCCTTCGACGAAGTTTGAACGCACGATCGCAAAATACGCATCCTGATTGGTAACCGTATTTTTTCCTTATCCCTCAATGTTTTCAGCCCTATAAAAAACAAAGCGTGTCATCTGAGCCACATTAATTTGTCGTCTTCATTTTTTTTTCAATGATGGACGTACCTAAAATTTTCGTTATTTGCTACAGAGTTAAGATCAGACTGCACAAAGCATCCACTCTGATGCAAAATGATAATGCGCTAAATTAACAAGTAGGGAAATACAAACATTTTATACTTTTGTACAAATACCTCGTAAACCATTTATATTTTGGAGATTCATATGATTACAGGCTGAAGTAAGTTGAGCAATAGTAAATACTGTAGTTCTATTGCTTTTCGAGAACAATATGACGGTTAGGCATCGAACCTCCTTTGTTGTTTTTGAGCAATGAATTTCCAGTAATCCTGTGAATTACCGGGACCGGTGTCCGTTGCGAAGCATGAGGACGAAGATCAGCTTGCATTTTCATGCAGACTAATCTGCGTCCAAAATCGTCGTCACACATTATTTTGTATCATCTTGACTTAAATCTTTTAATATGAACAAGTGAATCCTTAAACCTTTGGCTGCTAAGCGCGACTCACTTACTCTTATCGGACAGTGTAGATCCAAGATCAGACTGCACGGAAAGTGCAGTCTGATCTTAGATCTACACTGTTTGATAGGGAGATATTTTTTTCTCCAAGGAATAAGTTTGAAATAGTATTATTTTGGGCTTTTACCATCGGCTTGAAAGTTTCATTAAACTTATTTAGCAGGATTGGGATTGACACTTAAGCTGCTGAATAAATGAAACGCAAATTTCTACTCAATACTAAAACCCCAAACATTGCGGTTTCAAAGTTAATTTCACCGGAAAGAAAATACCGTATCGGACAGTGTAGATCAAAGATCAGACTGCACGTTCTGTGCAGTCTGATCTTGATCTACACTGTCCGCAAAAGGTCAGTGGGTCGCGATTGGCAGCTTAAGGGTTAACAGTGTTCTCAATCAGCAGGTTACTGGTTGAAAATGCAAACTGGGTATCCTCTGCAATGGACATTCTTCTGTATAACGTGAAATCGGAAACTGAAATCTCAAAACGAGCGAGAGTAAGCCTTAACCCTTTACAATGACGCCCCTGGGAAAGAAGCCTTTTGAAAACATTGTGGGAAAAGGAGAAAATTCTGGTAACCAGCATTTTCTCCTTTTCCCACAGTGTTTTCTACCCTATCAAAGAAAAATTGCACCATTTTAGCCAAATTGAAATTGTCGTCTGCAAATGCTTTCAATTCGGAGAAAGCTAAATTTTTGTCGTCTGGTAAAGGATTAAGTCTAAGATACATGTGTAAAGGATCTAACATAATTTGGCACATATGATAAAATTTAAAAAAAAAAAAACGAGTCTAGAAAAATGATATGAAGCGAACCTCTGGCGAGCTTAACAACACTTTTATAGACGAGTTTAGTAAACATTTAGTGCCAAAGCCAACGACTTCCAGATATTTTTTTTTTTCACATAACCAATATTGCCTGAATCATAGATCATAACACGCACGACCATGCACACGTACTTGGAAATGCCCATGTGTAAAACCCTTCTCACTTCTCTGATAGTAGTGTACAATGACCTCAAATATGACGTCACGTAATGCTTACCTCAAAGGTGCGCAAGAAAGCAAAATTCGTTACGGCCATATTTCACTGAAAAAAAAAAAATGGAGGTTATGTGATGAATCAGTATAACAGGATTAACAAAAAGTCCCTCGCAATACCTCTAACGATCGGAAACAGAAGTACGTGTTTTTCATCTTTGTTTAAAAATGAATGATATTTAAATTTATTCCTGAAAGCTGTAATCAGCAGTTTTCTTCATGTTATATTTTTTTTTAGAAAAACTTCGAAACTTGATTCGAACTACAGCGTATTATAATAAACAATATTCCACCATACAATTATGTTTTTTTTTCTTTTTCTTTTGTTTTAACGTCTTTTTTTTATCTGTTCTTCTTGTTTTTATGTCCGTTTTTACGAGTAATGCATTATTACTGATAACTACATGTAGAAGTTAACCATCTACCAAACAATTCGCGACTTTACGACCCTGGGGGAGCATTTTAAAACATTGTAAGTGAAGGAGAAATGTAGGTTACCAACATTTTCTCGTTTTTTTTTTATTGTGTTTTAGATTGTCATCTTCTTCAGGGTTCGTTAAGCCTTTACCGCACAATTCCGATTTTTTAAATGACCTTGAGAAAAAAAAGCCTTTTGAAAACATTGTGGGAAAAGGAGAAAATGCTGGTAACCAGCATTTTCTCCTTTTCCCACAATGTTTTCTACCGTAACAAAGACAAATTCCATTAAATGACCCAAATTTAAATTGCCGTCTGCTATTGCTTTCAGTTTGGACCAGTCTAAAATTTTGTCGTTTGGCACATAGCTAAAACAATTATCTGATTGGCAAAGAGTTACATTTTTGATTGGTAAGATTTTATTGCTGTCCCAGTCTCTCATATTGATGGGGTGTCCAGCAATTTTCACTGGGAGAAGTAAACTGGTCCCTGTTGTATGTATATAAATGAGCCATGCTCTGACAAAAAGGGGTTTAATGCATTCCCGTGATGCATTATTACAACAAAAAATCGCCTAATTATGGACCTATAATGTCAATTTCGTCTTACAACCGACTCAGTCATGAGATACAATGGTTCTTGGAAAAAATTTTTAATAACAAAAAGTATCGACTCAGGTCAGCCTGCTGGGTCTGCGGAGGCTGACTAGGGTCGATACTTTTTTGCAGATGCATTAAGCCCCTTTTTTACAGAACGTGACTCGTCATTAGGTACATGTATGCATGTTGTGTATCACAAGGGGACGTGACGATACAATACAATACAATACAATACAATACAATACAATACAATATCTTTATTTAAGTATTTAGGCCTCTGGCCCATATACAATTTCATGTCATACAATTTATATACAAAGAGTGACGCTATATAACAAAGTTTACAATCTAAGTTAAATTTAACAAATGTTTCTAGAGCTAGATCTGTAATGATTAAATGATTATCATGAAAACATACTAACAAATATAGTATACAATATAATATCTTTATTTAAGTATTTAGGCCTCTGGCCCATATACAATTTCATGTCATACAATTTATATACAAAGAGTGACGCTATATAACAAAGTTTACAATCTAAGTTAAATTTAACAAATGTTTCTAGAGCTAGTTCTGTTATGATTAAATGATTATCATGAAAATAAACTAACAAATAGCAATATTTACTTCTTTACCCATTACAATATTAGTGCCACGTGTCATGATCATGTGGTTTAAATCTTTTAAAAATATTGTGTCATAAGATAGCACTTCATTCAAATATTAGAGCAGAAGAAAATCAAATGATTGGGTTTATCTACCAACCCATTGGTGTTAGAAAACGATTATTTATTTCATGTCATGTACAACTTTTGAAAAACATTGTGACCACAGATAGCATTGCTTCTGCAATTTAAAAAAACCCTTGAAATCAGTATTCCCAAACAATCTATGGAGGGATTAGGGGGCCTAAATTGGGGATAGAAAGAGGACAGATCTATTGGATATTTTAGAAAAAAAAAAGATTCAAAGAAAAAAAATTAGCGCGAGACAAAATTGAGACAGACGTTAAATGTGGCATGACCACGATTCTTCTCTGAGATCGTTACGGCAAATAGAATAATAAAAAAAAAAACATATTAAATTCTCATTTCATGAAACAATTTCGTAGCAGACTAGACTGAAAATATTTTATTTTATAATCCAGTTATGCCAAAACATAAAGCTTTGTAACTTTTTAACAATTTGCCAAACGACAAAATTTTAGACTGGTCCAAATTAAAGGCATTTGCAGACGACAAAATAAATGTGATTAAAAAATTGAAATTTGTTTTGGGTAGGGTAGAAAGAATTGCGGGAAAAGGAGAAAATGCTGGTTACCAGCATTTTCTCCTTTTCCCACAATGTTTTCAAAAGGCTTCTTTCTCAAGATCGTTAAAAGTCTGGATTGTGTAATAAAGGGTTAAATCAATATTTGTATATCTTATAATCTACTACAGTTTTAGACTCGTCCAAGTTGAAAGAACTTTGCACGCAACAAATTCAACACAACTCAAACGATTAATTCTGGCATCGAAATGGTAGTAAACATTGTCGAAAAAGGAGAAAATGCTGGTTGGCAGCATTTTCTCCTTTTCCCACGATGTTTTCAAAAGTCTTCTTGCTCAGGATCGTTAAAGTATTGCTTGGTTATGGGTTGATACTTGTATAAATGTGTGGAAACTTTGACGGAAATGGAGAAATCGCCAGGTACAAACATTTTCTCTTGCCACAGTGTTTTCAAACGTCTCTTACAACAAGTAATGCACTAAACCTTTATCACGACTTTCCTTGTTTTAACGGCTCTGTGAAAAAAAAAAGCTTTAAAAACATTGTGGGGACAGGAGAAATTCGGATAACCAGCATTCTCTTCTTTTCCCACAATATCTCTTACCATCTCAAAAACAGAAACCTTCATTTAGGACACTTTGCATTTGTCATTGTTTTGCCCTTCTTGTTGTGATTTACTGAGAGTAGCAATTCACATTTGTTTGGACTCAAAAAAAAAAAAAAAAAATGAGCCATGCTCTGTGAAAAGGGGGCTTATTGCATCTCCGAAAAGTATCGACCCAGGTAAGCCTGCGCAGTCCGCGCAGGCTGACCTGGGCCGAAACTTTTCGCTATTGGTCAATTTTCTGTATGTCAAAGGACCAGTCTACCTCATGATTCAGTCGATTGTTAACCCATAAGCTGCTAATCGCGACCCACTGACCTTTTTCGGACAGTATAGATCAAGATCAGACTGCACAGAACGTGCAGTCTGATCTTTGATCTACACTGTCCGATACGGTATTTTCTTTCCGGTGAAATCAACTTTGAAACCGCAATGTTTGGGGTTTTAGTATTGAGTAGAAATTTGCGTTTCATTTATTCAACAGCTTAAGTGTTTAAAAAAGATAATATTATGTATCCATAATTATGTGATGGCTTGCATGGTATCATGCATTACGGAGATGCATTAAACCCCCTTTTGCCAAAGTATTTTAAAGTTCAATGACAGGTGATTCACAAAGTGAAATCATCCCACAGATAGTTAATGTTACCAATAAAACTGACAGAATATATTATAAAGCATCTGTAGAAAGCGCATTTCTAGTTTTCAGTTTGGAAAAAATAACGTTTTTTTTTTATTGTCGTTTGCACAATTTATTCAGTCTTTCGTCTGTTACTAGCATCTATGGCCCGCAACATGTGACATGAGACCTTCGAACATTCGCGTAAATTGTCGTCTCGGATTAGCCTGCGCAATCCGCGCAGGCTAATCCGAGACAACACTTTACGACTAAATAAGATTTTTTCATACAGTAGACTTTCGTGACACAGAAAATCGCACAAAAACGAGAAGTGTCGTCACGGATTAGTCACAGACTGCACAGGCTGATCTGGGACGACACGATTGTACGCATATGTCCGAAGGCCCCTTTTCGTGTGTTGCATGCCAGTTATATGAATAGGAAAAATTTTGTTTTTGTTTGTTTCAAGGTCATTATGAACTTAAAAATCAGGTGCAGCTTATTGTCTGTAAATAAATTGCAGAATTCGCAATGATAAAAAAAAAACCGTCAGTAAGATGGTAAGTGGAGGTAGAAACGATAGCTGAAAGATAATCTATCGCAAACAAGTAGCGACCAACTCCATCAATGTTATGTTTGAAATTTTGAAAGGAAAAATAACTAACAAAAAATAAACTGTCTACACTTTTAATAAGATACATTTTCTTTAAACCGCTCTTGTACAATGAAAATACAATTCATCAGAATAGATAGAAGGAGCTTAACAGATTTCCCTGTTGTAGGGTACCAAGCAAGTCATTACATGATCATGAATTCATAAAGTCCATTTCGTCTAAAAACCGACTGAATCATGAAATAAACCGGTCCTTGGACATGTAGAAAATTGAACAATAGCAAAAAAGTTGCGGCTCAGATCAGCCTGTGCGGACTGCGGAGGCTGACCTGGGTGAATACTGTTTGCAGATCCGTTAGGCCCCCTTTTCACAGAGCATGGCTCATATCTGTGTGAATATTTTGTATGCAAATATGGATATTGCTCACCATGAATATATATATATATATTTTTTTTTTTGCCAGATGTGTTTGCTTTCTTTCATATGGTCTCTTTTTGGTTTTCAGATATATGTTGCAAATTTTGAAACTGACTGGAAGAAAATGAAATGAGCTGCGCTCTGTGAAAAGGGGGCTTAATGTATCTGCGAAAAAGTATCGACCCAGGTCAGCCTGCGCAGTCAGCGCAGGCTGACCTGGGCCGAAACTTTTCGCTATTGATAAATTTTATGTATGTCCAGGGAACAGTCTACCTTATGATTAAGTCGGCTGTTAAAAAGAGTGGCTATTATGGATTCCTAAGTAACCGATGACTTGCTGGGTATCATACATCAAGCCCCCTTTTGCCAGAGCATGGCTCAAATCTGTTGCAATCGGTTGTCTTTCATAGACAATTCATGATAAACAATCCAAAATTAGCTTCCAAATTCTTATCGCAAGTAATCCTGCGCGGGACAATAACATTACAGTCAGGGTCCCTAGACCAAAAAAAAATATGGTATTTTTTCTCCCTTTCGCGATAATCTTTATTTCTGATCTGGATATAAAAAGCCGGGTTTTACGACTTCTCTTGCCGAACCTCAAAAGTCATCTCTATCTACCGTGTAAAGTTCTGAGGCCGAGGGGCGACAGGGCGATCTGCTTTGCCGACGGCTGCGACATCCCCTCGTCATAAAAACAGGGCTTTACTACAGTGCTGGGACTTATTAACATTCCCGAAATATTGTTAACCTTGCAATTTCGGTTACGTATGGCGGAAATGTAGAAATAAAAACGTGTACTAAAATGTTATTTAGAATGTATAATCCATTTTGTATATTTTCATAATTGCACAAGGTCCAGAATTTTTGTTTTTCAATATTTAAAGAGCTTTGCTAACTTTTTTTTTTTTTCAATTATTTTTTTTTTTTTTGCTTTATGTATCTTTTTTATTATTACCTATTGTCTCCGCCATATTTTGCTAATTTTGTAAATGGCCCAAAGATTATATATATATTGTGTCGAATAAATATAGCCAATTTAAATGAAAATGAAGGGGAAAATGTATAGCTCCAACTTAATTTTAATTGTTCAGCCAGTAAATCGTCTAAATCATTTACTCATTTTTTCATTGATTAGGGTAATTCTTTTATGCATATTTATTCAAACTGTATTTATGTGTTTAGACAAGATGTATTCATTAAATCTGTATTTATTTATTCATTTATTTATTTATTTATTTATTTATTTATTTAAGGTTAATTGCTAAATTAAATTGACACATCCATGTAGTAGTAAAATCCCAAACGTTGCATTTTCAGAGATGCTTATGGTTTTGAAATTATCATCGAAACATTCGGTGCAATCTGATTTTTATACACCCTGTCTAAAATAGAACACTAAAGTAAGTTTTTCAGCCTTAAGCTTTTTTTCCAAACTATTCTAAGTTTTAACGACTACTAAAAGAAAAAATGCTTTTGAATAAAAAAAAAAAAAAAAAAAAAACATGGGGAAAAGGAAAAAAATATTTTTTCCTTATCCCACTATGTTTTCCACCCTTCCAATAACAAATTTCAATATTTGAATCACATTTCTTTTGTCGTCTGCAAATGTTTTTCAATTTGGACAAGTCTAAGATTTTATCGTTTGGTTACGAGTTTAGGTCAATGATTCAGCAATTTAGAAATAAACACGACACTTTTCTTATGCCGTAATTACAAATATTTCATGCTAATTAAACTTTTACCACTTGCAAAATACACGAACTACTTTTTTTCGCGCATATTTACAGATATCCATCCGCAATTCTGTTTAGTCCTGTCATAAAAGTATCACGTTTCATTGTCAAATAAATTGTACCATAAACGCATAATAAAATGCAATGCAAATGAACACTAGCACTTTAACTGCTTAATAAATGAAATGAGCATATTCAGTCAGCAAATCAGACCTGCTCATTGCATTTTAGCGGTGTTTAAGCTGTAACATTGTACCAAAAAAAAAAAGAAAACAATAATGCAGAGTAGATCTCGAATCAGAAAATAATTCTGTAAGTCTGATCTTAACCTACACTTTAAGAAAACAATCATACAAACCCCCCCTGCAGCACTGGTAATTTTCTTTTTTTCGAAAGAGGGGAAAATGTAGATTTAAATGGAAATTCATATCGCCCCGCGTCTAATAAACAATGTGATAATCCGCGTATCGTCTGGTTGGACAATTCTAGGACACGAATCATTCAAATCGTTGAATTTAATTTGAGTTTATCCAACTCTCGTTTATTCAAATCTGTCAAAACATGTTTTTAATTCGACATTTTTCATGGCAAAATTTACTTGTCCCCGCTTCCACGGAAACTTTTTTTCCCCACGCTTTACACACTGATCGTGTATTTCAATATCATGTCTTCAATTACCAGATGACAGTATTATAGACTTGTTCAAACTGAAAGCATTTGCTGGAAAAAAAAATAAATGTGGTTCAAAGGATAAAATTTGTAATGTAAAGCAGTTCAAAAAAGGAGAAAATGCTGTTTACCAGCATTGTCTTCCTTTCCTGCAATGTTTTCTAAAGCTTTCTCCTTAAAGCATGGGATTCCCTAATATAGAGTTAACAATGCATTAAAAAATGAGCCATGTTCTGACAAAAGAGGGCTTAATGCATCTCCGTAATGCATTATGCAAGTTATCGCATGAGTGATCAATGAAATCCGTTTTGTCTAACAATTTACAGAATAGTTGACCCCCATAGGAAAAAGTTTCGATCCAGGTCAGCCTGCGCGGACTGCGCAGGCTGACCTTGGTCGATACTTTTGGCCGATGCAGTAAGCCCCCTTTTCACAGAGCTAGACTCATTAATGTAATAGAAATAGCAATCAGTTACTAATGCATTCGAACGAAATATATCTAATGGCATTAAACAAAGTTTTAGTGATACATTTGAACAAAATAAATCGGATGAAATACGATGCACTTAAAAAAAAAACTTCTAACCGAAAATAGCAATGGATTAATGAAATATTTGAACAAAAGTATCAGCAATCCTCTATAAATGGAGGCTTAATGCATCTGCGCAAAGGTATTGACCCAGGTCAGACTGTGAAGTCCGCGCAGGCTGACCCGGGTCGAAACTTTTTGCAGTCGGTATGTCAAAGTACCTTTCTTCCTCGTGATTTATTTGATTGCGAGACAAAGTGGATTTAACGAATCCATAATTATGTGATGACCTGCAATGTATTATGCATCACGGAGATGCATCAAGCCCCCTTTTCACAGAGCTTAGCTCAGTTATCTAATGGCAGAATGCAATGGTTACGGATACATTTGAACGAAATTCTCAATAGAAGGTAGCAAGGATACCAATGCATTTGAACATAAAACATCTAATAAAAGATAAATATAGTTTTTTTTACCTAAGTATAAGAACAGAAATATCTAACAGCAATGAAACATTCGAGCAAATATGTGTAACAGTAGACAGCAATGGATTACTTATAAAGCACTCTTCAATCGGTTACTGATGCATTTGAATAAAAGATATCTAATGGAAGACTGCAATGGGTTGCTCAAGTATTTGAACAAATAAAAATGTAATGGTGTACCACCAGGGGTTACATATGCCTTGGAAATGAAGTTGTGTAGCGGAATACACTAATGGGTTACTTATAAACCATGTTCATTGAGTTACTAATGCATTTCAATAAAAGATACCTTATGGAAGACGGCAAAGGGTAACTTAAATATTTGAACAAAAATGTAATCGTGCACAGCAAGGGGTTACAAATGCCTTGGAATAGAAATTATGTAACGGAATACAGCAATGAGTTACTGATAAAACATTTTCATTGGGTTAATAATGGATTTGAACAAAAAATAAAAGACGGCAAAGGGTAATGTAAGTATTTTAATAAACAAAAATGTCACGGTGTACCACCAGGGGTTACAAATACCTTTGACCAGAAATTGTCTGGCGGAATACAGCAATGGGTTACTTATAAAGTATTCTCATTGGGTTACTAATGCATTTGAAAAAAAAAAAAATCTTATGGAAGACGACAAGGGGTAACTTAATTATTGAACAACAAAAAAAAATGGTGCACAGCCAGGGGTTACAAATGCTTAAGAATAGAAATTTTCTAGCGGAATACAGCAATGGATTACTGATGCGGTGGAAGTACAATGGAAGATGGTGGTGTGCTACTGATGTATTTGAATGAACAACTCAAGCCATTCTCTGGCAAAAGCGACTTAATGCATTTGCGAAAAGTATCAATTCAGGTCAGCCTGCGCAGGTTGACCTGGGTCGAAACTTTTTGCTAGCTATTGGTCAAATTTATGCATGTCAAAGAACGAGTGTGACCCCAAGATTCATCCGGTTGTTGGACAACATGAATTTTATGGTTCCATAATTATGTGATCACATGCTTGGTGTAGTGTTTTAAGTACCCTTTTGACAAAGCCTGGCTCATTTCTATTAGAAAACAACAAAAGGTTACAGATGCATTTGAAAAAAAAGCAAGAAGTAAGTGTAATGAAAGAAATTCTTTCGAAGAAACCAGTCCGTGTGCACAATTTATTTCAGCGTCCCAGACAAATATATCAAGTTTCACATTCGTTGATAAGCCGCAATAAATGCGTAATAATACTTCACGATAAGCTCTTGTACCGCCACGGACTACAGTAAGAAAGTAGTATTTACTAACGTAAATATCAAGATTGGACTGCACACAACAGGCTGCCTGATCCTACAACAACGCCTGTCGCTTCTTTGCCAACATTCTGTAAAACATCTCGCCCTCCGCTGTTGAAGTATAGTCTCTTTTATAGAAAAAGGTCACACCTCTGTCTTCTTTTGCGACGAAAGGGTAAATCCGAAATTTAGATCACGTTTTTCATACTAAACAGGCAGTAAAATTGTCTGAAACTCTTTGCTTAAATGCGTGTGGCTTATATACCAATGTTTGATGAATGGTTATTTCTTGGTGGCAATGTTGTTACAAAATTAACTAACTATGTATTGCTTATACTCTTGAGCAGTGACTTCCATATGTGAAGCGACAAAACTTATTATAGTTTTTACAATGTGACCAGGCAGTTGAATCTATTTTGAGTGACCTACATTCGCAACTTACTAAATTATAAATAAAAGCGTAGCTGTTGATAAGACGATCACGATAATATATTTAACGACGATTTTCATAAAACCGGTCTGGATTCGAGGTAGACATATCAGCTATTTTCCAAGCTATTTATGTTGCTATAGATTCCGTAGCAATATGTCACTTTGCTATAATAAAATGACAGTCAAGATTGGTTTACCCCGTCACGACCTGTCGGTTTCCCCTCTCGTCATGTGTCAGTTTTCTTATTATCTCCTACGAGCCTCTTTCAAGTTGGCGGTCTTTTAGCCGACTACTGCTTATTCTTAACATATGAGCTATGTTCTGTGAAAAGGAGGTCTGATGCACCTGCAGATGGTATCGACCATGTCAGCCTGGTCCGAAACTTTTTGCTATTGTTGGATTTTCTGCATGGCAAAGGACCAGTCTGCCTTATGACTCAGTCGGTGGTTAGACAAAATTGATTTAATGGACACAAAATGATATGATGTCTTGCTTAGTTTATCACATAAAACCTCCCCAAACAATGTATTAAATCAATGACTTATTTTTGAAAATACACATTGTTCTTTTGGGCCCCGGTGTTGTTTAATTTTTAGCCGGGAGCGCATGAAGCCGACGAAACCAACCACAGCACGTGCCGAAATTTGTACTACTCCGTCATTTCGCGGGAAAATGACGTCATTGTTGCTAAGATGTATATGCACAGATTTTGTTTTTTCTTTTAATTTTTGTGTTAAATAAAAACAGGAAATGCAGCGAAATTTATTTAAGATCAACGAAACTGCGGAAAGAGTTCGACTTACCCCTCTAAAATCTGTGCCATTCTACTTCTCAAAAGAGCATGCAGTAAATATGTTTGACTTAACACTAGTACCACACAATCCCGACTTTTAACGACCCTGTGAAAGAAGCCTTTTGAAAACCTTGTGAGAAAAGGAGAAAATTTTGGTAACCAGCATTTTCTTCTTTACCCACAATGTTTTCTACCCTTCCCAAAACAAATTTTAATCTTTTAATCCCATTTCTTTTGTCGCCTGCAAATGCTATCAATTTGGACCAGTCTAAAATATTGTTGTTTGGTATAGACTGAAGAGACTATTGGATTCTAAAATACACTTGAGCCGTGCTCAGTGAAAAAGGGGGTTTAATGCAGCTGCAAAAGAAGATTCGACCCATGTCAGCCCGCGCAGTCCGCGTTTTTGCTATACGTCGATTTTTCTGGGAGTACAAGGACATTCTATCTCAGTCAGTTGTTAGACAAAATACTTTATGCATCCTTAATTATGTGATGGTTCACATAATGTAACGTATCACTGAGATGCATTAAGTCCCCTTTTGCCAGAGAACGACCCATTTAATCATCGTCACCATCTTCTCCCCCCCCCCCCCCCCCCCCCCCATTCTTTAATCTGGTCGTCCTGGCTACGATCCTCACTGGTGGCTTTTGCTTTATCGTGGGAGTGTCCTTGAATCCTAGTGTAGTACTAGTAAAACCAAGGAGTTGCATAAGCAAGCCAGCTGTCGCCATGATAAAGTAGTGCGTAAAACATAATTTAACCCTTTCAGCGCCATAGGAGAAAACAGAATCGCTTTTGCGGACGGCATAGATCAAGATCAGACTGCACAGAACGTGCAGTCTGATCTTGGATCTATGTCGTCCGCTTGTCTGGTCGAGCCCAGAAGATAGAGATCATTCTGAGATTCAGTGGATTGTATTTTCAGCCATGGAAAGAGGCCCATTTTATATATTTAGCGCTAATAGAGTTCGTCAATCTTTCCGCTCTCTTTCGGTTCTCATAGGTCATTTTTATGAACAGTGTTCAGAGTCCTTCCCGGCCAAGTAGTTTGAGCTTCTGTCTCACCATCCCGAGGTTATGGGTTTTATTCCTGGAGTGTAGCTTGGCCTTTTTTTTAACGTATGGACATGTGAAAGGGGTGTCTAGTGGGGTGGGGGAAGTGGGGAGGGAGAGAACGACCCCCACCCCAGGGAAGAAAAGACATTTAGGCATTCTTGAACTTCAAATATCGACTTTGCGGGTAGGTAATTTTACATGGAAAAAAATCACAGTAATTTTAAAATTTTGGTGTCAATGAGTTTAAAATTTAGAACATCATTTCTTTATCAAAAAATAAAACATGCACGGGATTTTCGATGTTACGCATTCGCGTAAGTGCGTGTGCCTGGCTGCGTCTCTGAGAGTCTCCTTGAACAAAACGCTGCTCAGCCATAGCCCAGTTCTGTATTTTAACTCTTTACCAGACGATCAAAGTATCTAAGATTTCGTTGTTGCTTAGATGACGGAATTCGGCTTTTATAGGATAGGAAACTTTGTGGAAAAAGGAAAACATTCTGGTAACCTGCATTTTCTCCTTTTTCCACAGTCTTTTCAAGAGGCGTCTACATAACGGGCAATTCAATTCGGGATTGACAGGAACAAGGGTCAAATCTGTTCTTTTCTTCCAACCTTCAATATTGTGTAAAAAATAAATCATTTTTTTTTTCTAATTTTATTCTAGCCAATGGTAAAAATACGCAAAATAATGTGATATCGAAGTTGTTTTCTCCCGGAAAATCTTAAAATATCGTACAGCATAGATCCACGATCAGACTAGGTGTTCTGGGAGGTCTGATCTTTATCTATATTGTCGGCAAAAGTGCCTCGTGTGGTGACCAGCATCTTAAGGGTTAGAAAAAAAAACCACACACACACACAAAGAACCCTAGTCAATCGATACGTTGCGTGATGCCAAGCTTGCTTCGTTTGTATGTTTTTGCGTAACGGGTGTTTAACCAGCAACGGTGCGACTGTACTCCTGGGAAACAAAATATTCTTTATGTATCCCGTTTTGTTTTAATCGATGATTTTAGTTCATTGATTTTTTTTTTTATGTCACACTGATATTGTCTCGATGAATCAATACAGTAACATTAAGAAGAATCTAATACTTGAATAGGTCACGGTATTGTAGAATATACGTAGATGGTATCACACGACTTAAAAAAAAAAAAAAAAAATGATCCATGCTCTGTGAAAAGAGGGCTTAATGCATCTGCGAAAAGTATCGACCCAGGTCAGCCTGCGCAGACCACGCAGGCTGACCTGGGCCGAAACTTTTCGCTATTGGTCAAATTTCTGTATGTCCAAGAACCAGTCTACCTTAGGATTAAGTCGGTTGTTAAAAAAGGTGGCTATTATGGATCCATAATTATGTGATGGCTTGATTTGTATAATGATCACGGCAATGCATTAAGTTAAGCCCCCTTTTGCCAGAGCAATGTTCAAATAAACACACACACACACGCACATCGACAAAATTTAAGACTCATGCAAATTGAAAGCATTTGCAGACGACAACTAAAATGGTGCTCGATTGACTGGATTTTCTTTTGAAAGGTTAGAAAAACATTGTGGGAAAAGAAGAAAATGCTGGTTACCAGCATTTTCTTCTTTTCCCACAATGTTTTCACATGGCTTTTTTACCCAGGGTCGTTAAAACCCGGGATTGTGTGGTAAAGAGTTTTAAACGTCGACAAATAAATGTTGGATTCTCAATATCACACAAATGTATCTCAAGAATTATGATGCATGATATACATGCACGAACACATAGGCCTATATGTACTTATGTGTATGGAATTCTCCCATGAATGAGACCTACCTTCTTCATCGGCAGGAGTCTTCGTCCAGGATAAAAAAAATAGTTCCAAAGAGCTTGCATAACATGTAACATCTTGGTTTTAAATCTAAAGTTCGAAAACAAATAGTAGTTGTGTCTAGATCATCATTTTTACTGTTGATATGGCAGGGAAATCTATGTCAGCAATGCTTTAGACATACGGCGTATGAACACAGGTCTTTGACCAATCGCATCACTTTACGCTTATCTCTAACGAGAGACAGATACATATTTGAGTCATGCTCTGTGAAAAGGGCGCTTAATGCATCCGCGAAAAGTATCAACCCAGGTCAGCCTGCGCAGTCCGCGCAGGCTGACCTGGGCCGAAACTTTTCGCCACTGGTCAACAATTTTCTATATGTCCAAGGACCAGTCTACCTCATGATTAAGTCAGTTTTTCAAAAAAAAAAAGTGGCTATTATGGATCCATAAATATTGTGATGGCTTGATTGGTATCATGGCTCACGAAGATGTATTAAGCCCCCTTTTTGCCAGAGCGTGGCTCAATTACAGGAGCCATGCTCTGGCAAAAGGGGGCTTAACGCATCTTCGTGATGCATGATGCCAAACAAGATATCGTGTAATCAGGTACGCATAAAACCCATGTTGTCTAACAGCCGACTGAATCATGTAGTAGACTGGTCGTTTGACATGCAAAACGTTAACCAATAGCAGTAAACGTTTCGGCTCAGATTTGCCTGGGCAGACTGCCTATGTTGACCTTCCTGACCTAGATCGATACTTTTTGCATATGCATTGAGCCCCCTTTTCACAGAGCACGGCTCATAGGTATATTACCCTGAAAATAAAGATATAGTCATGTGATTAAGAGAAAGTTTGAATTAGGCACCTTACACTGAAATCAATGACACTTATGTGATAACAGAAGATATTAGGTACATTACAATAAAAGAGGGTAGTTATGTGAAGAAAGAAAATTGGCATTTGGGTATATTACTCTGATACGCTAATTATTTTTGATATCAGGAAACAATTTCAACTTTAAAGTGAATATGGGTTATCGAAAAAACACTTGATTTTTTTTAAAACTCTTTGCCAGACGACAAATTTAGGCTTTTCTGAGAATATTTTCAAAGGTCATTCTAACCAGGATGGGATTGTTTGGAAGCGTTTCAGAGATAGCTGGAATTGTTAACTTGGTGTTTAGTCTCCAACCATCTAATTGCCGTTTTTTTTTTTGTTTTTTTTTTGTTTTATTTTTCATTGAAATTGTTGTAACATATAATTACAGGTAAAGTCATACTGATTTTATCCAGAGTCACTGATTGTATTCGAAATATCGAATGTTTGGAATGTTGAGTGTTCGAAGTACGATCCGTTGCATTTATCTCTTTTCCAGACCATAAGATTTTCGACTGGTCCATATCATTTGAATTTAAAGACGATAAATCAGATACGAAAAATTGTGGAAAAAAAGGAGAAAATGCTGGTTACCAGCATTTTCTCCTTTTTTTCCACTATGTTTTCAAAGACACTCTATCTAAAGATCGTACAAACACGGGATTGTATAGTATAAGATTTATGCCTGTGTTCTAGAGTAGTGTTAGATAGCAATAGTCCAATGGTGACAAAGGGGCAAGGTAACCCTTTACCACGCAATCCTAAATGTTAACGTTCCTAATGAGGAGGGCTTTTGAAAACATCGTTGGAAAAGGAGAAACTATTGGTAACCAGCATTTTCTCCTTTTCCCACAAAATATATTCTATCCTATCAAAGACAAATCTCACCATTTTGACAATATTTAAATTGTCGTCTACCAGTGCTTTTCAATTCGGACCAGTCTAAGATTTTGTCATCTGGTAATCTCCTAGGCTGCTAAGCGCGACCAAATGACCTTTCGCGGACAGTGTAGATCATGATCAGACTGCACAAAATGTGCAGTCTGATCTTGGATCTACACTGTCCGATAAGGAGATGCTTCTTCTCCAACAGAAACGTTTGAAATGGCAACGTTTGGGTTTTCTTATCGAGATGAAAGTTTCATCTCACTAATTTAGCAGGATAAGGGTTAACACGGCCTGCCCGACACGGAACAGAATGCACACATGCTCTAATCGATCGTATTATCATGTGGCTCGACATCCCTTTTCAATCAGATTATCGTATTCCTTCATTACCTATTTCTTTGTGTGTATGGTATTCCACGCTGTTTTCAACATTATTTCAGTTCTATCGTGGCGACCAGTGCGCATCACATATCCATGCTTTCCTGGATCTTCTTCTACTAATACTTTGCATAATAGTCTTCTCAAGCCACTTGCTGCTTTCCCACTGTTCCTAAACAATGATAAGCAGTGAGAGGTGAATGAATCATGTCGCAATGACAAATCATCAATCCTCGGAGACACACTGACCGAGCTTGTGTTTCAAACCAGCGACCCCTGGTTTAAAGTACTGTTCGTGGCCGACTTGGCTATAGGGCTTGGCTTTTACTCGTTTCTGAATAAGTTTACAAAGCAAACTGTAGAAGGAAAGAAAAGCACCCCAATTCAAACAAACAAATGGGGTCCTTGCCAGCATCACTGGTCACATTGGGGCTTCCTTGAGCAAGGTACTGCAGGGTGAAGGTTAGTACTGAACCTGGGAAGGCCACGGATAATATTACGTGAGCTGTCGCCCTGATACAAACTCTAATCTTCCGGGTCTAAAATCTAAATTTAGAAAGTAACGCTGTTTTTTGATTGGCTAACCAATTTGGTTTAATGGTTCAGCCATTTTTAAATTGCGTTGCCTTGAAATTTAGAACATGCATAAGAATTAGAGTTTGAAAACACGTACAGAACGGCTGGTGAAATCCAACCAAGATTTTTCTGAGAGGAAAACAACCAACGACAACAGAAGATCATTATGTTCATAAAGACAAAAAAAGTGACGAACAAACACGTAATACAGCATAGTTAAACTTCAAACAATAACCGTTCCTAAAGATATTACTGCGTAAAAACGTGCGTTATTTATACCTAGACGTTCTGCACAAAGGCTATATTCTAGCAAGAGAAGTGTTATGAACGAAATAAACTGCATATACCGCGGTAGACAACCCGGGACACCACGTTGGAAGCCCCCAATCAAAACTTTCGTGGAAAACATAAAACTTTCCATCATAAAATTTAATTTCAAACCAAAGGGGCTGCAAACCGAGACTTTGCAGACAGATGGCGTTTTGCAGACAGTGTAGATCAAGATCAGACTGCACGAAACGTGCAGTCTGATCTTTGATCGACACTGTCTGCTTTGCTTTAACATTATGGACAAAAAAGCAACGTTACAACTGCACTTGTCTGGTTCTCAATTTTAGACTGAAAATGTTGGTTGGATTTCTTCTGTACGCTAAGGGTTATTTCGGCAGTAATAGGGATTTGAGATCGGTATTTACCAAGCATTCAGATATTATATTCTAAGTCTCAAGAATTCCCTATATTTTTAAGGAACGCAATTTCTGATTGGCAAAACCAATTCTTTTTAATTAGACTAAGAACGCTGTATAGAATGGTGTTCTTAACCCTTTACCACACAATCCCGATTTTTAACGACCCTGTGAAAGAAGCCTTTTGAAAACATTGTGGGAAAAGGAGAAAATGCTGGTAACCAGCATTTTCTCCTTTTCCCGCAATGTTTTCTACCCTTTTCGAAACAAATTTAAATTTTTCAGTCACGTTTATTTTGTTTTCTGCAAATGGTTTGAATTTGGACCAGTCTAAAATTTTGCTCATGTGGCAAAGAGTTAAAGCTTGGAGTGCTAAATTGATCCATCAGCTTCAGCCTTATAATGAGACCAAAGTAAGTGCAATTTTACAGTTGCCTTTTGTTCACAAAGTCTAAGCAAAACAGTCAGTTTAAATCAAAGATCAGACTGCAAATTCAGTGCTGTCTGATCTTGATCTACACTAGCTGAAACAATTTGGACGAGTCAAGAGTATTGTCTTTTGGTAAAAAGTTAAGGGTATTCTTCACGGCTGAATGTTCCTGAATGCTAATATGTGCTGACTGCTGAGAACACTAGACCACATAGTTCTCCAATATAGACACCAAACACAAATGAGTCCTGCTCTGACGAAATGTGGCTTAATTCATCAGCGTGATTCATTACACCCAGCAAGTCATCACATAATTAGGGATCCATAAAATCCATTTTGTTTTTACAACCAATTGACACTCTTGGTAGAATGGTCCTTTTGACAAGCGGAAAATTTAAAGATAGCAAAAAGATTCGGTCCATGTCAGCCTGCGCGGACTGCGCAGGCTGACATGGGTCGATACTTTTTGCAGGTACATTAAGTCCCCTAATTACAGAGCATGGCTTTGTTTACAGACAAAAAGAATTTTCCATATTCCCGAGCTATATAGCGCAGAAAAAAAAAAATAATCGAGAGTTCAAAAAGGAAAGAAATATTTTACTTTTAGCTTTCAGTGGTCCGTTAGGTGCACTTCTGACATCTGGCTGGGGTACATTTCGCAAACCTCTTGAAAACACTTACACAAGAAAATGATTATTGCTGTTCCGAAAAGGTATATATGTGTGCAACACCATTTCGTTCTAGAGAATAAAATACTTTGTACACTTTCAACACACACACACAAACAGACAGTGCTCATGCATATTGAGCCATGGTCTGGCAAAAGGGGGCTTAATGCATCTCCGTGATGCATTTATACCAAGCAAATCATCACGTAACTATGGATCCATAAAATTCATTCTTTTCTAACAATCGACTTGATCTGGAGGTATAACGGTCCTTTGACATACAGAAAATTGACCAATAGCGAAAAGGTTCGGCCCAGGTCAGCCTGCGCGGACTGCGTAGGCTGACCCGGGTTGATACTTTTTCGCAGATGCATTAAGCCCCCTTTTCACAAAAAAATGGCTCTATGTATCTGTTTTATTCAGATTTTAATGTATTTGCTTTTTTTGTCAATTCAATGTTTCATTTAAAAAAAAGTACATGTATATGTGTGTGCCACACCGTTCGTACTACAGAATAAAGTACTTTGTACAGTTTCAACACATACACACAAACATGCATTATCATGTATATGAAAAATATCTGTTTAATTCAAACTTTTCATGTATTTCCCTTTTTTTTGTCATTTTGAAGAATGTTTCATTCGAAAAAGTATATGTGTGTTCAACACCATTCGCTCTAGAGAATGAAGCATCTTGTATACATTCGACACACACAAACAGACAGTATCATGTACATGAAAAATACAAGTTTTATTCAAACTTCAATGTCTTTGCGATTTTTTTTCTTCAATGTTTCATTCGAAAAAGTATATGTGTGTGCCATACCATTGGTTCTACAGAATGCAGTATTTTGTACACTTTCGACACACACAAACAGACAATATCATGTATATGAAAAATACATGTTTCATTCAAACTTTAATTTCTTTGTTTTTTTTTTTTTTTTTTTTTTTTTGTTTTTTTCAATTCAATGCTTGATTTGAAAAAAACTATATGCCTGTTCCTTAGCCTTACCATTCGTTCTACAGAATTTAGCATTTTGTACACTTTCGACTGTAGCATTTTGTACACTTTCGACATACACAAACAGACAGTAACATGTACATGTATATGAAAAAAAAAAAAAAAAAACTGTTTTATTTAAACTTTATTGTCTTTGCGATTTTTATGCCATTTTATCAATTAAGTGTTTGATTTAAAAAAAACTATATGTGTGTGCCACACCATTCATTGCCCATAATGAAGCATTTTGTACACTTCTGACATACACAAACAGACAGTAACGTGTGTATGAAAAAAAAAACCTGTATTATTCAAACGTTTATCTCTTTGCTTTTTTTGTCAATTCTATGTTCTATCCAATCTATCAAAGGAAAAAAAGGGGGGATTGAGAAACAATTATATATACCTGCACAAAATACGAGTACGATGAGTCAAGGTCCGAATAAACCAGAGAGACAATTTCAGTCTAGAGATAAATACCCAAATTAGTGCGGTTTCATGGTTACTGTTGCCTGTAGGGTTTCAGCGAAACTGACAGTGTAGATCAAAGATCAGACTGACCGTTCTTTTTTCTTTATTTATCATTTGGTTATTTGTTCATTTTTTTTTTTTTTTATGATCAGATTGCACACAACTTACAGTCTGGTCTTGATCTATCTTGTCAGCAAAGTTTACAGATGCCTTTATTATAGATGCGAACGAGTTGAAAAAGAAAATAGAAAAAAAAAGAAAGCCCAATCTAAATCTGGCAGACAAAAGCTTATTGAAAGAAAACATATTCATTAGATATCCAGGAGGCAAAAAGATATTCCTAATTACAGAATATAATTACTTAAGTACTTTTACCCAGAAAATACATTTACCTACATTTAGAATGTGAATGCTTCGCGCGCAAGAAAGAAATCATCGGAGCAAATTTGGGGTATAGGACCCCTTCCTACACAAAGCAGAGTTTAAACTGCCCTATGAAAGAAGGCTTTTGAAAACATTGTAGGTAACGGAGAAAATGCTGGTAACCAGCATTTTCTTCGTTTCCCACAATATTTTCCTTCTATTCAGAGACAATTTGGATCATTTAATCCATATATAATTTGTCGTTTTCAACCGTTTTCAATTTGGACAAGTCTAAATTTTTGTCGTCTGGTAGAGCGTTAACTCTTTCGATACGAAATAGTTAATTTACACTCTCAATGGCTACGTATATAATTCCGCCGCAAGATGGTACCATTCCGTCATAATATAGAATAAAGCGGTGGATAGTGTAGATTAGAGATCAGACTACACGTTCTGTGCAGTCTGATCTTGATCTACACTATCCACAAAGGCTTCTTGTGTCGGCCATGGTAAGGTAAGAGTTAATGTGAGCACATATTACAGATTAATGTTTTTTAGAGTTTTATGTTTCAATTTTTGAACATTTCTGCAGATAAATGGCTGATAATTATGTTAATGGCCATTATTAAATCAAGTCAGCATGTCGAAGGAAATTTTTCGAAATGTTCGTGAAGGTTTTCGTTTCACTCGAAAATCACCCCGGGTTTTCTGTTTTATATAATTATCAGACATGCTCTGTGAAAAGGAGGTTTAATTCATCGGCAAAAAGAGAAAAGTATCGACCCACGTCAGCCTGCGCACTTCGCGCAGGCTTACCGGAGTCAAAACTGTTTTACTAATGATATTTTTTTCTGCATGGCAAAGGACCATTCTACCGGATTTCAAGCAAAATTAATCCATGATATATGCAAAGACTTACTTGGTATAATGCGTTAAGCAGATGCATTAAATTCTCTTTTCCCAGAGCGACGTTCAATTATTTATTCTGCGTCTCTATTTACCAACCATTCTTAAGAACATTCCTAAGGTTATTCTCCAGAATTTTCTAAAATTGAACGTAACACAACTTCTGATTGGCTAAACCATTTTGTTCAGCCAATCAGAAGTTGTGTTACTGTCAAATTTAGAAAAATCTTGGAGAATAAGACAAAGTATGTTTCTTCAGAATGGTTGGTGAATACGAATCCAGAATCACATTCGTTTACACTTTTCCAAACGACAAAAATGTAGACTGGTCCAAATTGAAAGCATTTGCAGACGACAATTGAAATGTGAATCAAATGATGTAAATTGTCTTAGAGAGGGTAGAAAACATTGTGGGAAAAGGAGAAAATGCTGTTTACCAGCATTTTCTCCTTTTCCTATAATGTTTTCAAAAGGCGGCTTCCTCAGGGTCGTGAAAACACGGGATTGTGTGGTAAAGGGTTAACAACCATTAAGCGTAGATTCAAGTACAACAGTGATGGTCTTCTTTCGTTCGTCTGATCGGTCCGGAATCCTATCAATTTCAACCCTTTACCATACAATCCCAAGCTTTTTACGACCTCAGAAAATCAGACTTTTGAAAACATTATGGAAAAAGGAGAAAATGCTGGTAACCAGCATTTTCTCCTTTTCCCATAACGTTTTCTAATCTTCTAGAAACAAATCCGATCATTGGACCAACATTTAATTTGTCGTCTGCAAATGCTTTCAATTTGGACCACTCCAAAATATTGTCGCGTGACAGGGAGTGAAATGATTCTACATCCTGCTCTGCTTATAAATTCCGATATTATTCATCTGGTTTGCCGGGATGTTTTGTCTCAACCAATCAGGTGGCTGATCTTGAAATTTAGAATTAAGACTGAAATTAGAACGGTCCCCTGTCTCATCAAGTGTTTCTTTCTGCGCTTTTTAAGGCGAGCCATTTCTTTTTTTTTGTCCAAACTTTAAATTTGACTACTTCTATTTGTTCTTTTTTTTTTTAAGTATCCTCATGCCAAAAGCTACCTCCTACTGGGGGCGGCCAGTGCACCAATCCTTGGTTTCCTGGAGTTCCTTTAACCAGTCCTTTGCCCAATGTATTTCCAAAACTGTTGGGTGCTTTTCTCTTTCATTGTCTGTGAAAAGGGCTTTTTTTTTTCTTGAGATCGTTCGGTAAAGGGTAATATAAACAGCATACGAACCAGGCATCTCGAAGACGTGACTTACTGACTGACTGACTGACTTACTGACTGTACGGTGTTTAATGCCGTTTTCAAGATTATTTCACTTATGTCGCTGTGGTGAGTGCGCCTTTCCATATTCTTCTCCAGTCAATGGCTGCTTTCCCACATAAACATCGTCGAAAGAATGGTCAGGCGTGAGAATAGAATGAAGCCTGTCGCAATGACTTTCATCAATCCTCGGAAAGAAATTGGCCGAGCTGGGGATTTCAAACCATTTCCTTGTCGCAAGTCCTGTACGCTGCCGACTGCGCTACTGCGGCTCGGCTCTTGAAGACCCGTAAGCTGCGAAATGTAGGCTAGGGGGTTAAGATCGGATGTTGAGCATAAACAATGTAGATAAAAGATGCCTGTCAAGATTATGTATGACATATTGTATGTTGAATGTTTTTATCTAGCGATACAAGGATACACACGTAGATAAACATCCGAGTCCGGTAGATCAGTCGGTAACATACCGGGCTTGAAACTAGGTGGTTGCTGGATCGAATCTTCAGCTCGGCCATGTTTTCCCCAGGATTTCCGATAGTCATTGAGACAGGATTCATTTTGCTGTCAACGCTGATCATTGTTTCGACATTGGTAATGTGGGAAAAGCAACCAATGGATTTGGGAAGAATATTCTGCAAGGCACTGGTACGAGAAACACCGGGAAATCATGTTTAGGTGCACTGGCCACAGCGAAATAGTGTACAATATGGTATCAAACACCATACAACCAAACAAAACGAGTATAGCAACGAATGTACCTTGTACCTTATAACAGTGGTTCGCCTACAGCAACTAGTAACATTGACGTACTAGCTATTTAGTCTTTACCATGTGACAAACTTTTAAACGTGTCCATACTAAATATGTTTGCAAAAGAGAATCGAAATGTATTCCAAGTGATGATATTGGTCCTTGAACGGGTAAAAAACATTGTTTGAAAGGGAAAACATGCTGGTTACCAGGGTTACCAGCTGTTTCTCCGTTTCACTCAATGTTTACAAAAACCCCTTTACTCGAGAATGTTAAAAAGCAAAGGATATTGTGGTATAGGTTTATTTAATTAGTAATGTCTACAAAAATCGTTTTATAGTAAAGTCGTAAAATTTACATTAACCCTTTACCAGACGATGGCGTAGTTTAAAACCCCTTGGGGAAAAGGCTAAACCATTGTAGGAAATAGAGAAAAACGTTGGTGACCCAGAAATATATTCTTTTTTCTTTTGCCCTCCATGTTTTCTTTACTTTTAGAAAAAGACAAAATACATTACTTTTAGCAACGGTGAATCAGCCGTCACCAAATACTTTCAAACGAATGTAAAAGTGAAGAGTGAACTGAGTGCCGTGATGTTAAACCAATCACATAGGTAACTTTAGGTTTTTATTTCAATAACCCATTTTTCATCGTGTTAAAAATGTTGATCTGTAGTGATAGCACAAAGTCTGTGTGATCCAGATCAAAGCTTGAGGTTTACGACCATCTATCTCACTTAATCTTTATTAGTTAGCTCGGAGGTCTTTGCTGGTATGCACCAGAGGTCAATTTTCCGCTAATTGGTGTAGCGTCATAAATGTTACAAGATTGCCCTGGGGTGTTTTCAAATTTAATTTATGTTCAGTAGTTTTTTTTTTTGAAATCTGTGCTAGACTTTTGGACAAAAAATGTAAATAACAGTAGATAGTAAACATGAGTTCTGTTTGAACAGTTGCAATTTATAGTTCCTCTTTACTCGAAGAAAACGTCAAGATAGAGCCATGCATCTGCAAAAAGTTTCGATCCAGGTTAGCTTGCGCAATCCGCGCAGGCTGACCTGGATCGAAACTTTTTTTGATTTTGGTCAATTTTCTGTATGCCCAAGCACCAGTCTACCCCAGGAATAAGCTATTTGCTAGACAAAATGGACACTGTGGATCTATAATTATCTCATGACTTGCTTGGTATCATACATTACGGAGTTGCATTGATTCCCCTTGCCAGACCATGGCTCACACTGTCTTAGCCCTATCATCATCGTCGTCTGCCTCGCCTGCGTCATCAATGTCCTTTGTGAATACTCTGACATTTTCTCATATTTCTGCTATTCTTGACAATATTTACTTCAACCTTGGACTACTTGTTATCTATCGAAACGAGAGTCTAATACTGGAAGGGCACTTTTTTGACGCAAATTTACCCCATCGTCCACTTAGGGTTTTCACATAATAAACAAACATCCTTGTATAACCAAAAAAATAGCGGTTGCTACGACTATAAATTGCAATTTGTACTTTTTATATATGCAATCATTTTACATGAATGATAATTCGAGTAAAAACATCCGGCTGAACATGTTTCATTGCCTTCCAATACTTTGTCATTGAAAGTACTTTGGCAATATTTAAGCCTCAGCTCAGAGGACATGCGTTAACCAGTGGTGAAGTTGTAGCTTGCCAATTTCGAAAAACGAAAAAGAAACAGGAATCGATAATGATTAACAAATTAAAATCAGATCAATCATTATAAATCTGTTCGCAAATTTATGTAAGAAATTTGGAAATCTCACTTCTCTTGCACATAAACGGCTATACCAAAAATACTAATGCACGAATTTTCATTGTTACACGGTACGTATTTGCCACCCATTCTAAACTTTTTTTTTTTGTTATACTGCTAGTATATACCAAGACTAGCTATCTAATTGACTGAGGCCTTTTAAAAACATTGCGGGAAAAGGAGAAAATGCTGGGAACCAGCATTTTCTCCTTTTCCCACAATATTTTTCTATCCTAACAGAGAACTTAAGCTTATTTGTATTAATTTTTAATTTATTGTCTGCAGACGTCGTGAATTCGGGAGAGTCTAAAATTTTTGTCGTGTGGTTGGACTTGGAATTCAGCATGGCGATTTTATTCAGAATGGTCGATGGACAACAGTAAAAAAGACTAGAGGGAAATTCCAAGAGATTTTACTAAGCAGGATGTTTTACATTCCTGAATGTACGGCAGTTTTGTTTGAGCATTTTTTGACAATTGCCATCGAAAGCAATCCGTTAGCGACATTCTTTGTTAGCCAAACATCCAACACAAACGCAAGCTTGCACAACGTTTCCCTCCTCGTAAATCTGATAAGCCTAGTTAGGCTTTCAGCCGCCCTCAACATCTCTCGCAAAAGAATTCATTAGTGACAAAGCCGGTTTTTCATTGCTCTTATCTGAGATACAAACTTCTTGGAGCCGAGAGATAGCACTTGTAAATACAGATTTGTTCAATGTGTTCGGACATGAACTTTTACCCATAGTTTTGCATAGTTGACAGCCACCGATACTCAGAAATCTACGGTAAAGAGAGAAGATTAAGACCAGACTTTATGGACTTGCAGTCCGATTTCGGACTGCTATCTTCGATAGCTTAACGATTGTCTAACCGTAATCATGGAGTCTTATTTAGTTAAGCCTGAACTCTTAACCAGATTAAGAAACAAAATGGATTAATCTAGCTGAAAGCATTTTCAACTACAAATTAACTGTTGCTCGAATGATGTAAATGGTCTTTGCAAGGGTTGATAAGACTGTGGAAAAAGGAGAAAATTCTGGTTTGTTCCACAATATTTTCAAAAGCTTCTTATTCAGAGCTGTCAAAAGATGGCCTGTTTAGTAAAGGGTTAAGCTTCTAAATAAGTGAAATAATAAGTTTCAGCCAAAAGTGAAACCTATTTTTTCCGATTTCACGATTCTTTTCACAGGAAGAATCCTACCATATCGGACAGTATAGATCAAAGATCAGACTGCACGTTCTGTGCAGTCTGATCTTGGGGATCTATGCAGTCCGCAAACGCGCATTGCGTCGTTCTTTGCAGCCTAATGGTCAAAATAGAAGTAGATTTTAGACAAACTCTGTTTCCGTTATTTTTACTTAAAAGGGTAAAAGGTTTCCAGCATTCTGTCAACAACAACAACAATAAAAACAACACATTTTCCACGTTACTCGGACAAAATGTGGGCAGAGACTTAAAGAATCCTATGTATAACAAAATTTATCACATACATACCCTTATCTTTTTACCCAAACGACAAAATCTTAGACTTGTCCAGACTGAAAGCATTTGCAATCGACAATTTTAATGTGGCTCAAATGATGGATTTGTCTTTCATAGGGTAGAAAACATTGTTGGAAAAGGAGAAAATGCTGGTTACCAGCATTTTCTCCTTTTCCAACAATGTTTTCAAAAGGCTTCTTCCCCATGGTCGTTAAAAATCGAAACTGTGTGGTAAAGGGTTATTTTAAAAGTAATACAGACACTACGAATTTTTGTATCTTACACACGTTTTGGAGATGCAAAAAGTGCCGTATTTGGTCAAAGTTCCGTAATCATTCGCCTCATTTCTATAACATTGTTGACCCAGATTTTTCTTTAAAAATTGACTGTCAAAAACTTCATTGTGACAAAGCTGCGAATTTCATCATCTTTAGATTCAAATCAAAATTATTCTTTTCAAGCATCTTTGGAGATATTTTATGTCCTTGGTGTATACTGCCCTTTCAATAAGGCGAATAGGTTTCACATAAATTTCAGTACACATGTACATGCAGGCCTTTGTTTTAACACACCAGCATGAGCTTGATTGTTTGAGATACAGGCATGTGATAAAACAATCTGTCGTTCATTTGCTTTTGAAATAAAATTTTATTAAATTCTCGACAAAAAATTTATAAAGCGGCTCTTTTTTCCCCCAAGTCTCGTTTAACAAAATTTTATCTCAAATGCCAACTCGTGTCAGATCTAGTACATATATATCTGTATCATTTCTTTGCCTATAGCTTTGTTTATAAACGATAGAAATTGCTTAATTGTATGACTTAGTAACACATACATCCCCGTGAAAAAGCGTATGTAGGTCAAATTGCGATATTTTTACTCTATGGCGTATGATTTATATGAGTTAATAGTAGAAAGGATTTATATGACTGACTGACTCAAACACGACATCAAAAACTGTATGTAGATCGAAACAAATCTTTTGATAGCATATGCATTACGCGTTTGCCTAATTCAAATGGGAGAATTGACATAGCTGTAGGAAATAAAAGGACCTTCGTAAGTGGTTAGAACAATCATTATCCTGCTACATAAATTACATATAACTTTCAGATCCGATAGTTGAGGCCCGAATAATGTTATTTCATTTTTTTTATTGGAGAAAAAAAAAATCTCCTAATCAGACAATGTAGATCCAAGATCAGACTGCACGTTCTGTGCAGTCTGATCTTGATCTACACTGTCTGCAAAAGGTCAATGTGTCGTGCTGTCGGTAAGCACAATCATCATCATATTCCTTATCATGCTACTTAAGTTACATAAAAAAAAAATTCAAATCCAGTAGTTAACCCTTTACCAGACGACAAAATTCTAGCCTTGTTCAAATTGAAAGCATTTGCAGACGATAATTTCAGCGTGGCTCAAATGGTGCAAGTTTTCTTTGATAGAGAAGAAAACATTGTGGGAAAAGGAGAAAATGCTGGTTACCAGCATTTTCTCCTTTTCCCACAATGTTTTCAAAAGGCTTCTTTCCCAGGGGCGTCAAAAGGCGGCATTGTGCGGTAAAGGGTTAAAGGTTGAAATATCAGCGGCACTCTGGAAAAAAAAGGGGGGGGGGGGTTAAATGCACCTTCTTAATGCATTAAACCATGATTCTTGGTCTTGATGCAATTTGTCTAAAAACCGCCTGAATCATGAGGTACAACTCTCCTTTGACATGCAGAAGATATAACAAAGTTTCGACCAATGTCAGCTGGCGCGGACTGCGCACTGCGGACTGCTGACATGAGTCCATACTTTTGGCAGATGTGTTAACACTTAAGCTGCTGAATAAATGAAACGCAAATTTTCTACTCAATACTAAGAGCCCAAACATTGCGGTTAAACTCCAATACAAACCAAACGAACATAAAATCATACAGACTGAAAGCATTTGCAGACAACAAATTTAAATCGATCTTTAAAGTGTAGGAAACATTTTGGGAAAAGAAGAAAATGCTGGTTACCAGCATTTCCCTCCTTTCCCATAATGTGTTCTTAAGGCGTCGTCCTTACGTTCGCTAAATCACGGGAATATTTGGCAAACGGTTAAATATGAAACAATGGAAGAATTGTCCCTTTTCTTTAAGCATTTCAAGTGGTTCGTGTCTACTTCCTCTGGATTCTTGTATGGGAACCCATGAATGAAACAGACGTTGGCTTTAGCTAGATTAATTTATAACCAAACTAGTATAATACTTGCGAGAAAAAAATAGTTAATATTTCTTTAAGATGAAATTACTCGTATTGAAGAATTGTCTTTTCTTGTGTGTGTGTGTGTGTGTGTGTGTGTGTGTGTGTGTTTCTAGCATTTCAAGAGGTAAATTTATTTCCAGTTCTGTGTTCGAATCTCTGAAGAAGACACCGTGGAAGATACCATTTACTAGAATCAAGTCTACTCTTCAATATGTTACATTTATACCCGATCAAATAGTTGTACATGTATAAGTTTGGGAGAAATGATTGATTGATTGGTTGTATGGTGTTTAACGCCGTTTTCAACATTATTTCAGTTATATCACGGCAGCCAGTGCACCTATCCATGCTTTCCTGGAGTTTCTTTTACCAGTACTCCGCACAATATTCTTTCCAAGTCACTGGCTGCTTTCACACATAACCATCGTCGAAACAATGGTCAGGTGAGAGAGGAATGAATCCTGTCGTGATGACTATCATCAATCCTCGGAAAGAAATCGGCCAAGCCGGGGATCGAACCAGCGACCTCCTGTTCTCAAGTCCTGTACGCTACCGACTGAGCTACGGGGGCTTGGCATAAGTTTGGGAGAAATATTTGGGGACTGTTATCTGTATTTTCTAGATTAATAAATAGAATGGGGAGGGAAACATCAATCCACCCAACTTTCAAGCCAATACAAAAGTAATAGAGGACCTATAAAAAGTAGCGTAGAAGATTCTAAAAGGAGTAACATTGAAGATTTATTCAAATTTATTGTGTTGGCGTGTCTGTCTTTATTGTAATATATTGCAAGTTTCCCATGGAGCTAAAGACTTAAGGGCTCTTCCTTCTTTACGTTAATGGAACCAGTTAAAATCTAAGGTACGTTTTTTTTCCGTCTAGGCCATGTAAATGAGACGAAATTGTAACTGTCTGTGGAACTCTGAGGTTAGGATTCTTTCTTGTAAAGTAAACAAAGAAAGGAGCCAGGAGGCTTCGTGCATCTGCGAAAAGTATCGGCCCAGGTCAGCCTGCGCAGTCTAGAATTTTGTCGTTTGGTAAAGAGTTACTGAATTTGTTCTACTCTTTGTCACATGTCCCATATTAGCTTGCTGGGTTGTAGGAAAGTCTAGATAGAAACAGCCACTGTTTTATTCGAGCAGTCAAAGAACGGAATACAAAACACTACAGGCATCAATTGAAATGAGGAATGGAAGGGATTAGTATCCTATCTTTTAGACATAAAACGATTTGCGTCAGGAGAACTTCAGATTTTGTCTATCACAATTAGGAGTGTTGCTTCTTTGTTTATTTGTTGCTGTTACCACAGATGATATAAGTGACATAAACGTGTTGGTCGACAACGGAATGAACAAAATATTACCTTGAAGCTGAGCGAGGTGGCTTAGCTAGTAGGGGATCTTTTTTTGCCTAAAGATAAGTTTGAAATGACATTATTCGGGGTTTTACCGTCGGTTTGGAAATTTCATTTCGCTTATTTGACAGGATAAGGGTTAAAAAATCTCCACGGACCGTGTTCCCAAATTTTCGATTCTGGTAAATATTCCTAATATAAAAAAAAGAAAAGCTATTTCTAACTGGCGGAAATAAAGCTGTAATAAAAGGAGCTTTAACCCTTTCCAAAATAAGCCCTGCTTTTCACGTGTCTGCAGTACAAGTCTTTTGAAAACACTGTGAAAAGGAGAAATTGCTCGTAACGAGCAATTTCTCCTTTTACCACAGTGTTTTCTACCCTTTTTGAGACCTTTCTGCCATTTTCATCAGATTTAAAATTGTCGTCTGCAAGTTCTTTCAATTTGGACCAGTCTAAAATTTGTCGTTTGGGAAAGGGTTAATGCATCTGCAAAAGTATCGACCGGGTCAGCCAGCAATGACCGCGCAGACTGACCTAGGTCTATACGTTTTGATATGGGTCAATTTTCTGTATGGCAAAGGACCATTCCATCTCAGGATTCATCCTGTTTTCAGACAAAAATGGATTTTAAGCATCCATAATTATGTGATGGCCTGCCTGGTGTAACGTTGCGGAGATTCATTAAACCACCTTTTTCCAGATCGTTGCACATTTATCTATTGAAATGACTTTTTTTTCTTACTTAATCATTTGTAAACTAGAACAGTATGATCGATATATTAGCCCAGTTTTAAATATATAATTAAACATGATTTATTACTGGTTTCTCTGAACATGTTTATATCCATTTTATTCAATAAAATGTGTTACTCGGATACACAAATAGGATCCCGTGGTTTCTATACAACCGACTTAACGTCTTCTCGTAAAATGTGAAAAAAAGTACATGTCAGGCAATGAAACAAAAATAAATATCTCGTAAAACTTGAGAAAGCTGAGTAGGAAATATATCAACTGGTTACCAGCATCTTGCTTTGTTCCTACATTTGAAATGTGTCTGGTTCCCTGTCTTGAGTACATAGACATACGGTACAGGATTTGCTATTGTTTGTGGGCACTTTCTATTTAAAAATCTGTCTGTTATATTTGCCATCTATTTGTCTGTGTTTGGCCGTTTCACTTGAAAAATTCCTTTCATTTAGAGACGAGAATAGTAAAGAAGGATTGTTTGTTTGTTTGTTTGTTTAATTAGTGTTGAACTTTATTTCAATCCGGGAGGCTAGTGCATCTATCCATGTATTTATGGAGTTCGTTTTACAACTACCTCACACAACATTATTATTAAGTCACTGGCTGCCTTCTCAAATAAAAAATTTCGTTGGAACAGTATTAGTGGTAAGAGAGGAGAATGCTGTCGCAATGACAGTCATCAATCCTTGAATAGAATTTTGCCAGGCTATCGATGGACTAGGCCAGCAATCCATTGGGTTTTAATTCCTCAATGTCGTTACTAATTGAGTCACAGGGCGATTTGAGTCGAGGACAGCAGCCTTCAGGAGAATAGTTACTCATTTTACTCTTACGTAATCGGAGGAGTTTGGCGTCATTAATGGTTAAGTTTCCAGAATGCAACCAAAGTCACCAGAGGTGTTATCTGTACTCTCTTGCATCAGAGTTTCGTGCATCTCCGTTATGTTTTGTACCAAGCAAGTCATCTCATATTTATGGATCCCATAAAATCTGTTTTGTCCAAGAACCGACTAAGTCATGAGATAAAATGGTCCTTCGAAAGCAGAAAAATAACAAATAGAAAACGGTATGAAAAACTGAAATGAAGACTTTGATTTCACAGACAGAGACAAGGCAGAGCTCTAAGTTCAGAGGTTACCTCAAAAGCTTTATAAAATTAAGCTTTTACAACTTTTGAAATTTCAGGTAAGGCTGTGTTGAGCATGAAAAAACTTTTATAAGCATTGGCCAAGACTGCACCTTCTGTGCAGTCTGACCTTAGGTCTACATTGTCATTTACGCTTAGGTTTTTTTTTTCCTGGGGAAAAAAGCACATTGATGTTCGCAATACATGTATTTTGTTTTTTACTAATGACTGAATATGATTGTTTAGTTTATTTCGGTTAAGCCCCCTTTTGTCAGAGCATGGCTCATTTATTTGGCAGCTGAAGGGTCACGGAATCCATACGGCTCTTCCTTGCGGTCGTTTATTGTAAAACTGACAAATAAATGTTCAGTCTAGCAAAGCTTGACATAAATTTAATCTGGATAATGTAATAAAATTGGATTCCATAATGCATATTGTACAAGAAATTTTCGTTAATTATTCATTGACTTTTGACATATCAATTAGGTAATACATTTGTCCTGTTCTTTTTTTTTTTATTCGGTACTGTTGGCAATTTCAGGTAAATTGCAGACAACGTAGATCAAGACCAGAATGCACAGATAGTGCAGTGGACATAATAACGAGCCATGCTTAATGCATTTCAATGATGCATGATGCCAAGCAAGTCACCACATGGCCATGAGTCCATAAAGTCCAGTTTGTCTAACAACCAACCAAAACTGGTCCTTTGACATGCAGAAAATTGACCAATTGCAAAAAGTTTCGGTCCAATCCGCGCAGGCTCACCTTGGTCGATACTTTTCGCATTAAACCCCCTTTTCACAGAGCATGGCTCAATTATCCAGTATGAGACTGATCGAGAAATGCTGCCACCAAAACATCAAAATGTCTGTATTCCGATCTCCTTATACTGACTTTCAGTTTAAGAAGTCTAGGAACTGATCATTGTCATTCGGTAGATTCATCGATACTCACCAGGTGACAAGAATTTCAAGAAACACTTTGACAAATGATAAAAAGAAAAAGAAACTATATGAGCCTTGCACTGTGAAAAGGGGTCTTGATGCATCTCCGTGATCCATGGTATCCATCAAGCCATCACATAATCAAAGATCCTTAATAGCTACTTTTTTTTTTTTTTTTTAACAACCGACTTAATCATGATGTAGACTGGTCCTTGGACATACAGAAAATTGATCAATAGCGAAAAGTTTCGGCCCAGGTCAGCCTGCGCGGACTGCGCAGGCTGACCTGAGTCGATACTTTTCGCAGATGCATTAAGCCCCCTTTTACCAGAGCACGGCTCATATATTTTCCGTTTTCATTTTGCGATTTGGGACATAATTTGAAAATGCGTCCTGCGACTTGCGACCTTTTGTATCATTTTACCAAAAGAATGGACATGTCTCAAGTGGATTCCTTCTTTGGTTTGGGAATCACACCGATTTCAAGGTATATAAGAGCGACAGTGCACTTGTATCTATCAAGCCCAATGCAGCCCGATAGAAACTGACAGAACTTGAAACAGTCAACAAAGGTGAGCTATGATGACTGCTAATTCTTTTGACAACTTTCAATTACAGCATACAGTTTGTGTTCAAACCACGTGACTGAAACAGCTGTAATGGTTTAAAGCTTTCAAAAAAAAAAAAGATCGAAAATTGAAATAACAAAGAAAAATAAAAACAAAAACTGCCAATTACGGTAGATGCTTTTAGTAGAAGAGAACTACTGGGAGAGCCTTCGAGCGACTCATCCTTTCTACCTTCTATACACCAAGCGGTTCCATGGGTCATAAATTTCATTCGTTTCAATTAGACATGTAAAATAATACTCGAAAATTGACGATAGAAAAGTGTAAAAACTGATATGCATCATTGGTTGTCCCATTATAGCAATTTCAATCATAATTACGACTCGTATTGGCGAACCGAGACTTAAGGTTTTCTTAGGAAAGCTTACAGAAGGAAAGAAATAAAAGAACTCTGAACAACTTTACGGTCGGTTAATTCCGGATATCAAAAGCTGAATATGTAAAATCAGCTGATCTGTATGATCCTAATGCTTTTAAAGGATACTTATTGCATTAAATTGAAACATATATCATATTTTTAAGTAATATTTTCATACATTTCGTTAATTTAATATTTTGTTGATGAAAGCATAAACAAGATTTTCGTTTTGATAAACTATCATTTCCATAATCGATATCGGTCAACAGTTGCTGAGCTTCGTGTCACACGAGCAGTCCTCTTCGCGCAGTATCATAATAATTAGACTCTGTAATAACTGTCAATTTTATATTTTTGCACTTAAATGATACCCTTTTTCAGGCTGTATGTTAAACCCCCCTCGCCTTTGGCTTCCCCGCCTTCAAAAAGGGATTGTTGGTGTTTCGATCCTGCGTTATTTCATGAACCAAACAAGAGAATACTAGAAGTTATTCTCTATCATTGTGTTTCAAGGTTATGACGATCCATGTAGTTTGAAAAAGAACTGTCCAGTAGCAAGTTTACCTGAAAGCCTTCCAGTGAACGTCAGTAAGGGAACTTGAGCTCGATGTCAAGAATTGCACGACTCTAAATCTTCATGTGGTCGTTTTAAAATAACAAATCTTATGAGTCGCGCTCTGTGAAATAGGGGCTCAATCCATCTGCGAAAAATATCGACCCAGGTCAGCCTGCGCAGTCCGCGCAGGCTGACCTGGGCCGAAACTTTTAGCTATTGGTCAATTTTCTGCATGTCAATGGACCAGTGTACCTCACGAATCAACCGGTTCTTATACAAAATGTATTTTATGGATCCATAATTATGTGATGACTTGCTTGATATTATGGATCATGGAGATGCATTTAAGCCCCTTTTTGCCAGAGAAAGGCTCATATATGTTTATTTCCTAAAAATTTCTTCCTATTGGTGTCTCCTGAAAAAAATATTTACATGCCTTGCGGCAGATTTTAGGGTTTATTTTTTGTAGAGGAACGTTTTGAAACTGGTGTCCGAACTGCTACATTACAAAACTGCACACAGCCAACTGTCAACACCTCCTGGTCTGACCGTTCAATATGTCTTCGTTATAAAAACAGACTGCCATTCAAATGTCATAGATAATGTAGACACACCATGGTCAGCTGACAGACAACTAATTATCGGATATAGAATCGTCATTTTGAGATACAAATTTGTGATGATACATACCGTCACCGTTACAAATCTGATAAAAACAACGTCAAAACGTCAAATAATTAGCCATCGCGATGGTTTGGAAAGATATTGGTCAAACATAATAGTAAGGTTACAGTTAAGACTTCAAAGTAGGCAGCAAGTGGCTTTTCCTTTAGTGGCATCGAATCTTTCAGAAAGCATTGCAGCATCTGTTCTGTACAGAGTCGCTATACTAACACTTATAAAAGCTCAATGTACAGTGTTCTGAAATTGAAGTTTGGTCCAGGTTCACCAACCATTCTTATTCTGAATCTGCAACTTGCTATCTGATTATCTGAGACGTTCTGTCTCAGGCAACTGTAAATATGGATTTATGTTATACGTGTTAGAAAAAGCACCTACACGTAGCTTATCGATTTCCTTCATTAACTATTCAAATTAGCCCTTCCACACAATAACCATGTCCAGAATTCACAATTTTATACCAGCCATGCTCTGTGAAACGGGGGCTTAATGAATCTCCGTGATGCATGATGCCAAGCATTTTATCACATGGTCATGGATCCATAATATTCATTGCACCTAACAACCGACTGAATCATGAGGTAGACTGGTCCTAGGACATACAGAAAGCTTTCCAGTTGCGAAAAGTTTAGGCCCAGGTCAGCCTACGCAGACTGCTGATTTTTTTTTTTTTTTTTTTGAAATTTGCTCCAAAGACATCATTGGGTCAGTTTGGCCATTTAACTCTTTCGGCGCCAAATAAACAAACTGGGCTTCTTTTGATGGCTGTAAATAGAATCCACTGAGTCTCCGGAAGACTTTTATCATATAGGCTTGACCAAACAAGCGGAAGGTATAGATCAAAGATCAGACTGCACGTTCTGTGCAGTCTGATCTTGATCTATGCCGTCCGCAAAAGTCCCTGTTTTCGTCTTTGGCGCTGAAAGGGTTAATCGAAATTCATAAGTGCACTTACTACTTACATGCCATGCAAAGATTGATGATCAGTTATATTTTTTGTGTCACATCATACCTGGTCCAAAGATTATGGTAACATTTGCAGAGGTCATGCTTTCCGCATAACTATGGACATAAAAACATGAAAGCCATAACTGCTATAACCGAATCGAGTACATAGCCCTTCGTTCCGCATCACATGCTCAAACGGATTGGCCGTGCAGGTGGCTAGACTACTTTTAGAAGTTGACGGCAGAAGTAGAGTACAATATAATGGAATAGCATAGTACAATAAATAATGGAACCAAGATATTACAATATAATGGAATCAAACTGATGCCACTACGTTTCGGGACCCATAATTGATAGGTTTCCTTTATTGATTCTGAATAGGTCGGGTAAAAAGTTCAACAACCAGCAAAAGAAATAGACTGGTCTGTAGATTCATATATATTACTGTGTGTCAAAGACATAAACATTCATAACAAGCAAGGGATAGTAGTTAAAAGTACCATATACATAGTCTTTTATGGCGCTTCGACAGCTAAGTTGGGTTAACCCTTATCCTGCTGAATAAAAGAAATGAAACTTTCAAGCCAATAGTAAAAATCCAAATTTTACCATTTCAGAGGTATTTTTGGAGGAAATATATCTCCTTATCGGACAGGGTAGAATCAAGATCAGACTGCACGTTCTGTGCAGTCTGATCTTGATCTACGCTGTCCGCAATAGGTCAGAGAGTCGCGATAAGCAGCCTAAGGGTTAAAAATATCCAAGATGATCGACTGAATTGCAGGGTAGTTTTCAAAGGAATCTAGAATAAAGAGACTGACTGACTGATTGTTTTGTGTTTAACGCCTTCTTCAACATTATTTCAATTATATCGCGGCGGCCGATGTACCTATCCATGCTTTCCTAGATTTTCTTTTACCGGTACTGCGCACAATATTCTTTCCAAGCCACTGGCTGCTTTCACACATAACCATCGTCGAAACAATGGTCAGCGGTGAGAGAGGAATGAATCTTGTCGTAATGACTATCATCAATCCACGGAGATAAATTGGCCAAGCCGGGGATCGAACCAGCGACCCCCTGATCTCAAGTCCTGTTCTCTACCGACTGAGCTACTGGGGCTCGGTGAAGAAAAAGAAAGACAAAGAGAGAGAGAGACAGAGAGAGAGAGAGAGAGAGAGTCTATCGAACGAAAAAAATACAATGTAAATGAGTGCTTGTATTTTTAAATTGCGAGTATATTATATTATCAAAATTAAAGAAACTAAACAAACAAAAACAATACGACGTCAAAATCAGTATGAATATAAGTAAATTAAATATCAGAACCACCATTTATTTTTCTCGTTTACACGAGCCTTTAAATAAAAAAGAAATAATACATTTGACCCCTAGGCCGCAGATTAAATGTATGTCCCCGACATATTTTTGTCTGTCAGCAGATAGAAGAAACTTGTGACGATCTTAAGGTTATCTGTCCAATAAATACGCATATCGCAAAATACTGGATAGTGTGGAACAAGAATCATACTTCACGTCCACGTGTGCAGCCTGATTTTAATCTGCACTGTTCGAAAAAGTATTTTATTGGCCCTTGGCATGTTATGTTCAAACTAACCATCAAAACAAGTAAATTCAATGCGGAGTCATGTTCAAACCCCAAGGGTACTCGTTGTAAAACGAGGTTTATCCTTTCAAAACACAATCCCGTGTTTTATCAACCCTGTGGAAGAGGGCTGCTTGACAACAAAAATGTGGGAAAAGAAAACGCTGGTAACCAGCATTTTCCCCTTTTTTTTCCACAAGTTTTCTTTCAAATGCAAATTGTATTACTTTTTTTTTTTGCCAATGCTTTCAAACCTTTAAAAATTATAACTGCTGTTGTATAGGAAAGAGTTATCTCTTCTGTAAAATCACTATATCAAATCGATAACAATTTCCTCCCCACGCTATATTACTATCTGAGCCTGTCTAAGGAGCATTCTTCAAAACTGACTAAGTAACACAGTTTCTGAATGTCTCTAATCCATTTATTTTCGTCAGACAGACTTTGCGTTTCTGGGACATCATTGACAACAAAAATGAAATTAGGAATTAGAATGCAGTTCAAAACAGTTATTGAGTATGGCTATTAAATGCATTGCTTTTTATTGATTGAATTTGTATTGAATGAGCTATGCTCTGGCAGAAGGGGGCTTAAAACATCTCCGTCAAGTATGATACCAAGCCACCACATTATTATGGATCCATTATGGCTACTTTTTTTTTTTTTTTTTAAACAACCGACTGAATCATGAGGTAGACTGGTCCTTGGACATACAGAAAATTAACCAATAGCGAAAAGTTTCGGCCCAGGTAAGCCTGCGCGGATTGCGCAGGCTGACCTGGGTCGATACTTCTCGCAGATGCATTAAGCCCCTTTTTTCACAGAGCATGGCTCATGAAATTTTGCCATCTAATCTTTGGATGTGGTCGTTGTGCAATCGGGGACTCTGTCTATTTTTACGGGATCAGATGTGACGTCACTGTACGAGGGATGTTCGGGAAGTAATGATACAAATTCGATTTCTTACATTATCATGTTCAGAATGAAAAATAACCCCCTCCTAACAAAATCATGATCTTAATACGATCTAACATGATAGCTGCGTTTTTGTCATATCACACTTCCACAAGCTTTTGAAAATTCTGGTGATAGATCTAGAAATACCTGAAGAGGTTTTACATTTCACTTCAGGAAATAGGTGATAAATCAATGTTTAAGTTTGGTATGACCATAGATATTTGAAAAGCCCCTTTTAACATTTGGTCCTTCAGCACTATATTTCAGGTCAGACCAGCCTCAAGCAAGTACTAATAAAGATGACGAGCGTTACTTTATTGTGACTTTAAAAAAGAAAATTGATGAATTCGAAATTACCGCATGGAAAGTCTCTTGTAAAAGTCGAAGAGCCCAGACAGTCAATGATCTTCTTAATTTTTCGTCATCCTGTTAAAAAGTTGACCGCTGATCATCCAAAAAAATACATTTCCGGTGTACAAAATAGCATAGAAACATTACGGTGATGTCATAGAGCACAGTGTCGCCAAAGCAATCGATTCTTCTTACAAGTCAAATGCAATGAAAACACAGAAGAATGAAAATATGGAACAGTTATTGACTTTTCTTTAATATGTGATTAAAAAGCAGTTCCGACTTTCTGTTTAAAAAAAAAAACAATCTTCTGCATGTCATTTAAATTTTTAATTATATGAACTCGTGTTTAAACGTTGACGTGTTTCATGCATACTTAAAGTAGAACGGAAGTAGAGCTTATAAAGGAAGTGTATGACCGGTGAACTTTTATAATATAACTCACGCGCTATTTTATCCTTCGGCAAATGGGGAATGATTTGAAAACCATTTTCAATTTAATTTCTGTCTAATCACGACACAGTAAACGTTCATGCAATACCTCGGTCAGCTATCAGAGCTGCGACCAGTAATGCTGTCTTACTTTGGTTAATATCTATCGCGACCAAGCCATTCAGATACCTTTCGCAGAAAAGTTCGATAAACTGGTTTATATCTAACTTCTATAACTTTTGCCATCAATGAGTTCAAAATCGAAAATACCTAATTGTATAATAGTTCGTTAGCCCTTAAAAAAAAAAGTCGTAAAAATCATGAACATTTTTTATCATGAAAATAATGCAAGAAAAAGACTAAATCAGACCACACAAAGTACGGTTTGTACATGTAACATGAATACGGAAGACCACCGCAAAAATAACGATGGCGAAGTTTGGGCTTGGCAAAACCTGTCAATAGTCAACTGAGCTTCGCCTGTCAAAATGTTGATAATCGATCAAATTATCTATCTTCTTTTTCTCGTCCTATATTGACCTTTGACATCTACATACATGGTGGCGCGTGACCACCAAGTGCGTTCCGGACTTTTTCCTCTTCTTTCGTTATGCTATAGGTATTTGGCAGAGTATCACGGGAAGACTACGTTTTGGGTTGTGTATAGTACCACTTTTGAAAAAAAAAAAAGCATTTCGTGACGAACAATTTCACCGTTTGCCAAAATATTTTCGCTTATGTTTACATTTTCATATTAAACCTTAATTATGTTGATAATTATATTTATTTTCCCACGACTTATTCAAAGTCACAAATTTTGTTTTAACTCTTTCAGGCGGTAACTGACTTAATAAACGAAGTGAAAAACTGAATAAGAAGGAAAAAACACAGAACTTGTATTTTGGTTTTTGGCGAGAATGTCACGCTAGGCTTATAGATTTATAAACGTAAGACATGCTTCATGAACAAGGATTATAATAAAAGAAATCGCCCTGATTAAGCAACAGCCATAAATGCTAATTTTAGATTACCAGAAACGGGCTAAACAAAGAAGAAATCAGTCATGCTCTGTACAAAGGCGCTATAATGCACCTGCAAAAGTATCGACACTGGTCAGCCTGCGCAATCTGCGCAGGCTGACCTGTGTCGAAACATTTTGCTTTTGGTAAATTTTTCTGCTTGTCCAAGGACCAGTCTACCTCATGATTAAGTCATTATTTAGACAAAACGGATTTTGGGATCCATAAGTACTACATAATGGCTTATTTAGTATAATGCATAATGGGGATACACTAATACGCCCCGTCCCCCCCCCCCCCCTCAATCCCGCTGTTGCCAGCGCATTCCTTAAATATTTTGAAGGAAGGGAAAACAGTGTTTGTAATTGCAAATATAGAAACTATTGTTGGACAAGGAGCAAGGCCCTGTTAGTGCTTTCTAAAGATGTTTACCGTACAATCGTAATTGCTAACGGGATAAATCGTCTTCTGCAATGCTAATGTTTTGTATGAAAAAAAAAAAACATTGTTGTGTCTGATGGTCTCTGAAATTTTAAAGTGGTTTTCATATGTTTTTGAATAAACGTTGTAAACCTCATTAAATGAATTAAACGGACGTAATTCCTTAAACCAGAAACTGGAATATCGAAGCTTGTTTTTCTCATAAAATTTCATAAAGTGTCGAACTGTCTGGATCCTAGATCAGGCATCATGTTCTTCGTTATTGGATTTTAATCTGTGCTGTCCGAAAAAACAAAGTTTCCATAGACGACTTTTAAAATCTAAAAGAGATATAAGATCTACCTGAAACGGTTTTAGTAAAACCGCACGACGTTGTAATAAATTCACGCCAAAATTGTTACCGATTATTTCCGTGAAGTTACGGAATGAACCGAGGTTACACCGGAAACGCACCGGGTGACATTTACGAGAGACAAACGATACAATGTCTTCAAGTACGAAAGACCGCCATGATTATCATGAGTACAGTAATTCGAAGGATATGCAGCTCATTAATAGTTTCTTTCATCCATTCCGATTCTTTTTTTCGGTAATTAATACTTAATGCATAATTTGTACAAAATGAGATAAGACTTACAAAACGACATGGATACCTATAAAAGTAAATTGATGCAAAAACGGGTCTTATTCATTGACATAAAATTTGTAATAAATTGCCCAACCACAGGCGCAGAGTTTTAAGATTCTAAACTTGTTAATTATTCAGCTCCAGCATTTTCTCAATAAAATGGAAACCGTGATGCTAATGATTAAGCGCTATGATTTTCTGATCGCTGCGATAGAGATTCCTGATAAAAACCCCCCTTTGACTTCAGTTCCAGGGTGTATACGCTTTAGCGCCAAAAGTAACTGAGAGCTATTTTATGAGCCATGATCTGTGAAAAGGGAGCTTAATGCACATGCAAAAAAGTATCGACCCAGAGCTGCCTGCCCAGTCCGCGCAGGCTGACCTGGTACGAAAGTTGATAAGAGAAAAGGAATACTTCTAGAATGAAGTACAGATTAATTAATAAATTAACCTTTTTCCACACAATCTCGAGTTTTAACGTCCCCAAGGAAAACGACTTTTTGGAAACATTGTAGAAAAACGAGGAAATGCTGCTAACAAGCATTTTCTTCTTTGCCCACAATGTTTCCTGCCCTTTTAAATCATGACAAAACAAGACGTTTATCGTATGAAAATGCTTTCAATTTGGACAGATCTAAACTGTTGTTCTATGGTAAAGATTTAACCCTTAGGCTGCTAAGCGCGGCCAAGGGACCTTTTGAAGACAGGATAGATCAAGATCAGACTGCACATAACGAGCAGTCTGATCTTGGACCTACACTGTCTGATAAGGAAATATTTTCCTTCCAAAAAAAAGGGTTAATAAAAAAAGAAAGACTATGGTTGGTACCTATAGAAAACTTCTTTCATTCTGTGCATGATATTTCAAAAGTTTAAAGAACTGATTTGATATACCTCACAGGGCAACTATTTAAACTTTCGAATTGCCCTTTCCTTCCTCTTATTAACCCTTTCCCAAACAAGCCCTGGTTTCCACGTGTCTGCAGTACAAGTCTTTTGAAAACACTGTGGGGAAAGGAGAAATTGCTCGTTACGAGCAATTTCTCCTTTTCCCACAGTCTTTTCTACCCTTTTGGAGAACTTTCTGTCATTTTCATCAAATTTAAAATTGTCGTCTGCAAACTCTTTCAATTTGGACCAGTCTAAAATTTATCGTTTGGGAAAGGGTTAAATGAAAGCTATGTAAACCGAAAGTTTGAGCTTAAACCTTTACCGCACAATGCTGTCGCTTAACGACCCCTAAGGACCCTGGGAAAGAAGCCTTTTGTGGGAAAAGGAGAAAATGCTGGTAACCACGATTTAACCCTTTTCCCACAATGTTTTCTACCCTGTCAAAGAAAAATTGCACCATTTGAGCCATATTGAAATTGTCGTCTGCTAATGCATTCAATTTGGAAAAGGCTAAAATTTTGTCGTCTGATGAAGAGTTAATACCAGTTTTTCATGAACGCTCAAGTTTTATAGGCACGGACCTAGATAAAAAAAAAAGTTTGCAAAAAAATAAATGTCTCCATTTAACAGCATGAAAATATGATATAAGGTTGTTTTTTTAGTATGGTGTTTAACACTGTTATTTCAGTTTTATCGCGGCGGCCAGTGCTCATATCCATGCTTTCCTAGGGTATTTTACCAGTTCTTCGCACGATATGCTTTGCAAGCCACTGGCTGCTTTTTTTCACCTTAACATCGTCGGATCAATGCTCAGCGGTGAGATAGGAATAAATCTTGTCGCCATGACAGTTATCAATCAAAAAAACATGGCCGAGATAGGAATGCATAAGACTGGTTACCTCCCCTGAAACAGCAAAATGTATAGGGTTAAGTACAGGCTACTGAAAACGGGCACAATTTTGCCCTTCTATTTGTAGAATAATGGGAGGTCACGCTTGTTTACTTTACAATCAAGGGAGGTCACTCTCGTTTCCTGTGGTCTCGCAGATCAAAGAGCAAATTGATGTGTTTTATTTTGTGTTAGATTATTTGCAGATTCTGATAATTTGAAAAGTTACTTGTAGTCAGTTACTTCGTAACGTGCAACGACTTAGTCACCCATCCAAGCACTTACCAAGACGCAGGCTGCGTAATCTGCACGGAGAGACACCAAACCGCACCGTCTTTCACCAGGGGACTTAAGCTAGTAGCTGTTACATACGCAGAATAATCGATTACCTACATCAATAGCGGTAACCAACCTAGTACGGCTAGATGTGATATATAAGAAACTCCGAATGGCTTATCCAGCTATGAAAACGATCGTCACAATAGCATGTATCAGTTGTATATATACGCGTATATCTGTATATATGTACGATGGAGATCAGTTTATGGAAGCATTCTTCCCCATAAAAAGCAGTTGAGCCATGCTATGTGAAAAGGGGGTTTAATGCATCTGCGAAGAAAAAAAAAAAAAAAAAAAAAAAAAAAAAAAAAAAATCGACCCAGGTCAGCCTGCACAGTCAATGAAGACTGACCTCGGGTGAAACCTTTGCTATCGCTCCATTTTTTATGCATAAAACCCATTCCGGCTGACAACCGACCAAATCATAATTTAAAATGGTCTTTTGACATGTACATATTTTACCAATAACAAAAAGTTTCGACACAGATCAGCCTGCGCGGACTGCGCAGGCTGACCTGGGTCGATACTTTTTTTGCAGATACATGGCTCATGTATACCAACAAATGAGCTTTATCCCCTCTATAGGATTTCAGAAGTGTTGAAAGCGGCGTAAAATATCGCATTCAGCGAACAAATCAAGTGAAAAATTCCTCACCGTTACATTTTGACGACTCTGATTGCATCGCGAGGCCTTCGTGGCGCCAAGCAACGCAATGACGATTAAGTCTGAATAATTTCCGAGCTCTAATGTCTTTTCTAAAGTGCATATAAAACATTCATAAAACTCGATTAATGTTCAGAGATACATTCATAAAGTTTTATAAATTGTCAACCTTAAAGGCTCAAGTATAGCGGAATTATCACAGAGCTATTACTTCGGTTTTGGGCCGCCCGTTTATAAGAATATATATTATATAAGTAATATAAGAAGATAGTTAATATGGGGCTTGATAAATGACGTAATCAAGTATACTATGATATGTCTATTTCTCCAGATCGCTACGCAATTTTTCTCCATATGAAGGGACCTTTTGGTCATAGTTAAAACACTCAAGTTTCGGATGGTGTAAATCCTAGATCAGACCCTGCCTTCTGTGAAATTTGATCTTGATCTACACCTACCGCAAAAAGCCGACGAGGTTGTCTTTGGTTGTTGCGCGAGAGGGTGTGATGAGATTTTAACTTTCCATGTGGATAAATAAGCATTTTATCGATACTTCAGGACAGAATATACAATTTCCGGTTCCGGTCATAGTTTAACATTAGGGTCCCTATTCACCAACCGTTCATAACCCTTAATATGCCACATAAGTAGAAATGAAACTTTCAAGCCGATAGTAAAAACTCAAATACATGTTTTGCTATTTTAAAAGGATTGTGGGGAAAAATATCCTTATCGGACAGTGTAAATCCAAGATCAGACTGCACGTTTTGTGCAGTGTGATCTTTATTTAGACTATCTGCAAAGGTCCTTGAGTCTTGCTTAGCGGCCTACGGGTTAAGAATATTCTTTGTTTAATTCTCCAAAAATTTCCAGAAAGAAACATAGTTTCTGATTAGCTAAACCAAATGGTTTACTGATTGGCTAAACCAAATGTTTTAGCCAATCAGAAGTTGTGTTACTTTTAAATCTAGAAAATTCTTCAGGCTAAGACAAAGAATAATTTTAGAAATGTTGGTGAATAAGAACCCAGAAGGTAGACGGCGCAATTCCAAGATCAGACTGCACGTTTGGTTCAGCCTAGATCTACGCAATCCCTAACAGAATACTTATGTCCCTTTTGGCAATGAGAAGGTTCAAATGAATTTTTATTTTCTCCCTGTTGATACCAGACCCCTCTTTTGAAGCGATACATAATATCGTTGCGTTAATTACCTTGATTAATTTATTTTCCATAAAAATATTTCTAGTTATAAGATCGCCTGGAGGAGAGAGATTTCCAGCGAGTTAAGATAATTTATCACAGAAATTTCCTCTGTGCAAAGTTCTTGTCTAATCTTACTTTTATGATGTGAAACAGCATTAAAACCGACGTAAACTCTAGTGTGTTTTACTTTTCTCGGAAATTGCAAAATCGTTGTCATTTGATGCATTACTTGCGACTTCTTATGCATTTCACTAACACAGAACTATTATGTCGGTTTTGGGCCATGCAATTCGAATAAAATAGAAAAATATAGACACGAAACGTTACAATGACAAGTGACGTCATTAAGTAGCATCCACTTGCATGACTTTGTTCGAGGTTTTCAGGCAATTTTACCATAAATTATTAGAACTGCTGGTCATAATTACTACAATAAAGTTTCCGCACGGTGTAAATCAAAGACCAAACCGTACGTTTGGTGCAGTCTGATCTTGATCTACACTGACCACAAAAAAAGCTTATTCTCCGTGATAGAGCTGCTGGGCGCTACCCAATGCAGAAGTAATTCTCAACGTTTGTTTATCTTTGGTTTCTAAAAAAAAGTCTTCTTACATTCGTAAGTCAAACTGATATGAGCTATGCTCTGGTAAAAGGAGGCTTAATGCATCTATATGATACATTATACCTAGCATGTCATAACATAATTATGGGTCCATAAAATTCATTTTGTCTAACCTCTGATTGAATCATGTGGTAAACTGGCTCTTTGACACGCAGAAAATTGGCAAATAGCAAAAAGTGTCGGCCCAGGTCAGCCTGTCCTTTATCCGAAGGCGTAAGAATGTCCTTGGTGCACGAACCTATATTTACAGAATAATGACCTCAAAAATACATGCACTTTTCCTATCTGTGAGGACTCAGTGATGTTTTTATGTACTTATTCTTTATCTCAAGATTCAAAGATGTTGAATTTATTTATACATATCCCTTCTTTGAAGACTCAGAGTTCAAGATAGAGAGAAGGACTTTGATTTCAAAATTGAAAATTTTTGTTATTCTCCCCCAAACCCTATGTTATGGGTACTCATTAGAATCGTCTCATCGTCTCGTCTCGATGAGACGATTCTAATGAGTACCCATAACATAGGGTTTGGAAGAGAAATAATGGATTTAGAATACCATCACTTCCTCTTATCTGGAGCTCTGAAGACTAAATGATATTGAATGTATATATTCCCTACTCTATATGTGTGGATCTGTTGTATCGGACGTAGATGTACCGAACCATTATGATTTGCTGGTACTTACTCTTTATCTACAGTCTGAATGACATCGGGGTCCGTATTCACCAACCATTCTTAAGAACATTCTTGGTCTTGTTCTTCAAAATTTTCCAAAAATTGAAAGTAACACACCTTCTGATTGGCTAAACCATATGGTTTAGCCAATCAGAAGTTGTGTTACTTTCAAACTTGGAAAATCTACAAGGGTAAGTCTAAGAACGTTCTTAAGAATGGTTGGTGAATACGGACCCGGATGTGACAGTACTTATCGTTTTTCTCACGTCTCAATGACATCGGATGTACTTGTACCGATCCTAGAATATCTAAAAACCAAACAATAATAAGTGTCCCATACTTATCCTATACCTAAAGACTCGATGATATTAGACCTACATGTCCTTATTCTTTATCTAAAGACCAATCGATATTGAATGTCCCGTACTTATCCTATATCTAAAGTCTCAGTGATAGTTGACCTACATGTACTTATCCCTTATCTAAATACCAAATGATAATGAGTTTTCAGTATTTATCCTTTATCTAAAGACCAATCGATATTGAATGTCCCGTACTTATCCTATATCTAAAGACTCAGTGATAGATGACCTACATGTACTTATCCCTTATCTAAAAACCAAATGATAATGAGTTTTCAGTACTTATCCCTTATCTAAAGACCAGTCGATATTGAATGTCCCGTACTTATCCTATATCTAAAGACTCAGTGATAGATGACCTACATGTACTTATCCCTTATCTAAAGACCAATTCATAATGAGTGTCCGGTGCTTATCCTATATCTAAAGACTCGACGATATTAGATCTACATGTACGTATCCTTTGTCTAAAAACCAAACAATAAAGAATGTCCAGTACTTATCCTATATCTAAAGATTCATATTAGATCTACATGTACTTATCGTTTATCTAAACACCAAACCATAATGAATGTCCTACACTTGTCCTCGATTTAAAGACTAAATGATATTAGATCTACATGTATTTATTCTTTAACTGAAGACTTGACGATGATGAATTTCCTTATCCAATATCTAAAGACTGGAAGATATTAGGTCTACATGTACTTATCCTTTGTCTAAAGACTTAGTGATATCGGATGTGCTTGAACTATTAGTTTCTGTGAAGACGCAAGCTATTGAGAGTATATGTACTTCCATGTATCCTGATTAGAAGGTCAATGATATCGAAAGTACATGTACTTATACATGTACTTTATTTGAAGATTCAGTGGCATTGAAAGTGCATGAACCTGTCCCTTCTGTGAAGAAGCAATGTAATTTCGCGTAGAGTTACTCAGACTCTCTTTGAAGAATCGGCGATTTCGGGAGAACAGTTTTCCCCATGCTATGAAGAACGACTGTACTTTGTATCATTCCTTTATCTGAAAACTCATTGAATCTTCAGAGAAATGAATACACGTACTCATACTTTCTGTGAATACTCGAGGTATTGAAAGTACATGTACCTATTCTGCCTTTGAAGTTTCGTGTATTTGACAGTATATATACTTATCTGTCATGTGAAGACTCAAAGAAATGGAAATACATGTACCTGTCCTTTACTTGAAGACTTATTTATTTCCGAAACACACACACTTATACTTTCTGTGAAGATTGAATGTTTCTATACCTTTACCGCAAAATCCCGACTATTGACGTCCCTGAATATTTGAATATCTGAGTATTTGAAAATATTGTGGGAAAAGAAGAAAATGCTGGAAACGAGCATTTTCACCTTTCCCACAATGCTTTTCACCCTTCCAAAAACGAATGTTAACCATTGCGTCTCATTTATTTTGTCAATCTCCGAGCAGAGTTGTCGTTCGTTACTCTCACCATACATCTATGCAACGGGCTAAATGACAAGAATCTTGTCAAACCGAGGAAAACATGTTTTGTTACAGTTTAACTGTTTCATGTGTAACATAATAAAGTAGACAAAGGAAATATGATTCCGGACACATTATAGGTGCATTCAAACTGATGAATTTACCTGTATACAATGGAACTATTTTTTCAAGCTTGTTTACTGATCAGAATCTTACGCCAATTGTAAAAAAAAAAAAAAAAAATGGCTGCGTCCATGAATGATGACAATTTAACACACCGATGGATCTAAGTTTGTAAGATTAAAAGAAAGGTTTTCGTCCTTTAAAAGACATTTAAACTTTTCAGAAAATCCCTCTTTTTCACATTTCCTACCACTAAGTCTGATTGGCCGTATGCTGTTTGAACAGCACACAAAACAAACGATTGGTCTTTCTTTCACCGGCGTTTGTGTCGCCATTTTGAGTTACGGTCATGTGACGAAAATATCACGTGATGACGGACTACTTTCTGAGCCAACTACAGAGGTGAATTGGAATGATCCGTAGTGCAAGAGAGTGTTATTTTGTTGTTTGCAAATGCTTTCGATTCGGACTAGTCTAAAATTCTGTCATTCTGTGACGAGTTAACCCTTGGCCGCTATACGCCAGTCACGGACCTTTTGCGGACAGTGTAGATCAAGATCAGACTGCACAAAGCCTGCAGTCTGATCTTGGATCTACACTGTCCGATAAGGAGATATCTCTCGAAACACCATAACATTTGAAATACCAACATTTTTACCATCTGTTTGAAAGTTTCATGAATGTAAGTTATTTAGCACGATAAGTGTTAAAGGACATGCACCCATCTTTTATTTTGATGGCTTGGTGTAATTAACTCGAACTGCTGTAAGTACATGTACATTACATTGTGGGTAAACTATGAATCAGTGATATCAGAAGTACATTTACGTATCCTCTCAAAGCATAAGAAATGTCGATATTCTCCATACGTGTACATTAATACAGTGTGAGCATGTTTCGCCACACGTGACAGAAAAGTCCAGGCAGATGACTTGGTAATGTACCCATACCGAAAGGCAGTGCTTCTGGGAGAAGTTTTCCATAAACGAATCTGTTTACTGTGCGAACTCTGTTCAATGAGACAGGCAGCTTCAAATGAAATATCTTGCATCAAACTTCTCTATGCACCGATGTTTAGCGTTAAATCCTTCGCGCAATTTTGGTGATTAAATTCCGTCGTTCATCATTTCTCCTTAATCTTAATATTTCTTAATTACACCAATTTATACAAGGAACGATCTACCAGAGGTTCTTATTGCCCATTATAGCGTTGCAATATGGGGTTTTTAGTAGCTCGTAGTGGTTCGCTTTTCGGCAAATCGCTACTTTTCGGTAATTGATGGGCGCATTTCTCGATGGGTGAAGTACATTATACCAGTTAGACAGAACTGCATTGGGTTGCGTAATGGCAAACATATGACTCTCCTTAACCCATTACATGATGGTCACGTGGTTTAACGACGCTTAAGACAAAAACTTCTAGAACTGCTTGTTAGGAAAAAGAGAAAATTCTTGTAACCAGCATTTTCTCCTTTTTCTGAAATGTGTTTCCCCTTTGAAAGATAAAAACCTCTTTCGAGCTATATTCATTTGATCTTCTGCAAATGTTTTTATTGTATCAGTTGAAACGGTTCGTCGTCTGTTGAAGCGTTTATACAGCTCTGAATATACAACATGTGACGGTCTGAACGAATATGCAGCTAACATGAAATCTACCGTTTAACCTCGATATACCAAAATAATTTAGGAGCCCTTTAATTAAGCCGAATTATTAGTATTCTGATAAATATAAAGTTCAGGCTGACCTGGGTCGATACTTTTTGCAGATGCATGTAAGTAGTATGTATTATACCATTTTGCAAACATTTTAGTTATAAGACGTTATAAGGCGTTATAAGACGGCATGAGACGGTTTTGTTCTCTAAAAAAGGTTCCTAAAAATTTAAAATTTAAAAATTTAAAAAAAAAAAAAATTTAAAAAAATTTCATCATTACGCGTCATTGCATCAGTTAACCAACAAACCCATCAACCCAGCTAAACCCTTACATCACTTAACCCCCCGAAACCCCCCATCAACCAACGCATCACGCAACGGCTAACCGGCTTATGACCTTTGGGTAGCTTAAGATGATGGTAAAAATTAAAAAAAAAAAAAAAAAAAAAAATTTAATTTTAAAAAATTTCATCATCACGCGTCATTGCTTCAGATACCGGGATACCGAGTTACCGAGTTACCGAGTCAATGAGTCAATGAGTTGCTCAAGACAATCACTTACATCACTTACATCAGTTAACCCCCCATCAACCCCCCATCAACCAACGCGTCATGCAATGGCTAGCGGGTTTATGACCTTTGGAGTGGCTTAAGATTTTTAATAAAAAAAAAAAAAAAAAAAAAATTTAAAAATCGTTTGCCATGATTAAATAAAAATTGAATTTAAGATTAAAAATTTCTAAGTAAAAGTAGGTAAAATAATGGCAAGTTTTACTGAAAACAAAACACTAGATGTTAAAAACAAAATACAAGAAAGGTTAGAAGAAGAACTAGCCGACTTGGTTCCCAGCATTCTTTTAGAAGTAAAAGGTTTGCAAGAGTCAATAGTAGAAGACGATCTTCTATGGTACTTTCATGAAAACGATGTTAAAGAAGATAGAGCAGATATTACCGTTGATAGATTTATAAGACTGTTTAAAGACAAACTAAAGTTTTATGTTGAAACAAAGGAAAAAAGCAATAAAACTATTGATGATTATGAGGATAATACTTTAACTAAAAAAGAATTACTAGACAAAGCATACGATGATTTTTTAACATATGAATTTAGTGACGATGAAGAATGGACAATTGATAGAGAAGATGGAGTAATGCTAAGAAAAGATTATGATGGAACCGAAGGAGAAGTTGTTGGGTTTTTTAATAACGGATCAGGAGTTGTGAGATATGAATATATAGAGATAGAAGATTTAGAAGAAAGATAAAAAAACATGTTAAAATAGGACTTAAATAATAATCCATGGTATATATTTCATCTTAAGATGATATATAACCCATATTAAAAGAGAAATATGGAAAAAATAAAGGAAGAAATAGAAGCAAGTAAAACTGTAGAAGATAAATGGGAAATAGACCAATTCCTATCAAGAGCATCTATAGATATGGATCAAAATTATGAGTTATTTAAAGAAATAACAAACAGAGCATGTGTAACATTTTCCATAGAGGAAGAAGAATTCAAACATGTGGAAAATCTGGAAAAAAAATTTAGAGAACTAGAAGAGTTTTATAAAAAAATAAATTGTTATACTTACTACCTAACCCATAGTATATATGGTGGAGTAATGCAAGAATGGTTTGATAAAAATTGTGAATTTGCAGACGAATGTTTCTATTTAGATTATTTAATATCTGAAAGAGAAGAACTAGAAAACGGTTTAATAAAGATTGATGAATAAAAAAAAAAAATTTAAATTTTTTATTCCTTTGATAGAAATAAAAAATTGAATTTACTCTTAAAAGTTCCAACAAACATACTTAGTTAAAGAACCAGAGATATATAAAACATGAATAAATTTGCTAGTTTACGTACCGAAAAAGAAGAAATACTTAAAAGTAATCATGCTTTCGGCTCTTTAAATGAATGTAGCATACTAGAAATAATGGAGTATATGGATGATTTTATTAAATTAATTATAGGTCGAGTTAATGAAAAATGTGGTAGTAAAGAACTTAGTAATATTTGTGGTATTATTGATAAAAAAAAGAAATTTAAAGGGAAAAGCAAAAAAGATGAAATGATAAATTTTATTGATGAGAATATAAAAGATACATATAATTCAATGAAAAAGAAAGCTACTTTATTTAATAATGAGGAAGAAGATAAAACTAATAGACACCATTTAAAACTAAGAAGGGAAATAATATTTAATTTTAAAATGTTAAGTACAGTTTATGGTGTAACAGTATTTTCAGCAAGTTCTTCTAACGGATTAATAAAATACAATGTAAAACCAGATTATTTGTTAAAAGCTGTGGATGAAATAGCAGAAATAGATTAACTAAAAAAAAATTTTCATAAAATAAAATGTTAGATCTAGAACCAGATTTCAAGCAAAAGCTAAATGACCTACTTAAGGATAAATCAAATATTCATCCTATAAACACAAACAAAATCATTTACACAAATGGAACCGGTCTTATGCCCTATAAAAATCAAAGATGGTTTAGTGATATCTACTATTACTGCAGTAAAATGTTTTATGAACAACCTAAAGAAGATACTTTAAACATAACATTTTATGCTGGTGGTAACAACATACGCGTTAAACATCATTTTTACAGTAAAGATTTAACCAATTTGCTATCTCTCTTTAAACAAAGATTTATAGATTGTCCAAATGAACATAGTTTCCTTGAAAGTTGTATTAATGACATTGAAGAATATAGTATAAACTTTAAGTTTTTATAAATATTTAACCCTTTTTTGGGTTATATATTTTACATATCCAATTCTATCAATATAGCTACATAAGAATTAGTTACCTTTGGATTTTTTGACACAGTTTTAAAATTTATAACATCACATTGGTTGACCTCAATAGGAGGATTAAACTCTGTACAAGAACATAACTCATCACGATTTTTAATAATATTTTTTCCAGTTTCAGCAGATGATATGGTTATTTCAAGTATACTATCATCATCATCTTTTGGTAAAGTAACTAATGTGCCGCGTAATATTCTTCCTGACGCGGATAAACAATAACCCCCCAATGCATGAGATGGACCGGATAAACCATTACCAAATGAAAACTGAAAGCTATTTTTCTTAAGATCTCCCTTTTCCTCAGCCCACACGGTAATTATAGGTTTTGGTTTATTACCTATTTTTTCATCTACGTAGGATTTTGTTGCTATATCTCTTTCTTCTACGGGAGCCACAGCATTTTTTATAGTAAAGCCTTGCATATTTATATCCGCGGAGGCCGTAAAGCTTCCATCAGGATTTTTTACAATGGCGCCCCCATTATCAACATAATTTTTATTGACAGCAGAATCACGGTCTATTGGATTTGGTAAGCCGGTAAGTTGGTGAGTGTTCATATCTATTTTACCAGCTGCTAAGAAAACCCCAGCTTGGTTTTCTGTTAAAGCTCTTTTTCCTGCGGTGGCCGTCTTAACAATGCTATCTACATAAAACTTATTTGCAACTTGTCGATTATTTATAGGTGAAGCAACATCGTTAATCCTCCATCCACCCATAGAAATGTCACTACTTGATGTATATGTATCACCATCATGAATAAATGCGCGATTAGCATAATCTACATATCTTTTTGTAGCAGCATCCATCGGGGATGCAGGATCTATAAGATCCATTAAATGATACCCCTTCATGCTTATATCTGCAACAGCAGACCAGGTACCATCTTGTTGTTTTCGTATTGCATTAATACCATCTACATATCTTTTTGTAGCAGCTTCACTGGGCCCCTCAGGTTCATCTAAGTTTTTTATTTTATTAAAACCCATGTTTAGATACCCCTCTATATGATACCCCCCGTTTTCATCTAACAACCCTGAGCTACTACCATCAACATAACTCTTAGTAGCAACATCTTGAGGATTTACTGGATTACTAACCCTTGTTAATGTGTTACCATCCATATTTATGGAACCGGTAACAGTGGTTGTTCCATCTTTACGTAAAAAGTTGTTAGTAATGTAAGCAAGTGACACACCACCATCACCACTTGTTTTATCATCATCCATTCTTCCAAATTTATCAACAGGCATTTTTTAATATTACTAAAAAAGTTTATTTAAAATATCTTGAAATTTATTACCTAATCCCAATTCTTTTAGAATATACAAACATAAATGTCCACAAAATACTTCACCCGCTTGTTGTAATTGATCTGTATTGTATTGTAATGGACTTTTTAAATAATCTATAATTTCGAGAGGCGGTTGAATACCATAACTATCAAAATAAATTTTTTTCTTTCCATCTTTAAACCAAGCAACCCAATGAGTACCAGGTCCGCCAGTAGCATCAAGATTTAATATACCACATTCTTTATTTCTTACTTTTTTAGGTAGGGCATCTCTTAAAAATGTTCCTCTAAAATTTTTTATTTTTAATTTTTTTACGGCATCCTCAAGCTCAAAATTGCTTAAAGGTTTATTTGGTAAAGTTATATTATCAATTAAAATATCTTTCATTTTTATATAGTTAAATATTTACAATGGCACCGTTATCAACCCATGAATTAAACTCATCAGAATAACCTTTCCACTTTACAAGAGATTTCTTTTTACCTTTTTTAATAACCTTTTCTATCCTAAACACCTCTTGGCTCGTTTTTTGTAGTTCAGGCTCATAAAAAGAACCTTTTATTTCTTCACCATTTAAATCTTCAATCTTATACGTTATAGGCGTCGTTTGTTTTACTTTGATAACCGTAAAAACCTCTTCAGTCCATCTCGTAGTATAACCTTTTTCAAAAGTCTTTTTCTTTTTACTTATCCTTACTTTGTCTCCAACAGAAAACTTTGGTTTGATATCCTCCCTTACTTGATCATAATCAGGATACAATGTTGTCCAAACTTTATTTTCATTCTTCTTCTTACTTGCTTCAATTGGTGTCATCTTAATAGAAGAATGCCTTGTGTTGTTGTATTCCTTAACAAGATTTTGTAATACATCAATATATACATTTGTTGAGTGAGCAGAGAAATACTTCCACATTTTTTCTTTCATTGTTCTAATCCATCTCTCAACAACGCTTGATTTTTCTTCATTTTCAGTAGAATACAATTCAACCAAATCTTTAACATCTTTGTTATAAAACTCTTTCCCCCGATCCACCCACATTTTCTCAGGCTTTCTTTCCTTAAAAATACTCTTCAGTGCAGCAGAAACAGATTTTCCTGTTTTATCCTTTAAGGGGACCAACCATCCATATTTTGAAAAGATATCAATGACAGCAAGAAGAAATTTTACTCCTTGATTAAGTTTAGAAAATGCTTGCATATCTACTAAATCTACTGCCCATATCCTATCGACACCCCCTACTCTAACTCTCCTTTTCTTAAATTTTCTTTTTACAGGTTTATGTAATTCTTCTGCTAGTGAATATTTTTTTTTTTACCGACACCCATACCAAATCTTTTCTTGGTTCCTATCAATGAAGAAACCAATCCTCTTTCCATTCTTTCCTTAATAGTAGGATTATAGATACCGTTTAACTCTTTAAGCATATTAGCATCACACACATCATTACGTGTTTTAGTATCATTATGCTTAAGATAACAGATATCATGATGATATGCTGCTTTGTCAACACGATTAACAGGCTTTGACCAATCTTTAGGTGTTAAATCAGGATTTAATCTTTTCTTTAACTTGGTACCGGGGCCAGTAAAATTATGTCCAGGTAAGTGCATTTCAACAGGTAAGTTATTGATTGCTTTGTTTAACAACGAACCACCTTCTTGTTGATTAATAAACTGTGTTTTTGTTGTTCCACATTCAACACATTTTCCTCGTGCCATATTTTTACCATTTTTACTTACCGTATACTGTATATCAGTAGTATCAGTTTTCTTTTTACATTTAACGCAATACATTTTTTATATATTAAAATAAATTTTTTTAATTAAAATATGGATATTGTTAATTTATCTTGGAATGAAACATTAGCAAAAAGATTTAACCATCCCCTTTTACCTAGGAGTATCAGAGGTTTAATAGTAGGTAAATCAGGATGTGGTAAAACTACACTTTTACTTAACCTTTTGTTAAGACCTGATTGGTTAGATTATGGTAACTTATACGTTTTTGGTAAAAGTTTGTTTCAACCAGAATATCGAATACTTAAAAAAGCTTTTGAAGAAAAAATACCAAAAGAATATATATTAAGACTGTTTTCACTTAAAGATGAAGTTCAAAACCGAGATATTTCACCTACTGCATTAGTTGAAGAATGGGCAAAAACAATTAAGGAAAAATCTGATATCGATTGTGAATTTTTTGAATATGCTAGTGATGTTCCTGACCCAAGAGATTTAAATGCATCAAATAAAAACTTAATGATATTTGATGACTTACTTTTAGAAAGACAAAACAAGTGTGAAAACTATTATGTAAGGGGTAGACATAGTAATGCTGATTGTTTTTATCTTGCACAAAATTATTTTAGACTACCACGACAAACTATTAGAGAAAATGCTAACTTAATATGCTTGTTTAGACAAGACTTAAAAAATCTTAATCATATTTATAGTGATCATGTAGGAGATGATATGACTAAAACAGAGTTTATCAATTTTTGTAAAAAATGTTGGGAAATACCTCATGGTTTTGTAGTGTTAGATTTAACTAAGAACCCTAACGATGGAAAATATAGATGTGGTTTTGATAACTTTTACATACCACGAAATTACAAAGATTATAATTAAAAAATATATTTTTCATTAAAATATATTTTACAAATTTATAAAATGGAAGTAGAATTACTTGAAAAGATAGTAAAAAACACTAACCATAAAACATCATTTCAAATTATCGTAAGCGATAACAAAACAGAGTTTACAACAAGATTTACTCCTCCACTTTTATTAGAAAAAGATAAAGAATATGAAATAGCGTTGGTTAACCTTGAAACTTACTATTCATTTCCTAATATTGATGCAAGCAATAACATTTTTGTTTATTCACCTGACAATGGTGCAACATGGGTAAAAATAAAAATACCTGAAGGAAGTTATGATCTAGTTGATATTAATGATGTAATTCAACAAGAAATGAGAAAAAAGGGTCATTATGATGCTGTTAATGAAGAATATTATATTAGCATCTCAGCAAATACTAATACTTTAAAGTCTATTCTTGTTTTAGAAAATGGATATCAGGTTGATTTTAACCAACAACATTCTATTGCTAAAATATTAGGGTTCTCTCGTGCTAAATATACACAAGGATTTTATGAATCAGAAAATGTAGTAAATATTCTTAGTATTAATAGCTTACTAGTTAATATAGATTTAATTTCAGGTAGTTATGTTAACGGTTCACAAAAAAATACAATTTATAGTTTTTTTCCAAATGTATCACCAGGATATAAAATTATAGAAAATCCGGTAAACCTTGTTTACCTTCCATTAACATTAAATGAAATACATAATTTAAATGTATCAATTACAGATCAAGATGGAACATTACTCAATCTTAGAGGGGAAAATTTAACAATTAGATTTCATATAAGAGAAGCAAGATAGATATAAAAAATGACAAACTATATTAACGCTAAAATAAATATATCAGACGGACAAAAGGAAAAAATTTTACATTCTTTTAGAAACAAAGCTCCAGCAAGTATTCGTTTAAAGCATGAAGATATTCATGGTAATGATGTAGTAGCATTAACCAAATCTCAAGTAAATAAACTTACAAAAGCTTATAAAGCTGGTAAGGGGTCAACGTTTAGAATGTCAACTAAACAACTTAAGCATAATATGAAAGTAGAAGGTGGATTTTTACCTCTATTAGCGGGATTAGCTTCATCAGTTCTACCTACATTAGCAAGAACCGTTTTACCTGCAATAGGAGTTGGTGCACTATCTGGTTTAGCATCTTCAGGAGTTCAAAAAGCAATGGGTAATGGTTTGTATCTTAAGAAAGGTGGTTGCGTCTGTCAAGTAGAAACTGATGGTGAAGGTTTATTTCTTAGTCCAGCAAAGGGTAACAGATTGAGTTCCGTTGGTGATGGATTGTATTTAAAACAAGGTGGTAAAATTTATGATGGAAAAGGTCTTCTTTTAGGGCCTAATAGTCCATTTGCTAATATTCCTATATTAGGTGCAATATTGTAAATTAAAAAATGAATGTACATAAATTTGGAAATGGAAAACATAAAATAGTTCAACCAAAAACTATTTTTTGGAAACCTGTAGAAGTTAAGTATCCAGCTAAAAAAGTTAATCCTGTTACATGGGATATTTTTACCCAACAACCGTTAGTAATAGAAGGAGGACAAACGATGACGTTAGCCTTAGGTATGGGCTTCAATATGAGTAAAGGTTTTGTTTTAGCTTCTCTATCTTATAATCTTAAACTTAATCAATTATCTATTACAAATGAAGTTACGTTAGAAGAAGTGGATGACATGGTTGCAACAATTACAAACAACTCTGGTAAAATAAAAAAAATACAAGAAAACACCTTTTTGTGTCGTCTTTACTATTCTATTTAAAAATAAGTTGCTGTTAATAAAATGGAACTAAAAGAAAAGATTTATCCAGAGTTACCAGAAGCACGAAATATACCAAATGCACCATCATTAGAGCCAGTAATAACTGCAAGAGATAACGGTCAATCATTTAGGTTACAAAAGATATCAGAAATTCAGACTTTTCTAGAAAATGAAGTTAAGGAAAGAGAGCAACTAAGTAAAAAGTATTTAAAGATTAGTAAGAATGTGGACAATGTAGAAGCTGGACTAACCGTTATAGCACTAGGCGCCGGAGCAGGGGGAATCGCTTTACTATCAACCGTAGTAGCGATACCTGCAACTATGGTTCTAGAAGGCTGTGCTTTAGTTGTTGGGTTAGCCGCTTTAGTTGGTAAGTTTGTAGTTAGAAGAACCAGAACAAAATCAGAAAAACATCTTCAGATAAAAATGTTGGCTGATTCAAAGCTAAACACACTACTTACACATATATCAAAAGCAATAACAGACAACAAAATAGATCATTCAGAATTTACTTTAATTATGGAAGAATTGGAAAAATACAAACAAATGAAGGAAGAAATTAGAAGTAAGTCTAAGAAAAAAAGCAAGCTAGAGGAATCAGAGAGTTTAATAGAGAAGGGGCGAATAGAAGCACGGGAGGAATTCAGGAGGCTTGTAGAAAGGCATTCAAATTAAAACTAAAACCTCCTAAGTTTAAGTGTTCTTGTGCATGTGAGATAGACAATACAAATTAAAAAATTTTTTTTACTTTTAAAAAAATGTCATTTTTAAAGATACGAGACCCTTTAAAAAGGGAAGAAACAGTAAAAGAATTTGTTGCACTGAAAAAAAGAATTCATGATAATCAGCTTGCAGAGAAAGAAGGCAGACATAGATATCAACAACAACTTTCTAGGTTTTTTAGACCTGTTACAGAAGCACAAAAAGAAATATCAAAGGGGATTGCAGGAGAAGTAGGCTTTAATAGGATTACTAGATTATCAACTAAACTTGATGAATTTCCTACTTTGAATGTTTTTGAAGGATATAAATTAAGTAATCAAGAAGATGAAGAAATTGGTGATTTTTTTGATTTATTAGATTTAAAAGGTTTTGATAATCATATATCAAAATTAATTGTTAATCCATTTGAACTATCTCAGTTAAAAAGATTTAAAAATAAAGATGAAGTTGATTTACTATATGGTCTTTATGAAAAAGATGAAAAATTATTTATTGGTAATAAAAAAATCGATATTTTAAATGATAGTTTTTACATTGTTGATAAAGAATATGAAGGCACACCAGGTTTGTGGGAGTTAATTGTGGCTAAAGAACCAAAAAATATATTTACTGAAGAGGATTTTGAAAATTACAAGGAGATAATATTAAAAACTAATACTCTTCATAAAGATAATAACCCAAACATTAATATTCCTAAAGACAAAAGAACAAATAAGTGGAAAAAAATTCTTAATTTTTTTTGGGATGGAAAAGATGCTAGTATAAAAAGAACACCATTAATTGCATCTCCAATAAGATTGCCATTAATTACATCTCCAATAAGAGGAAATGAAAAAGAATATCATCCTTATTATTTTTCTAATTTAGGTAGAGGAATTACCATTATCCCATCTAACCCTAATGCACTATTAGAAAGATTAGACCTCTTAATGGCAAGTAAAGGAGCCGGTAATACTGGTGTAAGAAATGAGTTGGTAAGTATTTGTGATGAATTAAAAAGACAACGTATATTAGATACAAAAGCTTATAAAAAATTAATGTCTAAACTAAAAAAATGATTACATCACAAAAGAGAGGATTTAAAAGAAGATATGCTTATGGAGGAGCAGGAATATTTGATACTTTAGCTAATTTTCTTACAAAACTATTTACGAGTCAAGCAGCTAAACAAATTGCATCTTCAGCAGTTGATGTTGGTAAGAGTGTAGCTAAGGAAGGAGCAAAGAAAGCGTTAGAGGTTGGAAAGAGTGCCGCGGTTGATGCAGGTAAAAAGTTAGTTCAAAAGGCTTTAACACCAAAATCTAAAAAGATTATAGAAAAATATACTCAAAAGCCTACTACAACTGCTCAACCTGCTGCGCAAAATATTAACACCTTAATAGATGGTAGCGCCATTGCTATACAAGATTTAGTTAAGAAATTAAATAGTAGGGGTGGTGGAGTTAAAGTATTATAAATTTAAGTTAAGTAAATTATTACATTAAATAAAAAGAATGACTAATCTAAAATTTAATTTAACGCATTATGAAAAATACAATACAAAAAAGGTTAGTATCCTTTATGCTAATTTAAAACTTGATGAAGATTGTGAAGTATTAGATATCAGTGATACAAATTATGATTATAAAAAGATTGCTTTAAAATTGTCACCTGAAAAAGCTGATATCATTAAGGAATTTGAAGAAGATGTAAATCAATATCTAAAAGAAAATAATATGTCTAAGGTAACCATACTTTATGGAAATAGAATTTATCTAAAAATGAAAAAAAACCTTTCAGTAGAAAAAATTAAAAATATTAAACTTAAGGGTGTGTATGTAAATGATGAAAACAGGTCATTCCCTCAACTATGGGCAAATTAATTTAAACAATTATAATTTGATTTAAAATTATAATTGTATATAATAAAAATGGATATTTTAAATATTAAAGCACCAATTTTTAAAGATGATAGTATTGATGAATATGAATATCATGAGTATCTGCCTATTACAGGAACCAATCTAAACAACCCTGGAGGAAATATTAGGATTGATATCGAAACTCAAGATATTTTTTATCATCCTTCTGAATCATATCTTGATATTAGTGGTGGATTATTGAAAAACAATGGAGATGTATATAATTCAACTAATGCTGGTGATTTGGTAACCTTAACAAATAATGGTTTAATGTATTTGTTTAAAAATATTAGATATCAACTTAGTGGACAAGAGATAGAAAACATTAATTATCCTGGTCAAACTACTACAATGCTAGGACTGTTAAAATATCCCGATGACTTTTCTAAATCACAGGGGTTAAATCAATTGTGGTATAAAGACACTAGTACAGTAGCTGAAAATAATAATGTAGGTTTTAAAATTAGAAGAGATTATATTTTGGGCACAGGTGATCTAAATATAGCTGTAGGTAGTAAAGGATTATTTAATTTTAGGATACCATTGAAACATATATTTGGTTTTTGTGAAGATTACAACAAAATTTTATATGGTATGAAACAAACTTTAACCTTAACAAGAAATAATAATAATGATGCAATTTATAGACCGGCTACCGTTGCAGCTGCAGGTGGCAATCCTGCTAGACATGAACCTGGTATGGTTAGATTAGATAGAGTATCTTGGTTTATGCCACACGTTGAGCCTGAAGATGGAAACAAGCTAGAACTTTTTAAATTTATTGAGAAGAAAGAAAAATTCCCAGTTGGGTATAGAATGATACAAAGTGATAGTATTTCGGTTCCACAAGCAATGGCATTTACTTGGAGGTTATCATCTAAATCATCTCCTGAAGTACCGCGATTTTTAATTGTTGGTTTTCAAACTAATAAAAGTAATGATCAAAATCAAAACCCTGCTATATTTAATAACTTAAATGTAAATAATATATATGTAATGTTAGGTTCAAGAAAATTTCCTGCTTATGATCATTTTATAAATTTTAGCACTAATCTATTTAGTAGAATATATAGTGAAGCGGCTTCATTTAGAAAAAAGTTTTTTAACATGGATGAATTAGTATCAAACCCTAATATTACTCCTTCAGATTATAAAACTCTCTTTCCTTTGTATGTGTTTGATTTATCAAAACAAAGTGAAAGGCTTAAGTATTCTGTTACTGATATTCATGTTAAAGCAATATTTAGCGCAGATCCAGGTGTTCCAGCAAATACCATAGCTTATGCAGTTTTAATTAGTGATAGACTAATCAACTTCCAGAGTGATGGGAATAAGATGAGTGTAGTGTATTAAGTAAATTTTTATTTAAATAAAATAATATGAAAAAGGTTGCTGATTTTAAGAAAATATTAACAGATAACAATATTAAGTGGTATTCCTATTGGAACAAGAAAAAGTATATTGATGTGTTAAAAGAGCATGGTTTGTATCCTGAAGAGGAAGAAAAAAAATTTTTAAAAAAAATTCCTAATTATGAAAGATTAAAGGATATTTCTAAAAACCCAAAGAGGGTTACCTTAAAGGATGTTGAAACTGAAGAGGTGAAAGAGTTTCCATCAATTTATAAGGCTAGTAAGTATATTGATAAATGTCCACAAACGATTGAAAACTGGAATGGTAGAGTATGGAAAGGTAAATATAGAATTGATATTCTTTAATTTTATTATTTATGAAAAAAATAATAAAATTTGACTTAAGTAAATTTTATCTATTTTAAAAATTATAGCGATGAATTCTTTTTCACGAAGATTTATCAATAGACTGGTAGATGCTAGTCAGTCAATTGCATCTAATTTATATAGTGGTGCTCAAAGGGTTGCCTCGGCAGTAATTCCTCAGAGTGTTAGAAGAAGAGTGTCTAATTTTACTAATCGGATGACTGGTAATGTTCCAGAAGAGCAAATTCCACAAGTTATAAACGAGGTTTTAGAAAATGTAGAAGAAGACTTGTCGAGAAGAGAGATGCCAAACCTTGTATTAAGACAAGAAGCGTCTGCATTTAGAGAATTTGCAACACAGCATGTTATAGATGGAGTAAGAGGATGGGGAGCAAATGATTTTTTAGAAGTATGTAGAGAAAGCATAACTAATTTTTTAAGAAACCATAGAAATATAAAGGTAAAGCTAGAACTAGTATGTTTATTTTCAAGGGAAAAAAATGATGGTGATATTGAATATAAAAACGTTAAACTTTCTTCAAGTCATGAAATTATAACAAGGGAAAGTAATGTAGATGATGCTTATGATGACATGGTAGAACGAGTTATGAGAAATTTCGAAACTTTTTTAATACAAGGAACTGGTTGGAATTTTGAGGGGGTTATAAGCTTAACATTACATTCTGTAGAAAATATACAAGCATGGGAGGGGCGTGCCGGTTCATGGATGCCTTTACCAGCAGGATTAAAAAGAGCAAATAACAGAAATGGACTTGTTAATATTAAAAACGAAAAAGATCATAATTGTTTTTTATACTGTTGTATGAGGGTGGTTTATCCGAAAAAAGAAAATCCACAAATAGTTGATAAAAAATTAAAAGAGCAAATCAAAGAATTAAATATGAGGGGAATAGAATGTCCCGTTAAGTTGTGCGATATTAATAAATTTGAAAATCAAAATCCAGATTTTTCTATTGTTGTTATAGGTTATGATGAAAAAGATGGGTTATATCCTCTTAGAAGGCAAAGAAAAGAAACTTTTGGTAGAAAACATTTAGTGATTCTTTTGTTAATAAAAGATAAAGATGAAAATAGTCATTATGTTTGGGTGAAAAATCCAAGCGCGCTATTAGCATCAAAAATATCTAAAGATAAACATAAACTTTCTTTTTGTTGGAGTTGTTTAGGACATTTTACGAGTGAAAGAGTTTTAGAAGATCATAGAGTGTTTTGCTATGAAGAAGATGCTGTAAGAATTAAAATGCCATTAAAAAACCAGTGTACCATAATGTTTAAAAACTGGGTTAAAACACAATGGCATCCTTTTGTTGTTTATGGTGATTTTGAAACGATGCAAATACCAATACAACATGCAAAACCAGACCCAAGTAAAAGTACAACAACAAAAACTCATATGCATGTCCCAACAGGTTATGCTTTCTTTTTAAAAAGTTTTGATGAAAATGTTTTTAAGTCTAGATTGTTACTATATCGAGGAGAAAAAGCAGAGGAAAAGTTTGTGGAAGAAATAGAAAGTCTGACTAAAGAGATTTTTAAATTACCAAAAAAAGATATGATACTTACCGCAGAGGATGCAAAAAAATTTAATAAGGCAGATACCTGTTATCTTTGTAATATAAAGTTTGGGAGGGAAGAAGAAAGTGATGAAGAAGAGGAAAGCGATGAAGAAGATGGAGTGGAAGAAGAGGAAGAAAAAGAAAATAAAAAGAAAAAAGATGAAGATAGATGGAAAAAAGTAAGAGACCACTGTCATTTTAGTGGTAGATATAGAGGAGCCGCACATAATAAATGTAATCTTAAATTTCATAAACCAAACTTTCTTCCTGTTTTCTTTCATAATTTGTCTGGATATGATACTCATTTGTTTGTTAAAAATCTTGGTGTTAGTGAGGGGGAAATTAATGTAATTCCAAATAATGAAGAAAAATATATAAGCTTTACAAAAAAGACTTTAGTAGGTCAATATAAAAGTAAAGATATTTATAAGGATATTAGGTTTTTAGATAGTTTTAAATTTATGGGTAGCGGTTTAGCAAAACTAGCAGAAAATTTAAAAGATTATCAATTCAAAAACTTAAAAAGCGAATTTCCAAAAGAAGAAGAATTTAAACTTCTTCGTAGAAAGGGCGTTTATCCATATGAATATATTGATTCATTAGAAAGACTTAATGAAACACAATTACCACCTATAGAAGCATTTTATTCAAAACTTGCTGGGGAAGGAATTACAGAAGAAGATTATAAGCATGCAAAAAAGGTATGGAAAACATTTAAAATTAAAACTCTTGGTGAATATCATGATTTATATTTAAAAACGGATGTTCTTCTTTTAGCTGATGTGTTTGAAAGTTTTAGAGAAGTTTGTTTTAACGTTTATAAATTAGACCCTGCTTGGTATTTTACTGCACCTGGTTTAGCTTGGGATGCTGCATTAAAGTTAACTGGTGTTAAGTTAAAACTGATTAGAGATAAAAATAAAATCCAATTTATTGAAAGGGGGGTCCGAGGTGGAATTTCAATGATTATTAAAAGGTATATAAAAGCTAATAATAAATATTTAGCTAAAAAGTACAATTCGAATATGCCTTCAGTATTTTGTAAATATTTAGATGCGAATAACTTGTATGGTTGGGCAATGAGTCAGAAGCTTCCAATTGGTGGATTTAAATGGATGACGGAAAAGGAATTAAACAACTGGAAACGTCATTCTTGTTTTTTAGAAGTTGATTTAGATGTTCCTAAAGAACTGCATGATTATTTTAATGAGCTTCCTCTTGCTGCGGAGAGAAAAAAAGTAAATAAAGTTGAAAAGCTGGTACCAAATTTACATGATAAAAAGAAATATATTATACATTATAAAAGTTTAAAACAGTGTTTAAGTCTTGGTTTAAAATTGAAAAAGATACATAGAGGGATTAAGTTTAAGGAGAGCGATTGGTTAAAACTATATATTGATTTAAACACACAACTGAGAGCAAAAGCAGAAAATGATTTTGAAAAAGATTTTTATAAGTTAATGAACAATTCAGTGTTTGGAAAAACTATGGAAAATATAAGAAAAAGGGTAAATGTTAGACTTGTTAGAAGTAGAAAAACAGCAAGAAAATTTGTAAACAAACCAAACTTTAAACATTTAGAAATATTTAATGAAAATTTAATAAGCATTCATATGGGAAAAACACAAATAACATTTAACAAACCAATATATTTAGGGTTTTCCATTCTTGAGTTAAGTAAAACATTGATGTATGATTTTCACTATAACTATATTAAAGCAAAATATGGAGATAGAGCAACTTTAGGACTGACAGATACAGATAGTTTATTGTATGAATATAAAACAGAAGATTTTTATAAAGATATTTCAGATGATGTTAAAGAAAAGTTTGATACAAGTGACTATCCAAAAGAGGGGCATCCTTCAGGTATTCCAGTTGGTGTAAATAAAAAGGTGATTGGTATGTTTAAGGATGAAACAAGTGGACGGGAAATAGAAGAAACTATTGGATTAAAACCAAAAATGTATAGTATTAAAATGGATGATGGGGTGGAAAATAGAAAATGTAAGGGGATTAAGAAAAATATAATTAAGAAAACTATAACGCATCAGGATTATCTAAATTGTTTAGAAAAAAATAATATACAGCATAGAACAATAACAAATTTAAGAAGTTATAAACATCAAATTTATACGGAAGAAATTAATAAAATAGCATTAAGTGCAAATGATGATAAAAGGTTTATTTTACCTGATGGAATTCATACACTTGCTTGGGGACATCATAGGATAGAGGAATACAAAAAATAAATTTTTATTTGTGTTAAGAACAAATAAAAATTATAAATTTTTAATTTTACCACATGTTATACATTCTAAAACATAGTTTTCATCAATATTTCTTCCTGTAATATAATTCATTATATCATTAAATGATATGTTTTCTTTTAGTTTTCTTTCAAATCTGCCTAAACAATTATTTTCATGATGAAGATTGTTATAACATTCTTTAAAAAGACCATATTTTTTATTTTCAAAAATTGTATATTCTCTCCAATTTGTTAATTCCTGCATTTTCTTACATAGTCCACTTCTTTTTTCATTATAATCTGATATTAAGTTATTAATGATGACTACTTCTTCATTTATCTTTTCAATTGTCTCTAAATCTTTTTTTGTTAAAGTATCTCTATATTTTTCTTTTGTGTTAAGTAAAAGAACATGATTCTTTAATTTTTGTAAAAGTTTAATATAAGTTTCTTTTCCATATTGTATTTTTTTCTCTGTATTATAGTTTATTCCGTTTTTTAATTTTTCATATTTTTCTTTTAAAGTAATAGCTTTTTCTAAATCATAATATAAATTAAAATCATCAACACTACTTTTTATGCGTGATAATGAATATGGTATAAAATTTCTTGGATAAAATGAAACTGGATATTTTATTGGAGGTAGATACCTTTTTATTTTATCTTGTAAGTCTGTCATCTTACCTACTGTCTCTGCGCGATCTTTTACCTTAAATTCAATTTTTATTTAATCATGGCAAACGATTTTTAAATTTTTTTTTTTTTTTTTTTTTATTAAAAATCTTAAGCCACTCCACTAACTCATAAACCCGCTAGCCATTGCATGACGCGTTGGTTGATGGGGGGTTGATGGGGGGTTAACTGATGGTTAAGTGATGTAAGTGATTGTCTTGAGCAACTCATTGACTCATTGACTCGGTAACTCGGTAACTCGGTATCCCGGTATCTGAAGCAATGACGCGTGATGATGAAATTTTTTAAAATTAAATTTTTTTTTTTTTTTTTTTTTTTTTTTTTAATTTTTACCATCATCTTAAGCTACCCAAAGGTCATAAGCCGGTTAGCCGTTGCGTGATGCGTTGGTTGATGGGGGGTTTCGGGGGGTTAAGTGATGTAAGGGTTTAGCTGGGTTGATGGGTTTGTTGGTTAACTGATGCAATGACGCGTAATGATGAAATTTTTTTAAATTTTTTTTTTTTTTAAATTTTTAAATTTTAAATTTTTAGGAACCTTTTTTAGAGAACAAAACCGTCTCATGCCGTCTTATAACGCCTTATAACGTCTTATAACTAAAATGTTTGCAAAATGGTATAATACATACTACTCATGTAGCCATCTTCTCTCAGAGCATGGCTCAATAAAGTTTTCTTGTAGTTCAAAAGCAAATAGATATGCATATACAAAGATCTATTAAGAATCTAGTAAGATGTGTTCTTAAGATAGTAATGCAGTAGCTTTTCTGTGTAGTGCAAAAAAAACAAAAAATAAAACATAGTACTAGTCTCATCAGGGCCAACGTCAGGGGATTCAACACAAATAGTTGAGGAATTGTCTCTTATGCTTATTGAAAAGTAACACACAGGCACCAGTCGTACCATAAACAAGTGTATACAGTTGTTCCCTCTTTGATTCATATAAAGTCTATTGATATTACATGTTAGCACCTGTAATGAAACCGTGTCCCAGGTATGATTCAAGTGCTTGAAATTCATGTCATGGATTCAACGGAAATGCTTGAGGAATTGTCTCTTTCGCTTATTTAAAAGTAACACACAGGCACCAGTCGTACCATAATCAAGTGTATACAGTTGTTCCCGGTTTGATTCAAATAAAATCATTTGATATTACATTTTAGCGCCTGTAGTGAAACGGTGTCCCAAGTATGATTCAAGTGTTTGAAATTCATTTCAACGCTAAATAGCAATTAAACACAGATTCTGTATGGCGCTATATATATACTCGAGTATATAAAGACCGGTGTTTTAAAGAAAATTAGTCCTCAGCAAAGGACATGTAATTAAGGTGACAGACGCCGAGAAAGAATCAACAACCGTCTTGTATACGCAATTTGTCTTCATCCATTCATACCCTTTACGGTTCTCATCACAAAATAAGGAACGTTTACATTTTTCGTACGTTGTCGTCATCCAGACGGAAACGATGGCCCTTCTCAACCAGTCAATCCCTGTGACGCGTAAATGTAGCGAACTTCAGACTTCTTCGTTCCTTAAAATGATGCACGTAATATGATTAAAAAATCATTCATTCATTCGTTCGTTCGTTCATTCATTCATTCATTCATTCGCCATCTATGATAGAATCAGGGTCCTCTTTCTTTCCAAATCTACCCTGAAGCATGGCTTTGACAAAAGGAGGTTTAATCTCCATGATACATTATACTTAGCACGTCATCACATATTTATGGATTCATAAGCCAAGCCCTTGTAGCTCAGTCGGTAGCGTACAGGACTTGAGAACAGGAGGTCGCTAGTTCGATCCCCGGCTTGGCCAATTTCTTTCCGAGGATTGATGATAGTCATTGCGACAGGATTCGTTCTTCTCTCACCGCTGATCATTGTTTCGACGATCGTTATGTGGGAAAGCAGCCAATGGCTTGGAAAGAATATTGTGCGGAGTACTGGTAAAAGGAACTCCAGGAAAGCATGGATAGGTGCACTGGCCGCCGCGATATAACTGTAATAATGTTGAAAACGGCGTTAAACACCATACAATCAATCAATCAATTATGGATTCATTAAAAAAAAAAAACATTTTGTCTAACAACCGTATGGTCCTTGGACATGCATGAAATTCTCAAACAGAAAAGAATTTCGACCGCGCCGACTGCGCAGGCTGACATTGGTCGATAGTCTTTTGCAGATGCATTAACTCTGTACCACGCAACAAAATTTTAGACCAGTCCAAATGGAAAGCATTTGCAGGCGACTAATAAAATGGCCCACAAACGACAGTATTTGTCTTTGAGATCGCTGAAAACATTGTTGGAAAAGAAGAAAATGCTGGTTACCAGCATTTTCTTTTTTTCCCACAATGTTTTCAAAAGCTTTTCTCCTTCAGGGTCGTTAAAAGTCGGGATTGTGTGGTAAAGATTTAACTTACTTAAACCCCCTTTTCAGAGAGCATGGCGCAACCCTTGTTGACAGCACGTCACAGACAACCAGCCGGGTATTCTTGGAATTAAGAAGTAGAAAAGGCATATAAAATAATACGGAGTGTGATCTCTAAATATCTCAGAGAAATACATCCACACCGTGAAAAGGGTGAAACACCTGCCCGGTGGAATGATAAATGATTCGCTATGTATGTGGTCCGCATACATCATCCCGAGTAGTTTGGTCGGACAAGCAATAGGTTGGGGAGTTTCAGGTCATGGAACCATGTCGCGTTTCTTTTACTTCGGGAGCTTTCTTCATCAAGAGTTTTATCCATCGTTGTGATTAGGAATTCCAAGACATGCTGTCTTATAGGCTGAGACAGAACAAATTGTACAGCCACGCAGCATATACACTCAGCAAAACTTCTAACCGGCTATGTTACTTCTCCTGTAAATGTGACAAAGTACTAGACAGGTAAATAATAACAAGTTGTAAGATATATCTGGACGTTAGCCATGGTTTTGTGTTGAAAGGATTCTCGATTATGCCAACAGAAGGCATCTCTTTTTCAGTAAAGGGAAAACACGTGGTTTTGCGCATGCGTGGTGTCTATCAGCCAAAACAGGTTAAAAAGAGAATCACAAATTTATTGCAATTTTGTCAGCAATAAGAAAAACATGAAATTATTTTCTGCACAAAAATATCAACCGAGAGAAGGAGCATGAAGTTTTCAAAATAATTATTTTTTCAATTCCCAATTCCTAGAAACAACTTGACAGTTGTGGAATATGTACCTTCATGAACCAAAAGGTGTAGGTATATATTTCTGAAAAAAAAAAAAACCACCTAAATATGCCTGTTTATTTCTTTTCCCTTTTGTTTTCTCTCACTCTTGCACCCCCAAGAAAAAAAAAAATAAAAAAAGCCACGTAATTATGTTGTCTAAATATTGTATCTATAAGGATTTTGTTGGTGTGTTTGTATGTTTGGATATGTATATATGGTCATTTTACTGCAATTTTGTCAGCAATAAGAAAAACATGAAAATTATTTTCTGCACAAAAATATCAACCGAGAGAAGGAGCATGAAGTTTTCAAAATAATTATTTTTCAAATTTCAATTTCTAAACAAGTTCCTTTCAAAAATACAAATCAAAAAATTATTTTCCGACTTAGACTGAGGTTTGTTCTCTAAAAATCAAGCCAAATGAACTGTCTCTTTTCTGGACAGGGGATGCCAAAAAAACGTCTACGGGAAATTCCAGCTTAAAAGTTGCCGTTTAGAAGTTTTGGTTAGTGTATACCTTTTGCAAACAACTGGTAAAATGATGAATTCCTTGGTTCAAGCATTTGGTCCCATTTCCGGAATAATATCCAAAGAATTACATTCGAAAGGAACTTTTTCGCGTATTAATTTTTCTTTGTGTCTGTTGGCTGATCTAAAAATACTATGCATGGTAGCAGTTTAGTGTCTTAACCCTTAAGCTGCTAATCACGACCCACTGACCTTTTGCGGACAGTGTAGATCAAGATCAGACTGCACAGAACGTGCAGTCTGATCTTTGATCTACACTGTCCGATACGGTATTTTCTTTCCGGTGAAATCAACATTTAAACCGCAATGTTTGGGCTTTTAGTATTGAGTAGAAATTTGCGTTTCATTTATGCAGCAGCTTAAGTGTTAATCCTTTCTGTGCCTTAGTCTATAGCAGGGGCTTTTCCTGATGACATTGCTCACGATCAGACTGCCGTTAGGGGGAGCCAACAGTTGAACATCTGAAATTTGTGCAAATCAGATTTATTTAAATGGCGAGTATGCAATCTCTGTTTTAGACGTTGATTTGTTCTATTTAACTACACGATAATGTACAGACAAGGCAGGACTAACGGCTTCGAATGATTTCAAAGTAACTTTTCTGTGTCACTGTACATCTAATGAAGTAATTGTCTCTAAAATATGACCACACATACGATTGATATAATAATAGATTACTTTTATTGGAATATCTACAGACGTTTCTCATATCTATTGTCGACACTATAATCTAGAGTCTGTAATGACATTTGTGCCAAGCTCTGTGAAAAGGAGGTTTCATGGGTCGAAAGTCTTTGCTAATGGTAATTTTTCTGCATGTCATCCTGAGTCAGTCAGTTGTTAGACAAACTGGATTTTATGGATCCATAATTATATGATGACTTGCTTGGTATGATGAATCACGGAGATGCATCAATCCCCCTTTTGCCATAGGTTGGCTCATATCTGTTGTCAAAAGGATAACCTACAGTCTGTAATGACATTTGCATTTCCAATTACGAGTTGATTTACTCGACGCATAACCTTCCACCTCATCTTGTGAGGTCTTCCATCCATCACGATCTTTTTTTTTTTGATGAAGCAGCGTGCAAAAATATCGAAGTAAGACGATTGAATATACCGGTAATAAATTGTAGGTTTCGTTTCCTTGAAAAGATATTTTTGCCATTTATTTCAACACATACAGAACTACCGAAAAAACAAAATACTAGTAAACCGAAGAAAAACAGACAGAAAATGCATGAATGGAAACTATTCTAAATGGCACAAGAATAGTTAGAGGCGGAGATGTAGCAAAGGTTTTTGTAATAATCGAACTGAAAGGTTTTGTTTAATATGTCCAAAATATTGAGAATATAAAGACTGACGCTTTTTAAGCTGGCCATTACGCTTTCAATTTTATGAATTAAATGTAGGGACCCTTTAATGTGATACCCTTTTGTATCCTTTTGCTCTCTGCAAACAAAACCGCTGATTGCAGTCAACAATGGTTTGGTTTCCATTCACAAGCAGACATTAACTAATGTCAGATGCCTCTGGTGGCCAATCAAAGCATTGGAAAAATAGGACTGGGTGGTCTCCGAGGTATATTTAGAGAACGAAACCAACGTATTTGAGCAATGCTCTGTGAAAAAAAAAAAAGGGGGGGGGGGGGCAAATGCATCTGCAAAAAGTATCGAACCAGGTCAGCCTGCGCAATCCGCGCAGGCTGACCTTGGCCGAAACTTTTTGCTCTTGGTCAATTTTCTTCAAGTCCAAGGACCAGTTTACCTCATGATTCAGTCAGTTGTAGGACAAAATGGATTTTATGGGTCTACAGACATGTGATGACTTGCTTGGTATAATGCATCACTGAAATGCATTAAGTCCCTTTTTGCTAGAACATGGCTCATATTTATTTGGCATAGCTTTACAGCTTTTTTTCAAAGCATTGAATATGACTCTCATTCAAAGTGCAACAAACAATACAAACTTTCAATGTCACACAAACAACTGTCTCCTCTGATTGTCTGTGCTTTGGCTTGCCTTTGAAAGCACTTATAATGTGACTCAACACCAAAACCTCCCATTATATTCGAGTCATGCTGTGTGGAAAGGTAGTTCGATGCATCTGCAAAAAGTATCGAGCCATGTCAGCTGGTGCTGTCTGCGCAGGCTGACATGGGTAAAAATGTTGTACAATCGGTCAATATTCTGCAAGCCAAAGGACCGTTCTACCTACTGATTCACTCGTTTTTAGAAAAAATGGATCGGAATTATGCAATGAATTGCATGATATTATATGGATTATGATGTTGCCTTGTACCTCTTTCCCAGAGCGCCGCGCATATATATTCTACAAATATTGTTATCTTGTCCAACTGATAAAAAGATGCTATATAGCCTTTGTGGCTATTTTGAATATTTCAAATAGTATATTTCCCCTTTGTTTTGGATAAACATGTCAAATTATAACCTGTTAGGCGCCACCCCCTCCAAAAAGGTAAAATGAAGACTTTTCTCTGTTGACAACAGAAAGAACGAGAAATATCTTTTAAAAAAAGATAGCCGTCGTAAATTTGCTTGCAAATAGACCTTCAGGGTCCGGAGAATAAACACGTCCACATTTTTCACCAATCACAATTTTCTATTTAATCATTCGATTATAACATCACCAAGAAGTAGATCAAAAGCCAGACCATTCAGCCTCGCCGAAAAAAAAAAATGCAATGTATTTTAGGTCATAGTATTTTACAAAGCATCAGACGTTCTCTGGTCCGCATTGTCCAGCCATCTAAATTGTATTTCAACTAAATTTAAAAATTAACATAATTTCTGTATTGCTGAACCATTTTGTGTAACCTATCAGGATTTGGTTATCTTTGGAAATCCAGGTGCGTATTCACCAACCATTCTTAAGAACGTTCTTTGTCTTGTTCTCCAGAATATTCTACATTTGAAAGTAACACAACTCCTGATTGGCTAAACAATTTGGTTTAGCCAATCAGGAGTTGTGTTACTTTCAAATGTAGAAAATCTTGGAGAATAAGACTAAGAATCTTCTTTAGAATGGTTGGTGAATACAGACCCAGGAAATTCTACAGAATCAAAATAAGGGTGCATTTTAGAATGGTTGGTCATTAAGTACCCTGACCTTGATCTACACTGTCCGCAAAAGCAAGTTCAACAGCAGCATAAAGCCTAAGGGTTCAAAGATTCCAAAGCAGTCGTTGGCGGTAGCGGGATTATGCCTTAAGTCTGACGAAACATACCAATTAATAAATGAAATATTTGACAGCGCCTGTATTATAACAATGCCTTGTAGGAAAAGATTTATTTACTTTCAGTGAATTAACAACAGGTTGTAATAAAAGTAAAGTCAAAAGCAAGTATAATGAACTACAAATGCAAATGACAGTCACAATTTTTAACTGTCAAACGGTCTAATAAATCAAGCGACTTAAGTGTGTACTGCTTCAACACAACTTTCTTTTTTTTTATTGTCACTCCCACAGCCAATCCGGGGGTGGGTTGGGGGTGGGGGCATTCGGGCAAAAGTTACAGGGCATTGAAACTTTTCTTTTTATAAGGACGCCAAATCTCAAGACCCTTTTTATCACTGAATTTCGTCAAAATAGTTTACAAACATTAACAAATAAGACAGAAAGGTGTAAAAAAATAAAATAAAAGTTTGAACCATGCTGTGGCAAAAGATGGCTCATTACATCTCTGTGTTGTATTATACTTAAGCAAGTCGTCACATGATCGTGGATCCATAAAATCCGTTTTGTCTAACAACCGAATGATTCATGAGGTAGAATGGGCCTTTGACATGCAAAAAAATGACCAGCAGCAAAAAGTTTCGGCCCATGTCAGCCTGCATTAAGCCCCCTTTTGCCAGAGCATGGCTCGTATGTATTTAGAAATACGAAATTCCATTTGAGTGTGTGTGTGTGGGGGGGGGGAAGATCTCCAGTTGACGATGAACGAAAGGCTACCGCACATGCATATTTGAGAATTAAACCGAAGACTTCTACTTTAAAGGTATAGAAAGCCTGAAAGAAAAGTGGGCTAGGTGCACTGAGGCAGTTGGGGACTATCTTGAATGCTGATAATACATTGTATGGTCTACTGCCCTAATATACATGTATACATCGTTCTATGAACGAGTTGTTACTTATCGACCACATTTTTATCTCAGTTTCTTCATCTCGTGCAGCTCGGCAGCACAGACGGCAACGTATTCAAGGGTTTCAAAATAGGACAAGAAAAGAGAACCAGATAAAAACGATGAGTGTTCAAATAGGAATGCATCTAAGCACCTAAAATTTGACTTTTCATAGGGTTCACTGTTCCCTCAGAGTATTCACCTAAAACAGATATACAAAGTTTCAGTCTGGATCGAATCTTTGAAAGCATTTTCATAGACTTTTTAGGTATACTATGAAGACACTGGAATATTGCAGAACCGAGGTGTTTGCGCTGAACAAATTTCCGACCTGAAAGGTATCTATTTTTTATTTTTATTTTTTTTTTTCTTTGGAAACAAAAAATAAGTCACAAGGGGCAAGGCCAGGTGAATACCGAGGGTGGGGGAGCACAACGACTTTTTCCTGTTTCAGAAAGTCTTGCACCTCGTAAAAAAGGCAATGACTGAAACTGATGGTTTACAAACGTTGAGATAGAGTTGATAGAAAATGATTTCCAATGTCTTCATAGTATACCTAAAAAAGACTATGAAAATGCCTTCAAAGATTGGATCCGAAGACTGAAACTTTGTATATCTGTTAGAGGTGAATACTTTGAGGGAACAAAATATTAATTTCAGTGAAACCTATGAAGAATCAAATTTTAGGTGCTTAGATGCATTCATATTTGAACACTCCTCATATGTTGTTGATACACTCACAGCTTAAGTGACTCGATGTGGCAACGATTATCAACAATGCTAGCTATACAAGTTTGAATTAACAGTTTTTTTTATGAGGGCCCGGCGAGACGGTATAATATTTATCTATCCCTTTGAAATGGCTGATGAGCACATAGGCCAATATTCATCAACCATTCTTAATAACAGTCTCTCTCTCTCTCTCTGTCTCTCTCTCTCTCTCTCAGTTTTAGCGCGGGAATAGAAGGGGGTTATGGTTTAGATGATTAATTCTTGTGGTAAGAAGGACAAACCTTTTCGCCGTCAACATTGCATTCCGAAACGCCATATAAGTAAATTAATTTTCACAGCTCTGAATGTGTTTAAGGCATGAAATAGAGTCGCTCTATATCAGATATACATTTTAATGTGTGAAAGTCGTAAAAATGTATCAATTAGAGATCTATCTCGCCATACCGAGCGGTCTTTTTACGACAACTCGATGTGTGGTACAACAGTATCTGACGTTGTAATTCTCTTTTATTGCCGTAAATAGTTTGATCGAAACCAATGTCGTAAAAGCCCGAAATTGAGATGGTAACTTAAGATCGACAAAAATCTTGGTTGATCTTTTCATACACTTATTTGGAGTTCAGGGTGTGTTGCAGAACCCGAGTTCACGGTATAAACTGCTGACGTTTAGCCTAAGATAAATGAGGATTCTAAGCGTTTGCTTAACATCTTACGAAAACTGTCAACGATAGCTTTGGCGAAAAAAAATTGCCTGCGGACAACACAAATTAAAACTTTATTTGAAGCCTTGGCTAAAAGCAACATCGCTTTTACATGGGGCGGAATTGTATTTCTGTATCTGGAAAAGGATCAAATCTATTGAATGAGAGGAGAAAGGTTTTTTTTTTTTATTTACGCCTGTTTTCTATGAAAGTCAGTAATATCAAGTGTACCCACTGTATATGCAGTTCAGATACTGTAAGACAAGGCATTTGATCGACATCCCCACTATTTATACTAAGGATAGAGATATAGCCTTGGTTTTGAGATAGAAACTTTATTAAACGAATCTAGAAAACAAAATGTTATAAAGCAAGCCTTTGCTGAGCTTAATAAAGTTTATTTCATGAATGAATCAATCAAATCTTATCCCAGAACATAAGAAATGTCAGATTCTTTTGATCACATAAAGTTCTACATCTTCAGAATTGCATACATTACCATTAGATTTGTATAAGCACCGTAATATTCGTGACAGAGACCAAATCTCTGCTTTGACAGGAGTAAACGTTAAAGGACAAAAGTAGTTCCAAAGAGGCTGACATGTGGCTACTTAATTTTCCATCTAAAAATAGAACAATAACTGTTTAGTAGACTGGTCTGTTTTTAAATACGATACTTTACCAAATGACATCCGTGACATACTGCTCCTATGACGTCACAAAGTTTTGTGTTCACCTCGTGCAAGATAAGAAAATTCGCATTGGCTATATTCATGACCCTGAAAACAAAAGAGGTTACACGACAGTTTTGTATGCAACTTTAACTAAATGATTCACATGTAAAGAAAAGCTTGTTTCACTGTAATGGCAAATAGAATCTTAGGGTTTTAAAAAACATTTTTTTTTTTTTTCATTCCGTGTGAAATGAATTGAAGATCACCCTTCATGCGTTGAATCAGTAAAACCTGGGTCGGTATTCACCAACCATTCTGAAGTACACTCTCGGTATGATTATTAATTTGGAAAGTAACACAAGTTCTGATTTGCTAAAACATTTGGTTTAGCCAGTCAGAAGTTGTGTAACTTTTAAATTTAGAAAATTCTTGAGAATAAAACTAAGACTGCTTTTAAGAATAGTTGGTGAATACTGACCCAGTATATTCGTTAACTAAGCTAACACAGGACAGGCAAAATACTGATCTTTAATGTTGTATATGCCAGAATATGTTGAATGTACATGGAAGCGGACAAAGTAGATCAAAGATGAAACCGCTATTGTTAGCATTCATCCATAGCGAAATTTTAGGCATCCAACTGCCATAAATCATGGTAACTTTGACAGAACTTTCTACGTGCCAAGCTTATTCAACTCTCCAAAGTCTTAATGGCCCCGAGATAGAAAGCCTATGAAAACATTGAGGGAAAATGAGAAAATGCTGATAAGCAGCATTTTCTCGTTTTCCCACAATGTTTTCTAATCTTTTACAGATAAATCCCATTACTTTTGTAACATTTACTATGTTCTCTAGAAATTCTTACGATTTGGATCTCCTTAAGATTTTATCGTGTGGTAGAGAGTTAAGCCTCGGTCTAAATTTCAAGTTTAGGCTCGGTGTGGATGGGAACCAACGTATCGAACCGAACTGGGTCCGTATTCACCAACCATTCTTAAGAATATTCTAGATGTGGAAAGTAACCCAAGTTCTAACTAGCTAAACCATTTGGTTTAGCCAATCAGAGCTTGTGTTACTTTCAAATTCAGAAAACTATTGAAGATAAGAATAAGAATGTTCTAAAGAATGGTGGCTGAATACGAACCCTGGATCAGACCAAACTGACTCAGATCGGCCCGGTTTGTTGCTGTTCCTAATGTGATAATCTTACATAATTTAATAGTCTGCCAAGATGGGAGAGTTCGCATTAAGCGTAACGACGATATTTCCTGTTTTATGGTATTCCATACGGCATTAATATCATATCAATTAATAAGTTTGTGTGAAGATGAGCACTAAAATGTTTCTATCTGGTGCGTACAAAAAAATGAAAGGCGAAAACTAAATGATGTTAACCCCTTGACTCATGGCATTATAATTATGAGATCTCGCCTGAGTTATCCGTTTAACCCTTTCCCAAACAAGCCCTGGTTTTCACGTGTCTGCAGTACAAGTCTTTTGAAAACACTGTGGGAAAAGGAGAAATTGCTCGTAACGAGCAATTTCTCCTTTTCCTCACAGTGTTTTCTACCCTTTTTGAGACCTTTCTGCCATTTTCATCAAATTTGAAAATTGTCGTCTGCAAACTCTTTCAATTTGGACCAGTCCACAATTTGTCGTTTGGGAAAGGGTTAAGACGCAATCCCGTGTTTTAACGACGTTTATGACGAATAGTTATGTAAAACATTTTGGGAAAAGAAGAAAATGCTGGTAACCAGCATTTTCTCCTTTTCCCAAAATGTTTTTGATCCATTCAAAGACTAAGATGGTGGGGCATAATTTAATCTATCATCTTAAAAGTTTTCAATATTGACGAGTCCGAAACTTACATCGTTATGTAAAGAATAAAGTCATTACCATTTGGAGAAGGGGCTTTGAAAAAAGGGCTTAATGCATCTGCGAAAGATACCGACCCTGCGCAGTCCGCGCGGGCTAACCTGAGTCGACACTCTGCGATGTTGGTCAATTTTCCATATGTTCAAGGACCAGTCTACTTCATGATTGCACATGTGATGGCTTGAGGGTAAAAACTATGGCTGGTTATATTTTTCTATATGGTCTTTAGATTTCGTGATTGAGTACAGTAGTAATAAAACTAAACACCCTTCCAGTTGATAACGTTCAAAGCACCATTGGAACAAAGTGTAAAATGGTGTAGCAAGGTATTCCTTCCATTTCTACAACACTTTTAATATTCGTCATCCACAAGAACGGACTGTTTTTACTAACCTTTGCAATCTCATTCTCTTACAACCTCTGTGTATCTTTTCGGCCCTTTGTAATAGATACCCGAATCCGGCGGCTCTTTCGGTGACGCATACGGCTTGAAATCAGGGAACGTCGGTTCGAATACCCAGCTAGGCCAATTTCTTTCCGAGGATTTGATGGTAGCCATTGCGACAGGATTTATTCCTCACTTACCGCTGTTCATTATTTCGATAATGTTTATGTGGGAAAGCAGCCGGTGTTTTAGGAAGAATATTGTGCAAAATACTGGCAACTCCAGGAAAAGCATGAATAGATGCCGCAATATAACGGAAGCAATGTCGAAAAAGGCGTAAAACAGAATACAAACAAACAAACAAGTTGTACTAGATAGTCGGTAAGATCAGTGGGTTCCATATTCGGCTTGTAATCTACCAAGCTCTAAACCCCAGCTATACCAATCTCTTTCCGAGGATAAATAAAAGTGATCGTTGCAAAAGAATCGATACCACTCGAACCACTGAGCATTTTTTCGACGATATTTATCCTTGAAAGCAGCCAGTTGCTTGGATATATAGCGAAACTCTGATAAAGGAAAACTCCAGAAATGCATGGATAGATTCACCGGCCGTCTATATATATCAAAAATAATTTTGGAAACAGTGTCAAACACCAAAGCAAGCCAACAAATACAAGAAACCAGATTATCTGTATATAAACGGATTAACACTACCAAATTACAAAATTTTAGACGTGTCCAAAATGGAAGCATCTGCGAACAACAAATTAGAGATGGCTCAAACTAAGAGATTTGTCTTTGAAAGGATAGAAAACATTGTGGAAAAAGGAGAAAATGCTGGTTACCAGCATTTTCTCCTTTTTCCACAATGTTTTCTAAAGTCTTCTTCCACAGGGTTGTTAAAGGGCTAAAAGATATATTAAACTATGTTTTTAAATGGAGTAAAGCGTTCATCTATATTATGTCAAAGATCATAAAGTTCCTACGGCGACTCACACCTTTAATATATGCCTGGTGATGAACACTTTTTTTCCTCCTGAAAATAATTATAAACGTATACGACTTCTGACACAAACGTGAAAAAATATGTATCATCACGATGAATTAAAGTTTCATATACAGGTACGAGTGGAAACTCTGTGGTAAAAGTAGAAATTGTTCTTTTTGAGCAATTTCTCCATTTTCCACAATGTTTTCATTTCGTCTATTGAAAGCCCATGCGCAAAAAATGCGCCTGCAGAACTTAATATCTGAATCCTTGCACCATTGCTTAGATAGAATGGACATTTTCAGCTTGTCATAAAAGACATAAATATCACAAAATCGAAATCAAATTGACCACAATCTCTCATAATATACCAGAAAGAATAGATGGAAGATCAGACGGTTACGGGTGTACAGTCTGATCTGGTCTATACTGTCTGCTAAAGCCCTTAAGCCAGCTTTAGTGTGCTAAGAGTTTGTAGTTTGGTTTATTGCTCTGGATAAAGAGCGCAAAAGTCTTCAAACCTGTTTACTGTCGTTTTACGACTGCTGGATAAATAATTTAGTAATTATATTATCGGTTTTAATGCCATCCGTAAAGAAGGGACTAATTAATTCGTCTACTTTTTTTTCTTTAATCTCAAGTCACGGTGGAACTGAGATAACACTGCGGTTTCTTTCTTTTTTTATACTCTGAGACTGTGATACTGTCAAGGTGTTAGAACGGCCAGGACGGATTTGCTTTTAACCCCTTCCTGAAAAGGTTATTATTAGAGCTTCTAGACCTAGCAATGCCCAATACAAATAAGGCACTTTCAGTATTAGAAAAACTGCTAGGATACAGGATTTCAACAATATGAACAACCAATTTAAAACAGGAACGATTGCTTATTACAAAATAACCTTCTCATTTCCCACAGTATATGCCAAACTAATCACTTGTAAGGACCACTACAATCGTATTTTTACGTTTCTATGCTGGAACTGTTTGTATGCGAGAACTAGTCTGTGCCCTGTCTGTTCGGAACGACCAAAACCATTTTTTCCTAGAATTTTATTGGCCAACTCTGTTTCTAAGGAGAGTGAACATGGGTTATTCCCTTAAGGACATATGCCACAGTTTTTTTTTTATATAGACATATTTTTTTATTTATTTTCGCTCAGATGATAATATGGCGTGCAACACACGAAAAGGGGCCTTCGGACGTATGCGTAATAGTGTGTCGTCCCAGATCAGCCTGTGCAGTCTTTGACTAATCCGAGACGACACTTCCCGTTTTTATGCGATTTTCTGTTTCACGAAAGTCTACCGTATGAAAAAAATCTTATGTAGTCGTAAAGTGCCGTCTCGGATTAGCCTGCGCGGACTGCGCAGGCTAATCCGGGACGACAATTTACGCAAATGTCCGAAGGTCTCATTTCGCATGTTGCGGGCCATATAATGTATGCGGAGTTAAAATATGAAAAGATAATCAAATGTTGCGGAGCAAAGTACAAAGATACGGTTTTTATGAGGGGATAACTCTTGTCAAAATTACAGAAAATAGGCTTTGATTTCAAACCTAAAAAATAAGGTTCTTAAAGTAAGAATACTGCTCCAATAAATGATTATTCTTAGAAATGAGATATTTGCCAATAATGAAAAGGATTAATCGAAATAATTAAGGCACTAGACAGATCACAGCAGCAATTAGAAATGTTCTTACGTATCAACAAAGACTTACTTTCTGATTAATTTTCTACAATAAAAGAAAAAAATCAGTGGACAATTTTTTTTTTTAATTTTGCATAGAATAATGCTTTCTAATATCTTTTTAAAAAAATAAAACGTATATCACGCCGGGCATTTGGAAGAGATGCGGTGCATTTTTTAAAACTTATTGACATAATGAATTACCTCCCGTTATAATGAATGTCTATTTTTGCGTGATTGGCATCCTGGGTCCGTATTCACCAACCATTCTTAAGAACATTCTTTGTCTTATTCCCCAAGATTTTCAAAATTTGAATGTAACACAACCTCTGATTGGCTAAACCATTCGGTTTAGCCAATCAGAAGTTGCGTTACTTTCAAATTTTGAAAAATTCTGGAGAATAAGACTACGAACGTTCTTAAGAATGGTTGGTGAATACGGACCCTGGTCATTTATAAATCTACCATTTTTCTTCCTCGTCTGTGATTTCCAGATACTTAAGAGGCAACGGACATATTACCGTTAAAAATATAGTATCTCTCTGTCATACTAACCCAGTAGAATATTATAGAGTGTACAAAAAAAGAAACATGCGCAAACCGGTGAACAGGGAAAACTGTCGCGTATGTCCTAAAAGTTTATTATGAATTCGATTGAACTGAACAAATCTGAAACACCGAGAAAGAGAGAGAGAGAGAGAGAGAGAGAGAGAGAGAGAGAGAGGTGGGGAGAGACAGGGCGACATAGAGATAGAGAGAGAGAAGAAAGGGAGAGGAGAGAGGCAGAGACAGACAGAGAGGGAGAGAGATAGAGAAGTGAGAGAGATCAAAACGGGAATTCTGTTTAAGATGCTTGCTCTAGTTTACAACGGATTGACTGGGGGAAAATCTTGCCTTAAAATCACTTAACTGACCTATTAAGCTCAACTCTTTTCATCCCATTCATTTAATCAAGAGTAGTAAAACGAAATAAGACAATAATGAGTTGATCACGGATATTTTTTTTTCAATTGACAAGAGGCTAATACTTTACCAAACGACAAAATTTTGATCTCTTTTGTTGCGTGAAAGCAGCCATAAGCAATAAATCACATGTTGCTCAAACATTGAATTTATCGTTTGTACACGGGAAAACGGGAAAACATTGTGGGAAATGGATAAAATGCTGGTTGCAAGCATTTTCTCCTTTTCCATAATGTTTTCTAAAAACTACTTTCACAGGATGGTAAAAAACACGGAATTGTTTGGTAAAAGATAAAGGAACATAGAAAATTTACACGTTGGGATCGAAGCAATGTCTCGCCCTCACTGTTTCAAATCGCCTTATATGTATTTGAACCACGCTCTGGAAAAAGGGGGGCTTAATGCATCTCTGTGACACACCATACCAATCCAATCATCACAAAATTACTGATCCATAAACTCTATTTTGTCTAAAAAACGACTGAATTATGAGTTAGACTGGTCCTTTGACATGCAGAAAATGTAAAGATAGCAAAAAGTTTCGGCCCATATCAGCCTGCGCGGACTGCGCAGGCTGACAGAAGTCGATATTTTTTGCACATGCATTATGTGCCCTTTTCATAGAGCATGGCCTATCAACATTGTCTGATTGTTTGGGTTTGTTTTTTTTTTTTGATCGGTGTTGTTCTTATCTTTCAATTATAAACTTAATTTCTTTATACACATCCGAGCTATTGTATGCAATTTTCATTTTGCTCAAATTTTGTCGTTTGGTAAAGAGTTAATTTTCTACTAAGATAGGATCAAATGATGTGCCATTGATTTATGCATATCTGAAATCATTTAAAAAAAGAGGACCTTTTTTTCCCCCATGACGTCAGGTTTTTTTTTTCGATATGAACGGACAATATCATGACTGATCTTTGAGACCACACATTCGTAACAATGAAAGATAGGTCATATGGTCGCGGGTCACGTGGTGCGTAACATTTCATCAGCGCTTGTCATCAGGATGTCAACCGAATGTCTCCAACTACCGCATCCGGGGAACTAAAAATATGGCTACCGGCGTATCGGTTTTGGCGAAAATTTAATTAAAAAAGTACTCTCAAGGGAAACGTGCTATTGTCTCACATTTGTTTGAATAGTTTTTGGCATGTTAGCTCTAAAACATTCCTGTTCCCTTTAACGATAGTCAGTTGATTGATTGTATAGCGTTTAACGCCATTTTCAACATTATTTCAGTTATATCGCGGCGGTCAGCGCACCTATCTATGCTTTTCTGGAGTTTCTTTTACCACTGATTTTTTTACGACCCACAACCATCCAGCAATAATTTGGTAAAAGCACAAAACTATTTCTTTTAAGCGAAAGGGTGTATCAGTGCTTCTTTATCAACTTTTAAGACACGACCTCTCTTGTTTTCAGTGGAAAATACCCATTACGAATTTTTATTTTCTTATACACGCACGGGATAAGCATAGGCTAACATCATATATGATGTCAGCTTATATTTCTTTCAGAGGAGTAATTTTTCTTTCATGAAAATTACCCCGTGTGCATGTATTTTTTTGCATATTCTGACTAATCATTGATGACACATTGTTATGTGATAAAAAAAATCTGACATTCGTTAGCTTTTGAGAAAAATTTTACCCAATTCGTCCATAAGAATGTCAATAAAAGTTACCAGAGGCTGGCTTAATAACATTTTTCTAGACTCGTCTAATAAAATGATCTGTTTCATGCTTTTCAGTAGTTTATCGGGAATAATTGTGAATTATGGTTTGATAATTTCACCGTTTCGACCAGTGAATTTGCCAATTGATAAACTCACTGATACGGAAATACCGAGAGCTCCACTGTACTTCGCAAGTCCAAGTAATGAAAGGAATTAGAAGCATGAAATCCATAGAATATTTGTGTTTTTCGGTGGAAGATCCAAATTCATTTCATCGAGTGAACATCATAGTTAATATTTCACTCGTGACTGCGCCACTTGCGAAGATATTACCGATGATGTTCACTCGATGAAACAAATTTCAATCTTTCACCGAAAAAAAATATCCTCTATATCTCAGATCCTTTAAATACAAGAAATGTTGTCTCTCTTTTTAATACATACAAATGAAGCATTTATCAGTTAAGGAGTTACCAATTTATCGAAAAGTAAATCCCAGAAAATTGGTGGATTCAAATCTGATTAACTTCCCACAACTTGCAATGTCAACTTATGATTGTCTGATTTTCTGATTTATCCAACCCCTATGCTGCTTGCACAAAGACGGTGATAGTATAAACATTTTTCCCCATAAAAAAAAAATATTAATTGCTTATTAAATTCTCCCAAGGCAAACTAGTTTACAAGCTAAACGATGGTATTCAAAATATGACAAAAACTATAAGATGACTTCGGAATGATTCGACACTTTGTTTTTTTTTTTTATGATGTATTTAGCGGAAAGAGAGAGAGAGAGAGATAGAGACGGGAAATCAAAGGGACTATTGGAAATTGGAAGCAGAGAAGATAGAGAGAGTGAGAAGAGAGAAAAAGCAACGGTCGCGCATCTGTACGTTAACCCCTTTGTACTTGGACTTCGTTAAGACTTGTTCTGAACTAGAGAAAGTGAAATAAAAAATTGAGTGTCTGTGTCAAAATTGTCATCGTACCAAAAACTGAAGGAAAGCATATGGCGTCATCACTCATTCCGAACCTTTCCCTTTGCCCCGTACTATACATACTAACTATTATTATTATTATCGTTATTATTATTATTATTATTATTATTATTATATCTTTCAATGATGTATTGTTGTTTTCCGAAATTAGAATGTAAAACTCAATCACGTAATGCTATTTTCTAGTTACATTATTTACATGTTTGTTTATTATTCTATATAACTGACAGCGTGCGCTGCACACTTCTCGTTCATTGAATAAAATGTTCTGTTCCGTTCTGTTCTGTGATACTTTTTTATAGTTTAGAAGTACTTGCTTATGCGAAATTTGCTAGAAAAAAAAAAGAAACATTGGGTAACTTTATTGGAATGGATCAATAACAATCGGCACTACAAACTCATTTTTTTTTTTTTCAAACATTAATTACCTATAAACATATGTTCAAAACGCGATTTTTACCCCCTAAATTTCACTGTTCAATATGACTTTAATCTAGTCGAATATGACGTCGTTTACCTCTATAGCATGTTTCAATGACCATGAGGAAGAAGGCTTTTGAAAACATTGTGGAAAAAGGAGAAAATGTTGGTAAGAAGCATTTTCTCCTTTTCCCACAAAGTTTTCTACCTTTTGAAAGACCTTGTGCAGACGAAGTTGAACGCTTTGGAGCAGACTTCTTTTGAAAAAAGAGGTTGCTAATTACATTGGGATTTGTCCATTTGACGTCCTCTAATGCTAATTACATTGGGATTTGTCCATTTGACATCCTCTGATGCTAATTACATTGGGATTTGTCCATTTGACGTCCTCTAATGCTAATTACATTGGGATTTATCCATTTGACGTCCTCTAATGCTAATTACATTGGGATTTGTCCATTTGACGTCCTCTAATGCTCATAGAACGTTACAAAATTGTACCATAAAGATACCTCTTTGCTCGTGTCCAGCCAGTTTTCAGCCAGTTTTAACCCATTTCATCTTTATTTTATGAAACTATAATCATTCTTGTACCTACATCAAATGTTGACCCTGACGGTTACATGGTTGTACAATGAAATGCATTTTTGGAGGCCCTCAAAGAAATCTCTGCTGTCGATTGAGGTTTTGAACCGAAGACAAACCCCTTGAATTTCTTTATCCCTTACACTATATATGAGCCATGCTCTGGCAAAAGGAGGCTTAATGCATCACCAAAATGCATGATACCAAGCAAGTCATTACATAATTATGAATTCATAAAATTCATATTGTCCAACAACTGACCAAATCATGACGTAGATTGGTTCTTTGACATACAGAAAATTTATCAATAGCGAAAAGTTTCGGCCCAGGTCAGCCTGCGCGGACTGCGCAGGCTGACCTGGTTGGATACTTTTTGCAGATGCATTAAGCCCCCCTTTCACAGAGCATGTCTCATATATTTTGATAATTTATCTATGTTTACACAGCTTAGCATTCTACACACTTTCAGGTTTCCACAGCATTTTTTTTTTTTTTGTTTGTTTGGCTGTAAGGACGTATCGTTAAATGTGTGTAAGATAGGAGAAATTCGTAATGGATAGTTTGCATTAAAAACAAGGGAGGTTATATATAAATATAGGATCTGACATGAGTTGGCATTTGAGATCAAAATTTATTAAACGAGCCTTTGGTGATCTTAATAACATTTTTTTTTTTTGTAGATGACTTTAATAAAAGTTTACTTCAGAAGCCAACGTATGTGAGAATTTTTTTTTTTTATTCGTGTAACTATACATCATAAATGGTAGTTCATGGTGTGTAAAACATAGACCTTTACATGTACATGTGTATAGAAATTTACATGAAGCCTATTTGTGTCTTTGTACATTGCGGACGAAAAATAGTTCCAAAGAAACTTGCATATTTTTAATGATCTTGTTTTGAATAAAAATATGTCAAAATTCGTAGCTTTGTCACAATTAGCAATTTTTTACAGCTGATTTCGCAAAGAAATCTGGGTCAGCAATGTGTTAGAAATGAGGCGTACGATTACACAGTGTTGACCAAATACAGCATTATTTGCTGTTCTCAAACTTGTGTAAGATAAGAAAATTCGTAATGTCTGTACAACACTGAAAACAAGGGTATTTATGTGATAGATACTGGCATGTAAAGAGGTCTATCTTTTGTGCATCACCAAGCGACCCATTCTATTTTTTTACTACCCAGAGACAGAAGACATGAAAACATTTATGGAGAAAAAAAAGAAATACTGGGTAACTAACATTTACTCCTGTTCCTGCATTATGTTCTTTTCTTAAAACAAAAAAGGCCGTCATTCGAGCCGCAATGAATTTTCCGTTTGCAAATGCTTTCATTTATGACAGGTCTGAAGTCCTGTTATCTGGTGGGAGGTTAATCTTTGTTTTATTTTATGCTTAACGAAACAATGCAGTGGTTTTACCACCCTCTTGAAGAAGGCATTTGAAAACGTTGTGGGGAAAAGAGAAAATGCTAGTAGTCAGCATTTTCTCTTTTTCCCTCAATGTTTTTGTCCATCCATAGGAAAATCCCACCTAGTAAGCCATCTTCAGTTTTGTCGTCTGCAAAGGGTTTCACTCTGGATGAATCTAGAATTTCCCATTGAGTAAAACTAGATAAAATAAATCTGCAGCACACAACTTTTTAATCCTTCACCACACAATTTTGTGCCATCAATCTCTAGAAAGGAGTCCTATGAAAACATTCTGAAAAAAAAAAAGAAATAGTGGTAACTAGCGTTTTCTCTTTTTCCAACAATGTTTTTTTTTTTACCTTTTATAGAAACTTGCCGTCATTTCAGCTACCTTAAATTTGTTGTATGGATATGCTTTCAGTTTGATAAAATTTTGTCATGTAGTAGAGCATTACACAAGAAAATGAGATGCAGGAAAGGGGAAAAATATGAAACACCAATATGCTGGAGTAGGTACGTGAAATATATGGACGAAAATGTGAAGGGACGACCGTTATGACAAAGCAGACGTAAGGGGAACGACATTGTCGTCTGCTATGTTTTTAATCGAAGAATGTCATTTTATGACATAATAAAACAACAAAAAAAGTTTACAACACAGTTGGACCACCCAAATCCAAAAATTATACGTATCTTGGTTTTGTTTTGTATAAAACCCTTTGGGCGTTATGTGACTCTTTGTCCTGCCTTCGCGGACAGCGTAGATCAACGATCAAACTGCACATTTTGTGCAGTCTGATCTTAGATCTAAACTGTCCGATGTATCTGTTAGATATTCTGCCTGTGACAATATTGAAATTACAATAATTTGTTCTTGTGTACTACCTGAACATTTTCACTACATTAATTTGGCATTTATAGAGTAATACGTCAACCGCAAAGGCTTTTTATAGTCTATTTTTGTATTGCGCTTAATGCTGTTTCGGCATTATTTCGGTAAATGTCGCGGCAACCAGTGTACCCATTCATGCTTTCTTGGGATGTATTTTCCCAGTACTTCGTGCAATATTCTTCCCAAGCCACTGACTGCTTTCCGATGTAACCATCGTCGAATTAATAATCAGCAGTGAGAGAAGAATGGCTCCTGGCTCAATGACCACCAGGGCTCTCTGTAATTATTGGAAAGAAATTGACAGAGCTGGGAATTCGAACCAGCGCCCTCTGGTTACAGATCCTGTATGTAACAGACTGAGCTACCGGGCCCTGCCCTAAGAAGTTGTTACTTACATGTAGGTCTAAAACTAACGGTTAATCATTTTTTTAAGGACGACGAAATTTCATGCATGGTGAAATTGAAGACATTGCAGAAAAAATTATGTATTTATCACATAACTTGCCTTGTTTCAGTGATATATGGCGAGCAACACACGAAAAGGGGCCTTCGGACACATGCGTAAAAGTGTGTCTCTTTCAGAGAAGTGAATCGACGTTTTATTCATGGAAGCTACCTCCTGTGCATGTTTGGATTAAAACCATGCTCTTTGAAAAGGGAGCTTAATGCCTCTGCGAAAAGTATTGACCCAGGTCTGCCTGTGCACTCCGCACAGGCTGACCTGAGCCGAAACTTTTTCGCTATTGGTAATTTTCAGTATGTCAAGGGACCGTTCTACCTCATGTCGGTTGTGTAAAAAGTGGCTTTTATGGATCCATAGTTATGCGATGGCTTGGTTGGTATCATGGATTACGGAGATGCATTAAGCCCGCTTTTGCCAGAGCATGGCTCATATGCATAATTTGACGTTTGAATCTCGAGATATCTTAATGTGATAAAAAGAATCTGACATTCGTTATTTTGTTTTTATATAAAACTCGCCCACAAAAATGTTATTAAGCTCGACGAGGGCTCCCTGAACAGAAACTTTTTCTGGACTCGTTTAAGATCGGATCCTATGTATGTGGCTCTAAAATAGGATTTATCTTAGTAAGGGTAGAGAAATTTGTGGGTAAAAAAGAAAATGTTGGTCAGTGAGGTCACATCGATGTTTTATGGCGGACAGTGTAGACCAAAGGTCAGAATGCACATGACATGTGTAATTCTTGATGAACAATGTATTACAGTTGCCTTTTTGTTCTTATTTAATCACTTACTTGATTTTAAATTCCATTTGGATTAACCCTGTACCAGATGGCATATTTTCTTAGGCTTATTGATATTGAAAGCATTTGCAGGCAACAGAATTTATACATGGCTAAAGAATGGGATTTGTTATTTACAGGGAATGAAACATTGTTGAAGAGGTGAAAATGCTGGTTACCAGCATTTTCTCCTCTTCCGACAATGTTTTCAAAATAATCTTTCCTTGGGGTCGTCAAAACAATGGATTGTTTGTTAACCCTTTCCCAAACAAGCCCTGGTTTTCACGTGTCTGCAGTACAAGTCTTTTGAAAACACAGTGGGAAAAGGAGAAATTGCTCGTAACGAGCAATTTCTCCTTTTCCCTCAGTGATTTCTACCCTTTTTGATAACTTTCTGCCATTTTCATCAAATTTAAAATTGTCGTCTGCAAACTCTTTCAATTTGGACCAGTCCAAAATTTGTCGTTTGGGAAGGGTTAAAGGACTAAACAGCAATAACAAAGTGTTTCTGCTGGCGGGAAATAGGTCTAATGTGTTTAATTAGCATGTTAAGGGTTAGTAATCTGCAGTGAATCGTGAAAGAGGCAAAAGACAAACGAGGTTACCGTCATGAAATGAGAACCTTTGCCCTTTTTTCTTCATTTACATAATGCTTCTTTTTTCGAGATAGTTTTAATTTCTGTCCGTCAGTGGTGCAAAAAGTCTTATTCATACCGTAATTAGTTTTGAGCCAGTCCACAGTGACAAATGGTAAAGACAAAAGACAGGGGGCGTTACAGTTATCAAATGAGAACCTTCTGCTTTTCTTGTTAGTAATTGCTCCTTTTCTCGCAGTGTTTTACTTTTGGTTTTTTTTTTTATCTCTAAGCTGCAGTGGCGCAAACAGTCTTATTTCTTTGGCAAATATTTCAAAAACTCTTCGCAGTGAAACACAGTAGGACCAGTAGGAACAGGAGAAACGACGTTACGTGTATCAAATGAGATTCTTCTCCCTTTTTTGGCATTAGCATATTGTTCCTTTTCTCACAATGATTTTCGTTTTCTTTTTATCTCTCTACTGCAGTGACGCATACACTTCTTATTTCTATATCAATTCGTTTAACCCTTATCCTGGTAAATAAGAGAAATGAAACATTCAAACTGATTGTAAACCCCCAATTTTTTCTATTTCAAAGGTATTTGGAGGGGGATATCTCCTTATCGGACAGTGTAGATCCAAGATCAGACTGCACGTTCTGGTGCAGTCTGATCTTGATCTACACTGTCCGCAAAGGTCATTGGGTCGCGCTTGGCAGCCTAAGGGTTAAAACCAATCCACAGTAAAGAGTGATAGACACGGGGGAAACAACATAACGATTATCAAATAAGAAACTTCTCCCTTTCTAGTCAGCAATTGTTCCTGTTCTCACTATGTTTTTCCCCAATCTCTGTTCCGCAGTGAGACGAAAAAATCTTATTACTGTCGTAATTAGTTTTAAAAACAGTTCGCAGTGAAGCGTGATAGAGGGACAAGATAAATTGTGGTTTCGCCGTTACCAAATGAGAACCTTCGCCCCCTTTTCTTGTTTTCTTGCTTCAGCAATTTGTCATTTTGTGTCATCTTTGTTTTTTATACATATATGAGTCAGAGCCGCGGTCTGGCAAATGAGGGTTAAATGCACCTATGTGATGCATTATACCAAGGAGGTCAACAAATAATCATGGACCCATAAAATTGTCTAACAACCGACTGCAGCAGGAGATGAGTATGGTCCTTGGACATACAGAAAATTTACGAAGAACAAAAACTACCGACTAATGTCAGCTTGCGCGGACTAAGCTGGCTGATATGACTTGATACTTTTTGCAGATGCATTAAGCCCCCCCCCCCCCCGGCTTATTATAGTTTTGATCTTCATTTTTTTTTTTTTTTTTTGGACATGTATTCTATTTCTTTTTTGTTTTACCTTCGTTTTATTTATTTATTTATTTATCTATTTATTTATTTATTTATTTATTTATTTATTTATTTATTATCTATTCATTCATTCATTCATCCGTTCGTTCGTTCGTTCGTTCGTTCGTTCCTTCCTTCCTTCCTTCCTTCATTCATTCATTCATTCATTCATTCATTCGTTCATTCATTCATTCATTTATTTATCTATCAATTAGTTCACCAGTAAATGAGTAAATCTAATCCATAAGATATCAATCCGTATGCTCATAGCTACCGATTAACTGTTTCAGCGGCAAATAAATAAACTCGACTTCTTTTGACAGCTGAAAATACAATTCACTTAAACGAAGAAAGATTTTTATCGTATAGGCTTGACTAAACAAGCGGATGGTATAGATCAAAGATCAGACTGCACGTTCTGTGCAGTCTGATCTTGATCTATGCCATCCGCAAAAGTTCCTGTTTTCGCCTGAAAGGGTTAAACGACATTTTTACCAAACGACAAAATTTTGGACCTGACCAAAGTGAAAGCATTTACAGACGACATGTTTAATGTTGTTAAAATGAGGATTTCTCTCTTTGATAGGGTAGAAAACATTGTGGGAAAAGAAGAAAATGCTGATTACCAGCATTTTCCCCTTTTCCCACAATGTTTTCATAAGCCTTCTTTTGTAGGGTCGTTAAAAGTCGGGATTGTGTGGTATAGAGTTCAAGATTCAAAGTAGCCTCTATGCTAATCGGCTCGAATCAAAAATGTGGAGCATCCGTCCTTTCACGCACAATAAAAACTGCGCTATTTTCCAAGAACAAAATCTATTTATATTCTGTGAATAAATTGACTCAGTGGACTCAAAAGATAATTGTCTTTGTCTTAATTTACACTCTCAGAGCAAAATGAAATTACTCGTAATAATTCAATACTCTTAATTTACGGATAATTCGAAGTAAATTCTTGCAATTTCTTCTCTCTCCTTGTAATAAGTTAAGTGCTTAAGTACCCTTTTGCGTGCACCTCTCTCTCTCACGCCCTCTCTCTCTCTTTCTCTCTCTCTCACCCGTTCATCCCCCTTCTATCTCTCTCCTTCTGCTTTTCTTTCTATCTCTCTACCTTTCTATTTTATTCCTCTCTCACTCCCTTCTTCCTCTCCTTTTATCTTTCTTTCTTTCCTTCTTTCTTTCTTTCTTTCTTCCTTTCTTTCCCGCTCTTCTTTTCTCTCTTTCACTATTTTTCACAGCCTCTCTCTTTCTGTCCATTTATCTTTATATCTGCCTCGCTCTCTCATAACTAAACCGTCATAACGCGATCAACCGCTATAAACCGTACTCACATCAAACCGAGTTTCTTCTGCCTCTAGATCTGCTATAATTACGCATGAGCCGTGCTCTGCAAAAAGTATCGACCCATGTCAGCCTGCGTTATCCGCGCAGGCTGACCTGAATCGATACTTATTGCTACTGGTCAATTTTCCGCATGTCAAAGGACGAATCTACCTCATGATTCAGTTGGTTATTATACAAAATGCAGTTTATAGCTCCACATAAATGTAATCACTTGCTTGGTAGAATGGATCATGAGAATGCATTAAACCCCCTTTTGCCAGAGCGCGGCCCATTTACAAATACATATTTTTTAGGGCTTATCTGTTCACGAGCCGTTTGCCGTGGGATTATCTTACATCGATCGACAGACAATAGGCCTCCCCACCATCAGTCTACATTGACTTCCCTCGGTGTGATCAACACTGAACCATAGTTCAAACGGAGATTCGCTTTTGATAGAGATTTAACTCTGTACCAAACATTCGGGTCATGTAACCGTACCATGAAGAATAAAGCTTTTGAAAACATTGTAGGAAAAGGAGAAAATGCTGGTAACCAGCATTTTCTCCTTTTCCCACAATGTTTTCTATCCCAGGCATATCCCATACTTTTAGGCGTATGAAAGTTTCTCGTCTGTAAAAGTTCCCAATTTTGCACGTCTAAAATGCTGATGTCTTGTAAAGGGAGAGCTCTTTTAGTGCCAAATATAACATAAACACGGCTTATTTCGACGGCTGAAAATATAATCCACTGAAAATCAAAAATATTTTTTGTTTGTTTGTTTGTTTTTATATTAAAGGCACAAATAGTGGACGATATGCACGTCCTGGGCAGCCTGATCTTGATCTGTACCGTCCGGAATCGTGTTAGATATCAATAGTTTACTTTTTTTTTAAATCCTCCGCAATTTTGGTTTGTTTACTTGTCTGATTGATATTTCAGACCGTTTTTAACGTCATTTCAGTCATATCGCTGTGGCCATTAGTAGATAAGATAATGCTCTATCTGGCTCATACCCCCTCTTAATCCTCATCTTAACCCTCACCGATCTAGCTCACCCCCTCATCCCCCCTCATCCCCCTTATGCAACAAAAAAAGCATAGATCCAGTTCTATCTTAACCCTCACCAAAAAAATTTCATGTAACACGCACGCCCTCTAAGCCGCATGCTCATAAAATTATCACCCTCATAAAATTATCACCCTCATAAAATTAACAAAACCAATAGGTGAAGCATTCATAATTAAATCAAACAAACCTCTATCTTAATCCTTTTACCTTTAATTCAATTATTATAACACATCAACCCCTCACCCACTAACTGAAAAATTTTCGAAAAAAAAAAAAATTTCATCATCTCATTGCTTCAGTTACTGAGTCACTGATTCATTCGAGTCACTGATTCATTCGAGTCACTGATTCATTCGAGTCAATGATTCATTCGAGTCACTAATTCACTGATTCATTCGAGTCACTGATTCACTCGAGTCACTGAGTTGCTCAAGACAAACCCCCCCATCAACCAAGCGCATCATTACATCATTGCTTCAGTTACTGAGTTACTGAGTAAGTGGGTTAGCCGAGTGACTGAGTTAGCCGGTGGATAAAAAAAAAAAAAAAAAAAAAAATTTTATCTTGATGTTTATAAAATTTGAGTTTAAGTATTTAAATTAGTATATGGATTGTGTGAAGATGAATCACAGCAGAGGAAAAACAGTTGGATCAGTTAGAGCCAGAAGAAAGGGGATGACCCACTTAACATTTACAAGAGACAACACTTTGATAAAAGAATTAAAGGTGGAAGACTATGAAGACTTATTCAAGTGTCTGGGAAAACATATTACAGAGGTATTAACAAATGAACTACATAACAAACCATTGGAGCGAGCACTAGATTTTCTTAATCTTAAAAAAGTAAAAGATGAAGATAGAAATTTAAAAATGAAAATGATTATACAAGAATACTTCAACGAGGAAATTCAAACAGCCCAAGAGATGATAAAAAAATATTTAAAAAAATTATCTAAAGGCCATCGAAGAGGTCTGTTACTTCTTAGAAGAGATATATTTCAAATCTTTGATAAACTTAGAGTTGTACAAGACATCATAGAAAGAAAAGAAATTTGCCCTAATCGTTAAAAAAAAATTTTTTTTTTTTATAAAATTTTAATTTTTTATTCCTTTGATAGAAATAAAAAATTGATTTTAAGTATAAAAACACCAGGAAACTATAAGTACATCAAATATGTATGCAAGACCAAAAGCAGTTGGAATAACAAAATGCGGCGTTGTCTTTCAACCAGGGAAAACCTGTGACAGAGAAACCCCCATACCACACTATAAAGACATTGCTAGAGATGTATTGGGAAAAATAAGAGAACACCTTTACAATGATAATAATCACATTTCAAACGGTAGATTATATATGGCATTACAGTTTTTAAAAGAAAAAATAGTAAAAGGAGAAGATAGAAACGAGAGAATGAAAATAATAATTCTAACAAAACTTAAAGGATGTTATGAAGAAATTGAAAAGCTGATTACAACACACGAAAAGAAAATGAAAGATAATAAACGAAAAGGAATCATTTCATTAAGACAACAAATATACAACAATGTTGATATTATACGGGGAGTTTATGATCTTCTTAGATCGAGAGTTGAGTATGCAAATAATTTATAAGCTTATAAAATCTAAAATTAGATTTTATAAACACTACATGAGTGACATAATAGGTTAAAGAACCGACGATATATAAAAAATATGGAAAAAATAAATGAAGATAAAGAAGCAAGTAAAACTGTAGAAGATAAATGGGAAATAGATGAATTCCTATCAAGAGCATCTATAGATATTAGAGATAGTTATGATTTATTTAAAGAAATGACAAACAGAGCAAGTGTAGCATTTTCCACAGAGGATAAAGAATATGAACATGTAGTAGATGTGATAAAAAAATATAGAGAACTAGAAAAGTTTTATGAAGAAATAAATTGTTATACTTACTACCTAACCCATAGTATACACGATGGTGTAATGCAAGATTGGTTTGATAAAAAATGTGAATTTGCAGACGAATGTTTCTATCTAGATCATCTAATAAACATTAATAGCAGTGATAACGAAGATGAAGACTATAATCCCTTTTCAACAGATGCTCGCATATCTGAAATGGAAGATCAGTTTTTCGAAGCTTATAATTATTTTAAAAGAGAAACCCTAGCTGGTATAAGAACATATTTAGAAAAGAAAGGGGAAGAAATTTATAAAAAACTAGAAAATCTTTTGTTGAAAGAGAAAGAGGGTATCACGGTAGAAGAACAACAGTTGAAAGCTGTGGTAGAAGAAGAATATAAAAAAATTAGAGAAGACATCATGGATGAAATAGAAGAAATAGATTATTAAACAAAAATTTTCATAAAATAAAATGCTAGAACTAGAGCCAGATTTCAAGCAAAAGCTAAGTGACTTACTTAAGGATAAATCAAATATTTATCCTATAAACACGAACAAAATCAATTACACAAATGGAACCGGTCTAATGCCCTATAAAAATCCAAGATGGTTTAGTGATATATACTACTACTGCAGTAAAATGTTTTATGAACAACCTAAAGAAGATACTTTAAACATAACATTTTATGCTGGTGGTAACAACATACGTGTTAAACATTGTTTTTGCAGTAAAGATTTAACCAATTTACTATCTCTCTTTAAAGAAAGATTTATAGATTGTCCACACGAACATCAATTTCTAGAAAGTTGTATTAATGAAATTGAAGAATATAGCATAAACTTTAAGTTTCTATAAATATTTAACCCAGTAAAGGGTTATATATTTTTACAAGTCTAATTCTATCAATATTGTTAAATATGCATTTTTAGCATTTGGATTGTTTCTCTTTGTTATAAAGTTAATAACATCACATTGCTCCACCTCTAAAGGTTTAGGAAAAACTGTACAACTACAACCTTCTCCTTTCTTTTTTATTATGGAGTAGTTAGGTTGTTCAACTCCATTTATAACAATATTAACTTTTGACTCTTCTCTTAGAGCACCGGCTCCTTTAACAGCCATTAAAGTTCCTCTTATAATTCTACCAGGAGCAGACATACAATAACCTCCTAACCCATGACTTTCTCCACTGCCTCCATTACCAAAAGCAAACTCATAACTACCACTTGTTAATGGACCTTGTTCCTCAGCATGCACGCTTATAATAGGTTTAGGACCTATGAGAGAAGGAAGTGATACTTTTCCATCCACGTAAGATTTTGTTGCTAAGTCTCTTTCTTCTACAGGAGCCCCAGCATTTTTTATATTAAAACCTTGAAAATCTACATCAGATATTGCTGTAAAACTTCCATCAGGATTTTTTACAATGGCCCCTCCATTATCAACATAATTTTTATTAGCGGCAGCATCACGATCTGTAGGATTCGGCAATCCAGTAAGTGGGTGAGTGTTCATATCTATTTTACCAGTTGCTAAAAAAGTACCATATCGGTTTTTTGTTAAAGCATTATTGCCTGCAGTTATTGCTTCAACAGCGGTGTCCACATAATGCTTATTCGCTACCTGACGAGTTTCTATAGGTGAACCAACATTGTTAATCCTAAATCCATCCATAGAAATATCTCCTCTTGCTGTACCATCTGCCCCCAAAACAAAAGCACTTTCAGCAGCATCTACATATTTTTTATTAGCAGCTTCACTCAGTTCCTCAGGGTCCGCTATATTTTTTATTTTATTAAAACCCATATTTAAATATCCTGTCATATGATATCCTCCATTTTCATCTAACAGCCCAGCGTTTGCATCAACATAACTCTTAGTAGCAACATCCTGTGGATTTACTGGATTACTAACCCTCGTTAGTGTGTTTCCATTCATATTTATAGAACCAGCAGCGGGGGTAGTTCCATCTTTACGTAAAAAATTATTTGAGATATAAGCAAGTGATACACCATCACTGCTTGTTTTTACTTCATCCATTCTTCCAAATTTATCAACAGGCATTTTTAATATTGCTAAAAAAGTTTATTTAAAATATCTTGAAATTTATTACCCAAGCACAATTCTTTAAGAATATATAAACATAAATGTCCACAAAATACTTCACCTGCTTGTTGTATTTGATCCGTATTGTAATGTAATGGACTTTTTAAATAATCTATAATTTCGAGAGGCGGTTGAATACCATAACTATCAAAATAAATTTTTTTCTTTCCATCTTTAAACCATGCAACCCAATGAGTACCAGGTCCGCCCACGTCATCAAGATTAAATATACCACATTCTTTATTTCTTACTTTTTTAGGTAGGGTATCTCTTAAAAATATTCCTCTAAAATTTTTTATTTTTAATTTTTTTGCTGCATCCTCAAGCTCAAAATTGCTTAAAGGTTTATTTGGTAAAGTTATTTTATCAACTAAAATATTCTCCATTTTTATATACTTAAATATTTACAATAGCACTATTATCAACCCACGAATTAAACTCATCAGAATAACCTTTCCACTTTACAAGAGATTTCTTTTTACCTTTTTTAATAATCTTTTCTATTCTATACACCTCTTGGCTCGTTTTTTGTAGTTCAGGTTCATAAAAGTTACCTTTTATTTCTTCACCATTTAAATCTTCAATCTTATACGTTATAGGTGTTGTATGTTTTACTTCTGTAACTGTAAAAACCTCTTCAGTCCATCTCGTTGTATAACCTTTTTCAAAAGTCTTTTTCTTTTTACTTATCCTTACTTTGTCTCCAACAGAAAACTTCGGTTTGATATCCTCCTTTACTTGATCATAATCAGGATATAATGTTGTCCAAACTTTATTTTTATTCTTCTTCTTACTTGCTTCAATTGGTGTCATCTTAATAGATGAATGCATCGTGTTGTTGTATTCCTTAACAAGATTTTGTAATACATCAATATATACATTTGTTGAGTGAGCAGAGAAATACTTCCACATTTTTTCTTTCATTGTTCTAATCCATCTCTCAACAACGCTTGATTTTTCTTCATTTTCAGTAGAATACAATTCAACCAAATCTTTAACATCTTTGTTATAAAACTCTTTACCTTTATCCACCCACATTTTCTCTGGTTTTCTTTCCTTAAAAATACTTTTCAGTGCAACAGAAACAGATTTTCCTGTTTTATCCTTTAATGGTATAAGCCATCCATATTTTGAAAAGATATCAATGACAGCAAGAAGAAATTTTACTCCACGATTTAGTTTAGAAAATGCTTGCATATCTACTAAATCAGCAGCCCATATCCTATCGATACCATTTACTCTAACTCTTCTCTTCTTAAATTTTCTTTTTACAGGTTTATGTAATTCTTCTGCTAGTGAATATTTTTTTTTTTACTCATTCCCATACCAAATCTTTTCTTTGTTCCTATCAATGAGGAAACCAATCCTCTTTCCATTCTTTCCTTAATAGTAGGATTATAGATACCTTTTAACTCTTTAAGCATATTAGCATCACATACATCATTACGTGTTTTAGTATCATTATGCTTAAGATAACAAATATCATGATGATAAGCTGCTTTATCAACACGATTTACTGGCTTTGACCAATCTTTAGGTGTTAAATCAGGATTTAATCTTCTCTTTAACTTAGTGCCTGGGCCTGTAAAGTTATGCCCTGGTAAGTGCATTTCAACAGGTAAGTTATTGATTGCTTTGTTTAACAATGAACCACCTTCTTGTTGTTTAATAAATTGTGTTTTTGTTGTACCACAATTAACACATTTTCCTCGTACCATATTTCTACCATTTTTACTTACTACATATTTTATATCAGTAGTATCAGTTTCCTCTTTACATTTAACGCAATACATTTTTTTTATATTAAAAAAATTATATTTTAATATAAAATATGGATATTGTTAATTTATCTTGGAATGAAACATTAGCAAAAAGATTTAATCATCCCCTTTTACCTAGGAGTATCAGAGGTTTAATAGTAGGTAAATCAGGATGTGGTAAAACTACACTTTTACTTAACCTTTTGTTAAGACCTGATTGGTTAGATTATAGTAACTTATACGTTTTTGGTAAAAGTTTGTTTCAACCAGAATATCGAATACTAAAAAAAGCTTTTGAAGAAAAAATACCAAAAGAATACATATTAAGGTTGTTTTCAATTAAAGATGAAGTTCAAAACCGAGATATTTCACCTACAGCACTAGTTGAAGAATGGGCAAAAACAATTAAGGAAAAATCTGATATCAATTGTGAATTTTATGAATATGCTAGTGATGTTCCTGATCCAAGAGATTTAAATGCATCAAATAAAAACTTAATGATATTTGATGACTTACTTTTAGAAAGACAAAACAAGTGTGAAAACTATTATGTGCGGGGTAGACATAGTAACGCAGATTGTTTTTATCTAGCACAAAACTATTTTAGACTACCTCGTCAAACTATTAGAGAAAATGCAAACTTAATATGCTTGTTTAGACAAGACTTAAAAAATCTTAATCATATTTATAGTGATCATGTAGGAGATGATATGACTAAAACAGAGTTTATTAATTTTTGTAAAAAGTGTTGGGAACAGCCTCATGGATTCGTAGTGTTAGATTTAACTAAGAACCCTAATGATGGTAAATATAGATGTGGATTTGATAACGTTTATATACCACGAGATTATAAATATTATTATTAAAAATATATTTTTCATTTAAAAATATATTTTACAAATTAATAAAAATGGAAATAGAATTACTTGAAAAGATAGTAAAAAACACTAATCATAAAACTTCATTTCAAATTATCGTAAGCGATAACAAAACAGAGATTAGAACAAGATTTACTCCTCCTCTTTTATTAGAAAAAGATAAAGAATATGAAATAGCATTGGTTAATCTTGAAACTTACTATTCATTTCCTAATATTGATGCAAGCAATAACATTTTTGTTTATACACCAGATAATGGTACGTCATGGATAAAAATAAGAATACCTGAAGGAAGTTATGATCTAGTTGATATTAATGATGTAATTCAACAAGAAATGAGAAAAAAGGGTCATTATGATGCTGTTAATGAAGAATATTATATTAGCATCTCAGCAAATACTAATACTTTAAAGTCTATTCTTGTTGTAGAAAATGGATATCAGATTGATTTTAACCAACAAAATTCTATTGCTAAAGTATTAGGGTTCTCTCGTGCTAAATATGAACAAGGATTTCATGAATCAGAAAATGTAGTAAATATTCTTAGTATTAATAGCTTACTAGTTAATATAGATTTAATTTCAGGTAGTTATGTTAACGGTTCACAAAGAAATACAATTTATAGTTTTTTTCCAAATGTATCACCAGGATATAAAATAATAGAAAATCCAGTTAATTTAGTTTACCTTCCATTAACATTAAATGAAATACATAATCTTAATGTGTCTATTACTGACCAAGATGGAACATTACTCAATCTTAGAGGGGAAAATTTAACAATTAGATTTCATATAAGAGAAGCAAGATAAATATAAAAATGACGAACTATATTAACGCTAAAATAAATATATCAGACGGACAAAAGGAAAAAATTTTACATTCTTTTAGAAACAAAGCTCCAGCTAGTATTCGTTTAAAGCATGAGGATATTCATGGTAATGATGTAATAGCATTAACCAAACCACAAGTAAATAAACTTACAAAAGCTTATAAAGGTGGTAAGGGGGCAACGTTTAGAATGTCAACTAAACAACTTAAGCATAATATGAAAGTAGAAGGAGGATTTTTACCTCTATTAGCAGGATTAGCTTCATCAGTTCTACCTACATTAGCAAGGACCGTTTTACCTGCTTTGGGAGTTGGTGCACTATCTGGGTTAGCATCTTCAGGAGTTCAAAAAGCAATGGGTAATGGTCTATATCTTAAGAAAGGTGGTTGCATCTGTCAAGTAGAAACTGATGGTAAAGGTTTATTTCTTGGTCCAGCTAAAGGTAAAGGATTAAGTTCCGTTGGTGATGGATTGTATTTAAAACAAGGTGGTAAAATTTATGATGGAAAAGGTCTTCTTTTAGGGCCTAATAGTCCATTTGCTAATATTCCTATATTAGGTGCAATATTGTAAATTAAAAAATATGAATGTGCATAAATTTGGAAATGGAAAACATAAAATAGTTCAACCAAAAACTATTTTTTGGAAACCTGTAGAAGTTAAGTATCCAGCTAAAAAAGTAAATTCTGTTACATGGGATGTTTTTACTCAACAACCGTTAGTAATAGAAGGAGGACAAACGAAGACGATAGCCTTAGGTATGGGCTTCAATATGAGTAAAGGTTTTGTTTTAGCTTCTCTATCTTATAATCTTAAACTCAATCAATTATCTATTACAAATGAAGTTACATTAGAAGAGATGGATGACATGGTTGCAACAATTACAAACAACTCTGGTAAAATAAAAAAAATGCAAGAAAACACCTTTTTGTGTCGTCTTTATTATTCTATTTAAAAATAAGTTGCTGTTAATAAAATGGAACTAAAAGAAAAGATTTATCCAGAGCTACCAGAAGCACGAAATATACCAAATGCACCATCATTAGAGCCAGTAATAACTGCAAGAGATAACGGTCAATCATTCAGGTTACAAAAGATATCAGAAATTCAGACTTTTCTAGAAAATGAAGTTAGGGAAAGAGAGCAACTAAGTAAAAAATACATGAAGATTAGTAAGAATGTTGACAATGTAGAAGCTGGACTAACCGTTATAGCACTAGGCGCAGGAGCAGGGGGAATCGCTTTACTATCAACCGTAGTAGCGATACCTGCAACTATGGTTCTAGAAGGCTGTGCTTTAGTTGTTGGGTTAGCCGCTTTAGTAGGTAAGTTTGTGGTTAGAAGAAGCAGAACAAAATCTGAAAAACATCTTCAGATTAAAATGTTGGCAGATTCAAAGCTAAACACACTACTTACACATATATCAAAAGCAATAACGGACAACAAAATAGATCATTCAGAATTTACTTTAATTATGGAAGAATTGGAAAAATACAAACAAATGAAGGAAGAAATTAGAAGTAAAACAAAGAAAAAAAGCAAGCTAGAGGAATCGGAGAGTTTAATAGAGAAGGGACGAATAGAAGCACGGGAGGAATTCAGGAGACTTGTAGAAAGGCATTCAAATTAAAACTAAAACCGCCTAAGTTTAAGTGTTCTTGTGCATGTGAGATAGACAATACAAATTAAATATTTTTTTTACTTTTAAAAAAATGTCATTTTTAAAGATAAAAGACCCTTTAAAAAGGGAACAAACAGTAAAAGAATTTGTTGATTTAAAGAAAAGAATAAAAGATAGTAATCTTGCAGAAAGAACAGGAAGATTAAGGTATCAACAACAGCTCTCTAGGTTTTTTAAACCTGTTACAGAATCACAAAAACAAACAGCAATTGATATTACAGGAGAAATAGGTCCTATTAAAAGAGGAATAAAAAGATTGGAAAATATTATTAATTTAAAAGGTTTTCCTTCCGTATTAGCATATGATTTTGAAAAATTAGATAGTGATGAAATAGGTGAAGTATTAACAGAAAGTGATGAAAAAGGTATGAAGAGACCAAATTTTCTTGGAGAAATTGCAAAAAATCAGTTAAAAAGATATGATGATAAAGATAAAGTTGATACAACGTTTGGGTTTTATGAAAAGGATGGATCAATATATATTGGTGATAAAGAAGTTAATTTTATGGGTGATGCCTTTGTGTTAGTTGGTGAACAAGATTATGAAACTGATACATCTGGTTTGTGGGAATTAATTATTGCTAAAGACCCAGACAAAACAAAATATGATAACAACGATTTAGATAATTATAGGGACATAATGATACAATCCAATGCTCTTTATCGCAATAACAATCCATTAGAAACCAGGCATAAATCCGCTAGAGGGATGCCAAAGTGGAAAAAAATACTTAGTAAAATTTGGGATATAACAGGAAGTGGAATTACGGTAATCCCATCTGATCCTAATGCACTATTAGAAAGATTAGACCTCTTAATGGCAAGTAAAAAAGCTGGTCATACAGGTGTAAGAAATGAGCTTATAAGTATTTGTGATGAATTAAGAAGACAACATGTTTTAAATACAAAAACTTATAAAAAATTAATGTCTATAATATAAAAATGATTACATCACAAAAGAGAGGATTTAAAAGAAGTTATGCATATGGAGGGGCAGGAATATTTGATACTTTAACCAATTTTCTTACAAAATTATTTACAAGCAGCGCAGCTAAACAAATTGCATCTTCAGCAGTTGATGTTGGTAAGAGCGTAGCTAAGGAAGGAGCAAAGAAAGCATTAGAGGTTGGAAAAACGGCAGCAATTGATGCAGGTAAAAAGTTAGTTCAAAAGGCTTTAACACCAAAATCTAAAAAGATTATAGAAAAATATGCTCAAAAGCCTACCACAACTACTCAACCTGCGATGGAAAATATTAATGCTTTAATAGATGGTAGTGCCATTGCTATTCAAGATTTAGTTAAGAAATTAAATAGTAAGGGTTCCGGAGTTAAAGTATTATAAATTAAAGCTAAGTTAAGTAAAATATTACATTAAATAAAAAGAATGACTAATCTAAAATTTAATTTAACGCATTATGAAAAATACAATACAAAAAAGGTTAGTATCCTTTATGCTAATTTAAAACTTGATGAAGATTGTGAAGTAATAGATAGCAGTGATACAAATTATGATTATAAAAAGATTGCTTTAAAATTGTCACCTGAAAAAGCTGATATCATTAAGGAATTTGAAGAAGATATAAATCAATATCTAAAAAAAAATAATATGTCTAAGGTAACCATACTTTACGGAAATAGAATTTATCTAAAAATGAAAAAAAACCTTTCAGTAGAAAAAATAAAAAATATTAAACTTAAGGGTGTGTATGTAGATGATGAAAACAAGTCATTCCCTCAACTATGGGCAAATTAGTTAAACAATTATAATTTGACTTAAAATTATAATTGCATATAATAAAAATGGATATTTTAAATATTAAAGCGCCAATTTTAAAAGACGATAGTATTAATGAATATGAATACTATGAATATCAACCTATTACAGGAACCAATCTAAACAACCCTGGAGGAAATATTAGGATTGATATTGAAACACAAGATATTTTTTATCATCCTTCAGAGTCATATTTACAAATTATGGGAAAATTAGAAAAAAATGTGGTCCCCGTCGGTGCTGCAAACAGAGATTATGGAGCGGCTGATAGAATTACCTTAATAAATAATGGGATGATGTATTTATTTAAAAATATTAGATATCAACTTAGTGGTCAAGAGATAGAAAACATTAATTATCCTGGTCAAACTACCACAATGTTAGGACTGTTAAAATACCCTGATGACTTTTCTAAATCACAGGGATTAAATCAACTCTGGTACAAAGATAATGATGATACTAACAATCCAACTACAAATTTAGGTTTTAGAGCTAGACGATCTATGATTTTTAGTTCAGATCCAGTTGGAACCTTTAGTTTTAGGATACCTTTGAAACATATATTTGGTTTTTGTGAAGATTACAACAAAGTTTTATATGGTATGAAACAAACCCTTACTTTAACAAGAAATAATAATAATGACGCAATTTTTAGACAAGCTGCTATTGATATCGGAAGAGTGGAATTATCTAAAGTATCTTGGTTTATTCCTCATGTTGAACCGGAAGATGGAAATAGGATGGAACTTTATAAATTTATTGAGAAGAAAGAAAAATTCCCAGTTGGGTATAGAATGATACAAAGTGATAATATTATGGTTCCACAAGCAATAAGTTTTACTTGGAGGTTATCATCTAAATCATCTCCTGAGGTACCACGATTCTTAATTATTGGTTTTCAAACTGACAAAAGTAATCAACAAATTCAAAACCCGGCTGTGTTTGATAACATAGATGTGAGAAATATTTATGTAATGTTAGGTTCTAAAAAATATCCTATATATGATCATGATATAAATTTTACTCAAAATCATTTTAGTAGAATATATGGTGAGGCATCCACGTTTAGAAAAAAGTTTTTTAACATGGATGAATTGGTATCTAACCCTAATTTTACCCCATTAGAATTTAAAGATTATTTTCCTTTGTTTGTGTTTGATATGACAAAACAAAGTGAAAGACTTAAGTATTCTGTTACCGATATACATGTTAAAGCAACATTTGGTGCTGCTCCTAACGCAAATACACAAGCATATGCTGTTTTACTTAGTGATAGGTTAATTAACTTTCAGAGTGATGGGAATAAGATGAGTGTAGTGTATTAAGTAATTTTTTACTTAAATAAAATGAAAAAGATTGCTGATTTTAAGAAAATATTAACAGATAACAATATTAAGTGGTATTCCTATTGGAACAAGAAAAAGTATATTGATGTGTTAAAAAAACATGGTTTGTATCCTGAAGAGGAAGAAAAAAAATTTTTAAAAAAAATTCCTAATTATGAAAGATTAAAGGATATTGCTAAAAACCCAAAGAGGGTTACCTTAAAGGATGTTGAAACTGAAGAGGTGAAAGAGTTTCCATCGATTTACAAGGCTTCTAAGTATATAGATAGATGCCCTCAAACGATTGAAAACTGGAATGGTAGAGTATGGAATGGTAAATATAGAATTGATATTCTTTAATTTTATTATTTATGAAAAAAATAATAAAATTTGACTTAAGGAAAGAAATTTATATTTAAAAAAAATGGATCGTCAATTTGATAGATACAATGTAGATGGATTAAGAAATTTAGCAAGGGAAAGGGGATTAAGAAGATACTCAAGGCTTAGACGTGATGAACTAATAACTCTTTTGATTAATACGGGACCCTCAATATTAGATAGAGACATAGATACTATTGATGCACCAATATTACAACCAACGCCCTATATACCACCAAGACAAAGACCAACCAGTCAACAAACTACTTCAGTTAATGATTTGATAAGGAGTTTAGAAAATGTAAGAGTAGAACAACCAAGTATAACGCCAGAACTTAATGCTTTAAAAAATAAATTAAAAAGTATATATGATGAAGAAAGAGAGGAAAAAATAAAAATAATACAAAATAGATCAGCCTTAGTTAATTATGCAACTGAACATAAAATAGACGGTATACCTGTTAAGTCATTACAAGAGTTTTTAATGCTTACAAGACCGACAATTGAAAATCTTTTAAGAAGCATGCTTAGTCATAAAGTAAAATTAAATATTCAATGTTTTATGAGAAAAGGAGAAAATAATAATGAACAAAGAGTAGTAGCAAATTTTTCTTCTGGTAGTTATGAGATTAAATTAGAAGGAACTAATGTAGAAGAAGTATACGAAAAAATGATGGAAAGAATTTTAGAAAATTTAACTAAATTTACTTCAAATGGTAGTGGGTGGAAATTAGATAGTGTGATTCATTTAAAGTTACATAGTGTTATTTATGAACCACTAAGAGCAGGTGGATGGTTACCTTTACCTAAGTGGATTGCTAATAAAAATGCGTGTATTAATATGAAAAGTAAGAATGATGAATGTTTTACAGATTGTATTTTGAGACATTTAAATCTAAAAGAAAAAAATAATGAAAGAGTTGATAATGATTTAAAATCAAAGAAAAATAGCTTAAATATGAAAGGAATAAAATATCCTGTTTCTTTACAGGATATAGATAAGTTTGAAAGGCAAAATCCAACAATTAGCGTTAATGTTTTTGGGATAGTAGAAGGTAAGGAAAAAATCAAACGTATTAGAGCTATAAAAAGTTTAAAAGAAAATCATATAAATTTGTTATATATTGAAGATGAAGAAGAAAAAACACATTATGTTTTAATAAAAAATATTAATGCTTTACTGAGAACACAAACTGCCTCTAATCATAATGTAGAGTATTGTATGCTTTGTATGAATCATTTTGGTAGTAAAAAACTTTTAGAAGAACATATGGAGCGTTGTGAAGATCATGATGGAGTTGATATAATAATGCCTAAGTTTGATCCTGAAAATCCTGAAGAAATTTTAATAAAGTTTAAAAACTATTGTAGAAAAATTATGGTACCATTTGTAGTTATTCCTGATTTTGAATGTATATTACAAAAAATAGAACCACAACAAAAAAGTAATACTATTGAAACACAAAAGCATATACCTGTAAGTTATAACTATTTAATTTGTCCTTTTAATGATAAAATTATGGAACCAGTATTAAGAGGATATGTAGGTGAGGATGCCGAAAAACATTTTATAGATACTTTAACTAAGGATGTTAAACAACTTTATAATGAATTTTATAAAAACCCAGTAAAAATAGAAAAATTAACTGAAGATAAAGTTAGAAAACATAAAAATGAAGTAAAATGTTGGATATGTGGTGGTAAATTTACTCATGAAAATTATAAAGTAAGAGATCATTGTCATTTTACTGGTAATTATAGAGGTGCCGCACATAATGATTGTAATCTTAAAGCAAAAGTTCCAAATTTTATACCTGTTATCTTTCATAATTTATCTGGTTATGATGCTCATATTTTTATTAAATATCTTGGTAAAACTAGTGGTAGAATTGATTGTTTACCTAACACAGAAGAAAAATATATTAGTTTTACAAAAAATCTAAAGGTAGGAAATAAAAATATTAAATTAAGATTTCTTGATAGTTTTAAGTTTTTAGCTAGTAGTTTAGAAAAAATTGTAGAAAATTTAAAAGATGAAAATTTTAAAAATTTAAAGTATTATTTAGAAAAACATCGTGGTGGTTATACAGAAGAAAAATTAAAATTGTTAAGTAGAAAGGGTATCTTTCCTTATGAATGGATGGATAGTTTTGATAAGTTAAAAGAAACACAACTACCACCTATAGAAGAATTTTATTCAAGCTTAAATGGAGAAGGAATTTCAGAAGAAGATCTGGCACATGCGTTAAAAGTGTGGGATGTTTTTGGTTGCAAAACTATGTCTGATTATTTACAACTATACAATGAAACAGATGTTGTACTTTTAGCCGATGTAATGGAAAACTTTAGATTTTCTATGCATAAAGAATTTGGTTTAGATCCTGCTTGGTATTATACTTTACCTGGATATGGATGGGATGCTATGCTTAAGGTAAGCGAAATAAAATTAGAAAAACTTACTGATATTAATATGCTTAACTTTTTTGAAGCATCAAAAAGGGGTGGCGTTTGCATGACAAGTATTAGACATTTTGAAGCAAACAATAAGTATATGGGTGATGAGTATGATTCAACTAAACCTAGTATATATGGGGTTTATTTTGATAAAAACAGTCTTTATCCTTGGGCTATGAGTAAGCCTTTACCTGTAGGCGGTTTTAAATGGATGACAGAAGAAGAATTAAATAACTGGGAAAATTATACGTGTACCCTGGAGGTTGATTTGGAGTATCCTAAAGAGTTACATGATTTGCATAATGAAATGCCTTTAGCAGCAGAAAAATTAAAAATTAGTAAAGTAGAAAAGTTAATACCAAACTTAAATGATAAGGAAAAATATATACTTCATCATGAAGCTTTAAAGACTTACCTGAGATTAGGATTAAAAATTAAAAAAATACATCGCGGAATTAAATATCAAGAGAGTACCGCTATTAAAAAATATGTTGATAAGTGTGTGGCTTTAAGAACACAAGCAAAGAAGGATAAAAATAAATTTTTAGATAATTTATGGAAGTATGCAATGAATTCTGTTTTTGGTAAAACTATGGAAAATATAAGAAATAGAGTAAACATAGAATTAGTTAATGGTGAAAATAGTGAACGATTTAGAAAGTTAACAGCAAAACATAACTTTCATAATCATACTATATTTGATGAAAATTTGGTTGCGGTACATATGAAAAAAACATGGATTAAATATGATAAACCAATTTATTTAGGAGTAAGTATACTCGATATTAGCAAAACAACTATGTTAGAAGATTATTATAACTATTTTAAAAATAAATTTGGTGAAGATAAAGTATTTATGTGCTATACTGATACTGATAGTTATGTTTTAAAAATAGAAACTGAAGATTTGTATGAAGATTTAAAAGAGGATGCCGATGATTTGTTTGACTTTAGCAATTATCCAAAAAATCATCCATTATATAGTGATAAAAATTGTAATGTGTTAGGTAAATTTAAGGATGAAATGGAAGGAAATCTTTTAACTGGATTTGTAAGTCCTGGAGCAAAAACTTATGCTATGAAAAAATTTATCTTAAGAAAAGATAAAAATGGTAATGCGTTAACTGATAAAAATGGTATGTTTGTTTATGAAGATAGTTCATCAGAAACTAAAAAATGTAAAGGAGTTAAAAAGTCTGTAATTAAAAATGACCTAAAATTTAAAACTTATAAAGATTGTTTGGATACTGAAAAAGATATTTGTGTAACTATGGGAGGAATAAAAAGTAAACTTCATGAATTAACTACTATAAAAATGAAAAAAATAGCATTAATCTTTGAAGATGATAAAAAGGGTTTGATACTGAGGGATGGAAGTTATAGAACATTATCACATGGACATTATAGATTACAAGGATTAACAGAAGAAGAAAGAGAAATGTATGAAGCACAGGGGGCAAGACCAAAAACAAATTAATAAAAATTTTTATTTGTTGTACTGTAACAAATAAAAATAATTTTTTTTTTTTTTTTATCCATCCACTAACTCAGTCACTCGGCTAACCCACTTACTCAGTAACTCAGTAACTGAAGCAATGATGTAATGATGCGCTTGGTTGATGGGGGGTTTGTCTTGAGCAACTCAGTGACTCGAGTGAATCAGTGACTCGAATGAATCAGTGAATTAGTGACTCGAATGAATCATTGACTCGAATGAATCAGTGACTCGAATGAATCAGTGACTCGAATGAATCAGTGACTCAGTAACTGAAGCAATGAGATGATGAAATTTTTTTTTTTTTTCGAAAATTTTTCAGTTAGTGGGTGAGGGGTTGATGTGTTATAATAATTGAATTAAAGGTAAAAGGATTAAGATAGAGGTTTGTTTGATTTAATTATGAATGCTTCACCTATTGGTTTTGTTAATTTTATGAGGGTGATAATTTTATGAGGGTGATAATTTTATGAGCATGCGGCTTAGAGGGCGTGCGTGTTACATGAAATTTTTTTGGTGAGGGTTAAGATAGAACTGGATCTATGCTTTTTTTGTTGCATAAGGGGGATGAGGGGGGATGAGGGGGTGAGCTAGATCGGTGAGGGTTAAGATGAGGATTAAGAGGGGGTATGAGCCAGATAGAGCATTATCTTATCTACTGCCATTGCACATTTCAATGCTTTCTTGGAATCTTCTGTACCAGTACTTCGAGGAATGTTCTCCTCAAGCCACTGGCTGCTTTCCCACATAACTATCGTCAAAACAATGATCAGTGGTGAGAGAGTAATTAATTCTGACGCAATGACTATCATCAATCCTCAGAAAGACATTCGCCGAGCTAGTGGTTCGAACCAGCGACTCCCTATTTTCAAATCCTGTAAGCTACCGCCTGCGCTACTGAAACTCGGCCTCAGCTATAGGGCTTTATAAGCGGAAAAGAAACAGGCTTTTTGGCAAGTTTTTCAGACATTACGATATGTCTTAGAATTTTGCCTGTATTGGAGTTTAGCGCCGTTTTGACAGCTTACGTCATATCACGGCGGTCAGTGCACCTACGCCTATGTTTCCTGGCTTTCTCACACCAGTTCTGACACGACTCTCTTTCCAAGTCACTGAATGCTTTTCTCACATGCATCAGAGATGAGAGGCGAAATATCATGTCTTTGAAAGTGTTAAAAACGTTTCTGGAAAGGGAGAAAGTTCTGGTAACCAGCATTTCCTCCTTTCTTCTACCTTTTTTGTATCAAAGGTAACAGATAAAATTTGGGATAGTTGTGTAAAGTCTAGAATAAAAGAAAGAAAAAAAAAGTACTGTTTGCGATATCTCTTACCTGACACTGGTTCATGAAAATAATTTCACTCAAAATTGGAATGCTTTAATTTTGATGTCATTTTCCCCGCCAAAATTATTAAAAAGCAGTAAAACTCGAGAAGAAAAGCACCTCGATCCACTAATCAATAGATCGAGGCAATCAACCTGAAAGAAGGCAAACTTCACAGAATATGGATCTAGATCTTCTCGAGCAACCGATGTAACCCATTGTTGCACAGGCTTTATCATACTTTCCTTAACTTTTTACCACACAATAAAGACCCAGAAGGAAAAAGGACTTCTGAAAACATTGTGAGAAAAGGAGAAAATGCTGGTAACTAGCATTTTCTCCTTTTCCCACTGTGTTTTCTAACTTATCAAAGTCAGAAATTATTAGTTGAGCTATATTTAATCTGTCGTCTGCTAATGCTTTCAATTTGGTTGAGTCCAAAATTTTGTCGTTGGGTAAAGCGTTAACTCTTTACCAGACGACATAATTTTAGAGTTGTCCAATGTTAAAGCATTTGCAGATGATAAAGGTGACTCAAATGCTGGAATTTGTCTTAAAAAGACACGTTTCGGGAAAAGGAGAAAATTCTGGATACCAGCATTATCTCATTTTCCCAAGATGTTTTCAGAAGGGCTCTGTCTACTATGACTTGTAAAGACTCGGATTGTTTCGTTTAGTGTAAAATAATCACTAATTTCAATTAGGACGAACGTTTTAAAGAGTTCAAGAGAGCCCAAGTAACTCAGTCGCTAGCCTACAAGACTTGAGAACAGGGGTCTCTGGTTCGATTCCCGGCAGGCCAACTTCTTTCCGAGGATTGATGATAGTCAGTGCGACAGGATTCATTCTTCTTTCACCATTGACCACTGTTTCGACGATGGTTATGTGCGAAAGCAGCCAGTAGCTTGGAAAGAGCATTGTGCATAGTACTGGTAAACTAAACTCCAGGAAAGCATGGATAGGTGCTCTGGCCGCCGCGATATAACTGAAATAATGTTGAAAACGACGTAAAACACCACACAATTAATTAGTTTAAGGACTTCAAGGTATAATTCTAATTTGCGGGAAATATTATTTTATTTCATGACATGCATTAAAGGCCCAGTAGCAGCCAAAAGTAAACAAAGACTGTTAAAATATATTTAAACTTAAATCATCTCACTTAAAAGTATGGAAATTATTGTGAAGATGACAATCTGTTATCGCACTGTCGGTCCAAAAATTTTAGAAATCGCAAGCAGAAAAAAAAATGAATTTTAAAACTATGTCATAAGTTGCCAGGTCGCTCTATCCTTTGTGTACTTTTTACGTCATTTTACAATCCATTTTTCTACCACAGACTAACACATCGACCGACCGTAGAATGACATATTACTATCTACTCAATAATTTCTCCACTTTATATGGTGTGCAACACACGAAAAGGGACCTTCGGACATATGCGTAAAAGTGTGTCGTCCCAGATCAGCCTGTGCAGTCTGTGACTAATTCAAGACGACACTTCCCGTTTTTGAGCGATTTTCTGTTTCACGAAAGTCTCACTGTATGAACAAATCTTATGTAGTCGTAAAGTGCCGTCTCGGATTAGCCTGCGCGGACTGCGTAGGCTAATCCGGGACGACACTTTACGCAAATGTCCGAAGGTCTCATTTCGCATGTTGCGGGCCATATGGTATGATTTAGATTTAAATACATTTTAATATCTGCATTGTTTAGTCTTGACCGCTGATGGGCCTTTAATTCATTACTGATCCTTTTCTCACATTGTTTCCCTTTAAAAGCACTTGCAGATGAGAAATGTGGCAAAAATCATTATGTCTGTCCTATTAAGAGTAGAAAACAAAGTGGAAAAAGGAGAAAATGCTTGATACCTGCATTTTCTCCTTTTCCCACTATGTTTTAAAAAGTCATCTTTCTTCAGGATCGTTAAAACTAGGGATTGAGTGATACAGCGTTAATAAAATTACACGAAGAAGAAAAACTATTTATATTTTATTCAACACATTAATCTTTCAATGCATATTGATATTCTAAAACATCTAAACCGCATGAAAAACATTGGAACGAAAGCTCTAAGCTTATAAAGTCCTCTCCTGTAACATACGTTATTGTTATTTGTTTAACCCGTAGGCTACTAAGCGCTACTTAAATCGCTATTGCAGCCAGTGTAGATTAAGATCAGACTGCACAGAACGTGCAGTCTGATCTTGGATCTACACTGCCCGGTACTGAGATCTGCCCCCTCCCCCCAAAAAACTTTGAAACTGCAATACATATTTTTGGGTTTTTACTATAGGTTGGAAAGTTTCATTTAATTCGTTTGACAGGTTAAGGATTAACAGTAATAGAATTGAAGTAAATCAGAGGAGAAAAGTGTGCCCGACGCGGGACTCGAACCCACGAGCTCCGGAACACTTGTACCGCAGTTCTACCTACTGAGCTAGCCGGGCAACTAGTCGTGAGTCTACCCAACGCCGATTACAACACTCCTCCCCCTCCTGATTTTTTGGGAGTCAACAACTCCCCCTCCGGTCCTCATGGACCGCCGGTGCCGCATACCCGCGCTCACCAATTGACCTCGTCGCCAATGAAGTAAATCGGAGGAGAAAAGTGTGCCCGACGCGGGACTCGAACCCACGACCTCCGGAACACTAGTACCGCAGCTCTACCAACTGAGCTAGCTGGGCAACTGGTCGTGAGTCTACCCAACGCCGATTACAACAGAATTTATTCGATTTGATGGAAACTAAAATATCTATCTTGATTATTGAATGTAAAACATGGAGTGGGTGAAAAGTTTAAGGATTCCAAATTAACCCTTCCCAGTGGCTTATAAAACTTGATTTAGTCAACAAGAAAGCTTGCTTTGAAAATGAGCCATGCTCAGTGACAAAAAGGGGGTTAGTGCATCTGCAAAAAGTATCAATTCAGGTCAGCCTGCGCAGTCCACGCACGCTGACCAGGGTCGGAACTTCTTGCTATCGGTCATTTTTTCTGCATGTCAAAGAACAAGTCTACCTCATGGTTCACTTGTTTGTTCGCCTTTATGGATCCATAATTTGGGGATGACTTGCTTGGTATCATGCATCGTGATGCATTAAACCTCCTTTCCCAAGAACGCCGCTCAAATGTTACGGATTTCAAGTTAACCCCTGTATCAGCCAACAGGAAGCTTGGTTTGGAAAGAGATTAACCCTTGAGCTGATAAGCGCGACTTACTGACCTTTTGCGGACAGTGTAGATCAAGATCAGACTGCACAGAACGTGCAGTCTGATCTTAGATCTACACTGTCCGATATGGGGATAGCTATGTCAAAAAAAAGTTTGAATATTCGGGTTTTTAACCATCGGCTTGAAAGTTTTATTTATTTAACTTATAGCAGCATAAGGGTTAAATTATGACTGGGTTCAAGGCACAGATTGCGCTTACTTGACATTACGTTTGCTCCACATTTTGCTTGGTAATTTTCAGCTAAATGAAAACTTGTTATTAGAAGCTACGAATAAAGGTGTAATTATCACTGCGTGCGGAAGAATAAAACTGGTATAAAACAAACCTTTTGAAGAAAGATTTGTTATCAAAGTATCTTGATGCATCGATTGGTATAATGTTTTCGGGCTTATAATTCTTCACTTAAATACGCACAACTCTGTTTTTTGCACTACTTTTCGTTATACTATGTTAAAATCTTCAATGTCTTCGCCCAAATTTAGAAAAAAAAAATCAGACTGCAAGATTTGTACATTTCGATCTTAAAACATTTTTCTGTTCAAATGTGTTCAGCAAAAAACGTCAATGAAAAGAACCAGTTATATAACGAGTGTTGCCTAAGAACAGCTGTTTCGCTACGATAAAAATAGCACTATCCAAACCATCTAAATGTCTTTGAAACATGATATCTAAAAATACAAGCACAATTACAGAAGTAAAACATCAATGGCTTATCGGCTTTCCGTCAAATGGTCCTTGAAAAAGTATTTTGTTCATTAAGCGTTACGCTGCTAAGCAAGACTAAAGGACCTTTTTTTCAGACAGTGTAAATCAAGAACAGGGTCTGTATTCACCAACCATTCTTAAGAACATTCTTGGTCTTGTTCTTCAAAATTTTCCAAATTTGAAAGTAACACACCTTCTGATTGGCTAAACCGTACGGTTTAGCCAATCAGAAGTTGTGTTACTTTCAAAATTGGAAAACCTTGAAGAATAAGTCTGAGAACGTTCTTAAGAATGGTTGGTGAATACGGACCCAGATCTTGAATCTACACAGACCGATACGTTGAGGTTTTTGTCTTGAAAAATAACTTCTTAGGTCTTCACCATGGTAAGTGAATACGCGCCCCGGAAATCGCAATGTTAGGGTTCTCACTATAGACTGGAAATGTTCATTCTATTCATTGAGCAATGTTAAGGTATATTTTACGAACATATCGGTCAACGATGCCGTAATGCCAGGGAAGCCCAAGACTTCTCAGAAAGCACAAATCCTGGTATAGGAATTATAGGCACCAGTGAAAAGAAATGTACATTTTTTGTTTGCCAAAGAATAAAATGTTCTTTCCAAATTCAAGGTTTTGTAGGGTTACGATATCTTAAGTTGCATTTTTCATGGAGTCAGCTAAACTACTACTCTTGCAAAGAAGCCAGTGCTAATACATTTTCAAGGTCAGGGTCTGATAAGTTCTAATAGACAATACCTCTTGGCTGGAGCACCAAATACATGCAACAGACAGGGAATCTAATATTTCAAAGGAAATTGTTAGCTCCGATAAGTACACATATATATATATTCTAACGTCCCAATACTTTGAAACAGTTGATCTAATTTGCATACTATGTATAAATGCTTATACCCAAGCTCTTTGCTGGACGGCAAGATGTTAGACTTGTCCAGATTGAAAGCATTAGCAGACGACATATGTAATTTGATGTATATCGAGGAATATGTTTTATGATAGGGTAGAAAATATTGTCGGAAAACGAGAAAATACTGGTTACCAGCATTTTCTCCTTTTCCCACACATGTTTTAACAATATTTTGTCAAGCCGTCTTCTTTACGGTCGTTTAAGCTCGAGGTTTTGCTGAAAAGGGATCGGACAGGAGCGCGAACCACAACGAAGCCAAGGATTTATATATTTTCTCAGTGAATGGGCTATATTTTTTCCCCTCCAAATATCGAGTTATATTACCTTTAGCAACAGCTATTAAGCATTGAATTTAGCAGATGCTTTGCAATTTCTTGTTTCTTTGCCAAAAGCAGATAATCTCCGTGTATTGCGATAGGGCTTAAAGCTAATTTCGCCAGATGGCTTTTGATTAACACAAAAGCAATAAATGCATAAAAGATCTCTTTTATACGTTCATGACGAGTTTTATATGCCTCAATGAAATATTTGACTTTAGTGCTTCAAGTGCCAAGTAAGATCCAAGATGCTTGTTGCGGCGTACATTGTAGATCTTGATCAGAAAGCACAAGATGAGCAGCCTGTGCCTATTCACGAAGCATTGATTACCATTCTATGTCATTACTAGTCCAATATTCAACAATCATAGAAACTAGTTTAGCCAATCAGAAACTGTAACTCTGTAAACCTGTAGGAAGCAATCGCTTAAGGGGTACACAAAATTGTGCTTCCCTCAGACAGGTGATGGCTTAGATCAATATGACTTTTTTTCAAAATGAACTTCTTTTATCAATATAATTATGTTTAAAGGCCCAATAGCGGCCCATGTAAACAATTATGTGTATAAAGTAGAAGTAAATTTCATCCATACCATTTAAAAGAATGGTTATTACTGTATGCCTGACGATCTGGCAAAGCGCGGGCTGACAAAGAATATTATAACTAGGATTGCTGCTGGCAAAATTAATTCTAGTTTTGATATTTTTGTAAATTACTGTGTATATTCAGGTCCTGTACTCATCAACCACTTTAGATTTCATTGTAAGCTAAATTCTAAATTTTAGAAAATAACACAATCTGATTAGCTAAAACGTTTGGTTAAGCTGATCAGTGTTCTTTTGAAATTTAGAAAATTCTTCAGTTATAACTGAGCCTGCTTAAAGGGGGCTTAATGCATCTGCGAAAAGTATCGACCCAGGTCAGCCTGCGCAGTCCGCGCAGGCTGACCTGGGCGGAAACTTTTCGCTATTGGTCCATTTTCTGTATTTCAAAGGACCAGTCTACCTCATGATACAGTCCGTTGTTAGACAAAATGGCTCTTATGGATCCATTATTATTTGAAAACTTGCTTTGTATCATGCATCATGGAGATGCATTAAGCCCCCTGTTGCCAGATCATGGCTCAATTATTATCTCGAATGTAATCTAGTGTGGCAAGTAAATACCACCCAGGCCACATCTTTTGGCATTGTAACCTCGTTCTGTGGCATTAAGACACACACCTGACTGCAAGCCCTGTACTGTCCTTATATAGAGTAGACACTATCTACAAAAAGCCAGACAGCGAGAGCTGTGCTGTCTTTGTATGAGGTGAAAATTGTCCACATAAAGCCTAATAGACAGATGGGTGCTTATTTCGAAAGAAAAGCATTGGTAGAAAGAGCTCTTTGTAAATGTATACGTCAAGATATTAATCTTGCACTAGATGAAATTCATCACAGTAAAATTACGAAACTTCCCACCGGGCTTGAAAATATTTGGGTAGGCTTTGATCTAGGTATTACGGGGATTAATCACAAGATTTTCGGTAAGAGTTATCGTATTTTAATCCTTCTGCTTGCCTCCCGTCTTTGGAGTTCCATACATAATATGAGATGGTATTTCGAATGCTACATTTTAAATTCCTTTTTTACGAATAGTTGTAGAAACGGATGATTTCACCAAGATAAATTTTAAGTTTGATATTCTTTTAGATAATGTTTTAAATGACTTTCGGTAATATTGCAACGAAAATTCGGATTTTTTTATTGCGGGGATTTTCCAACAATTACTTGACAGGAACTCTCCTGGGCTGTCTTCCACTAAACTGCGTGCGTACGAAATTTGCTTACGCAGTTTAGGTAAGCAAGTATCGTAAAGAAAGGTTGGTGAACACGGACCTTGGTGATACTGGAAAGCCCGTAGAAGAGCTGTTATAACCCTTTATCAAGCAAACCTGTAATTTAACTACCTGGAGGAACCAAGCTTTTGAAAACATTATGGAAAAAAGAGTTCAGATATTATCATCTAATCACTATTTCATCGGTCGTCTCCAAATGCTTTCGTTTAAATTTTGTCGTTTGGTAAAGAGTTTAAGGGACATAAACACTGGACAGAACACCAAAGTACTGAAAAAGACAACTGTCTATGCGCTGTGCAGTAAACAATCTGTTGCTTAAAGTAACAACAGTTGCCAACAGTACGCAAAGCGCACTGACTAACTCTAGGACCGACCACACAATAACAGATTGTAATCTCCAAAATATTTTCCATACTTTTAAAAGATATGATTGAAACTTAAATGCAATTTAACACCTGCATTGTTATATAGGCCGGTATTGGACCTTTAATCAGTGATTTTTGGTAATGTTTTGCGTTGACACCAAGGGTGCGCTGAACCGGATCTGGCCAGGCAAAATTCTTTCCAATGATTGAAGATAGTTATTGCGCACGGATGCATCTCTCTCTTACGGCAGAACACTGTTTCGACAGTGATACTTTGAGAAAGCAGCCAGTGGATTGGAATGAGATTTTTGCGAAGAACTGCTAACAGAAATTCCAGGACAGCATAAATAGGTTTACCTAGCGATACAAGTAATGTTTAAAACGGCGTTAAACACCACACAGACAAACACTGTTTCAATTTGCAAGATCAACGCCTCTTTTGCTGTTCTTTTAATCATCATTATATACGTTTTAATGTCGTAAAACTACGCATGAAAGTCGTAACTTCCCGGTTTCCGGTGAGCCATTTTGTACAGTTTATGGCGCAAGATTAGTCCCAGGTGCAATAATTTGTCGATTTAAGGCATTATGGAGCCGCGTTTGAGAAAACCATAACCCTTATTCTGCCTCTTGAGACTGTGTTCGTCCTTGGCGGAGAAGGTCGCCAAGATCAGACAGCACATACGTACAATCTGATCCTAGCATAAAAGTCCCGCTTTTTTTTTTAGAGCAGTTCTGCAAAACAGTCTCATTTATTGTCAATAGCCTGAAAGATTTCTTTTTTTTTACAAGTCAAAACTTTTTTTTTACAAGCCAGTTTCCACAATTGGCATAATAAGCACTGATTCTTAACCAGTTGACATATGAAAGCATTTGCGGACGACAAATTTAAATGCGATTCTAATGACGAAATTCGTCTTTGGAAGAGTAGAAAACGTTGTGAAAAATGTTGAAAACGCTGGTTAAACCAGGAATTTCTCTCTTTTCCCATAAGGTTTTCAATCGTCATCTTTCTCAGGAATGTTTAAATAGGATTGTTTGGAAAAGGGTTAATAGACGGTTGATGCTGTTACGACTTTAGAAATGTGCAATAATGCTTAACTTTCCTTCCTTAGTTGATTTTATATTCAAACCCGTGAATAATTGTCCCATTATTTCTTCACGTAATGGTTACTAAGTGATTTAGCAGAATACTAAGCTGAAATTGAAGAAAATGCTACCACGTGCACAGAAATCGTACGTCAATTGTGTAAAAAAGAAACGTGGCCATTTTCGATTGTGTAAAAATATTAGAAATAACAATCATCATCATCATCATCTTCGTCGTTGTCGTCGTCATCTTTGTCTTCGTCTTCGTCATGCTGTCTGATCTTTGATCTTTATTGTCCCCAATTTGTGGCATATTCTGGCCAAAACAGTCATGCAATAGGAATATGTTGACCGTTTCTTATCTTTGAAAAAGAACGAATATTCGACGCTATATGGCCCAAAAGATTTGCCAGTCTTGGTCATAATGCTTCATATCAATCAGAAATGCTGCTACATCTTTCCACGAAGATATGGCCTCCGTAAAAAGGGGGCTTAATGCATCAGGAAAAAGTATCGATCATGTCAGCCTGCGCAATCCGCGCAGGCTGACATAATCGAAACTTTTTGCTATTTGTCAAGTTTCTGCATGCCCATAGGCCACTCTTCCTCCAGATTCATTAAATCGTTAGAAAGAATGGATTTTATGGATCCCTGATCATTTGGTGACTTGCTTGGTGTAATGCATCATGGAAATGCATTCAGCCCCCATTTTGCCTGAGCATGACTAATATGGTCACCGGACTATGGCCTTTAAAATACATTTTGTGTCAACGGGAATCGAACATGATTCCTCCGACTGAAAATAAGAAACGCCCTCGCCTCTTTGCCAAGAGAAATCTTCAGAATAGAAATCCGTATGCAAATGGCGTTATCGTATTTTGACTGGGATATCTCGACCCAATCGCATTTCAGATCTTTTCTATTCTCCCTTCAAAGATCAAAGGCAAAATACCGCAGTCTGGGGCAATTTCCTACCCACCTAGGATGAATTGACGGCGGAGAATAAATATTTAGACGTTCCTTGATAAGCATTTACTTTATAGGCCGATTTAAAAACCCAATAAACCGCGCTTTTCTGCCTTCGTCTCATTATTTTTCCATCTACCAACCACATTGTGAGGGTTTATTTTCTCTGGACCTCCCTACGCGGATTTTTACAGCGGAAATGAGTAAAACAGCCTTTCTTGAGATGTGGAAAGAAAATTAGTACGGTTGTATAAATGTGTCACTTAGGAATATAGTTTGCAGACAGTGAAAAAACAAATTAAAAACACTCTTTTGAAGAAGAAGAACAAAAAATGTACCAGTTATAAAGCTCCAGAGTAATAATGTATCAATCTCTTTATATTTCACTCTACCAGATGACAAAGAGATGCGAATATAATAACAGTTACCTAAGTTAAAAGATTTTTATTATAATATTCTTAGACAATAATTCATCTAGTCTTTTTTTTTTTTTTTTTGATTGCTCATATCTTTATCCTTGCTGAAAAATAAATGGTATCCGAGTATCGAATGTTAAAAAGAATGGACAAAATTTTTAATTTCATTCTTCAGTTTTTTTGTATACTCTTTTTCCTCTAATTTATTGTTATTATGCTCAACGACATATCTTTATAAAAATACATGAAAATAAAATTCGCGATTTTTCTCCTTGACATAGTAAGCAAGTATCTCATATTTTATTTGTCACAGTTCTCTTATTTTCAAATGAGATTGTTTGAATCTCTAAATCCAAATGCTGCTATTTCTAAGGATTTTGGGGGGTTGAAAATATATCCTTATCGGACAGTGTAGGTCCAAGATTGCAAAGAACATGCCGAAGGTCCTTGAGTCGAGATTAGCAGCCTTAGGATTAAGTCAATCCATAGGAGGACTATGTTTAACCTTTTCAAAATTGTTTCATGTTCTGACAAAAAACAAAATGCAGGCACGAAATATTGGACAGTATGGAAGTAAGATCAGGCTGCACTTTTTGGAACTCGGAACTCTTGTTCCTTTTAAGTGCATAGACATTGTGTATTTTGGTACTGTACTATCATTGAAGTTTCTGTTTTCCTCCTTGGTATTCATTCATCTATTCGTAGATATATTTGTTTATATTTGTTTATTTAGTTTCTATCTATTTACAAGATTTTAACAAATATACTTTTTCTTTTCATTCTTTTTCTTTGTTTCTTTATTCATTTTCCTTTGTCTTCGTTATCACCTTATATCGTCTGTTTACTTTTTCTTCATCGCATAATATTTACTAATAATTATCAGCGCCGTGGTCAGTGAAAAAGGGCTTAATGCATCCCCAAAAAGTATCGATTCAGGTCAGCCTGCGCGGACTGACCTGGGCCGAAACTTTTTGCTCCTGGTCAATTTTCGGCATTTCAAAAGACTGTTCTAACGTATGATTTAGAAGGTTGTTAGACAAAATGAATATTATGAATACATAATTTTGTAATGACCTGCTTGGTATAGTGCATTAAGCCCCCTTTTGCAAGAGCATGGCTAAATATTTATCTTCTTTATTTTCCCCTAGTTCATTGTATTTTCTTCTCAACATTTTCTGTCATTTTTTTTTTTCCCAATCAACCCTCTATCTCAAAACCAAAGTTTGAATGACCTTGGGAAAGAAGACTTATAAAAACATTGCTGGATAAGGAGAAAATGCTGGTTACTAGCATTTTCTACTTTTTCAACAACGTCTTTTATCCTTTCAAAGAAAATTATCGCTATTTCAGCCACATTTATTTTGTCGATTGTAAATGCTTTGGGTCTTCACAGGTCCAAAATTGTGTTGTTTAAATATGGGTTAAACTAAAAATCCATATCATTTCTACAATTCTTTTAACTTTAGATTCGTTTCCCGCCCCCCCCCCCTTTTTTTTTCGATGTGTTCTTATCTGCAACAATATTAATGGTTTTAATAAAGCAACTTCTCTCTCCTTTTCATATTCAAGTTTTTATATTCAAGTTTTGCTCGCAGTTTCATATTCACGTTTCATATTCAAGTTTCTCTCTTCTTTTCATATCAAGGGTTCTCTGTCCTCTTCATGTTTATCTTTCTCCGTTTCATATTCGATTTTCTCTCTCTGTTTCATATTCAAATTTTTCTCTTCGTTTCATGCTTTTTTCGCGCCTTTTCATCTTCTTTCTTCCTTTGTTTCATATTGAAGTTTCTGTCTTTTTCACATTCAAATTTCTCTCTCCGTTCATATCAAAGTTTTTCTTTCCGCTTCATATTTAGACTTATCTCTCCGTTTCATATATAGTTTTCTCTCTCCGTTGCATATTTACTTTTTTCTCCCAGTTTCATATTTAAGTTTCTCTCTGTGTTTCATATTCATTCAAGTTTATCCGTTCCATATTTAGTTTTTTTTTTTCTCCGTTTCATATTTAAGCTTTTCTTTCCGTTGCATATTTATTCAAGTTTTTCCTTTCCATATTCAAGTTTCTCTCACCGTTTCATATGCAAGTTTCTCTCCCCGGTTAATGTTTAGGTATCGCTCTTCGTTCCATACTCAAGATTTTCTCTATTTCATATTTAAGTTTCTCTCTCCGTTTCATTTTGAAGGTTGTCTCTCTCTTCACATTCAAGTTTCTCTCAGCGTTTCATATTCATGTTTCTCTCAGCGTTTCATATTCAAGTTTCTCTCTCTGTTTCATATTTAAGTTTCTCTCTCCACTTCTTTCTTGACTAATCTCGACCAAACAATCGGACGGTATAGATCAAAGATCAGACTGCACTTCATGTGCGGTCTGATCTTGATCTCTGCCGTCCGCAAAAAGCCAATGCAAGTGGAAAAATAACAGATGTCATCAGGGGATGTTATGCAAAGACAAAGTGATCAGAATATGTATTAAAAAAAAAACATGCATTTTATCCTTTTGTCGAATGTTTGAAGAACAAAGCTGTATTTGAACACGCTAAATGTTCAATGATTTTATGACACATTATGTACATAAAACAACATTTGCATTTTGGTAGAAACCCTTTGTATCTCATCAGTAATGTAAAATGTGCATTCTGGCTTTCAAATTTCCAAGGCACTCCTTAAATACGAAGTGAGAAATGAAGAAACTGCTCAAATAAAAGCAGTTTTCCGTCTTTTCTTTTTTTTTTTCAAATTTATTCGAAAACAGGCATACACGCTATAAATTTGCATCGCATTTGTTTTTTACTCCGAGTTTTCTTCTGCGTATTGCTGCTCCCCCCCCCCCCCCCCCAAAATAAATAATATATTTTTTGAAAATGATGAAAATAAATCATTATATAGATAAATAAATAAACAAATGAATTATTTACTAAATACATAGTTTACAAAATAAATAATTAAATAAATAACTAGATAAATGACTGACTAAATAAATAAATAAATAAATAAATACTGTAATATGCAGTAAATTTCACCACCAAATTCAAGTAAATTCTCTAAAGAATTGTGGCAGAGGCAGAAGTTTGTAACAAGGCTTTCCTTTTTTGGGGCCTGAATCTTAATACATATGGTTGATATTTAAATCAGACATTTAAAATATAAAATGAAAAAAATAAGGGCGCAAGTGTTGAAGGGTCAACGCCTATTCTGCAATACATGTAGTCCTGGGCCCGGATGTAATTACTTACGCAGGCGGTGTAGTTCAAGATCTGACTGCACAGAATGTGCAGTCTGATCTTGAATTTACACCGTCTGCTTCTTCGCTACATGGATACTCTACCAAAAACACATTCGACATTAAAATATATTCATCCTAAATACTGACTACGTACGCCCATTTCATTTACGTAGAACCGCAAGGGTTTAACTCTTTACCACGTAATGATATTTTAGACTTGTCCAAATTGAAAGCATATGCAAATAACATTTTCACTGTTGCTCAAAAGATGATGTCTGTCTTGGAAATGGCGGATAACGTTATGGAGAAAGGTGAAAATGCTGATCACTAGCACTCTCTCCTTTGCCCATAATGTTTTCATAAAAAAAGTTATTCCTCAGGGTCTTTAACCCTTATGCTGCTAAGCGCGACTCGCTGACCTTCTGCGGACAGTGTAGATGAAGATCAGACTGCACAAAACAATAAAAAGATATTTTTTCTCGAAACAATAAGTTTGAAATAACATTATTTGTGGTTTTACTATCGGCTTGAGAGTTTTATTTGACTTACTTAGTAGGAAAAGGGTTAAAACTCAGGCCGTTTCGTAAAGGTTTAAGAATATAACACTAGAAGATAAATACCATAAAACTGGAATAAAATTGCGACCAGCTTGTTTGCCGAGGAATCGTCATTCTCTAAAGAGTTTGTATTTTCAAGCTGAGAAACCTTTGAAGTCAACGTTTTATAGCCAAATAAAGTTGTTTTAATGACTGGGTTTTTACCGTATGATAACATTTAAAAACAGTTCATATTGAAGACATTTGCAAAATTTAAAAAAAAAAAACATGACTCAAACAATAGGAACGTGGGTATGTCAGGGTAGAAAGCATTGTTTTAATATGAAAACCGGTTTTCTAAATTAGAAAGTAACATAAGTTCTGATTGGCTAAACCATTTGGTTTAGCCAATCAGAAGTTGTGTTACTTTCTAAAGCTAGAATTAGACTCAGAATGAAATTAAGAATGGTTGGTGGATACGGACCCAGGTTTATAAAAATTGTAAAAACCAGGCAGTTTGGTACTGGCACAGGCTCTAGCTTTCTCAGCACCCGTTTGTAAACTTTCAAACTGCGTTTTTATTTTAGAATACTAACAATATCGGAAAGTGTAGATTACAGATCAGACTGGACATTTTGTGCAGTCTGTTGTTGATCTTACACTGCCTGGAAAAGGTCCGACAATCGCGCCAAGCAATCTAAGGGTGAATCACTTAAGCGGTGGTTTGGATGAATCGAAACAACATGATTGTGTGATCTGTCAGCGTTATATGACAGTCAGAATGCATCATGTGACGTGAATACCTAAGCTGTGCTTTTGGATGTGATTATTCTAGTGGCCTTAACCCTCAGGCTGCTAAGCGCGATTCTCTGACCTTTTGCGGACAGCGTAGATCAAGATCAGACAGCACAGAACGTGCAGTCTGATCTTGGATCTACACTATCCGATAAGAAGGTATCTCTCCTCCAAAATACCCTTGAAATGGAATAGGAAATTTTGAGTTGTTACTATAGGCTCGAAAATATCATTTCCTTTATTCAGCGGGATAAGGCCTAAATGGGCAAGAAGCTGAAGAGCATGTTGCCTTTGTCGGGGAAGGCGGGTGGGGGAGGGGGGAGGGGGTCCTCCGGGGCTGAGTGAGTAAGATACTTTTAATATAAGGGATTCTGGTTTGACCCCTGCCGCTTGAGCGAATTGCTTGGAAGTATATTCGGGCCAGGACGACAGAACCTCAGCCTATACCAATGAAATCCAGGCAAGACATTTAATAAAGCGAGCTGTCGCTGGGACATGACTGAAACACTTTGGGAGGCGGAATGCACTACTATTTAAAATGTGAAAGACGCAATTTACCCTAACTCTTTACCAAAGAACAACACTTTGGACTTGACCAAACTGAAAGCATGTGTAGACCAAAAAAATAAATGTCGCTCCCGTGATATTTCTGTCTTCACTAGAGTAGAAAACATCGTGGGAAAAAGGAGAAAATGCTGGTTACCAGCATTTTCTCCTTTACCCACAATGTTTTCAAATGCCTTCTTCTTCAGGGTCCTTAAAAATTGGGACTGTGTGGGAAAGGGTTGAAATACACAGGCATTTCCAGACAGTAGTAAAAACAAACATATCTCGATTTTGAAAGTTTTCTGCATGGAAAGATCGAGTCGAGTCGGAAGTGTAGACCCAATATCAGACTGCACTGCACTGTCCGCAATAGAGCATTAAGTCACGCTTATCAGTCTTGATTTAGATAAAGATCTTCGAGTTTCGAAAAATGTATCAAAATCGTGTTGGAAACCAGAGGAGGAGTTTCTGAAAGCGAAACCCTTTTGATTTTTTGATATAGCCTCAAAACGGCAAATGCAGATTACTGCTAATAAGCAATCGCCAACCTGTATCAGTAGCAGACAGACGTCACATACCACTTGGTCGTCTTCGTCAAAGAAATGTGAATCGTTGAACTGAAACAGTATCATATTAAAAAAAAACTTAAAGCCAAATCAAACATATTCGGCAAATACCTTCATGATCCACAGAACGGTTTTAGTGCTGTTTACAAAATTGATATCCAATGGCCTTACCATGTAATAAGAAAAAAAAAATGCACATCGTCTTGAAATCAATGTAAAATACTACGGTTTAGTGCGAATAAAATGCAAATAAACAGTATTCTTTTTTCAACGTTCCCATAACACCTCTGACCGGTGTTGATCTAACAATCACCCCGGTAAAATTATCTCCCAATTTATGCTCTTTTTATGGCGGATGGTCACAATTAATAAATTCCAAATGACCCCGAAATCTGCAGCATTTCACGCTCAAGTTTACTCTACAGAGATCTATTACAAGCGGGTTTGAGTTTATTGCCGAAATTTTACGACTCCACGCAAGGCTAACTCAGGCAGTCGCATTGAGAATATAAATTTAATTAGTCCAGAAATATCCAATGAAATATTTTATGTTGTTTTGAGCTCTTCTTCGCTCCCACCTCAAAGGACGTTATCTCTGATTTCGCGGATCTGGCAGCACTTTTCTGTCTGATTATTTGACTGTAACTAGTGCCCGGACACTTTATGGGAGATAAAACGTAGTTTGTATGTTTCGTTTGGTCAGCTGGTGTTTCTAAGGCCGAAAAAATCTCTCAGAAATATACGAAGAGAAAAAAAGAAAATAAATAACAAGATGCATTAACCCTTTGCCACACAATCCAGAGTTTCAACGACCTTATGGAAGAAGGCTTTTGAAAACATTGTGGAAAAAGGAGAAAATGCTGGTAACCAGCATTTTCTCCTTTTCCCACAATGTTTCCTATACTTCCCAAGACAAATTTTCAGATTTTGAGTCACATTTAATTTGTCGCCTGCAAATGCTTTGTATTTGCACAAGTCTAAACATTTTTTTTTTGTTGGGTAAAGACCTAATCTACGCCATTGTGTGTTTTCTCATATGCTGCTAAGTGCCTCAGTGCGCTTATCGGGCAATGTAGATCAGGACCTGACTGCATAGAACGTGCCGTCTAATCTTGGGTGTACACTTTCCATTATGGTGATTTTTTTGCTTTTGTTCCGTGCCCCGATAGCTCAGTCGGTAGCGTACAGGACTTGAGAAGGAGGTCGCTGGTTCGATCCCCGGCTCGGCCAATTTCTTTCCAAGGATTGATGATTATCATTGCGACAGTTTTCATTCCTGTCTTACCGCTGACCATTGTTTTGACGATTGTTACGTGGAAAAGCAGCCAGTGGCTTGGAAAGAATATTGTGCGGAATACTGGTAAAAGAAACTCTAGAAAAGCATGGATAGGTGCACTGGTCGCCGCGATATAAATGAAATAATGTTGAAAACGGCGTTAAACGCCATACAATCACTGTTGCTGGGAAATGTACTTTGATTTTGCAGTGTATTGGGTCCCGTACTAGTTATTGATACCCCATCAAGTTCATTCAGCTGTTTAAATCTTTAACAAGACGACATTTTTTTTATTCCTATCCAAATTGAAGGTATTTGCAGACGATAAATGAAATGTGGTTCAAGTACAGATTTTTTTTTTTGTTCTTAAACGGTTGGAAAACATTGTTGGAAAAGGAGAAAATGCTGGTTACCAGCATTTTCTCCTTTTCCAACAATGTTTTCCAAAGCTTCATTCCTCAGGATCGTTAAAACACGGGATTGTTTGGTTAAGGATTGACTCATTCAACTCCAAACATATGATCGAGCCGTGCTCCATGAAAAGGGGGCTTAATATATCAGCAAAAAGAAAAATATATATATATATATATCAAACCAGATCAGCTTGGTCCGCACATGCTGACCTTGGTCAAAACTTTTTGTCATCGGTCAATTTTCTGCATATCAAAGGACCATTCTACCTCAAAATTTAGTTTGTTGTTAGACAAGATTGATTTTATGGATCCAAAAGTATGTGATGACTTACTTGGTATGATGCATCACGGCGATGCTTTAAGCCCCTTTTTGTCAGAGCTTGGCTCATACCGTTGACCTCTTTCGATGGCTAAAATACAATCCACTGAAATGCACAGATTCTTAAAATCTTAAGATTTTAAGGATCGTACAAGCTTGGCTCAACAAGTGAACTATATAGACCAAAGATAAATTTGCACGTTCTGTGCAGTCTTAACCCCTTGGGCTGCTAAGCGCGATTCACTGACCTTTTGCGGACAGTGTAGATCAAGATCAGACTGCACAGAACGTGCAGTCTGATCTTTGATCTACACAGTTCGTCAAGGAGATATTTTTTCCCCGAAAAATAAGTTTAAAATAGAATTATTCTGGTTTTTACTATCGGCTTGAAAGTTTCATTTATTTAACAGAAGAAGAGTTAATGGGGTTAATCGTCATTCCCTTGTAGTGCACCAGACCTTGTAGCACACTGGGTAACCTACAGGGCTTGTAACTTGGCAAAGGGGTCGTTGGTTTATTGTGCAGGTCGGCTGATTACCAGCATTTTCTCCATTTCTCACGATGCTTACAATTTTTCAGAAAGCATCTTTTTCAGGGACCTCAAAACACGGTATTGTGTGGTAAACGCTAAACTGGTCATGGACAAGATCTCGCCGACTATTTGGCGATGGAGAGAGTCTAAAAACCCAAGTAGATCGTTTGTCACACTGTGGACAAGGTCAAAAAGTACTGAGGTTTATGACTAGTAGAAAACACAACTCGTGTCAAATCTCTGGGCAATAAGTGTCGCTTAACCAAGGGACAAATTACAAAAGAAATGAAAGTGCGTGGTCTTACACTGTCTGACAAGATAGCGGTGTCAACCGATTTATTGTCCGTTCGCGTCTAACATTTTTAGCAAAGTCACGCATTGCAGAGAGAAATTTGCTTGTTGGTTTTTTTATATAAAGCCGCTTTTAACAGTACTTCAGTTACTTAGCCAGTGCTACCAACTATCTATGTTTATCCCGGAGTTTCTTTTACCAGTACTTAGCACAATGTCGAATCTGTACAGATGGATGCAAAACATTGTACATAAAAAAGAAGCGGTAATTGAGGAATGAAGATAAGTGGAAGGGTGGCAGACAGACAGACAGACAGGCAGGCAGGCAGGCAGGAAGACAGACAGACAGACAGGAATATTGATGGATAAATATGGCCATGAAGAGTTTTGATGTGATTGTAGCGGGGACGATGATTTAAGTCGCAAGTTGAAGAAACAGAATTTCGCACATTTCCGTTTTGTTTCCTTCCCAAGTATAATATGAGCCGTGCTCTGGCAAAAGCGGGCTTAATGCATCTCCGTCTTCTATGATAGTAATTAAGCCATCACATAGTTATGGATCCATAATAGCCACTTTTGTTAACAACCGACTTAAGCACGAAGTAGACTGTTCCTTGGACATACAGAAAAGTGACAGATAGCGAAAGGTTTCGGCCATGTCAGCCTGCGCGGACTGCGCAGGCTGACCTGGGTCGATACTTTTCGCAGATGCATTAAGCCCTCTTTTCATATATCTTTAAAGATGTTATCTGAAAACTGTTAAATATCCAATATATGAATAATAAGACAAAAAATAATTCAAATTTTGCATATATCGAGCACGATCAAAGAACTATCTTTTCTCTCGTTGAATGTAAATAGATTTCAGTTCAAAGCCGGAAGTGATGCGTTACATGACCCGAAACCATCATAATCTTAATTGTCATTCTTGAATGATGGGAAAATTCAAGAAAATACCTAAACTAAGTTATTTATTGACGGTTTTACGCTGCATTAGCATTCTGTCTGCAACGATACGGTGACGGATCACATGTTCTTGTTTTCTGAAGCGTTTATGGAACAGTAGCTTAATTAACTCTGTAACAAACGACAGAATTTTAGACCTGTCCAAAGTGAAAGCGTTCACATACGGTAGTATAAATGTTGCTCGAAAACTGACATTAATTTCTTCAAGGAAGGATTGATGAAATTGTAAGACAAGGAGAAAATGGCGGTTACAAGCATTTTCTCCTTTTCCTATTATGTCTTCTTTAGGGTCGTTTAAACTCAGAATTGTTTTGTTAAGTCCTGAACGCGCCCCAGTATTTCAGTGATACGTGACAGGGCCTGTAATATCGGTATTTGTGAGTTCGAATTCCGACCCGGATCAAGAAACATTTCGATCTCTGATTATAGTATTTGAAAGGGTACTTTTTCCTTTCTTAGTGTTGATCCTTGCTTAAACTTTGTTAACAGCTAGCATCAGGCAAGGTTTAATCTTTACAGTCCCATCTGCATTCTTTTCGCTTTCCTTCCTCCCATTTTCTTAAATGGCGTAAAATTCACCAAGATTAAGGGGTGGGGGAGAGAACAAATTGGATACAGCAAACCGGTAAGGCGCATTTTTGTTTACGGAAATTCCGTCGTAAGAATAGTTCACGGGAAAAAGAGTAGGCAGAGAATTGCGCGCGCATAGTAGGAAGTAAACAAAGTATCACAGATTGTGTTAAAACCGAGCAATGGAAATATTTTGGGGTAAATTACGCAGAGAATTGCGCGCGCATAGTAGGAAGTAAACAAAGTATCACAGATTGTGTTAAAACCGAGCAATGGAAATATATAGGGGAAAATTACGTTCTGCGTGTATCTTCTTTTTGTTTTATAGATGTCTTGAAACATCCTTGTAGTAAGCAATTTACCTCATACCTCATTACCATATTTAGGGTCTTGCCACGAAATATGCAAAGGGGGGGGGGGTCCGTAATTATCCTATTAGTCAAGGGTTTGGTGAAGTAAATGACGGTCTGGTATCTTTGCTAAAATTATCGTCTATTTAACGGATTATTTTAACTTCTCTGCACATTTTTTCTTTTTTCATCCAAGAGGCTTTAACAAACGACAAGATTCTATACCTGTCCAACTTCAAATCATTGAATTTTCTAGAAGATAAATAAAATGTGACAAAAATGATAGGGGCTGTCTTTGAAAAAGTAGAAAATATTGTGACAAAAGGATAAAATGTTGTTCACCAGCATTTCATCCTTTTCTTTAACTGTTTTTATAAGCCCTCTTCCCAAGAGTTGTTAAAAAATGGATTGCTTGGTAAAAGGTTAAAATCCTTTCCTATAATGTTACGCAAATGTAGCATCAGTCTGATGATCTTTGCTATTCGAAACCACCAAGATCAGAGTACCCGTCTGATCTTGGGTTGCTCTTTTTCATGCACAAGATACCTGTTTATGGGCCTTTTTTGTACCTACGTAATGGCTAAAAATCATTAACTCTTTTAGCACAAATTATGCACACTCGACCTCTTTCGACCTCTGCAAATACAATCCTTTGAAACTCAAAAATATGTAAGCCATGCTCTACGAAAAGGCTTAATGCATCTGCGAAAAGTATCGACTCAGATCAGCCTGCGCAGTACGCGCAGGCTGACCTGAGCCGAAACTTTTCGCTAATGATCAATTTTCTGGATGTTCAAGGACCAGCGTACCTCATGATTAAGTCGGTTGTTAAAAGTGTGTCTATTATCGATCCATGAGTATGTGATGGCTTGCTTGGTGTGGTGAATCGCGGAGATGCGTTAAATGCCCTTTTTACCTGAGCATGGCTCATTTTTATGTTACAGGCTGGATTAAACAAACGGTCGGAGTAGATTCAAAACCACGCTGCACGTTCTGTGCAGTCTGGTCTTGAATTTCCACCGTCCGTAGAAGCCCCTGTGTTTGCCTATGGCGCCGAAAATGCTGACTGAATGGGATAAAAGATAATGTAGTCAAACGTTGACAAGCCGCACAGACTGCGGGTCGTCAACAGCGTGATCGGTCTTTGTAATCAACCACATACTTAAGTAAGGATCGTAAACAATATGATTTTTTACGCAACTAGAGAAATCTATAACTTTTTAAAATCAAAGCGTTGAAAGCACTGGTGTAGCATTTGTCAAGGGAGCCATAGTGTGGAATTAATGATTTGAAAATAAATATCAAAATATCATCCAATATTTGCTTGAAAGTCGGTTATTTCGATCTGTAAATATTCATGCACAATGCAAATTAGAGCAGTGTGCAATCATGTGGGACGAAAAAGCCCCGAGATAAACAAGCTTGGGCGAACTGGTTTTGGGACGAACAAGCCCAGGAGACAAAGATTGTGTGTATCATTGCACCAACAGAAGGCTATGAGTGGGTAAAGCTATTTTCATTTAAAAAAAAAAAATTTCCACCCTCAACGGCCTAATCCAGTTTATTTTGATACACCATTTTCAATTTTATATCTGAGTGCTATCGAAACATTTATTTGTCCGAGAAAATTTGAGTTTAATTGGGTTTACTTTCTTTGGTTTTGCACAAACTACGATACACTATTGAACTCGTAGTGGCATTGTCTTCGACAAATGCCACAAATAGCGAGATGGGGGGTTACTTTCTTTGATTTTGCACAAACTACGATACACTATTGAACTCGTAGTGGCATTGTCTTCGACAAATGCCACAAACAGCGAGATGGGGGGGGGGGGGTGTTATCTATAATCTGCAAAATAAAAAAATAAAAGGTTAGTCTTTTAAAATCAAACTCGGGCTTGACTCTTTATTATGTAAATACAGACATTTTATTGCCCAAGCGAAGACTGTTTTTCAAAAGATTGTAGAAAAATGTAGTAATTGCTTTTTGCAGTAAGTCGTCAACAGAGTGATGAACCTGTGTTCTATGCAGTCTGATCTTGATCTATGCCTTCCACAAAGCCTCTGTCTTCTCCTATGGCGTCGAAAGGGTTAAATACGTATTACGCTCTTGTCATTATAAGTCAATTACGCTGACATAATTATTGTTTTGCTAATTCATAATTTTGTCATTCGCCGACGTCTGCAAAGGACCACCACGATGGTTACGTTATGGTCGTGTATTACAGAGCGGCGTTTGTACGACGTAAACCCCACGTTGAATCCAGGGCAGGTTTCGGGCGTTTTTCTTTCAATCCCTTACAACCCAACTGTGATTTTTTAACGTCATTCACTAAAAACATTGCTTAAAAAGGAGTTTACGGATTACAACGCAGTCTCTGCTCAAAATGAATCAATCGGCAGTGTTAAAGTGTTTTTCTTTTTAAAACTTTGACCGCGGCAGACAACTTATGCCACTTGTAACAGATTAGTTTTGAAAATGTTTTTTGACAAACGAGCCTTTTCTTCAATTGACACATCTTTTTTTTTTTCTCCAAGTGTATTCTTGTTTACCTGTAACATATCCACATGGTGCCTAAATGATTGATTTTTTTATTATTCATCGTCACCTCCGGTTGCCCATATAGGCGACGCCCCATGAAAGTTGTTACTAATGTTACGGGGGATAGTGCAAGATACTGAAAAGGAAAAAACAAACGACCCCACGCTACGCCAGATCCAAGGAATCTTGGTTTAACGTCTCATTCGTAAGACTTTCGGTAATTTTCAGTCGGCCAGCCATTGGAATCGAACCCCCAACCCTTAAGTATCCCTAGCTCAAAGGATTGAATTTGTCTATGAAAGGTCTACTACTTAATGACAAAGGGAGCAAAGCCTGGCACCGTTTTTTTCCCTTTCTTCCGTAAATGTTTTCCCGAAAGCCGTTACGACCAAAGGTCGTAAAGGCAATGGACAGTCTGGTACACGGTTATTACTGACGCACATTATCTTATAGTATCGAATGTAACTAAACATACTTTCGTGATTTTTGATAGCGATAAATACCCTGTAGTATTTCATGTAAAATTTAAATGCGTCGTAAAAGCATTATTTATAGAATTTAGTACATTTTACAGCTATTTGAAGCATTTCTCGATAATAAAAAGCTTTTGTTTCACTGGAAATATGCATTAACCCTTGTCCTGCTAAAATACGTTGAATGGTTATTTTAAGCCGATAGTAAAAATCCTAATAATGCTATTTCAAACTTATGTTTTGCAGAAAAATATCTCCTTATCGGACAGTGTAGATCCAAGATCAGACTGCACGTTCTGTGCAGTCTGATCTTGATCTACACTGTCCGCAAAAGGTCAGTGAGTCGCGCTTATCTGCCTAAGGGTAAGTGTGTTATACTTTTAGTAAAGCTGGGTTCCACATTGAAATCGGTCGTTACCATACCTTGTGACTTTGGTATGGAAAATAAATGTATCGATACAGATCTGTGACTTGTGTAGAGAGATACCTATCACCGGGACGTTAAAAGCCTTTATTTATAAAAAAAAAAAAAGCATTTTTTTTATTGAAATAAAATATCAAATACATAAAACAGCATATAAAAAGTATTCAAATACATTGTCCATTACATGTGAGCCATGCTATGGCAAAAGGGGGCTTAATGTACGCATGATACCAAGCAAGCCATCACATAATTATGGATCCATAAAAGACACTTAAAAAGAAAAGAAAACGACTTAATCATGGCCTGCTCCCTGGACAAAAAAATTGACCAATAGCGAAAATTTTCGGCCCAGGTCAGACTGCACAGACTGACCTGGGTCAATAGTTTTCGCAGATGCATAAAGGCCCCTTTTCACAGAGCATTGGTCATGTATTTGTTTATAGTGATGACATATCCATCTAAAAGCCAATCACCTTTTTTCCTGCTTTCTTTTTCAAGTTTTTTTTTTTTTTATTTCCAACTTCAGTTCAATACTACACAAGTAACAGTATTATCAACATTGCAATATGAAGTTTAAAAAAAATGTATATGAGCCATGACCTATGAAAAGGGGGCTTAATGCATCTGCGAAAAGCATCGACTCAGGTCAGCCTGCGCAGTCCGCGCAGGCTGACCTGGGCCGAAACTTTTCGCTATTGGTCAGTTTTCTGTATGCAAAAGGACAAGTCTATCTCATGATTTAATCGCATGTAAGACAAAATTGATTTTACAGATCCCTAAGTATGTGATGACTTACCTGGTATAATTCATCACGAAGATGCATTAAGCCCCCTTTTGCCAGAGCATGGCTCATATGTAAAAGTCCAACTATGTTTTCCATCTTATTCAAAGAATGATTTTACTTTTGGCAAATATTACTCTATTTTGTAAGACACTTATATTAAAAGATAATGAAAAGTCAATACTTAGTACAATTAAAAAAAAAAATTAACATGTAGTCCATGAAACTGTGTATTATCTCGCAAATAGATGTGCACACAACTCTGCTTTTCTCGTGTGTGCGCTCGCTCGCTCGCTCGCTCTGACGCGCAGAGCTCCAGATAGAGGGAGAGATTTTGATAATGGAATTGAAAATATTGATTATCCTCGACTAAACCCTATGTTATGGGTACTCATTAGAATCGTCTCATCGAGACGATTCTAATGAGTACCCACAACATAGGTTTTGGAAGAGAAATAATGGATTTAGAATACCATCACCCCCCCTCTTATCTGGAGCTCTTGAAGTGTATGTTTAAATGTTATGAATTTAAATCCTTACAACCTCACACTAAACTTCATCGGTAAAGACCGCGAACCTTTGTTTTATTTAGCAGAATCTGATACTGTTCTCGCAAGTGTAGAAGAGGCCTTTTCGGACGAGTTCAGTTGCTTGTTACAAGCTACTGATACAATAACTGTTTCCCATTTTCTCGTTAAGTTAAGAGAAAATGAGCCACGCTCTGGCGAAAGGGGTTTAATGCATCTCCGTGATGCACTGTACCAAGCTTGTCATCATATAATTATGGATCCATAAAATCCACTATGTCTAACGACAGACTGAATCATGGGGTAGACTGGTCCTTTGCCGCGCAGAAAATTGACAAAATAGCAAAAAGTTTCGAACCAGGTCTGCCTGCGTGTACTGCACAGGCTAACTCCAGTCGACACTTTTTGCACTGATGCATTACACCCGTTTCACAGAGCAATCTCCATTACTTCATTTCTTTTTCTTACTTTCATACCTTTCGGATTATTTTTTGCTGGGTCTGAAACTTGCCTGTACGGTAATACGCCGTGATATATTACATGTCAAATTTCATTCGTAGATCCGCCCACTCCAATTTAATTTCAACTCAATAACTGTAGGCCTATCCCTTTGCCAGATGTCAAACTTTTAGAGTTGTCCTGAACTGAAAGCATTTGCAAATAACATCATTAAATGTGGCTTAATTATGATATATGTGTTTGAAAGTGAAAACAACATTGTCGGAAAGGGCGATAGTACAGGTGTCCATGTGGGTTATTTTTAGACATGCCAGTCAGCTTGGGGACACCAACAGAAACACTATGTGGAAAGTTTGAAAGAAAAGGGGAACTGTGTTTATTTAAATGAGATGGTAAACATTGTAGGATTTGTTGTTTCACATTGTCATAAAAATGTATACTTAACTCTTTCGATTGCCGATGGCTGATTTTACAGACTGTGCAGATTAAAAATCAGAATGCCAAGAAAAAGCAATCTAATTTTGGATTTACACCTTCGGGTACCCGCTGCTAAACCTTGGCCAGAAAGTATCTTGAATGCAGTGGAGAGCTTAAAATGTATTCATTACGTTTTGTGTCTTTCAAGCAAAGACTTTCGAAAGGAATTCTGATTTTTTTTTTTTTTAGTAAGAGTTGTTTTCTGAGCAAAAGTACTACAAATAAAGCATAAGTTAAACTCATGCTGGGTATCAATTGATGTAAAGTCACAAATAGTTACAAAAAGGAACACGGCAAGCAACAAATCGTATTTTGGATAGCTTGTGAACCTCTCTCTCTCTCTCTTCTTAACCCTTAAACTGCTAAGCATGACTCACTGACCTTTTGCGGACTGTGTAGATCAAGATCAGACTGCACAGAACGTGCAGTCTGATCTTGGATCTATACTGTCCGATAAGGAGATATTTTTCCCCCAAAAATAACTCTCAAAGCGGACAAAAATACCCCCACCAGCACCTTGTCACGGAAGCAGCACAATCAGAAAACAAAGGTCACCTGTGACCTATGTGACCCATGAAAATAAGGCACCTCCTTGGGTCATGAGGAACACTTGTATAAAGTTCCAGGGGACTAGGTCAAACTGCTTATGAGTTAGAGCACGGAAACAAAAACAAGATGGACGAATTGACGGACGGACAGACAGACACACAGACATGGTGGAACCAGTATAGCCCCCCTACTTCGTAGGTGGGCGGGGGGGGGGTTAAATAGCATTATTCGGGTTTTTACCATTGGCTTAAAAGTTGTATTTAATTTATATACCAGGATAAGGGTAAAGATTCCAAAGTTTTCACACTTGACAGTGTGTATAGGTTAGATGACATGAATAACCATCGACCTATTACTTTGCAAATAGTGCCACACCATTATCTACTTCACGCTACACGACAGCCTGTCTAGATGAAGAGAAGAAACATGACGCAGTTGCAAGACAAGTTTGATATCGAAAACATTGTTTGAAAAGGAGCAACTGCTTATAGCAATAAGAGGTTGCCAACGGCACAAGGGGGGAGGGGTAAGATGGGGGAAAAACCTACATGTAAATAACTGGGTAAATATGGCGTATCGTCATAGATATGCATTAGTTTGTCATTTAACCTTTACATCGCTGAATTAATGAAATGGACCTCTTTAAACAGGTAGAGCATCCGAATTATTGCCATTTCAAGGTTATGGCCTGAATATGTAACAATATGGCGGATAGAGTAGATCCAAGATCAAACTGCACGCTCTGTGCAGTCTGATATTGATCTACATTGTCCGCAAAAACACCTCATGTCGGTTCCAGCACTTTATGGGTTAAAGAGAATATATAGATATCCTTTTTCTCTTTTCAGAAATGCAAAATGCGATTCATTTACCGTCAACAACCCTCGCACCGACGGCGGTGACGTTACGGAAGAGACGCCGTCCTTACTCCAAGTTTCAAATAGCTGAATTAGAACGGGAATACAACAGCTCTACATATATATCCAAATCTCGTCGGTGGGAGCTATCGCAACTCATCAATTTATCTGAGAGACAGATTAAGATCTGGTTTCAAAATCGAAGAATTAAGGCCAAGAAGATCAGTAAGCATGACGATTCAGATAAAAACGATGGACCCAGTCCAGGTGTACCGGATATGGGTGTGCAGATGTAATGTATAAACCGGAAATAGATACTGCTGAAAAATTACGTCATTAAGTTGACCTATTTATGAAAGAGGGTCAGCTACGCAGAAATTATATAATGTCCCAAATGTTTGTTTATTTTTAACATAGAATCATCAAACATATGTATGACTTACATTCATGATTATTTCTATCTATGGAAATATGGAAACGAGTTGTTATTTACAAATGAGTTATTCACAAACGATTTGTATGTACGATGTGGATTGGCACTGGAAATGTCATATCAATGAAAATGTTTTTTTTTTTTTAAATCAGTTGAAGAAGTCATCTAACTCCATGTGAAATCCAAGTCAGCCCTGAGATTTCATCAAACGCCGATTGTGCTTAAATTTGTATGCGTTCAGCTAAACTTACTGGTGGCGGGGAAAGGGCATGTAACTCTTAGGCCACTAAGCGCGACTCACTGACGTTTTGCGGACAGCGTAGATCAAGGTCTGACTGCACAGAACGTGCAGTCTGATCTTGGATCTACGCTGTCCGATAAGGAGATATCTTTCCTCCAAAAATACCTTTGAAATAGGAAAGTTTGGGTTTTGTACTGTCGGTGTGAAAGTTTCATTTCTTTAATTTAGCAGGATAAGAGTGAAATGGAATTAACGATATTCTCTGCGAGAAATAAGTGAAAGTGCTTTCAAATTAAATGAGTGAAATCGTATTGTTACGAACCTTAAGAAAAGCCCTTCGAATAAATATAAGTCATACTCTGGCAAAAGGGGGCTTATTGCATCTCCATGACGCATTGTTCAAATGTAGCCATCACATAATTGGATCCGTGATAACCACCTTTTTTTAACAAACAGACTGAATCCTGAGATAGGCTGCTCCTTGGACATACAGAAAATTGACCAATAGCGAAAGGTTTCGGCTCAGGTCAGCCTGCGCGGAATGCGTAGGCTGACCTGGGTCGATACTTTTCGCAGATGCATTAAGCCCCCTTTTCACAGAGCATGGCTCATGCATACTGTACATTACTTTTTTCCCCTGTTCAACAACAAAATAACTGACCTTCACCGCATGTGTTTGAAGGATATGCCTCGCTAAGTATACGAGCCATGCTCCGGTAAAAAGGGTGTTTGTTGCACCTCTTTGATGCATTGTGCCAGACAAGACGTCACATAATCGTGGATCTATAAAATAAATTCACTCTTAAAACCGACTAAATCACGAGGTAGTCAGGTCCTTGGACGTACAGAAAATTTACAAAGTGCAAAAAGTTTTCGACCGATGTCAGTTTGTGCGGACTACGCAGGCTGACAGAGGTCGATACTTTTTGGGGATGCATTAAACCCCCTTTTTCACAGAGTATGGCTCATATACATAGATATTCGATGTACATAAGTTGAAACCAGGGTCCGTATTCACCAACCGTTCTTAAGAATATTCTTAGTCTTATTCTCCAAGATTGTCCAAATTTGAAAGTAACACAACTTCTGATTGGTTAAACCAAATGGTTTAGCCAATCACAAGTTGTGTTACTTTCAAATCCAGAAAATGCCGGAGAATAAGACCAAGAATGTTCTTAAGAATGCTTGGTGAATACGGACCCAGGACTTCAGAAATGCACCGAAAAATCATGCAAATTTATCCCTTTACCACACGACAAGATTTTGGACTTGTCCAAATTCAAAGTATTTGCAGACGACTAATAAAACGTGGCTCAAAGGATGGACTTTGCCAGAGAAAGAACAGAAAACTTAGTGGGAAAAGGAGAAAATGCTGGTTACCAGCATTTTCTCTTTTTCCCACAATATCTCCTGAAGTGTTCTTTCTCAGAGACGTGAAAGCTCTTAAATGTGTGGTAAAAGTCTAACAAACGGTCCTACTTGTGTTCTTAAACAAAACATATACAGCTTGAATTCGATATGCCCAGATATCGCAGTACTCAAGTTCATAAATTTTCGCATTTTTGCGACCAATATATGCTTTATAGACCTATATATATTGCTCAAAGTGGTCAATCGAATTTGTGCAACATAACCCATATTTGCCAAAATTTAGCCTTACAGAATTTCTGTTTAATACATGTATATGAAAATTGACCGGTTGCTGGAAACTAGATAACCTAACGTAATCAACCTCAGGATCTTAGCGTGGATCCCAGTCCGAGCACTGATTCCTCTATTATTTATTCGGACTTTACTTTGTCAAAAATGAGGCCTCATTTTTGACAAAGAAAAATCCGAATATAAAAGAGGAAAAAATGTTCGGACTGGAACCCAGGCTATCAAGATCTCGTCGGTTGGAAAGTGTTTGGGAACATGGTGAACCTTTGGTGATTGCTCATTCGCCATGACATTTTCTCCTGAACGCCACTTTTTTGTTCAGTTTGTTGCAGACAAGATTAAAGATCATTTTGATAAAGAAGAAATTATTCGTTAAGAGCGATTTTTCGTTGTGACACATTGTTTCCTTTATATTCACCATTCAAATTTGATTCATGTTGATCAATGATTTATGAGCCATGCTCTGTGCAAAGGGGGCTTAATGCATCTGCATAAAGTATCGGCCAAGGTCAGTCTGCGCAGTCCGAGCCGTCAGACATGGGTCAAAACGTTTTTTTTTTTTTTCCTATTGGTCAACTTCCAATGGACCATTCTACCTAACGACACAGGAGTTTGTTGGAATGATTTTATGTATCTGTAATTATGTGATGACTTGCTTGGTATAATGTATCACGGAGATGCATTAACCCTTTCCCAAACGACAAATTTTGGACTGGTCCAAATTGAAAGAGTTTGCAGACGACAATTTGAAATTTGATGAAAATTGCAGAAAGTTATCAAAAAGGGTAGAAAACACTGTGGGAAAAGGAGAAATTGCTCGTCACGAGCAATTTCTCCTTTTCCCACAGTGTTTTCAAAAGACGTGTACTGCAGACACGTGAAAACCAGGGCTTGTTTGGGAAAGGGTTAAGCCCCATTTTTGAAAGTGCATGATTCATAATATTTTCCCGGGACGTTCTTTCGCAGTCGTCTGCTATTATCCTAACGCAATGAGGATAAGTGACTTAAAGCGGTGATAGGACAATTCTCTTATTGTCTTGGGACTTGTTCCACAGACTAGAAATAACTTACGCATTTATAAATTGATACATTTTTTTTTTTTTTTGAAGTGAATAACATACTAAATAATTAGTCTACCCGAAATAATTACAGTTGGAGAAATTACTAACATACTTTTTTCAGAGTTTTGTTTGTTCATGATTCCACTCGTAGGTAAAGAAGGTTGGCAAGGAATGAGTTATTTGCTATAACCCAGTGGTTTTTTTTTTTAATGGTTAATTGTAGATGGATAAAATTTGCTTCCAGTTTTGAAGAAAAAAAATTTATTGTCAAGCCATGTCGCGATCTTACAACAGCTTTTATTCTAGACACTATAAAATGATGTGGTTGTCTTACACTTGTTTTTAGGATAACTTACGCATTACACAGAAAATGTGTATGTGCAAATTAATAACAAGAAAAATATACTTGTAAGGGGTAAGGGGAGATAATCATTTTCGATAAATAATATTCAGTCACATACATATCAGTACTGTTTTCAATCCTACTGCAGCTAATCGTTTGCTTGGTTTTATCTATTAGACTCCCCACTGTTTGTAGACTGGGAAAACATGCCCATTTACGTATCGTTCCTTCACTCCAACACAGTATAAGAAGCACGAGTAACGCCCCTTTGCGAACTACCTTATTAACCCCCGAATCTTTATAAAATATGAATAATAGATCTAGGTTTAATACATTAACGCTTTACCGTACGAAAAATTTTAAGACACGTCCAAATTCAAAGCATTTGCAGCCGACAATTTCAGAGTGGCTCAAATGATGCGATTTTTTTCTATATTAAGGTAGAAAAACATTGTGGGAAAAGGAGAAAATGCTGGTTACCAGCATTTTCTCCTTTCCCCACAATGTTTTCAAAATGCTTCTTCCCCAGGGTCGTTAAAAGTCTGCATTGTGCGGTAAAGGGTTAATGCAAACGGACAACTGTGTGTCAAAAAGAGGAAATGCTCGTTACGACCAATTTCTTCTTTTACTGTATTGTTATTCGAAAACGGAATGCTATAAGACCTGAAAAAAAAAAGGTCAACTGTCAATAGGAATGGTATTAAGGCGACAAATGTTATAGCAGGTCCCGACCGTTTATCTACGCTCAGGAATTTGTTCAGAGCCCGTGACTTGACTATTTTCAGAAATCAAGCTCTGGAAAGCCAAAAAGAAACCGTTAAAAAAGTTATGAGTAGAAACCTTATATTCAGTTGTTCGTTTTCTAAAAACGGTTTTTCTTTTAGCCAGGTATCCATATAAACAGAGTTCTTTATTTCCCTTTCTTTTTCCCTGTAATTTATGGCCGAAATAGCAGTAGGGCCCATATTCACCAACCATTCTTAATAAAATTCTTAGAATAATTCTCGAGAATTATATAGATTTCATAGTAAAACAATATCTTATTGGCTAAACCACTTATTTTAGCCAGTCAAAAATTGTGTTACCAAATCTAGAATAAGACTGGGATCGCAGCTTAAAATATGGGGCCAGGGTCCGTATTCACCTACCATTCTTAATTTCATTCTAAGACTAATTATAGATTTAGAAAGTAGCGCGACTTCTGGTTGCTCAAACTATACGGTTTAGCCAATCAGAGGTTGCATAACTTTCATATTTAGGAAATTCCTGGGGGAGGGGGAAATGTTCTTAAGAATCGGTTGGTGAATACATGCCCAGGTCCAGCCAATAAATAGGCGACGACAAATACAGATGGAAATGAAACAAAATGATTCTGAGATAACATCGATCATTGCATGCTCAGTTCTGTTTATTTTTTTTTAATTTCGTACAAAAGGTTGATTAACTCATTACCTCAAGCACAAGTTGGCATCCGATGGCATTGGAAACCCGTTTTGTAAAATACGAATTATCAACATGACTTACAATATAATGAATACAGACGGGAAAAAAATAATGCAAAGAATAAATTTATCGTTAGGGGCAGTTTATCCATTTGTCAATTATTTCTCAGTAGCCGCCATCTTCGAGATTAACCCTTAGGCTGCTAAGCGCGATTCAAGCACCTTTTACGGACGCAAGAAGAAAATGAGTTACTTTTTTTTTTTGGAATTTCCTTATTTTTTTTTAAAGGGGATTTTTTTTTTCGAAATTTTCACTTTGAAACTTATTTTTTTTTACTTTATTTTCTTCCACAAAAGCTATCACTCGCTTATTAATCTTCAAGTAGTTCAAATGCTTTCAGGGTTGTGCGGGGAACATCATAGGGATACGTAACCTTTTAGTGTTTCCGATACAAATATGTCTAACTAGATTTCAGTTAACAGACTGGTTTCAAATACTTGGGGGAAAATTTTTACAGTGGTTTATATAGTAGCTTACCAAATACCAACAAAATGATTAAAAACAAAAATTTGAAAATACAATGCTTTCACTTTAATCAAACGATTCCGAGTGTTTACAATCCTGAAGAAAGAAGCTTCTAAAAAGCACTTTGGTGAAAGGAGAAAATGCTGGTAGCTAGCATTTTTCTCCATTTCCAACAATGTTTTCTACTTTTTCAAAGATCAGTCTTGTCATTGGAGCCATATTTCATTGGTCGTCTGCATAGTTTTTCGATCTCGACATTACTAAAATTTTGTCGTTTGATAAAGTGTAAAAGAGTCTTAAATTAGTGAGAATGGTAACGGGTTAATTTTGTCGAATAGAATATTAGTGTATTTCTTTTGTCGTCAATGTCGGGAATGATTGTCGTTTGTGAAATAAAATAATAACTGAATGTAAGTTACAATATTTGTTAAAGGGCCTTTTTGTATTATTTTGCTAATTATTGACTACTTTGTTAAATATTGGTAGGTACTTCTAAATATGCTTTTCTCTGCAAACGCAAAGAAACTTTACGATAAAATGCAGTAAAAAGGCACAAGTTCGGCGTTTAGTTAACGAATTTGTTGCCTTGCATTCGGTTTCTCCGTCTGTTTTAATCAGATCGAATGACGTCATCCTACTCATAAGAATCGTTGGAAACGTCTTCACATGTATACATGTCGGCTACGCGTATTAACTCTTTCATCGCCAAATATTAGAAACTCAGCCTCTTTTGACTGTTGAACATACAATTCACTAAAACTCGGAGGGATATCAATTACATAGGCTTGACCAAACAAGCGGATGGTATAATTAAAGCATGTTTATGTTCACGTGACATTCCCATTCAATATGGAATTCTGGAGCGAAATCTAAAAATACCCTCAAAAGCTACGTAGCCATTGATTCGCATTTTTTTTTTTTTGGTTTAGAGTTGTCCTTCTTCTTTAATGGTGTTTGGTATAATATCGCTTTACCTAATTCAGTGAGGTGTCATTTTTAAGATTTGGTGAGATTATAAAAAGCTGATAAGCCCCTTTTAAGACGATTCTTTGAAATTCCATAGACGTATATTTGCAAGATTTTTTTTCATGCATAGCCTGTGTTAAGGATTTAATCATTATACCAGAAAAATTTTAGATACGTAATTTTTCGTCTGTTATTCAAGTTTTTACTTATTACCGTCTGCAAATGACCTTTTCATCTTGTAAGATAACAAGGTTGCAATTCCTTTTGTTTTTTGTCACAGTTGCTTCCACTTCTGTTAAACTATTTACCAAACGACAAAGGTTAAGAATTGCAGACGACGATTTAAATGTGGCTCAAATGATTTGATTTTTCTGTGACAGGCTAGAAAACATTGCGGGAAAAGGAGAAAATGCTGGTTACCAGCATTTTCTCCTTTTCTCTCGATGTTTTCTATATACTTCTCTTGCAGGGTCGTTAAAACTGTGGCGAATGGTTAAAACATTGTATTAACAGAAGAAAGAGTTCGTGATTGAGATTTCCCTCCCGTTCCGCAATGTTTCAGCGCGTATTCTTGCATTGATCAGATAGTAATGCCAAACATGATTTTTTTTTTCAGCTATTTTCAGTAGATGCCTTTTAACTTTATTCCAACCAACAAGAGTTTAGACCTGTTCCATATTGAAAGCATTTGCAGACAGATCAAATGTGGCTTCAATGATTGAGTTCTCTTTTGAAAAGGCAGAAAACATTGCGGTAAAAGAAGAAAATGATTTTTCCCGGTAATTTCCCCTTTTCCTACAATGTTTTCAATGGCATTTTACCTCAGGGTCGTTAAGTCAAGGAGAGTGCTTGGTTAAGAGGTTTAAGGGCGGAACGAGTTATCTATTATTACCACACAGGCGCTTTTTTTTCAGCGTGTTTATGTAAGTTGGCTTTTGACCTACTTCTTGGTATTAGACTCGAGTGAATAAATAGTACTTTCCGATTGGTCAAAAATGTGAACACGTTTATTCCGAGGGTTTTTGCGAGACTATCTATGACAGCAATATACACAGGTTGCTGCCGATAATCGATACCCAGTGGCGCTTGTTCACACCTTAGCAAGTGGATATGATAATGATAATCCTTTTCTTGTACTAAATGGTAAATTTAATAGTTTTAAGCCTTGCTCTATATAACCCATTACTGTACAGTCTACATGTATTTTTCAGAGACATAAACCCTTTCAGCAACTGCTTCTTTTCCAACGATTATTTGGATTAAGCGCTGGTCTTGAAAAATATATGAGCCATGCTCTGGCAAAAGAGCCATGCTCTGGCAAAAGGGGGTTTAATACATCTCCGTGATCCATGGTACCAATCAAGCCATCGCATAATTATGGATCCCTGATAGCCATTTTTTTTAAACAACCGACTGAGTCATGGGGTAGACTGGTCCTTGGCCATACAGAAAATTGACCAATAGCGAGAAGTTTCGGCCCAGGTCAGCCTGCGCGGACTACGCAGGTTGGCCTGGGTCGATACTTTTCGAAGATACATTAAGGCCCCTTTTCACAGAGTATGGCCCATATCTTTTCATAAACAATCACAAAAGAGTGTCAATGTTCATATTGCAGTACTTTACGCCGTCAGTAAAAGTGTCGTTCTTATTTCAAGTCTGGGGACTTTGAATTATTAATGAGCCATGCTATGTGAAAAGGGGGCTTAATGTATATGTAAAACGTCCGCGCAGGCTGACATGGGCCGAAACTTGTTGCTATTGGTCATTTTTCTGTAAGTCCAAGGACAAGTTTACCTCATGATTCAGTCGGTTGTCAGACAAAATAGATTTTATGGTTCCATAATAACATGACAACTTGCTTGGTATCATGGATCACGGAGATGCATTGAGTCCCCTTTTGCCAGAGCATGGCTTATTGGTTGATGAGCGTATATGTGTGTGTTGGTATCATTTTCGAATCTTATTTTTTTTTTTTGTATAGAGTGATTGTTTATCAAGACTAGATTTTTCTTTTTCATCAGTGCTGTAAATATATTATGTGACATGATTTAATGATTAAACTGAACAAAAATTTGTATGTCTTAACTGTTCTTATATTTTGCTTCTCTTCCCTTATTCAAAGTGCTGTGGTCGGTCACGCGTGGGGGTTGAAACTAGGGAATGGCGGATTCGAATCCCAAGCTCAGTCCATATCTTTCAGAGGACTGGTAATAGTCATTGCGACAGGACTTACTTCACTCACACTGCTGATCATGCTGTCGACAATGGTTATTTTGGGAAAACAGCCGGTGGCTTGGGAAGAATGTTGTGCGAAGTATATGTACAATGGTAAAAGAAATTCCAGGAAAGCATAGATAGGTGCACTCGCCACCGCCATATAAATAAAATGTTGTTAAAAGCGGTGTTAAGCATCATACAAAACAAACAACAAACAAACAACCAAAGTGCTGTCTTGCACACTTTACAAATCGACCTGATTCTGGACCTGTCCCACTCCAAAGCTCGTGCAGATGAAAATTCAAATATGGCTCAAAGGGTGATAATTGTATTTAAAAAGATAGAAAACATTGCAGCAAAAGGAGAAAATGCTGGTACCCAGCATTTTCTCCTTTTCCTACAATGTTTTCTACTGGTACCTAGCAATTTCTCCCTTTTCTACAATGTTTTCAAAAGCATTTATACCAAAATTTCGTTAAAACTTGGAATTTCGTGGTTACTGGTTCATCAAAATAATACGGTCAACTTCAGTTGTTTTTGCGGACAATGTAGATAAAGCTCAGACCAGACCTGATCTGCACTGCTCTTTTGTTTTATATTCTCACTGAAGAAGCCTCGAAATAAAGATATTTTACATGTTCTTCCTAATTGAAAAACCCATTCCATTCATTCAGCAGACATTGATCGTATTTCAACCATGCTCTCTGAAAAAAGGGTTCAATGCATATGGAAAAAGTATCGACCCAGGTCAGCCTGCGCAAACAGCGCAGGCTGACCTAGGTCGAACCTTTTTCCTCTTGGTCAATTTTCTGCATGTCTAGGGGCCAGTCTGTCTCATAATCCAGTCAGCTGATAGACAGAGTGGATTTTATGGATCCATAATTATGACTTGCTTGGTATAATGCATCACGGAGATGCATTAAGCCCACTTCTGTCAGAGCTCTGTTCATTTTTATTCTGAAGTACGAGATCAGACGATCTGATTGGCCGAGGCAGACGGTACTGACTAATCTTAATTGAATTCCCGGAATCTAGACTTAGATATTTTGAGTTTTATTTCAAATTACTTGCAGAACCAAGAAATCCTACAGGTAGCGGCCTTTAAGTGTTTCGACGCCAATTTACATGTATATAAACTCAACTTCTTTCGATGGCATAAAACACAATTCATATAAACTTAGAAAGAATTTTATTATATGGGCTTGTCTAAAAAAGCGGACGGTGCGTCAAGACATAAATACGAGCACCAGGCAGCACAATATTCCTTTTGTCATATATCTACAAATCCTTACAACAAAATGTTGCAATCATTGATAGTACTATTCGAAAACGGTAAGAAATTAAAACAAAACTGGTTTAGTGAATGGTAAAAGAATATTGTCACGTAACATTTGGCCAATAAAATCGGAAACCATTCCACATAAAGGTTACATCATCATATCGTTCCTGTAACCGTATTTTGACAGTGTGTAGGTCTCGATTTTTCTCCGCCGTGTCTGATTCTATTTGCATGCGATATATGAGTCATGCACTTTTAAAAGGAGGCTTAATGCATCTGCGAAAAGGATCGACCCAGGTCAGCCTGCGCAGTCCGCGCAGGCTGACCTCGGCCGAAACATTTCGCTATTGGTCAATTTTCTGTATATCAAATGACCATTCTACCTCATGATAAGGTCGGTTGTTGGATACAATGAATTTCAAGGACGCCTAACTGTGTCATGTCTTGCTTGGTATGATGCACCACAGAGATGCATATAGACCCCTTTTGCCAGAGCACGTCTCATATACATTAGAGCCGAGAGATGTATAAGTATCTAATACAAAATAACTTTGTACTGCCTGGGTACGTATTCACAAGTCTTGCTAAATTGCATTCTTACTCTAATCCTTAAGAATTTTCTGTATTGCCAGAAATTTAGGGTATCTCCATTGCTTTCTGGATGAACTACATGTATGTTCGTTTGGCGATTCGTCGTATTTGGCCGATGGGTATCCTCCGCGGCACATTTCTTGAGGCAAGCTACGGAATCCTGTTTCCGCCATCCACTTTTCGACCTACGAGGAACTCGAAAAGTAGAAATTAGGCACACTAACTTCCACTTTTCTAGCAAAAAAGTTACCTCGAAAAGTTGAAGTTTTTGACCTGACAATTGTCAAAAAACGTTCGACTTTTCGACCTCACGTTTGTCTAGAAAAGTAGAAATTAGGAAGTACTAACTTCAACTTTTCGCGTTAAACTGCTAGGTCGAAAAGTAGTAAAGTGGAAGTTTTTCACATGACAATTGTCAATAAAGCTTCCACTTTTCGACCTAGAAAAGTCGAAAAGTCGAAAAGTTGAAAAGTCGAAAAGTCGAAAAGTTGAAAAGTCGAAAAGTCGAAATTAGCCGATTAAAACTTCCACTTTTCTAGTTAGGACTGATTATCACGGGATGTTTGTTTATCAGCACCGAATAATGTTGGAGCCGGTGTAGGGGTAAAAATAAACTGGTACCCGTTGTATCTCCCGTAGCCGTCCGATAGACCATAAAATAAAGATCGGTAACAGGCTGCCAGTTTAGGGTAAAAATTCCTTAAACTGGTACCCGTTGTATCTCCCGTAACCGTCCGATAGACAACAGGCAACACCCGATTTATTGAAGGCAGCTATTGGTTTACACATGTACCGGATCCACCAATCAGACAGCCCGTAACAGAATGCCTTAATTTGTTTTAAAAACAATCGAGCAATAGTTCTATCTTTGGCTAAGATTTTCATGGCAAACAAATTTTTCTGACGGCGATCAATTTATTTAACTTGCTAAAGAATTTAATCTCTATCGATAAGGTCTATCTATGTGCATAAATAAAATCACAATTTGAATTTCCAAGTCTAGCATTATCTCATGAAATCTCGAACCGGGCAGAAACTCGACTTGTGAGCATTGGGTGTTACCTGTTGTTGATACGAAGATCGATAACAGGCTGCCAGTTTAAAAATTCCTGTGTCACCGGTCCCGCGGCCAATTTATCCTACGAAAAATTAGTCCTAACTAGAAAAGTGTAAGTTTTAATCGGCTAATTTCAACTTTTCGACTTTTCAACTTTTCGACTTTTCGACTTTTCTAGGACGAAAAGTGGAAGTTTTATTGACAATTGTCATGTGAAAAACTTCCACTTTTCTACTTTTCGACCTAGCAGTTTAACTCGAAAAGTTGAAGTTAGTACTTCCTAATTTCTACTTTTCTAGACAAACGTGAGGTCGAAAAGTCGAAAGTTTTTTGACAATTGTCAGGTCAAAAACTTCAACTTTTCGACTTTTCGAGGTAACTTTTTTGCTAGAAAAGTGGAAGTTAGTGTGCCTAATTTCTACTTTTCGAGTTCCTCGTAGGTCGAAAAGTGGATGGCGGAAACAGGATTCCGTAGCAAGCGGCATATGCACTCTTTTGTGGCAAAGCTTCGTACAGAAGGCTATGTTTTCTCACTTAACAAACACCTGTTGCCAGTGCTCCAAAATTCATACAACTAAATTTTGAACTATTTCCGTTTAAATAGGTTCATGCAAAGGTGACGTTTGCATAATTAGGAAAAAAAAATGGAAATGTGTGTTTCTATAATTAGAAAGGTATGCAACTCCAAATAACGAACTACCTGGTTTCAGTCAATTTACAAGACTTTTAAAACTATCACAAAGCATATAAAAATCATATAACTATGCCTTTTATCACTGATACATATATATATTTTTAAAACCCGCATACATGCATGAACACAATTATGCTGAAATGACCTAAACAAATCTTAAGACGTTATGAATGGTCAGGTCGCAGAGATCTGACCGACATACATGTACACAATTTCCCTAAAAATTACATTAAAAAATGCACCAAATCACATGCCAATCTTTTGAAATATGCATGCAGTAAATAGAGACTTGACTTGTAACAGACCGATTGTTCCTCGGTCGAAAAATCTTCAAGCTGAGGCGTAATAAACGATTTTTCCATTTCGAGAGCCGTCGTCAGCTAAATTCCGGGTCGTCCATTTTGATAAAAGAATGTTAGCTGACGACCGTTGTCTGCGCATGTCATATTCTTGGAAGATTCGACCTGTCTTATATGACGCATCACCCATCCCCCGTATACCTGGGAAAAGTAGGGCTTATATTGAAGCTATTAGCCTATTACCAAAGCATATAGGGACTGTTTTAATAAATGGTCGGTGCATAGGTTACATGTTAGCCGATCATAGCTGAATGAATGTCACCAGGTAGCGTTTTATTGAGTAAACGTTTATTTTATTTGAAATTCAAAGTCATGGTTATTGTTTTGAAAAATTACTCCGCTTCTGTACCCAGGATGCCCAAATTAGATGGATGTGTATTTGTAGAATGCCATCTAGCGGGAGATAATGAGCTGACGACGAATCACCGTTTGGTGACGGCGACGCAGACAGGGCTATGACAGTACCTCGAAGAAAACAGTTGAGCTAAAATTGTTACCAGATCCTCTAAATATGTCGACAGATGCAAAACAAGAAATGCATTAATTTGGATATTAATGCTTTACCTCCATTAGAAGACTGTCTACATCTTCCAGCAGGCACCATTTAAAACATTGTGGTAAGAGGAGAAATCGTTGGAAACGTCTTCATATGTATACATGTCGGCTACGCGTTTTAACTCTTTCATCACCAAATATTAGAAACTCAGGCTCTTTTGACGGTTGAACATACAATTCACTAAAACTCGGAGGGATATCAATTATATCGGCTTGACCAAACAAGCGGATGGTATAGATCAAAGATCAGACAGCACGTTCTGTGCTGTCTGATCTTGATCTACACCGCCCGCAAAGGATCCTGTTTTCGCCCATGGTGCTCAAAGGATTAAACCTTGTTTATTTGGGTTCTACTGGCGTTATTTTATTTATTCTTTTTTTCTTTTCTAACGAAAGGTGTCCGATGCAAATTAATTTTGTTTGTGGAGGTAATGCTTTAACTTGGTTTAGAATTTTTGCAGACATTTATCGGTTTTCCTATGACAGAAATTCTCCTGAAACGTGTAATTTATCGCCATTTCCGTATGTAACGGGTCAAGGGTCATGACAACAGAGTTGTCGCAACATTTTGGACATACAGCCCACCAAGTTGACACCAATGGCGGATGTTGCGATGGATCCAGACGGATGAATTGTTTTTATTTATTCCAGTAAGAGATGGTGGTTTTTGCCATCCACAGACTGTACACAGTGTCGCAATGAACATTTTGATTTCGGCTGGTGCAACTTTAAAAATCGACAAAATAACTGGACTCGCCCAAATCCAAAGTATTTACAGACGACATATATGAAGTGACTCTAATGATCACTTTTGTCCATGAAAAGGAGAAAAGACCATTTGGGACAAGGAGCAAGTGCTGCTTTCCAGCATTTTCCCTCAGTGTTTTCGAAAACCTCCTTTTCCAAGGTCGTTAAAAGTCAGGATTGTGTGCTAAAGAGTTAAGTTTTTACCAAACCATTCCGTGTTCTAACGACCATGAGAAAGAAGGCTTTGATTTCCAGCATTTTCTCCTTTTCCCCCCAAATTTTTTGTAGACCATCTTCCTCGTGGCTCCACGCGGCCCTTTTGGTGAAGACTTATCCGTTGTAAGACTAGCTGCAAGGGATGGTTGGTGGAGAGTGGTTAGCTAGCCTCTTGGCGATGTGGGTTGGTTCCCCAAAGACATCATGGTAATATACATACAACAAGAGCTCTGCAGAGCGGGAAAACGCTCGAAGGGAGCTATCAATATCATGGCACCTTTGACCCCATCTCTGCTGTGAACTTGACCTTTAAGACTGGCGTCTGAGAGCTTGGCTCTGCACTCATTCTAAAAAGGAAATGGACCAGGAGTTCAAGAGATATGGAGCGGTCAAGATACGAGCATGTAACCTTTGACCACCCCCATGTGACCTTGACCTTGAGTTTGGCATATGAAACCACGCTCTGAGGACAGGTGAGTCAAATATTTTTAAAATTGGACAAGATGTGCGCACACGACGCTGCTAACAGACAGACAGACAGAAAAAACCGGGTGCAAAACATGTGAGCCATGCTCTGGCAAAAGGGGGCTTAACGGACCTCCGTGATGCATGATAACAAGCATGTCATCAAATAATTTTGGATCAATTTTGTCTACAAACGACTGCATAATATGGCAGTAGAATGACTAATGGCAAAAAGTTTCGATCAATGTCAGCCTGCGCGGACTGCGCAGGCTGACATTGGTTGATACTGTTTGCAGATGCATTAAGCCCCGTCTTCAGAGATCATGGCTCATTTCCGCATTAGAGTATATAGGATTTAAGTAAAGGCCTCTTTTCTTGGGTTGACTGCGATTGACCTGCCAGTATCCAGACATTAGGAAAATTGTCTTGCCCATTATAAATCTGATACCTCCAAATCATTTGAGTCATCCTCTGTAAAAAGGAGGTTTAATGCATCTGCGAAATACATCGACCCATGTCATTCTCCACAAGCTGACATACGTCGAAACTTTTAGCTAGTTGTAAATTTCTCCATGTTTCAGTTGGTTCTTAGACAAATAGGATATTATGGTTGCTTGATTGTGTGATGACTTACTTTGTAAAATGCATGACATAGATACCTTAAAACCCCTTTTCCCAGAGCTCTGCTCATTTCGAACGGCAGGTACTTTTCTCCGTCAAACATTTCTCCTGTTTGACTATTACTACTCAGTTGAATAGCTCACAACTGCCCACTTAGGAGCCAAAGGGTTAAATCATATCTTAACACTTAAGCTGCTGAATAAATGAAACCCAAATTTCTACTCAATACTAAAAGCCCAAGCATTGCAGTTTCGAAGTTGATTTCACAGGAAAGAAAATACCGTATCGGACTGTGTAGATCAAAGATCAGACTGCACGTTCTGTGCAGTCTGATCTTTATCTACACTGTCTGCAAAAGGTCAGTGGGCCGCGATCAGCAGCTTAAGGGTTAAAATGTAACATATATGAGTCATGCTATGTGAAAAGGGGTTTAATGCACATACGCAGGCTGATAAAGGTTGACACATATCAGTAACAACATGAATTCAGATTCTATACATGAATTCATGAGAAAACATGATGGCAAGAGGCAAAATTGCTTATATTGAGTAACTTCTGCTTTTGCCACAGTGTTGAAAAGTTTGGAAATTCACACCAAACTGAACCAGCAGAAAGGGTAAAACACAACAATAAAATATTCAGAACACAGACCTATGCATTAAATCATTAATTTATTCATGATAAATACAGTGTGTTCTTCAACCCGCCCCCCCCCCCGCCCCCCGCCCTCAAATATGTCATTACAGCTAGTTTAACTCTTTACAAAATGACAAAATTTTAGACTGGTCCAAATTGAAAGCATTTGCAGATGACAATATAAATGTAATTGAAAAATTGAAATTTGTTTTGGGAAGGGTAGAAAACATTGTGGGAAAAAAAGAAAATGCTGGTTACCAGCATTTTCTCCTTTTCCCACAGGATTAAAGGGTCAAACCTCGGTCTCCTCTCTAAATCATATCAGCATAATGCTTCTGACATATTTACCCCCCCCCCCCCAAAAAAAAAAAAAAACCAGAAATTGGACACCGAGGTTTTTCCCAAATGTACACATTGTTTTCAGATTAAAATAAACTTATGAAATTTTGAACAAAATGTAATCTTAATTCATTTTTTGTTTTTACCCCTTTACCACACAATCCAGAGTTTTAACAACTCTTACAAAAAGCGCTTTCAAAAACATTGTGGGAAATGGAGAAAATGCTGGTAAACCAGCATTCTCCTTTTCCCACAATGTTTTCTATCATTCCAAAGCAAATCATTTCATTTGAATAACATTACATTTGTTGTTTGCAATTACTTTGAATTTGGACAAGTCTAAACATTTGCTGTTAGGTAAAGGGTTAAATGCTCTTGAAAGAACTGTCAATTAATACTTAAATAAACAATACAACTTTAGTCTGTTCCATATAGTAAGGGTTTGCAAACAACAAATTGAATATTGATCAAATGATGAGATTCGTCTCAGAATACAGAGTGAGAAAAACAGAGAATGCTGGTTACCAGTGTTTTCTCTTTTTCCCACAACTGATTACATATGCCTTTCTCTTCAGGGTCCTAAAAACACAGGCTTGTTTGGTAAAGGGCTAAAAGAATGAAACATGAAACATACCTATTAGTCATCTAACTGTTGTTAGATATACCAAAACCTGTTACAAGTAATATAAAGATGACAATGTTTTGAAAGAAGGAAATATCTTTTTTCAGATTGATATGGGATAAATGTGGAAGAACTACTACCACAAAGTTTTCAAAAACATGGCCAACAACAGGGGCATGCAATGCTGCATTTGTAAAGTAACAACCAACAAACACACTGCTCCTGGTTTCTTTGAGCAAAGGGAGATAACACACAAATGAAAAGGTTTCAATACACCTGATAGTAAAAAAGAAACAGAGTCCAAGAATGTTCCCTAAACATCCCTCTGGCTATCTCATGCCTGGTTCATTTGGCCCTAAACCTAACTATAAAATGTTGGACTTGTCCAAATTCAAAGCATTTGCAGACAACAAACTGAATGTGGCTCAAATTATTTAATCTATCTTTGGAAAGGTAGAAAACATTGTGGGAAAAGGGGAAAATGCAAGTTCCCTGCACTTTCTACTTTTCCCAAAATGTTTTCAAAAGGTTTCTTCCCCTTGGCAGATAAATACCAGGGTTATTTAGTATATGATTAAATCTTTTTTTTGTAAATAAAAAAGTGCCTGCTGCAGGAAATTAAAATCTTGTTTTTGTACAATATCGAACAAAACACTGCCCCTGTTTCTCGCTAAAGAAAGGGAGATTAGACAAATCTCAGAATAAAATTGAAAGGAGTCTATAATGTTCCCTAAACACCCCTCTGAGGTTCTCTTTCCTGCATCATTTCAACAGAGACCACTTGATCTGTTCTTTTGCTGTCTGTATGACCTGAAACAAGAAGCAACAATATGTGAGTTATGCTCTGTGAAAAGGGTGCTTCATGCATCTGCGAAAAGTATCGACCCAGGTCAGTCTGCGCAGGCTGACCTGGGCCGAAACTTTTTGCTACTGGCAAATTTTTCATGCGTCAAAAGACCATTCTACCTTATGGCTCAGTTGGCAATTTAAAAAAAGTGGGTTTTTTTTTATGGATTCATAATTATGTGTTGGATTGCTTGGTATCATGGATCACGGAGATGCATTAAGCCCCCTTTTGCCAGAGCATGGCTCATTTTCTTTGGTTTCTTTTCACCTTAAAACTATTCTTATACATTACACATACACATAACCTTCAGCAAGTGACTACATTCTTCTTGCAATAGAACTTGTTTTTACAAACATTGTGGTAAAAGGAGACATTGATTCTGACAAACAATTTTCCACACTGTTGACAATAATCATTGTACTCATCTATCAAACCTTGAACCTCTACAAAATAATCACGTTTTACTGACCATGAGGAAGCAGCCATTTAAAAACATTGTGGGAAAAGGAGAAAAAGCTGGTACCACTATTTTCTCTTTTCTGCACAATGTTTTCTACTATTTCGAAGACAGATATCATGATATGAGTCACAATCACTTTCTAGCCTGTTCACACTGTAACGCTTTACCACACAATCCCGAGTTTTAACGACGCTTTACCACACAATCCCGAGTTTTAACGACGCTTTACCACACAATCCCGAGTTTTAACGACGCTTTACCACACAATCCCGAGTTTTAACGACGCTTTACCACACAATCCCGAGCTTTAACGACGCTTTACCACACAATCCCGAGCTTTAACGACGCTTTACCACACGATCCCAGGCTTTAACGACGCTTTACCACACAATCCCGAGCTTTAACGACGCTTTACCACATAATCCCGAGTTTTAACGACGCTTTACCACACAATCATGAGCTTTAACTACGCTTTACCACACAATCCCAAGCTTTAACGACGCTTTACCACACAATCTCGAGCTCTAACGACGCTTTACCACACAATCCTGAGTTTTAACGACCCTCAGGCAGAAGGCTTTTGTAAACATTGTGGGAAAAAGGAGAAAGTGCTGGTAACCAGCAAGAAGAAATTTTGTCATTCAAGCCACTTTAAATTTTCAATTGTTGTCTGCAAAAGCTTTCAATTTGGTCAAATCTACATTTTCGTGGAGTGGTAAAGGGTTACATATGGACAAGTCTACAATTTTGGTGTTTAGTAAAGAAAAATCTTGTTGAATATTGCACAACTGCTGCAACTTGTCACTTAATGAATATTTCGTCTTTTTATTTGAACTCCGATATATTTACGATTTTATAGGACATTTACTTCAGAATCACGTGTCCAGGTTTTTTGCCTCTACAACATGGACACGGCAGCAGGATCAGTTTATTATACAAACATTCACTTGAACTCTGTTTAGAATGAGGCAAATATCGGAAAACCAAACACGGTTAAGGAAACAAAGTACATGTAGTGACAAGTCAAAGCAGTTTCACAATATTCACATTTTACAGAAACAAGTTAACCCTTTCCCAAACGACAAATTTTGGACTGGCCCAAATTAAAAGAGCTTGCAGACGACAATTTTAATTGATGAAAATGGCAGAAGGGACTCAAAACTGGTAGAAAACACTGTGGTAAAAGGAGAAATTGCTCGTTACGAGCAATTTCTTCTTTTACCACAATGTTTTCAAAAGACTTGTACTGCAGACACATGAAAACCAGGGCTTGTTTGGGAAAGGGTCAAGTCAACAGCTGCAAACTTTTTTTTTTTTTTAAGACACTGTAATTGATTAATCTGTTAACTTTTACAGGTCCCTCCATGAGGTCACAAGAAGAGCTAAAATAAAAGGGGGAATTAATAAACTATAGAGGATCAAGAGCTCATTGGATCTAACCATCAAGACACAAAGTCAAAGCTTGTCAAAGGGAAGTAACTCCAAGTGATGTAATATATACAAGAATTCATCTATTCTATAACAGTGACAGTGCGTCACTTGTTAAAGCTTAGCTCTTTACCTCACAACAAAAATTTAGACTAGTCTAGATTGAAAGCACTTGCAGATGACCATTTAAATGTGACTCACATAATGGATTTTAATTTGACAGCTTAGAAAACTTTGTGGGAAAAGGAGAAAATGCTGGTTACCAGCATTTTCTCCTTTTTCCACAAAGTTTTCAACAGGCTCCTTCCTTAGGGTCATTAAGACTTGGGGTTGTGTGGTAAAGGGTTAAACCAAACTGTTATTCAGGAGAATACCCACATTAAGTGAAACAATATTGACCTTTATTGTTTGCCAAGGACATTACTCCAACAAACTGACATGAAATAAATGACATCTATTACCATATATTACACAGTTGAATTAATAGCTTCAGCTACTGTCGTATGAATGCAGAACTATGAACGATTTTCAACTCTTTATGTGGCTAACAGATTTATTGACTTACCGTCTATAAAGAATGCTTAAAGTGTCTGAAATAAACACAACTTTGTTGCTTTAAATTGGTAATACGAGGCAAATGACATTGATTCAAGATGCACTTTTTGTGCAGTCTTATCTTGAACCATGTCATCTGCAAAAGCTTCTTATTTCGATTATGGCACTGAAAGGATCAAACCAGACATTTACCATTAAAAGTATTTCTGTATCGTTCGATTAAATGCGATGATAAAGATATTCACTCTCTAATTAGTCTTTAAAGGTCAATTTCAGGTCAATTTGTTCGAGTAATACCTCCGCATAAACAAGCATTTGAGAAAAAGACTACAACTGATAACTTGTACAAACATGTGTTTGCTCCAAAGGTTTAATGCATGAAAACATTTGAAAAAAACTGTGGCAAATAGAGAAATTCTTCATCATCAGCAATTTCTGTATTTGCCTCAATTTTTGTTTTCTTTTTAAGTGGTCTGCAAGACAAATGCAGTAATCTGCATGTGGTATTGTCAGAATATCAAAGAAAACAGCAATAGTGAAGATCCATGATGAGACTGCACATTATGCAGTCTGATCGTAATCCACACTATCTCACATAGCCAAAAAAAAAAATAAATTCAGGTTGAGCCCTATATAGGTACATGTATATAAGACTAAAATATCATAGATCATTAAATAATTGAAGGTGAAAGTGAATATATGTCATTAACATTCCCAGAGGTCCGAAAAATAGTTTAACACCCGAGTGCAAAGCCATTTTGAGGGCCTCTGCGAATGTAAATAACAGAATAAACATGACTTAATGCCATTACTGCATATAGTAAAAGTATTTTAACAATAATTTGCAACGAAAGCAAAAAATATTTCCACAGAAATGCAGAGAAACAGGACTTGAAATGTACTGGACATATATCGGTCAGAACCGGAATTCGGTGATGAAACTTTTGTTACGCGTAGTGAAGGGCCGTAGTCCTGTGCTACTGCTTTGACCTCTCACTGTAATTCACTTCCAATGATATTTAATATATAGTTGAATTTCGTGGGATTAACTTGCACAGGTTCGGATCTAGAACAACTAGGATGAATGAGTGAACATCAATTTCTGTAACTAAAGACCTAGGAAGGACATACCAAGCAAAGGAATTGCCCACCACGTTAAGAAAGTGGGAGGAATGAAAAAGTCATCACGATTAATGTTTTGTTCAGATCTCAATAAGGCTGAGATTCTGATGAAGATTTCGTTTGTGGTGTACTAAAGTCATCAAAGAAACGCTATAAAAAGGATCTGAATTTGTACAAATTCCTACATCTTTGTTGATCAGAGGCTGGGGATGTATGACAAGAACAAACGTTCAACGTACATTGATTAAGAGGTAGGCCCCGATCGAGGATATTGAAAGTACAAAGCAAGGCATTACTTGCGCGTGAATTTACTGATCAATACATGTTTTCCCTGTTAATATATGCTTATTTAACAGCCCGGAAACATACATTTTAAGCAATAATAGGCTATAAGACATAAACATGACCCACAGTATAGTTCAGTCCTACACAATAACTTGCTACCAACTGAAACTGCTTCGTCATTGAAGACTTAAAAGATACCCTTCTTGAAAAAAGAATTTCAACATGATTTAACCCTTTACCACACAATCCTGAGTTTTTAGCAAGCCTGAGGAAGAAGCCTTTTAAAATATTATGAGAAAAGGAGAAAATGCTGGTAACCAGCATTTTCTCCTTTTTTCACAATGTTTTCCACCATTTGAAAGACAGAAATCATCACTTGGGCTACATTTAATTTGCCGACTGCAAAATGCTTTAGACTTGACCAAGTCTAAAATTTTATCCTTTGGTAAAGAGTTAATAATTGATTGTGTGGTGTTTAACTCTTTACCATACAATCCCGACTTTTAACAACCCTGTGAAAGAAGGCTTTTGAAAACCTTGTGGGAAAAGGAGAAAATGTTGGTAACCAGCATTTTCTCCTTTTCCCACAATGTTTTCTACCCTTCCTGAAACAAATTTCAATTTTTCAGTCACATTTATTTTGTCGTCTGCAAATGCTTTCAATTTGGACCAGTCTGAAATTTTGTCGTTTGGTAAAGAGTTAATACCGCTAAAACAGCCCTCATATGCTAGTATGTCTTGGGTTTCACCACTACTTGGCTAGGGCTCTGAAGTGTCTTGCCCAAGGACACTCCAACAAAATCCCGATGCTTCAAGTGAGGATGAGAACTCAGAGCCTCTAGGTTACATTTACCAGCATTTTCTCCTTTTTCCATAATGTTTTCAAGTCTTCTTCTTCAGGATTCTTAATACTCAAGATTGCTTGGAAAAGGATTAAGAATAAAGCTGCTTTCTTGATCCACAGGCATCTGAAATTTCATTGCTGAAACGCTGTTTTTAAAAATCATCACATCACAGGAAAAGCATGTTATGTCTCTTTTGTATGATATAACAGTGTTACAACTATAACATAAAAAAGCAACACACTATTCTTATAGCATGTTATGTCTCTTTTGTATGATATAACAGTGTTACAACTATAACATAAAAAAGCAACACACTATTCTTATAACATGGTTATCCAGTAACAGTGTGCGACTAATGAAATTTCAGATGCCTATCTTTCAAATGGCCATTAACCAATCACCACACTAATTATTTGACATGCAACATTCATCTGCAAAGACAAAATCTGGTATGCATGTATTTAATTGCAAATATTGTAGGTCAAAAAGTGATTACTTTTAGCAAGGAATTGCTATTTTCTCCCCTCTATTTCAACATGATTTGAGTTACATTGCGGAGGCTGGTGCACCTATCCATGCTCCCCAGAAGTTTTCTTTTTGGTCAGTACTTCAGAAAACTTTTGTTCTAAGTGCTGGCTGCTTTCCCAGACATCAGCCAAGAGCTAACATGTATGTCACAGACTGGGCTTTATGGCTCAGCTAGCAGTCTACATGATGAGTATAAATTTTACTCATAAAGTATAATAAAGAAATAATCTTCTTTCTATCATGGTTTACCATTCAATAAACCACAGTTGTGAGTTATCAGGCAGAATAAATAATCCATGAGGGAGATAGCCCGAGTGGTTTATTCATTGGTCCTCATAACTCACAACTGTGGTTTACTGAATGATAAACCAAGATAGACAGAAGATTATTTCGATTCTAACATGACCAATTCTTGATAAAAGGAAAACAAGTTCAGACTTAGTACACAAAAGTGGATGCAGATTAATTCTTACTTTACATAGAATATAGAATAACATCAATTTCACAACACTTCCGTTGCACTGTGTTTATAGAGCTGAATTCATGTGGCATGTTAGAATATGGCTTAAAGAATGGTATTTGTCTCTGAAAGGGCAGAAAACATTCCAGGAAAAGAAGAAAATGCTCATTACCAGCATTTTCTCCTTTTCCCACAATGTTTTCAAACGGCCTTTTTATTGGGGTCATCAAACTTGTGATTGTGTGGCAAAGGGTTAATTCATAGAAAAGTTCTGTGGCAAGAACAAAAGTTACTGAATACCAAAAAACATTTTTTTTTTCTTTTTCCACATTCTTTTCAAAGGCAACTGGCTCAAGAACCAGAGTTATTCATAAGTACACATCAGAACCAATTCACATACATATTTCTCATATACATGTCAAAGGCCATATCAAAAATAAGAAACAGCAGAAGAAAAGAACCTACAATACTAATGACATACATGTAATCTTCTTGTACAAAAAGCGCATACTAAGAAGCTCACTTTGAAAATTTGCCAATATTGCAAAATATTGTCAAAAGCTATATATGACCGAGGAAAGAACAAATTGAGTCAAAATGAAGTTAAGAGTTGAAAGCCCTTTAAATTGTTTTGTTCAACAATATTTCAATGATATCAAAGCAATATCTGACCAGTAAATCTCTTTAGAATTTGAGGTTTTATCAGAACTAGGAAAGGTCTTTTCAAAGTTTTTTTTCCCAAGTAAGAATTGAATCTAAACATTATTAACCCTTTACCAGATAAAGCTAGACCTGTCACAAAGCAGACAAATATCCCTCACCAGCACCTTATCACTGAAGCAGCACAATCAGAGAATTGAAATGATTTTCAAAACAAAGATCACCAATGACTTTGACCTTTGGCCCATGTGACCCCCAAAACAATAGGGCACCCCCTTGTGTCATGAGGAACACTTGTATAAAGTTTCAGGGTCCTAGAGTAGAAAATGTTGTAGGAAAAGGAGAAAATACTGGTAATTAAAGTTTTCTCCTTTTTCCACAATTATTATCATAGCCCTCATTCTCGGGGTTGTTGGACTGCGGGGCTGTTTGATACCAGTTTAACACTTCCTTACACAATCCCAATTTTTAACGACCCCAAGAAAGAAGCCTTTTGAAAACATAGTGGGAAAAGGAGAAAATGCTGGTAACCAGCATTTTCTCCTTTTCCCACAATGTTTTCTACCCTATCAAAGACAACTAACTTGATTTTAGCCACTTGTGTTTTGTCGTCTGCAAATGCTTTCAAATCAGATGAGCCTAGAATTTTGTCGTTTGGTAGAGAGTTAAAACTCCAATTCCTTACCCACAGAGCCACAAAAGACTCTCCCTACCCTCCTGTGTTAGACCAAAAGCTGTTCAACAAAATGAAAAAGTACAAACAAAACGAAACTTTGGGTGAAAAAGAAAAGGGGGGGGGTAAAAAATCTGTGGAGCCAACAGAAAACATGATAATTCTAAAAGGTTTCTTCTCCAATTTGTCACAGTTTTGTAATATCTGCCCGCACATAGAAATGGGTCTATACTTGGGTGTAAGGTTAATTTCAACATTTACTTAGAAATGTTTGAATCCTGTGGTATCCCTCTATTACTTACCTCTAACTTTGCCTTGATTTGCTTGAATTTGAAAACCATTGATGAATTTATATGATATTCACACATTTGAACAGTTTTGCACAATAATTTTAGCCCCCTTTTACTTTTCACAATGTTTGGCAATTAATCCCCTGCTAATAATTATAGTTCTCCAGTAATCAAAGTAGGGCAGTTAGAAGACAAATTATTTCAAATCAGCTCATACTTTTATCAAAGCTAGTCATTTTAATTCTCTCAAGTTAATCCTTTCCCACACAACCCCTAGTCCCAAGTTCTAACAACCATGAGAAAAAGTGCTTAAGAAACCATTGTACAAGAAGGAGAAAGTACTGGTAATCAGCATCTCATCCTTTTCCAACAACATTTTCTATCCTTTCTAAACTAAGTTCCTTCATTTGAGCCACACTGTAGTAACTATTGCCTTCTACAAATCTGGTAAAGAGCTAATTCAATACACTTTTTTTCTTCCTACAATGATCTATATTTCTTCAGAAGCCTTTACAGTTCAATATTCCCAAAATTTGCACATAAGTAAGGCTGTATAGGAACAAAACTCAAAGTCTTTCCAATGAAAACATATCCTGTTATGATTCTTGCATTTGACAGTAAAGAGAGCAAGCTATGGGGTACCAACACTCCGTTACATCTCTTTTTCAGTAAGAAGTTTAATCCTTTGTCAAACAACCAAACTTTAGACTAGTCCAAATTGAAAGCACATGTAGATGACAAAATAAATGTGACTAAAAAAATTGAATTTGGTTTGGGAAGGGTAGAAAAATTGTTGGAAAAGGAGAAAATGCTGGTTACTAGCATTTTCTCATATTCCCACAATATTTTCAAAAGGCTTCTTTCTCAGGATCATTAAAAGTCAGGATTGTGTGGTAAAGGGTAACACTGAAAAAGGGGCATAACTGTGTAAAAAAAATAGACGGGTTACCCTCCCTTTTTGTGTGGGTGCCCACCTTGATAAGCAAAAAGTCTTAAAAATTTGGAGTAAGTTTTCCAACATTTACAGAGATATCAGGAAATGCCCAAGTTATGGCATCAAGACAATACAGACACAGACCACCAGGCTATGAAAATGCCTCAACATTGTCTTAGAAAACAACCAGACTAAAATGGAGCAGACAACTTCCATAACATCCCAATGATTTCAGTATCATAAGGCTAAATTAGATGTGATACATGGTTACATCTGAAATAATTGGAGCGCATGGGTACCCACAACAAAGGTTTGGGTGGAGACTGTACGTATAGTACTGACTTCAATCTACAGCCCTAAAGGTTTTACCTGTGAAACAGTCTGTTCTCCGATGGGGATGTCGTCAGAGCGAATGGCAACCTTTGCTACAATACTTGAACTGTCACAGTCCAGAATAATCCTAAAAAGAAATCCTTTAACCTTTTACGACACAATCCTGACTTTTAACGACCCTAAGGAAGGTTTTTGAAAACATTGTGGAAAAAGGAGAAAATGCTGGTAACCAGCATTTTCTCCTTTACCCACAATATTTTCTAGTCCATGAAAGATAAATTTTATGTTTTATATTACATTCCATTTGTTGTCTGCCAAATGCTTTGAAATTGGACAAGGCTGACATTGTGTCATGTGGTAAAGAGTTAAACCTCAGTAGTAGAAGATTAATCTTTTACCAAATAATCCCGAGTTTTGATATCCCTGTGAGACAAAGCTTTTGAAAACATTGTCGGAAAAGGTGAAAATGGTGGCAACCAACATATTCTCCTTTTCCAACCATATTTTCTACCCTATCAGAGAACTTAAGCTCATTTGTAAGAATTTTTAACTTGTCATTGGTAGACGATTTCAATTTGGAGGAGGTTAAAATTTGTTATCTTGGAAGGGTGAAAAACATTGTGAAATATTAAAGTACTGCTTAACCCTTTCCCAAATGATAAATTTTGGACTGGTCCAAATTGAAAGAGTTTGCAGACGACAATTTTAAATTTGATGAAAATGGCAGAAAGGTCTCAAAAAGCGTAGAAAACACTGCGGGAAAAGGAGAAATTGCTCGTTACGAGCAATTTCTCCTTTTCCCACAGTGTTTTCAAAAGTCTTGTACTGCAGACACGTGAAAACCAGGGCTTGTTTGGGAAAGGGTTAATCAGCAATGTCTGACTGTACTGTCTACAGTGCTGTTCTTAACATTATTTTTCATAGCAGACTTTTTTACCCTTCAACAAACAATCCTGAGTTTATCTCTTTACTGGAGGTCAGTTTATAATGTCATAAGAAGTGTATGTATATTTGGGTAGTCATGTGTGAAGCAATTAGGATTATGTTCATGCTGCGAGTTAATTCAAGGTGATTTATTTAACTTTTGTTGATGGATTGGCCATCTGCTTAGCCCATTTTCAGTTAGAAAAAAGCTGGGAGAGGTGGCGTTGATTAGAGAGGGAACATCAATAAGGGACATTATGGTAAAGCCTAGTCCAATTCTTAAGATACTATAAGTATCTTAACTCTTTACCACGCAAGCCTGACTTTTAACGACCCTGAGAAAGAAAGCTTTTGAAAATATCGTGGGAATAGGAGAAAATGCTGGTAACCAGCATTTTCTCCTTTTCCCACAATGTTTTCTACCCTTCCAAAAACAAATTTCACTTTTTGAGTAACATTCATTTTGTTGTCTGCTTTCACTTTCGACTGGTCTAAAATTTTGTTGTTGGGTAAAGCGTTAAATATTCAGTCATGACCCTTCACAGTGTAATATGTGTGGTCAAAATATTATTGTTGTGATCTATTACTCCCTCACAGATCTTTTTCGATGGCCTGCTTTTGTTTAAATAAGGAAGGAAGAATCATGATTGGCTAATAGAAAGACAAGTAGAACGAGACCCTCTACAGGGCATCCTAAAACAAATCTGTAGTGGGGACCTGACTAAGCTCTTCACCAAACAAGAGTACTGCATGCAGGTTTTAAGACTTGGCTGCAGTTGCTTTTTGTGAAAACAGTAAGTCCAAATAATTATAGGCATTACTGTGTCAAAATAGTTTGATGGTTACCTGCCCCTGTATGGGTTCCCTTTTTGACAGTTAACAACTAGTTGAAGTTTGAATTAAATATCTTCAGAAATAAGAGAGATATTACAAAATGTCAAAGTTTTTGAAAACGTCAGTTTGCATGACGCAGATGACAACGATAGTGACGGTGGCAGGGCTATTACAATACCTTGCTAAAAATCACAGGTTTTAATGATCCTTTAACCCTTTCCCAAACAAGCCCTGGTTTTCATGTGTCTGCAGTACAAGTCTTTTGAAAACACTGTGGGAAAAGGAGAAATTGCTCGTAACGAGCAATTTCTCCTTTTCCCACAGTGTTTTCTACCCTTTTTGAGACCTTTCTGCCATTTTCATCAAATTTAGAATTGTTGTCTGCAAACTCTGTCAATTTGGACCAGTCCAAAATTTGTCGTTTGGGAAAGGGTTAAGAAAAACCCTCATGAAAACAATATGAGACAACAAGAAAATGCCCGAAACTAGCATTTTCTCCTTTTCCCACAATTGTTTTCTGCCACTCAAATGACTAATTGCATTTTTTTTTTTGTTGCTTTTACATTGTTGCCTGCAAATGCTTTTGATTTGGATAAGTCTAAACTTTTGACATCTTGCAGGGAGTCCACTCTTTACCAGTCAACATGTCAGACTTGCCCAAATCGAAAGAATTTGCAGATGACACATTGAATATCCCCAAAATGACAGATTTGTCTTTGAAATAATACAAAACATTGTGGCAAATAGAGAAGGAGCTGGCTACAAGTATGTTCTCCTTTTCCCACAATGCTTTAAAAGTTGGGATTGTTTGGCAAAGGGTTAACTCTTTACCACATGACAAAATTTTGGGCTTAACCAAATTGAGCATGCAGGCAGCAATTTTAATGTTGCTCAAATGATTTTTTCTGTCTTTGATAGGGTAAGAAAAAAACATTGTGGAAAAAGGAGAAAATGCTGGTTACCAGCATTTTCCCCTTTTCCCACAATGTTTTCAAAAGCCTTCTCTCTTCAGGGTCATTAAAACTCCAGATTGTGTGGTAAAGGGTTAAATGAGATTAAAACTAAACAAATTACCCTCCGTCACATATCTCATCTACAGCAAGAAACACTGTATCCAGATTCTCGAGTAACGCTCGCTTTTCTACATTTCTTCTTAATATCTGACTCACCGACTCGTATAAAGCATTTAGAACACTTGCCAGGATTAACTGAAAAGAAACAACATATATGAGCCATGCTCTGGCAAAAGGGGCTTAATGCATCTCCATAATGCATAATACAAAGCACGTCATCACATGATCATGGATCCATTATAGCCACTTTTTTGAATAACTGACTTCATCATGAGTTGGATTGGTCCTTGGACATACAGAAAACCCTGCGCAGACTGACCTGGGTCGATACCTTTCGTAAATGCATTAAGCCCCCTTTTCAGAGCATGGCTCTCATGTAATGGGCTGAACCCTGTCTGCTCCATGGGCAAATACACGGGCGCGTGTTGATGGCATAGATCTTGATTAGACTACACAGAACATGCCATCGGCTCGTTTCATCAAGCATATAAGATAAAAATTTAACCCTTTCTCAAACAAGCCCTGGTTTTCACGTGTCTGCAGTACAAGTCTTTTGAAAACACTGTGGGAAAAGGAGAAATCGCTCGTAACGAGCAATTTCTCCTTTCCCCACAGTGTTTTCTACCTGTTTTGAGACCTTTCTGTCATTTTCATCAAATTTAAAATTGTCGTCTGCAAACTCTTTCAATTTGGACTTGTCCAAAATTTGTCGTTTGGGAAAGGGTTAACAGAGTTTCATAAGGTTGTATTTTAAACTGTTGAAAGAGATAAAGTAAATATATTTAGCTTTAAAGGCACAAATATTCATGCCCATCCATACCGCACAATTGAATGAATTTCCATTAAAATGATGTGTATTTATTTGTATATTCTTCCGATATATTTTCCATTTAACTCTTTACCACACAACAAAATTGAAATTGAAGTCCAGTCCAAATTGAAAGCATTTGCAGATGACAAATAAAATGGGCCACAAATGACAGTATCTATCTTTGAGATCGTTGAAAACATTTTCGAAAAGAAGAAAATGCTGGTTATGAGCATTTTCTTCTTTTCTAACAATGTTTTCAAAAGCCATCTTCTTCAGGGTCAATAAACTCGGGATTGTGTGGTACAGGGTTAACTGATAATTAAACAACAGCGTGTAAAATCTAATATATACTGAATTTTGAATCTGTATGAAGCATTTTTAAAGGCAAATTTCTCAGAAATGAGCATGGTGAACAGCTTTTTTTTTTTCTTACTGTAATGTGCAACAGACATAATAAGCTGGATATGAGAAAAGTTTAAAAAAATCAGATCTATGGTTAACTCTTTACCATACAACCTTTAATGACCTTAAGGATAAAAGCTTTCAAAAACAATGTGGGAAAAGGAGAAAATACTGGTAACCTCCTTTTCGGTTTTCCCACAACTTTTTCTACTTTATCAAATACAAATCTTGTCACTTCAGGCATATTTAATTTTTTGTTTGCAAAATAATACTGTGGATTTAACCCTTTCCCAAACGACAAATTTTGGACTGGTCCAAATTGAAAGAGTTTGCAGATGACAATTTTAAATTTGATGAAAATGGCAGAAAGGTCTCAAAAAGGGTAGAAAACACTGTGGGAAAAGGAGAAATTGCTTGTTACGAGCAATTTCTCCTTTTCCCACAGTGTTTTCAAAAGACTTGTACTGCAGACATGTGAAAACCAGGGCTTGTTTGGGAAAGGGTTAAACAAATCCAACTTTTGTCTTCTAGGATAGAGTTAAGCAAAATTCATTTAAATAACCACAAATGCAAGGCTCTTTTCGAAGAGTACATGCTGCAAATAATGACAATGAGGTAACAGGATATCTAGGTTACCTGTTACCATGACTCCAAATAATTTACATAATCCTTTCACCCCTCACGAGACAACAAAATTCAATTTTAGATTCATCCATATTGCATACATTTATACTTGTAGACAACAAACGAAAATTGGAAACTTTAGTTTGAAAAAGTAGAAAACATTATGTGAAAAGGAGAAAACATTGGTTACAAACATTTTCTTCCTTTCCCCACAATATTTACAAAAATTTTCCTCTTTTGGATGATACGATTTTCCATTTTCATGCCTACAATTCAGTATAAACATCACATTCAAATAATTAGTTTAACCAATCATATTTTGTATTAGATTTTTCTAATATGTCATTGTCATTTCATTGGTTAATTTAAATCATTTATTTAACCCTTTACCACACAATCCAGGGTTTCAGAATTCTGAGTTAGAAGGCTCTTGAAAACATTCTTGGAAAAGAAAAAAAATGCTGGTAACCAGCATTTTCTCCTTTTATCTCATTAATTTCTACCCTTTTGATACAAACCTCATCATTTAAGTCACAGTTTATTTGTTGTCTATAAATGCTACGAAATTGGACCAGCTTGAAATTTCGTTATTTGGAGTTGGCCCTATACCAACCAATCCCAAGATTTAACCATCCTGATAATGAAGGTTTTGAAAACACTGTGAGAAAGAGAGAAAATCATGATATTTATCAGCATAATTATATGCATCTGCAAAGGCTTTCTATTGGACAAGTCTAAAATTTTTTTGTCTGGCAACTGGTTGAAACAAGTACAAAGTACCTAAAATTAAGAACATCCCATGGTAAAACACTACACTGCTGTCCAGTAACTCCACACACCTAGGCAATTTTCTTAAGTGATATTTAGTCACAACCAAAGTTCAAAAATCGTCATTATTATCAATACAAAGTTAGAGGTCCATTTTATCCTAACCATCTAGAAATGCCCCAAACTATCCTAATCTGATGGTACATTTGAAGTTTGAATGTACTTACCCCCATGTTTTGTAAATTATTTACAAATGAGATAAGTCTTCCTACTAGCCTAGATTTCCAGTTCCTGAGATGATTTTATTACTTAACTCTTTACCACATGACAAAAATGTAGACTAGTCCAAATTGAAAGCATTTGCAGATGACAAATGATTGTGACTAAAAAAAATGGAATTTGTTCTGGGAAGGATAGAAAACATTGTGGGAAAAGGAGAAAATGCTGGTTACCAGCATTTTCTCCTTTTCCCACAATGGTTTCAAAAGGCTTCTTTCTCAAGGTCGTTAAAAGTCAGGATTGTGTGGTAAAGGGTAAAGGCGCAATAGATTCTTATCACTGATATGCTATTATACTGCTTAATTTCTTGTAAATCAGCCGAAAACACGTAGCCAAGGTTTTGAACAATATAGGTCAGATGCATATTAATGAGGGGGATTGTAAACAATGATATCAGACAATTCTTTTTTTTGTCTATTTTTCATATCAAAAAAAATTGTATGGAATGACTAGCTTAATCTTTGAAATACTTTCCAAACTTAAAATGGTTGATGAGAATGCAAAATTCTGTCAATAAATATGAGGTTCTGCCAAGGATGATATTGTGCCAGCAGGTGTCAAACCACCTTATGTAAAGACTTACCTAACTCAGTGGTACTGCTGTTTACCTTTGTTTTAGATCGTACATACCTCATTCTCATGAGAACTCCCCACAACGTAGAAAAACAAGTCAACATTACTTCGATAGACACAGGTCAGTCCTTCAAACATGATTATTTCAGCTGGAACGGAAACAGAATATAAGTATGTGTCCGAAACTACTTTTGTTGACCTTTTACCGCACAATCTATGACTTTGACGAAGAAGAATTATGCAACATAGTGGAAAAAGGAGAACACGTTGGTTACAGAGAAAATGATGGTAACATGCATTTTCTCCTTTTCCCGAAATCTTTTGTACCCTATACAAGACAAGTACCACAATTAGACTAAAATTTTACAGGAGTCATGCTCTGTGAAAAGAGGGTTTAATGCATCTGTGAAAAAGTCTCAACCCAGGTCAGCCTGCACAGTCTGCGCAGGCTGACCTGGGCCTAAACTTTTTGCTAGGGGTCAGTTTTCTGTTATGTTCAAGGACCATTCTACCTCATGATTTATTCAGTTGTTAAAAAAAGTGGCTATTTTGAATCCTTAATTACGTTATGACTTGCTTGGTACAATGCATCACAGACATGCATTAAGCCCCCTTTTGCCAGACCATGGCTCATATGCTTTCGAAAGGATAAGTCCAGAATTTTGTTTTTAGAAAAGAGCAAATCCTCTCAAATGATTTTAAAAACCTGAGGAATATAGTAGGCTAACTCTCTAGTCTTTGCCACACAAGAGAATGTAGACTCATCCAAACTGAAATTATTTGCAGACAACAATTTTTATGTGACTCAAATGTGGAAATTTGTCTTTGATATGGTAGAAAACACCATGGGGAAAGAAGAAGATGCTGATTAGCAGCATTTTCTCCATTTCCCACAATGTTTTCAAAAGGAATTTTCCATAGGGTCAAGAGTCTGGATTGTGTGGTAATGGGTTTAAAAAAAAATTAATGGTTTTTGTGTAGAGTATTGGTCTCTCATACCAATGGTTCTGGGTTTGAATCCCTGATGAGCAGGTTCAACCTATGGAACTGTCCAGATCACAGGTAATGGTAAAGGTTTCCAGAAAGCAATCATCAAAAGTAATTACAATATTTTAAGTCAAGAACTTTCTTTCACAAATGATGTAAAATAAACATGTTTAATGTTAAACTTAAAATTTCATTGTGTCACAAACAAACATACAAAAATATAAAAGCTTCCAGAAAATAATGCTCTTTTGGGGAATTACTTTATTTGGCCTCTTTATTTCACTCAGAAAAGCTAGCTGCCAAACAAAGATTAATTCAAGAAAAATTTGTAACTAAATGGTGTCAAGGCACTTCTACAGGCACTTACCATTAGCTCTGTGTGTTTTATTAAACAAGTTCTTCTCAAATGTTTTTTGCTCTTTGCTAGATGGAAATTGTTCATCATAATACTGAAAAAAAAAAACCAAATCCACAGTATATAATTTGTGTATAATTTCATAACATCAGATTTATTTCATAAAACATAAACAAATCATTTTTTTTTTTTGCAATATCCTTCCTGAAAAACAAAATAATTAAAAATAACGTGAAAAGTTCATAGAATATATCAAGAATATTTGGTGTTTCAATGTTTACTAGTATGTCTACAACAAATTTACATCAAATGGTACATTGACAAATTTATCGACAACATACACACGAGGCCGTAAACTAAAGTCAGCCCACTGGCCTTTACTAAAAAACATAAAGAGACTAAAAACATACTTTTGCCACAAGTCTGTTACCGTCATTATCCAAAATAAGAATTGCTTTCACAGAGTAGAGGGAGGGCTCCTGAAAGAATACAAAAAAAACATTAACATTTAGCAGTACTTCCTCACTCATCACGAGATTTGAATCCAGAACTCTTGGTGTGAATGGCCCAAGCTCTACCCCTACACCATTTTTCAAGTTTACCTGATGGTGTCCATGGCTGTTAGGTACAGCATCGGCCCTGTAACCACGTGGTCCCAAGTTCGATACCCGGGTGCAGATGTCAACTTTGGGACTGTTCAGTGGCCCACACTTTCGGTGCAAGTAGTAGTGTAGTTCTCAGGAATCAGAATCGAGAGAGATTGGTATAAGTTTTATGACCTTGTTTTTCAACTGATGTAAAATAAATATGTTTAAACTAAGTATGCATGATTCCAGAGGGCGCTGAGCAAGATTAACCGTCTAAGAGGTAGCGTATGTACAGATTTTTTTAATCATAAAAACGGTATGTGTTTCATTTGATACAGTACTTCATCGTTATCCATATTATCCAAAATCATGATGTAATGTGGCCAGTGAGCATTAAGTGCACCCACCATGGCTAGTCCAAATATCTAGACATATACATGCTCATTTACCTTTCAACATTTATCATCCAGGGCTTTAGTTAGACCCATAAACCCGGGTTTTGACGCACAAAAATCTCCAAATACCCTTTTTTGACGCACAGAAAATTCCGATGAAGGGGTCATTTTGACCCCCCAAAATTTTCAGAGATGCATCAAAAAATTTATATAACAATGATCATATCAAAAGATAATCATTTAAAAGGCGTGAAAAGTGCCAGAATGGTGTTACACATCAATTAAACTGCTGCATATAATCAGCAAAGTGTGACCGGAAGGTGTTAATTGACTTGTTACTTATGATACGCGTAGGTTGACAGCTGGCACTAACCTTGTTACCAGTGATAGACAGGGCAATAAATTCTATTTTGGTGTATCCTTTTGAAGTTAAGTATTGATGTATGGTTATTGTTATCTTCACTCGCCGATGGCCACCATTTTGCTGAACATTTGTACCCAATAATGATCGTACTTTTATTAATTTTATTGAAAACAGTAAGCTAATGAAAGTAAGCTATGAAACTTATATTTGCATCTCATTTCACACCAAAAGATACCTTAAACTGTCCTTATGAATAAAAATAACTTGAATTATTCAGGCCCAAGAAAATTATAATACTTTACATATTTCTGGATGGTACTAGAAATTGGATAAATAAATCTTATCTTTATTTCAGCAAAGTTTTAAAAAGGAATCCTTGAACAGATTGTGTGTGTGTGTGGGGGGGGGGGGATGGGAAAAAGGGGCGGGCCTGTTTGAAATGTAAAATTTTACAAATCAGTTGTCAATTTCACATCTTTATTGCAATATCAATGATAAGTCCAAAAACAACAACAATAAATTGTTGACTTTAGACTCTTAAATTTTCCATTTTGACTCTTGAATATTTTGGTTTGACTCTTGAAAAATTAGATTTGACCCCTAAAATTTTAGGGTCAAGGGGTCATTGACTCCTGATTTTCAGAGGCTAGCTAAAGCCCTGATCATCGGACATTTCACATTTGATTTTTCTTACTGCATGTAATGTCTAAACGGGTCCCATTTAGTTCTATGTAGCAAATCCGACCTCTCTAAAACCAGTATTATAACAAACGAGAACTTCATTTACCTGTAGGTAGAACTTTTTTTGAAAATATTCAGCCGCTGTCTTGATAAATAATGGGCAGATTCATTCAGAATTCAATAAAATCACTCGCAAGTTGGATTGCCGACAGAGTCGCCGCCATGTTTTTCAGTCATGCAGACGGTTGCATAACAAATAAGAATTGACTTTAAGTTTATGAACGAAATCTGTTACAATAATCAAACAAGACCGAAGCGAACAAAATTTCGTTTTAAAAAAAGACATAATACAATTCTATAAGTTGCATTGACCTGCACATGACGGTTCATTCGGAACAATCGTATCTCTTCCACGGCAATTCATAACAAAACAGAGTGGTGTTGAATCGGAATGGATTTAGCTCATAAATAGGCAAGTTTTGGACAAATATCCTTTTTCAATCGAGAAATTATTCATTTATCTTACTTCTGATGTATATTCTATTGAACAAGTTCACTTGAAAGTATCCAGATTTGCTGTTTAAACGGCGACAAAATTCGATGTCGGAGTTTGCTAAAGGCAACTATGAAGGAGCCGATAAGACCCTACGTACACGATGAATGTCAGAATGAAAAAAAAACGTACGTAAGGGCTTATAAATAGGACTACCACCATGGCATAATGATTGGTCTGAAATCTGCTTTGCCGGCACGAAAACACATTACGTAATAAGTTGAACACGCCCTGGATGTTGAAAAACGGTAAGTAGGGTATGGAACTTCGGTCTGAAATCTAAATTTGTTCTGTAACTTAAAAATGTTCGATTCAAATCCTTTCAGACAATACAATTCACATACATACCAGTATTTGTGTGTCCATGTTCAATGTTTTGACGTGGAGTTGAACTCTGTTGAGAAGACGCTTGCGATCGTAAAGCGTTTGAATCATCAATAAAAAGGGTGTGACTAAGACGCGGACGCCTTAAGCGGACAATATAGACAAAGACGTCCGCGTATGTCCGTGTATGTCTGATCCCTGATCTGTCAGAATAGAAACCGAAACTAACAGTTGTTTTATCGACAAAAGGTTCAGCTAGTAAAAATATAATTTAACCCGAAAACACAGGGATACATTTGAGCACTGTACAACTTATACCCCGGCATTAGACCTTTGAAATCAGACTGCATCCTCTGCACAGTCTTATCCTGATCTTATCCTTTTCTTTAGTATCACCTATGGCGGTGATAAACCAGGTTATGGCTATTGTTGAGCATTATGAAGTGTCTAGACGAGGAAAATGCATCAAGAGTTTTGGTAAAGTTTTCTGATTTCGACGGATACGAGAGATTTATCCAGAAAAAAGAAAACATCAGTGCCCGTGTGCCCACTGAGTTTGCAATTTTGGATTTCAATCTAATTAATGAATTGCGTGGACTTCATAATCGAAGTCAGCTTAAAACTGTAAATTGCTCCTAGCAGCAAAACGTGCATGCATATGCTCTACATATGAGTTTACACATTTCCCTTGTTTCATATCGTACTGCATGCTCAGAACTTGGCACAGTATTCAATAACCATTTGTTCTCCAGTGTATGTTGCATGTGAAATACGAAAGAAAATTATGGGTTTTACAGACTCAGTCTGGTCATTATATAACAACCCTCCGTACACATTTCAAGAAAAAGAACGTGTACATATCTGTGATATGCATGCCTGTTTGTAGATGTATGTCTTATGATTATCCATGAAGTAAAAAAATCAAGTCCCGGTTGTGCGTTGGTTGAAGGTGGGATCCTCACATGCTTCATTTCGAATTTCATTTCGGGAAAATGTAAAGATCTTTCTCTTTTTTAGCGCAATAAATGCGTGTGAATAGAAATGTATTTGTAATCAACTGGGAAAAGGGTTTGTTGAAAGTGTGTTTTCCCTGGATAAGCAACGTTCAACGTCTATCCCGTTGGCTGACGAAATAGGAATCTGTAAAGACAAAGAGACAAAAAAAAACAAAAAAAAAACTTGAAGCCCTTAAGGTTAGGAAATTCTTCGGATTTTCTATATGTATTACTATTATTATTATTATTATAATCATCATTATTATTATTTATCCATGTTGTGGTTTTATAGCTATTTTTGCTCGTAAATGAAAATATCAGTCTTTGACCAGGATGATTCTCTATAAAGCATGTGAAAAGAAATCTAGCCGGATGCCAATTTAGATCGTAAATACTATGATGTATACATTCATCAGTTCACCAACAATGCAGTTGGGGGATATACCGGAATCAAAATGACGGCGTGTGGGTCCATACATGTACGTGCAAATGTTTGCGTCTTAGGTCTTTTCCTCATAGTTTTAGACAAATTTGGTCGCAAATTTAACCCTTTCCCAAACAAGCCCTGGTTTTCACGTGTCTGCAGTGTAAGTCTTTTAAAAAAAACACTGTAACGAGCAATTTCTCCTTTTCCCACAGCGTTTTCTACCCTTTTTGAGACCTTTCTGCCATTTTCATCAAATTTAAAATTGTCGTCTGCAAACTCTTTCAGTTTGGACCAGTCCAAAATTTGTCGTTTTGGGAAAGGGTTAATGGAAATCATCCAACCATGGGAACTTCTGCACTTCCAATATACGTAAGTGGCGCACTGGCAAAAGGGGGTCTATGTAATGCATTTGACCTATACCAAGCAAGTTATCTCGTAATTATGGATCCATAAAATCCATTTTGTCTAACAACAGTCTTTAAATCATGAGGTAGAATGGTCCTTTGACATACAGATAATTGACAAAATTTATAACAAAAGGTTTCGACCACCGTCAGCCTATGCGGACTGCACAGGCTGACCAAAGTCGATACTTTTTGCGGATGCATCAAACCACCTTTTCCCATAGTATGACTCATATAGAGTACGATTAGGTTGACTGTAACAGGGTTACCTAATGGCTGCTTGAATATTTGTCCTCGTCCATGAACAAGGGAACTGGTGGGTGTTTCTTCGTCCTAGGCCCGTTCAGTTTTAATATATTTTTCTCTATATATAGTTCTTGCAATGACCAACCTTCCAAGCTCCATCTTCGATAACGCCAAAAATTGTTAATTGTAATGTCAATTATTGAACTTCAGTTTGTAAAGAATTCGTTCACTATATATGGTGCTGTTTAAAACAAAACATGGCTGCTTTCGAAAAGTTCTAATAAAAAAAGCAACAGTTTGCGCTTTCTTACTCTGTCCAATGCTGCTCATATTCCATCAGTATCAATGATTCGGGCCGTACGGTCAGTTGTTGAGAATCAATCGGTAAGGATTAACTGGAAATGTGTCAAACAATGTTGTTTCCGCATACGTGCAGCACATGGTGCTACATGTCAATGTTCTTTGTTACTCTGAAGTTCGGTTGGTCATTCTTAGAAACAGAGCTGAAGAGAGCAAGTATCATTTGAAAGCTTCATAAACAAAGCATCACAGAATAAACCTTTTATTTCACTAATACAATAAAGGCAACACACATGTACACGTTCGCTGACATAATCAATCACCACCATATTACATGTATGTTTGCAAACTCTAAAAAACAGTTGAGCATTTATTTATTATAACATGGACGACTATAAGCATGTCCCGTTTATCCCCGCCAACACGCGGATGAAAATGGCTTTGGTATTCCCGCCTGATCATGTATTATTATGGGGGGGGGGGGGGGGGGGGCGTATAAACGCAGAGAAGATTTTTCTCATTGAAATTTGCACAAACGTATAATACATTGTGTTGGTTTTATGCTAATATTGTAATTTGTTTATTTCAAACGCATGACCTTGTAAATAATACGCGACTGGGAACATTCAGGGGCGAGGACAATACTTACCATCTCTTAAAAAGGTCTATGTAATTTTTGCCCAAACAACTTTTTCTATTGCATATTAGCAAGATATGGACAGACAATCACGGTGACTACTTGCCATCTGCCTGTCAAACTTCTGAATCAATTTTAATCGGTTACAAGAGATACAATGGGTTCCAGTTTAACCAAATTATGAGCCGACAATCGATTTTCACCTGGAGATGCACTCGTTACAACCCGGCCGATTCCGTGCCTACATCAATGGATCACCCGATGTTTGCCGAATGCTGTAGAAGCACATAATTTGATGACGTACATATACACATTGTTGACACAATTTTTCGTTTGAAGTTTCCGGTAGAAATAGGTAAGAACAGGTGAGATTCGATCAGACAGTCCTAAAAGTAAGCTAAGACTTTCAGATTAACAATAAAAAAGAATCAGCGTCAATTTATGTCGGAACTTGTAAAAGTTGATTGAATATGAAGATTGACAGCTTTGCTTATTTACTAATTTCAGAGTAACTTTGTAGGTGATAAATCAGGTGTGTCAGCTGTCAAATATTCAAGGTGTGTCATGGACATGGGTTTGTTTACACATTTGGCATAACGAAATAATAATGGCCATCTGTTAAATATTAATGTATTTTAAATCACATAGATCTAACTGAAGATAGATATATCTATAGTGAAGTTAAGATTTCCCTCCTTTTTCCTCAGATGATGAATTTAGACACATTTGCTTTCCCTTGCAGTTTCATTTTTCTTATCTAGGCAACTCCCTCACTTTGTACGTGTTTTTTTTTTTTAGCAAACCCCTATCTCTTCATAGAGAACTATAGAAATCACAAGTTGAGTAAGGGTTTTTTCACTTTCAGAACAAAACTGGACAACTAAGATCTAATATTTCAGTTTATGATCAACCTTTCTTTGATTTTTTTACAGCTTTTCAAATCATCATTGCAAGGCCATCATCCGTGGTGCAGTCATGGCAAAACTGATTTTTTTCAGATGAAGAAGGTTCTTACCTGCCTTTTCATATTCAATTTTCCTTTGTCAGTAATCATTGTCTTTGACCCTTTATCACACGATCTCAAGTTTTAATAGCCCTGCAGAAGAAGGCTTTTGAAGACATTGGGGGAAAAAAGGAAAAAATGCGCATAAACTGCATATTCTCCTTTTCTTAAATTGTTTTCTGTCATTTCTGATACAAATTATACAATTTTAATACCACATTTTTATGATTCAAGCAGTAATTTTCTTTTTTTTTCAGTACACATTAAGTGTTGAGCATAAGATAGGGGCACCACTTTCAACATGGCAGCAACTTGGAGAGGAGTGCCAATACTGATGATCTGTGCATTGATGTTGTTTGCTATTGGAGGTACGAAACTTTGTATACAGTGAAGTCTAGCTTATTGAAACATGTGAAAGTGCAAATTATATGCAGCAAATAAATTAATGGACACTAACAAATGATCAGTGTTTTCTCCAGAGAGCATTTTTTTGCGCCTTTGACACTTTTTTTACTCATTTGTCCAGTGGAAATGTTATAGTCGCGTCTTTTCTGATGTGATTAAATCGAAATCCATTTTTCGAGTAAATGATTTAAAAATACTGGTGACAAATCTAAATGACAAATTTCATAAGTTTTGCTTGTATCAGTTTCCTATTCAAAGTACAAATGCTGTACTGGAGGCCATCAGCTGGGAATTGATTTATTGTAATTCCAAGCATCGAAGAAACCTTGGCTATTCCTTAGAGTAAAATATTGTCAGCACCAAACAAAATGCAATTTTGGTGGCGTTATTAGGATCAAAGAGCAAACAGGCTGATCTCAGTCATAAATCTAACAAAAATCGCATCATGTCAATATTCCCAAGTACCGATTCTTGACTTTTATATGGCATAAAATGTCTTCTGCATCAAACAGTCAACGACTTTTGATGATGTTTTTAATGAAGCCTGTAATTTTCCGCAGAAAGATAGAAAGTTCATTGTATGACTGAACGCAATAATATTTGGTGATGTCAGTGAAACACAACAAAAAGAATATTCAAAATTTGTTTATTTATTATTTATTTGAAATACACACAAAGAAATTTGCCCCCCAATTTGAACTTTTGACCCCCAAATTTCTGGATAGCGGGTCAAAATGACCCGCAAAATTTTATATCTGGAGTAAACACTGACTAATCTGAAATTTGACAAAGCCTACGGAATAAGTCTTTTTGTAAGCTTTTGGGGAATAGACAAAAATACTGATTATCAGTATTTTCTCCGTTTCCCACAATGTTTTCTGTTACTTCCAAGACAGAAATGATCATTTGGGCTACATTTTATTTGTCGTATGCAAATCTTTTCAGTTTGGACAAGTCAAGTCTAGAATTTTGTCACTTAGGAAAGAGTTAAAAAACCTTAAGGAAGAAGGTCTTTGAAAACATTGCATGAAAGGGAAAAATGTTGTTTTCTATTCGTTCAAAGACACAGATCAGAATTTGAATCACATTTGTCATCTCCAAAATATAAATGAAATAATGCTGGAAACAATATCAAACACCATACAAAGAAACATGGTATATGTTTAATACACACCATGATATTGTTAACCCTTTTTACCACACAGTGATGAGTTTTAATGATCCTAAGAAAGAAGCCTTTTCAAAACATTGTGGAAAAAGAAAAATGCTAGTAACCAGCATTTTCTTGTTTTCTCAGGATGTTTTCTACCCTATCAAAGACAGACTACGTCTTATGAGCTACCTTTTAATTGTTGTATGCAAATGCTTTCAATTTGGACAAGTCTGTATTTTGGGCATGTGGTAAAGAGTTAAGGTGATTGATTTGTAATTTAGGGATTCAATGTCCTTGAACAAGGCACTGCATAGTCTGAAGGAAAATACAAGCTGTTGCCATGAAACACTGCTGCAGGTGACAGGATTAAACACGATAAACTCTTTAGCACCTTTAACAACTTAACCCTTTCCCAAACAACAAATTTTAGACTGGTCCAAATTGAAAGAGTTTGCAGACGACAATTTTAAATTTGATGAAAATGGCAGAAATGTCTCAAAAAGGGTAGAAAACACTGTGGGAAAAGGAGAAATTGCTCGTTACGAGCAGTTTCTCCTTTTCCCACTGTGTTTTCAAAAGACTTGTACTGCAGACACGTGAAAACCAGGGCTTGTTTGGGAAAGGGTTAAGTTGCCTTGTAGCCAGAGTAGAGCAAGATCAGACTGCATTAAACATGCAATCTGATCTTTGATCTATACTGCCAGCCTTTGTTGAGACATTCTGGATAACAACAACTTCAAGGTTGCAATTATTTGCGTCTTAATTCTTGACAGAAAATGTCTGATACGCTTGTCCATCACTCTCAAGGTAAATTAACCCTTTACCATACAATCCCAAATTTGAACAACACTGAGGCTGGAGCTTTTTGAAACATTGAACGAAAAGGAGAAAATGGTGCTTATCAGCATTCTTTTCTCCTCCCACAATATTTTCTGCACTTCTAGAGAAAAAACTCATCTATAGAACTACATATTAATTGTTGTCTGCATTTTGATCAAATCTTAAAGTTTTTGCATCTGGTCAAGGGTTAAAAAAAATCATGATGTTATCCAACAAATGACTGATTGTATATATTTTTCAGGGCTCATTCATATTATTGGAATTGCGACACCTTACTGGCATGAGACAACAGTTTCTAATTCACTGATTGTAGACACCAAAACCAACCATTATGGCTTATGGGTAACTTGCACTCTGGTTACTCTGGATTCATTTGATTGCACTGCTCATAATGACCCACAAGGTGAGTCTGCCTGTTGGTTGACGCAGATACAATATAAATGGAGTGAAATCTGAATAGATTAACCCTTAAAGTGCCTTGCACTACTACAATTGCCTTTGCGGTCAGTGTAGATTAAGATCAGACTGCACAAAACATGCAGTCGGATCTGTGATCTACACTGTCCACTTTCCTCAAACACTACAGACAAAAGGCAGCCATTGATTTGCAATTATATATACTGTATCTTTGTTTAATTCTAAAATGAAAATATCCATTGGATGTATTCAGTGCTCTTAGGGTTAAATGTTGGTGTAGTTTCAACCTTTGTAAAGCTGAATTTGAATTCAATAGCTTATTGGGACAGTATAGATTAAGATTAGACTGCACACAATTGTAAATGTGTCATGCTGTGGCCAAAAGGGGGCTTAAAGCATCTCTGCAATGCATAATGCCAATCAAGTCATCACATAATTATGGATCAATAATAGCCCCTTTTTTCAACAACAGACTTAATCATGAGGTAGACTGGACCTTAACATATAGAAAATTGACCAATAGCGAAAAGTTTTGGCCCAGGTCAGCCTACACGGACTGCGCAGGCTGACCCGGATCGATACTTTTCGCAGATGCATTAAGCCCCCCCCCCTTTTCACAGAGCACGGCTCAAATTATTTGAAAAAGTAAGCAAGGTGTTGATAGCAGGCCACTGCTGCCATTTCATTTCAACCATTCCTTGTACATGAATTTAGAACATATTTACCAGCAGGTACATGGTAATGAAGACCCCTTGACTATTCGGGTCTGAAATACTGGGGTATCAGACATATTAATTTTTAGCTCGTCTGTTTTCAAAGAAAATGTAGAGGTACTGTCTTGGCCTTGGCATTGTTGTCGTCTTGGTCATCATGCAGAAACATTCACATTTTATATAATATTCCTGTTATTACTGAAGATATTTGCTGCAAAAATGGACATGTTGTTGATTATCACAAAGGGGATCCTATACAACAAGGGCAGGTAAACATCAAAATATTTTTGACAGAGTTATGCCTTTTTCAAATTGAAATTTTCAATGAAAATCAAGCATCAGCAGTGGAGCATTGGCACCCACATTCGTTGCTCTATTAGCTCAACTGGCTGAAAGCATAATGTCATGGCATGGTTTTTGTCTTTGGCCCGTCAGTCTTCTTGTTTACATGATAAAGTCTGTACTTGGGGTCAGATTTTTGTAAAACTTGCACAATTTGTTAATATCATCAATAGCTTGAACCTTGTTGAATTTGTAAAAGAAATCTGACAATCAGTAAGGGAAAAGTAGCCATTAAAAGTTGAAAATGTACATTTCTTATTTACATGATAAAGTCTGCATTTGAGGTTCGATTTTCATGAAACTCGCACAGTTTCTTTCAATGGCTTGAACTGTACAGATTTCAAAAAATCTGACAGATTTCAGACAGTCAGTCAGGGGAAAGTAGCAAGGTTGAAAATTTACATTTCTTGTTTTTATGGTAAAGTCTACATTTGTGGTTAGATTTTCGTGAAACTCACTTAGTTCTTCATGTCATCAAAAGCTTGAACCCTATTGATTTGGAAAAAAATCTGACTTAGTAAGGGAAAAGAAGTCAGTTAACCCTTCGCCACACAATCCTGACTTTTAATGACCCTGAGAAAGAAGCCTTTCAAAAATATTGTGGGAAAAGGCGAAAATGCTGGTAAACAGCATTTTCTCCTTTTTCCACAATGTTTTCAACCCTTCTTAGAATACATTTCAGTTTTTGAGTAACATTTATTTTGTCGTCTACAAATGCCTTCAATTTGGACTAGTCTAAAATTTTATTGTTTGGTAAAGAGTTCAAGTTGAAAAACTTATATTTCTTGTTTACTTGATAAAGTCTGCATTTGTGGCTCGAGGTTTAAAAAAAAAAAAAACTTGCATGGTTGCTTTGTTTCATCAATGGCTTGAACCCTATTGATTCAGAAAAATATCTGACCAAAAGTAACAGAAAAGTAGCCATTTACAGTCGAAAATTTACATATCATGTTTATTCGATAAAGTCTGCAATTGTGATGTAATTTTTTTGAAACTTGCACAGATCATTTGTATCATCACGGCATTAAGCCCTATAAAAATGAAGAAAGTTAAGCATTCAATTTAGGAAAAGCAGTTGTTTAAAGACTTAGTCTTGTTTACTTAACGCAGTCCACATTATTGGTTTATTTCTTTGAAACTTGCAAGGATTGTTTAATACAATGATTACAATGAGTATCGAATTTAGCTGGATTCCAAACAATTGGTTTTGAGAAATTGTACTATAATTGTTTCAGTATTTGTTCAATTCACCATGCCTATATATATGTAATGATATATGCTAGAAAATAAACAAAATCAGTAACAGTAGAGCAGTTTAGGCCCTCAAGAGCTTCTCGTTCTACAATCTACATTGTAGCTTCCATCTGTTTGTAGGATACATAGTTGGAACACGGGCAATGGTTATCCTAGGCTTGTTATTTGGAGCTGCCTGTATAATTGTCACAGGGGTATGGGCATTTGTGATGATTGATAAACAGAGAACTCTTTTCATGATAAGCTCCTTAACCTGTGGGTTTTTGTCAGGTAAATTCTTTTTTTATTGCTTTCTACTGCAAGGCAAAATTTGAGACTGGTCCAAATTGAAAGTGTTTGCAGAGGACAAATTAAAGGTGGCTCAAATAGTGGAATTTTTCTTGAATAGGGTAGAAAACATTGTGGGAAAAATACTGATATCCATAGTCACCAACCTTTCTCATTATCGTTCTGTGTTAACACTTTACCACACAATCTTGACTTCTAACAACCCTGAGAAAGAAGCCTATTGAAAAATTTTGGGAAAAGGACAAAATGCTGGTAACCAGCATTTTCTCCTTTTCCCAAAATGTTTTCTAGCCACCCAAAAACAAATTTCAGTTCTTAAGTTACATTTATTTTGTTGTCTGCAAATGCTTTCAGTTTGGTCCAGTCTAAAATTTTGTCGTGTGGTAAAGGGTTAAATTTTAACCATTGTTTTCACCTTTTCCTTCTTTTCAACTCATTCAGAAAGAAATCCCTTCATTTGATCCATCATGGTTTTTTTGCCAGCTAATGTTTTCAAATTGGAAAAGTCTTAACCCTTAGAGCACTGAATTTATGAAATAAACCCTTTCAGTGAAGAAAAACACCCAAAATATTGTCATTTCAAGGTTGTTTTAGCCAGAAGGTGTATTGAAGTAGCTGACAGTGTACATCAAAGATCAGACTGCACATTCTGTGCAGTCTGATCTTGATCTACACTGTCAGCAAAAACAAGTTAAGTTGGTTCCAGCACTTTAAAGGTTAAGATTATGTCGTCTGGTAGAGAGCTAACCACCACCAACCAACATTTAGAATTAAATATAGCAAAAGGAGAAAATGCTTTCCATATTATGAGAAGTTTCTAACTCTGGCAAAATGTTTTCTCATATACTCAATATACTAAACCTATCTTCAAATGAATTATTTACTTTACTGAAGGTGTTTTTTAATTTTAATCCTTTAGCACACAGTCACAAGTTCTGAGGACCCCAAAGAAATAAAAAAACTTTTGAAAACTTTGTGGGAAAAGGAGAAAATGCAAACCAGCATTTTCTCCTTTTCCCACAAAGCTTTCTTACCTTTCAAAGACAACTCCATCATTTGAAACATACCTGATTATTCACCTGTAAAATTTTGTGGTGTGGTAAAGAGTTAACCCTAAACCATACAACAAAATTTTAGACCTCTCAAAATCGAAAGCATTTGAGAACAACATGTTTCATGTAGCTTAAAAATGATTGTCTTTGAAATTGAAGAAAACATTGTGTGAGAAGGAGAAAATGCATTTTCTCTTTTTCTCACAATGTTTTCAAAAGCCTTTTCCTTCAGGGTAGTTACATCTTAGGCTTTTGTGGTAAAGGGTTCAGTTTTTTTTGCTGCACGTTGGTCTCGGGGGGTACATCTGATTCAAATGATGGAATTTGTCCGTGAAAGGATTGTAGACATGGCTAATTAACTGCATTTTTTTCCATTTCCCAAAATGCATTTATAAACAATTTTACTGAGGGTTAGAAAATCACATGCTCTGGGAAAAGGGGGCTTAATGCATCTCCATAATGGATCATACCAAGCAAGCCATCACATAATTATTACGGATCAATAAAAGCCACTTTTTTTCACAACTGACTTAATCATGAGAGAGACTGGTCTTTGAACATACAGAAAATTGACCAAAGGCAATAAGTTTCAGCCCAGGTCAGCCTTTGCGGACTGTGCAGGCTGACTTGGGTCAATATTTTGCGGATACATTAAGCCCCCTTTTCACAGATCATGGCTCATATCCTTTTGTAAGTTATAAAACCTTAACAAATGATTTAATTCTAGACTGGTCCAAACTGAAAGCATTATCAGAAGATAAATCAAAAATAGATCAAAGAATGAAATGTGTCCGCATTTTTTGGAAAAAAAGAAAAATGTAGTGGAACAGTAATTTTCCCTTTTTCCACAATGTTTTCAAAACCTTCTTCCTCACAGAAGCTAAAAGTCGGGATGGTGTGGTTAAAGGGATAAATGTTATCTTATCCCTTTTTTTCTATATTTCAGCATTATTTGGTATCATTGGAATAATAATATACGCTGCGGAAATCAACACAGTATCGTCCAATGACCTGCCAGGGACACGTATAGACAACACTCTGGCCTGGAGTTTTGCCCTGTGTACAGTGTCATCTTGTATAGCCTTTGTTGCCACAATTTTATTGGGTATTGGAAGTCGACAAATTGAATCATAATGATGCCTGTAGCGTTAAAACTAGGTAGTGTGATATTCCATATATTTAATCCTGTATTAAGCAAGCACCAAAGGGAGGCTGAAAATGTGCTTGCTTAGGACAGATGCTTGCTTAATATAAGTGAGCCATGCTGTGGCAAAAGGGGGCTAAATGTATCACCATGATGAACTGTACCAAGCAAGACATATTTTTGCATTCATAAAATCCATTTTGTCTAACAACCAACTGAATCATGTGGTAGATTGGTCCTTTGATATGCATAAAATGGACCAATAGCAAAAAGTTTCAACCCAGGTCAGCCTGCGCTGACTGCGCAGGCTGACCTGGGTCGATACTTTGTGCAGATACATTAAGCTGTTTTTTTCACACAGCATTGCCCAAGTATATTTCAACAAACATGCCCTCTTTGGGAACTCAATTACCTGCTTGCTTAACTCTCTACCACATGACAAAATGTAAGGCATGCGCAAATTGAAAGCATTTGCAAGCAAAATATTAAGCCTAGTTCAAATGATGGCATTTTTCTTTGAAAGAGTCGAAAACATTGTGGATCAGGGAGAAAATGCTGGTCTCCTGCATTTTCCTACAATGTTTTCAAAGGCTTTTTAATTAGGGTTTTTGAAACTCTGGATTGTATGGTAAAGGGTTAATACAAGATTTGCTTGCTTACTACAGGTGACCACTAAGGCAGGTTTTACCTTAGCTTGTACATAGCATTTTAGAACTTGTATACATTCCCTCTATCATCGCATTATACACCTTCCAGATGACCTTTTTGCTAGGGGGTTTTCAAAGAAGAAAATCAAGGTATCGTCAGAGCCCTTTCGCCGTAGTCGTCACTGTCTTTGTGTGAACACTGACATTTTCTGACATTACTAAAATTACTCCAAACACTACGAAAGTTGTTTGCTATCAACACAGAAACTCATAATTATCAGGAGGGCAGGTAACCCTCAAAATATTTTTGACAGAGTTATGCCCCTTTTTATGACTTAACCCTTTCCCAAACGAGCCCTGGTTTTCACGTGTCTGCAGTACAAGTCTTTTGAAAACACTGTGGGAAAAGGAGAAATTGCTCATAACAAGCAATTTCTCTTTTTCCCACAGTGTTTTCTACCCTTTTTGAGACCTTTCTGCCATTTTCATCAAATTTAAAATTGTTGTCTGCAGACTCTTTCAATTTGGACCAGTCCAAAATTTGTCATTTGGGAAACGGTTAAAATCTTCTTTGAAAAAGAAACTGTAGCCAAGTGTTGGCAACAGCATAATATTATGGTGTCTATGTTATGTCCTCTCATAAGTATGTATTTCATGCTATATAATCAAAATTCAGGTACCAGTCTTCCTTGATTTGTCAAGAAATACATGCGAGCCATGCTCTGGAACAAAGGATGTTCATTGCAACTTTGAAACGGAGTATACCAAGCAAGTCTTCATGTAAAATAGATCTGTTTTGTCTCGACATTAACTGAGTCATGAGTTAGAATGGACTTTTGATATGCAGAAAATCTAACAGTGGCAAAAAGTGTCGACTCAGTCATCCTTCACGGAGTCTGCAGGCTGATATTGGTTGATCCTTTTTTGCAGATGCATTAAACCCCCTTTTCACAGCATGGCTCGTTTATATTTCCAACAGCCAGGGGACAGGAGAAAAAAACCTTTTTTTATTACATTATGTCCTTTTTATAAATGTCTTTCATAGATATTTTAACCCTTGCTCAACATGATATATTGACCAATATTTACTTTTTTTCCTTAAATTCATAATTGTATTGAACCCTAATTCTAGTGGGTAAAAAAGAAAGGCATTTGAAAAAATTGTAGGAAAAGGAGACAATGCTGGTAACCAGCATTTTCTCCTTTTCCCACAATGTTTTCTACCCTATCAAAGACAGAAATTGTCATTTTAGCACCATTTCATTTATTGTCTGCAAATGCTTTGAATTTGGTTCAGCTCAAAATTGTGTTGTTTGGTAAAGAGTTAAATGAATTTTCAGGTACACTTTACTCCTTCACTTCAAATTTAAAACTCGAGAGATATTTCAAAGAATCAGGAATTCATCACATGTATATTTAGCCATGATAATTTTGATATAAAATACTCAGTACTCTAACATGGAAAATTTCAGCAATAAATTTTAGAGACATATTGTAACTATAAAATTTTGATACTCATTGATTAAAATTTCATGACACACATTTACAAAGAGTATGAATTTTTATGAGGCCATTATGGTGCCGTTAAATCTGGACATAAAGTCACTGGAATGTCATGGATAGATCAGTCAATAAGTGAGGCACGCACTTGAAAAAGGGGGATTTGATTATGTCTTTATGATGCATCATACCACACAGTCACCATTAATATTATTATACCCCCCACAACGAAGTCCAGGGCATAACTTCCAAAGTATAGAAGCTTATGACTTCAAACTTTACACACAGATAGATCACTATAAGGCGAAGTGCACTGTACAAGAACCATAACTCTATTCCATTTATTTTTCGAGTTATTGCCCTTTGTAAATTTTAACTTTGGATTTTTGTCCAGGGCATAACTTCCAAAGTATAGAAGCTTATGACTTCAAACTTTACACACAGATAGATCACTATAAGGCGAAGTGCACTGTACAAGAACCATAACTCTATTCCATTTCTTTTTCGAGTTATTGCCCTTTGTAAGTTTTAACTTTGGATATTTGTCTGGGGCATAACTTCTGAATCATTTAAGCTAGTGACATCAAACTTCATATACAGATAGACCACATTAATGAGAAGCGCAGTTTACAAGTACCATAACTCTTTTCCCACTTTTTTTTTTTTCCAACTCTTATTTTTTTACGAAACCATTCTGCATCCTGTGACAAAGAGCTGTTTTGTGACAAGGAGCTGGTGGGGGGTATGATCACTTTTAGTGATAGCTCTAGTTATAACTGTGCATCCATATAATTCATTTTGTCTATCAACCAATTAAAACATGAGGATTTTGCTGGACATACAGAAAATTAACCAATAGCACAAAGTTTTGACCCATATCAGCCTGTATGGACGGCGCAGGCTAATATGGGTCAGTACTTTTTACTGATAGAAAAAGCTCCCCCCACCCTCCCTTTCACAGAGCATGGCTCAAATATATTAAACCTTTCCCAAACAACAAATTTTGGACTGGTCCAAATTAAAAGAGTTTGAAGATGACAATTTTAAATTTGATGAAAATGGCAGAAAGGTCTCAAAAAGGGTAGAAAACACTGTGGGAAAAGGAGAAATTGCTTGTTACGAGCAATTTCTCCTTTTCCCACAGTGTTTTCAAAAGACTTGTACTGCAGACATGTGAAAACCAGGGTTTGTTTGGGAAAGGGTTAAGCAAAGAGGACAGAAAAAGTCATTTACCATAGCATTTCCTAAAAACTCCCCCATTTTTAGGAGGGCAGTGTACAAAAACACAAAAAACATGTGATTGTCTGCCATGTGCATTTCACAATGATTGTTTCAGGAATTGCTACTTACCTGATCATGTGACTGATTAAGTATTAGAAAGAAATGAGCTATGCTGTGTGAAAAAAAAAGGCTTGAATGCATCTGCAAAAAGTATCAACCCAGGTCATTCTGTTCTGTCAAGACAGGCTGACCTGGTTTGAACTTTTTTGCTATTGGTCAAGGGTCTGCCTGTCAACAGACTAGTCTACCTCATGATTTAGTTGGTTATCTCTTTACCAAACAACAAAATTTTAGACTAGTCCAAATTCATAGCATTTGCAGATGACAAAATAAATATGACTCAAAAACTGAAATTTGTTTTGGAAAAGCTAGGAAACATTGTGGGAAAAGGAGAAAATGCTGGTTACCAGCATTTTCTCCTTTTCTCACAATGTTTTCAAAAGGCTTCTTCCCCAGGATCGTTAAAGGTCGGATCATAGAAAATTAATTGTTACATAATCAGAGCCGTGCTCTGTGAAAAGGGTGCTTAATGCATCTGCAAAAAATATCGACCTTGGTCAGCATGCGCTGTCCGCGCAGGCTTACCTGGGCCGAAACATTTTGCGTTTGGTTAATTTCTGCATGTCCAAGGGTCATTCTATCCAAGGAATCGGCCATTTGTTACACTAAATGGATTTTAGGAATCCATAAGTATGTAATGACTTGCTTGATATTATGGATCAGGGAGATGCATTAACCCTTTCACTACTAACTCCAGAAATTACATGTTTTTTCCGAGCTCTAAAAATAGATTTCCACTGCCATTTAAAACGACATTCATCATAGTTTTAAAAATAGAGTAGCAGACAGCATAGATCAAGATCAGACTGCACAGAACGTGCAGTCTGATCTTGATCTACGCTGTCAGCAAAAGGTAGTCAAGTCGTCATTAGTAGTGAAAGAGTTAAGCTCTCTTTTTGCTAGAGAATGGCTCAAACATATTTGAATAAGTCTGGCTTTTTTATCCAAATAGTGTATTTATCTTGCAATTATGAGAGTAAATTTAAGATCAGATTGCATGATCTGTGCAGTCTGATTCTGACCTATGTTTTTATCATGGCTGTTTTCAAATAAGACATTTAGGTATTGTCATAGCCCTGGTGTCATAGTCATCTGCATCATTCCTGCAAAAAACTTTGACATTTTATAATATTTCTGTCATTACTGAGGATATTTACTTCAAATTCGGACAAGTTGTTAACTATCAAAAGGGGAACCAATTTAACAGGGGCAGGTAATCATCAAGATATTTTTAACATACTTATGCCCACTTTTCAACGTACAGTTTAAAAAAACAACTTTAAAATTTTATAATATCTCTGTCATTACTGAAGATATTTGCTTCAACACAGACAAGTTGTTCACTATGAAAGGGGGAACTCATACTACAAGGGCAGATAACCATCAAATTATTTTTGACAGTTATGCCCCTTTTTTGACTTAGAATTTTCACTGAAAATCAAAAAGCAACTGCAGTCAAGCATTGACACCTGGATGCGGTGCTCTTGATATTACTGTGGGCTAAGGGAATGGCCAATATTTGGAATCATAGTCATTTTTTTTTTTTGTACTAACTTGGATAGCAATTTTGTACTTTTTCATGGTTTCACTTTTAACATATACATATACAACTATACTATATTTAAAAAAAAATGGCAATAAATGTTATTTTACATATCTATAGTCTCAATTTTTTAATTTGTTGATTTTTCGCTGGGCAAGACACTTTGGAGCCCTAACTAACTTCTAGTGATACTCAGGACATGACTATGTACATGAATAAATACCCCTCACACTGATGTTACTGAAATACTGTTGAAAAAGCCATAAAACACCATTCAATCAACCCTTTACCACACAATCCCGAATTTTAACGACCTTAATATAGAAGGGTTTTGAAAACACTGTGGGAAAAGGAGAAAATGCTGGTAACCAGCATTTTCTCCTTTTCCCACTATGTTTTCTACCACATCCAAAACAAATTCTATCGGTTGAGCCACATTGAAAATTATTGTCGTCTGCAAATGCTTTCAATTTGGACCAGTCTAAAATTTTGGTAAATAGTTAATGAAGCGATCATGCTTGATTTGTTGGTTTTATCAGACGATATATTCGCCATAACCAATAAAATGTGCCTAAAAACGTTGCTGCCTGCAGCCTCCCAGCCTGTAATACTAATGAATTAACTCTTTTACTGCCACCGTCGCCTTAGTTTTCGAGTGCTGTAGGTCAAGATCAGACTGCACAAAATGTGCACTCTGATCTTTGATCTACACTTCTGATACCTGATGTTAATCTTGTCGAGAGGAGGCTTCAATCGCAACTGAAATATAACTCTAGATCTCGAAAAAAGTCCAATCCACGTACTTGGCAGCGATAGAGTTAAAGAATGGTGAAAATTTTGACCCTTTACCAAACAATCCTATGTATTTAATGAATCTGGAAGAATAGGCTTTTGGAAATATTGTGGGAAAAGAAGAAAATACTGGTTACCAGCATTTTCTTCTTTTCCTACAATGTGTTCTACTCTTCAAAAGTTAAATACCATCATTTGAAACATTTTTAATTTGTTGTCTGCAAATGCGTTCTATTTGGACAAGACAAAATCTGTAGTGTGGTAAAGATGTTAACACTTCACCACACAATCCGGAGCTTTAACGACCCTTAGGAAGAAGCCTTTTGAAAACATTGTGGGAAAAGGAGAAAATGATGGTAACCAGCACTTTCACCTTTTCCCACAATGTTTTCTACCCTTCCAAAAACAGATTTCAATTTTTGAGACGCACTTTTTTTTTGTCGTCTGTAAATGCTTTTAGACCAGTCTGAAATTTTGTCGTTTGGTAAAGACTTAAAATGTTTTCTATGGTTTGTAATCCTTCCAGTGCTAAATAAACGAAATGGACATTCTTAAACAGTACTAAAAATGCAGATATTGCTATTTCAAGGCTGATTTTGTGAGCTAACCCTTTACCACACAATCCCGAGTTTTAACGACGCTTTTGAAAACATTATGGAATTTTCTCCTTTTCCCACAATGTTTTCTACCCTCCCAAAACAATTTTTAATTTTTCAGTCTCAGTGATTTCCGTTTGGATAAGTGTAAAATTTTGTCGTTTGGTAAAGAGTTAAAGAAAGTTGTTGTAACCGTAAGGTAGTTTTAGATATAACTGGGATAAAACAGGAAAAAATAATCATTGCAATGTAAAGAGGTTCATAATCAGACAATTACAGTTACGTGAATCACTATTTTCTGTTTCGCTTTTTATTCCAGCCATGCGACTTGTTATTAACAGGGATCCTATATACAATAACAGGGATCTTATATATCCTGTATATACGAGGGGTGTTCAGTAATTAATGAAAACACACCTGTATATCATTAACCCTTACAGATATTTGAACGAAATTTTAGCAAGACAAAAATGAAGATCTCTGCTTTATTTTTGGCACCAAACGTTATCATGACGTTCTGACGTCGTGCAATGATGACGTCATCAAAACATGATGTCACTTCCTGTTTAGTTCAAAATGGACGTCAGCAGAGAACACCAAAGGTTTTACATCTTCACAAGGCTGCAACTTGGAGATGAGTTAAAGCAAATTCGTGAAGATTTGCATACGGTATATAAGGAGTTAGCTGTACCTTATAACACCTGTTCCAGGTGGGTGAGAGAATTTAAAGATGGAAGAAAGCTTATTGCAGACAAACCAAGGTCAGGAGCACCTAAATTCAAGGTGAACGAAACTTTGATCATAAATGTTAAAAATCAAGTAGACAATGACCCCAATGTTTCGGTGCGGGAGATTAGTTCAGACTTAGATGTGTCCATAGGTACCATCCATAAAGTGCTGCATGAAGAACTAGGGCTGCGAAAGATTTCCGCGCGATGGGTACCTCATGTGCTGACTCCCGAACAGAAGAAGAATAGGGTTTCTTGTGCAAGGCAACTTTTAGACATGTTCGAACCCAACGGCCCAAAAAGGATATCTGACATAGTCACGGGAGATGAAACTTGGATATACTTCTATGGGATCCCAAACAAACGTTCTAACATGATGTGGCTGACAAAAGATGAACCCAGACCTGTGGTCTGTAAACTAGGTTTTCAGAGTCGGAAGAGGCTTTTCACAATTTTTTTCAACCATGAAGGACCTGTAACTGTAGATGTTCTACCAGAAAAAGCAACCATGACTGGGCGATACTACAGAGACACTGTACTTCCTCAGGTGGTTTCTGAGTTGAATGACCGTCGTCCCATCACAGGAACATCGAGAATCATGATTTTGCATGACAATGCGAGTGCCCATAAAACAGCAGCTGTAAACCAGTATCTGTTAGAGAACAAAATTTCTACACTCCCCCATCCTGCCTACAGTCCTGACTTGGCCCCATGTGACTTTTGGTTGTTTCCTAAACTGAAGGAGATCTTGGCAGGAAACAAGTATACACGTGTCCAAGACCTCTCTAAAGCCGTAAATGCAGAGTTACGGGGTATACCTAAAGAAGAGTACCGAGCAGCATTTGATAGATGGCGCAGGAGGCTGCAACTGTGCATAGAGAGAGAAGGAGAGTACTTTGAGGGACTGTAGAAAAATAAATGAAATCGAATGACGGACACCCGAGATATGCAGCTGTTTTCATTATTTAATGAACGCCCCTCGTAAGATCCCTGTTATAAACTTGCACTTGAATATTTCAAAGGTTAAGATAACATAACAGCTGATTGGACAGAATACTTACATCAAGTCTAGTAACTCGTTACTGCATGAATCAAATATGCAGCGGATGACTTTAAAACAATCCCAGAACGAGAGGGATTATCAAGACGAATCAATACTTTATACACTGATTCTTGTGAAAAGATTGTGGCAACGGGAGGAATTGCTCGTTACGAGAATTTTTCCTGCTGCCAAAATCGTTCCAACGCTAATCTTTTGCAAGTCAAAATAATTTCTGCAGGTGTGTAAGTGTTCAACCCAATTCCTTGGTAGCTACAGAGAAAACTGGTCTCCACGGCTAAACACTTAGCTCTACCTGGGGAGGTAACCAGTCCAGCTATAGTGTACGGTAACTTGACCTTGACCCTTTTCCCAACTTTCAGTCTCTCGAAATCTCAACAGGCTTGTGTAGAGAAGTAAAAATGTAGACAAATTGATTGTTGGAGTCGAGAGATAACACGGAAATTATTTTTTGGGGTGCGTGTTTTAACACTTTTATTTAACAGTATTTTAGAAATGAGCCATCCTCTGACAAAAAGGGGCTTCATGCAACTCCGTGATGCATTTTAACTAGTAAGACATCACATAACTAGGGATCCTTAAAATCCACTTTGTCTAATAACCGACTTAATCATTAGGTAAACCAGTCCTTTGACATGCAGAAAATAACCAATAGCAAAAAGTTCGCGGACGGCGCAGGCTGTACCTGGTTCGATGCTTTTTGCAGATGCATTAAGCCCCTTTTCACAGAGCATGGCTCAAATCCAATGGTGGCCAGTGTACCTTTCCGTGCCCTCATGGCGTTTCCTTTCCAGTTTCCCAAGCCACTAACTTCTTTCTCGCGTGGAGTCGAAACAATGTCAAAGCGGAGTGCAAGGAATCCTGTTGCTACCAATTTCGTCCATCATCTAGAAGTATTCTATCATTGCAAGGATTTGAACTGGCAGCCCCAGGATAACTTACTATAGAGAGAGTGATAGAAGAGAACTTGTTTGGAAAATGAAAAGAAAAAAAAAAACGTTTTTTTTTTTTCGGCGTAGCTGAATGCGCTTGCTTTTGACCTACTTTTTCGCACTGATAAAAAATGAATGAATCGGAATTTTCATTATGTTAGGGTACTCACTCCTTACCACTTCAAGAAATTGTAAAAATATCCTCAATTAATACCAAATATTGATAGTCCATATCGATTAAGATCAATACGCGAGAAAAAAAGTGAAAACAGTGTGACAAAAAAAGCAATCGCTATTGACAAACAATTTCTCCTTTGACAAAACATTTTCAAATGTAGTCTACTGTAATTACGAGAAAAGCCGTCTGTTAACTTTTTACATGACGACAAAATTTACAACGTGCAAATTGTAAGTCTTTGCAGACGACAAATGAAAGGTCGGTCATATAGTGGAATTTATCCAGAGAAGAATAGAGTACATTTTGGGAGCAGAAAAAAATGCTGGAGAGCAGCATTTCTTTCCTTCTCCAACAATGTTTTTAAATAGTCTTCTTCTGCCGAGTCATTAATATAATTGGCGTGCGACACATGAAAAGGGACCTTCGGACATATGCGTAACAGTGTGTCGTCCCAGATCAGCCTGTGACTAATCCGAGACGACACTTCCCATTTTCGTGCGATTTTCTGTTTCACGAAAGTATAAGGTATGAAAAAATCTTATGTAGTCGTAAACTGTCGTGTCGGATTAGCCTGCGCGGACTGCGCAGGCTAATCCGAGACGACACTTTACGCAAATGTCCGAAGGTCTCATTTCGAATGTTGCGGGCTATATGGTATTGTTTCGGTAAAAGGTTAAAGTGCGGCATCAACATGGTGTGTAGTATAGATAAACCGTTCGATTGTTCACATCCGAAAGTACTTCAGAAAAGGAGCGGAAATCTTCAAAGATATCATTGGACGAGAGCCAGATATGGGTATGACAGCAGGTGAGGGCTTCAAGGGTACAGCAGGTATTTTTGATTCCGCCGCCCTCTTTCTTCCTATCCGGGTACGCCAATAGACTTATAGTAACTATCCCTCCTTGCCCTTATAAGTCTTACTTGAAAGCACTAAGGATGATGACGCTTTACTTATCGAAACAATGAACCAGGTAATGTGTTTGTGCACCGTCTCAACTTGTACCCTATCGTCCTGTTAATTGACCTGACGATTTATCAAGAAAACAAAGTTAAAGGACAACTGTTCGTTTCGTTATTTGTTTTAAATATATAAATGGAAAAGATTGGGAAGAATGTTCTGCGAAATACTGGTAAAGGAAACTCCAGGATTAAAAAAAAAATGGCGTAAAACGCCGAAGGAACAAATTTACAATGAACTTGCAGGATTTTTTTTTCTCAAACTAGACAAATCCAAGTTTATTTATACAATCATGTCAGACTTAACACGTGACGTATCCACCTTGATACTTAGAAACTATGACCAGCCTTCCCTATGCCAAGAGATTTGGAATTACTAATCATGTCAAACTTGAACCGTATTCACAATCCATTCTAACGTGCACTCTTATTCCTATACTAAAGATATTTAAAGGTTTGACCCAGAATGCAAAAATTGGAGTAGTGTTCGGGGCCCCAACTCGAAAATGAGTGGATGTACTAGATGTGTACTAGATATACTTTATCATATGAGACGAGATTGAGTCCCTCATGATGCGATAAAGTTCCTGTAGTACTGAACTGGTTATCTGTTTACTCTTTACCAGACGACAATAATCTAGACTTATCGAAATTGAAAGCATTTACAGACGAAAAATAAAATGAGTATCAAAAACTGAATTTTCTTGCGGACGTGAAAAACAATCACTGTGGGAAAGGAGAAAATGAAAGTTACCTACATTTTCCCCTTTTCCCAAAATGTTTTCAAAATTTTTCTCTTTCAAGTTTGTTAAAACTCGGGATTGTGAAGTAAAGAGTAATGAGCCAATAAGAACGTTGTATTAGAGAGTTAAGTCAGCGGTCCTTAGATCACGTAGTATTTAGCACAAGGCGTGGACGTTGGGACGGTATCACAAGGTAGAAATTATATGTATTTTGATTTCATGATTAGAGAATTAAATGTGGGTTTTTGCACCCTCTCGTAAATTAATTGATAATGCTATCTGAAGATAAAAAATGCACAAACGTGTTTTGTACTCATAATTTGTTGAACAAATCTAAAATGAGGTATTAGAAAAAAAAAAAAAAATGGTAAGCTGAATAAAAACTGCATTCCTTTCTAAATTTCTTAATACAATTTCAAGTATCCAAGATTTGTAGAATACAGCAGAAAAAGTTAAGCGTATAATACATACTTTATATCCCAAAGTCTGAAATATCATATGAGCCGTGTTCTGGAAATGCATCTCCGTAATGCATTATACCAAGCAAGACGTCACCTAATTTTGGATCTATAAAGTCTATTTTGACAAGCAACAGGCTAAATAGTGAGGTAGAATTATCCTTTGACATGCAGAAAATTTAAAGATAGTGAAAAGTTTCGGCCCATGTCAGCCTGCGCGGACTGTGCAGGCTGACATGGGTCGATACTTTCGCAAATGCATCAAGCGCCCTTTTCACAGAGCATGTTTCATATTTATATAGATTGTAATGAAATAGTTTGCATGTACATGATTTTCGACAACGAATTCTTCATCGAAAAATAAAAGTCCATTGACGCCATTTGCAAAGAAGACATACACGAATTCCATTCTAGATTGTGAATTATGCCAAGAGACGTAGGAATATGTGCCAGGGGTTATCTGGGTTTAAATGCCTATAAATAGTAAATAGAAATAAATAGAAAATAGAAATGACCACATCTGGAACTAAATCCCATGGTATATAATTCGTTTTAGTTGTATATGCTCGCCGTTTGATATGTTGAATATATGAGTTAGTCAACAAATAAATTGAACACTTTCAATGAATGGAAAGTATACTGCTTTTCAATTAAGGAGCAGTGTTGTAGCAGGAGTTGACCAAAGATCTGAGAACAGTGTAGGTCCTCGATCAAGCTGTATAAATAGAAAATAGAAATGATCACATCTGGAACTAAATCCCATTGTATATAATTCGTTTTAGCTGTATATGTTCGCCGTTTGATATGTTGGACATATGAGTTAGTCAACAAATAAGTTGAGCACATTCAATGAATGAAAAGTATACTGCAATTCAATTAAGGAGCAGTGTTGTAGCAGGAGTTGACCAAAGATCTGAGAACAGTGTAGGTCCTCGATCAAGCTGTATAAATAGAAAATAGACATGACCACATCTGGAACTAAATCCCATTGTATATAATTCGTTTTAGCTGTATATGCTCGCCGTTTGATATGTTGGACATATGAGTTAGTCAACAAATGAATTGAACACTTTCAATGAATGAAAAGTATATTAAGGAGCAGTGTTGTTGCAGGAGTTTACCAAAGAACCGAGAACAGTGTAGGACCTCGATCAAGCTGTATGCTTTGTGCAGCCTGGGCCCATATTCACCAACCATTCCTAAGAATATTCTTAGTCTTATTCTCCAAGAGAGTCCAAACTTGGAAGTTAAACAACTTCTGATTGGCTAAACCAAATGATCATTCAAGGCTTGTGTTCCCTTCAAATCCATAAAATGTTGGATAATAAGAGAAAGAATAATCTTAAGAATGGTTTGTGAATACGGACCCTGATCTTGTTCAACAATGTTCCAAAGTACAATTAGAATTATAACTGGTACTAAAACGCTTAAAAGTTGGTTTACTAATATACCATAATAATCTAGTAAATTTATTTATTTTTATTTATTTATTTATTTATTTGTTGTTTTGCAACTGAATTAAAAAAAAAAAAAAAAAAAAAACTATAGAAATACATGTACGTTGTATGCTCTAAGAAAAAATGATCTAGCGGTTAACAATTTCATTTCTGCAGGATATGAGTTTACACTATCAGTATGTAGTTTTGCTTCTAGTCCGAGCACTTCTCCAGGTACATTTTCTGCTATTTGTTTATCAAAGATTACAAACCAAATTAAAAGCGAGTTACTGCAAAAGATTCTTATAGACCGTGGTGTGGATACTATCGTAAGGTGTTCCTGAGAATTGTTGGCGTTTGAACAGTTCGATAGCTGATAGCTGATGTATACTATTTTTAACAGACTCTGAGAATGCTGTATCGTATCGTATTACTGACTGCCCTCCTCGGGACCACTCTACAACAGGCCTGTGATCCAGCCAAATGCAAACTCCCCGACTGTAGATGTTTCAACGATCCAAAACCACCAGGCGATTTGCCGGTAAGTACTTAAAGTCGCAATAAAGTCCAAAATTAGAATTTTTTTATGCTTGAAAAAAGGCATGAATCTGTTAGATTTACTCTTATTTTGTCGCCAAGGGGATAGGGGCGTTCATAGCAGCATCGGTTCATGTCACAGAACCATACAAAAATCCTATTTTTTTTTATCAATTCTCCCAACTGACGTTACCACGCACTATTCGGAATCATTCTGGTGTCCTATTTGTAGACACCATGTGACCGATGACGTATTACACAGACGATGTGCTTTCACTCCTTAGAAAACGTTGCGAAACTTCGGTAAGTCTTTAATTTTCGTTAAATTACCTTCGCTCATCGTATCTAATTTATTTGTATGTATTTGATTGGTAAATCGGAGTTGTGTTATATTTATTTCGATCATGATATGCCTATTTCTTCTTGTCAAGAGTCGTCCAAACATCGAATGACATCTCGGCCTATAACACTTTCGGCCTATTACAATTTCGACTTGTAAGAAATTCGGCGCATACAAAATCCAATGTCTACACAAGGTATAAAGGTTTGTAATATGAGCCATGGGGAATAAGTCAAACAAAATGCGGACGTTTTATAACGAAGATCAGACTTTATATTATGTGCGATCTGATCTTGATCTTCGTAGGTAATGAAAAAGTTAAGAATTTTGTGGGGTTTTTTTTTCGGGTCTGTAATTACTAGCGAATTTTGACCTGAGTTTAGCATCAGGTGGTGGACGTTTTATATCAAAGGTCACACTTCTTACTAGGTGCAATCTGATCTCGATCTATGCTGTCAACAGAGGATATTTCTCAACTTTCAAGAGTTTAGTAAAACACATTGCTTATTGATATTTTTACTGCTAGTTTTTGAAGACAGAGTTGATGTTACTTCATCAATCAAGTTATTGCATGCAGATGAACCATACTTTTCAAAATTATAGATACATATTCCAAAGCTGATAAATACATGTACTTCAAGTTGTTGGAGTGCAAGACAATTGAAGACAAAAGTAGAAGTTTACTAGTACTCAAGTAATATTTATCTACCACATTGTGATTAAGAAAAATAATTTTTTATGTCATTTTTTACTGATCTCTTTTCTTTCCAATCTAAAAACAGTGTACTTTTTTAGGGTGTGATACAGAGAGACCAAGATGTTTGTTAACCGCCAAATAGATATCCCAGTCTGGTGTTATATCTCTGCTGTACGACAATTTTTTTTCCACAGATTTTAGCACAGTCCATGTCAACAGGTATTTGAATGATATTTAGATCTACATCTATTACACATTAATGTTAGAACTTTGAAGTCTATTATATTTCAAGCTTAGAAAGGATCAGCTGCTGAAGGGATAATTGATCAAATACAACTTTTTTACACCCTTGCCATAAATTTTTGAAAGGAGCAATTGTTTGCTACAAGCAACTGCTCCTTTCTCACATTCCTCCATTTAGTTGATTTTTTTTTTGTGAACATTCCCCAGTTGTCGGTTGTTTAACACCATTTTCAACATTATTTCAGTTTTATCACGGCAGCCAGTGCACCTGTCCATGCTTATCAAGAGTTTCTGTTTCTAGTACTTTGCATAATTTCCCACTGGCTGCTTTTCCACGTAATCATTGTCAATACAATGATTAGCATTGAGAGAGGAATGTATCCTGTTGCAATGACTATCATCAGTCCTGGGAAAGAAATTGGCTGAGCTAGGGATTTGAAGCAGCAATCCCCCAATCTCAAGCCCTGTATGCGACTAGCTGCACCACTAGGGCTTTGCAGTAGTATTTCGTAAAAGTAATGTACTCTTGAGAGAGAAAAAGGCATGCCTTGGGGCTAAAACAAATTAAAGTCCAACTTTTAGTAAGCAAGCACAAAAGGTACACTCAAAAGCTGCTTTGTATTAAGCCAGCACCAAAGAGACTCTCAAATTGTGGGGTTTTTTTTACCTTGAAAAAGAAGGCTTTTGAAACATAATGAAAAAAGGTGAAAACCAACATTTTCTATTTCCAAAAGTGATTTTAGCTTTTTAAACAAGTTCGGTCATTTGAGCCACGTTCAATTTGTTGTCTACAAATGCTTTCAATTTGGACAAGTTAGAAATTTTATCAGCTTGAAAAGAATTAGTATAAAGGTGGCCACAAGGGCAGGGTTTACTGTATAAAGAAATGAGCATATCTTGTAAAATAGTTCTAGAGATACAATCTGAGACTAGTAGATTAAAAATACATGTGTTTTTCAATCTAAATTTACTTGATTGATTGAATGGTGTTTAATGCGGCATTCAACATTATATCAGTCATTTCATTGCCTCAGTTTGCTTATTCATGTATACCCTGGGTTTTAATATATGGCTCTGTAGTGTCATGCCCAAGAACACTCTTATAAAAAACCCATTGCTTCCAGTGAGGCTCAAAGCTCGGACCTCCAGGTTATGAGTGCTACACTTTACCACTGAGCCAGGGAGACCTTAAATAAATTTGTATTTCAGACTCAAAATGCGAATGCAGTCTCAATGGCAGTGTAAGATACAAGGACATAGTTGTTAAATGGCCTCTTTAGGATTTCATTTAACTCTACCAAACAACAAAGTTTTGGACTAGTCCAAATTCAAAGTATTTGCAGCCAAAAATTTAACTGTGGCTCAAATGATGGAATTTGTATTTAATAGGGTAGAAAACATAGTGTGGAATCAAGAAAATGCTGGTTACCTGCATTTTCTCCTTTTCCCATAATGTTTTCAAAACACCTGGAGATGCATTAAGCCCCCTTTTCCCAGAGTGTGGCCCATACATACTTTGCATTATTTAACTCTTTACCAAACGACAAAATTTCAGATTGAACCAAATTGAAAGCATTAATTTTGCAGACGACAAATTAAGTGTTGCTAAATTGATGATTTCTCTTTTTGATAGGGTAGTAAACATTGTGGGAAAAGGAGAAAATGCTGGTTACCAGCATTTTCTCCTTTTCCCACAATGTTTTCAAAAGCCTTTTCTTTCAGGGTTGTTAAAAGTCGGGATTGTGTGGTAAAGAGTTAAAAAGAAATTTATATTCTTGTCATTTCAGTGTCTCATTTTGAACAGAGTGACGTGACATTTGAACAGTGTGGACAGGGAAAAAATCACTCTCAGTTTATAGACAAATATGGACAATATTAGTGCATCTACTAACTTAACAGTATACCAGTAACATCAGAATGGACTTCTGCAGTGATTGGTCATCGTAATATTAGAAATTTTGGATCAAAATTGTGGATTTTGGAGGTTTCTTTTGGAGCTCAGTCAAGGACTTGAGAACAGGGGGTCCGTGGTTTGATTCCTGGCTTTTCCAATTTCTTAGAATTGATGATATTCATTGTGACATGTGGGAAAGCAGCCAGTGGCTTGGAAAGATTATTGTGTGAGGTACTTTAAAAAGGGTTTTTGTCGGTTTAACCCTTTACTAAACAATCTTGAGTTTTCACGACCCTGAGATGAAGACTTTCGAAAACATTGTTGAAATTCTCTGGTTACCAGCACTTTTTTTCATTTTCCCATATCTTCTACCCTTCCAAAAACAAATTTCAATACTTGGGTCCCATTTATCATCTGCAAATACTTTCAAGTCTAAAATTTTGTTGTTTGTCAAGAGTTAAAAACTATGTGCAGAAATGGGTTAACCGTTTACCAGATGACAGATTTTGGACAAGTCCAAATTGGAAGTGTTTTTTGACAACTACTGTAATTCAGTGTGGCGTAAAGGATTAGATTTGTCTTTGAAATGGTAGAAATCATTGAGGGAATAGAAGAAAATGCTGGTTAATAACATTTTCTCCTTCACCCACGAAGTTTCTAAAGCTATCTCCCTGGGGGTCATTAAAAGACGAGATTGTTTGCTAAAGGACCATTGTATACTTGATTTAAAAGCTTGAAAATATGTAGATAGTGAAAACAATTGCAGTTTGCTCAAATGTACTTTTTATTGGTCTCGAACTTTGTAAGATATGGTTTTGTTTTAAAATTCATAAACATAAATTAAAACTGTAACCCTTTACCAAATGACAAAATTTTATGCTAGTCCATATTGAAAGCATTTGCAGTTGACAAAATAATTGTGACTCAAAAATTAAGATTCTATTTGGGAAGGGAAGAAAACACTGTGGGAAAAGGTGAAAATGCTGGTTACCAGCATTTTCTCCTTTTCCTACAATGTTTTCAAAGGGCTTCTCTCTCAGGGCTGTTAAAAGCTGTGAGTGTGTGGTAAAGGCTTAAACTGGAAATAGAGTTTAGTATCTTTCAATAATTTTCCTTTTAGTAATAAAAAACAATGGTCACAAAATATCACACTCAACTCTTTACCACACAATCCCTGGTTTTAATGACCCCTGAAGAAGAGGGCTTTTGAAAACATTGTGGGAAAAGGAGAAAATGCTGGTAACCAGCATTTTCTCCTTTTCCCACAATGTTTTCTATCCTTCCCAAATCAAATTTCAATTTTTCAATCATATTTATTTTGTCGTCTGCAAGTGCCTTCAATTTGGACCAGTCTAAAATTTTGTCGTTTGGTAAAGAGTTAATCATATTGGTAATCTTAATTCAATATTCTTCATGACTGTTGTATAAACTTAATACTGGCTATCTGTACCTTGGGTAAAAATACTGTTCACGTAAAACTTTCCATCATAGAGCACCTAAGGTAGGAAGAGAAACAGAAACAAGTAAATGTATTTGACTGATATATGTCACAATGCAATAAATCTATTTTCAACAGCACTTCAACTGTATAGCAGTAGCTGTACACTTACTCATGTTCACTGGGTCAATAACTGATATCCCTTTACCACAGTCCTGACTTTTAACGACCCTGAGAAAGAAGCCTTTTGAAAACATTGTGGGAAAAGGAGGAAATGGTGGTAACCAGCATTTTCTCCTTTTCCCACAGTGTTTTCTACCCTTCCCAAAACAAATTTCAATTTTTCAGTCACATTTATTTTGTTGTCTGCAACTGCTTTCAATTTTGACCAGTCTGTTTTGTTGTTTGGTAAAGAGATATTACTGGCAATGAAGCTGGGGGAGGTTACTTTTTGTAGGAAACTACCTATCAAGCTCCAGCTACAGTTGAATTATGAACACATGTTTTACAAATCATATCAACCAAAAGGCCATGGTGGGCTTGCAAGCATCTTCACATCCTTGTTTATTAACCCTTAACCACACAATTCCGGGTTTAAACGAACCTATGGAAGATGCCTTCTGAAAACATTCCGGGAAAAGGAGAAAATGCTCGTTACCAGCATTTTCTCCTTTTCCCATTGTCTTTTCTACCCTACCAGAAACAAATTTAAATTTTGAGTCACATTTATTTTGTTGTCTGTAAATGCTTTTAATTTGGACCAATCTAAAATAGTGCTGTGTGGTAAAGAGTTAAGTGTCATTGCAACTGGATTTGATCATGTCAAACTCCTGAACATGATTTGGGTTTGCTCATGGGGGAAACAGCCAGTGAATTTTAGAGAATTTGCTGAGAATTACTAGTATATGAAATAGAGGTAAAAGGCGCATTATTAAATTTAAACCTTTTTCAAACAATCCAAGTTTTAACAACTCTTAGTAAGACAGCCTCTCCAAATATTGTGGGATAAAGAGAAAATTTTGGTACAATATAGCCTGTAGAAAAAGCAGAAAATATTGGTAGCCTGCATTTTTTTCTTTTTTCTCCCACACTGTTTTCTACCCTTCCAGAGAGACATTTATTGTGTTGAGTTATATGTACTTTTTCATCTGCAAATAGTTTCAATTTAGACGAGACTAAAATGTTCTTCTCTTGTAAAGATTGGGTGTTTATTTGTTGGAGCATTTTGCACCACTTTAAACATTATTTCAGATTTTTATTCATGTCAGTGTGACAACTCATTACTGTCTTTTCTGTATTTCACCAGCACAAAGCTGGGGCTCTGCAATGTCTTGTCTAAGGACATTCCTTAACCCTTAAAGCCCTGGATTGATTGATTCTATGGTGTTTAATGCCATTTTCAACATTATTTCAGTTATATCGTGGTGGCCAGTGCACCTATCCATGCTTTCCTAGCGTTTCTTTTAGCAGTGCTTCGCACAGTATTCTTTCCAAGCCACTGGCTGCTTTTCCCACATAGCCATTGTCAAAACAATGGTCAGCGTTGAGAGAGGAAAGAAATTGGCCGAGCCAGGATTTGAACCAGCGACCTCCTGTTCTCAAGTCCCTTACGCTACAGACTGAGCTACAGGGTGCAGCTTAAAGCCCTGGAACCAACTTAAGTTGCTTTTGCAGACAAAAGTTCTTTTTGCAGATAGTGTAGATAAAGATCAGACTGCACATAATATGTAGTCTGATTTTAGATCTATACTGTCTGCTACTATGAAACAAGTTTTGTCACAATAAAGCAAGACGACTACCATTTTCTTACTTTCCAACCCTTTACCAGTTGGTAAAATTTTAGTTCAATTGTTCAAACTGGAAACAATTGCAGATGAAAAATTGGACGTATTAGCTCAAATGAAAAGATTTGCTTCAAGAAGAATAGTATTAGGGAGGAAAAAATACAGGTAACCAGCAATTCTGCTATTTCCATAATGTTTCAAAAGTATTTTTCTTTGTTAAAGTGATTAAATAGTGCGTTACATAATAACTTGGATGTTTTGGTTAACCCTTTACCACACAATCCCAACTTTTAAAGACCCTGGGAAAGAAGCCTTTTGAAAACATTGTGGGAAAAGGAGAAAATGCTGGTAACCAGCATTTTCTCCCTTTCCCACAATGTTTTCTACCTTTCCCAAAACAAATTTCTGCAAATGCTTTCATTTTGGAAATGTCCAAAATATTGTTGTTTGGTAAAGAGTAAAGGGTTGAGGGAAAGCAGTAGCTTCTAACATTGCTCTGTATGTATGAATATATTTTTTTATTTTTTGTCCACAAATTCTTCTTGTAAGACTGTTGTGATGTACATGTATTTAAAATAATAAAATAATATTACATTATATTGCCTTGATTGTTGCATAAAACATATCTGTCTTTGTAAGAGCTGTGATCTGAACCAGCCAGTTTTATATCGTAGTACTGAAGGCCAAGTATTCACATGCTACATATTCTTCAGCAACACCACAGAATATGTCTTTGGAAATCTGACTATTCTGCTGTATATCTGAAAAATAAAAAAAAGACGTATTCTCTTTTTTAATTTATCAAAATCTGAAACTGTAAAAAAAACAAAGACAGCAGTATAGTAATAGGTGTAGGTTTACTCCAACTTCATTCCATTTGATAACAGAATTGATTGCAGCATTTGTCCAGCATGTGGTTGAACTTAAATAATGTTGAAAACTGTACATGTATGAAGTCATAACTGTACAAATACAGCTTTTAACAAACCTGTTTCGAAACAGCATTGGTAATTACTTATCATTTGTAGGGAAGAAAACATGTGTTCCATCTTCCACAATGTTACTTTTCCATATGGATCAAAATTGACTGCTGCTGCATTTCCAACCTTTCACTAATTTTCTTCACATGTTCTTTACTCTAGTATGGCATATGTCTCAAAGCCCGAATAGTAGCAAAAAATACACAAAAAGTAGGTCAGCAGTTGCTATGCTGCTGTATCTTTTGTTAACTTTTTACTTGATTTCAATTTTTTTTTTGCCATTGACTTACACTTGGATCGACTGTACAACAACAGATTATCATCTTCCCAACAATTTCGTACTTTCAAAAGGTATGACTTAAATCAAAATGCATTTTAACACCCACTTTGTTTACTTTTGGTGGCTGCTGGGCCTTTAAACAGTAGCACATACAATCATGGGTATGGGCTATACATCAAACAAATGAATGTAGTTTTTAGCCTTTCAATTTCTGACAATCATTCTGTTTACATGTATGATACATGTAAATTCTAGAACAGTGTAATGCAGTATCTTTTACTCAATAATCAGCACTTTTGCAAATGAAGCCCGGTTTGATTGACTGAGTGATACATACATGTAGCTTTCAACATTATATCAGTCATACCATTTTGATAGATCGTTAATTCATATGTTTCCTGAGTTTTAACAATATCTGAAGTAACTTGCCCATGGACATCCCAACAAAACCCAGTGAGAATTGAATCTGAGTCATGGATTACTTATATTATGCATTTACCACTGAGACATGAAATAATCCTTGAGCCCTTTACATCTGTTCAGTTGAATAAAACTTGTGGCATTACTAGTATCACAAGGGTCAGCTCAAGTAATAGAGGAGAACTGTGAAGCCCTAAGTGACAAAACAAAATTCAGTCGCATAAGCACAGTAGTAGCTTAATCAGCGGTCTACCGGTATTTTGTCCAACAGCATATTTTCAAGAATTCTGCTCCATTTTCATCCTGGCCTATAATAAGGGTTTCATTTAAGATCTAGCAAATGAGACAGCAAAAACTTCTTGCAGTATACCAGTAATCTTGAATCTACACTGCTTCTTTAAAGGTATAGCCCATGTGGTGGGTTGAGGTGAATCCCTGAAACTGCAATACATTGTTTTGAATTTTCATTACTTTACCAGTCATGTAAATTTTGTGAATTTGGCTATTGAAAATAAAATTTGTTTTATCTGATTGAGACACGTGTACCTGAAAAGTGATCGCCAAATTCTGAATCTACTGGAATGGAATCACAATCATGAAAGAGTTAGAAACCAAGGCTCATCTGCATCTGCACAGTCAGTATAATTCAGTATGTGTATCATCATGTAGGAGGATCCATTCACATTGGCCAGAGATGTGTAAAGTAATTATCTCCATACTCTGGAATATCATTTACATATCATTTAACATTCTGTGCTAGAAATTTAATGGTGTTTTACTCCGCTTTCAACAGTATTTCAGTCATATCATGGCAGCATCACACAAATTCATGTATTTCCTGGGATTCACCAGTACTAGGCTAGGGCTCTGAAGTGTCTTGCCCAAAGACACTCCCATGAAAAAATCAGCAGATCGAACCCCAGACCTAATAATGTGCAAATTCATCTTTTACTCTTTACCAAACGACAAAAATTTAGACTTGTCAAAATTGAAAGCATTTGCAGACGACAATTTAATGTGGGCCAAACGATAGAATATGTCTTTGATAGGGGAGAAAATATTGTGGGAAAAGGAGAAAATGCTGGTTACCAACATTTTCTCCTTTTCCTACAATGTTTTCAAAAGGCTTATTTCTCAGGGTCGTAAAATCTCGAGATTGTGTAGTAAAGGGTTAACATACAATCCAGTGCTGTAATGACCCAGAGGCATAAACCTTTTCAGAACATTGTAGGAAAAGTAGAAAATGCTGCTGGTGACTAGTATTTACCTTTAATTCAACAATTGTTTCTCCTGTTTCAAGTACAAATCACGTAGATCCAATACAAGCTATGTCGTCTACAAATGTTTTCAATCTAGACAAGTCCAAAATTTTGTCATCTGCTAAAAAAAAAAACACCAAGATTCCATTGATATGTGCACTGACCAGATTAGGGAAAGATAATTGGGTTCTACGTTCAAATTTGGGTCACCCAAGAAATTCAGCCAATTTTTTTTTTTAAAATGGTGCAGATTTAATTCAACACATTGAGTTTCAATTGCATTTCTAAAGTGTTATACAAACACCCCCCCCCCCCCCCCCATACTTAGCCTTGTCCAACACTAAGGCATTTGCGGAAAAACAAATATTTCTCAAATAATGAAATTTGTCTGTGATACAAGAAAAATATTGTGGAAATAGGAGAAAATGTCGGCTACCAACTTTTTCTCATATTTCCACCATGTTTTCAAAAGCATTTTTTCAACATCGTAAAAACTAGAGATTGCTAGGTAAATGGCCAATCTCCGAATAAATATGCGTTGCGTATATCCGAGGTTCAGACTACATTCATACAAATTTAATCATTATCTGCATTCTCTGCGAAGAAAATGGGTCAATCGGGTGCTGCGCAAAAATGAAAGATCACTTTCATCTCACAGGTGCCCGGCGAGCGACAGTATAATTCATGTATTACACACTAAGTAATAGTAAATTAGTGTGTAATATATGAATCATACTGTCGCTCGCCGTTCACCTGTGTTTCATCTTACTAGCCGATATTCATTAATCAGAAAGTGCTTACGTATCCTGATCCAACAGTAAATGCGGAAATCAATACAGATATAGCGATAAATCTGTTTTTAACACAATAAATATAAGATGAACGTAAGGCGACTTACTGATTCGAGAATGCGAACTGAAATCCGCATCAGTTTTCAGACAGTTCGCTCATTCTGTATGTTTACACGGAGCTTCTTGTTCAAAACAAAAGAAACAAATCCTAAAATACACGCCCGTTTGTTCTTTCTGTGTCGCTCTTCGGCAAATTCGGTAAACGAACTTGGTTTTCTGTCGAATATGATTCTCACGACCGTCACACCGTTCTCCATTTTGTTTTTCGTTTACCTTAGCTCCAAGGTATCACGTGGTGTAACTACGTCATCGTTATTGATGTAAACAAAAGTTAGAGATACCTGGTAGTATTTCTTGTAGTTTTGAAAGTAATTCTTTTGCCAGCGAATGGAACTTTGACCAATCGCACATTAAGAGAGTGTCATCGTTATATTAATTTACATAGTTTTAAATGGTATGATTAAAATTTAACTGCATTTTTTACCCCGCATTGTTTACATTTGGACTTTATTGGGACTTTAAGACTTACTGCCACCTCCTAAGCATTTAACATTTTACGTACCAATCACCTCTTGTGAAAAAAAGGGCTTTTGAAAAGTCCATTTTCGCCATGGTCTGTGAATAGGGGGTTCAATGCATCTGCAAAAAATATCAACCAAAGTCAACTTGCGGAGTCCGGGCAGGCTGACCTGGTTCGAAACTTTCTGCTATTGGTAAATTTTCTGCATGTCAAAGGATCATTCTACCTCACGATTTGTCCTGCTGTTCGACAAAATAGATTTCGTTGATCCATAATTATGTGATGACTTGTTTGGTATAATGCATCATTGAGATGCATTAAACCACTTTTGTGTGTGTGCGCGTTTTGGCACCCCCCCCCCCCTCGTCTCGTAACATGGTGCACATATTGGCCTAATGATATGTACCCACTTCCTTGTTAAACTTGTTCATATTAAGACGCCAACTTCATGTGAGTTGGTCTGCCAATGAATTTTTTATATGGTTTGTTTCTCGTAATTTATCGGTCAGCGCTTTTACGTAGTATCAAAAATATCTTTTTATTTCTCAAGTGCCTAGTGATATCGTTGTTGCTATATATAGTATCTCGTTCGGAGCGTATAGCTATTAGGCCACAAGTGGTTGCTGACTACAGCGAAGATAGCGTAGTTCGGGGAATACCCGTCGAAAAAGTTTTCTACAGTTAAGTGTTTAAACAGGTATCTCTATTGTACATCATTACATTTGATCATGAGGTCTTGTCAGAGCGTGCAATCAAAGACGAAATGTCTTTGCGAAACGAAGACATAATTGACTCAAGATTAGCGATGAATGCCTCCCTCATTTTCCTGAACAACTTCATATTTGTCAGCTACGCGTATAATTGGCCAACGCACAGTAATGCACTTTTGCCATGAATGGATATCTTACATCAGCTTCTTGTATGTATTATGTTTTCCTTTTCCTATCTATTTTGTACACAGACGGCCGAAATTCCACAAATAATTATGGTATCTGGAGAAGGGACTGTCAACTTTGAGAACGTCGAATATTATCGAGAACTCTTCCAGGTTTGCCGAAAGATTTTAGTCATTATCATCATGTAGTTCAACACCATCATCTGCTGCAGAATATTCTAGAAAAAATCAGTCTTTAAGATTAGCGACAACATACATGTAACTGTAATAATTCTTATAGTGACAGTTTCTCAATTTTCAGTGGTTTTGAAACATAAATTTGGTTTTGCTGGAAATAAAACATCATTTCCATCGCTTGCCTCAATCTACGAGGCTAGTTCAAAGTCATTCCTTTAATGAAAACCTACAAAATCAACCTGTCAGAAAGCATGTATGCGGCTGTTGGTATAATCATTGATTTACTGAAGATTATAAGAAATGATAACGGCTTCACGTTATATGTTTTAAGATTGATAACCCTAATGGGTGTCCAGCCCGTGGCACATTCTTCATTGAGGACCAAGGATCCGATTATCTATTGATCAAGTCCTTGTATGACGACGGCAACGAGATTGGAATTAACTCCGCAGACGGAAGTACACCCGGATCATCCACAGACTGGATTCAAATGTTAAAAAGTAAGTTTTCTTGCATCTGCAAAACCTCTCGCCTTTGCTTTTAACCGTAATGATGATTCAGTCAGATGAGTTTTCCCCAAATCTTTTGATACCGAGGAGGAAAACAATCGCTTTGAGGGAAATATATCAGTTTCATGTAAATGGCAATGTAAATGTTAACAGCTTATTTTTCCCCGAGATCTATTGTATGGAAATGGACTAATTGTTTAATATTTGGTCAGGCGCTTGATCTAGAAAACTGCATATAATGACAGATCGAACTTTGTAAACAGATACTTAAATGTAAGATATCCCTTAGAGATCGCTTGTGAAATCTAATGTCTGTAACCTTTCAGGTATATAAATTTCCAAGATATAAGGAAACAGATTGTTATCTGATAAACACGCATAATATTGCTAGCATTCCAACTGATAAAGTTATGTTCAAATTAGCGAAAATGGCGTGTTTGATTTTATACAGGTAAAATACAGATACACATAAAACACGTTTGTTCAACTCTTAAAGCGCTGAATTGGTAATTTGGACCTTTTCAATAAGGAAAAACAGCCCAAGATGTTGCTATTTTAAGGTTGTTTCCGATGGAATATGTAACATAGTAGCGGATAATGTAGATCCAAGACCAGACTGCACGTTCTGTGCAGGCTGATCTTGATCTACACTGTCTGCAAAAACAATTTAAGTCGGTTCGAGGGCTGTAGGGATTAAGATACCAGTTGTAACAGTATTAGTTACAAAACGGCGGACAGTTCACTTTTTAATGCATATCTGTGTTCTCTTCAGGATGGCGTAACAAAATCAGCCCAACATTACTGAAACTGAAACAAAGCAAATGGTTTTCACGGATGTATGATCTACCATTAAATCTCCGTCTCTTTCATTCTAGATGTACAGTCCAAGTTAAATGACGCCGGAGTTGACATAAAAGATGTACTAGGTGTTAGAGTACCCCAGTTAGCAATTGGCGGAACAGACGAATTCATCGGTGAGTAATCAAGCGGTTTTCGCCATTAGAAATCCTCGTTTACCCTGTATAATTGTCGGTGGCTCTTCCTCCGTCAAGGAAATTTAAGACATTCCAGTCTATTGTCTTCGCTGCTTTAACCCTTTACCAGACGACAAAATTCTAGCCTTATCAAAATTGAAAGCATTTGCAGACGTCAATTTCAATGTGGCCCAAATGGTGCTTTTATTTGATAGGGTAGAAAACACTGTGGGAAAAGGAGAAAATGCTGGTTACCAGCATTTTCTCCTTTTCCCACAATTTTTTCAAAAGGCTTCTTTCCCAGCGGCGTCAAAAGGCGGCATTGTGTAGTAAAGGGTTAAGTTTGGTTCGTTCATTGTTATATCGGCGAAAATATGGTCGATGCTTTTATTTAAGCTCTGGACCTTTCTTCTTTCATTTTGTCGCTTTTAATTCTCTCAACATACCACTTAGTAGGTAGCAATGGAGTTTACTCCTGTCCCCCTGCAATAAATTGATAGCTGAAGATTAAGGAATAAGCCGCTTGTCACCTAAAGATAGTTAAAATGAATCAAGCTTTGATATATGAATACAAAAGAAACCAAATGGAGAAAAGAAAATTAAATTTTGCCACAATCATTTCTGAAAATGGTCTCATGTAAGCCGTCTACTAGAAAGAATGAGTTCAAGATTGCATATTTTTATAGGCATTGGTACCCAAGGTTTGCTGTACGATTCCTCTTGCACCAGCGTCAGCATGTCAAACAAGGAAAGTTTTATTTGGCCATACACCTACAATTCTGTGCCAGGACCAAACTGTGATAATGGTGTCGAACCAGACAAGGAGTTTGATGGTCTGTATACTTGACTTTCTTGCTTGAAAATTCTTTCTCGTGCTCAACTCAGCGGTGTATGAAACAAATGCAATTTGATTCACTTCTTAACTCTTTTTTCTACCATCTTTATGTATTTATTTATTTTATAATCTAAAGCGTTATTGAAGAGTTTTCGTTGAATACGGACAGATTTGACCATATGTTCAAATTTTACAAATATGTGCCCGGGACAGGAAGCTCAATCTTACAACATCGTTTCTATGTGCCTTACATAATTAACTCTTTAGTTACATGTACGTTTGATTCAGAGTGCTCTATTAAATTTAAAAAAAATCAAAATTGAGTAAGTTGGTTGTCATTAACTTGCCAGTTATATAGGTTTCTAAATTCTAAATTGGAAAAAAAGCTTGCTATGTAAATCCTTTCTGTTGAAAAAAACATCTAGTTCGAGCTCCAACAGTCTTAGACAGGGTGTCAAAGCCCATCTGTCTAGACAATTTAGAGATGCCAGTTGAGGACTTTGATTAAATTGTGTAATTTATATTCTTAATATTTTGGTAGTTTTTGGTTGTACCATCGCATTAATTATTTCTGTTTCTGTATTTCTGTTTTCATTTTATTGCCAGTGAATGTACTCGAAAAATATATTAATGTGTTTAGTCGATAATCATGTCATAGACTGTAAAAACAATAATTTAAAAAAGTCTACAATCAACGGACCATCTCCAGCATTAAGGACTGCCTGACGGTGATATCGCATTAATTGAAATTCTGTTGAAAGCATTATAAAGCCATGTAAAAAAGCTTTCTATTGTTTCAGCAAAATGGGAGGCTCCAATTGCTGACCTTCACGATTTAACACCGGATGCCTTACCCTGCGTAGTTCCTTCCGCCTGCAGAAATATCACTACAAAGAGAGACGCTTTTGACCTATTTTTCTCAGCGTAAGAAAACCACATCAGTTCTCATACGTGTGGATGTTGCGAGAAATGTCTATAGTTAAAAACGTATACATGTACATTATTTCAGTAATTATGTAAAATGTCCGAATTACTTAAGGATTATGCATATTTTTGCTTCATTTGCAATTAGTCTAGATATAAACTTTTAATGTACTTCCTTTTGCTTCAAGCCACAAACTGAAATCAGCAAAAAGAAATGAATCGCAAACTGATTTTGTTGTTATGTAAAACAGGGTTTAGATGAAATCAGGCTTTAATTATAGCGAAAATTCCCGTCCTTTAATTTTGCTTGGGGGCAGTCATTTTGGCATTACATTCTCATGATGTCGTGGATGTTGATTCTTTGTAATAAAAGACATTCCCCCTTCCCGAAGCTGTGAGGAGTATAAAAATGCTCCCTGTTTTCTTTTGATTTGCAGCAATTTTTCTTTGTTCGTGCAGCGAAGTAGTTATATGGCCTCGATTCATTAATGGGTGCCATATTGCAAATATTTTCAGTCTACTGAAAGATCGTTAAATGATAATAAACCGTAATTATTGACTTTTCAAAGAGACTGTGTGACATTACATTGAACTGGACAAATGAGATCTACATGTGAATTACACTCCTAATTCTTTCGTTCCTGTTAAGGGCTAAAGTAACACACGAAATTGGTAGTCAACTGCACTACCTCATGAAAATCTACGTAATTATGAGAATCAACCGTACTGGAATTTTCAGTAATTATCCATTTTCCTGTACTGCAGGACAATATTTAAATCTACATGTATCTACTAAAATCATGCAAATTCTTCAAATATAAGTAAGTCAGATTATTACAGATATGTCTTCAAATGCGATATAATTCATCGCTTTTTATATTCCTAATCTGGTATGTGCGGCTGGAACAAACACTGAGCACAGTGGAATATTCAATATACAAATTTCAGTGTTGGGCAAGGTTTTCCACGTGTAACTCGTCAGCTCCAAGCGTTGTCCGGTTTTCGGACCAGTTAAAACATTGCAAAGGTTTGTCATTTTGGAAGGAAGTTATTGACCGCTGAGCATCAGCCATTGTAATAAAGCTTACTCCTCAAACATTTTTTTTCATTTCTGTTACCTGTCCTGGCCATTCTTTGATATAAAGTTATTTTACAGAAACTGTTTCTTCTATCTAAAACTCACTCCTGTTTGGGTTTTAGGTTTAATGACCACTACAGCGGAGGTCGAACACCAATGCACGTAATTGTGGACCCGGCTTGGGCTAAGAATACTGACTTCAGAGAGGGGACCATCGAATTTCTACAATACATAAGAGCGGCTTTTGGAGTAAGTTTGTTTTTATAAACTAGATATTATATAACTTTTCAGAGTTTTTAGTCACCTCAGGGAAACAACTCACTTATTCATGTTTTTCTTGGCTGTCACCAGCACTAGACAAGTGTTTGCTGTGTTTTCCTCAAAGGCACTCACATGTAATCAACACCAAACAACAGAGATCTTATTAGAACCGCGCGATTACAAATCCTACGCCACGCCATTCGCCCACGGAGGTCAATTACATTAATTTCAAGATTTGTTTGTCTTACCTATTGACTAAGTGTCATCTGTACTATATGCATCATCACCACCATCTTTTCTTGTTAGTTATCTATAGTCGTTTCGTAGTTGAGCAATTGCATAGGTCATTTAAATGTGCCCTAGTTTCAAAGTCAGTTATGCATAGCCTTCTTTTTTGACTACATGTCTATGTAATGGTTCAAGAACTAGAGGTAAAATATGCATCATCGGAAAGAATTTATTACCAAAAGATAATTAGACTTGAAATAACTATTGCAGCATTCCATTTTCTTATTAGGGATATAAAAGGGGTCTAGACTGTATAATTGACGTGATAACATCATACGGATAGTTCATGCGAGAATCGAAGTTGTGAGGTAGGATTAATTCTTTCCGATGATGCATATTTTACAATCATAATTATCAAGCGGGCTGCATACGAGGAGCCAATGGGAACGTCAAAACACAGACACTTTAAACTTATATGCATGTATATACCAGAAACAATTGGAAGTCTATTTCTATTTACAGGATAATGTTTGGATTGTGCCGATTGCCAAAGCTCTAATGTGGGTCCAGGACCCGGTACCAATTGCCAACCTTACAGATTTCCAGCCTTGGTCATGCTCATAACTTTATAACAGGAAGTGTTGTTCTGGAAATGATATCAAGACCGGAAACATACAACTTCGTGATTTTTCAGGACGTTTATCATTTATATATGGATAAACAAATTTGTACAACAATTTTCATTCTGTCATTGATAGTTCCGATAACTAGGATGTAAGAATAAAGATTATTAGATTGGTCTTTGTATTCATACTCATCATTTTCTTTGCAATATTTAGATAAACAACATCGTTCTGCTTCGTGTCATGCAATGACTAATCTTCCAAATACAAACATGTTGTTTTCTAATCAAGGAGCCATCAAATATAGTAAAACACAGTTATTTTATGCTCACTATATGCAGCACAGGGATGGTGCAGAAGACCATGCAGTAGTTGCTAAATTGTAAACAACAATGGCTACGTGAATGCAAGTAAACAACTAAACCTTTACCAAATGATCCAACAATTTACTCGCACTAGCCCGAAGAAGAAGATTTTAGAAAACATTATGGCTAAGGCAGAATATCTCAAGTGTAATGAGTCAAACCACTGTACGAAAATGTACGAAAGTGTTGGAAATATCTAGGACAAATAAGGAAGTATCTGTTCTGAATGAACAAACTGACAAGGTGTTTTCAGAGACGAAAACTCTTGTAACGTCTAAGTACATTGTTAGTCACCAGTAAAAAGTTAAGCCAAACACATTGAATTCTTGTACCTTATGCATGTTCCACGTTTGCTAAAACTCCGTTGCCTAAAGGACCCAAAAGTGACACAATATCTGAAGCCCTAAGAAACAGTCCTTAGTGACTTTATGTCGTCCTTCACTGGGTAAACCCGGAACTTATTATTTCAAAGCTGTTTTAGGGGCCACAATAAAGGCAGCGGGGATGGAGGTGCTGCTTTCATCGATGCTGATACAGCTTGTTATTGCAGATGACGATGATGACAATAGTAGTGATGATTACAACGACTATTACATTGTTGAGGACGACAATGTCGATGATGATGATAAAGATGATGATTGTGACAATAACAATTATGGTAGTCCCAATGGCGATAATGATGCTTACCATTAAACTTTTAGGAAAGTGACACTGCTAAGCCTTTATCGTTGGCCAATGGTACCTACAACTGCGGACGCGGGAAAACACAGTATGATTCACAATAGGGGTGTCAGCATGATAACTTAAAATGATCTCTGTAGAAATTATCAATTAATGACCACATTTTGACCTGCACACGATTTTTGAATTCTGAAAACATGTGAAAGTGGCATGGGAAAACATGTGACATGTGAAAACGCGTGGCAAAAAGAGAAATTCCTTGTCACGAGGAATTTCTCTTTTTGCCACATGTTTTCTTGGTATTTATTTTAAACATCAATAACAAGAACATATTCAGATATTACGGATTATAAACACTCGCATGGAGTTATTATGGGCACACTATAGTAACATAACCGCGTGAATCTGATTACGTAATCACTTTGACAGTTTGAACGACTGTGGTTTTACGTAATATCGTCGGTATGAAATTTCGTTGATTTGAAAAATTCGACAACTTCGTTGGATTTTAAATACGTTGATTTTCTGTTTACAAAGGATAATTAAAAAAAATGCATTGTAAATCATGCATGTATTTGTAAAAGTAAGCAGTTAATGACCACATTGCCTTCTGCAGACCATATTTGTTCTTGGCATTTATCCTTATTAGTAACTGGAACATGTTTTCACAAAAAAACCCAACTGATTATAAGCGATCCCTCGCATTATGTGTTTATGTAAAGTTATCCTGTTCACACTATAGACAAAAAAATCATCTGAAACTGATTACGTAATCACCTTGACTGATTGAACTATGTCATCTCGACTGTATAGATAGCAGGACGAGCATTTTGTCAGGAATTGTACGTTTACACGTAAGTTCCACATTGTCTTCTTTTCCACACCGATTTCCTCTTTTCCCGCTCTTTATTTCTTGATTTTTTTTTTCTTTCCTTTTTGTATAAGTTTTTGTTATTACTGAAAACATTATTATTATTATTATTCATTTAAATCACCATCATTATAATTTTTCATTTCAATCCACATGTCGAACAAGAACTTGCAGGCCCAATAGCGGCCAAGTATAGAACAATTCTCAGTATAGAATACAGGTAAATTTCATTCATACTATTAAAAAGAATACCGAATTGTAAGACTGACGATCTGGTAAAGTGAAATTAGTGACAGTTCTACTCACTCGCAGAACAATGAATATTAAAGCTGGAATTAATGTACGTAATTTTAACTCTAGTATAATTGATATGAATTAAACTTACATAAGACGCCGTGCTCTGTGAAAAAGGCGTTTAATGCATCTGCGAAACGTATCAACCCAGGTTAGCCTTTGCAATCTGCGTAGGCTGACCTTGGTTGAAACTTATTGCCATTGGTCAATTTTCTGCACGTCAAAAGACTAGTGAACCTTATGATTCATTCGGTTGTCATACAAAATGGATTTTAAGTATCATAATTATTTGATAATTTTATTGGTATTATGCATCCCGGAGATGCATTAAGCCCCCTTTTGCCAGAGCGGCGCTCATATATTTTAAATACCTCTTAAGTACTTGTCAAAGTCTACTACTGCCTGTTCAAACAGGCAAACTTGGAAAAGCCAACGAAAACAACACAGAATAATTTTTTAAACCTACCAAAATCTATCTCAAATGACAGAGATGACACACATAACAAAGAAGGGAAAAGGCGATCACAGATCACGAAGGGCATGATGTATATATAGATTAGTTTGTTTCGTCCCACCGCCCTTTAAAAAATGCATTAGGCGACTTTGAAGACTTGCTTGTCAGACATGGATAATGATCATGAATAACATCTCTACCATTTATTAAACGGTACCGTGTTTCAACGAAACTGAAGAAGGCGGCCGTTGAAAACATTGTTGGAAACGGAGAAAATGTTGATAGCCAACATTTTCTTCTATTCCTTCTCATTAAATGAGCCAGAATTAATTAATTTGAGGTGTACAAATTCTATCAACAGGGACACGTTTAAACTGTTGTCCTACTGTAAAGACTTAATTCAGCTATATGAGGAAAAAAAAAAATAGCGAAAGGTGAAAAGACATTATTCCTACCAGCAGTATACAATGAATTAACAATGGTTGTGTACCTAGGTTCCGAGATGTTGTATCTATCGTTGCTCGTGTTGGCCCGTTTCATGACCGTGTGGTCCGCGCCATGTAACCCCACGGTTTGTTTACTGCCAAACTGTCGATGTTACAACGATCCCTCAACCCCGGGAAAACTGCAAGTGAGTTGGCTCCATCACGTTTTTAGAAATAATCCAATATCTGCGATCAACCGTCAGGTCGAGCAATTATTTCCTTAGACACAACGTTTACATTTTCTCCTTATATCTTAAAAAAAAAAAAAAATCTTTCATTTTTCAAAATTTTCTTGTAATTCTCTTTTCTTAAAGTCTAATGTTATGAATCAGCATATTAAAGTTTGCACAATTACCCCCAGTTAATTCTTTGCCGAACCACAAAATTTTACTCTAGTCCAAATTTAATGCGGTTACAGACGACAAAACGAAAAAGTCTAAAAACTGAAAATTGAAATTTGTCATGGGAAAGGTAGATAACATTGCGAAAAAGGGGGAAAATGCTCGCTACTAGTATTTTCTCTTTTCCTACAATGTTTTCAAAATACACTTTTCTCAATGTTTTCTTTCACAGTGTTTTAAAGGCCTTTTCTCAGGGTAGTTACAAGTTCGGAATGTGTGGTAAAGGTAGTAAAGGGTTAATGAATACAAATGAGCCATATTGTGTGAAAAAGGGGGCTTAATGCATCTGCAAAAAGTATCGCTTCAGATCAGCCTGCGCAGTCTGAACTAGCCGAAACTTTTTGTTTTGGGTAAATTTCTTGCATGCTAAAGAACCAATGTACCTCATGATTAAGTCAGTTGTTAGACAAAACGGATTTTATGGAAACATAATCATATGATTACTTCTTTGGTGTCATGGACCACGGAGATGCATTAAGCACCCTTTTGCCAGAGCATGACTCAAATGCAATTGGCTAGGCTAGGCTAAGTTTCCGGGTGTTTGGCTAGATATATCAGCTTAGAAATGACAGATGTATCGGCCTGTTTATCTGCACTTATTGCTCTTTCGCTGTTTTTGTCTGTTCTCATTGGCTCTTTTTCTCGACTTGCTTCTCGTAACACTACCATCTCCACTCAAGGCAACCATTTTTGGTAAAATTTTGTTTTTAACTCAAATATCCGAGTATTACAACAACGGAAAAATGTGTATAGCGTACAAGTAAAACTCGGTGTATGGGAAAAATGCTGTTTGTTGTTCTTTTTTATTTATATGCAATCACTAAACAAAAATCGACATAAGAAACTTAACAGCCTCTGAACCTCTAAACTGAAATTGTTATCTCTTTACCAAACGACAATTTCTTTTACTTGTCCAAATTGCAAGCATTTGCAGACGACAAATCAGAAAATGTAACTCAAGTGATGTGATCAGTCTTTAAATAGTAGACAGCATTATTGAAAAAGGAGAAAATGCTGGTAAGCAGCATTTTCTCTTTTCCGTCATAGTTTCCAACAACATCCTGCCTCAGGGTCGTTTAACCTTTTACCAGCCAATCCCGCGTTTTAACGACCCTGAAGAAGAAAACTTCTGAAAACATAGTGGAAAAAGGAGGAAATGCTGGTAACCACAATGCTTTATTCTCATCTAACTTCAGTTACAATCATTCAAGCCCCATTGCATTTGTCGTCTACAAATTCTTCCAGTTTGGGCTAGTCCAACATTCATTTTTGCCGTTTGGTAAAGAGTTAAGCACGGGACTGTATGAAAATCAAGTACTAAACAAAAACGATTGGAAAGAAAACCTGGTAAATGTATTTATAAGCTATACAAAGCCAATCCAATAGCACAAACATTTTAAAGAAACATCTTCGTCCATCTTGACTTTATTTTTCCATCTCAAAAGACAACTGACGTACCACAAATCATAATGGTGTCCATGTTTGGGACATTGAACAATGAAAACTTTGCCTACTACGAACCGATATTTCGATCAACGGTCAACCCGAATGGATGCCCGATCCGAGGGACATTTTTCGTACAGGATCAGGGCACAGATTACGGACTTATAAGGTAACAGCCTTAAAAGGATTCACATACAAAGGGCTGAAGTAATCGCCTTGCCAAGCTGTGGGGACAAAAAAATGTTACAATATAGGGGACAGCATGTAGAACCAATACATTCTTAAAAGTTAAATACTCCAAGTATTCGTTGCCTTTCAAGTCAAAATATGTACAGACAACTTTGTTAGCGCCGATCCGGTTATTAAATACCATCCGGCCCAAGTTACCGGATCGGACCGGATCGAATTTTATAACCGGGTCGGACCTTAGATACCCGTTTTATGTCAAGAAAGTATTTTTTTCGCATGGGTGTTTATATATATATATATATATATATATATTTTTTTTTTTTTTTTTCTCGCCGATAAATAAAAAAGAATAGATTTAAATGCATGGTTATCTTTTAAAAAAAGTCTTCTTCAAATGTGGACGAAGTTTCCCGGGAACTAGTCTGCTCAGTATTTTTCTGCTTTGGGGTCGAATCTTGTTGGGGTCCATTGTAAATTGTTCTGTTATTACCGGCTAGTAACGCGCTTTTTTGTGAAAGCGTCAGCTCTTATATGGTCCCCAGGCATCTGGACATTCCTTAAACATCAGAAAATTAGTCGGTGCGGGTCACAACCAGCCAAACCAGCACGACCCCCTCCCCCTTCCCACAGAACTCAAGCCCTTGACCTCCCGCTCCCGCGGATGCCATGACCACCAGACTATCAGAGCCTATAAAACGCAAGTGTGTGGTGTATTTCTTCTTTCTCATGTAGGACAATGTATGAACTTGGTCATGAAATTGGAATCCATTCCTTAAACGGCGTTGCGCCCCAAACCTCAACTGAATGGATACAGATGTACAAAGGTGAGAAATGTTTTGTTTAATTCTTTTCCGAACATATTTTATTCATACGAGTTATCTAAAAGGATAAATATTAGTATGAGCCTGACAATTTGTTCCCGTACAGTTTGCCAAAGTTCCATTCACTTGCAGAAAAATGACTTGTAAAAGAAGACCTAAGTTTGCAACATGAATTCTAGCTTCAAGATTAACTTTTCTGCCAGCGACTAGAATTTGACAGAGTGTACTGTAACACAATGTCAGAATCATAAATATATCCGTAGTTTTTAAAAACGGTATGAAAAAAATGCTAGTGATTTGACTCTAGAATTGTTTACCTTTGGTCGCTATTAGGCCTTTAAATAATTGCTGGGTTGCCTAATTGAGTAGTTGATTGACTACTGATAAACTGTTTGACTGACTGACTGATTGATCGATCGATGAATTAAGTGATTTGGCTGACTTATTTAATTGACGTTTTACCTCGCCTTCAACGTTATTTCAGTCATATTGCAGCGACAGCTCACTTATTCGCGTGTGTCGTAGGTTTAAGCAAAACTTGACTACGGCTTGGATGTGTTATGCCCAAGGACTCTGTCATTAAAAGCCCATGAGGACCTTGATTAAGGATCCAACACGGGCCTCTAAAATGAGTATTCTTTACCCTTTCGACTCTGCCATGCAGTATTCCAGGGGTAAACAATGGCGTCAACCAAGAATCACCGAGGCAATAGAAATTTGAAACGAGATAAACCAATTGACTTAACCTCCCATGTTTACAAAATATGGAATAGAACTGCCTATTACGGTCATTCCGATAAACTCTGGCGTAACCTCAAGGCGTATGAGCCGTGCTTTGAAAAAAAGGATGTTTACTGCATCTGCAAAAAGAATTAATTCAGGTCACCCTGCACAGTCTGCGTAGCCTGACCTGGGTCCGTATTAACCAAACATTCTAAAAACATTTTTAGTCTTATTCTCCAAGATTTTCCAAATTTGAAAGTAACACACCATCTGATTGGCTAAACCATTTTCCAAGATTTTCCAAATTTGAAAGTAACACACCTTCTGATTGGCTAGACCATTTGGTTTAGCAAATCATCAGGTGTGTTACTTTCAAATTTGGAAAATCTTGGAAAAAAAGGTCTGAGAACGTTCTTAAGAATGGGTGGTAAATACGGGCCCTACTTCTGTTATATTTTCTGCATATACAAGGACCATTCAACCTCAGAATTATCCGGGTTGTTAAACCAAATGGATTTTATGGATAGTAAAATGACTTGCTTGGTATAACGCATCACTAAGATGCATTCAACCATTTTTTTGCAAGAGCATGGGTCATATCTTTTCAAAGTTATTGAATGACTCTTATTGGTCCCTCCGAACAGATTAGTTTACTGTTTGTAATGTTGCAACTTCTCATTTGACCATTGTAAAACCACAATAGATATTCACGGAATCGGGCAAAGAGTGCACCGAAGTATAATTTGTGTTGCTTCAATAATGCCACACCATATTCCCTTACTTTCGCTGGACTTTACCGCGTAAACAGAAAGAAGACTAATGAACGGGCGGACAGACCGACAGACAACGAAAATCATGGCATGACGAATGTTCCTCTGACCTCTGACAATTGAAATTAATCAGAACTGCTCAAAATTGTTCTTTTTATGTTTGTTTTCAAAAACTGCCTTTGCCATAGAGGACTTGACATGACTTGGCATTTGAGATAAGATATCACTGAACGCGTCTAGATAAATGTATTTCAGCGAGCCTCTCGAGAGTTAATAACATTTTTGTAAACGATTTTAATGAAATTTTATCTCAAAACCAAACGAATTTCATAATCATTCTTTCCATCACATCACGAAATACCGCTAATCATAGTCCAGAATATGAAAAATCATACATGCACACGTTGTATGTTCCATAAATGAATCCCGATTGCCTTCTCTAAGAGAAATATAAAATAACGTCTCATATGACGTCATACAATGCCTATCTCAAACGTAATCCCTATGCAAGATAAGAAAATTCGTATAAATAAGTATAAATGTGATTAATATGGAATATTACAACGGTCTGCATTTCTGAGTGGTCGGATCATGTCGAGTTACGTGTGTAAAGAGATGCGTATCGTGTGAAACCGAAGGTCGAATCCGATGCACATCTCTTTATACATGCAACGAGACATGATCCGACCACGCAGAAATGCAGACTGTTGTGATATTCCTTTTATTATATACCCCACCACTATAACTGTAACGAAACATCACAAAATCAATACGAATAACCAGAAAATCTGAGAACTACACTTTATTGTAGTTATATATACAATATTTATGAATGGCGGATGAATAGACATCGATAACGGTAAGTCTGCATAGAAAGGATGCATTTAAAAATGACGGTTGCCGTTCGACCCGCTACAAGAAAATTAAACAACAACAATGGTTTAAAAAGCATTTCTTAAACAATGACGAGGTAGTCAGTGGTTGTTATTCACTGTCATTGTCAAGAACAGTATATTTTTTCTGTTTCAATGCAGGATTCGAGTAAATCTTGTGATTATTAATCGCGATGCCGAAATCACGAGTATACTGTACTGTGCAGTAGCATTTGGAAATACCCTTTCGAAACAACACATGTTTATGTAATAGGCATTGATCAATATCGGACAAAATCAAGGTCTGAATAAAACCGATTTCTGAAAAAAGTAGATGACAGTCAACATTCGAAATACCTGTAAATACACTGATAAATGGGGTGTTCTTGCTTTGTCATGCTAGCTTTGTCATGCTAGCCGTAAAGGTTGAAAGTCCCGAATGTTATTAAGCAGAAGTAGTCCGTGTACACGATTATGCTGTACACACGGTACTAGGCTGATACGGAAAAAAATTTCCGTCGAGTTGTATTGTGAAGTTAGATAACGCCCGTATTTTACTGGGATCATTTTTAGGTATATAATAAAATTTAAGACTTGTGTGCATCTTTAGACAAATAAAGAATAAAAAAAGTTTATAATCACTAGATGATAAATCGAATATGTATACATGTTCTGATACCTCATACTGAATTTTTTCTCCACTTCTATTCCATTTTGCAAGACCAGAAGCTCAGTCGATAACACACAGAGCTTGAAACACGGGGGTCGCTGGTTCGATTACCTTGCTCAGCCAAGTTATTTCCGAGGATTCGTTTCGGCCAAATTTAATTTGCTCTCACCACTGGATATTGTTTCGACAAAGGTTTTTGTGGGAAAGCATCCAAATGTTTGGAATGGGTATTGTCCAAAATGCTGGGAAACGAAACTTCAAGAAAGCAGGATCACTGACCATTGCATTGCATTGAAGTAATGTTAGAGACGTCGTTAAACACGATATAACCATAACCAAATATAAGTTACTATTGTTTCATAAAATGTTATTTCACAGATGTACTGAGGAAACTGTCCGATTTTGGTATCGACGAGAAATCTGTCTATGGGACTCGTGTGCCAGAATTATCAGAGGGCGGTACAGGAGAATTTATAGGTAACGTACTGGGCACGAGACAAAGGCAAATTATTTTGTGATCTCGGGTTCGGGGTTATTAACACAAAAATCATATTTTATGGATGTGAGTTTTTGGTACCTCTTATGAGTTAATTCGAGTTTTGGAAAACGGTCCATAAATATACATGTAATAAACAAGATTTTACACGGGTGTTGAGGGCCGCAGAAAATATTGACCCGCAACCTCGATATCTGCTTATCGAGGTGGTGGGCCAGTGTCACATCTCGGCCCTCACCACTTGCGTATAACCTTTTTTATATTTATTCTTTTAAACCTTGGTCTGCTTTTCACGACTCTAAATGCTCTTGCCGGCAATTGAGATCAAGATCTGACTGGAAAGACACTGCAGTCTTTAAGATCAACAAGTTCTCAAAACGGTGATTGTTTTTTCTATTGTAAATACTCGATTCTAGAATTGACTTGAAATGATCCTTTGATCTATTTGAAAGCTGCAAAAAGTATAACTCTTTCACTGCAAACGTTGCCTTGAATATCTTTTGCAGATGGTGTAGATCAAGTTTAGACTGCACAAAGCGTGCAGTATGATCTTTGATCTACACCGTCCGCCACCTGATGCTAATCTTTGACCAAAATTAGTGTCAAATGCAACTAAAATATACTTATAGGCCTCGAGAAAAGCCGAATCATTTAGTTTGCAGCTAACCCTAACCGTTAACTAATACATGCTTTGTAAGTCAGAGCGCTGGAGTGAATACATATTTTAGTCATACTCTGACATTTACGCATCTATTACGATATACCGAGTGAGTCATCACACAATTATTGACTCCCTAAAATCCAACCAACTGAATCATACGGGTAGATCTGTCCTTTGACATGCAGAAAAAATAAAGAGAACAAAAAGTTTCGGCCCATGTCAGCCTGCGCGGACTGCGCAGGCTGACATAGGTCGATGCTTTTTGCAGATGCATTAAGCCCTCTTTTCACGGAGCATGGACCATTTTTGACGAGAAGTTAAATATCCTCAGTAAATCTGCGATAGAAGCCCCGGCCAAGAGTTTCGTCGAATGGGTCTGGTTCAATTTCACAGTGCCTTGTTGCGGCTTGACAGTCGGAAAACCATATGCTACTTTTCCACTGGTAACTATTTTTTCAAAATGTTTTTAAAGGTCTCAGTGACCTTGGATTGGTCTACGACTCATCCTGCACAAGCGTGGCCTTGTCAACTAGATTCACGATGATTTGGCCTTACACACTGGACTACGATGGACCTGCGTGTGACAATGGTAGAGCGCCGGACTTAACTTTCCCAGGTGAGAAATTTCTGTATGTGTGTACTTGCATTTGATGAAAATCAGATACACGTACCTTCAATTTGAGGCTGATTTTTCCCCGGATGGCATGATTTGAGATTTGCCCATACTCTAAATATTTGCAGACCACAAGTTAAATGATGGTATATGTCTTTAAACTGACTGATTGATTGTAAGGTGTTTAACGCCGTTTTCAACATTATTTCAGTTATATCGCAGCGGCCAGTGCACCTATTCATGCTTCCTTGGAGTTTCTTTTACCGGTACTTCGCACAATAGTCTTTCCAGGCCACTGGCTGCTTTCTCACATAACTATCGTCAAAACAGTGGTCAGTGATGAGATAGGAATGAATCCCGCCACAATGATTATCGTAAATACTCGGCTTATGTCTTTAAAACTGGAGTTATTGTTGGAATGGAAATTATCACTATGTCTCCTTTTTTAACTTTATTATCAAGCATTTACAAGTAATGAAAAGTGTGTGTTTAGAGCTAGAAAAAGAGACTTATAGAATAAAAGTACCTTTTATCGTACCTTCTTTTAAGCTTTAGGCTACTAAACGCGACCTTTCAAGGACAGTGTAGTCTGATCTTGGATGTACACTGTCCGATAAGGAGATATTTTTCCTCAGAAGTAGCTTTTTTTTTCCTATCGGCTTGAAATTTCGTTTCATTGAACTTATTTACCAGCTTAAGGGTTAAATTATCTTCAGGAAAGTGGGAGGTGCCAATAGCTGACCTGCATGACCTTTCACCTTCGGCTTTGCCATGCTCAGTTCCCTCTGCGTGTCGTAATATAACAACGAAAAAAGATGCATACGACTTGTTCTTCAATGCGTGAGTGTATTATCATTTGTATTCACCAACCATTCATGAGAAAACTTTTAGCCTTATTCTCAAGAGTTTTCTAAATTTGAAAGTAAGAAACTTTTGACTGGTTGAACCAAATGGTTTAGCCAGTCAGAAGATGTGTTACTTTCTAAATCTAGAATTAGACTAAGAATATTCTTAAAAATGATTTGTGAAGACGTACCCTGGATTTAATTTTACTTCAACAGGATCAATGAAATATACAAATATACATGTTTGCTGTTGGAATACAACGAAATGACTTGTATTCGTATTTTATTAGAACTTTGGTAAGTAATGAGAGCACTGTGTACACAGGGAAGCACCGCCACCCCCTCCTCTTGCACTCTTAGTTCGATTAACTGAAGGGTGAATTGTACAATGAATTTGAGCCATGCTCTGGCAGAAAAGGGCTTAATGCATATCCGTGATGCATTATTCCAGGCAAGTCATCTCATAATTATGGATCCACAATAGCCATTTTGTCTAACAACCGACTGTGTCATAAGGTAGACTGGTCCTTTGACATACAGAAAATTGACCAATAGCGAAAAGTTTCGGCCCAGGTCAGCCTGCGCGGACTGCGTAGGCTGATCTGGGTCGATACTTTTCGCAGATGCATTAAGCTTCCTTTTCACAGAGCACGATTCATTTATTTATTGACCGATTCATTGATTCATGGGTTTAGCTAAAGGTTCATTCATTTCTTTTGATTTCTATAACCTCGGATTTGTAGCAAATATACACATACATATGATGAAAAATTTTACAAAATTTACAATTTTATTATCCAACCTGACTGTTATGACTCGATGACGCTTCGTCGAGATTACCCTTCCAACCTAATTCATTAACCCTTTGGCTGCTAAGCGCGACTCACAGAACGTGCAATCTGATCTTGGATCTACACTGTCCGATAAGAAGATACCTTTAAACAAACAAACAACAACAAAAAAAATTGAAAGAGCAAACTATGGGTTTTTACTATGAGCATGGAAGTTTTATTCCACGTATTTGGCAGGTTGAAGGTTAACACTGTAAATATCATCTAAGCACTTTCCCTATAAAATTTTACAAAGATATTTCCATAACCTACCAAATAGTACTTAATATTGAAGTATTTTTCGCTAGGCTAGGCCTATAGCACTGTTTTTATGATTAAAAAAATACTAAAGTCTTTTGCTAGTCAGTTTCACTGAGAAATTTCTGAAACATACCAAATAGCGCGTGACATTGAGGTGTTCCTCATCAGGCCAGGGCTAAAAACTCTTAAAGGAATTGAAGTGGGGTACGGCTCAGGTGTTTATATACATGCATATGCTACAGGTTCACCGATCATTACAACGGCAAGAGAACGCCATTCAATCTTATAGTTGACCCAGCTTGGGTGAAAAACGACGATTTTAGAGATGGGACGATAGAGTTCTTGCAGTATGTCAGAGCAGCGTTTAATGTAACGTATCAAAGTTTTTAATTAACAGAGATCTCTTTTTTTAAACGCCATCTCGGCAGTTTTATTGGAATTGATCTTTTTTTAACTGATATTAAGTATTTATATTTCGGCACTGATATTAAATATTTATATCTCGGCACTCTGACACAGTTTGCCATTGAGCCGAGAAAATAATTTTTATGTTTAGCTTTGAGTATTTTTTACGCTCGATTACGGTTTACCGTTGACGGTATGTGTCATTTCGACCGTGGCAAGGCTGACGTACACCGGTCCCATTCTTCAAGATACATAGTAACAAAGCCAAAATAAGACTTGATGGCGAGAGGATCTTCTATTTGCTGGTTGATATTTTCAACTTAAACCAGTAGGTCACTAGAATGTTGAAGGCTGATAGTGTTTTACAAGACTGGACAGGCGGTTGGGATCCAGATGATGTGCCTCGTAATCAACCAACGAAACATACCCCTCTACGAAATATCAGTAGTAGAACTGTCGTTAGAAAATAAACGGAACAGATATGGCAGACAAGCTTACACATCTACATTTAGCATTACTCACACATATAGTCCCCAAGCCACACTTCATGAAAATGATAATTTTTAATTCTTAAGGTTACACAGTTTAGTTTAGCCAATTAGAGATTGCGTTATTTTGAAATTCAGAACATTTTTGAGAATTAGACTAAGAATGCAATATAGAATTGTTGATGAATATGGCCACGAATACCCCATAAGTTATATTGGGTGTTTACCACGTCAGTGTTATTTTCTTCTTTTTCCTCTTCTATTAAAACAGCGTGACGTATGGATAGTTCCAATTTACAAAGCTCTTCAATGGATACAAGACCCGACACCTATTGCTAACTTGACAGACTTCAAACCATGGAAATGTTCAGCGTGATTGTAACTGTCGTTAAGCCTATACTGTCTATCTGAATAAAGATGATTCTCTTTATGTCATTGTTTCATCGCGCTAATTACATGTATTTCCTTCGTTTCCTCGAATACGCAATCAAGAGATACGGACATGAGCCATTCTCTGTGAAAAGGGGGTTTATTGCATCTACAAAAAGTATCGACCCAGGTCAGCCTGTGCATTCCGCGCAGGATGACCTGAGTCGAAACTTGCTATTTGTCATTTTTCTGCATGTCAAAGAACCAGTCTACCTCATGATTTAGTTGGTTGATAGACAAACTGGATTTTATGAATCCATAATTAAGTGATGACTTGCTTTCTATAATGCATTACGGAGGGGTGTTAACCCCCTTTTTGTCAGAGTGCCGCTTATATATAAACTGACATTCGGACAGTAATACCTATGTAGTTCTCTTTGAGAGTCTATGTTGTGGTTGAATTGCTTCACTGAAACAACGCACACCACAGGTTTTACATATTAAACGATGGATTGTAATTGACTGATTAATTGATTGATTAAATGCTCTTTTAAACCGCTTTCAACACGGTTTGTCAGGGCCCCGAGATGTCTTATCCTTGGAAACTTGGACCACGCACATTTATTACAAATTCTTTACCATCAAAGAGCCACGCAGAGGCCCAATATGAATTCAGGGTTTTAAACCTTCCAGTATGGATAATGAGGGAGCATTTGCAGTAAATACTTAGGTTGTTTTTTTCAAAACGATTTCTATTTAATATCATTATCCATAGTTGGTCATGTTGTCTGGATTTTTTCTAAAGTTGTCTCAACCACGCGGTTTGTTTTTTTTTTGTATGCAATACATGACATTTTCCTGCAAGAGAATGTAAAAAAAAAAATGGTAAGTGTTCTGTACTGAACTGTACTGGTTCACACGACCTTTTTCTGTCGGTATTGTCGTTTGTTGAGAATGAGGTCAACGTTTCGCGATAAGGACCTGTCTAGGAGTACCAAGATGGCTGCGTCAACTATCGGCTTCACCATACTTGTGCTGGTTTTGACAGTAAACGGACAAGGTAATAGTGATAAAGTTAGGCTTTTTACATCAACATTTAGGAAAAACAAAAGACAATTTACACATTGAACTATGAATATGCCTTTGATTTGAGTCATTATATCCAATGATAAACAAACAGACATTGTCTAATTCCATTACGTATGAGTATTACGAGGGTCATTCATTTCATTGTGTCGCTGGGTGTTTATGAGACGCATTATATTAAATTCATATATTATGTTCGTTTCATCCCTTCAAAATATTCTCCAATGACAGAAATACATTTTCCAAGTCTGGAAATCCAGTCTGTGAATGCTGCAAAATAGGTTTTTCTTGGAATAACCTGCAGACACTGAAAAATCGCGCTTCCCAGGGCACCTTTAGAGTCATATCGACGCCAAGAGAGCGTTTTCTTCAATAAAGGAAAGAGAAAAAAGTCACATGGGCTGGGTTCGGGAGAATAGGGTGGGTGGGGAAGCTGTACCATATTTCCGTTTCCAGGAATTTCTGAAGAAGTGCAGACTTGTGAGCAGCTGCATTGTCATGGATAAGGAACATGCCCCTTAATGTGGTTTCAGTAATAGAGTCAGAGTATATAACTGCACCTACTGTAGCTTTCTATAACTTTTGAAACTATATATTAAATAAAATTTCGTGCCAGTATTCAGAACAACTACCTTGCGAAAATACCGTTATTTCCTTGTTATACGTATGGTCATGTGGTATTGAGGCCCATTAGTGACATAAATAAATGAATGACTCTCGTATAGGGATTATCGAACTTTTAGCCAGTGGCGGCTTCAGCTGAAGGGGGAATGTGCCGCCTTTGGCTATTATTTATATAAGATAAATTTATGATGACGTATAGAACATTTTGTGTTTGATTTAAAGCTTTACGGTTAAAAAACTTTCCTTTGTAGTCTACATCATTAAACCACGAGCAGAACCAGGTTTCCGAGTGATAATTGCAGTTATTATTACTGCTTAAGTTATTCACTAAATTCTTATCAATATCACTAGATTCATTTAATGTGTCCTGAAGAAATGCTGCCATATCTGGATCAACACTGTTGGCTTATTTCAAGCGCGTGTTACGAAGAAATTTGTAATGACTGTATTACACCGAAATCAAGCTTCATCGTCAGCGCTATCTGGCGTTTCCTAATTTCTATGATGATGGTTCAGACAACATTCCTTTCGATTAGAAGATGGCACGCTTGTACCGGACTTTCTACTTTCGTTTATTGTTCAACGGAAGTGAAGAAATGGGATTTCATCTTCACTCGTCAGCAGGTGGAATAGGGTTTGCTTGGACAGGCTGTATGGGTTTACAATGTTTGAATCACTTTGTATACGCACTGACCTTGACTAAGAAGGGAAAGCTCTCCGCATTACACTCCAGTCCCTGAAGTACAGCCGAGGCAATCAGCTGAACAACGCTTGTTTGTTTTTGGTGGAGGAAGTTTTACAGATGTGAGGCCATGAACACTTGGTTGTGTTGTTGGACAGTTTCTCGTTTGACCACCTATCTTCTTGGCAAATTTTGTTAAAGGCGTTGTCAGTAGGTTAGATGTCAACAGGCTGTTTTTGTTTTCCGCCAAGTTTTTGTCAGCCGGGGTATATCAATGATGAATGCTAGTAGTATTATAGGAGTTTTATTAGCCCTATTTCCTGCGCCCTTATTTCCCGCGCCAACGTACCCGATGCGCGCCCGCTTTTGGGAGGACAACGACTTCGAACACGTGCGATCATTTATCACGTTGACAGGTCTATTGGGCTGTCGCGTTATAAGGACGATAAAAGTACTACTATGATCAATGATCAGTGTTCGGTGTTCGGCTAAATGATTCACCCATTTGGACGACATCCAGTTCGAACACGTGGTGTCATTAATTATGTTTTATGTTGACAGGTCTATTCACGAAAGCTTTCAGGAACCCCGATGCCAATCGAGTTAAGCATAGTTTTGACATCCAGGGACCCTCCCGAGTCTATTCCTGTAGTCTTAGACTGTCTTCTACACCATCGCAGACTTCCAGAAACCCAGGTGCCAATTAAGTTATTCATAGTTTCGACCTCCATGGACTCTCCCGAGTCCAATACGCTGGTATGCGACTGTCTTCGACACCCTCGCAGATTTCCAGAAACCCCGGTGCTAATCGGGTTAAGCATAGCTTTGGCATCAAGGGACCCTCCCGAGTCTATTCATGTGGTCTGCGACTGTCTCCAACACCCTCGCAGACTTTCAGGATCCCCGGTGCCAATTATTATAGTTATTCATAGTTTCAATCTCCAGGGACCCTCCTGAGTCCAATATGCTGTTTTGCGACTGTCTTCGACAAACTTACAGACTTCCAGGAACCGCGGTGCCATTTGAGTTAAGCATAGTTTCGACCTCTAGGGACCCTCCCGAATCTACTCCTTTGGTCTACGACTGTCTTTTACACCCTCGCAGACTTCCAGGCACCGCAGTGCCAATTGAGTTAAGCATTGTTTCGACCTTTAGGGACCCTTCCGAGTATAATGGATCAATCTGCAGCTGTTTACGGCACCCTCGCAGACTTTCAGAAACTTCGGAGCCAATAGAGTTAAGCCCAGTTTCGACCGTTTGAGACCCTCCCGAGTACAATGGGTCGGTCTGCGACTGTCTCAGGCACCCTCGAAGACTTTCAGGAACCCCAGTGCCAATCCAGTTAAGCATAGTTTCGACCTCTATCGTTGTCCAGTACACCTTTATTGAGTACAATTTCGCTTGTCAGTGTTATAATTTCGGTTGTCAATGGTATCGAAGTAGTTTAGAAAGGAAGAGAGGAAGTTAGCGGAGTGGATGTGAATGGTGTATGAGTGGTGAGGAGGTTCAAGGAGAATTGAGAGGAGTCAGGCAGTAGGTGACGATCAGCTTCGAGGAGTTGAACAGACAGAGCACAAGGCAGTTGTGTAAAAGAAAACAAATATGTGTTATGGATATATTACGATTTTTATTACGATTTAAAGTGGAACATAGAAAAAACCAGAATATTATGTCATTGGTTTAACTCTTTAAAATGGTCGCATTATCTAGTCATTTGCTGTTATAACCACTTCATCACTTTTCACGATTATTTTCAAATGTTTCTAATGTCGGTGGGTCAAAGTCATCAAGGATAGAATCCAAGAGATATTTGCATTTGCTGATGGCATATTTCCAAGCTTCGTCTATAGTAAAATTCTCCATGTCCATCAGATCGCTAGCCGCTTTGCGCATACTGTTGGACACCGGATCCTTCCTCATTGCATTAAACCAAACCATCCTGCTCGTTAAGGCGTTAACCAGTGCTTTCTGGTAAGTTGACCGTAAATCTTCGTACGCCTTGTGCCGTGCCTCCATTTTACCTAATCTATTGTGTCGGGTAAGCTTAGATCCTGCCTCTTGAAATTCCTCTTGATATTGTTCAGTTGCCTTTTGTATGAGGCTATCCCATGGGTCGTATTTTGCCACTTGCTCGTTACACTCTGATTAATCGGTGCTTTCATAAGTCTGTTGCTCGATATCCTCAGAATGTTCCACGTCAGAATCTTGGTTTTGATGGTAGACGCTTCTTTTGTGACGCAGCATATTATCCCTCCTTTCAAACTGTTTATCGCATATATCTCATGCGTTCATGTCGACGGTCTGTATGACACTGATGAGGAGGCGGAGGAGTTACCTCTAAAATCCAAAATATTTGTCTATATGCGAGATGTGTCGCTTTGGGGGATATGGTGACTTTTTTCTATCAACTTGCTCACGTTGCTGTAGTTTAGCGGTAACTGTTAAGTGTTCTTCTTCTTCTCGTTTCCTCTTCCGAGCCTATGTTTTGATTGTATCATTGAAAACGAAACTTCGCCTACGCAGTTCACTCTTGGCTTGTTCAACAGTCCTCTGTACGGGGGTCACAGTCTTTAAAGCAAACAACTCGTTTTTTACAAATCTCTTATTATTTTCATCGATCGGTATAATGCTTGCTTTATACGATGATCGAGATGGAATTTGTCCCTTCATAACCTTTTCGAAATACCTCTCCCATTTCAAAGGGTCTGGTACATAGGTCTTCATTTTTTGGTTCGCTGCAAGAACAGTTGTGTAAACACTGCCTTGGATTCAATGATAAACACGACGTTTATAGACAAATCAGGATTTTATAAGTAACTCCTCCGCCTCCTCATCAGTATCACATAGACCAGAGAAGGAAAACTGTTATTGAGGATCAGTATATTTGATAACCGCTCACTGGAAACGTTATAAAAGGCTGTGTTTATCATTGAATAACTAGATTATGCGACTATTTGAAAGATTTAAGCTAATGACATAATAATTCTGTTTTTTTTTTTTTTTTTTTTAAACTATGTTCCACTTTAAATCGTAATAAAAAACGTAAAATAACTATAACACATATTTGCTTTCTTTTACACAACCGCCTTGTGCTCTGTCTGTCAACTCCTCCAAGCTGATCGTCACCTACTACTTGACTCCTTTCAATTCTCCATGCACCTCCTCCCACTTTCCACAGTTTTTTTTTCACATCCACTGCGCTTACCTCCTCTCTTCCTTTCTATGCTCACTTCGATACCATTGACAACCGAAATTATAACACTGACAAGCGTAATTGCACTCAATAAAGGTGTGCTGGACAACGATAGAGTTGGAAACTATGCATAACTGGATTGGCACTGGGATTCCTGAAAGTCTTCGAGGGTGCCTGAGGCAGTCGCAGACTGACCCATTGTACTCGGGAGGGTCTCAAACGGTCGAAACTGGGCTTAACTCTATTGGCACCGGGGTTCCTGAAATTTTGCGAGGGTGCCGTAGACAGTCACAGATTGATCCATTATACTCGGGAGGGTCCCTTATGCTTAACTCGATTGGCACCGGGGTTCCTCGAAATCTGCGAGGGTGTCGAAGACAGTCGCAGACCAGCATATTGGACTCGATAGGGTCCCTGGAGGTCGAAACTATGAATAACTCGATTAGCACCGGGGTTTCTGGAAGTCTGCGAGGGTGTCGAAGACAGTCTCATACTACAGGAATAGACTCGGGAGGGTCCCTGGATACCAAAACTATGCTTAGCTCGATTGGCATCGGGGTTTCTGGAAGCTTTCGTAAATATAGACTTGTGAACATAAAACATCATTAATGACACCACGTGTTCGAACTGGATGTCCTCCAAATGGGTGAACCACTTAGCTGAACGCCGAACACTGATCATTGACCATAGTAGTACTTTTATCGTCCTTATAACGCGACAGCACAATAGACCTGTCAAGGTGATAAATGATCGCACGTGTTCGAAGTCGTTGCCCTCCCAAAATGGGGGGGGTGCATCGGGTACATTGGCGCAGGTGCAGGAAATAGGGCGAATAAAACTCCTATAATACTACTAATGCCGGTTGTCTTTATAAATATCGATTTCATTCCAATACAGAATATAAGTAACGACAGAATATAAAGAAGACCTGAAGAGAAACATACTAACTGTCATAGCAACATTATAAGGACAGTGCTGACAATATACATAAGCCATACCCTGTGAAATGTGGTTTAATGCATTTCCGTGGTACATTATAACAAGCAAGTCATTACATAATAACTGATTCATGAAACCCATTTTGTCTAATGACTGACAGAATCATGGGGTAGAGTGGTCATTGCACATGCAGAAAATTGACCAATAGCAAAAAAATCGATCCATGTCAGCCTGCGCGGACTACGCAGGCTGACATGTGTCGATATATTTTGCAGATGCATTAAACCCCTTTTTTCACAGAGCACAACCCACATGTCCTAGCTCTACCAAATGATAATAAGAAAAAAGGAAATTCTCTTTTATTAGCGCTTATCATGTTGACAAGAACAATTTTCGTTAGCCTTTCTTGGAACTGATCCCCTCCAATCGGTACCTGTATCGGTAAACTCTCGTGTTTTGTCGCTAGGCAGGTCTTGCTCAGTTTCATCAGCACTGAAAAAAGAAAATCCAGGTTGCATTCTGAAAGGATCGTTTTCAGGCGTGCTTACCACTGTACAATTTTTATAGATTAACCTCACTTTGATTTGCTTGGATTTCAAAAACATTTTTCTGAAGGCAATGCATTAACGTCCGTTAGAATTTTCAAACCAGCAATCAGCATAAAATATTTTTAATTATTTTCGGATACATTAAACTCCTCCGCAAACTGTTGTGCATTTTGCGCGAGAATTGAGCCAGTTACAGGGGTATACAAGTCTTTGGTCGTCCTAAACTATTTGAACACGGCCTCCTCAATCTCAAGATACTTACTTGTTCCACTTTTTTTTCAGGAACGTAATAACGCATTTTGGTCTGTTTTCTTGATCTCTGTTTTCTTGATCTGTTTTCTTGATCACTTAAACATGCTGACGCAGGTCAAAGCAAAATGGTACTCACACTGATTGTATCACTTCTTAATACACATGAAAGTGTGCCACAGTTCATTTGACAGTAGTAATAGTGAGGACAGGGAATGCCTTGCTTAGTGCTTAGTGCTTACGTATATCATGCGTTACAAGTTAAAGCCCTTTTCATCAATATTTCTGTTAAATGGCGACAGCTAGTGCACCTAGCAATGTTTTTAGAAGCCACAGACTTGGGTCCGCGAACACTATCGACGCTGGTCAGCCCGCACGGCCCGGCAAAAACTTGTTTTGTGCGGCGACTTTTCTCCCACCCCAAACGTACAAGCGGTCAGCGACTTGTACAATCATACTGACAAGTGAATTCAGGTCTTTCGAGACAAAGTCATTTTTGGGCAGTAGCAGCAGAATACCGGCCCACCCGAACTCGCGCGCGCTTTTTGTTTCGTGACACATCGTCGAAAATAATCTTTCCATGCATTAGAGATGGATCCGATTGAAATGCGTTATGACGGATTGAGTTCACCCTCCTAAAAATAAAACTAGGTTAAAATTAAGGTCGGTGTACCACCTGACGTAGCCTGTTTTTATTTGCCATACAGAGGGCATGAACTGTAGGAAAAAGGAGAAAATCGAAACTCGGTTTTATTCAGATGCGTCAAAAAACGTATGTTAAAATGTCTCTGTATTGGAAAGTGTTGATGTTTAGAGAAACCCGTGTTTTTTTTTTTTTTAAATAGCGACTCTGGGGTAAAACGCCTTTGAAAGCACCACGAAACAAGGAGAAAATAATCCCCCTTTTTACCGCATTCGCAAAGTAAACGGATGAAACTTATTTTTGCCCTTCTTCACAATATTTCTAAGCTTTTATAAAACAAGATCGTTCAGTAGAAGCTCAACTCTTTCCCCGATAAGCACTGATTATAATATGGATAGAGACGGTTTTGGAAAACATTTTGGGAAAAGGTGAAAATTAATCGTATGTAATTGCTCGAGACCAAAACTTTGTAACAGGTGAATTGTCTGGTTATGTCAGTTTCGACCTGCAGGAATTTTCCATTATGGATTGGAATCCTGCTACACCTCCCACTATATCACTGAGATCAAAGACTTATGAAGGAAAATATTACTATGAAAAGATATAGACTTTTTTAAAAACATCGAACAGGACAGTGACCCCACGACTTTACCTGTAGTATAACAGCGGTTTCTTTACCCTAGTGATAAATACCATGAAAAAAAATTGCCGAAAGACGGTAACACTTACTTTAATTATAGATTTGAGATAACCTAAAGTTCATGAAACTATGTAGTGCGAAATATCCCCCCCCCCTTTTTTTTCTCTCCTTTCCAATAAAGCCCCTTACTTCATGTACTTGGTTTACATTCGAATACAAAGCCCACAAAAAGGTACTTAATAAACAAGATACATTGGATGATATTCGCGGTGTTTTAAGCTCTGCAGTTTACTGACTGGGCCTATCAAAAGTGCTGGGTAAAAATAAGAATAGGTTCTCAGAGAAGCTTAAAGCTGACTCTTATACAGAATATGGCCGTTTCGTTAGTTTTCTTATTCTTTATGACAGAATCCTGAGACTGGCATCCCAATTCCGTATTTTTATCAATATAAATCTAAATCGGAAACATTGTGAGAAAAAGAGAAATTGCTCGTTATCCCAGTTTCGGCTCGAGGGAACTTTCGCCACTCACTGTGCCCTGCGTTGGCTTAGTGGTGAAAGCGGCTGCCTCCTGAGCGGCAGGGTTGTGTGCTCAAGCCGGGTCAGACCAAAGACTAAAACTCTGTAAAGACTTAAACATCGATAATAAAAAGGGACTTCTCGTTGGCTGCCATCCCAATTTCGCCGTTCGTATAGGCACCAATCTAAAGCGGAACATTGTTAGAAAAGGAGAAATCAATCGGTAGACCAGTTTCCGCCAGACGCTACTTTCCTCAATGGTTTTCGTGACATATTTGTCTAGTACAATTTCGGCTGTCTGTGTTTAGATTTTGGTTGTCATAAATTGTATCAAAATTAGTTACGGAAAAGAGGAGGGTAGCGGAGTGAATGTCAATGATGAACGAGCACACAACACTTCCGCTCAGGAGGCAGCCGCTTTCACCACTAAGCCAACGCAGGGCACAGTGAGTGGCGAAAGTTCCCTCGAGCCGAAACTGGGATAACGAGCAATTTCTCTTTTTCTCACAATGTTTCCGATTTAGATTTATATTGATAAAAATACGGAATTGGGATGCCAGTCTCAGGATTCTGTCATAAAGAATAAGAAAACTAACGAAACGGCCATATTCTGTATAAGAGTCAGCTTTAAGCTTCTCTGAGAACCTATTCTTATTTTTACCCAGCACTTTTGATAGGCCCAGTCAGTAAACTGCAGAGCTTAAAACACCGCGAATATCATCCAATGTATCTTGTTTATTAAGTACCTTTTTGTGGGCTTTGTATTCGAATGTAAACCAAGTACATGAAGTAAGGGGCTTTATTGGAAAGGAGAGAAAAAAAAAGGGGGGGGGATATTTCGCACTACATAGTTTCATGAACTTTAGGTTATCTCAAATCTATAATTAAAGTAAGTGTTACCGTCTTTCGGCAATTTTTTTTCATGGTATTTATCACTAGGGTAAAGAAACCGCTGTTATACTACAGGTAAAGTCGTGGGGTCACTGTCCTGTTCGATGTTTTTAAAAAAGTCTATATCTTTTCATAGTAATATTTTCCTTCATAAGTCTTTGATCTCAGTGATATAGTGGGAGGTGTAGCAGGATTCCAATCCATAATGGAAAATTCCTGCAGGTCGAAACTGACATAACCAGACAATTCACCTGTTACAAAGTTTTGGTCTCGAGCAATTACATACGATTAATTTTCACCTTTTCCCAAAATGTTTTCCAAAACCGTCTCTATCCATATTATAATCAGTGCTTATCGGGGAAAGAGTTGAGCTTCTACGGAACGATCTTGTTTTATAAAAGCTTAGAAATATTGTGAAGAAGGGCAAAAATAAGTTTCATCCGTTTACTTTGTGAATGCGGTAAAAAAGGGGATCATTTTCTCCTTGTTCCGTGATACTTTCAAATGCGTTTTACCCCAGAGTCGCTATTTAAAAAAAAAAACAAAAAAAAAACACGGGTTTCTCTAAACATCAACACTTTCCAATACAGAGACATTTTAACATACGCTTTTTGACGCATCTAAATAAAACCGAGTTTCGATTTTCTCCTTTTTCCTACAGTTCGTGCCCTCTGTATGGCAAATAAAAACAGGCTACGTCAGGTGGTACACCGACCTTAATTTTAACCTAGTTTTATTTTTAGGAGGGTGAACTCAATCCGTCATAACTCATTTCAATCGGATCCATCTCTAATGCATGGAAAGATTATTTTCGACGATGTGTCGCGAAACAAAAAGCGCGCGCGAGTTCGGGTGGGCCGGTATTCTGCTGCTGCTGCCCAAAAATGACTTTGTCTCGAAAGACCTGAATTCACTTGTCAGTATGATTGTACAAGTCGCTGACCCTTTGTACGTTTGGGGTGGGAGAAAAGTCGCCGCACAAAACAGAAGTCTTTGCCGGGCCGTGCGGGCTGACCAGCGTCGATAGTGTTCGCGGATCCAAGTCTGTGGCTTCTAAAAACATTGCTAGGTGCACTAGCTGTCGCCATTTAACAGAAATATTGATGAAAAGGGCTTTAACTTGTAACGCATGATATATGTAAGCACTAAGCACTTAGCAAATGCGTTCTCTGTCCTCACTATTACTACTTTTGACAATGCTAAAGTTGTGTAATAAAGCCATTCAAACGGAAGAACACTAGCCAACCACATTAAAAAACAGGACCTTTGTAATTACGGCTTTTACCTTTTTTGCTTTAAGGGATATTCGCAGCAAACCTGGAGCAGCAGATTTAGGGGTTTAATTCAATTCATTGACTTTGTCTCGAAAGACCTGAATTCACTTGTCAGTATGATTGTACAAGTCGCTGACCCTTTGTACGTTTGGGGTGGGAGAAAAGTCGCCGCACAAAACAGAAGTCTTTGCCGGGCCGTGCGGGCTGACCAGCGTCGATAGTGTTCGCGGATCCAAGTCTGTGGCTTCTAAAAACATTGCTAGGTGCACTAGCTGTCGCCATTTAACAGAAATATTGATGAAAAGGGCTTTAACTTGTAACGCATGATATATGTAAGCACTAAGCACTTAGCAAATGCGTTCCCTGTCCTCACTATTACTACTTTTGACAATGCTAAAGTTGTGTAATAAAGCAATTCAAACGGAAGAACACTAGCCAACCACATTAAAAAACAGGACCTTTGTAATTACGGCTTTTACCTTTTTTGCTTTAAGGGATATTCGCAGCAAACCTGGTGCAGCAGATTTAGGGGTTTAATTCAATTCAGTGATGCATTATGGATCCATAAAAGCACCGCAGGCTGACCTGGGTCGATTTTTTTTTTTTGCAAATGCATTAAACCCCCCTTTCACAGAGCACGGTCATATGTACAGTTTCTTTGACCACAGATGCAATCAACCGGTGCGAAGCTTAGTAGAATTCGGTAGCAGATAATAAGTCTGGGGTTCAAATATCTATATGTATATGGAATACAGGAGACTGTTTCCAGTTCTCTAGGTTGGCGAATTTGTAATTGTAACATGTGACATAATGGTTTCTTCTTCTATGCATTTTGTGGGTGTTGATTATTCTGGATCCTACATGAAGAATCGAAGTCATATCTACTCAAAAAAAAAAACAGTCAAGGAAATTGTGGGTACTTTATTTGTGTTTATAGCACCGATAGCGGCTTAATAATCAGTGTCAAAGTTCACTGTCTTCAGGTCATTTTTCGCATAATTGCAATATTAATTGGTTTCACTCTTTACCACACAGTCCCAAGTTTTTGAGGAAAAAGCTTTTTGAAAACATTGTAGGAAAAGGAGAAAATGCTGGTAACCAGCATTTTCTCCTTTTCCAACAATGTTTTCTACCCTATAAAAGACAAATTCCATCATTTGAGCCTTATGCAAACTGTCGTCTGCAAATCCTTTCAATTTTGATGAGTGGAAGATTTTGTCACGTGGTAAAGAGTTAAGTAGAGAGTATCAGACACTGTGTAGTCTCACCCAAAAACCCCTTAAGTGGCCCCTGGGCTATTTACTTATCTCAGATAATTTGAGCAATACTTTAAAAACAGAACAGACATTTCACTTTTCAAATCAGTTCAATATCTCCATTGCTATCGTCCAGAATCGTTCAAGATTCTTTCGTCAACACAATGTTGTGCACAGTGACTGGCCAGCGCGCTAACCTGGCACGTCTCCCATTGAACATGTGTGGGACATTCAAGGACTGAGTGTCCGAAACAGAATACCGGTACCACCTCTAGTCTCTAGCTGTGTCACTAAAGGAGAAATGGAGGCTGGTTCCTCAGCCCCTAGTCGCCAGATTTATTCGGCGTATGCGACGCTAGTGCGAGTCTTTATTTGCCGCTGAAGGGGGATACACTTGTGACTGAAGGTATATTTTGAACATTCTCACCTTCCATACGTGACATTTGAGGCTATCATGTGGAGGGACTTACGTAAATTTCATGTGGCATTCAAAATAATTGAATTTCAAGCTCATACGATAATTTTCAGCTTACTCGTGACGGTGTTTTGCGTATAAAGAGGGAATACCCTGTAGACACTTATTTTGCGAAAAATGACTTGGACCTCCGAGTTACTAGACACAGTGCCACAACAAGGATATCAGAGCTATCAAGCTAAAGGAAACTTTTTTACGCGACGAAATGTATCTAACAGAATAAATAGAAATTGAATAATTGTTCGTTTTGGTATTTTTTGGTTGTATGAGATTTCCTTAACTTTTTGTTTAGTATAATATATATTAATCACCTAAATGAACTTATTAATGCTTTAATAGGACTTTACATGTGATAATTGATGACTTGTCTCAAATGGAAGTTCACGCCTCCTCTATCATGCATTCTTGTTGTTTCTTACCTTGCAAATGAAAACAGCTCAATTGTTGTGATGTTTGGGTCGAGATCTAGGTCAGGGTTAAAGCATTTTAATTGAAACGACGGACGCATCGGTCTTTCGTCGGTATAACGAGGTTTGCCGTAGTATTTTGTAGGGTGTAGGTCAGCCTGCGCAGTCCTCGTAGGCTGATCTGAGTCGAAACATTTTGCTGCTGGCCAATTTTCTGCATGTCGAAGGACCAGTCTACCTCATGATTTTGTCGGTTGAATTATACAAAATGGATTTTATGGATCCATAATTATGTGATGACTTGCATGGAATAATGCATCACGGAGATGCATCGATATGGCTACCCGTATGAAAGGCACATTTTTAAATAATGATAATAATAATAATGACAATAAAAGCCGGTTCGAATTTAGGCCAACAAACATGTATCATTAAGTATAACATTTTGACAAACGATCAAATACTGCTAAAATCTACCAAAAATCAGTCTAAAAAAGAGTTTATATATCAGCTTATTCCTTTTAAGCCGAAGCAACAGACTGCCCTGATGGTTTCTCCGGGCACAACTACAACTGTTATGTCCTTTTACCAGTGCGATCATCGTATGCCGAAGCCCAGGTAGATAAACATTTGAAGTATCCCCCCCCCCTCATCTGAGTTAAATTGGCTTACATTCACATTCAGATTTTAGGAGTGCCTACAGAGGGTTACCTTCAGTATACGTTTCTGGCGGCAAATTAAAATTATACAATCATATTCTTTAAAGCGAAAAAGAAAACTAAGAGAAAAATCTATATCTAGATTGTAGTTCTCGTTCAGAGCCGATAGATCTTCTATTTGAGCTAAAGAGAATTATTGCTGCGAAGATAGTGTAAAGTTCCGTTTTTACATTAGAAATCTACTTGAGATAAAGTTCAGAATTAAGGTTCCTTTAAATGGTTCGACGTTGTAGTTTAGTTAGATTTGAGAATCCCTCTGCGGCCTCTTTGGCAAGGACGATGTAATCTCGATGATTCGAATAAATTTATATTTTCTTTCTGACACGTTTGTTAATTTGAAAAAAAAAAAAAAAAAATGCTAAAACTAACACTGATAGGCGCCATTGAATAATATTAAATAAGCGATTCTGATTGCTTAATGGACGAAGTGCACTGTCATACATATATGTAAATTAAGGTTTCGATAAATATATGAACATTAAGCCCCTACCTCTCCCCTTTTTATTATGACTTAACCCTTTCCCAAACAAGCCCTGGTTTTCACGTGTCTGCAGTACAAGTCTTTTGAAAACACTGTGGGAAAAGGAGAAATTGCTCATAACGAGCAATTTCTCCTTTTCCCACAGTGTTTTCTATCCTTTTTTATAACTTTCTGCCATTTTCATCAAATTTAAAATTGTCGTCTGCAAACTCTTTCAATTTGGACCAGTCCCAAATTTGTCGTCTGGGAAAGGGTTAACGCGACTTTCTGATAACACGCGAAATGATTCCTTGGTGTTGTTTACTTACCAGTCTTGGCCACCGTACATGTGAGACGATGAAACATTTGTAAAGTTGAAAAATGACATTGCAAGGCTTACCTTCTAAAAGCATGTGTGAATTTCGATGAAACTTACACATATGTAAGGTTAAAAAATGAAATTGCATGGCTTACCTTCTTACAAGCATAATTATGTGAATTTGATAGATGATAGAATTATAATTGAAATATGAAGTGCTGAAAAAAATCTCGTTATGCCACTTTTTAGGATGAAATGGATCCCAAAAGGTAGACATTAAAACTGAGGAGTTTTACCACACAACTAGTATTCGAGTCAACGAGATTTTACCGGACACAAAATACTGTACCAATGGAAAAAAAAGCCCTGTTTTGTTAGAACCTCTTTTGTAATAAAACGGCTTTTTGTAATAAAAATTTCAATCTCTGAAATGTTTATTACAAAAAGCCGTTTTATTACAAAAGTGGTTCTAACACTGCTTCCCTTCCAGCTTGCATGTGTATACAAACCTTTTCCTCTCGTATAGGCGATACCTATATCTTCACTTTTACAACGTACAGCCTTTGTGGCAGGACGTGACCGAGTAGGCCTATCAAATAAGATTTGTTTATGTCCCTGTCATTTACAACTGGGTGCGGATGCTATATACCTATAGTACCACCTGCTATCCGTAGACCTGCACGTCCCGTATGTACAGAAACAGGTTTTGTCTGTTATCTTTTGAATACATTTGTTTAGTGAAATCATTTTTTCTAAATTTACAAATTATCATGAAATGTACGCAAAGTTTGTTTGTGATCTGCCGTCTTCAAAAAAGACATTTTGGACCTTATTCACTAACGATTCTATATTCTTTATTCCAAGACTAGCCTTCTGATTGTCTGACACGTTCTGTTTTAGCCAACCAGACGGCTAGTCTCGGGATCAGTAAGGATCCAAACTACATTTTGAATGGTTGGTCAATAAAGTCACATAATTCAGCATACGGGAGATAATAACACAGAATATTTGGTTGTTTCCGTATCAGATGTACATATAATTTCACTGAGTGAATACCAAAACTATTACTAATGTAGCAAGACGGGACCAAATATATTGAATTTTAGTGTTCGTGAATGAATTTAAAATTGATCCTACATTAAAACTTTTTGTCCCCTTCTTCTCCTTCTTGCATGCCTAAAACTGACAAAAATGAACTTCGTTACATTTTCACGTTTTCAAGTTCGGGACGGCATTCATGTGATGTCATTTGTATATTTTAACCCAGCGTCAACACAGCAAAAATACACTGTTGGGCTGTGGTGCGAAGCAAAACTGCACGAAGAGTAAATTTACAGCAGTGAAATTATCAAGTTACAATGAAATAATGTATTACTGTCATCCATAGCATAGCATACAAGAAAAGTCAAGATCAAAGTAAATTTGATTCGTAATTTCTATGGTTTGTCTCCCCGTAGGTACGTGTCCAAAGGGATTTGAGGCTTATGGTGACTGGTGCTATACCCTTCTTCATGTTGAGTCAAGTTGGGCGGAGGCGGAGGTAAATTGTGGGTTTTAAATAATGCATGTAAATCACCGAACCCTGAACAACCTCCTGTACCCCATTTTTTATTGCTTATTCGTTACTGGAATAGTTTTAAGCTTTGTCAATTGATGATTACGGTCTATTTAAGCTGCCTTTTCTTTCAGATGGTTTACTGTCGTCATATTTCACGTAATGAACTCTTTACCACACGGCAACATTTAGACTGGTCGAAATGGAAAGCATTTGCAGACGACAAATTAAATGTTGCGCAAATGAGTGGATTTGTTTCTGATAACACTAGAAAACATTGTGGGAAAATGATAAAATGCTGGTTACCAGCATTTTCTCCTTTTCCCACAATGTTTTCAAAAGGCCTTTTTTCCAGGATCGTTAAAGCCCGGGATTGTTTTGTAAAGGGTTAAGATACTTTTACATAAAATATTAGAGCCACGTTCTGGCGAAAGGGGGCTTAATGCATCTCCGTGATGCATTATACCAAGCAAATTAACATATAACCATTGACCCATGACATCCATTTTGTCCAACAATCGGCTGGAAATGAGGTCCTTCGACATGCAGAAAAAGGACCATTAGCGAAACGTTTCGACCCAGGTCAGTCTGCGCGGACTGCGCAGGCTGACATGGGTCGATACTTTTCGCAGATGTATGAAGCCCCCTTTTCACAGAGTATGGTTCATTTCTCCTGCAAGCATCGGGCTTTGGGCACTAGACATGCACGAGTAGGAAGTAGAAGAGTTGTGATTTTGTGTAAATCATTGGATAGCACGATTTGCTAAAGATGCCGCTGGTTAACATCTACATGCAACTTTAAAATCACACTGAAATAGACATTAGAGTGTATTACATGAGTGGTGCTCTGGCAAAAAGGGGTTTAATGCATATCGGTTGCGCAATAAACCAAATGAGTTATCATATGGTTGTGTTGGCGTAAAAACCATTTTATGTAACAACCGACTGAATCATAAGGTAGGATGATCCTTTGACATGCAGAAAACTGACATAGAGCAAAGAGTTTCGACCCAGGTCAGCCTGCGCGGACTGAGCAGGCTGACTTCGTTAGATAATTTTTTGCAGATGCATGAAATCCCCTGTTTACAGAGCATGACTCATTCACACACACACACATATATATATATATATAGAGAGAGAGAGAGAGAGAGAGAGAGAGAGAGAGAGAGCCAGCCCCAAATAAGAGGGAGTGATGGTATTCTAAATCCCTTATTTCTCTTCCAAACCCTATATTGTGGGTACTCCTTAGAATCGTCTCGATGAGACGATTCTAATGAGTACCCATAACATAGGGTTTAGTGGAGAATAATTAATATTTTCAAGTTTGAAATCAAAATCACTCCCTCTATCTGGAGTTCTGATATTACCATCTATCTTTGGACTGAATATGTTTCATTTTTATTTAAAATAAATTCGAAGAAAGGGAATCTATCCCAAAAGCGTTAGATCATATACTCATTTATCCGACCATCTTTATGAAACAGGCTACGTAAATTTACTTTCAGATACAAAGATTTTCCATCTTAAAACTCTTTACCAAACTGCAAAATTTTGACTGGTCCAAACTTAAAGCAATTGCAAACGACAAAATGAATGTTGCCCAAATTATAAGATTTGTCTTTGAAAGGGTAGAAGGGTAGAAACATTGTGCGAAAAGGAGAAAATGTTGGTTACCAGCATTTCCTCCTTTTCTTACAATGTTTTTGCAAAAGGCTTCTCCTCAGGTTCGTTAAATTTGGGATTGTGTGGTAAGGATTACTGTACGTGGTTGTTTAAACAAATCTGGCTTGTACACGTACAGGTATGATAGAACTTATGCATATTATTGAAGTTCATTCGACAGGCTGGGAGAGAGAGGTTCAAAGACACATGTCCCGAAATACACACGCACGTAGTCTACTCATGTGGAAAAGCATTTGATTTTTTTTTTTTAACGATTAGCCGTTTAGTTTGAGCATATTTGTTTTACATCGATTGAGAAACAAGTTCTTGCAACTTATACTAAACTCTCTCGATTCTGCTTCCTGGGAACTACTCTCGCGCCGAATGTGTGGACCAATGAACAGTCCTGAGGTTGACAGCCGCTCCCGGGTATCGAATTCGGGACCTTATAGTTACGGTATGGTAACAATCAGGGGTAACATTGACAAAAGTGTAACATCGGCTTTCATATAATATATCTGGGACAAGTCTGAAATTGGGTCACGTCGGGTCAAGTCAAAAAGTAGGTCACCAGGCCAAATCTTAGAAAAACTTTGTGTGCACACTAGAGGCAACATCTTTATGAAACTTTGAAACTTTCACGAAACTTTGTCAAAATGGTTGTCTGGATGAAATTTCGGACAAATTTTTAAATTGAATGATGTCGGGTCAAAATGTAGGTCACTTGGGCAAATCTTAGAAAATCTTTGTGTAGAATCTAGAAGCCTTATTTTCAGCCTGATACTCGTGATACTTGGTCAAAGTGTTTGATATACTCATGGTAATGAAAGAAAATGAGCCTTGCACTGGCAAAAGGAAGTTTAGTTTGTTTGGTTTGTATTAGAGTTTAACGCCATTTAAACAGCTTAGGTCATATCATGGCGGTCAGCGACGCACCTATGTGCTTCTTGGCTTTCTCACACCAGTGCTGACACAACTTTCTTTGCGAAGCCACTGACTACTTTTCTCACATGCATCAGAGGTGAGAGGAGAAAAATCGCCGGAAAGAAAGTTTGCCTCAAACGGGTATTGAACTCACAACCACCAGGTAACGAGTCCGACACGCTAACCACTGAGCTACCCGGGTGGGCAAAAGGAAGTTTAATGTATCTCCTCTCTGTTATGCAGTATACCAATCATTATAATTATGGATCTATAAAGTCCATTTTGCCAAACATCTGACAGAATCCTGAGGTAGTATGGTCGTTAAAGATGAAGATCTATAACTTATCAAAAGTAAAAATTTTCGATCAAGGTCAGCATACGCGGATTGCTCAGGCTGATCTGGTCGATACCTTTTGGCAGATGCATTCAATCCCTTTTTAACAGAGCATAGCTCAAATCTAATGAATAGAAGCAGAATAAAACATTCCAAGAAAGGCAGGAAAACAAGTCTGTCGTAGTCAATATCGAAGGGTTCTTGCTAGTTATACTACCATTTCGAATTCAAATTGTCATGAATACAAGTGAGCAAGTGACTTGCTTGTTACGCTTACTATATAAACATAATATTCTCAAAAAAAAAAAAATCTGCTGTAAGAATATTCGCTTGCAGATGAACCAATCATAGACTCAAATTTGTTGATAAATGAAGCTTTTTTTTTTCAATCTTGGTTCATTGTTTCAATTTTTAATGATATTGTAATATGACATATTATATCCTACGAGACATTTAAGTTTTGATATAGCTCTAAATTATAAATTGTATCTATTCATTTATAAAATCGTAAATACTTTATTGTCAGGTTATCGTTTAAGCAGTGGGAGTGTTCTCGCCTGAATTCCTAGACAGTCAAGAGCAGCAGTAAAGTTACCTATGACAAGTCCAGCATTCTAGTATTTCATACTAATCTTAAAAGCTCAAAAGTGGCCAAAAGTAAACAATGGGTTTGTAAAATGCAATCAAATTGAAGTTCAAGTGTTAGTCACTGGAAAATGAATTTTAAAACTTTTGTCAAAAGTTGCCAGGTCGCTCTATCTCTTGTTTACTTTTTCCCTAGTTTTAAAATTCATTCTCCTACCAGCGACTGACACTTCGAACCACCGCACAATAACAGATTTCTATCTTCAAAATACTTTCCAGACATTATGATTAAAATTTACATAAATGTAGATGCATTTCTATGCCCCCAGTGCTTACTTTGGGCAGCTATTGTGACTTTACTCTCATTTAACAGGCATACATACATACTTGCACACGTTGACAAGTTATAAACAACTTTCTGCTGTTTCTTTCCACATGGGTATTATATTCAAAGCGCGGTTTGGTTTATGGCATTTATCTAAATGTTGCTTATTTGTTACTTAATTGTTTCAAAGAATATCGTCATATTCTACGAATAAATTCTATACGCGGATATTTCGTAAGTCCAACCACTTTTACAGTGTCTTTAATACGTAGCATTACAGTTCTATTATTAAACTTAATAATTGAAAATGAGCCATGCTCTGTGAAAAGGGGCTTAACGCATTTGCGAAAAGTGTCGACCCAGGTCAGCCTGCGCAGTCCGCGCAGGCTGACCTGGGCCGAAACTTTTCGGTATTGGTCAATTTTCTGTATGTCCAAGGACCATTCTACCTCATGATCTCATGATTAAGTCGGTATTTTTTTTTTTTTTTTTTTTTTTTTTTTTTTTTTTAAAGTGGCTATTATGGATCCATAATTATGTGATGGCTTACTTGGTACCATAGATCACGGAAATGCATTAAGCCCCCTTTTTTCAGAGCATGGCACAAATATATTTACTCTACTTTCTTACTTTTATACATGACTGTTTATTGTAATAAGCTACAACGTCGACTGTTTTTCCAGTATTTCTTTTAACTTGTTTGATTCACTTACGAAGGACTCCATCTTGTTCAAAATCCCAAGGACGTGGTCTATACTTTGTTTACTTGCAAGAAAACAAGCTGAATAGATGATAGTTGATTAGAAAACAAAATACAAATTACAAGGGGTAGATTTATTGTTCATAAAATACCTCCATGCCCGTTCAATAAACGGTAAAATAACACGGTACTTTATACACGGATGTTCATCGTTTGAGTAATGCGATCTAGGCGATGCGCTTGACCCGGCTATGCTCTGTAGAAATGAATCTTTAAAAAGTATCCATCCGGGTCAGCCTGCGCAAGCCACACAGGCTGACCTGGTTCGACACATTTTTGCTATTTGTAAATTTTCTGCAAGTCCAAGGACCGTTCTACCTCCATGATTTAGTAGGTTGCTACACAGAACAGACTGCATGGATCAATTAACCATGTGATAACTTGCTTTGTATAATGTAACACGTAGATACAATAAACCCCCTTTTGCCAGAGCTCTCCTTCCTTGTGACTCTAAAAATAGATAGTGGGCCGTCTATTTTAAGAAATGGATTTAACCCTTTACCATACAATCCCGAGTTTTAACGACCTTGAGGAAGAAGCCTTTTAAAAACATTGTGGGAAAAGGAGAAAATGCTGGTAACCAGCATTTTCTCCTTTTCCAACAATGTTTTCTACCCTTTCAGAGACAAACTCCACAATTTTGGCCACATATAAATTGTCGTCTGCAAAACCTTTCAATTTTGACGTGTCTTACATTTTGTCGTTTGGTAAAAAGTTAATTAAAGTGACTCTCGTACTTGTCATTTAGCCCTTTACCAATACGCACAATATTGGACCAGACCAATTAAAAGCATTTGCAGTCGACAAATTAACTGTGGCTCAAGTGATGAGTTCTGTCTTTGATAAAATAGAAATCATTGTGGGAAATGGAGAAAATACTGGTTACCAGCATTTTCTCCATCTTCCACAATGTTGACAGAAGCCTTCTTTGTCAGGGTCGTTAAACCTATGGACTGTTTGGTAAAGGGTTAACAATAAGGAACATTGCTAGCGATATTTCTTGTTGGTATTCTTAATGAAACAGCCGATAACATCAACACCTGCAAAGAAGAAATTCTCATCTCACGTGGCAGACCGCTTCTGAAAACAAAGAAAAAAAAGAGAGGGAAAAAGAAAATAATAAAAGAAAAAAAAGGGGGGAGAGGAGGAAGGCATTGCTCGTTATAGGCCTTTTTCACCCCCAGGCACGATGTTTTTAAACGTACTGGGTCCGTTTTCAACAACTACTCTTGATCTAATTCTAAGTCTCATTCTAGATAAAAAGTAATGCACCTTTTGCTTGGGTAAACCATTTGGCCAATCAGAAATTGTGTTACTTCCATAGACATACTCCTTCTACACAGTTAGTTGTTACAATTAAATAGAGACAAGTCAATATCTATCAGTCGATCACGCATTTAAAATCAATTTCAGCAACTTTGCGAAGCTATTGGAGGGGACCTAGCTGTGATCCGAGATGCCGCCGAGCAGACGTTTGTTGGTGGAATGCTGGATCGCCTTCATGGTAAATGTGTCAATATTTAATATCAGATCTTTTGGAAACTTTATGTCCCAGTTAGGAGGCCACAAAGACTATGTGAAAAATTCCTTCGTTCACTGTATCAACGGTTAACCTAAGATATATAGAGAGGAGAGAGAGACAGACAAAGTGAACTTCTATGGCACTGAGTAAATTAATTTTCCTTAGAGAGAAAAGGCGACTGTTGACACATATACATGTAACAAACATGTGAAGAAATGCTAGTTTTTGCATCTGGATGTTGTTAAAAAAATCGTGGACTCTCTTTCTCTCTCTCTTTTTTTTTTATGACATGAAATTTACGTTGCAATTGACTAAAGTCAAATACGATCCTAAATATGGTGTGGTGGCGTCACCCGCATGCGGACTAAATTCAGCTCGAATTCTGATTTGATTGGTCGAAAGTTTAACGGTAGTATATATCCGCTATTCGTTAATAAAGAGTTGTTCACCCTGGTATTTGTTTCTAACTTCTTACCATTTTTAAACAAGATTGTTTATAATTGCATATTTTGTTTTTGAATTTTGTAGATACATGTATAATGAAAGTTGTAATAATTCCTCTATTTAAGCTTGTATTTGCATCTCACTTTGAATTCTCGCTCGATATTTGGACAAGACTAATATGAAATTTTCCCACGAAACTCGAAGCACGTACAAGTTACAGAAAAGTTACTGCACCCCAATATTCCATATACATGCTATGCATTAATGAAATTCCGTCCAAAACGATATCAGTCGCTACACTAACCAATCGTTCTATTATCGCTACAGATACAATTTCGACCGGACAGGTGTGGATCGGAGGCACGGACCTGATACAGGAGGCTGTCTTTGTAGAACCAAAGACACTCGAGCCCCTGAAATATTTCAACTGGGCTCCGGGTGAGCCGGACAATCTTGGTGGCCAACACTGTGTTGGACTGTTCAAAGACAACCATTGGCTTTGGGACGACAACGGATGCGAGGTCAAAAACTACCCACTATGCAAAAGAACGTAAGCTGTTTCAGCCGTACACCTAAACCATCTTGTAGTTTTCATTCGACCAATTGACTGTCAGAAACACACAGCTCTTGAAGGAACTAAATAGCGACATGTGGTGTACATCGCTTCGCTAGAGCACTGACACAAGCTTTAGGTATCTGACACTAGCTTTATTTGTGGAGAAATGCTTTAAATCCAGCTGTTATCCACAGTCAAAGGCCTTGCCTCACAAGTACATGTACATGTTGATCTTATATGAGTGCCATCCAGCACGTATAAGACAGCGTCATAATAATTTCACAGCTGCTGCTGTTCTTTACAGAAAGAGTATACCAGAACCAGTGTTACAAGCTTCGGTGTCAAATTAACTCTATCAGCGTCACAGGCGAAAAACATGGACTTTAGCGGACGGCATAGATCAAGATCAGACTGCACAGAACGTGCAGTGATCTTTGATCTATACCGCCCGCATATTTAGTCAAGCCTAATAAAAATCTTGTACCAAGCCCGTGTCCTTATAAAAGGACGAATTCCTCGTTGCAAACGATTTTGCGTATGTTGTAGTTAACTTTAAAAACGCTTATGCCAACATGTATCTAATTTATTACTAGACAACATTATTTAGGTGTTGTCAAAGTAGGATGCATTTGATAATAACAAATAAAATGTCGCTCGAATTCTGAGGTTTGTGTTTATCAGAGTCGAGTAGAAAATGCTGTTTACATCGTTCTTACGGTGTTATAGAAGCAATGTGGCATTCGGGTCGCTAAGACTAAATATTGTTCGGTAAAGAGTTTTGTCCATGTTGGTCTTGATCTACCTAAAACTTTCGAACTGTCTTTCCCTATTTGATAAAAGGGCCTGTCTTAGATTTGCACTGCGCGTTCTATTTGCTGTCTGTTGTTGGAATGTGTTTGGAAGATCCACAGCATGGCTGGTTTTCAGGGTCCGTATTCACCAACCATTCTTAAGAACGTTTTTAGACTTATTCTTGAAGATTTTCCAAGTTTGAAGTAACACAACTTCTGATTGGCTAAACCAAATGGTTTAGCCAATCAGAAGGTGTGTTACTTTCAAACTTGGAAAATTTTGGAGAACAAGACCAAGAATATTCTTAAACTGGCCAAGAAGTCGCAAATGTTCAGAGATGAAGCAGTGCGCATGCATTAAGTTTGGTCTTTTAGTATTGAGTAGAAATTTGTGCTTCATTTATTCAGCAGCTTAAGTGTTAATATTCATAGTAACTGTAAGCAGCCCTGAGGTAGAGTAGTTCTTCGGCAGGCATAAAATCGGCCAAAAGCTGGGTGAATTCTTTTTGTATATGCATTAAACCCCCTTTTCACAGCACTGATAATTATATGAATACGTATTCTCGGGTGGGTGGATTTAAAGAAAAAAAAAAAAGAAAAAGCATTTTGCCCATATATGGTGCTTGAAAATTTGAAAATGAGCCATGCTCTGTAAAAAGGAGGGCTTAATACATCTGCGAAAAGTATCGACTCAGGTCAGCCTACGCAGTCTGCGCAGGCTGACCTGAGCCGAAACTTTTCACTATTGGTCAATTTTCTGCATGTCAAAGGACCGATCAACTTCATGATTCAGTCTGTTGTAAGACAAAATGGACTTTAGGTTCCATAATTATGTGATGATTTTCTTTTTAACATGGATCACGGAGACGGATTAACCCTTTCCCAAACAAGCCCTGGTTTTCACGTGTCTGCAGTACAAGTCTTTTGAAAACACTGTGGGAAAAAGAGAAATTGCTCGTAACGAGCAATTTCTCCTTTTCCCACAGTGTTATCTACCCTTTTTGATAACTTTCTGCCATTTTCATCAAATTTAAAATTGTCGTCTGCAAACTCTTTCAATTTGGACCAGTCCAAAATTTGTCGTTTGGGAAAGGGTTAAACCCGCTCTTGCCAGAGCATGGCAAATGTATATGTGTACAAACGGGAGTGTACGATCGAAGATGGTGCATTTCGTTGCATAGGAATGTTAAGTCATCCGATACCATCTGACGTAACGTGACGTACATGAAATCACCCACAAGCGTCTGTCAGTTATCCAACTTACTTTAACTGAATAATTGACAAAAATATTCTATTCGAGTGTAAACAGACTGTTGTAAGGGCCAAGACTTCCATAAACCATGATTACCTCTGATTTTTTTTTAACTTCTTTCCAGGGCTGGTGAAACCATGATTGTTGGTTAGGTGTTGGACATTGCAATAGAGTTTATCCAAACCATACTTCCATCTTTGAAAAGCAATGTGTGACCTAAAGTTAAAAAGAAACTTCGAAAAAAAGCTGTATATAGTTATATTTTTGTAGTGTTGTTTTCTACCGTGGCCTTTTCATACATATGAGCCACGATCTTGCAAAAGGGGGCTTAATGCATATCCACAGTGCATTATACCTATCAGGCCATTACATAATTATAAATTCACTAACAGCCACTTTTTTCATCAACCAACTTAATCATGAGGTAGAATGGTCCTTGGACATACAGTGAGTTGACCTATAGCGTGGACTGCGCAGGCTGACCGGGGTCGATACTTTTCGCACATGCATTAAGCCCCATTTTCACAGAGCATGTCTCATATAGATTTATTCCAAGTTATTTGACTGATGAAGACAATATCAGGTTTTCTGCTGTAAAGCAAATAAAGATAAATCTGCACAAAACGCACATTCTAATCTTAAATTTACTTTTTCCAACTTTTAAGATGTTTTGACGCCTGCATCATCATGCTCTGTAAAGAGGGGCCTTAAGGTATCTGCAAAAGCCCATCCGTGTAGATCAATGGATAGCGTATAGATCGGACTCGTGACCTAGTGGTTCGATACCCTGTTGAGGCAAACTTTCTTTCCGGTTTTTCGCCTCTCACTACACTGATGCATGTGAGAAAAGTAGTCAGTGACATAGAAAAAAAAAGTTGTGTCAGCACTGGTGTGAGAAAGCCAGGAAACACATGCGTAGGTGCACTGACCGCCGTGATATGACCTAAGCTGTTAAAACAGCGTTAAACTCCAATGTAAGCAATCAATAATCAAAGTATTTTATGGATAAATAATTTACCTTGACTTGTCTGATACAATGCATCACGGAGATGAAAATATTGTAGGAAAAGGATAAAAGTCTGGTTAACAAATGTTTCCTTCCCTTTCAAAATTCAATTCCTTCATTTGAGCCACAAGAAAGTTGTCGTCTGCAACTGCTCCTAGCATGGAAGGGTGTAAAACTTTGTCGTTTGGTAAAGAGTCAATTACTGCGAGATGGTATCGGATGACTTAACATTCCTATGCAACGAAATGCACCATCTTCGATCGTACACTCCCGTTTGTACACATATACATTTGCCATGCTCTGGCAAGAGCGGGTTTAACCCTTTCCCAAACGACAAATTTTGGACTGGTCCAAATTGAAAGAGTTTGCAGACGACAATTTTAAATTTGATGAAAATGGCAGAAAGTTATCAAAAAGGGTAGATAACACTGTGGGAAAAGGAGAAATTGCTCGTTACGAGCAATTTCTCTTTTTCCCACAGTGTTTTCAAAAGACTTGTACTGCAGACACGTGAAAACCAGGGCTTGTTTGGGAAAGGGTTAATCCGTCTCCGTGATCCATGTTAAAAAGAAAATCATCACATAATTATGGAACCTAAAGTCCATTTTGTCTTACAACAGACTGAATCATGAAGTTGATCGGTCCTTTGACATGCAGAAAATTGACCAATAGTGAAAAGTTTCGGCTCAGGTCAGCCTGCGCAGACTGCGTAGGCTGACCTGAGTCGATACTTTTCGCAGATGTATTAAGCCCTCCTTTTTACAGAGCATGGCTCATTTTCAAATTTTCAAGCACCATATATGGGCAAAATGCTTTTTCTTTTTTTTTTTTCTTTAAATCCACCCACCCGAGAATACGTATTCATATAATTATCAGTGCTGTGAAAAGGGGGTTTAATGCATATACAAAAAGAATTCACCCAGCTTTTGGCCGATTTTATGCCTGCCGAAGAACTACTCTACCTCAGGGCTGCTTACAGTTACTATGAATATTAACACTTAAGCTGCTGAATAAATGAAGCACAAATTTCTACTCAATACTAAAAGACCAAACATTGCGATTTCAAAGTTGATTTCACCGAAAGGAAAATACCGCATCGGACAGTGTAGATCAAAGATCAGACTGCACGTTCTGTGCAGTCTGATCTTGATCTACAGTGTCCGCAAAAGGTCGGTGGGTCGCGATTAGCAGCTTAAGGGTTAAAGCTCTTTTGTCAGTCGAATTACCAGAAGCCAATATAATTATCATCAGTCACCATAAATTTGTGGCGGTTACCGTCAGCGTTTTGCCACTTCGAAAATCTGACACACCAGACGATAAAAGTTGCCACAGTTGCAGCATCTATGTATTTTCAAAACACAACTAGAAGCCACCGATTGACCCCCTCCTTGCTGTGTTCATGGTTGAGACATGATCTGGATTGTCAACACCACTCTTTGATGCGTTGAGTGCAGTGTGATGTTTGCTTTCCGGGTATCGCCTTCAACACTGAAATCGATATTCATAGATGATACAGGCTTACTCTGTTTTGGCATGTACATGTAAATCACTTGAGTCACCTAAAGTCTTTGAAGGCAAATATGGAACTGTACAATTCTCTGTTTGTGTTCGTTGGCCTAATATTACCTGGAACGTCTTGCTTACCAGAACAAAGAGTCTCTATAGAAGATCCTGGACTAGCAGAAGAGTGACGAATAAATTGTCAGCTCAGAAGTTTCGATCACTTCTGTACCACGAGGAAACTATGTATTTCACATTTCTGGCCTCTAGTCCAACCAAAGGCTTTTCACCAAGCTTCCGACCCAGTTAACCATCACCCTTTAGAGAACAGAATGAATAGAATGCGTCAACATCACAACACCGCCAGATTTTAACTCAACGCTTCGCCGGTTTAGAGGGAATGTATTGACGAAAACTACATATTACTCGGAAAGGAACTAACTGTTCATCAACACAAAGATCGGTCCCAAAAACATAAAATGTCTTAACTCGTTCTGGAATAATGAGCAAAATTCCCTAAACACAGCTATCCTGTCTGTGGCCTGTTAGCTCGCTTATCAGACCTAAGAATCCGTACAATATCAGTAAATCCTGACCTGAACATAGACTGGTGGACCATTTCTAGAGACCACAAAGAAGCAACCAATTTATAGTTCGTTGAATGATTGATTGTATGGTGTTTAACGCCGTTTTCAACATTATTTCAGTTACATCACGGCGGCCAGTGCACCTATCCATGCTTTTCTGGAGTTTCATTTACCACAATATTCTTTCCAAGCCACTGGCTGCTTTCACACATAACCATCGTCGAAACAATGGTAAGCTGTGAGAGAGGAATGAATCCTGTCGCGAATGACTATCGTCACTCCTCGGAAAGGAATTGGCCAATCCGGGGATCGAACCAGCGACCTCCTCTTCTCAAGTCCTGTACACTACAATTCATAGTTCGATTTGAGCCGAGACACACAGATCAAAGAAGGCTGACATTTCCACATCATCGACACCCTCCATTGTCTTCGTGCTGGCAGGATGATCAGTACTCTAAATGACTGTTTGGCATCTTGCTTCTCATTGGTTTCGAGCACAAGAATGTAAATTATGACAAGCCTTATAAAGAATATGGAGGAATCCGTTGGGTTTTCACAAATGACCGCATTTGTTATTCCCGGTTGTTGCTAGATCATCTCCGACCAATAGTCGGAGGCTGTTTCTACCAGACAATTCCATTGCAGACAACATATATGTCTTCTTGTGCATCAGGTGGTTGTTACTGAGGCTGAGTCAGAGGCACTCAGTGGTTCGCGTCACCTAGGTCAGGGACATTAGGTCTCATCCCCGGGTCTCTACCCTCACCTCTTCCTGTAGCTCGACCTCTTGCTTGGGCTCGGCCCCAATAAGGAACAGGGTGAATATCTTCCTCCACAGCCCTATGGGATTAAGTTGAGGCTGCTTCTGTGCCTCTAAAACTTCGATGTCAGATTGGTTTGATTGTTTGAATACAAGTTCAACATCACTTCTTGTTCAAACGTCGGAGTCCTCAAATTCAGACTTTACGTTGTCTTGTACTATGGCTCTCAAAGCCTATGCAGCTGTATACCTGACATTTCTATTTGATGGAGTCGTAATTTAAGTAAACCAAATATATATATATAAAAAATAGTTATCAAGTTGAAATTTGACTTTGATTCCCATGGAACCCAACACTAAAATAGTCGAGAATCAGCTCAAAACCCGAGAAATCGTATCAATATGGCTATTTCAATGAAAAGATCACCTGTCCTGACAAAGCTGTAAGATGTTCAGAGTTTAGCATTCATATCTTTAATAGCTTCATGAATATAGCCGCTGGGGTCAAATCGACTTCGGTTCGGAGGATGAAGGGTAAAGCTGTGGTGAATATTTTAGACATGTATACAATTTCAAAGAGTAATATCATTATGATTATTTACATAATTTTTAACTGCCCTTTGAAATAATGAGATAGTTACAGAACAGAACAAAACAGAACATTTTATTTTACGACAAGTACACGGTTGTACATAGTCATACAGAAAAGATATATTAACATGAAAATCACTAGATCTTGGGCGAGCATGACGGCGAGACTGACATATATACATTTTTAGTACTCCCCAGCAAAGTCATAAAACACGTCTGATATAATTTGACTTAACTTTATAGTACCAAACTTATACTTGCATACTGGATTAAAAAAAAAAAAAAAAAAAGAGAACATAATGAATTAGAAGCCCTTTTGTAACGCACAAAATAGATAAGGTTGAACCTTTCAATCTGAAATACCGTCGTAGCACATATAGCTCCCCAACTGTGAAGGGGGTTAAAACATGAAAAACATTGAAACAGAAGGATAACAAATTTCCAAAAAATAATACAAACAAGTACATGTATAGATCTTAACCTTTGAGGCGCCAAAAATATTTAGCGCCCAAACGCTTATTCAAAAAGGACATACACCCTATTTCAATTAACCACCTACAATCGAATTCGGCATTGTTTCCAAATCAGTATGGGACCTCTTTATTTCATACTTAAGTATTGACTTACAACACAAAAGATGCGGGCTAATATCATTGTGAATACAATACAAACAGCGGGCGTTAAAACTTTAATGATGATGTATATCAACGAATTTTGCAATTCTTCTCTGCGCACGTATCGAAATATGAGACCCTAGCCTCGGTCAGAAAAAAAATCTCTACTCGGGACTCAGTTGAATCCAACACGGATTTAGATAGTTTGTATACACTTGATAGTGTTGAAGTTAATTCATATGTACGGAAGTATGACATAAGCAAGAATAGATCACCTATTAAATTCTTTCAGTCAGAATTTTCTTTTAAAAGCTAGTGTTTGCTGCAATGTATAGATAACAAGAACAAGTGGGTTAAATGACAAACATACACAAGGCCCAAAAAGCCTATGTGTCAATAATAATTCCAAAAGGATTAAACACATGAACGGCGCTTTAAAAGCAAAATGGGGGTTAAATGCATCTTTGACATGCATCTTACCAAGCAGTTCATTATATCTTTATGGATCCATAAAATCTATTTTGTTGAACAACTGACTGAATCATGGGGCAAATTAGTCTTTCGACATGCAGAAAATTGAACTATATCAAAATGTTTCGATCCAGGTCAACCTGCGCGGACTGCTCAGGCTGACATGTATCGATACTTTTTGCAGATGCATTAAACCCTCTTCTTACAGTGCATGTCTTACGTGTACTGTCAAAACATCGCATTGGTTAAACGCTTAATTGCTCTTTTTAGTATACCATTGCATTAACTCTCAATTAAAGGTTGAGTGCATATTTTTGTGTTGCCATCGAGAAATAAAATACAATTGCCTTATTACATGGCAAAACTCGCCCGAAGGGCATAATGTTAAGCCATGTAATAATAATAATTTCCTTTCTCGATGGCAACACTAAAAATATGCACTCCACCTATATAATTGCACACGCTCTGCACTTGAATCAACTTTCGAAAATGAGAGAGAGAAAAATCTTTGGACAAATGCAATAGTAGTGTTTTTTCCTTCTTGGCGAGCTTCCAAATACACGATCTATTTTTAGCCTCGCAATATACGTTTTTTTTTTTTTTTTTTCAGTCGGAGACGGCCATTATGTATGAAATCAATACTTTCGATGATTTTTGAGACAAAATAGACACTCATTCTCAATAAATAGGTGCATTCGATGTCGCCGGGCTTATCTCGCCGTACGGGATAAATTCGGTAATACCAGTTGTGTCCAACAATCAGTACCCATTTATCCTTTAAAAACAACCAAATTAATAGGGGCGGGTGACAAATATCACAGAAAATACTTCGGGTCAAAGTAGTCAATGTGACGTGTTCGTTACTGTCGCCGAGCAAAAGCCAGAAACGTAGATGACGATAATTTTAAATATACAAACACCTATTGGACGGCTTCCTAAAAAACCTTGAGAGAGTTATAACTAATCAAACATTAATGGCAAATTTGCTGGACGTTTTTCCATTCTGAAAACTATTTTTATCTTCGCGTAAATATGTGAAAATTGGTGTACCCAAAATCTGTGAAACGTTCGTAAATGCTTTTGTTTGTCACCATATATCCAAAAAGGATTCTACTTACTGTTCAGTTTTGCACTTTTTGTATCGTCTAAAATATGCGTAACACTTCAAACACAATTACTGGGTCGAAATTTTAAAAAAGTGTTGCACCAGTGTGCTTTAAAGGGGAAGTCTGGTGGTTTTTCATATCAAAGTGACATGTCCGTTACGTCCGTTTCAATATTTAGTGTTTTTATTTCAAAACCGTTTGTATCCTACTAAAACCCCCAAACCAATTCATTTGATACCAATTAGGCGTGTTCGTGATTGACATTTTCGTTACATTGATATTAAAACTCACAACATTTCTTGACACTTCCTCTTTAAATTTGATGAACATTTAATACGACATCTTCATGTTCGATGAAAAAGGCAAAATTATGTTAGTTTGAACCTTTTCTGACAGATTTTCTTCGTCATTACTGGTGGTGATCAGTTGATTTCAGCATTATATGTTTTTTTCATTATCGCTGTGAATATAAAATCAAATATACCCTCTAGTCACCTGTTTTTTTAAATACAAAAACATCAGTTTAACATTTGTTCCTCCTGTTCAAAGGGTACACAAGATATTTTGGAAATAAGCGTCAAAAATAAAAAAAAAGGGGGGGATGTACGCTACAAAATAGTAAAGAACACGTCTGTGCTTTGTAATCCTCTGAAACTTCTTCGTGATACTAAGTTGAACATTTTAAATGGACCTAATTCTCAAACATTATAAGACAAATAAAGGAAGTGGTTCTAACCGAAATTCGGGGTATGTTCAAGTTCAAGTTCAAAGTTGTTTATTGGCGAAAAACATTTTACAATGTTTTATTGCCTTCAATTGGCTGAACATAAATTTGTTGAAAAGAGAACACACACACAAAAACACACACACACAGTAAACAGCAGAAAACAAATCAGGGGAAGGAATTAAATTCCAACGACAAAACAGAATATATGAGAAAAGCAGAAAGACGATAATAATTTCGGTATGACTGAAGACAATAATGATAATTTAGTTAGATCGGTGTTCAAATGCTAGATAAACAAATTTGGCAACTTTGTTGAGTAATACTGCAGACGAACTACCCATCAATTGTACAAATTTACGTTTAGTTGGCCATCTGCAGTAATACTCTGGCAAATTTTCGTTTCTAAGAATATCATATTTCGTCCAGACTAACAAAAAATGGTATTCGTCCTCTACCACGTTCATATCACAAAACTGACATAGCCTTTCATCACGTGGTATATTATTATGACGTCCGATCTCAATAGATAATTTGTGATCTGAACATCGAAGTTTACTCAAAGCCTGTCTGTATTTTTCATTATTTACATATATAAGATAATCTTCTAATACAAAGCTATCCTTGTAAGAACAGTATAAACATAATTTACTAGAAGAACCAATTTCACTGAAACACTGTTGTACATACAGGTCATACACTCGCTGGATTATAGCGGATATATGATAAGTATTGACATCAGGGTTGTTCCATAAGTTTTGAAAACCTAGGTCGCTTAACAACTGTTTTACATTGGCAAACCATGAATTGCTGTGGCTTACGTCAGCTAAATAATAATCACATAAAAACTTATGCATAAGACTGCTGTTTGAGTACAGACCTTGAACCAATATTTTATTATTCTAATCTTCCTTAAAACGCTTAATGGAAAACGACTGAGTTCGCCATACAACCAGGCACTCGTTACATTTCGATTTAAAACCCTCTTTAAAAACCTAACATGAAGTCTTTCAATGTCTGGTGATTTATGGAAACCCCAGGTTTCTGAACCATAGTTTAAAATTGGACTGATCATGGAATCAAAGAATTTGAGCTTATCTCTAATGTCGAACTCAATTTTATCAAAAAGTGTAAAAAGGGAGAAAAGTGCTCGGCTGCCCTGCTCAGATACCGCCTTCTGCGCCTGATAAAAACTTCCGTTACAAGATAGGGTTACGCCCAAATAAGGAAACTTTGTGACAACATTTAACCGTTTACCGTTATAGTAGATATTGACTTATTCAGATCGGTTCCCCTGTTTAAATACCATTACTACTTTTTCTGTGTTGACTGTTATGCCCCATTTACGACAATACCTATGCAGTTGGTTAATTAAATTCTGGAGCCCTTCGGGGGTATAAGATATTAAAACTGTATCGTCTGCAAAAAGTAAAATAAATATTTTCAGATCGTTTAACGTAAATGCATCACCGTCGTTTACTACTAAATTCTTGTACATATCGTTTATAAATAAAATAAATAAAAAAGGGGATAAGGGGTCACCCTGTTTCACGCCAGAGTAATTTTGGAAAGAGTCAGACAAATTTCCGTCTGTGCGTACACATGACTGTACCTTTTCATAAATCGCCTGTAACATTTTAACTACTTTTGTCGAAGCGCCATATTCCAACAGTTTTTGCCAAATGCCATTACGATACACAAGGTCAAAGGCCTTTTTAAAGTTTACAAATGAGCAATAGAACTTTCGTTTCTCTCGTTTAACAGCCTTGTCAATGATACAACTTAAAATGAAAATGCAATCAACATTGCTTCTCTGTTTACGGAATCCATATTGACAATCATGCAAAACATTGTTATTCTCAGCCCATTTTCGCAGGCGGTTGTCCAATAAAATTGAAAATATTTTGGAAAAAATGCTTGTTAAGGTTATTCCACGATAGTTATTAACATCAGAAAGATCGCCCTTTTTAGGTACAGGAACGATAACTCCTTTCGTCCAGCTTACAGGGTACAAACTATTAGTGTACATATAGTTAAATAATTTACATAGCAAAGGACTTAAAAACATTTTACATTCGATGAACATTTCAGGCAGCAGTGAATCAATCCCTTCACTTTTTCCGCGATTCAGACAATTAATGGCAGAAATTACTTCATCCACAACAAAATCATTGTCTAGCTCCAAAATAGAAACAGATTCCATATTATCGTTGTTTAAGAACTATTCTGTCTCCTAATTAGCAAAAACGTTTTCATTCGAGAAAAGGGTTCGGAAATGATTAAGTAATGAAGCATTATCAACTTTACATTTTTTATCTTTTGATTTATACTTTTTAATTTCACTCCAAAATTTGCAAGGATTTAATTCAGACAATTCATGAAGTTTACGTTTCTGTGCATTTTTATATTTACATTTTGCTCGCTTTTTAGCAGTGCGATACCGTTTCTGACATGCGACCATTAAATCACGATTAAGCTGTGACTTGCATTTACTGTAAGCCCGGCTCGCAAAACGGAATTCACGTCGAGCAATCTCACATTCACCGTTAAACCACGGACTCTTAAACTTACGATCATCTCTATTTTGACCAGTCCGTGCATTGCGATTATTACCAAAAGCTGTCCTTGCACAATTCAAAAACATGTCTGACAACTCATCTATGCCCCTATTCAAGTCTGTTTCATTTCGAGTTATTCTATTTATCAAATTCTCAAAAGTATGCATATCTGACTGCAATAATCTTCGATAATCCTCGGCACGATCGTCCCTCCAAGTAACCCTTTCACTGCGAGACGTGGCAATATTTGGGTTAAGTGTATTATTAATTTCGGAATCGTTACTAATTGGATGCATTTCAAGAGATACTTGGATCGGCGAATGTGACGAAGAAGTATGGAGGTCATTGGAGAGGTCATCAGACCTCTCCAACAGTGGTGAGTTTAAAAGGCAGACTGCCACAGAAATCGCTGTCTAAATCCATTTGTTTTTGCGAAATTGTTCTGATACACAGTCTATTTCGTCATGGTTTTATAAACAAACCGAAATCAAAAAACTGAAACAGGAAATAAACGTTTCTTTTGTATGACGGATTTCCAAAAAGATTTATTATACTATATTGATAGTAAATGATCTCTCCAATAATTCCAATTTTTCATTAAACAAATAAATCTAAGCAGAGAGAAAAAAAAATCGTTAAAAAAAAGAGAGAGAGAGAGAGAAAGAACACCGCGGGAAAAGATCACGTGACTTGATACTATCTGGAGAATTCGTACCCTGGAGAACTCGTACCCTAATCTCGAGAGCACGAGTTCTCTGGAGAACTCGTACCCCACAAATAGATAGAAATAGGTTGATCAGTATGTTTTCAAGTTCTATTTTTCAAAACTGACTAGATTCTAGCATTTTTCTGTTTTATTCAAAAATTCTATGGATTTATAATGATATAGATTTGATGAAATAACACACAGCGCTGCTTCTATTATGCGGGATTGCGAGAATCCTGCGAAAATCAACTTATGAGCGCGAAAGAAAGTCGTGCCTCTTCGCCCTACGTACCGCACACCTCAAAAGAGTCCGTGGTCCTTTGATTTTGGGCGGATTGTGCAGCCTGACATGGGTCGATACTTTTTTGCAGATGCCTTAAGCGCCCCTTTCTCAGAGCATGGCTCATTTATCTACTTTCTTAAATTTTTAACGTTTAGACAAACAACCTCTTCATTTTACATGTCTGCAGCAGACAACTTTTCAAAATATTGTGGAAAGAGGAGAAGCTGTTAGTCACTGCAGTTTCTCCTTTTGTCACACTGGTTTCCATCACATCAAAGCACCATCTTCCACATTAATTATCAAAGTATAAATTGTCGTCTGCATGCTTTTTCTGTTTGGGACAGTCAAAAAAATGTTGGTTGTTAAAAAGTTCAAAGAATGTTACATTTATTTTTAACATGTCTGGTACTAGTATTATGTATAGGCCACCTTTATTTGTTGTTATCAGGTTGACAAGATTCTTGCCTCTACAGTGGAATTAGCATATTGTATCAAATTTTAATTGAACGATTTCTCCTTTCCAAAAAAAAAAAAAAAAAAAAGAAAATTGGCTTATCTGAGCGCACATTACAAACATTCATTAGAGGGTTGTTCCTTTTGAAAATGAGCTAAATTGGATAATCATCTTCGGTTTTGTGTCCTTTAATTTTGAAAAAAAATATGCATTTCTGAGCATGTTAATAGCATATGGCCTCCAATTCCTAGAATATTATAACAATGTGGAACATGTACTGTTTTGTGCCTTTACACCAGCAAGATTGAAAAAAAAAAATGTTTTTTCTCATTCATGTAATGCCTAACTTGTTTGTTTACATCTACCAAAATATATTGAAATCAAAAGACAATAAACTATTTGAAAACATTGATGCCGACCTCTCCTGGCTTCTTTTTTAAAGAAGCCAACTTGTGCACAATAAAATTACTGATGATGGAAAACAGGTTGCAAGGAAAAATGGCGTAATCAATCAAACTACAGCCCGCCGTAGACATGTAGGTAAATTGACCATCAGCCGCGTCGTCCCCAACCCTCCCATTAACGATCCTCAGATTACTGCTCTTACATACTGCAATAACTTTAAACCGGAACTATTGACTGACTTGTCCAAGCTTGATCGATGATTGATATCATCGGGTAACGAGTAAAATTCGCTGTTTTCAAAAAACTGATCTAACACTGGTTGCTCGTTCAGATAATCCAGCCTTTCCCCACAGCGAGCGTTTAAATCACCCATTATACAGAAATCGCCATACTCAGAATATTTAATAAGTTTAGACCCTAGTAAATCAAAATAATCACAATTGGGTAATTCATAATAACGTGAGGTGATTGGAGGAACAAATGTATAAATCATTATTCATGCCGAAAAATTCATGTTTAAGTTGCACTACAATGAAACCAGTACTGTCTTTTTCCACAATGTTTAAACCTGGCTTTAAAGACGATTTATACAAAAACCCTACTCCACCATGTCCTCTTCATAGATTATTGTTCACACTTTCAGTTCTTGGTACAAAAACGCTATCAAAGCCGTCTATTTCAAATTCATCATTCGGTCTTTGCCATGTTTCACAGAAAAAAACAAGATCGCTACTATTCACAATGTTTAGGAAATCAACATCGTCCAAGCAGTTGCGTAAACCCTCAACATTCCAGGAAACAATATTGAGCGTCTGCTTTTCTCGGATGTATTAATAGCTCTTTTTGGTCGGATCATACAATGAATGAATGAATGTTGCTTTATGGCGCATCGACAGCTTTGGTCATTTAGCGCGCATATCTATGTTAAAAGATAATAAAAGTGAAATTGTTTAAACTGAAAAAAGTTTGAATACATTAATAATGATAAAAGAGTTGGATTAAGAAGTGTTATGTGTGACCTTCATATGTATAATGGAAATAATTGAGTGACAGGGCAATCCCTATCTACTCAAAAAGTTTTAAATGATAAAGTTAGGAATGTGATAAAAGGATTTGAACAAAAGTTGAATTGGTAGAAGAAGTGTTAAATTAAGAAGAGTGTCATTTATTTCATGTGTTTAAAATATGATATTGAGTGGCAGGATAAACCCTGCCTACTCAAAGTTTTAAATGAAGAGGTTAAGACTGTGAATAATAGCTTAAAGGAAATGAGAGCTTAACATTGAGAAAAGTGTGTAAAGAATGTAAAAAGATGGGTAAGAAACTCAAAAAGCAAATATCACAGTTTATTGTAAATGCCAATCTCCTTTATGAAAGCGATAATAGATTCAACGCTGACAGAATCAAAAAGATTTTTTAAACTATCGATTGATTGTATGGTGTTTAACGCCGTTTTCAACATTATTTCAGTTATACCGCGGCGGCCAGTGCACCTATCCATGCTTTCCTGGAGTTCTGTTTACCAGTACTCCGCACAATATTCTTTCCAAGCCACTGGCTGCTTTCCCACATAACCATCGTCGAAACAATGGTCAGCGGTGAGAGAGGAATGAATCCTGTCGCAATGACTATCATCAATCCTCGGAAAGAAATTGGCCAAGCCGGGGATCGAACCAGCGACCTCCTGTTCTCAAGTCCTGTACGCTACCGACTGAGCTACGGGGCTTGGCTTTAAACTATCGACGTTGAAATATTTTGAACGAATTGGCTGAAAGTCAATGCAGTCTAGTAGGATATGTTTTACAGAAAAGGATGCACTGCATGGAATACATTCAGGGGCATCATCTCTGGTCAAGAGCCAGGAATGTGTGATGCGCGAATGGCCAATTCGAAGTCGTGCAATTATCACTTCTTCTCGACGAACAGACCTGTAAACGGGGTACCATTCACCAAGGGAAGGTTTTACTAAATGCAGTTTATTGAAAACATCAGCATCCCACTGGGATTGCCAAGAAGATTGGATATGTGTTAAAACAGAGGATTTAAAATCGGTGTGTGGAACTTTAAAATCTGAAATGGGAAGGTTAAGTGCAGATTTGGCAGACCTATCGGCATTTTCATTGCCTTTGATGCCTACATGACTTGGAAGCCAGCAGAACACCAATCTATTCATAGAAGAAATTTGTGAGATCCTTTCAAGTAAAGTACAGATGAAGGGATTCTCAAGTCGTTGATTTGAAAGGGCTTGTAATGTTGACAAAGAGTCCGAAAAGATAATGAAACGGTGGGAATTAGAATGTTCAGCTAGATTAAGGGCAAGATCAATAGCTTTAATTTCTGCAGAGAAGATAGAGGAGTTGTTTGGAAGGCGGCTCTTTAAGGTCCTTTCTCCATAAACAGCGGCAGCTGCTACAGAATTTCCCTCTTTGGATCCATCTGTATAGATTGGTTTGAAGGAAAAATAATGCTCCTTTACCTCATTGTATCTAGCATGAAACACAGTTCTATCCGTGACAGACTTTTTGTCGGATGCAAGGTCAAATCTGAATTCTGCACTGTTTAGTATCCATGGAGGGATTTCAGAGATTTTATAGTCGGCAATAGACTCAATGTCTATTCCAAGGTTATCTACAATGGGCTCCATGCGGATACCAAATGAAGGAATAACATTTGGTTTCCTTTCAAAAAGACGTTTATATTGAGGTTTAAAAACAACTTTATGAGTTGGATTAAAACGATTTGACTTCAGTTTTAAAAAGTATTGAAGTGAGAGTTTTTCCCTCCTGTAAGAAAGAGAAGGTTCATTAGCCTCAACATAGAGACTATTGACGGGAGAAGTTCTGAAAGTTCCAAGTACAAGACGCAGGCCTTCGTGGTGTAAAGGATCGAGAATTTTATGGTAAGATTTACGGGCTGATCCGTATACGATAGATCCATAGTCTAATTTAGAGCGAACTAAAGACCGATAAAGCCGCAAGAGGACTTTACGGTCTGCTCCCCATTCAGAATGGGCCACGACCTTTAGAAGATTAAGAGCCTTCTTGCACTTGTTTTTAAGTGTAGTGATGTGAGGAAGGTAGGAAAGCTTTCTGTCAAAGATGATTCCAAGAAATTTAAATTCAGAAACGACTTCAATTTTAGTTTTGTCCAAATACAGTTTAGGGTCTGAATGAACACCACGTAGATTACATAGGTGCATGCACTTTGTTTTGGACTTTGAAAATTTGAAGCCATTTTCATCAGACCACGTTTGGAGTTTGTTGAGACACTGTTGAAGTTTTCTCCCAATAATATTCATATTTCGAGATCTGAAGCATATAACAAAGTCATCAACATAAAGAGAACAGTCTACACCAGGACAGATAGCTTTAACTATACTGTTTATTTTTACACTAAAATGTGCAACAGAGAGAATACATCCTTGGGGCACACCCATCTCCTGTTCACGGGCTCCCGAGACAGTATTACCAACTCGGACGCGGAAAAGACGTTCATCCAAGAAAGCTGAGATAAAAAGAGGAAGACGGCCTCGAAGACCAAAGTCATGCAAGTCTTTAAGAATTCCATATTTCCAAGTCGTATCATAAGCGCTTTCAAGGTCGAAAAAGACAGATACTACATGTTGTCTATTAATAAAGGCTTCTCTGACAAAGGTTTCAAATCCACTCTGTACATCAACTATCAGGTTGTTTTTTTCTAAAAACCAGACAAGCCTGTCGTTGCCTATACGTTCTAGAGTCTTGCAGAGACAACTAGTAAGAGCTACTGGACGATAGTTGGCTGGGTCATTAGCATCCTTGCCAGGTTTTGGGATAGGAATGACTAGTGCCTCTCGCCAGGACGAAGGAAAATCACCGGACTACCAGATATCATTAAAAATATCAAGTAAAACAGAGAGAGAAGTAAAAGGTAAGTGTTTTAAAAACTGGTAATGAACTTTATCTTGGCCAGGAGAAGAATCGTGAGCTTTATTCAGAGCAGATTTTAATTCTTTAAAGGTGAAGAGTTTATTATAGTGCTCTGAATTAGAAGAATTGAAATTAAGTTTTTTTTCTTTTCTTCTCTGGCTTTATTTCTCTGAAACTTTTCAGAATAGTTTGCAGAGGAAGACTTTTTGCAAAAGGTGTCGGCAAGAGCATCCGCTATATCCTGGGGTTATTCCAACGAAGTATTGTTAACTTCAAGGTGACTGAGAGGGGGTTGGCCTTTGCCGTTGATCTTTCTGATCATGTCCCAGGTTGTTTTAGTAGTAGTTCAACTATTTAATTTAGAGACATATTGTCGCCAAGCCTTGCGCTTACTTTCTCTAATGGTACGACGAGCCTTTGCCCTGGAAATACGGAATAAGTTATGATTTTCTTTGGTAGGTCTGAGGTTAAACTTTCTAAGGGCTTGTTTTCTGTCTCTGATAGCCTGTTTACAATCTTCATTGTACCAAGGCTTGTCAGGACGTTTTGGATTTGTCGAGGTCTGAGGGACAGACTGTTTAGCTGCATCAATTAACAGCGAAGTAAAAAGTTTTGCTGGATCATCGCAATCTCTAAACTTGTCATGTGTAATGGTCTGTTCACAGAGGGTTTCAAATCTGTTCCAAATGGCTTTAGAGAGCTTCCATTTCTGCGGTCTTACACTGCCGGATGGTTGTGTAGATGAAAAGATAATAGGGAAGTGATCACTTCCACACAAATCCTCAGTCACTTTCCAGGTGAAATCGGGAAGTAAGACTGGGCTGCATAAGGTTAAATCAATAGAAGAGTAAGATCCAGTTGCTGGATGCAAGTAGGTTTTGGATTTGTTATCATTCATGAAAGATAAAGAGTTATTCGAAATGAAGTTCTCCAACTGTAAACCTCTCTGGTTAGTGTCATTGCAACCCCACATAACATTGTGACCATTAAAGTCCCCAGCAAGAATATAGGGGGATGGCAATTGGGAAATGAGATCATTCAGATTGTTCTCATTGATAGGTGTGCTTGGGGGGAGATATAAAGAACACAGTGTAACAGCACTGTGTAAAGATAACCTGATGGCAACAGCTTGCAAGTTTGTATTAAGAGACACAACTTTATGAGGAATGTTGTTATTGACAATAATAGAAACACCACCTCTAGCTTTCTCGCCTTCGGTAAAGACTTTGTTGTAAATGGAATGATATTTGACAGAAATATCATCCTCCCGCTTAAGGAAGGTTTCTTGCAGACAAACAGCAACTGGTTTGTGATCATTAATTAAAAGGGAAAGTTCATCGAAGTTTGACTTTAGACCTCGACAATTCCACTGGATTATGGTATCCATGGTGCATGAAGAAAGTATAAAAGCTAAAGTAAAAAAGTAGGCCGTAAACCAATACATTTTAAAAATAGATTAAGATTTAATTACAGTTGTCTCGGGTTTGGACGAGTGCCAAGTGTCTGTGTCCTTGTTCCAAAGATCTTTAGAACCGGACCAGATAGAGGCTTCTGAATCTGAAGCCTCACCTTCCAGATTTTCAGTATCTGCATCCATGTCCTCTAGCTCCGAAAATCTGTTGGAGGTAGGGACCGGATCATCTACTGTGACTGCTATTTCACAAGATCCGTGGTTATCTCTGGACTGTGATTTAGATTTCGAGGAAGATCTTTTTGGTGATCGGGGTACATGATAAGATTTGTTATCTTTAGGTGGAACGTTAGGTTTATTTGTAGACTGTGAAGATGGAGGTTGGGGTTTCTTAGGAGGCTGTTTTGAAGGGGCAGATAGCTTTGAAGTTTTTTTTTGAAGAAATATTTTGCGAAGAGGAAGAGGGCTTTGGAGTTTTTTGTGAAGGAATACGTTCAGAGTCTGTGGGTTTTGAGGGTGCAGAAGAGGGTTTGTTTGTTTCAGACGCAGGCTGAGTCTGAGTGGAAGGTGTTGTAACCTCGACATTGGGAATGAGAGCTTTTAGTTCATTAGTCATTTCAGGAAACTTTTGGAGAAGTTTTTTAACTAACAGTTCGAAGGTTGGACAATGTCCATTTGTAGGCAAAGGAGATGCAACATTTGCATATGTTGTGCTTTTGCTCAACAATGCCTGATCAGACCTGCGTTTTTCAACTGTTTTCCTGGCTTCCAAAAAGGTAACATTCTCCTTAAACTTGATTGACAGGATTTCTTTCTCATCTTTCCAAACTGAACATTCTTTGGAATAGGTAGGATGAGAAGACTTGCAATTGACACAGAGAAGAGGGTTATAGCAAGTCCTTTGGTCATGGTTTTCCCCTTCAAAAGCACATTTGGGACAAACAGGTGTGCTTCTGCAGTTACTTTCATGATGGCCGTACCGCTGGCATTTATAACAGCGCAACGGATTAGGCACATAAACATCGACCTTGACCGATTGAAATCCAATTTTAACTGAAGTAGGGAGAGTTGGCGTAGAGAATGTTAAGATGTATGTATGTGTATCTCTACGAATGCCATTTCTGAGAACTGAAATTCTTTTCACATCAGACACAGCCTGGCTTTTTAGGTTTGACTTGATTTCCTCCAAAGAGTCACAGAAGCTTAATTCTTTGCAGCCAGTTTGAGATTATGAATTCATTCATTGTAATAGATTACTCTATTAATGAGATGGGCTTTTAACCTGTTCGGCATTTGCCCTTAGGGACTTTCACCCATGTGGCTTTTTTCCATGGAACTTTTGTCCTACGGAGCTGTTGTCCTGTAGGGCTTTTGTCCTACACCCCTTGTGGGTATGCTTTTTTAAAACTTTGAGTGTCAACAGGGAGGTCATGGAACTTTAAAATACTAGTACTTAATCAACATAAAGATTTTGAAACATTCGTTACGTTTCAAGCGCAAAAGACTTTTTAAAATGATGTTCTTGGTGATAAAATCAGCAAAAACATGCCATTCAACGATTTAAAAGCATTTGTAGCATTTACATTTAATAGAAAATTATTGGTAAGTGATTCGTGTAAAGGAAAATTGGTGTCAAGATTAAAATTTTAGGTAACGAATATTTTACAGTTTAAGTTTCATTTAATCAGTAAGTAAGCGAACATTTTCATTCTGCTCATTTATTTGATGTTTGTTCCTTCTTGGTGTAATTGTACATGTTGAGAATAATTTTTTCACAAAAATATACCAAGTTGGCAAAGAAAGTGAATAATCCTGGTGAAACCTCATTTGCACTAGGTATTTCCAAATCTTGAACCAAATATTCACTTGATAACTGTTATATGCGAGTTTTTAGAAATTGCTACAGTTGAGAAAGGGTCTTGTTTTCTGCTAAACCTGAGTACATGTAAATGTAATGTCTGACAGTTGTTCGAATACTTGCAGTTTTGCAGAAATGTTCGTTACTTTTTACCGTACAATCAAAACTTGTCAAGTATAAACATTGCCGCCAAGGTCTAGTAATAATATCTTGTATGTTTGGACAGTTTTTTCTGATAGGGAAAGTCTCCTTGGCAAATTCTTAATTTTACCATAATGAACAGCTTTCATTGAAATGTGTTATTTTCCAGTTCAAAATATAGAACGGTGTCACACAATACTGGTAAGCTTGTGACAGAAATTTAAAGTTGTTCACCTGATATGAGTACCGTTCAACACTAATATTGAAATCTGACATACTTTTCGTGTGCAAGCTTCATAATGAACAGTAAAGTTACAATAATGGACATTTTAAACAGTGTGTTTATTCAGAAGTCACAATCTGAACCAATACTATCGTTCCTTGATGACATTCATGTATTTTTCTCAATGACAAAAGGTTAAAGTTTGAAAATTTCACTATATTAAATCAACAATACAAAGTTAAATTTTCATCATTTTATACCCGTCAGTGAACCCTCTTATTGAGCATGAGTGAGAAATTTCTGATAGTCTAGATGAACATCTTGTTAACTGTCTAAACTTGAGGCTGAGCGGACGACACGTTCATTCGACTGACATTTTTTATCGATGTTTTGCTCAGAATTTACCTGTATACCTTCGACAGACCTCGAGGGGTAGCAGGCTACCTGTTTTCTATCCCGATATGATCCGATTTTTTCTTGCAAACTGAATGACACCACCTTTTTATATATGAACCACTGATTTGAATGTAAACAACGGTGTCATTGTGGCGCCGCATGAGCGGCGGCACTATATTTTTATTCGCTTTTGTAAAGTGCCTATGGAGGCAGCCATATTGAACTGGTTCCATGCTTTTAACATCCACCAATATCTACTGTACTTTGATTACCAGATCGGGGTCCATAATAACTTTTTTATTTATATGTGGGGATTTTTTTTTTTTTTTTTTTTTTTTTTTTTTTTTTTTTATATTGCACTTTCATTGTTAGATGGATAAAAACACGGATCGTAGACATATCAACATTTTCCTTTCGAAAAATAAAAAATGCATTTCGAATAATAACTCACGTGATCAAAAATTATCTGTCACAAATTTTCGAAGCCACCATTTTAAATATCTTACGCTGGAAAAGGTTAAGAGGCATTTTCAAGCTCTTTGACCCTAGAGCACCCTATGTGGTACTTGTGACCCCACTTATATTTTTGTTCTAGTATTGTATGGATTGTAGAAATATTGTTTTCCTTTCGCGATCGTGTTTTTAAGACCAGCTAACTGTAACTAGGTCAATGTTGCGGGTGACAGATGTTTCGGTAACAGACGAGTTCGGTAAATTGGACTTATAGAGTAAATCGATTGGATGTTTCGGTAACAAGGTAATTATATAGTGGTAATGCACCGTGACGTTTTTCACACCAAATAAAGTCTTGGTTCTGATTCGTTTCTCTTTTTTCTTCCACACACTTTAAGACATAATATTTTTGTTATGTTTCTACTGTCATGCTGTACGTAAAATGATACCCGAATCAAAGTTGAGGTAACGAATAACAACACCCAATCCTAAACTTGAAACACGTTGTATCTCCTTTTAAATCAATACTTTATGATCCTTTCAATGTGAAAATATTTTCTTACTGAAAGACTTCCAAACCAGCCATTAACCCTTAGAGCGTCTGTCATTACTGCTGTTGCCATTGCGGCCGGTGCAGATCGAGATCAGAGTACACCAAACACGGAGTTTGATCTTTGATCTTCATTTGTCATTTTTGCAAGACATTCTGAACAAGAAAACCTTGACACTGCTAAAAATAGGTTTTATATCTAGAATGAAAATGACCGTTGGGTTTATTCGACGCTCTTAGATTTAAAATTATGGATAGTTAAATTTAGTTCAGAAACACAGGTAATACAGGTAAAAATATTGTGGCAAAAGAAGAGAGTGAGCGCGAGAGATAGATAGTAGCAAATACTTTTTTTGACAAATACTTTTTTCAAACTGCACGAGCAGTGTGTGATCTAAACATGCCCAATCCCCATAACTTTTACATGCAGTCTGATCTGCGAGTTTCTTCTTGTTTATTGGTGTTTCAGGTTTTCATAAACCGGGGTTAATCTTTAAGATCTACGGGAAACTTCTTTATCTTGTTGGCAATGGGAGGTGTGAAAACAGGCTGTAAACGCGTCTATATACAATATACAGTACTCCCTTCGCTCTCAAATAGTACGCATATGATTTTTTTTATGCAGTGTTGTATTGATGAACGCACTTTAAAACCAGCAGACCAGATTTGAAAACTGTGTGGAAAATGGAGAGGAACAATACAGAACAGATATCTTTTAGATGGGCACAAATGTTCATGGTCAAAATCACAAGAAGTATGCACGAAAGCATTATTGTCAAGGCCTCTCTCTCTATCTCTCACTCCCTCTCTTCATTTGCCACAATGTTTCAAATGTATTATCTTTATTTCTGAATTCACGTTAATTATCCATAATTTTAACCCTTAGAGCATCGAAAAAAGTAAAGGCTATTTTCATTTTAGAAACAGAACAATATATATATTACAATATCTTAGAAAAGCTGGCAGCGTAAACGAACGATCGGACTCTGTTTTTTTTTTTTTTTTTTTTTTTTTTTGTTTTGCTTTGCAGTTTGATCTTTGTCTGAATCGGTCGCAAGGGCAACAAGAGTGAAAGGTGTTCTGAGGGTAAATGGCTGGTTTGGAAGTTGACCAATTTGTTTCCGGAAGAAATTATTTTTCACACAGAAAACGTTGACAAGAATAGCGTCATTTTTAATAAAACGTTTTTAAAAAACTTGAGGATTGGCTTAAAGTTGGAGTCTGTTATCTGTAGGACGATTAAGTAATACGGGTACAAGCTTAGGGCTGGGTTTTATCAGGGATCGTATATTATTCATTAAATGAATCAGCTATGGGTGAAAAACGAAAATAAGATATGGTGATCAAAATTTACTAATTTCAGGTATTTATTTATACAGCATGGAAAGAACAACAAATATATTTACGTCAGAAAACGAGTGAGAATTGCAAATTAAAAGAAAAAACGTTTGCACAAACAGAAGCCATGGGTGTGAAAAACGTCACGGCACTATATTACTGCCTTGTTACCGAAACATCCAATCAATTTACTCTATAAGTCCAATTTACCGAACTAGTCTGTTACCGAAACATCCGTAAATCAATGTTGGAGCGCCTAACATGACTGGTATCATACAACCCCTGTAGTCTATAAAGATATAAGGACTTCATTCAAGTCTTTATTATATCTATAATAAAGAGGGGTTGTATGATACCAGACATATGTGTTGGAGTGTCAGATTTAGCACAATCCGATAACAGACTTTTCTTTCGTTAATGTAAAATCTTCCTGTTCAAAATCAGACGATCGAGAGTTTTGATATTTCATGTGTAGTATCGCTACAATGACCTCTACCAAGTACTAGTATGTTCAAATGGTGGCCTTCGGGTCAAAAGTTGACATGTGCTCCCCTCCACCCAGATGTCACAAATCTGCGCATAGCCATATTTGTTGCACACTTTTCGAAATCTTCTATCAAATATCAGAAAGGCAACAGCTCTAACATTTCTATCTACCAATTGTGTCCAAATGATGTCCTGTGGACAAAGAAATGGCCCAGTCCATGGATAAGAAGTTTGCAAATAGCCTTCAATGATATGAAATTTAAAAATCTTGTCAAAAACCAGATGGCCCAGAGTTTAAATACAGTATCACCACTTGGACCTCTACGAAGATTGTGCAAGAGATGCGTATTAGGAAATAACCCAATGCATTGTGCCCTGTTACAGAAACAACTAGTTTGCGGCGCCATTGATGTTCAGCATCAATATTTTCTTGTATCTACTAATTTACAAACTGCGAAAACAAGGAAATGGGCATGTCTCTAAAGGAAAGATGATCGTTTTAACTGACAAATTCCTAATTAGAAATAAATAAATTTTCCTGATCAATAGACATCTGTTTACAGTGTTTTCCTTTGGTTAAGTCCTCTCGCCAACCAAACTCAGAATAACTCAGTCACGAAACAAGAAATCAACTTCGTTTGCATCATGAATAAATTTTCTGTTTAGGCAAACCCAGTGACCTGGGTCTCATAGAAATCGGCCGCTGACGTATCGAATGATGTTACTGATGACGTCGGCCATCAAAATCCTTGACTCACTATTGGCACGGTTTATTTTCGTTTAGGGGTGCAAATAGAGATATTAGAAATTTTTGTTCAGGTTAATTCGTTTTTCTCAAGTTTTTCAAGCAAAAGAAATCAATTTATCCGTATTAGTCTGATTCAGAGATGGAAATCTTAAATAGCACATAAGGAGATCTTGCATGATATCTATAATTATACAAAACACGATATTCAACTTGGAATCAAAGCATTGAAAGCACTGGTGGGGCATTTGTCAAGGGAGCCATAGTGTGGAATTAATAATTTGAAAAATAAATAAAAAAAAAAAAAAAAAAAAACACACACACACACACAATAATGTGGAACGAACAAGCCCGGACTAACAAGCCGAAGGGCGAACAAGCCCAGGAACGAACTGGTTTTCGGACGAACATGGTCAGGAGACATAGGCTGTGTGTATCATTGCGCCAATAGAAGGCCATAGCGAGTATAAATATTTTCAATAAAAAACGACGTATTTCCATGATCGATGCCCTAATCCGTTGTTAATTATGTATCTGAGTGCTATCGAAACACTTATTTGTCTTAGAAAAATTGAGTTTAATTGGGTTTACTTCCTTCGGTTTTGCACAAACTACGATACATGATTTTCAAAATACCGTATTGAACTCATAGTGGCATTGTCTTCGACAAATGCCACAAAAAAAAAAAAAAAAAAAAAGAATATAGAGCTAGACCCATTGCCTTCATCAAAATATGGCATGAAGTTTTTTTCGTCACATGATCCGATTTCGACCAATCAAAAAACGATTCGTGTAATGAGTGCAATTTACATTTACATGTATCTTATGCACGAACGAGTGGACATTTGAGTACGCGTTCTCAAAAGACTACTGTGAGAACTGAACAAAAGAAAACATGTATGCTATGAAACCGGGTATCTTAATCGTTTTTATTTCTCGACACTTTGTTTACCTGTACACACGTTACTCTTCTCTACATTTTATGTCAGCTACTTTGTCATTCTATCTCTTTACATATCTACAAATTGTAACAAAAGATTTTCATGCTTGAATACAATCATTTTGTATGATCTACGATAATTCCTAACGCCTTCCCGTTTAATCAAATTTTTACCAGACGGAAAATATTTTGGACTTATCCGTGTCGAAAGCATATGAACTATGCTATGTGAAATGGGGGCTTAATTCTTCTGCGAAAAGTCTCGATCCGGGTCAACCTGCGATGTCCATGCAGATTGACCTTGGCCAAAAAAAATCGCTATTGGTCCGTTTTCTGTATGTCCAGAGACCAGTCTACCTCATGATTAAGTTGGTTACTAAAAAAGATGCTATAAGGAATTAATAATTATGTGATGGCTTGATTGGTATCGTGCATCGCAGAGATACATCAATCCCCTTTTTGCCAGAACAGGGCCCATATATAGATGACAATTCGAATATGGTTTATCCCATTACCACACAATCCCGACTTTTAACGACCCTGAGGCAGAAGGCTTTTGAAAACAATGTGGGAAAAGGAGGAAATGCAGGTGACCAGCATTTTCTCCTTTTCCCACATTGTTTTCTACCCTATGATGGACAGATTGCATACTGTTACATCTAATTTGTTGTTTGCAACTGCTTTCATATTTTAACAAGCATAGTATTATGCTGTGTGTTAAAGTGTTAAATGACACCAGAACAGGGCCCATATATATAGATGACAAAGAAAATAAGGAAAAAATGTGGGTAACCCGCATTTTCTCCTTTTCTCACACGGTGTTTTTATCTCTAAGACAGACATACTCAATCCTTTGAGCCAAGTTTAATTGTCGTCTGCAAATGCTTTGAATTGAGACCAGTCCCCTCCAGCCACTGGCCCTTTTTTTTTTATTTATTTATTTATTTATTCATTTCATTTTATTTTTGTTTTGTTTTGTTTTGTTTTGTTTTTGTCGTCTGGTAAAAAAGTTAAGCAAGCGTTGAAATTGAGGAAGTGAATCACGAGGTTAAAAGTCATTTAGAATTTTGAAATCAGTAGGGAAAAAACTTCTGTATAAGGTGTACGTTCTAAAGCTTTATACAGGTGACTGGTTTTCATTGAAATTGCATGTTCACACAAACAGTGCAGTGTTTTTCAAGGCTTTTACACTCAAGACTTAAAGCTAACTAAACTAAACTACTCAAGGCTTATCATGAATCTAAATAATTTTGTATGTCTGTCCACTTTGTTTGTGTTATGTAGCAGTCAGTTTGCCCAAGAATATAGTTATATGGCCGGGAATGTTTCCATCGTCGGTGAGTTTTGTGTTTTTGTGTGTTTTCCTCTCTCTCTCTCTCTCTCTCTCTCTCTCTCTCCGTAAATTATCCTGTGTTAGTTTTGCCTTTTTACATGTTTTTTTTTTTTTTTTTTTCATTAATCCAGTTGAATAATAGCTTTTGTATTCAATTTGTGTGTTTCACCAGATGCATAAAAATGAAACTATCGTGCGCAACATACGAGGGTTGTCCCAGAAGTTCGTGGACTTTATTCATAACCGACTCGATTTTCACAAGCGAAAGCATTACATGGTTGAAAAAAAAATCACCGTTAAATCATCTTTTAAAAATGATAAAATATAGTAAAATATAGTAAAGAATGTAAACTTAAACAACACTTCAAACCAATGACATACCGCCACCCAGAGCACGCCTGATGACGTCATCAATGACATCATGTCCATGTCATATGTCAAAATCAAACCTTTTATATACAGTTTCTTCAAGTTGTTACACACTTTCTGTGTTGCGATATCCACTTGGCGAATGTGTCTTAATACCATTTACAGTCAAAAGTTGACACAATTCTTTGTGTTTCTGGAAGTAAATCTTCAGTATTGTTGGAACAAAGACCTCGTAGCTGAGATTGCACCTCAGGAAATACCCGGAAATCAATAAAGGCCAAATCGGGACACTAGGGCGAGTGCGTAAGTCTTTGTAGATCGAACACATCAATTTCGAGCAGATGCAATATGATATGAACTGATGCATTATCTTATTGTAAAATAAATTTGAACCATGCTATGACAAAAGGGAGCTTGATGCATCTCCGTAATGCACCGTACCAAGCAAGTCATCATACAGTCAGGGATGCATAAATTCCTTTATTTATAACAGTTGACTGAATCACGAGGTACACTGGTCCTTGGACATACAGAAAATTGATCAATAGCGAAAAGTTTCGGCCAAGGTCAGCCTGCGCGGACTGCGCAGGCTGACCTGGTCGATAGTTTTTGCAGATGCATTAAGTCCCTTTTTCACAGAGCATGGCTCATTTGTTAATGTCTTCGGCGTTAGTATCAGAGGTACATTTCACTAAATTGCGTAGATTTATGTTTTTTTTTTCGGCAATGAATATGCACACATACGATCAAAGCCGTGCTTTATTCAAAGGTATGAGTTGGCGTAAGTAGTAAAGGTGGGTAGCATAGGTACTGACCGTCGGCCAGTATCCATGCTACCCTCCCTGGGTACCCATACTGCCCGCCATGGCGGGTAGTATGGGTACTAGTACCCATACTGCCCTCCCGAGGCGGGCAATATGGGGACAATTTTGTGCAAAAGACCTGACTTTTGGCAAACTTTAACCCTTTACACCCTTAACCCTTTTTTCCCTTTTTGGACAAATTTTACCCTTTATTACACTGTTTTTCCCTTAACTTTTTAGCATTAGAGCAAAAGTCTTTTTTTTTACCCTTTTACAAATTTTATCCTTTATTTAACTGTTTTTCCTTAACTTTTATTTAACCCTTTATTTTACTTAACCCTTTTTGATCTGATCTTTCTCTCTATCAGGGCTAATCAGTACCCAGGTTGCCTACCCTCGTGTAGGCAAGCTGGAGACTGACGGAGAACGACTTTATTAGGCTGGAGTTGGATTGGTCTTAGTCTTTTTTGAAGAGCTGTTCTTTCTCTCTATCAGAGTTAATCAGTCCCTAGTTTGCCTGCCCTCGCGTAGGCAAGCTGGGGACTGACGGAGAACGACTAAAGTCGGGTTGGACTTAGTCTTTTTAGAGCTGTTGATCACTGATAAGCCAGGTATTGATTATCTCCCCTTTGAGCATGCGCAAAAGCTACTGGTGTTGAGCTGTTCACTGATTGGGTAATCATCGTGAACCGGAAGTCACGTGATCCGGTGATCTGTTCGCTGATTGACTGATCAACGGGAAACGGAAGTCACGTGATCCGGTGATCTGTTCGCTGATTGGGTGATCACGGGAACCGAAAGTCTATCTTCGCTAACCGGAAGTCTACTTTAGCATCCGGAAGTCTATCTTTGAGCTATTTCCTGGTTGGTTCTCTCTGTCTCTATCACATGATCTGCGAGAATCGAAAGTCTGTCTTCGGGATCCGAAGGTCTATCTTCGGCTATATGATCTGAGTGGGTTTTTTTCCAGTTTTTTCTGGGGATCAGTTCATCTAGACTTATTCGTCTGGACTTATTCGTCCGTAGTTTTGTTCGTCCAAAGATTTTTTTTAATCGAAAATTTTTTTCACTACAAGTTTTTTGTCTGTGAACTTTTTTTTTTTTTATCCGAAATCTTTTATCCGAAATTTTTTTGTCTGCAAGATTTCTTTAATCGAAATTTTTTCTATCAATAAATTTTTTTTGTTAGCAAGTTTTTTAATCATAAATTTTTTAAATCGAAAAAAAAATTTTCTCTCTGCAAGATTTTTTTTGAAGTACAACACATTTGCAAAACTGACAATTTGAGAAAGATAGCTCTTTCTAGGTTAATGGTTAGCCCTGAAAAGGGCTATTTTGTTTTTGGAGAATTTACTGTCTTATTTTTTTTATTTTTTATTTTTTATTTTTTTTTTATTTTTTTTTTTTTTGTGTTTTGCTGTAGTTTTCTCGTTTAATGACAGCTTTTCTTTGCGGTTTTTTTTTTTTTTTTTTTTTTGCGTCTTTGGGATCTTTGGAACCTTGAAGTCGTCGAAGTTATCAATGTTTTTTCCATATTTGCCCTGTCCCATCAATCCTGGGGTTGAGCAGTTGTTGCCAACTCGATTTACGGTAAAAAAGTCTTCTACTGATTTTCGTTTTATTGCTAATGTCTGCTTTTCCTTCGGTGGTTTCTCCTTCGACTCTTTTTCCTATGACTGTTGTTTTTTCTTTACAACAGTTACGATGGAATCTATTGTTCTATGAAGACTGGTTTTTTCAAAGTCAAACTCCACCGGAATCTTCACAGGAGCTGGTGCTTTGGATTGTCTTTGTCGACATATTTTCTCTATGTTTCTGTTCATTGTTTTCAGCTCCTCTAAAATCTGAGTCATTGTAGAATCTTGTTTTGATATCATTTGTCGCATCTCTTCTTCAAAGATGATGGTTGATCCTGTCGTTGGATTGATGAGTGTTGAAATTATGGCTGTCGATAGAATATCCCCATTGTTTTCATCAGTTATGTTGGCCGCTTCGATTGATGGTTTGATGACTGTTGAGTTTATGGTTGTCGCTAGAATATCTCCATAATTCTCAACCGTTGTGATGGACAGTATTGGTATGGAATCGTCTAAGATGAAATCAACAAAATCGAAATCTCCTGAGTTGAAATCCATTTTTCACCAACACTTGCTTATTCGGTCGACTCGAGAACCGAATAATTAATGTAATGAAAATATCATCGACTTTTATACACTTGGAGGCGGATTGACCTACTTAGGCTTAGAATTAAGAGCGCGGTCCTGGTCGAGAGCATGTAGATAGAAAATGACGGAAAAGTAACGTTATTTTCTACCTACTATTTTTTACAGAACTGTGTTTCATGTTAATATTTCAATAGTTATGACTCTCTGCATTGTTTTATGGATGCTCTCGCCCTCGTCCGCGCTCTTAATTCTAAACCTAAGTAGGTCAATCCCTGTGCAAAGCTATAAAAGAGACGGCGTTTTATCATTGTATTAACTCATTTCACGATGAAGTTGTCAAAAATCTTTTGCGGACTGTTTGGTGGAAAGAAAGACAAGGAAGAGAGGAAAAGGCAAAAAAGAAAGGCTCTTTGCGAATTTTTCGCAAGACGGGGATATAACTTCTATACCCGGAGGCGCGTGGTGGACATTTTACCAGATGGTAGTGAGTTCACACCGCTTGCCACCAGCATTCCATTGTTGATCTTAGATCTTCGTACGCCTGATGAATTGCCTTTGGTTCATCTTGTTTATTTCGTTGAGTAATTTCTGATACTGCCTCCAAAAAGTCCTCACGACAATCTTCAAATACCCATAGTATGAGACTTTCCCATGGGTCGAATTTTGACATGACGTCTTCGCTGTCTGATTCATTTGATTCCTCAGAAGGGTGTTGTTCGCTATCTGATTCATCTGCTTCCTCAGAAAGGGACTGTTCACTGTTTGATTCATCTATTTCCTCAGAAAGGCATTGATCCATATCTTCGGATTGTTCCATGTCAGAGTCTTGATCTTGAGAATGAACGTTTCTTTTATGACGCATCATATTATATCTACGTTTAAAGTTTTTATCGCATATATCACATGTGTACATGTAAAAGGTCTCTGCGAAAATGACGAGGTGGCACAGGAGTCAACATGGTATTAAACCCCTTCTCGACTTTAAGTCTAAGAGCTATAATCCTACATGTTTTCGCCCACGTCAGCCAGAAAATCATAGGTAGAAAATAACGTTACGTTTTCCAGTCATTTTTTTATCTACATGCTCTCGCTCAGGACCGCGGTCTTAAATCTGAGTCTAAGTAGGTCAATCCACCCCAAAACGTATAAAATCTGCAATATTTTCCTATACAATCGGATTCTTGAGCCATGAAATCCAGGAATGTGGCTGTGAGAAAGGGTTTTGGCACCCCACCCGTCTCTTATCATAGCGCAAAATATTTGCGTTATAAAAAATATTTCCATTACGAGCATTTTATCAGAAAGCATTATTTTGATGCAGAGAGATACTTAGACGATGCTCAACCCAGCCTGTTTTGCAGAGGATTTTCTATAGCATTTATTTATGATATAGTAAAATTTACTGTGGAACATGCCAATGATATCAGGCTGCAAGGTTGCAATAAGGTAATTTTCGAATGAAAATTCCCTTTTGCAATCGGTAAAGATGCAGAGGGAGAAGACGCATATGTTTGTAAAGTCGTCTCTTCTTTTGACGGTTACGAGTTGCCAGAAGTTCTCAACATTAAAGACTTCGCCCCGATTACCACAGCCTATCCTGTGTGATTACCGTTAAAAAGTCTTTCGAGACCGCTCTCTCCGTCGGGACTGAGGGTCTTTTTCAGGACCGACCATCACCTAGAAAGTTTTGTTTCTTCAAATTGTCAAGAAATCAAATTCTTCAGTTTAAGAGATCCACTCTAAGAGTTCTTTTTACTCTAAGAGTTCCACTCCAATGTGTCATAGACCACTATGGTTAACACTCCAAGAATTCTTTTTACTCTAAGAGTTGACTGACACAGTGAATTTTTCACAAAAAAAAAAGACTAAGTTCAACCTAACTCCAGCCTAATAAAGTCGTTTTCCGTCAGTCCCCAGGTTACCTACCCGAGGGTAGGTAGCCTGGGTACTCCAACCCAGCCCTGATAGAGATCAGTGATCAGCGAACAGCTAAAAAAAAAGACTAAGTCCGAACCATTTTTAATCCTATACGCTAATATAACGCTTTTGTACATAGATAAAAAGACTAAAACCAAACTATTTTTAAACCTTAACGCTAACATAACACTGTTGTAGATAGAGAAAAATGACGTCACACCTACGTCATTTTCTATCTGCATGACTTTATCCTTATCCGTGCTCTTCTATCTTTTTCTCAATTTTATCATTTTCTCTAAGAGTTATATTCATGGATATGCTTTCGCCCAGGATCGCGCTCTTAATTCTGAGTCTAAGTAGGTCAATCCTCCCACAAACATATAAAAGAGACGACGTTTTATCATTGTATTAACACACGATGAAGGTGTCACAATTCTTTTGCGGACTGTTTGGTGGAAAGAAAGACAAGGAGGAGAGAAAACGCCAGAAGACAAAGGCTCTTTGCCATTTCTTTGAGAGACGTGGATATAACTTTATACCCGCAAGCCGATAGTGAATTTCTATCCCAAACTTTGGATAATACCTGCCAACGATCCAATCTTCGGGAGTTTGAGCCAGTACCGACCACTGAGGTGGTGGCAGAGGAGGGTTAGGTTCCTCTATCCTTCACTGGTTTTGGAATTAAATTGACCTGCTGGTCAATTTAATTCCATTCCAGCGAATGGATAAAAACAGCCCTTTTCAGGGCTACCATTCCCTAAGAAAAGAGCTATCTTTCTCCAAATTGTCAAAAATAATCAATGTCATGATCTTAACCCAGATTTAAAACCCTGACCTTCCTCGTGTAGTGGATCTGGGGACAAGATCCAGCAAAAAAGAAAGATCAAGGCATATCATTTTCTCTAAGAGTTATATTCATGGATATGCTTTCACCCAGGGCCACGCTCTTAATTCTAAGCCTAAGTAGGTCAGTCTACCCTAAACGTATAAAATCGATAAAATTTTCCTATACATTAATCATTCAGTTTTCGAAAATGCCAGCGAGAAATCGAAATACTGAACAACAATCTACGTGGAGTGATCTCCATCTACAATTGATGATACAATGTGGGAGACAATACCGAAAAGTGTATGAACAGCTTGTTCTTATAAATAACAAGTTGGATGAGCTATACACTAATCGCTCGCGTCTCGACTCTCAGAGCGAGCAGGCAGATCGGTGAATCGCTCTTCAAAAAAGACTAAGACCAAAGAGTTACACTCTAAGAGTTACACTCCAAGAGTTGTCTGTTATAGTGATTTTTTACAAAAAGACTAAGTCCAATCCAACTTTAGTCTGAGGAGTCAAAGGAGTCGACTAAGGAGTCAAAGGAGACGACTAAGGAGTCAAAGGAGTCAAGTAAGGAGTCAAAGGAGTCGACTAAGGAGACAATGGAGTCGACTAAGGAGTCAAAGGAGTCGACTAAGGAGTCAAAGGAGTCGACTAAGGAGTCAAAGGAGTCGACTAAGGAGTCAAAGGAGTCAACTGAGGAGTCAAGGAGTGTCTTTTTTCTATCCCTTAAAGCGTTCTCAGGACGAAGATCAGTGCAGGGTACCGACTTCTGGTTCTCGTGACGTCATCAATACCTGACTTACGTTAGATCAAGGGCAAAGGGAGACAACCAATACCTGGCTTAAATCGGATCAAGGGCAAAGGTCGATAAACAATGCCTGGCTTAAATCAGATAAAAACAAAGGATCACGTGACTTCCGGTTCACGGTGATCACCCGAACAGTGAACAGCTCAACAACAATAGCATTTGCGCATGCTCAAAGGGGAGATAATCAATACCTGGCTTATCAGTGATCAACAGCTCCAAAAAGACTAAGTCCAACCCGACATTTACCTGAACCACTCTGTGGTGTCATACACCTCCAATTCAATTTTTGGCGGGAAAACGTCTCGACCAATCAAAACGCTTGTTTACATCAGCCGGAACTACTTTTAATCAATCAGCGGAACTACTTTCAAGCAAATTCATGCGCGCGGAAGCCAAATTACCGCCAAAATAATCTGCCAGTACCCATATTGCCCGCCTCGGGAGGGCAGTATGGGTACCCAGGGAGGGTAGCATGGGTACTGGCCGACGGTCAGTACCTATGCTACCCACCTTTACTACTGACGTAAAGTTATTCAAATATTTACTCAAATCGTACAGTTACTCATTTCAAAACTTGTTTGCAGAATTGATGCTTGTTTACCTAAAGTGCGTACGCAAATTCAGTGCGTACGCTGTTTAGTGAAAGGTACCCAGGTCTTTTGTTTTCGTAATCACCCATTGGCGTTCTTCGGTAGAATCAAATACAATAGTTACTCATATAAGGCACTTTTAATTTTTGATAATCTTGAGCATCATGAAAAAGATACAATCAAATTCCATTTATTATTTTATAAAAAAATATGTAAATTCAATTAATTTATACATTTACGTTCTTTCGTTCGTTCGTTCTTTCCTTCCTTCCTTCATTCTTTCCTACCGTCCTTCCTTCCTACCGTCCGTTCGCCCGTCCTCTACTCATTCAGTTGATAGGCTTTATAAAGAGTAAACTCTTTACCACACAATCCCGACTTTTAACGACCCTGAGAAAGAAGCCTGTGGAAAACATTGTTGGAAAAGGAGAAAATGCTGGTAACCAGCATTTTCTCCTTTTCCAACAATGTTTTTTAGCCTTCCCAACACAAATTTCAATTTTTGAGTTACATTTATATTGTCGTCTGTAAATGCTTTCAATTTGGACTTGCTTAAAGATTTGTCGTTTGGTAAAGAGTTAAGTGACGACCAGTTTTCATGGAAACAATAAAGTTTAAACTGCCTGCAGATAGTCTATTTCTTGCTTCCCTAAAACAGTCTACGAATAAATGAACATGTTCAGATTGTATAAAGTAACTAAGCAATTTTGTCAAAAGTCTCCTTATAAATTTTTTGTTCCTTCTCAAAAGTGAAATTATGGATAAAAAAGAAACATAGCTGTATAAAGGGAAAAGGCCATTCACAGTTAGATATAAACAGTCTGAACACGCTAAGATAGCTGTTTATTCTTAGTGATACAGTAAAAAAATAAAACCGTTGAATGGAATCATAGCAATTAAAATGGATTTAATGGTGTGAAATACAGTACAGGTTACAACTTCAAAGTCTTTGCCTCTGTTGTGTGGCGCAACTGCCTTGAAAGGAATGTCGATTTTTTTTTCTTACATTCCTTGTTTCACTCAGCACACATAGCTATATCGAGGAAAAAAAACTTGATTTATAAATAGATTGTAAAAAAGAAAGGTCCTTTTAAAACAGGATCGATTACGGCCTTACAGTAATGGCTTATGGGATAAATACATAAGGAAAAACATTAAATAGCCAATTATTCCAAGAAAAAGATTATCATTTCCTTTGATATAGAGAATACGCACATATGGTCTAGATTACCTGCCCCTACCACTACGTTATCGGGCCAGGCAAAGCGCAATAATGGTAGCCTCCAAGGCGCACCACTACTTGCTTCTCCGTTTTCCCCAATTTTATGTGATCCAGTTTGATCAGTTAATAAAATGAGGTTTAAACTATGTACAAACAATACATTACCGTATCTAAAACGTGCTGTTGGATTATGGTTTAAATATAAATTCGACTAGGAATCATTTTAAAAGTAGCCCTGTTTTCGGACGTTATATAGGTCCATTGACATTTCGGATACTTAAAGCATTTCTGATATGTTTTTTACTCGCTGAATAAGAACTACACGTAGAAAAACTCACTGCTGTGACTTTATTGGAAGCGATCTGTTTTGAATTCAGCCTACGATCCGATTTGATCGTGTGAAATAACGATATCCCGTCTCCTCGCATTTTACCAACGGGGGCCGCCATTATTGCGCTTTGCTTGACGTACTCTTGTAGTACAGCGGGGTACCAGACTAACGTACATAGTGTTGTCGTATATCAAAAATATCTAACGAGGTTGGGAGAATTGATAATTGTCGAGTCTTGGCGAGACAATTATCAATTCTCACAACCGAGAACGTCTTTAAACGTCTGATTTGTACTCATCGTGAAAAAGATGTAATGAAACTGTGGCTGACAAATACAAGTTGAAAATTCATTTCTATCGGATCTCCCATTTTAAAATTGCATTACCCACATACATAGTACTTTATCGTTTTATCGTAGTAATTAAACGTCCGAAAATTGCGATTGAGATGAGATCGGTTTGGATTATTCTATTTGAGAAGACGGGGTAAACAAGCATTCAAATGACGTCACGGGCAGTAATTACGTAAGCAAATCATCGGAAAGTAGAGCGCGTGCTATGACATCGTTCTTTTTTTCGCGGGCTTTCTGTAGTAATCGTTACTATTTTTGGAATACATTTCATTCATAAATGGTAATAGGGGGACGGAGTCACTGGAAATCTTTGTTCTATAAATATCCGTGGTATGTAAAAAATCTATAAATATCCGTGGTGTATCAAAAAAATATATATATATCGCATGGATGTTATTGCATGGATATCCGGAAGGGGCGGAGTCAGTGGAATTGACTGTTCTATAAATATCCGTGGTATATCAAAAATCTATAAATATCCGTGGTATATCAAAAAAAAAATTTCGCATGGGTGTTATTGCATGGATATCCGGTTAGTTGAAAGATAAAAAAATCTATAAATATCCGTGGTATATAAATGGGGAATATTACAATAGTCTGCATTGCTGCGTGGTCGGATCATGTCGAGTGGCATGTGTATAGAGATGCGTATCGGATGAGACCGAAGGTCGAATCCGATGCGCATCTCTTTACACACGCCACGAGACACGATCTGCCCACGCAGAAATGCAGACTATTGTAATATTCCTTTTTTATATACCTCACCACTACAACTGTAAAGACACATCATAAAATCGATACGAATTACCAGAACTACATTTTATTGTAGATATATGTACAATATTTATGAATGACGGATGAATAAGTCTGCAGAGATCAGGATGCATTTAAAAAAGGCGGCTGCTGTCCGAGCCGCTACAAGAAAATAAACGAGAAATGTGGCTTAAAAATTATTTATTAAGCAATGAAAATGTAGTCAGTGGTTGTTATTCACTGTCATTGTCAAGAACAGTACATTTTTTTCCGTCTCAATGCAGGATTCGAGTCAATCTTGTAATTATTAATCGCGATGCCGAAATCATGAGTGTATTGTACAGTAGCATTTGGAAATACCATTTCGAAACAACACATGTTTACGTAATATGCATTGATCAATATCGGACAAAAAATCAAGTTCTACATAAAAATGATTTTTGAAACAAGTAGATGACAAACAACAGTCGAAGTATTTATAAATACACTGATAAATGGGGTTTTCGTGCTTTGCCATACTAGCCGTATTGCATGGATATCCGGTTAGTTCAAAGATAAAATGAGGATATCTATCATTCATATCCATGATCTATCATTTCCATTTGCTTAAGGCGTGAATAAGCACCGCAGGGTATGATTAACCCTTAGGCTGGTAAGCGCAACTCAATGACCCTTTTCACAGAACGTTCAGTCTGATCCTGAATCTACACTGTCCTATAAGGAGATATCTGTCTTCCAAAAATACCTTTGAAATAGGAAAATTCGGGCTTATACTATCGGTTTGAAAGCTTCATTTCTTTTATTTAGCATGATAAGGGTTAACGGTAGCAACCCTTGGTATTTGTTTCATAAATGACTCCGTGAGTAGACCTGCAAAATGCCCGCAGAATAGATAAGTCCACAGTTGTACCGGTCGTAAATTATAATGAACCATGCTCTTACAGAATGGGGTTCAATGCTTCTCCGTAATGCATGAAACCTGGTAAGTCATCACATAATTGGGGATCCATAAAATCCATTTTGTCTAAAAGCCGACTGTATCTTAACGTAGCCTGGTCCTTTGACATACAGGAAATTGACAATAGCGGAAAAAATTTCGATCCTGGACTGCGCAGGCTGACCTAGGTCGATACTGGTTCGATAATTTTGCAGATGCATTAAGCCCCCATTTTCACAGAGCATGGCTCACAGGTATTCATTCGAGACTAATATTAAGATGTAAAGAAAAAGTTAGCTTAAACTGCTATGCTTTTTTAGAAGGTGATGACCTTTCAGGTCTCACTTTCTTATGTCAACCGTGAGACTGAAACCCCACGATGACGAATCACTCCTCTGTTTCAAGAAAAATAGGTCCTTACAGATCAATGAACATACCTTTCTGTGACATTTGATATGTAAAAAAAAGCATGCGGACTGAAAAACTGTGCAAGCCAATAGCACAAACAATGAACTTCAGAGTTAAATGTCATAGAATTAGCTCTGGATTTGAAACTGACCTCGTTTCACATCTTTGACATGACTTAATTTATAATCGAGATCGCGGATGAAAAGTAAGAGAAACACCCCAAGGGACCCCAAACCACTATGAAATACCCAAAACCACTCGAAAAACACCCCAAACCACTATCATTACACCAAAACCGCATGCAAAACTATAAGGTACACGATTTTATGGGAAAAAGTCATGGAGTAATGCTATCAATCCTAGAAAGAAAAAATGTTGCCAATCGTCAGATGGATGAATTTTTAATGAAATGGTCCACAGATAAAACCTATTTGCTGGCAAATTTCCACCATCACCTTCGATTAGTACTTTCAGTACTTTGATTATATAGATCGACATGCTTTTGAAGACAAAAGTGTATAAGTTTTCTGACAGAAAGGGTCTTTCACTTTCCTTACATATACGTGCACATTATTTTGACTGGACAGGCTATCCTTTCAAATTTAAACATTGTTCTTCTCTCTCTCTCTCTTTTTTTTTTTTTTTTTTTTTTTTTTTTTAGCTGACCTAAATATTGAAAAACAGAAAACAGATATTTGAACTAAAAGAAAAAAAAATATCCAGATATAGTTATATTCTTTGAACCAAGCTAAAGAACGCTTGTGAATACACAGTATCGCTCTTTGTGTTTAAATGACTAGATTACCAATATGACCTCAGAGAATAAAAGAAAGTTTCTACGATTCGAAATGGGACACGAGTTCTGGTTACGCTAAAACTGCGTCAGGTAAAAATTGTAACAATGCAGGAGAGATGCGACGATAATCGCTATTTTCCACGCATATCCCAAAAACTAACGCCTGGGTAATTCTAGCGATGACAACAAGGAAAATGGCTCCCTTGTCTTCCTTCAATATCATGTCTGTTTTAACCCCCATTTTCACGCTTTCTCTCTACAAAACAACAAGATTTTAGACCTGTCCAAATTGAAATCAATTGAAGACACTGAATTAAAGGTGGCCCAAGTAATGACTTCAAGTTTTGACAGACTAGAATACATGGTGGGGAAAGGAGAAAATGCTGTTTACCAGCATTTTCTCCTTTTCCTACAATGTTTTGAAAAGGCTTCTTCCTCAGGGTATTTAAACCTGGGATTTCGTGGTAACGGGTTAAGGCCTCGAATAAACCCGGCAGACATTTTCAGTCTAGAGTAATACCCAGATAATTCGGATTCTATTTTTTCTCCTGTTTATGATGTTTCAGCAGAACGCACAGAGTGGATCAAAGATCAGATGGCACATTTTGTGCAGTCTTGTTTTGATCTACACTTGACACAAAGGCAGTTATAGTCGTGAAAAGCTCTCTAGGGATTTAGGTACAATTTTCAGTAAAGGTTTATTTTTATGCACATAAGTATACTGAATTATCTACAACCGATTTCACCAAAAAACTCAGGTCCGTTAATTCATTCAAATCTGAAAGCAAACTTATTTTTCGACTTTGGTTGAATGTGTTATTCTAGACGCATTTCACAGACATAAATAGACTTATGTAACATTCTCAAGACACAACGTTTCAGACCCAACTCAGCAAAATAATTGACTTAATTCTGTTAATTGACTAAAGTCCATTTATTTTACTTTGTTGAGTATGAAACGTAGTGTCAACTCGGGATTTTAGAACGCTACTACAGTCTGTATATGTTACTAAAATTTGCCTAAAATAACAAACTCAACTTAAGTGAGAACCTGGGACCACTAGTAGACTTGAGTAGTAAATGAGACTTGAGTTTTTTCGTGAAACCGGGCCCTGATCTTTTGTCTTTGGAAATAGTCCATTACCCTCCAAATATCCAATTTCGACATTGTCGAGTGCTTTTGACTTAGATTGCTGCGATAGCTCACTTATGTATAGTATTAATTTCAAAGCCATTTTCTTTGTTTGTCTCATCAATGTGCAAAGTGAAGGTCTTAAACAGGCATGTGACAAGCATCATGCAATATCTTCAATTTTACGACCAGACAGTAACGTTAACTACAACTGAAAAAAACAGAGTCAGGCATATTTCAAATTCTAATGTTAGTTATCTTTGCAACCTCGCAACCGCTATTACGTACAGATAATTTTTGGCATGAAACTACAACAATGACAGTTAAAACTGACGGCAAATATGTAAAAACGTCACTCTTTCGCCTTACGTAACAATCCCGGTTTTGGAGGACTTTTGAAGTCTTTTGAAAACATTGTGGGATAGGGAAAAATGCTTGTAACCAGAATTTCCCCCTTTTCCTATGATATTTTCTGCTGGTAAAGAAAAAAATCCCATTTGGGCCACATTGTGTCGTCTGCTAACACATTCAATTTGAACAAGTCTAAAATGTTGTCCATTATTAAAGTGTTAATCGTTGTTTTATTCAGCGTTTGTCGTTTAGTAAAAAGTTAGGCGTAGTTTTATTCAGCGTTTGACGTTTAGGAAAGAGTTAAACGTTGTTATATTCAGCGTTTGACGTTTAGTAAAGAGTTTAAGTGTTGTTTTATTCGGGGATTGGTGTTTATTTAAGAGCTAGGCGTATTTTTATTCAGCGTTTGACGTTTAGTAAAGAGTTAAGCGTTGTTTTATTCAGCGTTTGAGGTTTTGTGAAGAGGTAAGTTGAGGTTGTTTTATTCAGCGTTTGAGGTTTTGTGAAGAAGTAAGGTCGTTTTATTCAGCGGTCGTCGTTTATTAAAGAGTTAAGCGTTGTTTATTCAGCGTTTGACGTTTAGTGAAGAGCTGAGTGTTGTTTTATTGTCGTTTAGTGAAGAGTTGAGCGTTGTTTTATTCAGCGTTTGACGTTTAGTAAGGAGTCCAGCGTTCTTTTCTTCAGTGTTTGACGTTTAGTGAAGACGTAAGCGTTATTTTATTCAGAGTTCGTCGTTTAGTAAAGATTTAAGCGCTGTTTTATTCAGCGTTTGTCGTTTAATAAAGAGTTAAGCGTTCTTTTCTTCAGCGCTTGACGTTTAGTAAAGAGTTAAGTGTTGTTTTATTCAGTGTTTGTTGTTTAGTAAAGGGTCAACAATTGTTTTAGGGGGTCACCTAAAAGGACACAGAGATTGGCAGATTGACACAGGTTACCTCTTAAAACAGGCTCAGATGCAATGTATTTTGAATCTCTTTAAAAGGACCTATTAAGATTTTCAAAGACCATTCGTACTGTTTGAGCCACACCCTATAATATCGTCTACAAATGCTTTCTATCTGGTCGTCTAAACCTTTTTTTCAACTGGTAAAGGGTAACTTTAGGTACTGGCTCTCTTAAGATATGCACTTTTTATATCTATCTATCTATGTCTGAACTGGTTTCCGTTGTATATCTACATTATACTTATGTCGTATACTTGATTCGCTGAAACCCCCAGCTGGGCGGGGGGATAGAAATAGCCCAGCTGTCGCACTACAGAAGGGGTAAGACCCCCCCACTGTGCCTGCCTGTTTGCCGTGGGCTGCAACTCGTGTCGCTTGATGACGGGATCCTGGCGGTTGAGTGGATCAGAGCATGGTTTCTTTGACGCTCTTTTTCACAACACACCACTTTGGCCTTGGGTTGAGTTAAACGAGAGGTCGGGAAGGCTCGTCCTGATCAACCGGCTGGTCATGCCAAGCCCTAGGACATTTCCATATGCACATCATCATCTATCATCGTTTCAACCACGATTACACATTCTCTAACGTCCTTCTCTTTCATTGCTGGAGAAGACGTCTTGTATCCTTCTCTCTGCTAGTCCTAGAAGGCGGTGGCTCATGGGCCAATCGGGTGAAAGATATATGTCTTTGGTTGACATTTGTGGTGTCCAAATGTTTGTCTGATCTGGTAGGACATTCTGCTGGAATACACTTGCTCAATCAGACCCTTTCGCCTGAGTATATCACCAATGTATCCCTGTCATGATCTGTGATGGAATTCCCCAGGTCGTGTCCCCTTGTTGGGCTCCGAGGCGGGTGGGGAGCATTGGTGATGAAAGTATTATCAACATTATGGCAACCCAAAAAAAAGCCAAGCGAACTCTTCCAGACAGTGACTCAGACACTGATATACCAACACCATTATCCTCAAGTTCAAATGCCCACTTTCCTCGATTTTTAGTTATTGAATCTCAAGACACTGCTAAACCTGTAACTAGACTCTCTCCTTTTGTAATAGAAAAAGAACTATCTAAATACCTAGGCACACCCAAATCAGTTAAAAAACTCAAAAACAACACACTTTTAGTTGAATGCTATACTAAACAGCAAACCCTGAACCTCCTGCAGCATAACACATTTTTTGATATTGCTGTCAGGATTTATCCTCACAAAACCTTAAATACCTGCAAAGGAGTTATCCGATGCAGAGGTCTGTCATTCTGCTCTTCCGTAGATGAAATCAAGTGGAATCTGTCTTCTCAGTCTGTCTCCGATGTTAAAAGGATCCGAGTGTTTAGAAATGGCATTCAACGAGACACACACACATATATTCTTACCTTCTCTTCTCCTAACTTGCCATCTTCAATCAAAATAGGCTTTGAATCTGTCAAGGTTGAAGTCTATGTACCAAATCCCTTGAGATGCTTCAAATGTCAGAGATATGGTCATCATGAATCAAGATGCAACAGTACTCCTGTTTGCCCAAAATGCTCCTTTGAAGGATCTGACCATGACAGTACAAAGTGTGACAACCCTGTGTCATGCTTCCACTGTAAAGCCCCTCATCCAACATATTCAAAGGATTGTGCTACATGGAAAGATGAGAAAGAAATTTTGAACCTGAAGTATAAAGAAAATATCAGTTTTCCTGAGGCCAGAAAAATAATTAATCAACGGAGGAAGGATCGAGTACAACTTACAAGTAATACAAGCTATGCAAATATCACATCCACCCAGCAGAAAAAATGTTCAAACTGTGATCTCCTGGCCACATTGTTTTTGAATAAGTTCCCGGAGATGGCTGATGAAATCAAAGCTTCAACCTCTAAAAAGCCTGTAACACAAACTGATCCTATACCCACAACACAACCCCCATCTAAACCACAATCTACTTCTTTGGCCAACCCTAAAAGAACAACGCCTTCATCAAAACCACAAAAGGAATCTTCTCAGTTGCCGAAAACAGCTGATACTACATCTCGTAAATCTTCAGTGTCATCTGAACCTACATCTCAAACACCCTTATTGCCTAAACCCTCCACATCATCCTCAAAACGACCTTCTGATGAGCAGATCTTACCTTCTTCTGAAAAGAAATCAGAACTAACAACCCACCCAAAGGGTAACAAGAAAACTCAGAAGAAAAGGAGGAACAAACCTGATCAGCAATGTTTTGAAGAAAGTCAGCCTTCAGATCAGAGCCCAGCAGAGGTATCTTACATTCTAAACCATAAAGCAGATTCTTCTTCTGTGGACACCTCCAAAAAATTTGAGACTTTGGAGGACATGGATGCTGAGGAGATACTAGAAGGTGATGTCTCTGACAGTGAACAACCAAGTGTCTGGGGGCCACCTAAAGATGCTTGGAACAAAAACACCAGTAGTTGGTCTTCCTCATTACCGGAGACCAAAGTGATCAAGTCATGATAAATCTAAATAATGCATCACATACCCACTCTTATATTTGTTTTATACCTATTGTTTATGAATACAATTATCCAATGGAATTGTCGAGGCCTGAAGTCTAACTATGAAGAAATATCCCTTCTTATCAACGATCACAAGCCTGTAGCCCTTTGCTTGCAGGAAACTTTCCTAAAAGAATCAGATAAAGTCAGTTTCAAACATCACTCTGTCTATAGTAAAATATATACAGAGGGTGACAGAGCCCAAGGTGGAGTTTCTTTAGTTGTTAACAATACTGTCCCACACAAGAAAGTCCAACTCAACTCAAACCTCCAAGCTGTTGCTGTAAGACTCTCTCTACACACTTCTCTAACAGTTTGCTCTCTTTACCTTCCACCGAGTAAACCAATTAATGAAAACGAGATCAATGATCTTATTTCTCAGTTACCTTCTCCTTTCATTCTATGTGGTGATTTCAATGGTCACAGTGTTATGTGGGGCTGTGACACTACAAATCAAAGGGGACTTCAAATAGAGAATATCATGTCTAATAACTCTTTATCCCTCATGAATGACAACTCCAAAACATACTTACATCCTGCGACAGGATCTTATTCATCTCTTGACCTGACCATATGTAGCCCTGTCATACTTCCAGACTTTACTTGGAAAGTTAACAACGACTTGTGTGGAAGTGACCATTTCCCAATCATTATCTCTTCCTGTATACCATCAGGATCTGAACGTCCTCGGAAATGGAAACTCAATAAAGCTAATTGGGACAAATTCCAGATACTATGTGAACAGTCCATCACACATGAGAAATTTGTTACTTGTGATGAACCTATCAAACTCTTCACTACACTATTACTTAAAGCAGCTCAAAGTTCTGTTCCACAGACCTCGACAAGTCCAAAACGTCCTGAAAAGCCTTGGTTCGATGATGACTGTAAACAGGCTGTCAAGGACAGGAAAAAAACACTCAGAATGTTTAACCTCAGGCCTTGCCCTGAGAACCTCAATTTATACCGTATTTCCAGAGCAAAAGCACGACGCACCATCAAAAACAGTAAACGAAAGTCCTGGAAGCAGTATGTCTCCAGACTTAACAGCAGAACATCAACAAGGAAAGTATGGAAAATGATAAAAAAGATCAAAGGACAAGGCCATCCTCCTATAAATCATCTCACTCAAGATGACAAAGACCTTGAAACTGCAGAAGACATTGCTGATGCACTGGCTAATACTTTTGCCAAGAAATCCTCTTCAGAAAATTACTCTGCAAAGTTTCAAAGGAATAAGACTAAAGAGGAAAAGAAAAAACTGGATTTCAAATCATCCAGTTTAGAGGACTACAACAAATTATTTACTTTGAAGGAACTTAAATCAGCTCTGAACAAAGCTCACGACTCTTCTCCAGGACAAAACAAAGTCCATTATCAGTTTTTAAAACACTTACCTTTTACCTCTCTTTCTGTTTTATTAGATCTTTTTAATGCAATTTGGCAATCTGGTGATTTACCAGTGTCATGGAGAGAAGCACTTGTTATCCCTATCCCAAAACCTGGAAAAGATACCAGTGACCCCAACAACTATCGTCCCATAGCCCTTACAAGTTGTATGTGTAAAACTCTTGAACGAATGGTCAATGACCGTCTTGTTTGGTTTCTAGAATCCAATAACCTTATTGTTGATGTACAGAGTGGATTCCGCCGCCAACGCAGCACAATGGACCATTTAGTCCGGTTTGAAACTTTCATTAGGGAAGGTTTTATTAACAAACGACATGTTGTTTCTGTCTTTTTTGACCTTGAAAGTGCGTATGACACAACCTGGAAATACGGTATACTTAAAGATTTACATGACTTTGGTCTCAGAGGTCGGTTACCTCTTTTTATCGCTGACTTCTTAGATAAAAGTTTTTTTAGAGTCAGAGTTGGTAACACCCTTTCAGGTGCACAGGAACAGGAGATGGGTGTGCCACAAGGATGTATATTATCTGTCACACTGTTTAGTGTGAAGATCAATAGCATTGTTAAAGCCATAAACCCAGGCGTAGAATGCGCTTTATATGTTGATGACTTTGTAATCTGTTTTAGATCTCGTAACATGAACATCATCGAAAGGCAACTTCAACAATGTCTTAATAAACTTCAAACCTGGTCTGATGAAAATGGTTTTAAGTTCTCAAGGTCAAAAACAAAGTGCATGCACTTTTCCCAGCTACGAGGACTTCACCAGGACCCAGAACTTTTCTTAGAAAAAACTAAACTTGAAGTTGTGTCTGAGTTCAAATTTCTTGGTGTTATCTTTGACAAGAAACTTACCTTTTTACCGCACATCCTAGCCCTTAAAAAGAGGTGTAAGAAGGCTCTTAACCTTCTTAAAGTTGTAGCCCATTCAGACTGGGGAGCAGATAGAAAAGTACTTTTACGCCTTTATCGCTCCCTTATCCGTTCTAAACTAGATTATGGCTCCATTGTGTATGGTTCAGCCCGAAAATCTTGCCTAAAACTACTAGACTCTATCCATCATGAAGGTCTACGCCTGGTACTTGGAGCTTTTCGAACCTCTCCTGTAACCAGTCTCTATGTTGAGGCAAATGAACCTTCTCTTTACCTCAGAAGACGAAAACTTGCTCTTCAGTTTCTTTTGAAACTGAAATCAAAGCCTTTTAATCCAACACACAAAGTTGTTTTTAATCCTCAATTCAAAAGGCTCTTTGACAGAAAACCAACTGCCATACCCTCATTTGGTATTCGCATGGAAGCAGAAGTAGCGAACCTAAACATTGACACAAGCTGTATTGCTCAGTACAGACTCCCTGAAATCCCACCATGGATACAGAGAACTGCAGAGTTTCGCTTTGACCTTGCTTCTAACAAGAAATCTGAAACAGACAGAAATATTTTTAAGACAAGATATGGTGAAATTAAAGAACATTATTTTTCATTTAAGCCGATCTATACAGATGGGTCAAAACATGGTAATGCTGTTGCAGCAGCTGCTGTTTATGGAGAACGTATAAAGAAATGCAGACTTCCAAACAATGCTTCCATTTTTTCGGCTGAAGTGAAGGCCATTGATCTTGCCCTTGACCATGTGGAGAATTCTCATTCCTCCAGATTCATTATTTTCTCAGATTCTTTATCTACCTTACAAGCCCTCTATAATCAAAAGTTTGAAAATCCTCTGATCTGCAAAGTTTTGGAAAGGATCTCTCGCATCCTTTCCTCTAACAGATTAGTCTTCTGTTGGCTTCCAGGCCATATGGGCATAAGAGGTAATGAAAAAGCTGATGAAAGTGCAAAGTTTGCTCTGAACCTGCCAATTTCTGATGTTAAAGTTCCTCATACAGATTTTAAAGCATCCATTTTACCTTTCATACAATCTCTTTGGCAGTCCCAATGGGATGCTGATCATCTCAGCAAACTTCATTCTGTTAAACCAATCCTTGGTGAGTGGTACCCCTCTTACAGGTCTGTTCATCGAGAAGAGGTGATAATTACAAGGCTTCGAATTGGGCACTCTCGACTAACACACTCATGGCTTTTAACCAGAGAAGAAGCACCTGAATGTATTCAATGTAATGAACATCTTACCATTAAGCATATTCTTTTAGATTGCATCGACTTTCAGCCAATGCGTGAGAAATACTACAATGTTGACAGTATGCACAACCTCTTTGAAACAGTCAACATTGATTCAATTATCACCTTCATCAAAGAGATTGGTCTATACAACAAGCTGTGATATTTTCTTAATTACCTTTTAACCTGTTGTGTAAACCCATATTTCTACTGCGCAATCCTTTTTTATCTTCAATTACGTCTCCTTAATGATTAGCTCTCTTTGGGGCATCTTGTCTCATTGGAGACAGGACCTCTTTAATGGGAGTGTTTTGACCCCATTGGAGGCTCCACACTTCCTTAATTTTAAACTCTCATTTCCTTGAAACGACTATTCACAGTCTTAACCTTTCATTTCAAACTTTTGAGTAGGCAGGGAATGCCCAGCCACTCAATATTTTATGCACTTTAAAAGTTACACTTAATCCCTATTCATCTAAAGACCTTTTGACTATCAATTTAACATTTTTGTTTAGATCTTTTTATCACAGTCTTAACTTCATCATTTAAAACTTTTTGAGTTGATAGGGATTGCCCTGTCACTCAATAATATCTTTTATACCTATCAAAATCACTCATAATCCTTCCTAACTCAAGCTTTTTATTGTCATCATTATGTTCAAATCTTTTTACCTCAAAATTCCTGTTTTAACTATCTTTTAATACAGACATGCGCGCTAAATGACCAAAGCTGTCGATGCGCCATAAAACAACATTCATTCATTCATTCATTCATTGATTCGCTGAATCAGGGGAGGTAACCAATAAACCAATCTACCTTTAATACTACTAGGACTGTATGAAGGTAACATTGCTGATAACGGTAGGTGCGGAAAGATTGACGTCCCATCTATAATGGCAATGGAAGCAACAAGATGGACCATCGACTTGGTCAACCAAGCTAAAATATTTCCATTTACTGTGGGTAAGTTACAAGTGTTCAAATAATTAACTTTTAGCCATCTATCACACGACAAAATGTAGCCTTGTCTAAATTGACAGGATTTGCAGATGCCAGTTTAAATGTTGTTTTTATATTGGAATTTGTCTATATTAGGATAGAAAACATTGTGGGGAAAGGAGAAAATGCTGACGACCAGCATTTTGTCCTGTTCCAACAATGTTTTCAAAAGGCCTTTTCTCCAGTGTCGTTAGAAGTCGGGATTGTATGGTAAAAGGTGAACTAGACTACAAATTGTTTGGCTTGACCAAAATGAAAACATTATATTATGCAGAAGACAAATGAAATACGGTTCAAATGATTGGGGTATCCTTGTAAGGATTGAAAACGTTGTAGAGAATGTTGAAAATGCTGGATACAACATAACGGAACACCAGAATGACCCCCCCAAAAATATACCCAGTGTACCACTACATGGTGTCTGTATTTTTTAGACCTTTACCACACAACACAGTTTTAGACCTGCACATACTGAAAGCATTTAAAGGCAATAAGGTCAACATGGCTGAAATGATGGGACCTGTCTTCGATAGGGTGAGGAAAAATGTGGGAAAAGGAGAAAATGCTGGTTACCAGCATTTTCTCAAAATGCGGGTCAGCAGCATTTTCTCAATTTCCCGCATTGTTTTTAGAAGCTGTTTACTTCAGGGTCGTTTAAACTCTGGATTGTGTTGTAAAGGGTTAATTATATAGTCCAAATGGATAACTCTGCCCCAAAATTACCCTACTGTCGTTTCTTCGAGGTTCGGGTAATGTCAGTTGCATTAAGTTTGAGTATTCATTATTTCTTTTTAAAGGTTAGCTCTTCCATGTACCAAACGTTTTCAAATTATCGATGTAGATATATGTATATACGAATATACAGTTGAATAAAAGTCTTTATTTCATGCTTTCCGGTAGTTTATCAACAATAATGGTGGATTATGGTTTGATATTTCATGGTTACGACCAGTGAAAATACCTATTTCATATTTTCTAACTCTTCAATTGAAGGCGGAAACGGTAGTTCCCGCGCACTAGTTACCAGGGTAAACGGCGCGCGCCATTCAAATAGAGGGACATATGACGTAATTTACGCCATATTTCTCGCGTTTTACGTAATATTGTAATGCGTAGTTGTGTGAGGGAGGTACGCCACGGGGAATTACCGAAAACAACTGTACTGGATTTTGATGAAGTCCGAACAAAAAGGGGGTTACGAGCATGAAATAAATAGAACTTTTTTTTTTTTTTTTTTTTTCGTTAAAGATCGAAACTTATTTCATCTCATGCACATCATCGGTTATATTTTTTTGAAAATATAACCGATGATGTGCACTCGATGAAATATATTTCGATCTTTCACGGAAAAAAAAAATATCCTCTATGTCTTTTTTTAAATAATCACAAAGGCCGTCATTTCATGAAAAGTCGGTATCTTGGAAACAACACCATATCTGTTTTTCCTTCGTTATCAAACCTAGATAGTAACTTGTAAATATGAATGTTTTCTATTACAGCATATACTTAGTATATCCATTTTTTTAATTTTTACTTTGAAAATATCTCTTCTACTAAACAATCAATCCATCGTGGATAATGTGTAGATCCTATTTGATATAGTATGGTGACTGACAAACATTTCTGATGTGAAGTTGTCATGATTTTCTGTTTTACAGGTTTTCAAGGCTACAGGACTTGTGGTAACTTACACATAGCCAGTGACATAGCTAATTCGATCGCTTACACTTCCAAAACATCCAATTCTTCAGTAGACAGAATCATTGGTCAGTATAATGAATGCTTGATAAATGGCCCGCAACGTGCGAAATGAGACCTTCGGACATTTGCCTAAAGTGTCGTCCCGGATTAGCCTGCGCAGTCCGCGCAGGCTAATCCGAGACGGCACGTTAAGACTACATACGATTTTTTCATGCAGTAGACTTTCATGAAACAGAAAATCGCACAAAAACGGGAAGAGTCGTCTCGGATTAGTCACAGACTGCACAGGCTGATCTGGGACAACATACTTTTACGCATATGTCCGAAGGCCCTTTTTATGTGTTGCATGCCATATAAGAGACTTCTACTACCCTGATCCAACTGACCATTCCGACTTCATGACTATCATCTCGTTTTATGACGCATTAATCCCTAGGCTGCTAAGCGCGACTGACTGATCTGTTGCGGACAGCGTAGGTCAAGATCAGACTGCACAGAACGTGCAGTCTGATCTTAGATCTACACTGTCTGATAAGGAGATATCTCTCCATAAAAGTACCTTTGGAATAGGAAAAATTGTGTTTTTACTATCGGCTTGAAGTTTCATTACTTTTCTTTAGCAGGATAAGGGCTAACTATGCTTTGGAATTCTAGGTGTGATTGGTCCAAAGTACAGTTCAGAAACAGAAATCGTATCCAGGATACTCAGCACTCAGCTACCAGAAAACCGCTTGCTTCAGTTAGGGTTTTCCGCTACCGCTGTCTCACTAAACGACAAGGCAACATTTCCAAACTTCTATAGAGTAATACCTGACGATCAGATACAAGTTCTAGTAAGTAGAGGAGAACTCTCTAAAACTCCACAATGGTTAACCCTTAGGCTGCTATGCGCGACTCACTGACGTTTTGCGGACAGTGTAGATTAAGATCTGACTGCACAGAATGTGCAATCTGGTCTTGGCTCTACACTGCCCGATAAGGAGATATTTTTTCCCCAAAAAATAAGTTTTGGATAGCACTTTTCAGGTTTTTACTATCGGCTTGAGAGTTTCATTTAACTTTTTCATCAGGATAAGGGTTAAGACTCGTCCACATTGAGATCATCAGTAGACGACATGTCAAATCTTGTTAAATTCATGGGGTTTTATTTTTGAAAGGGTACAAAAACATTGTGGGGGAAGCAAAGCTTGTAGAAAGTATCGAGGAGACCGAAGAAAATGCTGGTAATGAGCATTTCTCTGTTTCCAACAATGCTCTCAGAAAGCTTTCTTTTTGAGGGTCGTTAAAAGACGGCATTGTTTCGTAAAGGGTTTATATATTTCAAAGTACGCGTAGTGATACATATTGTCAAGCACATGAACATTAGATTTAATCAGAATAGCATACAGACCTACGCTCATAGAAGAGGTCAGAGGTTTTAGTTATACCACAGCTGCCGATGCGCTCACCTTTTCATTTCTGAAATTATCTTCTGTTTTACATGGCGGCTCATCTGTCATTTCATTTTTCTTTCTATGGTTTCTAACGCCACTTTCGACATTATTTCAGGTATATCGAGGCGACCAGTACATTTATCCATACTTTCATGGACTTTCCTTTACCGTTACTTTGAACTATATTCTTTCAAAGCCACCGGCTGCTTTTCAACATAACCATCATCGAAATTGTGTTCAGCGCGAAGAGAGGAATGCAATGACAATCATCAATCCTTGGTATTTGCCGAGCTTGGGATTCGAACCAGCGGCCCCAGTAAACCTGTGTGTTACGAACTGAGCCACCGGACTTGGCATCATTTCACCAGCTCATGAAACAAATTCCCAACAGACGACTCTTGAAAACTGCACTGTTAACATAGAAATTGCTGTTCACCAGCGATTTCTCCTTCGACACAATATCTTTAACCTTCTACAAAGCGAAAAAAAAACCTTTGACTTGCCCAAGCTGAAATCATTTGCAAACGACAAATTAGATATGGCTCATATGCAGTATGGACCAACGTACAGTGTCGCAAATCGGAAGCTGCTGCTACTGTACGCCCCAAATCAGTTAGCTGCAGTAAACAAATTTAACAAAACAGGCTGGCACGCGTAATCTAGCAGACAGAAATTGATCGGGTGTGTTACATTTGAAAGGGAAGAAGTTCTTCTACCAATACATACTGCGATTGGGTTCATAAACCGACCGAGTTTTGTATAGGAAAGCTGCATCACCAAATTTTGTCGTTCGCGGCTGCCATGAACGCTAAACTTTTGCTTTCTACTCCTTCGGGAAGATCGGAAACCATTTTCTGATACTGCAGACAGATAAAGAAATCATTCAGCTTTGCGTATACATGTCTATCGTAGTATTCAGTGCCATATCCATTGAAATATTTCTCTTTTTATCAAGGTACCATCAAAACGTTCACTGTACGGCTAGCTGCCAACCCGGATTTTTGTACCGCTCGGTTAGCTGCGATTTTCTTGGTAAAGCCTCTTTCACATCAGCCTTGCGATTTTTTCGTCGTACGATTTCCGCCGCAAACACGATCGCTATCTATTCGTACCCGTCGCACATATTGCAAATTTGCAAAGCGATCTCCGTACGTTGTTCGTACGGTTGACTCACGAACTGTACGGTGTCCGCAGGTTGAACGTACGAAAAAAAAAAACCAAAGCGACGTGTTTGCACGGCTGTCTTGCAGTTATCTTAAGGCTGCCGCACAAATTCTCAACGCACCCGCAAGACTGTCGTAAGAATTTTCAAAGTTTCTTACGACCACCGCACGGCAAGCACGATTTTGCAAGACAGCTGTACGGTGTTCGTGCGATCGCCATAAGGAGGAGGAATTATCTCCTCTTGTCCAGATTGGAGATATATATATGCTACCCCGGCACATAGGTTTCATATTGCAACAATGGACAGGATACTCGGGGATAAAGACCGGTACGACGATGTTTTATGCTAAGGGCATATTTGTCATTCTTGTACAAGCACGTGTCTTCTTCATCTAAATCCTTGGTTGGTGGTACCTTGAATGTCTCGGGTTCAATGGGGGTTCAGCAATCGGAACCTATCCCTTTCCATTCTGAGATCTTTGCTTCTACCTGACCTTCTCGTCCTGAAATCTCGATAGCGACTGATGACGAACAAGACATACAAACTTTTTAAAAGAGAAGGGATGACGCTAACTTGCGGGGCAGCCGTGCGAATCTCCACGTTGTTCGTACGTTCCGCAGTAGTCTTCAGACTGACTTTCACCAAACGCAAGGCATTCGCAAGGTAGCCGCAAGATGTTCGTGCGATCGTCTTGCAGTCTTCCCAGAACAAACCCTAAGTTATAAAATCGTATGATTGATGTGCGATGGTCTCAAGGTAGCCGTACGGCTGCCGTGTGGCAACCGTACAGTTGCCGTGCAAACTCAAAAAAACGCAAAGAAATCGAAAAGAAAATGGGCATGTTGAAAAAAAACCAGCTTAATTGCGACGTCTACGGCGTTGCAAATTCGTAAAAGGCAGACTTGCGGAGTCCGCGCGAAGTCCTGCGATTTGTCAAAAAATGTTCCCGTACGGCTGTCGTAAGGCTGATGTGAAACAGGCTTAAGCTTATAATGAGAATTGTGTACATCTTGGATATAGTTTTTATCATATATTGATTGAGAAAAGAAGATCACCATCATGCTAGGTTAAGGTGTGTTGCAAGAAATGACATATAGATCTCGCTCTGAAGATGTGAGGTTGGCAGTGGTGAATGTATGAAGTTCGTATTCGAACTTTCCGGATTCCATTTCCACCCTTTAAAGACTGGGTTAATCAATGGGTCGTGAATAGCTCTACCATCGTCTATAAACGACCAATAGTCAGTGGTGTGTCTGTCCTTTGACATTTACTGTTGAAACCCAGTACAAACACGTGTTAAAAGCGAGAAGCAGGAATGACAGTCAATAACAATTGTCTGAAAAACTCGGATGATCCGTCGACATAGCCGTTTAGAGGTTTAGATGTAATAAAAGAATCGGCTGCGTTTAAGCTAGTGATACCTTTCAAGGGAAAATGCTACCAAATGAACGTCTGCAAATGCTTTGGTAAAGACTTAAGACTTGAGGATGGATGTGAGAGATAATATCGTGAATTTAGGTTAAGAAAGAAAACCTTTACGTTTAGCGCGAGCTGAATTCTTTATTTCGTTGAAAAGCTACCAAAAAAAAAAAACTTACTATATAATTCATTGATGTTCATCAGTGAATTAAAATCAATGATTAGGGGTTGCAAAAAATGGCAAACTATGTACCTATCTGTTGTACAGGAACTAGACCTAAATCATGAAATAATATCCGCGATGTTTAAAAGGATTTATCACTGGGGCCGGATTTGTGTAATTCATGAAATGCCTGGAAGAAACAAGAAAATCTTACCTGCTATTGTTTGAATTTATATATTTGTATATGTCGCCGTCCAAACTGGAATCTAGGCAGATCCGGAATCTAGACCAAACTGGAATTTTCCTCTACCAAAATAGTTTAACAGTTTGGCTAGGCAGTTCCACAATCTGCCTATACCAAATCGGAATATTTTCTCGTTTTATATAATGCGACTACATATTAACCATCTTATTCAACTTAAACTCCAACATAAAAGAAGTTTAATTAGAAATTCTGAGTAAGATTAAATTTTGAATGTTTAGCACTTTCGAGGAAAAAATGCAACGTGAAAAACGGAGCAATTGTGGGGAAAACAAATAAATTGCTTCAATTAAAAATACGTCTCAATTGTAAACACATGAGAATTAATATGATTAAAAATTTGGAAAAGAATCTAGATGTATTTTGGTCTACACTAAAGTATTATTCTAATTTGGTCTAGGTAGATTCCGGATCTGCCTAGATTCCGATCCGGCATACGACATATATCGAGCTAAAAAATCGTGTTTTACCATAAGGCTGAACCTTTTGTTCTGTACTATGATGCATAAATGCAGCTAGGCGTACAATTTTTTTATTGTGAAATGCAGCTAATCCTTGCGTACAGATGCAGCTAGCCGTACAGTGAACGTTGTGATGGTACCTTGATAAAAAGTGAATTATTTCAATGGATATGGCACTGAATACAACGATAGACATGTATACGCGAAGCTGAATGATTTCTTTATCTGTCTGCAGTATCAGAAAATGGTTTCCGATCTTCCCGAAGGAGTAGAAAGCAAAAGTTTAAAGTTCATAGCAGCCCCCAACGACAAAATTTGGTGATGCAGCTTTCCTATACAAAACTCGGTCGGTTTATAAACCCAATCGCAGTATGTATCTGTAGAATAGCTTCTTCCCTTTCAAATGCAAAACACCCGATCAATTTCTGTCTGCTAGATTACGCGTGCCAGCCTGTTTTGTTAAATTTGTTTACTGCAGCTAACTGATTTGGGGCGTACAGTAGCAGCAGCTTCCGATTTGCGACACTGTACGTTGGTCCATACTGATATGGAGAGATTTGTCTGCAAAAGAATGGAAAACATTGTTGGAAAAGGAGAAAATGCTGGTAACCAGCATTTTCTCCTTTTCCCACAATATTTCAAAATGACTCTCTCTCAGGGGTCGTTAAAACTCGAGATTTTGTAGTAGATGGGTAACCCTGTACCAAGCGAAAAAACTGTGGACTTGCCCTAATTGAAAGCTTTTGCAGACAACAAAATATAATTGTGACCCAGAAACAGAAAATCACCTTCAGAAGAATGGAAAAAATTGTGGGAACAGGAGAAAATGTTGGTTACCAGCATTCTCTCTTCTTCGATGTTTTCAAAGGACCTTTTCTTTAGTCGTTAAACCTCGAGATTATGTGGCAAAGCGTTAACAATTACCTATAGCAATATGCAATTAACCGGCTGCCAGAAGCAATAAAGAGGATGGTGAATAAATAAGGACATACGCTTTACTACCTTGGTTGGTGCCAAGCCCTCGTAGCTCAGTCGATAGCGTACAGGACTTGAGAACAGGAGGTCCCTTGTTCGATCCTCGGCCTGGCCAATTTCTTTCCTAGGATTGATGATAGTCATTGCGACAGGATTCATTCCTCTCTCACCGCTGACCATTGTTTCGACGATGGTTATATGGGAAAGCAGCCAGTGGCTTGGAAAGGATATTGTGCGGAGTGCTGGTAAAAGAAACTCCAGGAAAGCATGGATAGGTGCACTGGCCGCCGCGATATTACTGAAATAATGTTGAAAACGGCGGTAAACACCATACAATCAATCAATTACTACCTTGGTACCTAGTTTCGAAACTTATCATTTGGAAACCTGACCGTCAATTTAAGAGTTTCTCAACGGATTTTTGTTTCCCAAAACTGAGATAAGATTTATGTAGGCTATTCATCGCATGTGACAAAGAAGTCATCGTATTAAGATTTTTAACTATTTACCAAATGATATGAGTCATGCTTTGTGAAAAGGGGTGTTGAATCCATCTGCAGGGAAAAAAATATCAACCCATGTCAGCCTGCGTTGTTAACCCTTAGGCTGCTAATCGCGACTCGCTGACCTTTTGCGGACAGTGTAGATCAAGATCAGACTGCACAGAACGTGCAGTCTGATCTTCGATCTACACCGTCCGATAAGAAGATATTTTTCCCTGAATAATATCAGTGAAATAGCAAAAATTTGGTATTTATAACCTGCTTTAAAGTTTGGTCTCATTTATTCAGCCCCTTAAGGGTTAACTCTTTACCAAACGACAAAATTTTCGACTAGACCAAATTGAAAGCGTTTGCAGACGACAAAATAAAAGCATCTCAAATGATGATTTCTGTCTTTGATTGGGTAGAAAACATTGTGGGAAAAGGAGAAAATACTGGTTACCAGCATTTTCTCCTTTTCTCACAATGTTTTCAAAAGGCCTCTTTCTCAGGGTCGTTAAAAGTCGGGATTGCGTGATAGAGGGTTAAAGGACCATTCTACCTCATTCTACCTCGTGGTTTAGTCGATTCTTATGTAAAATGGGTCTGTATCATGTGACAACTTGCCTATTTTAGTGCATTCCAAAAATGAATTAAACATTACGCTTTATATACATATGTATACATAGTAAAAAAAGTTTTACACCCCCTATGTTTTTACCGGGTTTGATTTTCTGGCGTGAATGATATGAAATGGGTTGCAAATTAGAATCTGGCAGCTGCGTACACCATGCAAACCAGTCTGATGCCTCTAAAATGGACCGAACTGAGGTATCCCTTAACTTCATGTCAGCGGCTTCTGATCGAACTTGTGAGAAGTATGAGACGAAGTACGCAATACTGACTGACTGTGTGTGCCCATTCTCTGCAGGTCAGTTTCAACCTGTTGTAAGCTTTATTTTCGACACTAAATTCCCAGTTGTAACCAAACTTAAAAGCTTCTCTTTGTTGTTGTTATTGTTTTTTTTTTTTTTTTTTTTAATTTGAAAGCAAAATCTGATTAAAAAAAAAAAAATCCTGTTTGCTCTGAGGGCAAGGGTTACCTCAGTTCAGTTAATTTCATAGGCAAAAGACTGGTCTGTTGGCGTATGCATTGGATTGTAATTTCTGCCCTGTTTTATATTATTTATGCCAGAAAAAAATCGAACCCCATATAAACACAGGGGGTGCAGAACTTTTTTACTATGTATATATATGTAAAATTTTGTTTGGTGATAATGGGATAAACACAGGATCTTTTGGTAACCGGCTGATCAAAGTCGTCGCAGATGGCTTGTGAAATACCGGTACTAGTTATGGGCGTAGAGTTCGGTATGATAAATGGAAACATGGAAAAAGAGTTAGGTATAATATATGAGAATATGAACAACATTGAAGCAAAATGGGAAACTGCTCGTACCGAGTAATATCTTCTTGGCTACGATATTTCCTAGAGTGGCCGGCTGTAAGGCAAAAGTTTCATCTGTAATATATGAGGTAACGATTTAAAATGCCCAGTAGCGACCAAATTAAAACAATGCAGGTGTTAAAATGCATTTAAATTTGAATCATACCATTTAAAAGTATGACAATTATTGTGAAGATTACAATCTATTATTATAGGCTCGGTCCAAATGTTTTTTGTCGGCAGAAAAAATGAAATTTAAACTAGGTTAAAAGTTGCCAGGTCGCTTTATCTTATGTCAACTTTTGACCTGATTTTAAAATACATTTCCATTTTTTGTCTATATCTGCTTTCAGCAGGCCAGAATTTGGCCTGTAATGAAATACACAATTTAAAGACTTTGAACTGATTCTGACATGTTTATCCAAAAACAGACTATGGTTCAGCTCATGATAAACCTTCAATGGAACCGAGTTGCCATCGTGTATGAAAACGACACATATGGACGAGAAGCTGCATTAGATCTCCGAATTGAGGCCCTGAAGCACCATATATGTATCGCTGAATTTGCTGCCATCACCGTATATGCTTCCAGAGACGTGCAAATTGACCAAATAGATAAGATACTTGACAATACTGTCCGAAGAGGGACGAAAATTGGCGCTATCATTTATATAGGAAACAGGGATGTGGCAAACAAAATTTTGTCAGCCATGCATGACCTGGAGTATAATGATTTACCTATAATCTTATTGCCTGAGACTATCCAACTACAACTGGACACTTTCAGAAATTCAGACGGTACCACGTTTCAGAGATCACTAGGAGCACTTCTAACCTCTGTGCCATACAATGAAATTACTGGCTTCAAATCCTACTGGATATCTTTGTTGAGCAATAAAACAGCATTGAACAACACTTTGAAATTCAATCCATTCTTGACAGAAGTTTTTGAGGATATTACTGGAAAAAACCTCATGGATCCATCCAGTCAGGCGCCAACTAGCACTCAGCTTAACACGTTATATATGTTTCAACCGACCTATGTTAGATATATCGTAATAGCTGTACATGCGATGGTCGAGACGCTCCGTAAAGTGTACAGTGATAATACTGAAGATTTCTTCGCCAAATTTAGTCCCAGCAGTATGCTTGAAAAAATAAACGGTTTGACAGTTTCATTTCCGGATGACTTTGTGCCCGGTGTTGACAGTGCTGGAAATCCCTTAACGTTAAACTTTACATCGGAATCGGCCAATCCAAGTTATGCAGTCAACGATGTACTTTATGAAGCTTATAATTTTATAAAAAGCCCAAGCGGGACACCCAACTTTACAAAGGTAAGTCATCTAAATTTCAAAACTGCCAGCCATATATTACGTAAACACTGAAGCGCCAAACGAGTAAATGGACAATTTGAATCGGTAAAAACGGCCTGAGAAATATTTTTTTCCTGATCTTTGATATTCTTTAAAATTTGTCTTAGGAACATAGATTTAAAGAGTTTGAAAATTATATAATATATTATGTAAATGCTAGTCGCTGTGACATAACCGACCTTCTGTTGAAAGTAGCACCACTAAAACAAACTAATCATTGTAAATCGTAGCCTACGTCCAGGCGCCAGTAATTGAGGCATGCTCGGGCAAAATGTATCTCCCGTGATGCATTAGGCCAGGCAAGTCATCGCGTAATGATGGATCCATAAAATCAATTTTGTATAACAACCGATTAACCCTTTGCCACACAATCCCGACTTTTAATGACCCTGAAGAAAAAGCCTTTTGAAAACATTGTGGGAAAAGGAGAAAATGCTGGTTACCTGCATTTTCTCCTTTTCCCACAGTGTTTTCTACCCTTCCAAAAACAAATTTCAATTTTTCAGCCACATTTGATTTGTCGTCTGCAGATGCTTTAAATCTGGACCAGTCTAAAATTTTGTCGTCTGGTAAAGAGTTAAATAATGAGGTAGACTGGTCCCTTGACTGTTACCCAATTTGACATACAGAAAATTTACCAAAAGCAAAAAGTTTTGGCCTAGGTCAGCCTGCGCGGGCTGCGCAGGGTGCCTTGGGTTGATACTTTTTTTTCTTTTTTTCTATCTGATGCACTAAGCCCCCTTTTCACAGAGCATGGTCCCATTATTTACCCCTGAAAGAGGCCTGTTTAGATTTCTTTGCTGTAAATAAAAAACTTTAGAAAAGATTGATAATAACTACTAGATGTTTATTTCTCTGCAAGTGGAACAAAACTGGACGCTTACCATCCGTAAACGAATGCAATTTTTGACCGTAACCCTTAGGCTGCTGAACAATGTCTCAATTACACATTCTGTGCAGTCTGATCTTGATCTCTGCCGTCCGCAAAAGCCCCTGTTTTCGCCTATGGCGCTGAAAGGGTTAAGTTAATACAGTCTGTGAAAGATCATTGACAATAATATGTTGATCTGTACGATAATAGTTGTGATCGCCATTTTTGGCAAAGTAACGTCTGAAAATATTAAAAAGAACGATAAGAATAAAAAAAAAAGATCAAAGTGAAACCGAGATGATATCCTATTTGCAATATTAACTGTCCCAGAGTATTGTGTTGTATTGTATTGTATTGTATTGTATTGTAACCCCGTTTTTAACAGCCTAGTCATATCAAGGTGATAAGTGCACCTATGCATATATCGCCTGGTCACACCAGTACTGACACACCTTTCTTTACAAGCCACTGACTACTTTTCTCCCATTCAACAGAGGTGATAGGCAAAAAATCGCCGGAAAGAACATTTACCTGAACCGGGTATCAAACTCGAAAATACCAGGTCACGATTCAGATACGCTAACCACTGAGCTGCCCGACCGGGCCAATTGTCCCAGGAGTTTAGATTAAGATCACTGTTCTACACTTTGTTCTTTTTTATGGATGGTTTCTGGCATACAATCCCCATAAAGTGCATGAAATGTCCATGAACTAAACCTTTTCGCACACAGTCCCGAGTTTTAACAACATTGAAAAAGAAAACTCATGAAAACATTGTGGGAAAAGGATAAAATGCTGGTTAGCAGCATTGTCTTCTACCCCTTCAAAGAGGTATTCCATTATTTGAGCCGTATTTTTGTCGTCCACAAATGCTTTCAATTTAGTTCGGTCCAACGTTTTGTTGTCTAGTAAAGAGTTATCCAAGTTTTTTGTATGATTTCGGCAAAACATAGCTGCTAAAAAAAGGTCTGCAGTCTATGTACTCCGATTATTTCCTATTTCCTTTATGCTATTCAGTGGTTTATAGAAATCTAATGGTGAATTATAACCTATAAGATCACCGAAGAATTTTATAATTCAGCAATGAATTTGTTAACTTTTTCTTGCCGAAACTACTTTTTCCCCCATTGCTTATTTCCCTCTACTTAAATAAACTTCAGGAACTTCCGTTGAAAAATATACGTACATGCTTCCCTTAGCCCTTCCAAATCGTTGATTCTCAGGAAATTTTCATCTTAATAAGACTTTCAATATTCCTAATGAATAGCATTAAAGAAATAGGATAACTGTTTGTGTCATTGCATGATGGAATTTTCTTTCATCTCCTGAAAAGCAAGAGCTATATTTTCATTCGTGGCTTCATCACTCGTGAAAATATAGCCCTTGCTTTTCACTTGATGAAAGAATTTTCGATCATACACTTAAACAAACAATCATCCTCTATGTATTAGATAGGCATGGTTACCAATGGGAGTCTTAGCCTTGATACCGCAAACATTCTTGACTACGATGTAGACGATAATCCACAACCGTACCCGAATGGAAGAAAAGGTCAATGCGAAGAGGGCAAAGAGTGTGGAGACTGCATCCTGAATAACGTAACACAGGAGGTATACCATATCCCGGGGGATGTATACGTTATAGGTAATAAACTGTCGCCGGATAATATATGAATATGAATCATGCTCTGCGGAAAACATGGGAGGGGGGGAGGGGTTAATGCATGTGAAAAATGTATCAACTAGGTCAGCCTGCACAGTCCGCGCGGGCTAACATGGCTCGCTATTTTTTTCTATTTCTAAATTGTCTGCATTTCCACGGACCACTCTACCTCTGGATTCAGCTGGTTGTTAGACAAAATGGATTTTATTGGTTCATAATGAATGAATGAATGAATGAATGAATGATTTTTTTTTTACTTAAACTACATAGTTTTTCGTCATACAGTATAATAATATGTATACTGAAAACAACACATGGCATACTCAATCTCCCACATACTCGTACATCTCACAGAAAATAACACATCACACCATCATTTTGATAGATGAATAATTCATCAGTCTGTATATCGTATGGATAATAGAAAGATTTCAAAATTTTATCAAACATATCAAGCATAAAGGCAACATATACTGTTTGGAGGAAATACTGGATTTAAATATTACAAAAAAAAATAAAAAATATTGGACAGATGTAGAGGATGGGTAAGATATTAACGACTTAACCCTTTACCAGACGACAAAATTATAGCCTTGTCCAAACTGAAAGCATTTGCACACGACAATTTCAATGTGGCTCAAATAATGCAACTTTTCTTTGATAGGGTAGAAAACATTGTTGGAAAAGGAGAAAATGCTGGTTACCAGCATTTTCTCCTTTTCCCACAATGTTTTCAAAAGGCTTCTTTCCCAGGGGCGTCAAAAAGCGTCATTGTGCAGTAAAGGGTTAATTTACGATTAGATAGCGTAAGTAAGAAATGTCGTCAACTTCCGTTTAACCCTTCGGCCGCTAGATACAGCTCAGATTAATGCTCTTCTGCAGGAAGCCTCTTTTAAAAATAGACAAAGATTTAACAATATTCTGTGGTTATTGAATTGTAGTAGGGATATTGACTTAAATATACCTGGCTTTTTATAATAGAATTTCTTAATATATTTAACCCTTAAGTCTTAAATCTTGTTACTAATAAGGATAAAATGGTATTCGTCCTCAATATGTCCAGAGTTACAAGTTTGACATGTACGTAATGAGCTATCAAGACGGTTTCTTTCAAATCTACCAGAGATGATCCTCAAAGAGAGAGAGGATAAACGTATTTGGTTAATTGTATCCTTAGACACCTACTACTGATACGGTCGAAATACGGTGCGTAACCAGACAGACAGACAGACCGACAGACAGACCGACAGACAGACAAAAACTTTTAATGGCTCAAATTCACAAAATATAAATACATGAGCACAATAGCATAGACAAATAATGTAAATAACACAAGCATAAATAGTGACAAGAGAAAGGTAGGTGAAAGAATTAAAGAGTTTGGGGTTGACACTTATTACGATTTCAATTGAGGTTCAAAGTTTTCCCGCTGCGTCTTGGTGCGTAACCAAATTGAGGCTTAATTACCTTATATAGCGTCAATACTCTGTTAGCTTCCAAATCTGAAAGTATAAAGCTATCGATAAGTCTTTGTTTAAAATGCACTGGAAACTTATCTTGACCTACACTCCATGGGTTTTCCCACACATAGAGGTAACTATTGTTGTATAAAATATCCTTCACTTGCTTGAGCCAGTTTCCTACGCCTTTGCTGCAATCATCTAGCAGCCGACTGTAAATATATCTTAAAATAATATTGCTTGTAGACAATCATTCAAACCTGTATCTGATTATAGCTACATATCTATTAATGTCAGGTGGATATCTTCCAAGTTCAATATAAACACCCGCGTTACTCGTAGAAGCTATAACTCCAAGGAGGCTTTTTAAGAAATTTCAAATGAAGCCGTTCTAGATCTTTAGACTTAGTGAAGCCCCAGATCGGGCTTCCATGATTTGAGAGTGAAGAGATAAAAGTGTCAAAAAGGTGTAATGAATCTTTGGGCTTTAAATAAAATTTCATAAGACAAATACGAAGTACGTTCAAGGCCTTTAAAGCTTTCCCACTCAGGTATTGTTGATTGGCTGTCACAGATCCTGTGTGATTAAAAACCACGCCTAAATAGTTGAAATCGTTTACTACGGAAAGAGGTGACCTGGGCCGAAACTATTCGCTATTGGTCAATTTTCCACGTGTCAAAGGACCAGTCTACCTCATGGCTCAGTTGGTAATTAAAACAAACTGGCTATTATGGCTTCATAATAATGTGTTGGCTTGCTTGGTATCATGCATCACGAAGATGCATTAAGCCCCTATTTGCCAGAGCATGTGTCATTTAATCTAGAATTGTAATTGTAGGTCGATACTTTTCGCAGATGCATTAAGCCCCTTTTTCATACAGCGTGGCTCAAATGCTTTTGGGGACATCATTAGCAGAACCAAGACTAAATGAATTGCGGCAGTATTTTGGAATTGGACCTAACAAGGCCCGAATACACAAAGTATGGTAAAAGTAACCCTGGAATGCATCGATAGAGTCATTTGCCGCTAATAAACAAGCCTTGAAGATTTTAATTATTCTTTAATTCCTCCATATTTGGAAATATAAATAATACAAGTGTGCTTCAAGCATATGAATATGAACATCTCATAATTTACAAAAAGAATTAGGAAGACAGACAAGAGAGACCGACAGACAGACAGACAGTCAGACAGGCAGACAGACAGACAGAGAGAGGACATATAACTTATTCTCTCCTGTGTAGAGAACTTATCCGAAAACTTCATTTAAACACGCTTTCGTTTCAGGCATTGTCTCTGTCTATAACAAGGATACAGATGAACCACAAGGTTGCGGCACCATTCGTACAAGGCACGGCTTCCAGATGGTGCTCGCCATGCAGGTAGGATGAGATTGACTTGTCTGTCTGTCTATCTGTCTTTCTGTCTGTCTGTCTTGTTTTGTTTTGTTTTGTTTTGTTTGTTTGTCTGTCTGTCTGTCTGTCTGTCTGTCTGTCTGTCTGTCCGTCCGTCCGTCCGTCCGTCCGTCCGTTCGTTCGTTCGTTCGTTTGTGTGTTTGCTCGCGCCGTTTTCAGCATTATTTCAGTTAACCCTTTACTACACAATCCCAAGTTTTATCGATCCTGAAGGAGAAGGCTCTTTGGAACACTGTTGGAAAAGGAGAAAACTCTACATTTTGTGACAATTTTCACACCACTATTATTTACAAATTGAGTTTGTAAATAATGGTGGTGTGAAAACTGTCACAAAATGTAGAGGGCATTATTTTCATGTTGAATTTCTTGATAAAGGCGTAAGCCGAAATATTGAAAAAAGAGTGAACATTTTAAAAGTAAGTGTATTTCAATCCCTTTGGAATATAAGTGAATTTGAAGATTTTTTATTATGTCTGGCAGCAGAGAATTTCTGAAAACATTGTGACTAAAGGAGAAAATGCTCGTAACTAGCAGCATTGTTCCGCACTCATAATTATTTAGTAACCCCTATTTGTGTTTCTTAAACCAATCTTTAGTACGACAGGAGGGGGTGCTGTTAAATTGTACAATCATAGTTTCTCGACTGAATTGATTGAATGATATTTTACGCCGCTTTCAACATTATATCAGTCATTTCACAGCGAAAGGCATAAATTCATGTGTTTCCGGGGTTTCACCAGTCATAGGCTGGGGTTTTAAAGTGTTTCTTCCCAAGGAAAAACTCAGTTGCTCTAGTGAGGCTCGAATCCGGGGCCTCCTGGTCATGAGTCCTACACTTCACCACTGTGCCATGTAGGACCCCTTCTCTACTAAAAGCTGCGTCATTGATGTTCGTTAATTATTACGGTTTCAATGGGCAATTCTAATGTGTACCCACAATGCAGGTTTTGGTAACAAAAAAACCTAAAGAGTTATTATTCCTCATCCACCCCCACCCCCCCAAAAAAAACCACTCCTCTTGTCTCATTTCTGTGCTCTGTGGATGAAAGGAGTTTTGTTGTAAAATTGTAAAATACATGTTTCTCAACTAAAACCTCTGTTGCCTAGAATTGCAGTAGGATTGTCTTCATGAGCAGATTCTAATGGGTACCCACAACACAGGATTGAATGAAGATACTTCTCCTTAAACCAAAGAAATGAGCCATGCTCTGTGAAAAAGGGCTTTAATGCATCCGCAAAAAGTTTCAACTCAATCGCAGACGCGCAGGCTGACACGGGTCGACACTTTGTTTTTGCTTTTGGTTAATTTTCAGGATGTCCGAGGACCTTTCTAACTCTCAATTTAGCCGTTTGTCAGCCACAATAAATTTATTGGATCCATAATTAAGCGATGACTTGCTTGGTATAATGCATCGGGGAGATGCAATAAGCCCCTTTTTACCAGAGCATAGCTCAAGTGTTTTGCTTTGTACTTTTTCACTAATTGTTTAGTTCGGATTGGAGACTTTTCTGAAATTCTAAAGAGCTAATTATTTCTTTACTCAAATTAATCTTGTGTAAACGCATCAGAATAATCTCTTCGAGACAATTCTAATCAGTACCCACAACACAGGTAATACAAAAGCACTAAAGAAATACTGCATTTTCACTCTTTACCAAACAACAAAATTTTCAACTTGCCCAAATTCACAGTGAAGGACCAGAAGTGTACAGTGTTTGGGATGGTATTTGACTTGGGATTCTGTAAAGTGGCGGTATGTCACTTGGATGTGAAAAATTGTGATCACACGTTTAGTAAAGCTGGTGATTTTTCATTAATTTTGATAGTTGTTACAAAATATTCATATCCAGTGAGTTGTCTGTTATGTATAGACCATATCAGGTACCTGTATGAGCGCTGAGAACCTTCCTTACAGCAATGGGGATGCCTTGATCATATGACAGTGCTAAAACTATAGATGATTTTGTCCCAAAACAATGTCATTTTTATTCGTTTATTCAGTATTAAATACCTCTCTTCTGAATGGAAAATGTATAAACAGTTTCTTTATTCATATTTTTGTGAAAACGTGTCAAGGCTTGTTAAAAGAAATAATAAGTAAAATAAAAAAATGCAACTAACGCTTTTAAATCGGTTGAAAAATAATTAAATTATATCCAAACTCTGCTTTAATACGGGTTTTTCTGTAGTATAAAACTCAAGCAAGGGAAATATTAATTTTTCTCTGCTTTCCTTTAATTCTTTACATTTTATCATGGATGCTCATATCACTACAAAAAAGAGAGGCCAAACCTCAGATTCCAGTCAACCGTTGGCTGAGTTGATTTTTTGTGATCACGGAGTATTTTTAATACAAAAGGCTGTGCCATTATCTACGTATACTTCAAATAATATCTCAGTAAACATTATAAACAGTCATTAAGTATACATTAGTACTTTATTCAACCTATATTTGGTACGCAGGCCTGTCATTTTCTTTGTGTACAGTGTATGAGGACCCACCACAGGAAGATGATCCATTTTCAGCCAGTGGACACAACAGAAATGCAATGAAACTTTATATATCGATTTTTGTCATCATGTGGGTCAACACATATGTCAATGCAAAAAAGATTTTGTTGTAGAGTGACGAAATTCCTTTTAGAAGAACAAAATAAGTTTTAAAACCCATTCAAGTCACAGTACAAAGTCGTCTCAGGTGACTTTGCAAATCTAATACATTGCTTCTCCAAGTCACTGTACAAAGATTAGTTTGTGAAGAATTTCGGTCTTTCACATCTTAGAACTCGTTGATAAAAAGACAAAGCGTGTACATAGACATATCTTTTTATCGGGACAGAACACTCTCATGTGCACTAATTAATCTTCTATAATGATGATAATTTTTGTCGTCAAAATCATTTCAGTTTTTGCACGTCAAGATGATCAACACATTCCTATTGCTCTAGGGAGGTTACACATCGCATGCTCATGTGCCTGGTGTGTTCTATTTACATCAAAAGTACAAATGGATGAGAAGATTTTAAATTAACTATCAAAATAAACGGAAAAAAAAAAAACAAACATGAGCTTGACTTATCATATACATACAGTTTTTCTTAGATTCAAGTGACATACCGCCACTGTACAGAATCCCAAGTTACACACAGACTCAAAAACTGTACACTTCCGGTCCTACACTGCGAAAATGAAGGCGTTTTGCAGATGATAGATTGAAATTGGCTCAAATGCTTGGATTTGCCTGTGGATAAGGTGATAAACATCTCCTTTACCAATACTGTTTTCAAAATGCTTTTTCCCCGGGTCGTTAAAACCCGGGATTATTTCGTAAATGGATAAGCCAAATAAAACAAAACTCCACTATTTCCATTAATTGAATAGTTCGGACTGGAGACTTTCCTGCGTTCAAATGAACATAGACCGTTCAGAGATAAGTTTGGAAACAAGACAGTTGGACTGCTGGTGCTGAATAGTTGTAACAACCCACTAGAAATCGACAGAAAGTTGTTAACTCTACATGCTGATGGTGTCGTTCTCGAAAATGGTCAAAGGCTCAATCTGACGAACAGGATTCTGGGTAAGATAATCCAGTTATTCTTAAGAGTGCTTCGCGTAATTTAACTCTTGACCAAACAACAACACTTTAGACTTCCCCTAATTCAAAGCATTTGCAGACTACAAAATAATTGAGACTCATATTAAGATTTTTTAGGCTGATAGAAAACATCATAGGAAAAGAAGAAAAAGCTAGTTACCTGCATTTCCTCCTTTTCCTATAATGTTTTCAAAAAACTTCCTCTAGTAAAAACTCGGGGTTGGGTAGTAAGTGCTTATTATTATTATTATTTTTTATTATTTTTTTTTTTCTTGGCGATGTATTTAACATGAGACTGTCCTATGCGTGTAAACGAGCAGTTTGAGGTGGGATCTGCACTGTCCACAATTCAATTTAGTTATTTAGTGAAATATGCTGGTATAAAAAATCCTTGATACTGCAGCGTCCTTTTTCCTCTGTCTCTCATTCTCTCTGTCCCTGTTTCACTCTCTGTGTCTCTATCTCCTTTCTCTCATTTTCTTAACTAATTAGTTTACCACCTTAAAGGGATATACTCAGAAAATCTGCGGTGGATAAAAATTGCTCCTTTATCTCTGATAAATATTATTGAATCTAATTATCATATTTCTCTGCAAGGTTAAAGAAACAAGACGGTGACATTCCGTAAAAAGAAGTGCAGTTTTTGGCGTTTAAATGAGATGATGGTTCTTTCAATCGGGAACTCCGTCTATCTGTATGGGACCAGATATGACGTCATCGATTGTATTTTGAATACTCATTATCTGCGCATGTCATGTTCTTCGAAGATTGACCTGTCTGCTATGATGCATCTCTGTCCTGTACAGGATGAAGTTAAATACAGAGTGTGCATAACTCAAATTCAGTCGTTAAAAAGAGGAAAGCTAAATATGGCTATTAATAATACGTCTATGGAGAAATCGAGCCTATTTTTCGCTCCAAATTTCTCAAAAATATTACAATTTCAAACGAGAAAAAAAATATATATATAAAAAGAAACCATCGTTTACTGCAAACCTTTGTATACATTTTTTGAATATATATTCAGAGAAATCCGAAATTTATGTAGGTTTTTTCCCACAGACTGTAACAACAACGAAAACTGTCGCCACCATGCAGGCCTTACACCGTGGCTATTTCGTATGACTTGTACATAGGTTATTAAGTATACTAGCTAACCATGGCTTGATGAATTGTACCAATTAGGGTTGTTTTGAATAAACGTAGGTTTTATTTTGAAATTCGTTGCATCGCCATCTTGAAAAGTCCGGTTCTGTGCTTAAAGTGCCAAATACGATAGATATGAGCCCTGCTCCGGCAAAAGGTGGCTTAATGCATCCCCCTGGGAGCATGATACGATGCAAGTCATCACATGATCATGGATCCATAAAGTCCATCTTGTCTAACACTCGACTGCATCATGAGGTGGAATGGTCCTTTGACATACAGAAAATCGACTAAATTGACCAATAGGGAAAAGTTTCGGTCCGCGAAGGCTTACCTGGGTCGATACTTTTAGCAGATGCATTAAGCCCCCTTTTTACAGAGCATGGCTCATATGTATTTGCAAAATTCCACCTGGCGCAAAATAATGTTTGAATACTAACTGGAATAACGTGGAAGCGCACTGTTGATCTAACCGGACAACTGACAATGATCTGCTTTGTAAATAGGTTACATCGGTGGACAGGCAACAGATGTTAGCGAACCTGCTGCTGTACAGTTGACCCGACTTGGTATCGTTCAGATCAGCTACTCATCTACCAATGCCGTGCTGAGTGACAAGTCAAAATATCCTTATTTCATGAGGATTGTGACCCCCGACAACGTGCAGGCCAACGCCATGATGGACGTGGTCCAAGGTACAAGTCTCACTTTGAGAGACCTTTTTCTTTGGGGCCATTAAAACACAGGAATGTTTAGTCAAAGATTAAGATACTATCCACGAAATATTTATTTCATTTAACCCTTTACTAGACGACAAAAGTTTAGCATTGTCCAAAGTGAAAGCATTTGCAGACGACAATTTCAGTGTTGCTCAAATGGTGCAACTTTTCTTTGATAGGGTAGAAAACATTGAGGGAAAAGGAGAAAATGCTGTTTACCAGCATTTTCTCCTTTTCCCACAATGTTTTCAAAAGGCTTTTTTTCAAGGGGCGTCAAAAGGCGTCATTGTGCAGTAAAGGGTTAAACTCGTGCATAAATGAGCCAAACTCCGGTAACAGGGACTAATGCATCTCTATGGTCCAACATACCAAGCGAGTCATCACAATATTATGAATGCATACAATCAATTTTGTCTACCAACCGTCTGATTCATGAAGAAAATGGTCATTTCATATGGAGAAAATACACAAATAGCAAAAAGTTTCGACTCAGGACTGTACAGGCTGACCGCAATCGATGCTTTTTGCAAACCATTTTTCACTGAGCATATCTCCAATATTTTTGTACAGAACTTGGAGGAGAGTTCATACAACTAGTTTACAGCAAAGGCCTATACGGCGAAGGTGGGCGTGACCAAGTCACTCAAGCAGCGAAATCCAAAGGTATTTGTATCGCACAGATCCTTGAAGTTGAAGAAAACAGCAATTATATTTCATACTTCGAACGCATGCAAAAAGAGCCCCATGCCAAGCTTGTAATTACATTTCTGAGATCTCACGTTGTCGGTCCCTTTATAAAAGCTGTAAATGATCGGATGAAATCTGGGGAGTTTCAGTTCATCGGTTCAGAAGCATGGGCGAAGAATGAAGAAGTTTTAAACTACGATAAGATTAAAGGATCCATCACAATGAGCCTACAAATGGAGAAAAATGAGGACTTAGACGATTTTATCAAAAGTGAGTAGCTGAATTCTGCAAGCAGTCTTTAGGGGTCGTATTCATCAATCTTTTTTTTTTTTTTTTTATTTCATTCTAGGTGTAATTCTATTTCTAGAAAATACTACGACCTCTGATTGGCTAAACCATTCGGTTTAGCAAATCAGAAGTTGTGTTACTTTAAAAAATTATAATTTTTTTGAGAATGAGACTTAAAATATTCTTAAGGATGGTTGGTGAATACAAGCCAAGATTTTACCTTCCTGCAACTCACAGCCGTTTATTTAGTCAAGCATAATTTTAAGATAAAAATCTTTCTGGGTTCCGTGGATTGTACTTTCAACCTTATCAAGAGAGTCCAATTTATTCATTTGGCGCTTAAATAGAACAAATACTGAATTCAATGAATATACTTGGATAAGACTCTGTGAAAAGGAGGATTACTGCATCTGCAAAAAGTATCGATCCAGGATGTCCTGCATGGTCCGCGTGGGCAAACTTGGGTCGAAACCTTTAACACCTTGGTAAATTTTCTGCCTTTCCAAGGACATTCCACCACTTAATTCACCTGGTTCTTTGGCAAAATAAATCTATATAATGCGACGCTTTGCTTGGGTATAGTGCAACACGACGATGTGTCTGACCTCCCCCCACCCTCTCCTTTTCCCAGAAGGCCGCTCTGTTAGAACCACTTTTGTAATAAAAGGAATATGGTGAGATTGAAATTTTATAACAAAAAGCCGTTTTGTTACAAAATGGGTTCTAACACCGCTCACCTATATGAGTCATGCTTTGACAAAAAGGGAACTTAATGCATCTCCGTATGCATAAGAAGCATTTTGTCTAACAACGGACTGTAACATGAAGTAGACTGGTCCTTTGACATACAGAAAATTGACCAATAGCGAAAAGTTTCGGCCCAGGTCAGCCTGCGCGGAGTGCGCAGGCTGACCTGGGTCGACACTTTTCGCAGATACATTAAGCTCCCTTTTCACAGAGCATGGCTCATATTAAAGAGCCTTTCAAAACAATCAGTTTCAAATAAAGTTCACAACACATTGACATTTGCCTTAAAATTGTAACATTGTCTTCTAGACCAGACACCAACATGGGGAGTTACCCATCCTTGGCTGGAAGAATACCTACAAAACAGGCAGGACTGCTACTTCTCGTGGAGCTTTAACAAACTGTTTAAGACCAATTGTTCAGACTCTATTTTGCCCGTATCAGATACCAACTTTGAGTCCGATCCCTGGTGTATTTTTGTAACGAATACAATACTGTCCTTTTTGAGAGGTATGTTTTCCGCGACTTCGGTCGTATACAATTCGTTGTATAGTGTAGATTCTCTATGTAAAGAATCTCTAGTTGTTTGTATTGTATGTTTTAAGTTATATTTGAGTCATGCACTGTGAAAAACTGGGTTTAATGCATCCTCAAAAAGTAAAGACCCATATCAGTCTGCGCAGTCCACGAATACTGCCTTGAGTCGAAACTGGTTTTCTTTTGGTAAATTTTCTGCATATGAAAGGACCATTGTACCTCAGGATTCAGACGGTTGTTAGACAAAATAGATTTTATGGATCCGTTATCATGTAGTGACTTGCCTGGTATCATGCATCACGGAGATGCATTTAATCCCCTTTTGCCAGAGCTCGGCTCATTTATTTTACATCGATTGAGAAACAAACTCGGGCAAGTTATACTAATCTCTCGATTCTGCTTCTTTGTAACCACATCAGTATTCGAACCCAGTATGCGGGCCAACGGACGGTCCGAAAGTCTACACCCGTTTAGGGGAATCGATCTTATGGGACCTTGTGGTTGCGAGGGCGACGCTCTACCATACGATCACGGACACCACAGCGTATAACTTGATGACCAAGTGTGTGTGTGTGTGTGTGTGTGTGAATTCCATATAGAATTTATAAAATTATATTGTATTGATTGCGAAGTTCGTCACGAAATGAACGCCTGTAAAGGAAGGAGACGTGTTTTGAGCTCTATATATAGGTGAAGAACTTGGATTTTTTTCTTCAGTTCTAAAATGAGCCTGACCTGAAAGAATTATCGAAAATTAAATGAACAAAACTAAAATACAAACAAAACTTGAAGTTATTTAACTTTAGACGAAGTTCAAATAGTTGGTAAATGAATAAATAAATAAATAAATTACTGTATTTTACAATGCTGGACAGAAATCTTCGTCATTTCCTCAATATCCAATTAAGAACGAGATTCGTATTCAGCCCGATGAAACTTTCCATCCCACGGTGGCAAGAGAGAAAAGTTGTCTGTCTTAGACTTCTGGAATTCTCCAAATACTAAATTGTTTCTATCTACCATTTGAAGCAAAGTCATCGCGGAACTAACTAAAAGCATCGACATTTTCATTCCGCTGGCAGAAAATTAAAATATTACCGATAACTGACGACGGGTGGTGTTTGGTATGGAATAGAGTTAGACACCTTGTCTTATTATTACATTATATGGATGGGAAAGTTCGTCACTAAACGAATGCCTGTGGTAAAAAGAGCTAAATAAACTGAATGATGTTTCCAGGTGATAGTTTAAAACCTGAATATTGAAATTTCAGATTACAATAGAAATCTCACTGTATCAGACAGTGTATATCAAGGGTTGGACTGCACTTTTGTGCAGTCTGGGGCCGCATTCACCAACCATTCTGAATTTAATTCTAAGCTTAACCCTTTCCCAAACAACAAACTTTGGACTGGTCCAAATTGAAAGAGTTTGCAGACAACAATTTTAAATTTGATGAAAATGGCAGAAAGTTCTCATAAAGGGTTGAAAACACTGTGGGAAAAGGAGAAATTGCTCGTTACGAGCAATTTCTCCTTTTCCCACAGTGTTTTCAAAAGACTTGTACTGCAGACACGTGAAAACCAGGGTTTGTTTGGGAAAGGGTTAATTCGAGATTTAAAAAGAAACGCAAAGGAGGGGTATCCATAAGGCTGTTTTCATGGCCACTACCGATTTTCTTTAAACTTTGCATTCTGAAACCTATACATGTTGGCTCTAATATCATGCAATATTGAATCGATTGGTAAAGGTTTGTGTGTGTGTGGTTGTTCAACGTTCGAGGGGGGTAATTCGGACCCGAAGAGGGGTTTGTGAGGAAATTGGTGATATTTTTAGTGTTACTCAGAACTGAAAGTTAACAATTTCATACTTTCTCAAATCGTACCATATATAACAGCTTATGCTGATGATTTTGAAAAATTCTTATATGAAATTTGTTTTTCCTCAATTGTATGACATACCCAAATTTTAGCTTTTTTTAATTCTCCAACTTTACGAAATACCACAACATCGTTTTATACATGATGGATCCCAATGATATTGTGTAATTGTGTAGTATATTAGATGGTTATTGTAAAATCTTGATAATAACTTCCTGTAATGAACAGTTTTTGGGGTATCTACCCTTGAATTTTTATTATTATTACTATTTTTTTTTTTACAAATTTTTGGGTCTTCATTTCTCAGTTGACTACCATGAAAATAAAGTTTTTAATGCAGTTAAACTTATTCTTTTAGCTGTATCTAGGTTTTTTGATCACAGATATTATCTGCCTTTTGATTTGGACATACTGCTTCTGTGCTCCAGTGACTTTTTGAGTGATTTGAACTATTCAGTTCGAACTTGTTCCGTACACTGCGATTACTCACTCCAACCACTTTTTGATAACGGGAACCTTTTCTCCTCAGTACCCCGAACTTGAAAGGTTGTTTGTTTGTATGGTGTTTAACAAGGTTTTCAACAATACTTCAGTTATATCACGGCAATAAGTGTATCTATCAATGCTTTCCTAGATTTTTTTTTTTTTTGGCCAGTGCTTTGTACAATATTTTTTCCAAGCCATTGGCTGCTTCACAGCATAGCCATCATCAAAACAATGATCAGCAGTGAGACGGGAATGAGTTTTGTTGCAATGAGTATCACCAGCCCTTTGAAAAAATGGCCGATCTGGGGATTCAAACCGGCAATGCCCTAGTAAAAGGCCCTATACATTACTGCCTGAGCTACCAGGCTAGATAGAATTTAAATATCTTTATGTGTCTCTTTTAGGAGGTACCTTTGTTATACATGAGCCTCTGAGTGTCATATCTATAGTCTATAGGCTTTTCGTTGAAACTCCAAGCTTTAAGAAAGTTTTTTTTTTTTTTTCTCAAACAACTGATTGTTTTTTAATAGTATATTATTCCTCTGCTTCTGAATAACTTGGGGTTTTTTGTATAGTATATTATTCCTCTGCTTCTGAATAACTTGGGTTTTTTTGTATAGTATATTATTCCTCTGCTTCTGAATAACTTGGGGCACTCTAGGTTTTGATAGCAGCATCTTATATAATATTCATAGGGAAACTGTTTTGTTTTGATGTCAGTATCTTCTGTCTGGTGATGATTGTAACCTAAATACCAAAGCGCAAAAGCTATATGTGCATAAAAACGGACCGCCCTTGCTCCGGTTGCTAAATAGCACAAGCTAGCTTTGTTAGTTATTGTACATAATGCAGTCTTTTGAAAGATGCTGTGAGTTACTCACAAACCTAAGGCCCGCTGATTTAGTTTAAGTAAGCAATAGAATTTGTTAAAGGGAAGCACAAAACACAGAAAATCCTTATGAAAATATGATGTGCTATTTTGACGTTGTGTAATCTCGCTATATCATTTTGGCCCAAAGTTATAAGCTCTGAGGTGACTCAGTTATTACAAAAGGGGGAATTGCGGAAGTATAGTCTAGAAAGGACACAAGAAAGGACACAAGATAAGACACTTACAGTATGTGTAATAAGAATGAACGATGGAAATGCCTCATGATATTTTCATTGAATTGAGTGAGCCAAATCGAAGACATCTGACAGAAGCCTTAAAGTCCCAATAGTGGCCAAAAGTAAACGATGCGGGTGTCAAAATGCATTTACTAAATCACGCTATTTAAAAGAATGGAAATTATTGCGAAGATGACAATCTATTAATGTACGGTAGGTCCAACTGTTTGTCACTGGCAGAAAAATGAATTTTAAAAGCAGGTCAAAAGTTGTCTGGTTGCTCTATCTTTTGTTTACTTTTAACCAGGTTTTAAAATTCATTTTTCTGTCAGAGACAAACACTTTGACGCGACTGTACAAAAATAGATTGTCATTTTCACAATAATTTCCATACACTTCAAAGTTATAATCTAAAGTAAACTGCACTTTAACACCTGCATTGTCCACTTCTAACCGCTATTGGGGCTTTCAGCCTTAGCAGCAAAATCAGTTATACCCTAATAAAGAAACGTTTTTTTTTTTTTTTGAAAAAATAAAACGCCCAAAGAAGATGAAGTTTAAAACAAGAAAGTAATTCCATGAAAATGTCTAAAATGAGTTACATGTATTGAATTCATAGCTATCGAAACAAAACACAAAGGTACAAGTCAGAGTCATATCTACCTTTAAATTCAACACATATTTCAGGAGAAAAACAATCGAAACTAGAACTGTCAGAAGATGGACAAATACATCTCTACCACACAAAGATCACCATTCTCCTTGATCTTTGCTCCATGTGACCCAAAAACAATAGGACACCTCCTTTTCTCATGAGCAACACTTGTATACAGTTTCAATGTCCTAGGTTAAACAACTATTGAGTTAGAACACGGAAACTATTTTCAAACAAAGCTCACCTGTGACCTTGACCTTGGACCCATGTAATCCAAAAGCAATAGGGCATCTCCTTGAGTCATGAGCAACTCTTGCATAAAGTTTCAGTGTCTTAGGCTTTTGAGTTTGAGCACAGAAACGAAAAAGTCTACGGACAGACGGACGGAGGGATGGACGGACAGACAGAAAAAGATGGTAAAACCAGTATATCCCCCCTCCCGTACTTCGTAGGTGGGGGTATAAAACATTGCATGAAATGATAAAGACGACTGAGAGTAAATTAACATAAAAGTAACATCTGATTCATTTTCAAAGTCCATCTGTTTGAAATTCTAAATATTTGTGAACTACGGCTTCAAAAGCAATAAAAGCAGTACCTGTAGTAGTACGGTATCATGTTCACTCAGAATACATTTAAGACTTTGTTTAGATAGAAAAAAAAATATTGTAGAAAAATGTGAAATAAAAACTCGGATATAATGATGGGAGAAAAAATAGCAAGAATAAAGGGTAGATAACCCAAAAACTGTTCTTTGTAGGAAAATATCGTCAAAATTTTACAATGACCATTTAATATACTTTGTCCAAATATCATTGAAATCCCTTCACGTATAAAACGATGTTGTGGTTTTCGTAAAATCGGAGAATTAAAAAAAGCTCATATTTAAGCATGTAGTACGATTGAGTATAAACAAAAATTTTATATTTAAATTTTCAAAACCATTAGCATAACCAGTTTATATGTGGTATTGCATAAGAAAGTATGAAATTGTTAACTTTCATTTCTGAGTAACAATAAAAATATCACCAATTTCCTCACAAACCCCTCTTCCAGTCAGAATTATCCCACCCACTTTAAACAAGCACACATCCTACAAACCTTTACCAATTGATACTATATTGTATGATATTACAGCCAACATGGATAGGTTTCAGTATACAAAGTTTAAAGAAAATCACGAAAGCAGCCTTATGGACACCCCTCCTTTGAATAGCTAAAGCCAATCAGATGTTGCGTTACTTTCAAATTTAGAATATTATAAAGAATTTGACTGAGAAGATTCTTAAGGACATATGGCAAAGTTTTTTTCATCCGGACATATTTTTTCCCATTTTCGCTCAAATGTTTACATAATATCCGCGGAGTAAAAAAATGAAATAATATGTTGCGAAGCAAAATACAAAGATACAGTTCCTTTAAATTGAAAATACGGCTCAAATAAGTGATTGCTATTAGAAATGTTATGTTCGCCTATAATAAAAACTATTAATGGAAAGAATAAAGGCACTAGATAGATCACAGTAGCAAAAAGAAATGGTCTTACATGTCAACATGGACTTGTTTTTCTGATCAATTTTCTGCAATGAAATAAAAATCAGTGGACAGATTTTTTTTTTTTTTTTTAATTTTTTCATAGAAATAGTGCTTTCTAATATATTGTTTAAAAAAAAAAAAAAAAAAGAAAAAAAAAAGCGGGGCGTTTGTAAGAGATACAGGGCATTTTTAAAAGTAGTTGATATAATGAATTACCCCCTTTACAATAAACTTCTATTTTGGCGTGCTTGGCACCCCGATCATTTATGTGCCAACCATTTTTCTCCCGCGTCTGTGATTTCCTTATATTCAAAAGGCAACCGACATAATAAATTACAGGTAAAAACATGCTATATCTCAGTCATACTAAACCATTGTAATATAATAGAGTATACAAAAGAGAATCGTGCGCAAACCGGTGAGCAGGAAAAACTGTGGCATAATCCTTCAGAATGGTTGGTGAATATGGGCCCTGATCTTAGTGTACACATTATGCTAAAGCGCATTTGGTTAAATGGTCTAAAGTTAAATGAAAAAGGAAAATAAGCTAATACCCTTAGTCTATTTATAAATATAGAAAGTATATATGAAAAACCAAAACTTTTCCAGGAGCGTCAGTGTTCTATCACGAGAACTGTGCGAGTGGTCTGGGGTCCGATTTATGTTCCGATTATATAAATAATCCTGCCGGACTGGTAGAACAGATGAAGATTGTCAAATTGAATATATCTGGTACTGGAGAAACTCAGGTAAAGGTAACCTGTGTGTTGTAGTTAAGAACTTATTTTATGATTCATTTATTTGTAAGAAAGCGATCTTAAGTTACTTGACTGAAAAGAGCATACCGTATGAATCATTTTTTATGAAGAGAGGATAGGTGTATATAAACCTTTATCTCTAAGTTACCAAAGGTTCTGTTTTTCAAAATTTACAGCTTTTTAGCTCAACTGAGCGCAACGTGCTAAAGGTGAGCTTCTGTGGTTGTCCTATGTCCGGCGTCCGTCGTCCGTTGTGTGTCGTCCGTCGTGCGCCGTCCGTCGTCAACATTTGACGGCACTCTAGAGGCCACATTTCTTATTCAATTGACCTAGAAATTGGTCAGAATGTTTGTCTTGATAAAATCTCGGATGACTTTGAATTTGAGTCACCTGGGATCAAAAACTGGGTCACTAGGTCAAATTAAAAAAAAATACCTTGTGGACAATCTAGAGGCCACATTTCTTACTCAATTGACCTGGAAATTATTCAGAATATTTGTCTTGATGAAATCTCGGATGAGTTCGAAATTGGGTCACCTAGTGTCAAAACCAAGGTCAATAGGTCGCATTAAAGAAATACCTTATGGGCACTCTAGAAGCCACACTTTTGCACAATTGACCTGAAAGTTGGTCAGAATGTTTGTCTTGATAGAATGTCGGATGAGTTCGAATTTGGGTCACCTGGGGTCATAAACTAGGTCAGTAGATCAAATTAAAAAAATACAATGTGGGCACTCTAGACGCCACATTTCTTGCTCAACTGACCTGAAAATTGGTCAGAATGTTTTCCTTGATAAAATCTCGGATGACTTTGAAATTGGGTCACTTGAGGTCATAAACTAGGTCACTAGATTAAATTGAAGAAATACCTTGTGGGCACATGGGCCACATTTTTTGCTCAATTGACTTGAAAATTAGTCAGAATGTTTGTCTTAATTAAATCTTGGATAAGTTTGAAATCGGGTCACCTGGGATATAAACTAGGTCACTAGGTCAAATCTAAGATATACCTTGTGGACACTCTAGAGGCCACACTTCTTACTTAATTGACCTGAAAACTTATCAGAATGTTTGTCTTAATGTAATCTCGGATGACTCCGAATTTGGGTCACCTGGAGTCATAAACAAGGTCACTAGGTCAAATTAAAGAAATAACTTGTGGATACTTTAGATGCCCCATTTCCTATTCAATTGACCTGAAAATTGGTCAGAATGTTTGTCTACATAAAAACTCGGATTAGTTTGAATTTCGGTCACCCAGGGTCATAAACTAGGTCACTAGGTCAAATTAAAGAAATACCTTGTGGGCAATCTAGAGGCCACATTTTTTGCTCTATTGATTTGAAAATTAGTCAGAATGTTTGTCTTAATTAAATCTCGGATGACTTTGAAATTGGGTCACCTGGGGTCATAAACTAGGTAACTAGCTCAAATTAACGAAATACCTTGTGGACACTCTAGACGCCACATTTTTTGCTCAAAATTGACTTGAAAATAATTCAGAAGGTTTTCTTGATGAAATTTCGGATGAGTTTGAAATTGGGTCACCTTCCGTCATTAAGTAGGTCACTATGTCAAATTAAAGAAATACCTTGTGGACACTCTAGAGGCCCCATTTTTGCTCAATTGACCTGAAAATTGATCAGAATGTTTGTCTTGATGAAATCTCGCAAGATTTCGAAATTGGGTCACCTGGGGTCATAAACTAGTTCACTGGGTCAAATTAAAGGAACACCTTGAGGGCACTCTAGAAGCCACATTTTTGCTCAATTGACCTGAAAATTGGTCAGATTGGTTGTCTTTGTAAAATCTCGAATTAGTTCCTATAGGGTTACTTAGGGTCGTAAACTAGGTCACAAGGTCAAATTGAAGAAATACCTTGTGGACACTATAGAGGCCACATTTTCTGCTCAATTGACTTGAAAATTAGTCAGAATGTTTGTCTTAATTAAATCTCGGATAAGTGTGAAATTGGGTCACCTGGGGTCACAAACTAGGTCACTAGGTCAAATTGAAGTAACATCTTGTGGGCACTCTAGAGGCCACATTTTTTTTGCTCAATTGACCTGAAAATTGGTCAGAATTGATGAATTCTACGATTACTTCAAAATTGGGTCACCTGGGAACATAATATAGGTCACTATGTCAAATTAAAGAAATACCTTGTGGGCAGTCTAGAGGCCACATTTATTGCTCAATTGTCTTGTAAAAAGGTCAGAATGTTTGTCTGAATAAAATCTCGGATAAGATCGAATTTGGGATACCTTGGGTCATAACCTAGGTCACTAGGTCAAGTTTAAGAAATACCTTGTGGACAATCTACAGGCCACATTTCTTACTCTATTGACCTAGAAATTGGTCAGAATGTTTGCCTTCATGACATTTCGGATGACTTTGAATTTGAGTTACCTGGGATCAAAAACTAGGTCACTAGGTCAAATTAAAAAAAAATACCTTGTGGACACTCTAGAGGCCACATTTCTTACTCAATTGACCTGGAAATTATTCAGAATATTTGTCTTGATGAAATCTCGGATGAGTTCGAAATTGGGTCACCTGGTGTCAAAACCAAGGTCACGAGGTCGCATTAAAGAAATACCTTATGGGCACTCTAGAAGCCACACTTTTGCACAATTGACCTGAAAGTTGGTCAGAATGTTTGTCTTGATAGAATGTCGGATGAGTTCGAATTTGGGTCACCTGGGGTGATCAGTAGATCAAATTAAAAAAATACAATACGGGCATTCTAGATGTCACATTTCTTGCTCAACTGACCTGAAAATTGGTCAGAATGTTTTCCTTGATAAAATCTCGGATGACTTTGAAAATGGGTCACCTGGGGTCATAAACTAGGTCACTAGATCAAATTGAAGAAATACCTTGTGGGCACATGGGCCACATTTTTTGCTCAATTGACTTGAAAATTAGTCAGAATGTTTGTCTTAATTAAATCTTGGATAAGTTTGAAATCGGGTCACCTGGGATATAAACTAGGTCACTAGGTCAAATCTAAGATATACCTTGTGGACACTCTAGAGGCCACACTTCTTACTTAATTGACCTGAAAACTTATCAGAATGTTTGTCTTAATGTAATCTCGGATGACTCCGAATTTGGGTCACCTGGAGTCATAAACAAGGTCACTAGGTCAAATTAAAGAAATAACTTGTGGATACTTTAGATGCCCCATTTCCTATTCAATTGACCTGAAAATTGGTCAGAATGTTTGTCTACACAAAAACTCGGATTAGTTTGAATTTCGGTCACCCAGGGTCATAAACTAGGTCACTAGGTCAAATTAAAGAAATACCTTGTGGGCAATCTAGAGGCCACATTTTTTGCTCTATTGATTTGAAAATTAGTCAGACTGTTTGTCTTAATTAAATCTCGGATGACTTTGAAATTGTGTCACCTGGGTTGATAAACTAGGTAACTAGCTCAAAGTAACGAAATACCTTGTGGACACTCTCGACGCCACATTTTTTGCTCAATTGACTTGAAAATAATTCAGAATGTTTTCTTGATGAAATTTCGGATGAGTTTGAAATTGGGTCACCTTCCGTCATTAAGTAGGTCATTATGTCAAATTAAAGAAATACCTTGTGGACACTCTAGAGGCCCCATTTTTGCTCAATTGACCTGAAAATTGATCAGAATGTTTGTCTTGATGAAATCTCGCAAGATTTCGAAATTGGGTCACCTGGGGTCATAAACTAGTTCACTGGGTCAAATTAAAGGAACACCTTGAGGGCACTCTAGAAGCCACATTTTTGCTCAATTGACCTGAAAATTGGTCAGATTGGTTGTCTTTGTAAAATCTCGAATTAGTTCCTATAGGGTTACTTAGGGTCGTAAACTAGATCACAAGGTCAAATTGAAGAAATACCATGTGGACACTATAGAGGCCACATTTTCTGCTCAATTGACTTGAAAATTAGTCAGAATGTTTGTCTCAATTAAATCTCGGATAAGTGTGAAATTGGGTCACCTGGGGTCACAAACTAGGTCACTAGGTCAAATTGAAGTAACATCTTGTGGGCACTCTAGAGGCCACATTTTTTTTGCTCAATTGACCTGAAAATTGGTCAGAATTGATGAATTCTACGATTACTTCAAAATTGGGTCACCTGGGAACATAATATAGGTCACTATGTCAAATTAAAGAAATACCTTGTGGGCAGTCTAGAGGCCACATTTATTGCTCAATTGTCTTGTAAAAAGGTCAGAATGTTTGTCTGAATAAAATCTCGGATAAGATCGAATTTGGGATACCTTGGGTCATAACCTAGGTCACTAGGTCAAGTTTAAGAAATACCTTGTGGACAATCTACAGGCCACATTTCTTACTCTATTGACCTGAAAATTGGTCAGAATGTTTGTCTTGATGACATTTCGGATGACTTTGAATTTGAGTCACCTGGGATCAAAACCTAGGTCACTAGGTCAAATTAAAAAAAAAATACCTTGTGGACACTCTAGAGGCCACATTTCTTACTCAATTGACCTGGAAGTTATTCAGAATATTTGTCTTGATGAAATCTCGGATGAGTTCGAAATTGGGTCACCTGGTGTCAAAACCAAGGTCACTAGGTCGCATTAAAGAAATACCTTATGGGCACTCTAGAAGCCACACTTTTGCACAATTGACCTGAAAGTTGGTCAGAATGTTTGTCTTGATAGAATGTCGGATGAGTTCGAATTTGGGTCACCTGGGGTCATAAACTAGGTCAGTAGATTAAATTAAAAAAATACAATGTGGGCACTCTAGACGCCACATTTCTTGCTCAACTGACCTGAAAATTGGTCAGAATGTTTTCCTTGATAAAATCTCGGATGAATTTGAAATTGGGTCACCTGGGGTACAAAAAATAGGTCACTAGATCAAATTGAAGAAATACCTTGTGGGCACATGGGCCACATTTTTTGCTCAATTGACTTGAAAATTAGTCAGAATGTTTGTCTTAATTAAATCTTGGATATGTTTGAAATCGGGTCACCTGGGATATAAACTAGGTCACTAGGTCAAATCTAAGATATACCTTGTGGACACTCTAGAGGCCACACTTCTTACTTAATTGACCTGAAAACTTATCAGAATGTTTGTCTTAATGTAATCTCGGATGACTCCGAATTTGGGTCACCTGGAGTCATAAACAAGGCCACTAGGTCAAATTAAAGAAATAACTTGTGGATACTTTAGATGCCCCATTTCCTATTCAATTGACCTGAAAATTGGTCAGAATGTTTGTCTACATAAAAACTCGGATTAGTTTGAATTTCGGTCACCCAGAGTCATAAACTAGGTCACTAGGTCAAATTAAAGAAATACCTTGTGGGCAATCTAGAGGCCACATTTTTTGCTCTATTGATTTGAAAATTAGTCAGAATGTTTGTCTTAATTAAATCTCGGATGACTTTGAAATTGGGTCACCTGGGGTCATAAACTAGGTAACTAGCTCAAATTAACGAAATACCTTGTGGACACTCTCGACGCCACATTTTTTGCTCAATTGACTTGAAAATAATTCAGAAGGTTTTCTTGATGAAATTTCGGATGAGTTTGAAATTAGGTCGCCTTCCGTCATTAAGTAGGTCACTATGTCAAATTAAAGAAATACCTTGTGGACACTCTAGAGGCCCCATTTTTGCTCAATTGACCTGAAAATTGATCAGAATGTTTGTCTTGATGAAATCTCGCAAGATTTCGAAATTGGGTCACCTGGGGTCATAAACTAGTTCACTGGGTCAAATTAAAGGAACACCTTTAGGGCACTCTAGAAGCCACATTTTTGCTCAATTGACCTGAAAATTGGTCAGATTGGTTGTCTTTGTAAAATCTCGAATTAGTTCCTATAGGGTTACTTAGGGTCGTAAACTAGATCACAAGGTCAAATTGAAGAAATACCATGTGGACACTATAGAGGCCACATTTTCTGCTCAATTGACTTGAAAATTAGTCAGAATGTTTGTCTCAATTAAATCTCGGATAAGTGTGAAATTGGGTCACCTGGGGTCACAAACTAGGTCACTAGGTCAAATTGAAGTAACATCTTGTGGGCACTCTAGAGGCCACATTTTTTTTGCTCAATTGACCTGAAAATTGGTCAGAATTGATGAATTCTACGATTACTTCAAAATTGGGTCACCTGGGAACATAATATAGGTCACTGTGTCAAATTAAAGAAATACCTTGTGGGCAGTCTAGAGGCCACATTTATTGCTCAATTGTCTTGTAAAAAGGTCAGAATGTTTGTCTGAATAAAATCTCGGATAAGATCGAATTTGGGATACCTTGGGTCATAACCTAGGTCACTAGGTCAAGTTTAAGAAATACCTTGTGGACAATCTACAGGCCACATTTCTTACTCTATTGACCTGAAAATTGGTCAGAATGTTTGTCTTGATGACATTTCGGATGACTTTGAATTTGAGTCACCTGGGATCAAAAACTACGTCTCTAGGTCAAATTTTAAAAAAAAAAAATACCTTGTGGACACTCTAGAGGCCACATTTCTTACTCAATTGACCTGGAAATTATTCAGAATATTTGTCTTGATGAAATCTCGGATGAGTTCGAAATTGGGTCACCTGGTGTCAAAACCAAGGTCACTAGGTCGCATTAAAGAAATACCTTATGGGCACTCTAGAAGCCACACTTTTGCACAATTGACCTGAAAGTTGGTCAGAATGTTTGTCTTGATAGAATGTCGGATGAGTTCGAATTTGGGTCACCTGGGGTCATAAACTAGGTCAGTAGATTAAATTAAAAAAATACAATGTGGGCACTCTAGACGCCACATTTCTTGCTCAACTGACCTGAAAATTGGTCAGAATGTTTTCCTTGATAAAATCTCGGATGAATTTGAAATTGGGTCACCTGGGGTACAAAAAATAGGTCACTAGATCAAATTGAAGAAATACCTTGTGGGCACATGGGCCACATTTTTTGCTCAATTGACTTGAAAATTAGTCAGAATGTTTGTCTTAATTAAATCTTGGATAAGTTTGAAATCGGGTCACCTGGGATATAAACTAGGTCACTAGGTCAAATCTAAGATATACCTTGTGGACACTCTAGAGGCCACACTTCTTACTTAATTGACCTGAAAACTTATCAGAATGTTTGTCTTAATGTAATCTCGGATGACTCCGAATTTGGGTCACCTGGAGTCATAAACAAGGCCACTAGGTCAAATTAAAGAAATAACTTGTGGATACTTTAGATGCCCCATTTCCTATTCAATTGACCTGAAAATTGGTCAGAATGTTTGTCTACATAAAAACTCGGATTAGTTTGAATTTCGGTCACCCAGAGTCATAAACTAGGTCACTAGGTCAAATTAAAGAAATACCTTGTGGGCAATCTAGAGGCCACATTTTTTGCTCTATTGATTTGAAAATTAGTCAGAATGTTTTTCTTAATTAAATCTCGGATGACTTTGAAATTGGGTCACCTGGGGTCATAAACTAGGTAACTAGCTCAAATTAACGAAATACCTTGTGGACACTCTCGACGCCACATTTTTTGCTCAATTGACTTGAAAATAATTCAGAAGGTTTTCTTGATGAAATTTCGGATGAGTTTGAAATTAGGTCGCCTTCCGTCATTAAGTAGGTCATTATGTCAAATTAAAGAAATACCTTGTGGACACTCTAGAGGCCCCATTTTTGCTCAATTGACCTGAAAATTGATCAGAATGTTTGTCTTGATGAAATCTCGCAAGATTTCGAAATTGGGTCACCTGGGGTCATAAACTAGTTCACTGGGTCAAATTAAAGGAACACCTTTAGGGCACTCTAGAAGCCACATTTTTGCTCAATTGACCTGAAAATTGGTCAGATTGGTTGTCTTTGTAAAATCTCGAATTAGTTCCTATAGGGTTACTTAGGGTCGTAAACTAGATCACAAGGTCAAATTGAAGAAATACCATGTGGACACTATAGAGGCCACATTTTCTGCTCAATTGACTTGAAAATTAGTCAGAATGTTTGTCTTAATTAAATCTCGGATAAGTGTGAAATTGGGTCACCTGGGGTCACAAACTAGGTCACTAGGTCAAATTGAAGTAACATCTTGTGGGCACTCTAGAGGCCACATTTTTTTTTGCTCAATTGACCTGAAAATTGGTCAGAATTGATGAATTCTACGATTACTTCAAAATTGGGTCACCTGGGAACATAATATAGGTCACTGTGTCAAATTAAAGAAATACCTTGTGGGCAGTCTAGAGGCCACATTTATTGCTCAATTGTCTTGTAAAAAGGTCAGAATGTTTGTCTGAATAAAATCTCGGATAAGATCGAATTTGGGATACCTTGGGTCATAACCTAGGTCACTAGGTCAAGTTTAAGAAATACCTTGTGGACAATCTACAGGCCACATTTCTTACTCTATTGACCTGAAAATTGGTCAGAATGTTTGTCTTGATGACATTTCGGATGACTTTGAATTTGAGTCACCTGGGATCAAAAACTACGTCTCTAGGTCAAATTTAAAAAAAAAATACCTTGTGGACACTCTAGAGGCCACATTTCTTACTCAATTGACCTGGAAGTTATTCAGAATATTTGTCTTGATGAAATCTCGGATGAGTTCGAAATTGGGTCACCTGGTGTCAAAACCAAGGTCACTAGGTCGCATTAAAGAAATACCTTATGGGCACTCTAGAAGCCACACTTTTGCACAATTGACCTGAAAGTTGGTCAGAATGTTTGTCTTGATAGAATGTCGGATGAGTTCGAATTTGGGTCACCTGGGGTCATAAACTAGGTCAGTAGATCAAATTAAAAAAATACAATGTGGGCACTCTAGACGCCACATTTCTTGCTCAACTGACCTGAAAATTGGTCAGAATGTTTTCCTTGATAAAATCTCGGATGAATTTGAAATTGGGTCACCTGGGTTACAAAAAATAGGTCACTAGATCAAATTGAAGAAATACCTTGTGGGCACATGGGCCACATTTTTTGCTCAATTGACTTGAAAATTAGTCAGAATGTTTGTCTTAATTAAATCTGAATTTGAAATTGGGTCACCTGGGGTACAAAAAATAGGTCACTAGATCAAATTGAAGAAATACCTTGTGGGCACATGGGCCACATTTTTTGCTCAATTGACTTGAAAATTAGTCAGAATGTTTGTCTTAATTAAATCTTGGATAAGTTTGAAATCGGGTCACCTGGGATATAAACTAGGTCACTAGGTCAAATCTAAGATATACCTTGTGGACACTCTAGAGGCCACACTTCTTACTTAATTGACCTGAAAACTTATCAGAATGTTTGTCTGAATGTAATCTCGGATGACTCCGAATTTGGGTCACCTGGAGTCATAAACAAGGTCACTAGATCAAATTAAAGAAATAACTTGTGGATACTTTAGATGCCCCATTTCCTATTCAATTGACCTGAAAATTGGTCAGAATGTTTGTCTACATAAAAACTCGGATTAGTTTGAATTTCGGTCACCCAGGGTCATAAACTAGGTCACTAGGTCAAATTAAAGAAATACCTTGTGGGCAATCTAGAGGCCACATTTTTTGCTCTATTGATTTGAAAATTAGTCAGAATGTTTGTCTTAATTAAATCTCGGATGACTTTGAAATTGGGTCACCTGGGGTCATAAACTAGGTAACTAGCTCAAAGTAACGAAATATCTTGTGGACACTCTCGACGCCACATTTTTTGCTCAATTGACTTGAAAATAATTCAGAATGTTTTCTTGATGAAATTTCGGATGAGTTTGAAAATTGGGTCACCTTCCGTCATTAAGTATGTCACTATGTCAAATTAAAGAAATACCTTGTGGACACTCTAGAGGCCCCATTTTTGCTCAATTGACCTGAAAATTGATCAGAATGTTTGTCTTGATAAAATCTCGCAAGATTTCGAAATTGGGTCACCTGGGGTCATAAACTAGTTCACTGGGTCAAATTAAAGGAACACCTTGAGGGCACTCTAGAAGCCACATTTTTGCTCAATTGACCTGAAAATTGGTCAGATTGGTTGTCTTTGTAAAATCTCGAATTAGTTCCTATGGGGTTACTTAGGGTCGTAAACTAGGTCACAAGGTCAAATTGAAGAAATACCATGTGGACACTATAGAGGCCACATTTTCTGCTCAATTGACTTGAAAATTAGTCAGAATGTTTGTCTCAATTAAATCTCGGATAAGTGTGAAATTGGGTCACCTGGGGTCACAAACTAGGTCACTAGGTCAAATTGAAGTAACATCTTGTGGGCACTCTAGAGGCCACATTTTTTTTGCTCAATTGACCTGAAAATTGGTCAGAATTGATGAATTCTACGATTACTTCAAAATTGGGTCACCTGGGAACATAATATAGGTCACTATGTCAAATTAAAGAAATACCTTGTGGGCAGTCTAGAGGCCACATTTATTGCTCAATTGTCTTGTAAAAAGGTCAGAATGTTTGTCTGAATAAAATCTCGGATAAGATCGAATTTGGGATACCTTGGGTCATAACCTAGGTCACTAGGTCAAATTTAAGAAATACCTTGTGGACAATCTACAGGCCACATTTCTTACTCTATTGACCTGAAAATTGGTCAGAATGTTTGTCTTGATGACATTTCGGATGACTTTGAATTTGGGTCACCTAGAGTTATAAACTAGGTCTCACTAGATCAACTTACAAAAATTCCTTGTGGGCGCTCTAGAGGCTACAATTCTTACTTAACTCTTTTCGCACAATCCCGACTATTAACACCCTTGAGAAAGAAGCCTTTTGAAAACATTGTGAGAAAAGGAGAAAATGCTGGTAACACCCTTGAGAAAGAAGCCTTTTGAAACACATTGTGGGAAAAGGAGAAAATGCTGGTAACCAGCATTTCCTCCTTTTCCCACAATGTTGTGTACCATATCAAACAAAAATTACATCATTTGAACCACATAGAAATTGTCGTCTGCAAATGCTTTCAATTTAGACTGGTATAAATTTTTGTCGTGTGGTAAAGGGTTAATTGACCTGAAAATTAATCAGCATGTTTGTCTTGATAAAATCTTGGATGAGTTCAAAATTGCGTCAGATAGGTTCATAAACTAGGTCACTAGGTCAAATTTGAAGAAATAGCTTGTGGGCGCTCTAGCAGCCACAATTCTTGCTCAACTGACCTGAAAATTGATCAGTATGTTTGTCTTGATGATATCTCGGATGAGTTCAAAATTCACATAGGGTCATAAACAAGGTCACTGGGTCACATTGAAGAAATACCTAGTGGGCACTGTAGAAGCCACAATTCTAGCTAAATTGACCTGAAAATTGGTTTAGATGTTTGCCTTGATGGTATATCAGATCACTCAGAAATTGGGTCTCATAGGGTCATAAACTACTGTAGGTCACTAGGTAAAATTAAAGAAATGTAGTTTGGGCGTTCTAGAGGTCACAATTTTTGCTCAACTGACCTGAAAATTTGTCAGCATGTTTGACTTGATGATATGTTGAATGGGTTTGAAATTGGGTCACATAGGGTCATAATCTAGGTCACTAGGTCAAATTACAGAAATACCTTGTGGCATTCTAGAGGCAGCAATTCTTGCCCAATTCACCTGAACCTTGGTTAACAAGTTTGCCTTGATATATTGGATGAGTTTGAAATATGGTCACATAGGGTCATAAACTAGGTCACTAGGTCAATTGACGAAATACATTTTGGACACCCCGGATGCCACATTTTCTGCTCGATTGACATGACAATTGGTCAGAATGTTTGTCTTAATAATAACTCAGAGTTTTAAATTGGGTCATGATGACCCAGGGGTGAAATTTCGCCTACTGACTCAGGTGAGCAATCCAGGGCCATCATGGCCCTCTTGTTTTTTTTTTTTTTTTTTTTCCCAACACTGTTACCCTGATTTAGACTGTAATTTCAGTGCCCAAGCAAAAAACAGTTACCCTGCAAATTATACAACCGTTGATTTTCTTTCTACGGATGATTTTTTTCATTGAAAAGGAAGGTACAATAGATATCCCGAAGCGACGATAAATATTGACAAAATGCTGCTGTGAATCTTATTGTTTCACCTTAACTTTTTCGGGGCCTCTAATTTTGTGTAAACAAGAGCTGTCGAAATTGGCTTACTCTTTTTATAGATGACGAATTTCTACTCTGTCACTTCTGACTATGTCTTACAGATACATTTTGGATGTGTAACATACAAAAAGAAGAGTTTCAACAGTGGTATTTAGATAAAATTACCAAGTTACTTAACTAGAACTGAAAAACAATCTTTTTGTACATTCCGCATGGGCGGTTTCGCTTGCATTGCGAAATTCGATACCATGATTATCAATTTTGACAATCCTGCTGTTGATCAAATTTGTGTTTTACATGTACATGTAAATGGACAATGATCGGTTTCACTATGAATTCTCTGGCATACCACATACAACTGAAATTTTCCATACGTCATACCAAAGCAAGACACTCAAGTTTTTTTTTTTTTTTTTTTTTTTTTTATAAAGTATTTTGATCCTATTTGTACCAACCTTTTACTGTAATTAATCGCTGCAAAATTCTTACAAAATATCTGCACCAACACCATCTTAACCCTTTACCAGACTGCAAATTTTTAGCCTTGTCCAAATTGAAAGCATTTGCAGACTACAATTTCAATGTGGCTCAAATGGTGCAATTTTCTTTTGATATGGTAGAAAATATTGTGGGAAAAGGAGAAAATGCTGGTTAATCCACCAGAAAACGTATTGCATGATATAAATAAAAGTATTTTTCACTTTTTATGGGACAATAAACCGGATAAACTAAAACGATCAATAGTAACACTTTCAGTTGAAAATGGTGGAATAGCAGTTCCAGATATATATGCACTATTTAAATCACTGAAAACAAATTGGATTAAAAGATATTTGGATGAAAACAACACAGGACAATGGAACATATTCTTCTTTAAATCCCTAAAGCTTTTTGGAGGTGATTTAATTTTTGAATGTAATTTAAAGGAAACGGATATAAAAAAGATCTGCTCCAACCATGGTTTTCTTACAGATGTTTTAAAAGCATGGAATAAAATTAAAACCAATATAGCCAACAATAATGTTAAGAAAGAAATACTTTGGAATAATACAAATATAATATGTAATGGCGAAACATTCTTTTACAACAAATGGTATGATAGAGGATAAAATTGTTTGATTTCCGAAGAAAAACATTTTATGACTTTGAAACATTTAAAAATCTTTATGATATTAAACCGGAAGACTTTTTAAAATATTACAACTTGACTGGGAGCATACCCATTAGAATGAAAAATGAAATAAAACAACAACTACCGATAAACGTAGAAAATAAGCAATTGCTTAGCAAAATTAGGGGGATAAACAAAGCAAACAAACTGTTATATAAAATCCAGTTAAAAGGAAATAATTCATTAACAAAATCCGAAAAAAAATTGGGAAAAATTACTTGGTCAGAAAGTCAATTGGGAAAATGCATACACAATACCTTATCAAATAACGTTAGATACAACTTTACGATGTTTCCAATACAAACTTTTGAAAAGAATCCTTCCAACAAACAAACTGCTATTCAGACAAAAGATTGAATCTTCCAATTTATGTAATTTTTGCGCAAGTAATGTGGAAACTATAGAACATTTACTTTGGGAGTGTATGCATGCGCAAACGATTTGGAATAGTGTTACTAATTTTCTTACAAGTAAACAAATAAAGGTGAAATTTCAATTAAAAGATATAATTCTTGGAATTGCAGGTACTACAGTAAATCATTTTATTTTGAACTATATAATTATACTTGCTAAATACTTCATATTTAAAATGAAAATAACAAACCAGTTACCAAACTGTTATATGTTTATCAATTACTTTTACAAATATCTCAAAATAGAACAGGCAGTAGCATTATCAAAAGACCAATTAAGCGATTTTAACAATAAATTGGCAAAATTTTTGTAATTTACAATTTTTTTCTCTGCCTTAAAGTGAGTGAACCTCTTAGTCACAGTTCAGGATCTCTCTCTCTCCTATCTCTCCCCCCTCTCTCTCTGTTTCCACCCCCTTTTTTAACCTTAATTTTCCTTCCTTTTCAGTTAAAAAAATAGCACGTATATAAATATTGTATACTGATACAACCTATCCTTTTAAAATGAATTGTAATGAAAAAAATAATATTCGAATGTTTTTGAATGTTGTATTGCAGTATGCACTATGTATGTATTTTGTGGAAAATAAATAAATTAAAAAAAAAAAAAAAAAAATGCTGGTTAACAGCATTTTCTCCTTTTCCCAACATGTTTTCAAAAGGCCTCTTTTCCAGAGGCGTTAAAAGGAGGCATTGTGTGGTAAAGGGTTAATCATCAAAATAAATTGACAGCTTAGGTCTGGAAGTCTTAGAATTTGGGAACTCACTATATGCACTATCTGTATTCTAAAAGATCTCTGGTGTTTCCTTTTACACAAACTTTTATGGGATTTCCTTCCTTCATTACATATGTGAAAGATTATGCAATTTCGGCAAAGTGAGAAACAGATCTATATTAAAACCCTCCATTTCTAAGTATGACAATACTTACATTTTAGTCTCTGGTCTAGTTGCCAACACAATATTTTTCAACTAATCTTAATTTAGTGCCGATATATAATCTCCAACCACATTTTCCAAGATATCTACGGACGAAAATCATATGAAATATTTACTTGGACGTGCATTCATACCTGCCAGCCTCAGTCTAAGTAATATTTCCCTAAATCAAGTCGTCAAGTTTTTCTTAATTAGCCGTATGCTTCAGGCTATCATTTGTGAAATTATCTATGTCATCTCATGCTCTAAAAGTTTGGTCTCTCCGGTTGGGTCAGTCATTATATCCTTGACCTTATTTGAACTTTTTCTTGCCTCTCTTCTCCGAGAATCTGAACAAATAACGATATATCTTAACTCTTTATCCAAAGACAAAGTATAGAGTTTTCCAATTTGAAAGCTTTTGCAGACGACAATTTGACAACTTGAATGTAACAGAGCATCGCATATGACAGATCTGAAACTGTTTTGGTCAAAGCATCGGACATTTTAAACTACAAAATTTGTTTTTTGTTTGTTTGAGAGTGTTAACATTTTGATCTTGATCTAAAAGGCGGTTGTATTTATTTACGGTTTAATTTCGAAACTGCGGCAAAGTATTTAACTGTGAATCCATCGCCAAGGTTTTTCTTACAGAACTGTTTAGTTTTACCATGATCTGCTGCCTCCACTATTGTGCCTGCTATTACAGTTAGACTTTCATAAGCATGGAAAACTACAAGCAGAGTGTACAACGCTTTATAACTCCAAACACAAAAAGCCAAGGAAAATTACGTCAAGACCTTGACCTGATACATAACGGTTCGAAATTGCATCCTTAGTTTTTTTTGTTTTTTTTTTTGGAAAGAACCATTTAGTTTAGCCATTCCGACATCACTTTAAAGATAAGAGAATTAATAACAATTATGAGGAATCCAGTTAATTAATGGTAGAATGGAACAACGGTGCTTCGTATTCGGTGCATCATCGCTTTATTTATTTTTCTGTCTAGCATTTTTTCATCAAAACAAGTGGACCAATCGACATCAAATGTCATTGTTTATTATCCTAATATATCTTTTATAAAATTCTCCTAAAAGTCAGTTCCATGAGGAAATCAAACTACTGTGGTAACCGAACTAAAACCCATTTGTAATATTTCTTTTCCATTTGGAAATAATGATCTATGGCAAGACCTTGTTTTAGATTCTTTAATGGAATCTAGTTCTGTCAGACACATGACAGCCGTGGGTGTGGCTTATCATATCTATGTACGTGTACATACAGATCTAATGGTCAGAATTCTTAGATAGCCTGGCAAAAACGGCATATTTGAGTCTGTTGCGGTCTGAGAACGTCAATTGTGTTACAAGAAAGTGCTAATGGAAAAAAAAACAACATTGTATGCTTGTAGGTATATGATGAAAAAGGAGACGGGAGTTTGGGTTACAAAATTTTCAATATCCGACTAACAGACGATTTTTCGAAGCGAGATTACGTAGAGGTGTGTGTTTTTATATCATTTTTATAAGAGCCAGCATGCTTGAACTCTCTGTCAGGCACTTTGCAGGTCTAAAAGTAAGTACATGTAGTTCGTCAGCTACTGGACAATATTTTTACACGTCTATGCTGTCTGGTCTTGAACAATGCGGCCCACACGGGTCAAACAGCTTTTATTGACTGCGACAGCTCTTTGTTTTCCTTTTATATGAGTAATGTAATAATTATAATTATAGCCTGCGTACCTCAACTCTGTCACAGCAAAAATAATAAATTCGTTTTTTTTTTCCGATACCTTAAACCTTTACCAAACGACAAAATTTTGGAATTATCCAAATCCAAAGTATTTGCAGACGAAAAATTAATGTGGCTTAATATGTTGTCGCAGTTATATGATGGAAAAAGCGAACGCAATAAAGGTCCTAATTAAATACATGTAATTCAGAAGCACTTTACTGCAATATACGGTCACTGGAATTCAAACACCTGGGCTCGTATTCACCAACCATTCTTTAGAACGTTCTTGGTCTTATTCTCCAGAATTTTCTACATTTGAAAGTAACACTATTTCTGATTGGCTCAACCAAATGGTTTAGCTAATCGGGAGTCATGTTACTTTCAAATTTAGAAAATCCTAGAGAATCAGACTAAGACTGTTCTTAAGAACGGTTGGTGAATACGGACTCTGGACTCTCAAACTCATAGCCTGGCGTCACTACTGTCCTAGTCAAAGGCATTACACTTATAGAAAGTTTAAAATGTATTCATAACTTGATGAGCAATAGTAATAATCGTTGAGTTTACCACGTTATACCTTCTAGCCGCTTATTCTCAGAATGTATTGATCCTTTACAAAGTAGTCCAAAGTTTTAGCGACCCTGGGAGAGACGGCACATGAAAACATTGTTAGAAAAGGAGAAAATGCGGGTAGCCAGCATTTTCCCCATTTCCCCCAATGTTTTTCTTCCTTTTTTAGAGACAAATTTCATTTGACAACACTGAATTTGTCGCCAGCAAAGTGCTTACAATTTGGTCCAGTACATACTTTTGTCATATGGTATAGAGTTATAAGCGTTATTTTTGATACTAAATCGCTGAACCTGAATCAATGAGTATCTCAAGAGTATTTTGTTCAAAATAGTTCTATACCAGTCAGCGGATTTTTCATGTAATTGCAGCTTTAAATTATTCATTTGTTCAATTTATCAAAGCAAGCGCTAACTATATTGATGTTCTTTTAATTGAGGCATACTATGTGAAAAGGGGGTTTAATCCATGTCCGTAATGCATTGTTCCAAGAAAGTCATCATGCAATCGGGGATCCATAAAATGCATTAAGTCTAACAATCGACTGGACCATGAGGGTTTTTGTTGTTGTTGTTGTTTCTTTTTTTTTAACCTTGCAAAAAAAAAAGACCTATAGCAACAAGTTTCGACCCATGTCAGTCTGCACGGAATGCGCAGGCTGACATGAATCGATACTGTTTGCAGATGCATTATGCCCTCTTTTCACAGAGAATGCCTCGTTTATTTACAGGTCGGAAGCTATGACGTGTCAGGTTTAACCTTTCACAAAGACAAAGTTCGATATGTCATTGAGTCTATATGTCCGAATGAACAGAAGTGTGAATCATGTAGGGAACCAACAGATGTGCCAGAAAAGCAAGAAACGTATGATTTCTTGTTTACTTTCAAGGGCATTAGGGTAAAAAAAAAATGTATAGGTTTGCTCTCAAAAACTTATGAGAATCAGAAGAATCAATTTTAGAAATCTCGTTCTAAATGACCAGAAGTTACTTTTCATAGAAATTTGACAAGACTATTACGATGTCACTCAAAATGGTGACCTCAGGTCGACTTGTCATCATTTGTGATAGGAAAATTTTTGGCTTCTCCTTTAAAAAAAAAAAAAAATGAAATAAATGTAAAAACGTTACAAATCGATCACATAAATTTTCTTGAACCACAAGACCTTTAAGCTGTAAACACATTTTGTAGAAAAGCATTATATAGCGGTTCCGTTTTAAGGCTAGATTTTGACCTTGGTCAAAACTAGCCAGGCCACGAAGTTATGTAGGGGATGGCTGTAATGGTTTCTAGAAAGATCTTCTCAAAGCACAAGACTGAGGTTTTTATACCTAAAATCATTTAGCGGCCATACAACAAAGTCTGTCAAATCACAAGCAGGGTCCATATTCACCAACCACGCTTCAGAACGTTCTTAGTCTTATTCTCAAGAATTTTTTTTAAATGTGAAAGTAATACAACTTCTGAATGGCTAGACCAAACGGTTTAGCCAATCAGAATTTGTGCCAAGCCCTACTTTCTCCATCTAGAATTGTACTTAATGAAATTAAGAATGATCGATTAACAAGGACGCAGCAGTGGAGTGTCGGTAAACCTGTTCTTGGCTCCCTTCTTGGTGTGTTCCTGATTCAAACTGCGGGTTTTCTTTCTTGCATCGTCTTTAAATGTCGCAAAATGAAAACTCAAGGGACGTTGAAAGAAGTGGTTGAAGATATCACTTCATCGACATTTCGAAAAACTTTTCAACGAAAGAAGTCCATATAAGTGTAAATGATAAGTGGATATCTGCTCCCTCGTTGGTGCCAGCCCTTTACCACACAATACCAAGTTTTCTCTCCTTCCCAAAACAAATTTCAGTTTATGCTTTGAATTTAGGCTAGTCTAACATTTTGTTGTTTGGCAAAGAGTTAAACTCGTTTTGATTGTGTCCCTCCGTCTAACGCATCTTCTTCAGATGTGGAAAAAAAATCTTCTTGAAGTTTGATTGATAGAATCTTTTTATTTAAATAGTGTTTTGTTTTATGGCCCTTGTGAGATTGTTTACAACGATACAAGATATCAAATGTCCAACATTTTTGAAATACCTCTTAGAGAAACGAGGTTCGTTACATTTGATCTAGGCTCCCTTATTTAGTCTTTCGCTACCAAAATAAGTGGATTCGACATTTTTCGATGTCTAAACGTATATTGTCGTTGCATTTTGAAGCTGATTTTGGTCAGTGATTTGTATCGGGTAGCGGATAGTGTAGATCCACGATCAGACTGCACGTTTGGTGCAGTCTGATCTTGATCTACATTGTCCACATAGGATGAACAATGCGACATTGTCAGAGAAAGAGTTAATGTGCTCATCGTAATTGCAGTTCTTTTTATCGTATTTATTCAAGCATCAAAAAATACATCTGCAACAATATTAAAAACAGTCAAAGTTCCGACATTATCCAATATCTAATCAATATGAATGTGGGGAGACCTGTGTCAATGCTTATAAAACCCTTTTCGTGCTAAATTCAGCTGAGCATAAAAGTTTAAATTTGTATAATTATATGTGATTCAATAACCTGATGGAGTAACTTCTGAACCTTAGACGTGTCTTTGTCGCTGTCCATTATATCAGTCTTCATTTCAGATTTCAAAATCGTATTTAAGCATAAATCAGGCTTTAGGTTTGAGCACGAACTCAGTTGAGCATGGACCCAAGTTTAATAAGTACGTACACTGTTCTATGCCTCCCTCCCAATCGGCGTGTACCTAAGGATGTGGATGTTGTCTTGTCTCTGCAACATTTTGCATTATTTTTCAGGAAGACAGGTGTTGGGATAGAGGTCTGCTCTGCGAAATTTTAGTTCATGAGTGTTTCATTGTGATAGCAGCTCCCTTTTACTTATCTATTTTTTCAAAGATCATAGACAAGGAATGTTTAACCCTTAGGCTGCAAAGCGTGAGGCAGGCTGCTTTTGCGGACATTGCAGATCAAGATCAAACTGCACAGAACGTGCAGTCTGTTCTTTGATCTACGCTATCCGATAGTGTTTTCTTTCCGATGAAATCAACAGTGAAATTGCAATATTTGTTTTTTGAAACTTTTGGGTGGAAATGTTCGTTTCATTTATTCAGCGGTTTTTTAGGGTTAACGCGGTATAAGATATGTGCCATGCTCTGTGAAAAGGGAGCTTAATGCTTCTGCGAAAAGTATCGACCCAAGTCAGCCTGCGCAGTCCGCACAGGCTGATCTGGACCGAAACTTTTTGCTATATGTCAATTTTCTGTATGTCCAAGGACCAGTCTACGTCATGATTCAGTCGGTGGTTAAAAAAGTGGCTATGATCGATCCATAATTATGTGATGACTTGATTGGTACAATGCATTGTGGACATGCATTAAGCCGCTTTTTGTCAGAGCGTGGTTCATATCAAATCTCAAAGACATTGCAATACCTTTCAGGAAAGAGAGTGTAGCGGTACCTATCCTAGGTTCCCTTGTTGGTGTGTGTGTCTTGATCATTGCTGCCCTCCTGTACTGTTGTCTCTTCAAACGTGTCAAACGAGGTAAACATCTTATCTTTCAGTATAATAAACCGTATTCACAAACTGTTTCGTTTTCATTTCTAATTTTTAAACTTCCTAGTCAAGCGAACTACATGTATCTGCTTGGCTGAGACGTTTTGCTTGTATGGTATTTATCTCTGTTTTTATCATTTTTTATTGATATCGTAGCAGCCAACGTCCTTTTTCTTCTGCTTCTTGTACTACTTCTTCTTCTTCTTGTCGAAGTCGTTTTTGTTTTTGTCTTTTTCTAAATGAAATTTAATGTCTTTTTTTTAGCCACAGATGATACATACATTACTCCAACAGAAACAGAAAGAACCAGTGCGGACGGCACAACGGATCATGATGAGTTCGACCTTGGTAACTACCGGGATCCGCAATATCATAAATAGGCATAAGGCTCGCAAACAGTATAAATGAGCGGCGCTCTGGAAAAAGGGGTTTATGCATCTCCGTGATACATTAAACGAAGCAAGTCATCACCTAATTGGCGTGCCACATAGAAAAAAAAAGGGCCTTCGGACATATGCGTAAAAGTGTGTCGTCCCAGATCAGCTTGTGCAATCTGTGACTAATCCGAGACGATACTTCTCGATTTTGTGCGATTTTCTGTTTTACGAAAGTCACGAAAGTGTATTGTATGAAAAAAAAAAATATGTCGTCGTAAAGTGCCGTCACGGATTAGCCTGCGCGGACTGCGCAGGCTAATCCGGGACAACACTTTACGCAAATGTCCGAATATCTCATTTCGCATGTTGGGGACCATTTATGGATCCCTAAGATCCATAAAGTCTAAGAAACGATTTAATCATGGGGTAGACAAGTCCTTTTGACACGCAGTAAATTTGAGACTGGTCCTTTTGTCTTTTTGACACACAGAAAATTTACAAATAGCAAAAGGTTACGACCCATATCAGCCTACACAGACTGCGCAGGCTAATATGGGTCGATACTTTTTGCAGATGCATCAAGCCCCCTTTTCACTGAGCTTAGCTCAAATATAGTGATGTATTTGAAACACGTGATTTATAACATGATATACATGTATGTTGTTTATTTGAAATTGCACAGTAGTGTAAATATAACTGGCGAATTGAAAAGGAAAAACGTCGAACAATATTAATATGAAACACTGTGATACGGAATATCATTGGTTAGCCCAGTAATGTGACCTTAAAGGAACATTAAACCAGATTTGACCAAGTTTTAGGGCAGCTACTGGGTGGAGAAGAGAGAAAATTGGTATTTTGTAAGGAAAAATTATATGGGCACTTTAATATATTAACATTATCTTACAAACAAATTTAGAAGAAGAAAAAAACTCGTTAATTCCTTGTGTTTCCCACAAGTTTTTCTGTCTGTTGTTAAATCCATCTTCACGCAATGAAAACAGTCTTTGTTAATATTTTCTAAAAAAAAAAGCAGAGAACATGCAAAATGAATCTAGTTTAACGCTCGTTTAAGGTCTGAACCTTGACAGTTCTAACTGTTGTGTGGTCACTTTGTATGTAACATGTCGAGATTTCCCGACTTAAAGTGTAATGGACGGACAGACGGAAGGATAAATGGACGGACGGACATACGGACAAAGGCCATTCGTATGATCACCATCCGCTTTGCGGTGGGGTTTTAACTCTCTTTAAGGCCGTCCATTTTAGATCTGGAAAAGTTGAAAACATCTTCAGACGACAATTATAGTGTGATTCAAATTATAGTGTATGTCTGTATGGGGGTAGAAAGAAATATGGGAAGAGGAGAAAATGCTGCTTACTCGCATTTCCTCCTTTTCCCACAATGTTTTCAAAGACTTTATCCCTACGGGTCTTTAAAACACGGGGTCATTTGGTAAAGAGTTATCAAATTTGATATTTAGCGTCTTTGGTCAACCCAATTTGACCTTAATGACGTTTGGTATAAAAGTTCACGCGCATCCATACTGCGCATTTGTATTTCTCACAGATAGTAAAACTATCAGCGCTATTGTGTATTTTTCCGCACAAATGGCAATAGTAACAGCGAACCGACGGTGCACTTTCACAAGTAGAACTTTCTACGGATGGTACTACATTTTCCAGACAATAAAGTGGTTGTTGATCAAATAATCGGATTTATCTCCAGCAGGGTTGGAAAGCATTGTAGGAAAAGGAGACAATGCTTCTTTCAAGCATTTTCTCCTTTACCCACAATGTTTTCAAAAGCCTTCTTCCTTAGGGTTGCAAGAGCAGGGCTTATCTGGTAAAAGGTTAAACCCTGTGTAAATATGCAGTTATATTACAGTAACAATTTGATTGAACATGTGATTGAATTACATGTAGATGCAAGTTGTAATGATATGTTCACTTTTTGAAAAAACTACTATGAAAAATAGTATGCCATTTTGCTGAATTCTCACAAGTAGCAATTTTCTCCTATATTTTTTTTTTAATTTTTGCAAAACTTGCAGCCTAATGTGAGGTATGGTATCTATAGTCATTCAAAGTGAAGGTTCTCAGGCCAGTGTTTCCTGAACTTATTTTCTTCATCCAGTTCTTGACCAGTCACATTTTCCTGACACTGGCAGGCCAGTTGTCATGCTATCCTTTCAGGATTAAGGTGATGGCATCAAAACTGGCCTGCCAGTGTAAGGATGATATGACTGGTAAAGTACTAGCTGGAAAAAAAGTCCAGTTACACAGCAAACAATGAAACAGACAGAAAATTGAAGTTGTTGAAGTATACTTATTTCTTGAAGTATAGCTATTTCCTCTTTGAAAAATACTGTGGGAAAAGGAGAAATTTCTTCTACTGAGTAATTTTTCCTTTTTCCATCATGTCTACCAAGCTTTTATCCCATTTTTTCCACAGACATTTTTTTTTTTTATTTCTATGAGACGTATGGCCATAATCATGTGTGCAAATTTATAAAAAAAGAACTACATGAAGATAATGAAGGGTTTGATATGAATTTGAGGTATATAGGCTATGTTCATTTTGTGAATGAGTATAGGATCCAAAATTAATGTGGGAAAAGGAGAAATCGCGTTTAATGAGCATGAGCAATTTCTTCTTTCCTACTATGTCTGCTGAGCTTCTATTATATAGTTTTCCTTGAAAAAATTAACTTCCATAGTGACCTTCATCACTGTTTCCTGGGGAAAGAAGCACAGGTAGGTGCCATTTTTATTTTTTCTTATTGTCTAGATTTATAAGTACTATGATTGTGGAAATTTTAAAAAAAATCTGTCCGTTAGAAAGTATGTTTTTATTGAAGATTAACCCTTAACCCGGTCAAATTATCTTCCTTTTTAACTCAATGGTCTGTACATAAGATGCATATTGGTACATTTACCATGCTTAAAACCAGGCTTTTATATGTTTTTTGTGCAAAGCTGAATTATTTTTCTTTAAAGTGATGTATATTTGTATATTCTTCTGGTAATTTTCCTGTTTAATTGACTATTAAAAGAAAGTGCGTTAAATCCAGTATATGCTGAATTTTGGAACTGTATATACCTTTTTCAACAGCGAATTTCTCAGAAACGAGCACGGGCACCCCCCCATTTTTTTTCATTGTAATCTACAAGAGACATGATGAGCTTTGTATGTGCAAAGTTTAAAAAAAATTTGTCCGCTGGAAAAATTTGTCATAATTATACGTCCTTAATGTAAAAATCCTGCACTTCGAGACTATAAGTGACGTTGTAATGTCGAGATTTCTCGTGCAGGTTGTCATAGATTAAAGAGTCACGCTCTGCGAAAGGGTGGTTTAATGTCTCTGCAAAAAGTTCCGCCCCATGTCAGCCTGCTCACTCCGCGCAAGCTGACATGGGGCGAAACCTTTTTCCATGAATAAAGAAAAATCTGCATGACAATGGACCATTCTTCATAATGGTTCCGTCAATTTGTAGACAGAAGGGATCCATGTTGTGCTTCGAGATGACCGGTATAATCCATTAGGAAGATGCATTGAAACCCCTCTTTTTAAGAGCGCCACGGGTTTATTTGATCTTGTGTTGTACTCCTTTCTAAAATGACAAATGCATATAGATCGACATACAAGGGATGTGTCCTAAAAGTATCTTGAAAAGTATCATATCTTTTGTTTTGTATATAATACATATTTTTCTATGAAATTTTCGACATTGTTATGTTTTTATATATATATATATATCTATATGATACAATGGACAAACCTGGCCTAAATATGCAGATGTGAATGTAAAAATACTTTGCGAGACAATCCCAAAAATGACAGGTTATTAGAATAACTCAATCCAAAATCTCCAACACACACACACACACACACACACACACACACACACACACACACATATATATATATATATATATATATATATATATATATATATATATATATATATATATGGGGGGGGGGGGGAAGGGGGGTGCTAAATATCCCTAATTTTAACTCAAAGTGGATAAATCGTATCAGAAACATTTTAAACACTGATTGAACCAGAAAAATATAACATGTAAAAACATTAAAAAACTAGTCAGTCATTCTTTAATTGATCAATACTTGCAACAATGGCATGTTTCAACTTAAGAATCAAATAAAAGCAAAAATTATAATCACATTAAGCAGGACCTGGAAATGCCAAAATATTTAACAAAATTAAAGAAATCTGATTACCTTAATAACCTTAAATTTAGAACAAGGACCATCATTTACCAGTAGAAAATGATGTTTGAGAATGCACATGCTCCTGATATGTCCCACTTCGAACCAATCAGACAATCTTTCATGAAAAGGTACTACTTTAAACATCCAAGCATGTACAAATTCATTGAGCTTATGAGAAATAAGTCATTTAGAAGTCTGATAAATATTTTCAAGTTTTTAAAAATAATTATGCAAGAAAAATAAAGAAATACTGTAAAAATTAGTTTTTGAACATATGTAGGTATATAAAGGTCATTATTTCTTTCTACCTATGTTTAACCAATAAATAGTATAGGCAAAGATCAGTCAGTACTGAAAATAAGCACTGATCATAGCCAGCACGCTACATGAAAAATTGTGCTATTGAGCAGAATAAGCTTTTCACTTGTTCATCTTCTGCTTATTTTTATGTTATGACTGATCTTGATATTTTCAATCTAGATAGTTCCTGTATATGGGACTAGTGATGCAGAACGGCCAGTACAAATGTGCAGATATTACTCGTGGCCTCTGCTAGCTTATATGAACTTTTGCGGAATGTTAGCCTGATCATTCAGCACATCTTGGTTCATATCCTACAAAAAGCAGTGAATGATTGAGTAATTAAGATATGACCACAAATCAAGGTGGATGCATTGATCAATGGATTGATCACTCAGCGTGACAGACTCAGTTGAAATATCAATTTGTTAATGTCTCGTCATTGTAACATGATCTTTGTATATATCAGTTGCATTAGTATGAATATACTTGCACCAAATGCTATTTCACAACTTTAAGATACCAATTTCATCACATAAAACCTCCTCCAGCAGTCTATTAAATCCATGCTTTATTTTCGGTAATACACTAGTTTAATACCTTTTTTTCTTCGTTTCTAGTTAATTGTAGTTATGAACGTGTGAAGCCGGCATAACCAAGACCAACCACAGCATGTGCCGGTATTTGTACTTCGTCATTTCGCGGGAAAATGACGTCATTGTTGCTAAGACGTAAACGCGTGGAAAATTTTATGGTTTCCAAGGTTGATAAAAACCAGAAATACAGAGAATGGTATTTTTAAAATCGTTGAATTGTGGAAATCTTTCGATTTGCATCCTCTGTAAACTATTATATTCTACTTTCGATGTAAATGTCTCAGAGTTAACTTCTTGTGTATGTACACATTTCAAACAAAAAAAAAAAAAAATCGTAAACACAAACCCGTGAACAGTATATAGGCTGAAGGTGATGATGCAGGATACTTATTTGCATGTCACTCCTTTTATTTGATTAACTTGATCATTTTATGAAACTCATTGTCTTGAATGTATCTGACGCTCGCTAAGGTTTGCATCATACAATTTTAGTCAATTCGTTTGATGAAAAAAAAGGATAATAATACATAAACACTCATGTAAGATATTCTACATCAGAGCCAGGTAAAGAGGACTCTTTTGGAATTTTGAAAGCTGGAGTTTTCACGCTGTTTACAAACACACGCTCTATAATGTATACAGAATTTTTTTTCTAGTTCAGACAAATCATATGTGTACCAATAAAAATGGTTATGGTAAAGGACATATCAGTTTAGAATGCAACTATCTCTAATCAGCTTAACATCCTCTGATGTGTGCAAAGAATTAACCAAGACAAACATACACGATTGTATATCCCGTTAACATTTAAAGACAAAAAATATCTTAATAACTATAAAATTACAAAATTTCTGTATCACAAAACAAATGTTATTTTGACATGGCCCTGGCATTGAGGTTTTTTTTTTATAAAAGAGTCACAACTCTTAATATGACGCTTGCTGCAATCTACATGTATCTATCTCCTGTTGTCTGTAGAGATTAATACGCTTGGCGTAACCAGGATACACTGACTCATACGACGGGGGTTTTCCTTGAAAGGATTCCAACAGAGTACACATGGAATCTACCTTTTCAGACAGCAGTTTCAGCTGCCCCGAAAGATCTACACTGTCGACTTGGGTTTCCGAGTCTCTAATCCCTCTGCCCCTTCCGGAGGACTTATCTCTCGGGCTATTCATCTCGGTTGCCCTTCGCCGAGTGTTACCTTGCTTCTGGGAGACCGAGTTGGACGATTGTTTCAGTAAATCATGCAGTTTTACAACCAGATCTTTACGGCCAACTTCTTTCAGAGAACTGGTGAAGAATTCCACTGAATCAAGTAAAAAGAAAATTAAGTGTTTTTTTCTCAGATAAATACTTAGGATAACTACCTGTCATAACATTAGAGTCCCCCCCGCCTTGATAGTCTGGCTGATAGTCTCTAAGTTTTAAAAATAAGGACCGCGGTATCGGTATTATTGGGGGAGGAGGTTCACTTTATTTCTTTACACCGGCTTGTCACGGTAAGATATCTACAATGTTCGAATGCGACTGCGGAATTAGTTGGATTTATTCTCCTTGGCTAGGTATTAAAGGTTTATCCGTAATCAGGAAGTCCTGATCTCGATCGCTGCCAGCACCGAAGATCCTCTGTATCGGTGATAAAGTGGGCTGACGCAACGATATGACTGAATAACTGTCAAAAATGGCGAAAAACCAATCCAAGAAAACTAAGTTCGACGTATTATAAGAGCCACTGCATACCGAAAAATCATTGGCCTATTGAAAAAAAAAAACTATCTATTTATTTTTCTTTTCTATTGTGAAATGCTTTCTACTACTTGGATCATTCAAGCTCGACAATTGCTTCCTGGAAACTGAACCAGGGCTCGAGTATTGATGCGGTAGTTTCAAATGTTGACCTATCTTATCACAAGATGCGAACTACGAACCTCCCCCTTCCCACACACACACAGTTCTTTTCCCAAAATCATTCAAATCAGAAATTGTGTTACGTCATGAATTTAGAACTAGACTAACAGTGTAATGTAGAACTGTCGGTTAATACGAAGCATAGTGTCAACCATGTCTCTGCGAATATTTCCAGATGACTTAAAAATTATACCCGTCCATGTTGAAAGCATCTGTATTCTACATACCAAATGTAGCTCGAATTGTGGGAATTGTGGGATTTATCTCGAAATAATAGAAAGAATTGAGGGAAAATGAGAAAATGATGGGTACTGTAGGTTTCCCAAACATAGCTCTGTTCGACAAGGTGATAATCCTCATTCGGCAAACATCCACTTGATTCGAACATTTACGGAATAGGCTGAGTTGTGACGAGTGAGTATGTCGTATGCAAAATATGAACAAACCTTGATCTTGCATCTTACTGAACGATTTTGATCAACGACTCCAATTCATGTGCTTTTTGGTTGGTGAGAATGAATAATGAGGCCATCTCACCCGGTGGTCGATTCACGGCTGAGATTTGTGCTATTGAGAAAACGCCCCCTCGTTAACCCGGGTGTGAAGTATTACCATTCATTACCCCTGGGACACTCAATTGCTAAACCGTCGTTTAGAACTATGAATATTCATAAAATTGCGAATGACACCCAATAGCGAATCGAATTGTGGATAACATAACGATACTCTCTTGTAGTGGAGGATAATCACATTTCTTCCGCTAATATGAATAAACCGGATAAAACCCTTATCATTATCAAAGAATATGGCGGCCGCCGGTCGGCCTTCCTTCTGTGCCATTTACCTTTCGACCAAACAAAAGCTGGTAGGGCTTTAAGCTGGAACTCTCCCGGGGTGAAACCGAATGTTTTTTGTAAACTTTTGTCAGTGATGTTCACGGCCTCATCTATATTTAAAGTATCGCCAACATTGATTTGAAACAAGCGATTTGATTGGTTGTAGACAAGGTAAAAATAGAAATGATGGCAAGTGGTTGATAAAAATAGATTAAATTTTCTCACTAGAAAAACTGAAATTACCGATCAAAATGCCTCATGAATAATTCATGAGCACGAGAAAACATACGCTAGATAACCCAAGGGCGATGAATGTAGGTTACGAAATACATCGGAACTGAGTCAACGAGGATGAAGAGAGCGTGGCTTTTCAATAACTAATAAGTTTGCATTTTACTTTAAAAAGCCAAATCACATACCTACACCCGATGTACGAGATGTCAATGTTTAAGTACTAGTTTGTTTTTACATAAATCTGTAACGCTACAGGTTTCAATTACATGACACCGACATTTCTCAACAATAAACAAGAGGGCCATTGGCGTTACAGCGCACAACTGAGTAAACTTATCTTGAATTGATGAAGTTGATTTGTTTGTTTTTATCGGAGTTTAACGCCATTTTAACAGCTTATGTCATATCACGACGGCCAGTGCACCTATGCATGTGTTCCTGGCTTTCTCACACCAGTACCGACACAACTTCTTTCCAAGTCACTGACTACTTTTCTCACATGCGTCAGAAGTGAGGCGAAAAACCGCCGTAAAGAAAGTTTGTCGCAACCGGATATCGAACCCACAACCACCAGGACACGAGTCAGATGCACCAGGCCTTTTTTAAGAGATCTTGGTTATAAAGAAGTAAGACATTTAAAAAAGATATTCAGTGAGTATAATGGGAATAAGGTTTTTTTGAAAGTAACATTCGTGAATGTTACATTAATTGATATTAGTGCAACCCCAGCTTTCACGAGAATTTGACTGAAAATGAGGCTTGAAAGTTGGACAGATTGTTTGCCTTGATGATATTACGGATAAGTTGAAAAACGGATTACAGTTACGGATGAGTTTAAAAAACGAGTTACATAGGGTCAAGAAGTAGGCCACTGGGACAATCTGTCCAATTTTCAAGAGTATGGGACTGAAAATGTGGCCGTAAGAGTGCAAAAAGGTTCTTTGAGATATGCCCCAGTGATCTGCTTTTAGCCTGACATGACTTGTTAACAAGACAAACATTCTTACCAATTTTCACAAGTATTAGACATAAAATGCGAGCTGTTCAGTGCACACAAGGTTTGTCTCGGTGACCTTCTTTTTTGACCCTACGCAACCCATTTTCGAATTTATCCATAATATCATCAAGACAAACGTTCCGGACAGCTTTCAAGAGTTTTGAATTCAAAATGTGGCCTCAACAGTGCAAACAACGTTTTTTTCTGTTATTTGTTCCAGTGACCTTTTCTAGTATGACGTTAACAATTTTCTAAACAGTCCAAGGTATTATAAAGAGAAATGTTCTGGCCACTTTCATGAGTATCGGACTAAAATGCGGCCTCTGGATTGTAAATAAGATTTTTCTGAGTTTTGTCCAAGTGACAATATTTTGGACCAAACTTGACCCATTTTCAAACTCACCAAATATATTGTTAAGACAAACACTCTGATTAATTTTTATGAGTACTGGAACGAAAATGTGCCCTCTGGAGTGCACACTGTGTTTTTCTAAGATTTGTCCCAGTAACATACTCTTTTTTTATCCTACGTGACCGTTTAAATTATATTCGGATCACCTTTTATGAGTACATCTGGCCTCTAGAGCGTGCACAAGGTTTACCCGAGATTTGTCTAAGTAACCTTCTATCCGATCCGACAGGACCAATCTTCAAACTTGTCCAAGATGATCTAGACATACATTCTGACAAATTTTCATGAGTAACGGACAGAAAATGTTCCCTCTAATGTGCACACAAGGTAATTGTTGACGCACGAAGGACAAAGATCACAAAAGTTCACTATGAGCGTTTCATACGAACCCCAGCACTTCGCGCTCAGATGAGCTGACAAAAGCACCACATGCGATTGCCAAGACCCGGCTGCAGTTGCTTTTAGAAATGCATTGATTTTCATTGAATATTCTAGGTCATAAAAGGGGCATAACTGTGTCAAAAATATTCTAATGCTTACCTGCCCTGTTGATAGTTAACAACTAGCCCGAGTTTGAAGCAAACATCTTCAGTACTGACAGAGCTATTACAGAATATCATATACAATATCATATCAAAGTTGTTGCACAACGACGACGCCGACGACAACGCTGACACAAACCACCACGACGAAGACGCAGGGCTACGACAATACCTCGACGTTTTCTTAGAAAACAGCCGAGCTAAAAAACACGCAAATCAGGCAATATTTCACATCAAACGAAAGTGAGCAAAATTACCTGGATCCGCAACTGTTTCAGTTCGTTCCACTTCTTTTAGATAGAGGATGTTCAAAAACATGCCCGGCTCCTTTTCCAACGCTTTTGTCAAACGGTCGTCCTTGGCCCATTTGTATTTATCGGTCAATTTTCGCTTCTCTTTCGCTCTCATCTGATTGCTGATCTTCCTTGATGCGTTTATGATTTGAATGGATATGGATATACCCTCTGTGAAATATCATTAACATAGCTGAGGTTTGTTACTCATAATTATCAATAATTTAATCTGTTTATTTAGATCCGTTTATACCAGTTCTCTTTCTGTCAGTCTCTGTCTCGTCTGTCTCTGTCTCTGTCTGCCTCTCTGTCTCTGTCTGGCTCTCTCTCTCTCTCTCTCTCTTGTTTATTACTAGACGAAAATAGTGTAGCATTGGTTTTCTACGAATCATTTTTTCCTGCGTGTGTCTTGTACATATACTGTCAGTAGTAAAGAAGAACGAGGAATGCATGACAATAAAAGCCTTCAACATGTACTCCTATGTAAAGTATCAAACGCATAAGCAAAAATTATTTAAGTTAAAATACCTTCAATTTTGAGTTTGAGTTCAACAGCGTTCACAAGACTCTCAAAGATGATTTCGTCCAGCTCGCCCGAGTTTACTTGAACTAAGAACTGGTATTTTTCAAGTGCCAACGTCATCGGTATAATCTGGGATCGAAGATCATTAGCCTCGGTCTGAAATCTGTTGAGAGTAAGATGAAATCCTTCTCTCAGTCGGTTTACTACCATATCTGTATTTGCTTGAAGCAAGACAAATATGAGCTCCTTGTCATACCCTCTCACTCCTACCACACTTAAAGCATTCTGAAATTCTTTCAAAGCAGCTTGGCTTGCCAAAGTTGCAGGCTGGTATCCGTTCGGCGGCACTGGGGCAGGTTCAACGCTGTGAAACATACGGCCAAGGGTCGATAACCTGGCTTTTTCAGGCAAATTGCCTTTTTCTAGAACGTCGATCTTATTTGAGAGTTGCAGGTATTCTACTTGTAGATCATCCAACAATTTAGATTTAGTCTGGAGCTGTTGATACACACTGACAAGTTCTGTCTGTTCCTCGGTGAGAATTATTTCTGCTTCCTCGATTCCTGCAAAGATTTTCTTTCATTACATGAATTGCTTACATATTGATCCTATGTTTCTACGCAAAACTCGTTGAGCTTTAGTGAAGATTAAGATCAGACTGAATTGAATAAGCAGTCTGATCTTGGCTTTACTATGTCAGATATTGTGAGATTATTCAGGTAAAAAAATTTATGAAATCGGAATATTTTGCTTTCTACTGATGATTTGTATGTTGTTTTATAGTGTGAATTTGGGTTAGAGTCAACGGAACGAAGTCTGGGTCTCTATTCACTAACCATTCTTAAAAACATTCTTAGTCTTTATACCTGAGATTTTCCAAATTTGAAAGTAACAAAACTTCTCATTGGCTAAACCGATTGGTTGAGCCAATCAGAAGATGTGTTATTTTCAAATTTAGAAAATTCTGGAGAATAAGACAAAGAATGTTCTTAAGAATGGTTGGTGAATACGGACCCTGGGGCCCGTATTTGCCAAACTTTTTCTAAATTGTAAACAAGGAATATAACATTTTTCGCAGGTCTAGACTTTCCCAAGAAAGTTCTTAAGTACCACCGCAATTTAGAACGGTCTCATAGAAAGGTTTGTGCACGGTGTAAGCGGACGAGCACCGTCCCTGGTTCCCAAGAACGCATAGGATTCTTGAGATAGCGCATACTTAAAACGTTTGTACACGGTGTAAGCTGACGAGCACCGTCTCTGGTTCCCAAGAACGCATACGATTCTTGAGAGAGCGCATACTTAAAACCTTACCATCGTATACCGTCTGTTTCTCAATATGGAGTTACCGTCATCTATCGTCTGTTTCTAAATAAGAAGTTGACAGGTTAAGTCTCATTAAAAATCCGTTGGACCACAGCCAAAGAAACGACATTGATCAAGGCAATGAACGAACACAAATCGACACTGTTTGGATCAATGTCCGGCTATGGTGCCACAAAATGTAGACAACTGAAAGAACCTGCATGGGGAAAAAACAGACTTATTGAGCAGGTGAGTAGTCTAGCAACGAGAAACCGACCACAGTGGACCAAAAAGATACCTTGTTTTTTTTAATTTTTACATAAAATGGTCTATAGATTAATCCCTCTCCCCCAGGTCCGTGAAACTGTCAGCCGGGAAGTGCCTATTAGACCTTTTATCACTAAATAAAAAATCTGCCGGTAGCGAAAAACCTCATTGTGTTTCTTTCGTTACCTATCTCAAGATAAGTTGCCAACTGCTCGAATCGAACAAAAATGAGAGAGTGCGCAGCAGAAAACGATACGTAGCAAATACTTCGCCAGCCATTAACACCTCCAACGGATTTTGCCGATCTACCAACCTTCCCCCCGGTCCAAATACAAGGTATTCAATTGCTTTTACACGTGTTATACGGCGAAGAGTTGCCATTTATCTTAATTCAGATCGATTCTTTGGCATGGTACAAGGTAGGCTTCGAATTCTTAACAATAGTCTATGTACTTAGAACTTTCGCAAGTTCAGAACGGTTTGTTGAATACGTACTTGAACATAAGAAGAGAACATTTAGAAAAGTCTAGAGAATAAGCCTAAAAACGTTCTAAAGAATGGCTTGGTGAATACGAACCCTGATCTTTATCATTCATTCGTTAAGATTAAAAAATGGTCTTACGAGAGATAAAATTATTTGGAGTTTTTGGCTCATTGCACTGTAAAAAGAGATTGTCATTTCTGGATAGAGTGACAACGGTGAACCCAAGCTGATTTTGAACGCGGTTCACGGATCGTGAACGGTTTCCCTAATATTTACATTATTACAGAACGGATTCGTATGAGCTCTTCAACTGTCTTGTGATGTTCGCTGCGATAACCAAATTTATCGGTTTTCCTTGAAATGTTTGCCCAGTTTATTTTTTCCTTGTAACAGGCGTGACAACTGTAACTACTTTTTGGGTTCGGAAAATAATTTTAGGCGAACATTGATAGAAAACAAAATGACCCAAGGTCAACGTAGCAGTACTGTAAGCCCTGGAGATGCCGTATTTTACCCCGTTCACTGCTAACTTTTTTAGGGAGGCCACCTAAAATGATTTTGGTCATTGTTTAGCATCAGGTAGCGGACAATATAAATCCAAGATGACAATGCATATTCTGTGCCGTCTGATCTTGATCTAAGTTGCCTGCAAAAGCAATTTATGTCGCTATTTAAGCAATTTAAGTGGCAGTCCAAGAGTTAAACAATAAATTTTCAGGACCGTAAATCCTAAATCTCCGGCACTGTAAACCAATTAAGTGCAGTTCAGTTTTAGCTGTCAATGTTTTGGTACATTCATCCCCGAATTTGTGACACTCAGAATTCAGAAATGAAACGCAGTCTAGTATATTCTAAATGTCGCGTAAACAGGTTCGACACAGTCGTTAGCCAATGAAAATGATCCGGGTTTTTTTTTTCCTCTCTATTTCTAATAAACCATGAACTTTACGAACGTTTCTATATCAAAAAAAAGGTGAATTAAGAAACCCGCTTTTTCCAGTGAAATACTGGTTACTTATACCACGAGCGAGCTTTTATGACGCAATATGAGGACACGTGGGGCGTAGATAAAATTTAATGTTCTGTTGTCTAAAAGTATGTGCACAATCAGAGGCTGAGGGAGAATTTTACAGGAACAATACACGCCACAGAGGATCACGTGGCGTTTATGACCTTTGTAAATTTCTCTATATATACTCAGCCTTCGATCTGTAGGTAACTTTTACCTCTGATATTGTACTGTTTATCGCCGATTCCAATAATGTCAACGCCTATCTCTACCAGCTCCTCCATGTTGTCATTTCTAGTAAGCATTTTTTGCAGGACATCGATGTATGAGCTTGGAATCATCAACGTAATAAGCATGCTAGATGACGGCTCAACGCCCGCAAAGAAGATGTTCTCCTCTGGTATACAAACAATTTGAGCCACCCTGTTTCTAAGGCTCTTTAAGTAGCTTGGACGGCAATTCACAAAGTCTTTTCCTTCGACATGGATCTTGACAAGTTTGTGACCAGAAGCTAAAAAACATGAAACCGAAGTGTAAGACGCTGTTTTACTCGAAACATTTGAAAGATTGTGCACTTCTTTCGAAGCAAGATATCTCAAGTTTTCTCAGCAATGTATATCATTTGATCCCTGGGATAGAACCATTTCCCCAAGGAACTAATTCTTGGAATAATTTGAAAAAGGAAAGGTTAACCCGTTACCAAATAATTCTGTATTTGAATCCTCTCAATACCAGCCTGTGTTAAAGTTTGCTGTGTTTATCATGTTAAACACCGACTGGTGCTGAGAGGATTTCAAAGATCTCTAAGGATAAGCCTTGAAATTCATTCATATCGTCACCTTTAAAGCCTGACACTTTTTTTCTGTAAAAGCAATAATTTGTTTTCATTTTTATTATCTTTTTCCATTTGATTCTTTTGGGCAATATCGTAATTACATAATGAAGAATCAATTTTGCTGTTTTCAGTTCTACTAGCCCTAAAGCAGTATGGCCTTATTCGACCACTCTAAACAATTTTAATCTACTTTTAAATTTAGAAGGAAATACAAGTTCTAGGTTGGGTTAACCAAATTCAACTTTGCTAAATCATCTTCTATTTTGATCATGTATATACATGCACATGTACGTGTTTTTTTTTTTTTTTTTTTATTTAAACTATTACATGAGATGTTTTTACTTTTCACAATAGTTCGTTTACTCTTAAAAATGCATTTCTCTTCGTGTTTATTTATGTAGCATGTACTGCATTAGTTCGAAATGAATCACTTTTCTTCTTTTGTGCTAATCTTGTTTAAATTAGTCTAATGTGGTTAGAGCGCTTATGCCTGTTTATTGAAGAGGCCGTTCGCCTGTCAAACATTCCATTCCCTCTACAGTTCAAGGAAAAAAAAAATCAATACAGATAAAGTAGAGGGACAAAGTACTGACAGAAAAGGAACCATTCTGCTATATCTTTCCAGCGCTATCAGCGCTTTCATCTATTTTAGCTGCGACAATCAAACTCTTTAGCAGGGCATGACAATTTGGGCAATATTTGTGCAGGGACATCCAACGAAAATCGATTTTTTTTTCAATCCTTTTACTGGTTTAGGAAGATGCCAGTTAGAGAAATTGCTATCTATAGCTCTTATCGCCATCTTGTTCTGAATAGCTGAATCTTTTTTTATTTCATACATCTTTTTACTTGATTACGAGGAGACGTCATTTTTAAGTTTTTCTATTTCCAGATCCACAGACCATCTTGTTCAGCAGGGCAGGACGGTTTGAGAAAATGTTGTGCGGGATCACTTGAGGAACATTCCTGCAATCTTTTTTTTTTCAATAAGCTTTCATAAGGTTCGGGGAAGATGCTTTTTAATGGAAGGCTGACAGACACGTGATTCAACGAAGCAAAATGGATTGAGCAGTATTTTTCCTAGATCGCTAAATATATTTCTTTTTTCCATTTGAAGCTTTATTTAAACCCATAAGCTGGTTTATAAGAAGAAATCATTTACAGATGTTTTAATCATTAGTTCTGGTTGCCATCTTATTCAATAGAGGTGAAAGGGACGATTTTCGACAAAATGGGTGATAATTCTAGAAGCTTTGGTGGGGGATTTATTTTACATGATAATTTGGAAAAGGCAACATGCTAGACCTTGTGCCAGAGAAGAAATCTTTTATACTTTTCTGTTTGAGTGAAACCATTATTTGGTTTTATGAATGTATATTTTCATGTGTTCAGACTTGGTTCAACGAATTGTGAATCGTTACATGATCAAAATAATTCGATATTCGTTTACTTTTGAGAAAAAAGAAATAACTCGGATAAAACTATCATTAAGCTCGCCATAGGCTCGCTTAAGAACATTTTTATAGACTTGTTTAATTAAATCGTATCTCAAATACCAACTAATGTCAGATGCTATATGTCTCAGTAAACAAACCTGGCTCATCGGGTGGGCTGTAAAAATGTAGAACATTTCCTTGTCCTCTGGAGTACTGTAGACATATTTCCAGGAGATCTGGTCTTCGTAAATCGAATATCAATCTTTGAAGGTACAGCAGATTGTCGTTACTCAGAAACTTTACCTGGCGCATTATCTTGAAAACATCGGATATTCTTTGACAATTCTCCAAGACTCTTTTCCCAATAATGCCTGTCATATAAATAGATAGACGAACATTTCGCTGCAATAAGATTTAAACAGACAAGAGCTCGATAAGAAGTCTACCAAGCTACCGATTATTTTAAGACATTGTAGGGAAAAGCTATCGCTGAACCATTTTCCCTAACTTAACACGGGATAATTAGGTTTTCTTTTCGTAAATCGTTTTCTGTAAAACAGAGATAAGTACAACTAGAAAAATCTCTTTGTAATCGTAAAAAAAACTGTCAGGTAACATTCGGTAAAACGATGAAATTTCGGAAGCTTGAATAACGGAATTGTTTCAAATCGGTAACTCCGTCTATTTTTACGAGATCAGATATAACGCCATTGTTCTGATGTGGATACAAACCCACGTGTTATTTATCATGACGTTCCCACAGACCTTGCGAAATCTAAAATATATTAAGAGGATGTGTAGCCCATAAAGGAAATACAATTGAAAAATATAATCTTTCTCTCTTCTTTACTGATGGTTCGACAGCTATCGCCGTACTTCTCCCAGTGATGAATGATTTTCGAAATTTGGTGAGATCACAAAAATCTGAATGACCCACTTTATTGTGGCTTTTGACCTTCGAGGAAGAAATGTGCATAATATGTAATGTGAGTATTATCAGCAATCTCTACGAAAAGTTAAATCAAGCCACTGACATTCCTTTGGATCTAATGTAGATTCTACTTTTGCAACATAAAAAAATGATATTCATGATCTAGACCTCAGCACAGAAAATCATTAAGCATACAAAACTGTTTTGTCATTCCCGCGGAGTGAACTCGGTATTAGCTTACTACTTATCTGTTTGGATAGGTCGGCTGTACGTGCAGAATTTCCTTTTAAAACCTGCACGGCTTAACTATTATCAAACTCTTCCTGAACAATGCACATCGTCCGCTATGCCTGTGTCATTGGTGTAGTTTCAGAAACGAATTGAACGGTGCGGCTAACTAACCTGTGAATACTTGAGGAAATAATCTTGACGTAGATATTTTGTACAGTAATCGCCAAATGACGCCCTCCCGTTTTATTGACCAGATTTCGATATCAAGTCCATTGCATGAGCCAATAAAACCTTGTACGAGTTTGGCCCCTCGTGATAATGATGCTGTCATTGTATGGCCTATTGGTCATTATTCATTATTATACAATAACGTGGTTTATTACTCTAGCTTCTACCAATATCGCTATTTCTATGTGATTTACATGTATATTAAAGCTTGGTACGAGTTCATGCCTTTTTTTGTTTGTTTATTCATTTGTTTGTTTCGGTGTTAAAGGCTGTGTTCAACATTATTCCGGTTGTATAGTAGCGGTTAGTGCACTTATCCATGGTTCCCTTGAATTTAAGTACCACTGCTTTGCACAGCATTCTTTCCAAGCCGCTGAATTCCTTGCTACAAAAATATCGTCGAACCAATGTTCAGGGGTTAGAGAGGAATGATTCTTGTCGCTCTGACTATCAACAAAGAACTGGCAGTGCTGATAATCGAACTAGCAGTCACTGGGTTTTAGGCCTTTTCCTATTGAACTGAACTATCAGGCTCCGCTTAACCCTTTCCCAAACGACAAATTTTAGACTGATCCAAATTGAAAGAGTTTGCAGACGACAATTTTAAATTTGATGAAACTGGCAGAAAGTTCTCCAAAAGGGTAGAAAACACTGTGGGAAAAGGAGAAATTGCTCGTTACGAGCAATTGCTCCTTTTCCCACAGTGTTTTCAAAAGACTTGTACTGCAAACACGTAAAAACCAGGGCTTGTTTGGGAAAGGGTTAATACGAGCGTAAAGTTTGGAACAACTGCAAGTTCTGTTCAAATTATGTTGAACGTGACATTAACTTAATAGAAATATGTTTCCGAAAAAAATTGCTTGGTTGACTTTCTAATCTTTGTTCCGATTTGAAGTTCAGTAAATCTAGCCCATACGTTGTTGGAGCATTTCTGAATGGTTAGCGAATACCGGCTCTGACTTTTATTCTAAGTAATAAGAGCCTCGACCGTAGCCTGCACAGTAAGTAATGTCATTGTATGCACAGTGTCACATGTACGTCTGTTTTCCAGAGTTACTCAGATTTTCTTTTCCTGTAAGTAGCAACAGAGACCTTGGCAATAATATGAATATGAGAGAATGTATATTATCGGCATGGTGTCAACTACTTTTCCAAAGGAGAACCCTCCCGAAGACTGGTCAGGCGCCCAGATCTTATTGACGAATGGGCAAACGAGCAGGGAGACGGAAAGTAAATTTACTGTGTTGATAGCGTTAGGAAGTTTTTGTTAAAGAAAGAAAGAAAGAAAGAAAGAAAAAAAAGAAAGAAGAGAAAGCGTTCCAAGTCACGGTTCAATTCAGAAGCTTGTTGTTTCAGCCTAATTACAAAAACACTATTTGCTCTAGCTCATATAGGATATGGAGTGTATTGGGAACCCAAAAGGAAAACGAATGTATTTCATTTATAGTCGGTACATATCTGCCTGTCACTACATAATGATGTTCAACATTTTCAACATTTTACCTGTGGTTTATACAGATCAGAATCTAAATTAAAACATTAAACAAAAAATAAAAAATACATTGGAGTTAAAAGAAATACGATATCTCTCTCCATGTCAGTGTGGAATAGAACCATCATGGAAATAAGGGATTTATAACCCTTTTTTGTGTCATCCTTTGTATTTGAATATAGTTTAACATAATTTCATTGTCATATCCATTTTATCTTAAAGCCCCAATAAAGTCCAAAATTAGAATTTTTTTATGCTTGAAAAAAGGCACGAATCTGTTAGATTTACTCTTATTTTGTCGCCAAGGGGATAGGGGCGTTCATTGCAGCATCGGTTGATGTCACAAAACCATACAAAAAATCCTATTTTTTTATCAATTCTCCCAAGTGACGTTGCCACGCACTATTCGGAATCATTCTGGTGTCCTATTTGTAGACGAATGGTAAATTTATGGTACGAAATGGTTATAAACGAAATGGTACGAAATGGTTATGGTACGAAGTGACTGCATACCTTTGTAGACACCATGTGACCGATGACGTATTACACAGACGATGTGCTTTCTCTCCTTAGAAAACGCTGTGAAACTTCGGTAAGTCTTTAATTTTCGTTAAATTACCTTCGCTCAGCGTATCTAATTTATTTGTATGCATTTGATTGGTAAATCGGAGTTGTGTTATATTTATTTCGATCATGATATGCCTATTTCTTCTTGTCAAGAGTCGCCCAAACATCAAATGACATTTCGGCCTATAACACTTTCAGCCTATTACAATTTCGACTAGTATGAAATTCGGCGCATACAAAATCGAATGTCTACACAGGGTATAAAGGTTTGTAATATGAGTCATGGAGAATAAGTCAAACAAAATGTGGACGGTTTATAACGAAGATCAGACTTTACATTATGTGCGATCTGATCTTGATCTTCGTAGGTAATGAAAAAGTTAAGAACTTTGTGGGGTTTTTTTTTGGTCTGTAATTACTAGCGAATTTTGACCTGAGTTCAGCATCAGGTGGTGGACGTTTTATATCAAAGGTCAGACCTCTTACTAGGTGAATCTGATCTCGATCTATGCTGTCAACAAAGGATATTTCTCAACTTTCAAGAGTTTAGTAAAATACATTGCTTATAGTTATTTTTACTGCTACTTTTTGAAGACAGAGTTGATGTTACTTCATCAGTCAAGTTATTGCATGCAGATGAACCATACTTTCAAAATTATAGATACATATTCCAAAGCTGATAAATACATGTACTTCAAGTTGTTGGAGTGCAAGACAATTGAAGACAAAAGTAGAAGTTTACTAGTACTCAAGTAATATTTATCTACCACACTGTGATTAAGAAAAATATTTTTTATGTCATTTTTTACTGATCTCTTTTCTTTCCAATCTAAAAACAGTGTATCTGTTTAGGGTGTGATACAGAGAGACCAAGATGTTTGTTAACCGACAAATAGATATCCCAGTCTGGTGTTATTATATCTCTGCTGTACGACGATTTTTTTTTCACAGATTTTAGTACAGTCCATGTCAACAGGTATTTGAATGATATTTAGATCTACATCTATTACACATTAATGTTAGAACTTTGAAGTCTATTACATTTTAAGCTTAGAAAGGATCAGCTGCTGAAGGGATGATTGATCAAATACAACTTTTTTACACCCTTGCCATAAATTTTTGAAAGGAGCAATTGTTTGCTACAAGCAACTGCTCCTTTCTCACATTTCTCCATTTAGTTGATTTTTTTTTTTTTGTGTGTGAATTTTCAACATTATTTCAGTTTTATCACGGCAGCCAGTGCACCTGTCCATGCTTATCAAGAGTTTCTGTTTCCAGTACTTTGCATAATATCCCACTGGCTGCTTTTCCACGTAATCATTGTCAATACACTGATTAGCATTGAGAGGGGAATGTATCCTGTTGCAATGACTATCATCAATCCTGGGAAAGAAATTGGCTCAGCTAGGGATTTGAAGCAGCAATCCCCCAATCTCAAGTCCTTTATGTGACTAGCTGCACCACTAGGGCTCTGCAGTAGTATTTCGTAAAAGTAATGTACTCTTGAGAGAGAAAAAGGCATGCATTGGGGCTAAAACAAATTAAAGTCCAACTTTTAGTAAGCAAGCACAAAAGGTACATTTAAAAGCTGCTTTGTATTAAGCCAGCACCAAAGAGACTCTCAAATTGTGTGTTTTTTTTTTTACCTTGAAAAAGAAGGCTTTTGAAACATAATGAAAAAAGGTGAAAAGCAACATTTTCTATTTCCAAAAGTGATTTTACCTTTTTAGACAAGTTCCGTCATTTGAGCCACATTCAATTTGTTGTCCACAAATGCTTTCAATTTGGACAAGTTAGAAATTTTATCAGCTTGAAAAGAATTAGTATAAAGGTGGCCACAAGGGCAGGGTTTACTGTATAAAGAAATGAACATATCTTGTAAAATAGTTCTAGAGATACAATCTGAGACTAGTAGATTAAAAATACATGTTTTTCAATCTAAATTTACTTGATTGATTGAATGGTGTTTAATGCGGCATTCAACATTATATCAGTCATTTCATTGCATCAGTTTGCTTGTTCATGTATACCCTGGGTTTAAATGGTGCAAGGCTATGGCTCTGTAGTGTCATGCCCAAGGACACTCTTATGAAAAACTCATTGCTTCCAGTGAGGCTCAAAGCTTGGACCTCCAGATTATGAGTGCTACACTTTATCACTGAGCCAGGGAGACCTTATATAAATTTGTATTTCAGACTCATAATGCGAATGCAGTCTCAATGGCAGTGTAAGATACAAGGACATAGTTGTTAAATGGCCTCTTTAGGATTTCATTTAACTTTACCAAACAACAAAATTTTGGACTTGTCCAAATTCAAAGTATTTGCAGCCAAAAATTTAACTGTGGCTCAAATGATGGAATTTGTTTTTATTAGGGTAGAAAACATAGTGTGGAATCAAGAAAATGCTGGCTACCTGCATTTTCTCCTTTTCTCACAATGTTTTCAAAACACCTGGAGATGCATTAAGCCCCCTTTTGCCCGAGCATGGCCCATACATACTTTGCATTATTTAACTCTTTACCAAATGACAAAATTTTAGACTGAACCAAATTGAAAGCATTAATTTTGCAGACGACAAATTAAGTGTTGCTAAATTGATGATTTCTCTTTTTGATAGGGTAGTAAACGTTGTGGGAAAAGGAGAAAATGCTGGTTACCAGCATTTTCTCCTTTTCCCACAATGTTTTCAAAAGCCTTTTCTTTCAGGGTTGTTAAAAGTCGGGATTGTGTGGTAAAGAGTTAAAAAGAAATTTATGTTCTTGTCATTTCAGTGTCTCATTTTGGACAGAGTGACGTGACATTTGAACAGTGTGGACAGGGAAAAAATCGCTCTCAGTTTATAGACAAATATGGACAATATTAATGCATCTACTAACTTAACAATATACCAGTAACATCGGAATGGACTTCTGCAGTGATTGGTGATCATAATTTTAGAATTTTGGATCAAAATTTTGGATTTTGGAGGTTTCTTTTGGAACAATTTGAGTGAGTAAAATTCAAAATAAGAACTCCACCTATACATATACCTATACACATCATCTACAGACAATAAAGCTAGAAAACAAGTTTGGACAGATACAGTTACGAGCTATTGCTTTCTGAGTGCTGGAATAGATAATGGGTATAAGATGACTGATTTTGCTTATGAGCTATGCTCTGTAATAAGGGGGTTTAATGCATCTGTGAAAAGTATCGACCTGAGAGGAAACTTTTCACTATTGGACAATTTTCTGTATGTAATAGGACCATTCCACCTCATGATTCAGTCAGTTGTTAGAAAAAAATGTACTCTTTGGATCCATGATCATGTTATGACTTGCTAGGTATCATGCATCACAGAGGTGCCTTAAGCCCCTTTTGCCATAGCCTGGTTCATGTTACTATACACAGGTATTTACTTATGAACAGGACAAAGCCCAGGTAGCTTAGTCAAGGACTTGAGAACAGGGGGTCAGTGGTTGATTCCTGGCTTTTCCAATTTCTTAGAATTGATGATATTCATTGAGACATGTGGGAAAGCAGCCAGTGGCTTGGAAATATTATTGTGTGAGGTACTTTAAAAAGGGGTTTTGTCGGTTTAACCCTTTACTAAACAATCTTGAGTTTTCACGACCCTAGAGATGAAGACTTTTGAAAACATTGTTGAAATTCTCTGGTTACCAGCATTTTTTTTTCATTTTCCCATAATATTTTCTACCCTTTCAAAAGCAAATTTCAATACTCGAGTCCCATTTATCATCTGCAAATACTTTCAAGTCTAAAATTTTGTTGTTTGTCAAGAGTTAAAAACTATGTGCAGAAATGGGTTAACCGTTTACCAGATGACAGACTTTGGACAAGTCCAAATTGGAAGTGTTTTTTGACAACTACTGTAATTCAGTGTGGCGGAAAGGATTAGATTTGTCATTGAAATGGTAGAAATCATTGAGGGAATAGAAGAAAATGCTGGTTACCAACATTTTCCCCTTCACCCACGAAGTTTCTAAAGCTATCTCCTGGGGGTCATTAAAAGACGAGATAGTTTGCTAAAGGACCATTGTGTACTTGATTTAAAAGCTTGAAAATATGTAGATAGTGAAAACAATTGTAGTTTGCTCAAATGTACTTTTTATTGGTCTCGAACTTTGTAAGATATGGTTTTGTTTTAAAATTCATAAACATGAATTAAAACTGTAACCCTTTCCCAAATGACAAAATTTTATGCTAGTCCATATTGAAAGCATTTGCAGTTGACAAAATAATTGTGACTCTAAAATTAAGATTCTTTTTTGGAAGGGAAGAAAACACTGTGGGAAAAGGAGAAAATGCTGGTTACCAGCATTTTCTCCTTTTCCTACAATGTTTTCAAAGGGCTTCTCTCTCAGGGCTGTTAAAAACTGTGAGTGTGTGGTAAAGGCTTAAACTGGAAATAGAGTTTAGTATCTTTCAATAATTTTCCTGTTAGTAATAAAAAACAATGGTCACAAAAATATCACACTCAACTCTTTACCACACAAACCCGGGTTTTAATGACCCTGAAGAAGAGGGCTTTTGAAAACAATGTGGGAAAAGGAGAAAATGCTGGTAACCAGCATTTTCTCCTTTTCCCACAATGTTTTCTATCCTTTCCAAAACAAATTTCAATTTTTCAATCATATTTATTTTGTCGTCTGCAAGTGCTTTTAATTTGGACCAGTCTAAAATTTTGTCGTTTGGTAAAGAGTTAATCATATTGGTAATCTTAATTCAATGTTCTTCATGACTGTTGTAAAAACTTAATACTGGCTATCTGTATCTTGGGCAAAAATACTGTTCACGTAAAACTTTCCATCATAGAGCACCTAAGGTAGGAAGAGAAATAGAAACAAGTAAATGTATTTGACTGATATATGTCACAATGCAATAAATCTATTTTCAACAGTATTTCAACTGTATAGCAGTAGCTGTACACTTACTCATGTTCACTTGATCAATAACTGATATCCCTTTACCACACAATCCCGACCTTTAACGACCCTGAGAAAGAAGCCTTTTGAAAACATTGTGAGGAAAGGAGGAAATGCTGGTAACCAGCATTTTCTCCTTTTCCCACAGTGTTTTCTACCCTTCCCAAAACAAATATCAATTTTTCAGTCACATTTATTTTGTCTTCTGCAACGGCTTTCAATTTGGACCAGTCTAAAATTTTGTTGTTTTGTAAAGAGATACTACTGGCAATAAAGCGTGGGGAGGTTACTTTTTGTAGGAAACTACCTATCAAGCTCCAGCTACAGTTGAATTTTGAACACACGTTTTACAAATCATATCAACCAAAAAGCCATGGTTGGCTTGCAAGCATCTTCACGTCCTTGTTTATTAACCCTTAACCACACAATTCCGGGTTTAAATGAACCTATGGAAGATGCCTTCTGAAAACATTCCGAGAAAAGGAGAAAATGCTTGTTACCAGCATTTTCTCCTTTTCCCACTGTGTTTTCTACCCTACCAGAAACAAATATAAATTTTGAGTCACATTTATTTTGTCGTCTGTAAATGCTTTCAGTTTGGACCAATCTAAAATATTGCAGTGTGGTAAAGAGTTAAGTGTCATTGCAACAGGATTTGATCCTCTCAAACTCCTGAACATGATTTGGGTTTGCTCATGGGGGAAACAGCCAGTGAATTTTAGAGAATTTGCTGAGAATTACTAGTATATGAAATATAGGTAAAAGGCGCATTATTAAATTTAAACCTTTTTCAAACAATCCAAGTTTTAACAACTCCTAGTAAGACAGCCTCTCCAAATATTGTGGGATAAAGAGAAAATTTTGGTACAATATAGCCTGTAGAAAAAGCAGAAAATGTTGGTAGCCTGCATTTTTTCTTTTTTCCCCACACTGTTTTCTACCCTTCCAGGGAGACATTTATTGTGTGTTGAGTTACATGTACTTTTTTATCTGCAAATAGTTTCAATTTAGATGAGACTAAAATGTTCTTCTCTTGTATAGATTGGGTGTTTATTTGTTGGAGCATTTTGCACCACTTTGAACATTATTTCAGATATTTATTCATGTCAGTGTGACAACTCATTACTGTCTTTCCTGTATTTCACCAGCACAAAGCAATGTCTGCAATGTCTTGCCTAAGGACATTCCTTAACCCTTAAAGCCCTGGATTGATTGATTCTATGGTGTTTAATGCCATTTTCAACATTATTTCAGTTATATCGTGGCGGCCTGTGCACCTGTTCATGCTTTCCTAGCGTTTCTTTTAGCAGTGCTTCGCACAGTATTCTTTCCAAGCCACTGGCTGCTTTTCCCACATAGCCATTGTCAAAACAATGGTCAGTGGTGAGAGAGGAATGAATCCTGTTGCAATGACTATCATCAATCAGCGCAAAGAAATTGGCCGAGCCGGGAATCAAACCAGCGACCTCCTGTTCTCAAGTCCCTTACGCTACAGGCTGAGCTACAGGGTGTGGCTTAAAGCCCTGGAACCAACTTAAGTTGTTTTTGCAGACAAAAGTTGTTTTTGCAGACAGTGTAGATAAAGATCAGACTGCACATAACATGTAGTCTGATTCAAGATCTATACTTTCTGCTACTATGAAACAAGTTTTGTCAAAATAAAGCAAGACGGCTACCATTTTCTTACTTTCCAAGCAGGTGCGCAACCCTTTACCAGTTGGTAAAATTTTAGTTCAATTGTTCAAATTGGAAACAATTGCAGATGAAAAATTGGACGTAGTAGCTCAAATGAAAAGATTTGCTTCAAGAAGAATAGTAAACATTATGGGAAAAAGAAAAAATACTGGTAACCAGCAATTCTGCTATTTCCATAATGTTTCAAAAGCATTTTTCTTTGTTAAAATGATTAAATAGTGCTTTACATAGTAACTTGGATGTTTTGGTTAACCCTTTACCACACAATTCCAACTTTTAAAGACCCTGGGAAAGAAGCCTTTTGAAAACATTGTGGGAAAAGGAGAAAATGCTGGTAACCAGCATTTTCTCCTTTTCCCACAATGTTTTCTACCTTTCCCAAAACAAATTTCAGTTTTGAGTCACATTTATTTTGTCGTCTGCAAATGCTTTCATTTTGGAAATGTCCAAAATATTGTTGTTCGATAAAGAGTTAAGGGTTGAGGGCAAGCAATAGCTTCTAACATTGCTCTGTATGTATGAATATATTTTTTTATTTTTTGTCCACAAATTCTTCTTGTAGGACTATTGTGATGTACATGTATTTAAAATAATAAAATAATATTACACTATATTGCCTTGATTGTTGCATGAAACATATCTGTATTTGTAAGAGCTGTAATCTGAACCAGCCAGTTTTATATCGTAGTACTGAAGGCCAGCTTTTCACATGCTACATATTCTTCAGCAACACCACAGAATATGAGTTTGGAAATCTGATTATTCTGCTGTATATCTGAAAAATTAAAAAAAGACGTATTCTCTTTTTTAATTTATCTCAATCTGAAACTGTAAAAAAAAAAGACAGCAGTATAGTAATAGGTGTAGGTTTACTCCAACTTCATTCCATTTGATAACAGAATTGATTGCAGCATTTGTCCAGCATGTGGTTGAACAATGTTGAAAACTGTACATGTATGAAGTCATAACTGTACAAATACAGCTTTTAACAAACCTGTTTCGAAACAGCATTGGTAATTACTTATCGTTTGTAGGGAAGAATCATGTGATCCATCTTCCACAATGTTACTTTTCGATATGGATCAAAATTGACTGCTGCTGCATTTCCAACCTTTTACTAATTTTCTTCACATGTTCTTTACTCTAGTATGGCATATGTCTCAAAGCCCGAATAGTGGCAAAAAGTACACAAAAAGTAGGTCAGCAGTCGCTATGCTGCTCTATCTTTTGTTAACTTTTTACTTGATTTCAATTTTTTTTTTTTTTGCCATTGACTTACACTTGGATTGACTGTACAACAACAGATTGTCATCTTCCCAACAATTTCGTACTTTCACAAGGTATGACTTAAATCAAAATGCATTTTAACACCCACTTTGTTTACTTTTGGTGGGTGCTGGGCCTTTACACAGTAGCACATACAATCATGGGTATGGGCTATACATCAAACAAATGAATGTAGTTTTTAGCCTTTCAGTTTCTGAAAATCAGTCTGTTCACATGTATGATACATGTAAATTCTAGAACAGTGTAATGCAGTATCTTTTACTCAGTAATCAACACTTTTGCAAATGAAGCCCAGTTTGATTGACTGAGTAATACATACATGTAGCTTTCAACATTATATCAGTCATACCATTTTGACAGATCATTTATTCATATGTTTCCTGAGTTTTAACAATATCTGAAGTAACTTGCCCATGGACATCCCAACGAAACCCAGTGAGAACTGAATCTGAGTCATGGATTACTTATATTATGCATTTAACACTGAGACATGAAGTAATCCTTGAGCCCTTTACAGCTGTTCAGTTGAATAAAACTTGTGGCATTACTAGTATCACAAGGGTCAGCTCAAGTAATATAGGAGAACTGTGAAGCCCTAAGTGACAAAACAAAATTCAGTCGCATAAGCACAGTAGTAGCTTAATCAGCTGTCTACCGGTATTTTGTCCAACAGCATATTTTCAAGAATTCTGCTCCATTTTCATCCTGGCCTATAATAAGGGTTTTATTCAAGATCTAGCAAAATGAGACAGCAAAAACCTCTTGCAATATACCAGTAATCTTGTATCTACCTTCTTTAAAGGTATAGCCCATGCGGTGGGTTGAGGTGAATCCCTGAAACTGCAATACATGTACATTGTTTTGAATTTTCATTACTTTACCAGTCATGTAAATTTTGTGAATTTGGCTATTGAAAATAAAATTTGTTTTATCTGATTAAGACATATGTACCTGAAAAGTGGTTGCCAAATTCTGAATCTACTGGGATGGAATCACGATCATAACAGAGTCAGAAACCAAGGCTCATCTGCATCTGCACAGTCAGTATAATTCAGTATGTGTATCATCATGTAGGAGGATCCATTCACAATGGCCAGAGATGTGTAAAGTAATTATCTCCATACTCTGGAATATCATTTACATATCATTTAACATTCTGTGCTAGAAATTTAATGGTGTTTTACTCCGCTTTCAACAGTATTTCAGTCATATCATGGCAGCATCACACAAATTTATGTATTTCCTGGGATTCACCAGTACTAGGCTAGGGCTCTGAAGTGTCTTGCCCAAAGACACTCCCATGAAAAAACCAGCAGATCGAACCCCAGACCTAATAATGTGCAAATTCATCTTTTACTCTTTACCAAACGACAAAAATTTAGACTTGTCCAAATTGAAAGCATTTGCAGATGACAATTTAATGTGGGCCAAACGATAGAATATGTCTTTGATAGGGGAGAAAATATTGTGGGAAAAAGAGAAAATGCTGGTTACCAACATTTTCTCCTTTTCCTACAATGTTTTCAAAAGGCTTATTTCTCAGGGTCGTAAAAACTCGGGATTGTGTAGTAAAGGGTTAACATACAATCCAGTGCTGTAATGACCCAGAGGCATAAACCTTTTCAGAACATTGTAGGAAAAGGAGAAAATGCTGCTGGTGACTAGTGTTTACCTTTAATTCAACAATTGTTTCTCCTGTTTCAAATACAAATCATGTAGATCCAATACAAGCTATGTCGTCTGCAAATGGCTTCAATCTAGACAAGTCCAAAATTTTGTCATCTGCTAAAAAAAAAACCCACCAAGATTCCATTGATATGTGCACTGACCAGATTAGGGAAAGATAATTGGTTTCTACGTCCAAATTTGTGTCACCCAAGAAATTCAGCCTTTTTTTTTTTTTAAATGGTGCAGATTTAATTCAACACATTGAGTTTCAATTGCATTTCTAAAGTGTTATACACACACACACACACACACACACCAAATACTTAGCCTTGTCCAACACGAAGGCATTTGCGGAAAAACATATATTTCTCAAACAATGAAATTTGTCTGTGATACAAGACAATTATTGTGAAAATAGGCGAAAATGTCGGCTACCAACTTTTTCTCATTTTTCCACCATGTTGTCAAAAGCATTTTTTCGATATCTAAAAACTAGGGATTGCTAGGTAAATGGCCAATCTCCGAATGAATATGCGTCGCGTATATCCGAGGTTCAGACTACATTCATGCACATTTAATCATTATCTGCATTCTCTGCAAAGAAAAATGGGTCAATCGGGTGCTGCGCAAAAATGAAAGATCACTTTCATCTCATAGGTGAACGGCGAGCGACAGTATAATTCATGTATTACACACTAAGCAATAGTAAATTAGTGTGTAATATATGAATTATACTGTCGCTCGCCGTTCACCTGTGTTTCATCTTACTAGCCGATATTCATTAATCAAAAAGTGCTTACATATCCTCTTCCGACAGTAAATGGGGAAATCAACACAGATATATAGCGATAAATCTGTTTTTAACACAGTAAATATAAGATGAACGTAAGGCGACTTACCGATTCAAGAATGCGAACTGAAATCCGCATCTGTTTTCAGACAGTTCTCTCATTCTGTATATTTACACGGAGCTTCTTGTTCAAAACAAAAGAAACAAATCGTAAAATAGATGCCCGTTTGTTCTTTCTGTGTCGCTCTTCGGCGAATTCGGTAAACGAACTTGGTTTTCTGTCGAATATGATTCTCACACCGTCACACCGTCCTCCATTTTGTTTTTCGTTTACCTTAGCTCCAAGGTATCACGTGGTGTACCTACGTCATCGTTATTGATGTAAACAAAAGTTAGAGATACCTGGTAGTATTTCTTGTAGTTTTGAAAGTAATTCTTCTGCCAGCGAATGGAACTTTGACCAATTGCACATTAAGAGAGTGTCATCGTTATATTAATTTACATAGTTTTAAATGGTATGATTAAAATTTAACTTCATTTTTTACCCCGCATTGTTTACATTTGGACTTTATTGGGACTTTAAACCCGGTATATCGTGCTTTCATGTTCTATATGTATAAATAAATCTATCTATGTAGAGTTTTGAGCTACACAATGATGGCTTTCCAAGAACTAACCTGTAAACATGTCCTTTACTTTCTGAAATTCATCATCTGCTATTTGGTCTGCAATTTGGTTAAGGAAGATGTTGAACTGCCAGTTTCGCGGCGGTTCAGGAAAGTCTAGGGCTGGGTCCTCTCTTTCTATATCGGCTTCTCCTGAAGGGCTTGTGTTCGAAGCCATTGAACTCTCTGGTATGATGACGTAAAGATAGCAAAATCAATGAAACTCTGGTCCCGGAATCTTTGTATGAGGGAAGTTTAATGACAGATAAGACAGTTGTTGCTGAAAAGATAAATGATACACCATATAATAATTGTTACGAGTAGGCCTACCTGAATCTATTTTCTGTCTTGTTCCCTCTTCATAATACAGCTATGCACAGCACAATAAAAAGCAACGCCCTTAAAAAAGCAAGCACATTTTGAGAGGCCAAGATGCCTTGAGAGATACAGGTACATTTATATGGACATAACTTTGAAAAATGTCTAGATTTAGCTGAATGATAATTGTAAGAACGCGATGGTATGTCGAAGCTAAGAACCACCCCATCCCAAACTCCCTAAAACCAACATGAAACGCTATCGGTGCAAGTAACATAATATAGTATGTCACTCACCACCTCTTCAACTTGTTTGCTTTTTTTTTTTTAAAGAAAGCATGCGTATATACATGTACAAGGGGTGAGCAAAAAGTTCTCGGAATTTCTTCATAACCTTTTAATTTGATACCAGATTGTTTTCATATTTTCACTTGTGTAACAATGATCTTATAACAATTTCCAGGTATAAAATCACCAGTATGAATTTACTTTAGATAGGCTATCTTTATTTTCACCCTAAAATGTGCAAGGTTTGCTACAGCCAGAAGAAAATTGTCAAAACCCTATACCAACATTTTGCTTTGTTAGTGAAATTTGTAGCATAAGTAATGACACTTTTATTTGGTAAAGGAAGCCCCAGTTTTTGTACGACGCTGTTCATGTGAGAAAATAAGCGTGAAGATGAGGAAATACCTGTGATCAAAACGTCAATAACTGGTTGAATAACGTCAGATGACGATGAAAACATAAATCTACATGTCAGTTATAAATACCAGAATCTAACAGATCCATTGAAAATGTTTTCATGAGAGAAATTATTCCTTTTGATGTATATTTTTAGTGTTCATCCGATTTGGTACTGCTTTATGACAAGCACATACGTAATCGTCATCACCTGACATTTTTCAACCCGATATTATGTGTAATGATTTTTGTTATTCTTGGTTATTTGACTCGCCGCGTCCCCGGGGAAAAAATGGGCCATGCTCTGACAAAAGGGCGCCTAATGCATCTCCGTGATGCATTATAACAAGAAAGTCATCACATAATTAAGGATCCATAAAATCCGTTTTGTCTGGCAACGGACTGAATAATGAGGCCTGAATCATGAATCAGTAGTCCTTTGACACACAGAAATTTTAAAGATACCAAAAGGTGTCCAGCCATGTCAGCCAGAGCGGACTGCGCAGGCTGACCAGAGTCGGTACTTTTTGCAGATGCAGTAAGCCCCCTTTCTCACAGAGCACGGCCCAAATAAATAAACAATATACACCTCAGAGAAAAAATGTCAGAAGGAAAATAAAAACAATAACAGAAAAGTCTGGCAACTGTGTTTCAAATGATTTTTTTTTTGTATTATGTTGAAAGAAAGGTGTATGTTCAACGCCTTTTTCTGCGTTTACGTGACACCACTTACAACTGTTCTATCGCAGCACATCAAGTATTGCTTTGGAGCGAGAAATACGCGCTAGAAATCTGCCGTTGGGTTCTGAGAACAACATGACTTTGTCTATTTCGGCTTTTCCCGATTTTCTTGCGATTGTCTACACCTGAAAGTTTCACATTTACGCATCAGAGCCGACACTATCTGATAGACATGTTCATTTTCAACTTTTACAACTGCGCTGTAAAGTGGACGGCGAAATTCGCTGCAAATGCAGTTGCAGATTATACACCTATGTCACCATGCCCTATCAATAACCAGCACAATCTGTTTAATTTCGAACCGCATCAGCACAACGTCATGTAGGATGCCATGACAGTTTGGGTACCTGTCGAAAACTACAACCCTGCAGCTGGCCAATCAGATGTCAAGTTGTTATTACTCAAAGACGTAGGTATACCGGCACATATCATATTTTGATGTGTAGGTTTTTCTTAATTTAAACTGTAGGTTTTAGGCGTTGGATTACATTTTTGGCATCGTCTCATATTTAACGGCCTTAAGCTTTATTAGGGGAAAAAAAACAACAACAACAGAAAACTGACATGTAATTGTAATTGTTTTGCACTTTAGAACAACGAAAGAGGGTGAAGTCAAAGATAACGAATTTCACACTTCTTTCATTGGACCAAGAAAAATATTTAACGGCCTTAAGCTTTATTAGGGGGGAAAAAAAACAACAACAACAACAGAAAACTGACATGTAATTGTTTTGCACTTTAGAACAACGAAAGAGGGTGAAGTCAAAGATAACGAATTTCACACTTCTTTCATTGGACCAAGAAAATTACCGGCGTAATACCATATACAAGCTGTAGTGCCCTTTCACTGTATTTGCTACATTGCAAATATAGTGAAAATTACTACTTCTAACCCTTTGCCCAACTTTTATGGGCAAACTCAGAGCTTTGATATTTGTTTCTATCGAATCACCGACACAATAAGTTAGTACAAGAGCACCGCATGCAGTTGCCAACGCTCAGCTGCTGTTTTTTGCAGGTTTTCAGTGAATATTCCAGGTCGGAAAAGGGGCATAACTGTCAAAAATACTTTGATGGCTACCTGACCTTGTTGTATGAGTTCCCCTTTTGATAGTAAATGACTAGTCCAAGTTTGAAGTAAGTATCTTCAGTAAAACCAGAGATGTTTGAAAATATGAAAGTTTCCGCGCGACGATGCAGACGACGGCAGGGAACGGCAATATCTCAACGTTTTCTTCGAAAGCAGCCGAGCTAAAATGACTTCTCAGCCGATTGCTTTTTTTCGTATTTCAACTTCAAATATAGCTGCCCTCGAAAAAAGTTGCAGTGTCCGATTTGGGGGGGGGGGGGGTATAAAAAATCAAGCAACTTCATTTTTGGATGGGCAATATGCAATATATATATTTTTATCTAAGACACTTAGGCAATATTAAGTAAGATAGTATGTTTTTCCCTATTTGAATTATTGCCCATTATGGTCGATCTACATGTACCTTAATGACATATTAACAAATCAGAAAGCCTTGTATTCTTGATTTCTTTTTCCACAGAGATGAAAAATATGTGTAAGAAGGCATGTTTATCTGCATCATTGGATGACCTTCGACTTGAAATCCCTGTACTAGAAACGATATGGTCGATTTTTACGGAAGAACAGAAAATGCGTTTTATGAAAATTTAGATCTAGTTGGAAGAAGACAAATTGCTCGTAGATCTTCTGACAATTTCTCCTTTTGCCTGTGACTAAGTTTTCATTTGACTTCAAAAATGTGGCACGTTGGACAGATGGTAATGGCTTATACTTGGACAGAACTCAGGGGAAAAATAACGTAAAAGGCGTACTATTTGCAAAACATTACAGTGAATTCAGATCTAAGTATTTTCAGTGTATGCATTGTTTAAGTTATTCAAAGTGATTAACTGAATTATCTAAAGGAACTATATAAACTCTACAATGTAATTAAAATTGTTTTCAATATTGTAGTATTACTTTTACATGAATAATTGTTTCGAAAAGTTAGCCAGAATTTGAGAATTTTAGTCACTACCTGTTTCACTAGGCAGCGGCCGTTGATACTTTCTTTTCTGACAACCTTAGGACTCGATCTTTCTCTGTTAGTAGAGAATAGGATGGAAAGGAACAGAAACGATCAACATTTTGAAGCAGATTGTAGGCTAATGTTCTTTGGTGTTTGTGAATTTATTAGTTTGCATGATTGGTCGAGAGATATGTGACTTTCTGCAAAACATCTAGATCTAGTCTACAATAAAGTGACTCAAAACCAGGTTATGTGGATGAAGTAGAGGGTTCACAACCATCTGATCTTTTCCTTTATATTTCAAAACCAGCCATATGAAATAGAAAGATGGGATATTGAAGGTAAGATTTTACTCTAATCCTTTCGTTGTACACTTTTTTTTTTTTTACTGTATTTGTAGGGAGGTAGAAAATGTGAGAAATGTAGTAAAAAGTTGTTCCGGAGATTGCGGATTTGAGCGGATTTCAGAAACACAAGATACTAAGTTTGTGTGTGTGTGTGTGTGAAACAGGACCCTGGATTGCAACATGGTCACTTTCAGCCAAATGTTATCATGAAGAGCTGACGTATTTTCTCGCATTTTGTGGTTTTCGTCAATTCACGGCCATGCATAAATATCGAACACACAGTGGTAATCACAATTCCTAAATAAGCGCAGACACAGAGTGGGTGTGTAAGAATGAAAGGGGATAAGAAAGTTTATTGACATAAAAAATTTCATACTTAAAACTCGCTGGGTGTACTACGAACCCGAAGCAGTTCGTTGTAGTGCGACACCCTTACATGTAGCAAACCCTTTCATTAGATTACTGTTCATAGGGAAAGAGGGTACTGGGTATACAGGTATACGTATCTGTTAGTTTGTTTGTGTCTAACGCTGTTTTATCATTATTTCAGTTATATCGCGGTGGCGTGTGCACCTATCCGTATTTTCCTTGAGTTACCGTTCATCAGTGTTTAACTCTTGCTGCTACCTAAATAGATTCAAATTTTCTCGAGTCCAAAAAGTATAAATTTACGTTACGTTTGCAGCTAACGTTGGTCAAAAATTAACAGCAGGTAGCGGATGGATCATATCTAAGATCAGACGGCACGTTTTGTGCAGTCTGATCTTGATCTACATCATCCTAAAAAGCTATCCAATGTGACGTTGGCAGTCATAGAGTAAGCCCTCCACGTTACAGAGTTATCGCGTTGGGCATATGTCTATGTATATAAAGAACTTTATTTGGATAGAGTTGTGTATTGGTAATTTCATACCGGTGTTGGCACGGACTTCCTTTATCACGACAAACCCTTACATGAATTGATAGTGACACTGTCTTTCATCGCCGCAAGCACTTAAACGGATATGCCACAGCTGAAGAAGTGCCAGATTGGCATCCAGAGGATCAAGGTACCTCCTCACAGCTATAACGTATTTCGAAACTAGGTATTGGTTGACAGGTTTCAATATAAAAAACAAACAAGCCAGTCGAAAGGGGCACATATACGTGGAGTATTGTAGAGATTTATTTGCCATGAAATCTGCAATGGTATAATTCATCTGTCTATGAAACAGAATTCTGTTGAGTAATTTATTAACGGTTCCTTCTTGAATAAATACGTCCAAAGGTATCGGAATCTTTTTCCTTCAGAAGTTTTGCTTTCTTTAGCTCATTAAATATGTGAATGGTGCATAGCATGGCCATTAAATTAAGAACCCTTTGTGTTGGCAAAAGTCCAACTTGTTAACACGTCTCTTTGAAAATCAAATCTTTATTTATTTCAAACACTTTTGCTGGTTTTATATAGTCGGGAGCAATGTCTAAATCGTCTCTGATCGTATATTATTTCACACTAAGCAGATAATATCAAGTGAGTTACAACTTTGTTGGTAAATTACTGGACATTTCAAATTAATAATGAAACGTTTAAAAATCCTCTCTCATGCGATACAGAGTTTGGTTTAATTTTAAAACGAACTAAACGAAATTTCAGCAGCTGAGGAACAGCTTACAGAAGTACTAATTCCTGCAGGCCTCTATTCCTCAAAACCGACACTCCCAAATAAACCGTTGCAACAGCGGTAATTTAAAATAGTTGTGCAATTCAAAATAGAGACATCATTTGTCACTATATAATAGGGCAAGATCACAGTTGACTGTCTTGTAGTGGGTTTTCCTACATGCTTCTCAAAATGGTTGTCCTACAAAAATGTGCAGATGCTTAGCAGATTTCGACTTGAAGACGGACTTAAGACGGACATTGTGCCCTGTCCAGTACTTTTTAGCAGTCTTCTGTTTTGGGACAAATTTAACCATATGTATAGATATCTATGTCAAATCCCAGACACTTGCTTCAGTACATAATGATAAAATACCTCAGCTTCATGGAAAAAGTTCTACCGTGGCGAAATCCATTTCATAAAAAGAGGTTTCGCTACTAGTTTGTGATAGGATAAATCCTCGCTTTTGTGAAATATCGTTGTCATAGGGAAACCTGCCATGTTTGCCTTGATCTGAACCGCATCAGAATGAAAACAGGAAGCCTGTTACAGGTTTACAGAATATTTTACTAAGCCTATAATGGCCATATATAACAATGAACTAGATTCAGACTCTACTTCTACTGGGAATCAGCCCTTACGTTCCTAAGCTACACAGATCTAGTGTGAGAAAAGAGGTTTATGTCGTATGGGTATTGCATCGAATTATGATGTGTTTATTTCAAACTTTGTAAGTGTGTATATGATACGTCCTCACAATGAAGGCAATATAAGAAGAACCAGCAGATAGATAGGCTTAACAAATTCCTAAGAGTAACAAGAAAAACAAATGAAACCGCTCACCATATATTAATCAGTACATGAGTTTCTTACAGACACTCAACAAGGCTGAAAAATGCACGAACTGTTATCCCAAGCAATTAGGGAGTCTCTCTCACACACACACACACACAGTGTATATGCGAACATTTTCACCAAACACGGTGACCTCGGCCTTTGAGCTGGCAACACTGTTTTGCTTGCGACATGTTGTCTGTTCATGGCAATCATGTGTGCCAAATTATTTTGAAGTCCGACAATGCACATCAAAGTTGGGTCCCTATAGGTCTAGAAACGGAACAGAAACAAAACGCAATGAAACGCAACGAAAGGGAAGAAAACGCAATGAAACGGAACGAAACGCCACAAAACGAAATGGACCCAAACCCAACGAAACGAAATAGAATGAAACAAAACGAAATAGAAAAGTTTCATACAGAAGTAAAACCTACATTATTTTTTTCTTTTGAAATCATCTTCCTCTTGATTGCAATTAATGAAAAAAAAAAAAAAAACGAAGTAAATATTAAAATTTGATACACATTTGGGACGAACAAGTCCTGGCGAACAAGCCCAGGGACGAATAAGCTCAGGAACGAATTGGTTTGGGACGATCAAGCACGGAATCGGGCGGTCAAGAAACAAAGATTGTATCATTACGCCAATAGAAGACCATAGCGGATCAAGCTATTTTCGACAAAAAAGAAGTATTCACATGATCGATTGCCTAATTCAATTTATTTTAATACGCCATTTTCATTTTCATATCTGAGTGCAATCGAAACACTTATTTGTTTTAGAAAAATTGAGTTTAATTGGGTTTACTTCCTTCGGTTTTGCACAAAATACGATACATGATTTTCAAAATGTCGTATTAAACTCATGGTGGCATTGCCTTCAACAAATGCCACAAAACGGACAATAAAATAATTATATTGATCTTATTTACTAAGAAGACATTGCATATGTTAGCTACAGGACCTTCTTTTATTAATTTATCATTTTCTATCATTGAATGAAATCAAAGTACTAGGCTACATACTCAACTTGCCATAAAAAAAGTACGAATGATATGACACTACAGCCACATCTACCCGTTTAACTAAATGCGTGATACATTATGCATGATTTAACTGCCCTAAATCAGACATATATTTTATTATTCCCATTTAACATTGTGATAAGCTCCGCTTTTTATACACATCAGATTAGAAATACGGAGATTTACTAGCTGTGTATGTTACCAAGAGTAGCTGAATACCCGCTTTGAATTTGATGTACCTGCTATAGCACATTTTTTTCGTCAGTATTCAGTTACAGAGGGCCAACGTGACACAAGGAATGAGAGCTTATATTTGCTGAGTAAAATAATTATTTTCATTCTCATGCATGCCAGCCATATATGTGACTGCTGAGATTTGTTATCGAAACTAAGGTTGTTATTTTTCCATTGTTATTTATTTAGAAGTATGTCAGGTGAACCGTTTAGCGTCATGAAACTAAGAAGAATAATGCTACGATTGTGAAACAAGGCTAAGTATAATGTTGGAAATGAGATGCTTCGGGTTTGATATATAAACTGCTGAAGTCTAAAATTATGCGATGAAGAACCCTAGCTTTTTTCCGTTCTTTTGTCCATTTTTATCGTATCCCCCCTTTATGTCAATTTTGTGTGTTATAAAGTACAGTTCATTTTTTGGTCATTATTATGTGTTTTTTGTTGTAAAAGTCATGCTCATTATTATCTTTCGAGTGGCAAACCTTTAATTGCTCAGATTATCCTGTTCTAACAACATATTTATAACTTTTTGTTTCATGTTTGATATATATTCACTTAGTCATATCCTGGCCGGGTAGCTCAGTGGTTAGCGTATCTGACTTGTGACCTAGTGGAGGCAGGCTCGATACCCGGTGGTGGCAAACTATATCGCGGCGTCATGTGCGCTCATCGATGTTTTCCTGGAATTACCCTTTGCAAGTACTTCGCATAGTATTCTTTTCAAGCCACTGGCTGCTTTCCTGCACGAGTATCTTCGAAAGAATAATAAGCGATTAGAGGGGAATGAATCCTGCCGCAGTGGCACTCATCAATCCTCGGAAAGAATTTGGTCGAACTAGGATTCGAACTCCAGTTATAAGCCGTGTACCTTAGCGACAATTATCGAACTCGACACATTTTTATGTATTTATATAAACTACTTCATATATATCGAACCAGCGAACAGTGTATTGGTAATTTGATTCATACCGGAATTGTCAGGGACTACCTTTGTCACGACAAACACTTACACGAATTAATGTTAACAAATCTTCTCGTCACTGCTGTAACGTACCTTGGCAATGAGAACTGACAGGTCCGGTATCGAGAACAAACAAGCCATTCTGAAGAGGCACACATACGGGGAATATTGTTGGGATTCAATTTTCGCTGTAAACAGAGTTGTATAATTCATGTATTAAAAAAAATCCTGTTGTGTACTTTGTTAACGGTTCTTTGAGAATTAGCATGTCCCATGATACCGTAAACTTCTTTCTTGTATGTACTTTTTTGCGGACCCCAATGTTTGCCCGACAAAGTATTATTCACTATCTAAAACGTACATAGCGTGGCAACTGAATTACGGAGCATTTGTGTAGTTTTGTCAATGGTCCAACTTGTGCATGCGTCTTTACCAAACCAGATCTTAGTTTTGTTGTAAACTGTTTTGTTGGATTTTATAATGTCCCTGATCCTAAATTATTTTTAACGACATATACAGTATCAACTGTGTTATCTTTGTTAGTAAATTACTGAGCCTTTATTATAATTATAAATGTAATTCGATTCTATACATGCACGCACATAACATTTACTTCTTTTCTCAGGCTAGATCTATGTTGCTTACTGGAATAAGGTTTGATTATTCCAGGTTTGACAGGCTTTCAAATGTCTGTAGAAGTATTGTCTACAAATTTTCTTGATTCCGAATTGGTGTGCCGCATTGTTACATGTAAAAGGTCATCAACGGTTGACTAAAACAGTTGGTAAATGATTAAGCTGTAGGGACGAGTTACCACTTTCGTTTGAGTTTAAATTTTCAAGGTAACTCACCGTCCAATTCAGAATTAGGCAATACAATACCCTGTATTGGCATTATATACGATTCAGTGAGATAGTTGGAATCATAATATCGTGTAATCATACTTAGTGTCAGAAAATTAGTAAATGTTGTCTGTGTGCGCGTATTGAATAAAATAATAATGTACATAATTATATTATGTAATCTGTCTCTGTGTATCTTATGCGTCTTTTCAATAAAGGTTAGAGTAAGAAGAACAAGAGATTGTTCGTGTTCCCAGGACTGACGATCAAGGAAAAAAATAATGAACCCAATTACCCGACATAAATCAGTACAAGAAGTTCTAACAAACTCTCTTAACGAGTAAAAAATACACCAACTGTTAACCCAAGCAAAATTAGACACTCTTACACAAGATTATGTAACTTTTTGCTATCGTTCACTAAAAACATGAACGAAAGTCCGCCATTTTCGGTACTCCACTTCCGGAAATAATTATATCTATCTTGTTTAAATAGAAATATCTCGAAAGGACAACACGATTACGCGGTCTAAATTGTCATAAATGAAATAGTTTACCTTTATTTTATTTTTTAACTCCAAAGTTAACAAATAAGCCAATTCAACAACGGAAAACATAGGGAAACGTATTGCTTTCTACAACGCAATCACGCCATTTCAGTACCGCTCTTGGTAACAGCTTAAATCGCGAAATTGGGTCAACCTCTAATAGATAAACGCCCTCTATTGGATCTTGGCCTTTAGGTGTAAAGTGACTACAAGATCGAAACTAGGCTTTCAACGAGAGAAGTGAATGCGTAGTTTCGCTTTTGATGTACGGTGTTTATTCGTAACAGTTCTGTGCATGTTGAAAGCTCATTTCTTTGCGTGCATTTGGTAAGTAAACACCTCCGGTCTTCAGTCACAATACCATGTAATAGCTGAATGATAAACGGTCTGCTAAATCGAGCAACGATTGACATGTATTTTTTTGAGAAATCGAAACACTATACAGAAAGTTGTGTTTTCTAGGGGAGTATTAACTCAATTTTTGAAATTACCGACGTTAAGCGCCGCACAGCTCTTCGTACTTGAGTATGAAAATAGGATGAAGGAAAAGTATACGAACCTTTTTGTGGTTTCAGTATTTCCCTTGGTTTTGCATGTTGTGTTTGATTAAAAAACTATCAGTTTCTTAACCCTTTACAAACCAAACCCGTGTTTTAATGACTCTAAGGAAGACCGCGTTTAAAAAAATATATATGTATAAAATAAGGATAATTGCTTGTTAGCAGCATTTCTTCTTTTCCCACAAAGTTTTCTACTCATTTAAAGAAAATTTCTGTCATTCGAGACATATTCAATCTGTCGTCTGCAAATTCTTTCAGTTTGGACAAGTCATAAGTTTTGTCATTTTGTAAAGCGTTACATAAATTGTTCATCACACAGATACTCTGTTAAAGTCCCTAGAATACATGGATTTTAAGCCATCGATGAAAATGAAGCAACTGTTCCTTCTGGAAATGACCGCTTCGCTAACGATGTTTTTCCACTTCAAGAAAGAAACGGTTTCCTGTTCTGTGATTCTATGTTTTATGATACGGTTTCCATGATATATTTAAGAGTTCTGACATGACACGTGAATTCGGCTCTATAAACACAGCGCAACGGAAGCCTAGTAAAATCGATGTCATTCTATATTCTGGGGCCCTGCGTGGCTCAGTGGTAAAGTGTAGGACTCGTGACCAGGAGGCCCCGGGTTCGAGTCTCACTTGAACCATTGCGCTTTATCGTTGGAGTGTCCATGAGCAAGACACTTCAGAGCCGTAGCCTAATACTGGAACCCATGAAATACATAAATATGTGACCTGTCGCTGTGATATGACTGAAATAATGTTGAAAGCGGCGTAAAGCACCATTCAATCAGTCAATCATTCTATATTTTTTGTAAAGTAAGAATTAATCCGCTTCAGCTTTTGTTTTACTAAGTATTAACTTTTATCACGACTTGGTCGTGTTAGAGTCGAAATAATCTTTCTATCGTGGTTTATCGTTCAATAAATCACGGTTGTGAGTTATGAGGCACAATAAATAATCCACGACGGCTATCGCCGGAGTGGTATATTGCGATTTCACCACGCTTCCATTGCGCTGTGTTCATAGAGCCGATTTCACGTGTCAAGTTAGAATTATCATTTATCTCTTTTAGAACCAAACATAATTATAACCCAGAACTCAACTGAGATTGTTACAGATATTATCTTACAAGCTTGACTTAACAAGCAGACGGTAGTCTGATATTTGACCTATGTCGTTTGCAAAGGCTTCTGTCTGGCGCTGGAAGGGTTAATTTGTTAAACATGTATCTTTAAATCGGCCTTTATAGACAGGTCAATCAGACCTAATATGTAAACTCTTTACTTTCAACTGACAAATTTTAGGCTCTTTCAAATTGAAAGCATCTGCAGGTGACAAACCTGAAAGTAGAACAAATGACTGACGTTCTTTGACAGGGTAGGAAACAGTGTGGTAAAAGTAGAAAATTTTGGTTACCAGCATTTTCTACTTTTCCCCACAATGTTTTCAAAAGGCCTCTTACCTGAGGGTCGTTAAAACTCGGGGTTGTGTGGTAAAGGGGAAAAGACGGGGTGTCTGTTTGAAATTGGTCGATGGACCTAAATCAAAATACATGTACGTACAATGTATGAATTTGAAATTAATCCTTTAGCTGCTAATCGCGACCCACTGACCTTTTGCGGACAGTGTAGATCAAGATCAGACTGCACAAAAAGATCTACACTGTCCGATACGGTCATTTCTTTCCGGTGAAATCAACTTTGAAACCGCAAAATCACTTTTAGTAGTGAGTAGAAATTTGCGTTTCATTTATTCAGCAGCTTAAGTGTAACTAACGTGTCAGTTTTCTAACCTGAGTCGATGTTTCTGCTATTGGTGAATTTTCTGCATTTCAAAGGACCAGTCTACCTCATGATTCAGTCAGTTGGTAGACAAAATGAATTTTATGGGTCCATAATTATGTGACGACACATATATGATTGGTAGTATCCATCACAGAGATACATTAAACCGCCTGCAGCTCATATATGTTTAACCCAATCTATAGCTTTTGAAAACATTTCGGCCAAGGAGAAAATGGTGGTGACCAGAATTCTCTCCTTTTCCTGCAATTTTCTTCAGCTTTCCGAAAAAATAAAAAAATAAAAATAAAAAAAATCATAATTTGAGTCATGTTTAGTTTCTACTCTACAAATGCTTTCAATATGAATGAGTCTAAAATTCAGTCATGTGATAAAGGGTTAAAATAATGAAGTAACTGGTGCAGATTGTGGTCAATATAGATAATAGTTCGTAAAAAATTATTAAGAAACTACTGGCAATGAGCGATATTGAGTAATAGTTCTCTTATGTCCTAAGTGCCGATGTTTTTCTATGTTTCAGGATATATTGATTAGTTAAGATTTTTCTTAAAGAATCATGCATTGATGTGGGTCTAATTATCCAATCTAGGCGACATTCTGATAAACCTATTCTTTTGTCTAGTTCTTGGCGTACATGTATTAATTTCTCCTGTACAGGATATAGTGATGCGTCATAGCAGACGGGTCAAATCTTCGAAGAATATTGACTTGCGCAGACAACGGTTTGAACTGGTTTCATATAAGAAAGTTTGGTTCGATATACAGTTCGATCGGAATTCCTTCAATATAATGTCAAAATGAAATCATATGTGTGGTTCTATATAAGGACACTTGGTTTTATATAAACGCATTTTGGTTCAATACTCGTATATTAATGAATCCGTATCACATATTTAGCGATAGTAATATATCTTGTTAAATTTTGGTTTCATATAAAAACAATTAAATTCATTCTACGTAATTTTCGTGAAATATATTGTCGAAATGATACCATATAATGCTACTTTGGAAAAATATATTGACGATTCCGTTCAATACACTGTACATATATAATGTTTTATCAATTTAACGAAGCTTGGTTGCATATAAAAAAAAAAGTTTTCATTTCATATGTACATGTAGTTAAAGTCATATATTACGACAAAGGTGCAATGAACGAAGTGAATAATGAATAAAACAAGGGTGTAAGACAAATTTCTTTCCATATGGATACTATTGGAATTCAGGAATGTTTGATATACGTCATGACAAAACGTTTCCTTTAGTCTGGATTACCTGCCCCTACCACTACGTTACCGGCTCTTGTAGTATGGCAGGGTACCAGACTACTTTTCCTTTTCAAATCAGTCCATTATCTTCCGCTGGGTGGCATTTTTCAAATACATCACCTATCTATTAAACTGGTACCCGTTGTATCTCCCGCAGCCGTCCGATAGAAGTTGATACGAAGATCGATAAAAGACTGCCAGTTTACTATCTGATATGGGCATTCTTGGTAGAAATCCGGACTATTTTTTAAGGCGGGAATCAATGCAACGAATTTCAAAATAAAATATACGTTTACTCACTAAAACCTACATTGTATGATTCATCCAGACATGGTTAGCTAGCATATAACCTATGCACCAGCCATTTATAAACATAAGCTCCTATAAGCTTGGGAAAAAGCCCCGGTCTGTTGCACAAATCCCGATTTTTTTCCCATGTTTATATTTACAAACTGTTGACAGAGATTTGCAGTAAACAGTTGGTATTATAAAAAGATATGTTCCCCGTTTGAAATCATTTCGTCTTCTAAGAAATTTGTATTGAAAGACTGGCTTGATTTTTCCACATAAGTATTATTTATTGCCATTTTCGCCTGCACTTTTTAAACGGCAATTTACGCACAGCGTATTGATATATATCCATTTTTAGCAAGTGATGCGTCATAGCAGACAGGTTAATCTTCAAAGAATATGGCATGCGCAGACAACGACATCAGTCAGACGATTTGCCACTCGTCACAACTCGGCCGATTCCGAACCTACATCTAACCTCGTCTGTATAAAGGAAGCTTCCATTTTCTACCAATCACATGATCTTATACCAGTTCAAACACACTGACCAAAGCTCGATAACTCGCCTTCCAATAAAGTAATAAATAAAGCACGTTTCTTTTATGGATACGCATTGAAATTAGGAGACCCTTGTATGACGCCGAGAAAATAACAAGGTCGAACGTCAAGGTCAATGTTACGCTTTTATTTCTTGAAAAAAAAAAAACATCATTTCCACAATTTTCACTTAGATCTACTTAAATTCAAACCTTACAAGAGCAATTTGTTTTTAACGACCCGTAGAGAAACTGCTTTGAAAAAACAATGGGAAAAGGAGATAATCAGAAAGTTTCAAATTGCGATGATACTTTCTTGAATAAATATTTAACTTGAATATATAGGGTTTTTGTATTTGTTTTCTTCTCTTATTACCGTCATAGCGAAAACATTTATGAGACAAAACTTTGTCATAGGTCCCAAAAAACATGTAACGAAAAGTTCTGACTTTGTAAACTTATGGTGCGAAACGGTATAAATCATGGTACGAAATGGTAAAATTATGGTACGAAGTGACTGGTACGAAATGGTTATGGGACGAAACGTTTAAAATACCTCCCGGTACGAGTTGTCGAGCTGAAATTTGAGGTTCCACTCTAGCTCATGAGCCAATCAAATTCATCCTGGAATTGCTGATTGAACATGCCAGTAGTACAAAGCTGTCTGCTTTTCATTCAGCGTGAAAGTAATAATGTGATCACTGTAAATATCATGTAAAAATTCGAAAATACAATGGGTTTTCGCAGTGACCCCCCCCCCGCTCCTGCGCAAGGACAACTGGCAAAAGGAATCTAACACAACTCGCCCCACATTTAAATTTTTCCTAAAGACGGCTCACCCATTTAACTGGACAACTCGCCCTACTTCACAGGGTAACTTGCTCAACATTTTCAACCCGTTACCATGGCAGAAACAGTTGTGTGAAAAGGCGAAAATGTCCACAAGATTCTCTTCACTCTCGACTTTACCACAATGTTTTCAAAAGGCTTCTTCAGGGTCATTAAAACTTGGAGATGTGTAGTAAATGGTTAAAGTTTGGAAAAAACTTTCGGAAATAGAGGAAATGCTTGTACTGCCATAGCCATTGCAGACAAAACATATCATGACCAGACTGCACAAAATATAAAGTCTGATATTTGATCTACGCTGTCCAATTTAATGAAACACTACAGACAAAAGCAATCATGAGAATTACTTTGGTCTTATCTCTAGACTGAAAAAGTCTGTTAGGTTTATGCAACACACTCTCTTAAAGGCTAGGATTTCATGTAAAGTTCTACACTTTTTGGTTTATTGGGTTGTTGTTAGAACACATTGGTTGAAAATGAGAAAGAAAATATTCCATTCTTGATTTGAAAGTGAAACTTCCACACGACACTGCACTGGTCTGAGGAGCTATAATTGTCTCATTAAATCTTTCACAATAGCAGTGTAGATCTGCTTTTGGACTGTGAAATAAGTCGAATATCTACGGTTGGTAGTGAAAAAGTTACCTGGCAGATATATGGGAGATTTTCAAAATTAGTGAGACAAATGTGCTCAAGACTAATTCTCAAAACAATCTGAAAGAGACAAAGTCACTTCTGTAACAATGCATTATGATAAGACATTTTTAGCTCGGCTGTTTTCGAAGAAAACATCAAGGTATTGTCAAAGCTCTCAGCCTCTGTTATTGTGTGCATCGTAGTTGTCATCATGCATGAACAGTGTCTGTTCTAGGACACGCGACTGCCAGATTCACATTAATTTTTTTCATATCCCGCATAAATTCTTACCCAATCCGTGACAGTCCTGCATAAAAAATAAAGAAAAAATCCCAAAACAAAGAATTTACTCTTTCTTGCGGAAAATACTGCTGTTTTGAATAAAAAGGCATCATTGCTGAAGCTGTTTTGTGACATTATGTCCATAAGAGTAACCTCCCTTGACAGGAAGTGAGTCTGAACGGCCCACTTACAAAATGACCCGGTCTAAAATGGCCAACCTTACCTAGGCTTAGGCTACTTTTATTGCAATGAATTTTATCAGAATGAGTTTTATAACTCTCGTACTATTATCTATTTTTCAAAAAATGAATTTAATTTGTAGAGAAGGATACTCTAGAAACTGTCTTTGATTTGTAAACAGGTCATTATGTCTACTATATAGTCTTGAACAGGAACAAATTTCTGTTATAATAACTTATATGAGTTGTATGCTTTCTACTTGTTTGAAAATTGTCCCACCTATTTTTTGAAACCCCCCCTTGTTTTTTAGTTGAAGAGGGGAAAATCCCCCCTAATTTTCAGTTTCTAGAATAGACACTGCATGAACTTTGACTTGACAGTTTATAATATCCCTGTTAATACTGAAGATATTCACTAGTACATTTCAAACTCAGACAAGATATATTAACTACACATATCAAAAGGGGTAACCATACAGCAAGTATTTTGACACAGTTATGCCCCTCTTTTGACTTAGAATTTTCACTGAAAATCAGGCAACTACAGCTGATCATTGGCACTCACATATGGTGCTCTTGGTCTAATTGAGTTAGCAGAACATTGATAATGTATTTAACACATAACAAAACTTTAAACTGGTCCAAATCTAAAGTATTTACAGACAGCAAATTAATCGTTGCTTGAGTGCTGGGATTTGTCTTTTGAAAGCTAGAAAACATTGTGGGGAAATGGAGAAAATGCTGGTTACCAGCATTTTCACCTTTTTCCCCACAATGTTTTCAAAAGCCTTCTTCCTCAAGGTGGTTGAAACACTAGTATTGTATGGCAAAGAATTCAAACTATTGTTTTAAAAAATTTTTTTCTTACATGTCTATGTTTTTCTTCTTCAAAGGACAAGTGATCAGGTTGTCAGTTCTCCCAGGGTGAAGCCATGTATCGTCATCACTGGCATATTGCTGGTATTTGCCGCAACCTGTTACGTGCACAGGGTTCTTTTCATGGAAAACGAGTACATGTAAGATATGCTGCAGCCTGTTTGAGAGTGAGTACTCATCAACTAAGACTAAATAAGCCATATTCTTGCAAAACGGGTTTTGATACATCTCTGTGATGCATTGTAACAAGCAGGTCATTACAAATTATGGATTTTTAAAATCCATTTTGCTTAACCCTTTACCAAACGATCCCTGGTTTTAACGACCCTAGGGAAGAAAGCCTTTGAAAACATTGTGGGAAAAGGAGAAATTGCTTGTAACAAGCAATTTCTCCTTTTCTCATAATATTTTCTGGCCTATCAATGAACTTCACCTCATTTGTACCAATTGCAAATTTGTCGTCTGCAAATGCTTTCAATTTGACATTGTCGAAAATCTATCGTTTGGGAAAGGGTTAACAATGGACTGAATCATGAGGTAGAATGCTCCTTTAACTCTTTACCAAACGACAAAATTTTGGACTGATTCAAATTGAAAGGATTTGCAGACGACAATTTAAATGTAGCTCAAATGATGATTCCTGTTTTGGATAGGGTAGAAAACATTGTGGGAAAAGGAGAAATTACTGGTTACCAGCATTTTCTCCTTTTCCCACCATGTTTTCAAAAGGCTTCTTTCTTAGGGGCGTTAAAAGTTGGGATTGTGTGGTAAAGAGTTGACATCCAAAAAGTGCATGCATGGACTGCACAGGCAGGCATTGGTTGATACATTTTACAGATGCATAAATAATGATGCATTAAACCTCCTTTCCACAAAGCATGACTCATATCTAAGTGTTTTTTTTTTTTCAATACCTATAGCTTGGCTGTTTTAATTGTCTTTGTCAAACAACAGAACTTTAGATTTCTTTGAATTGAAAACATTAGCAGACAACGAATTAAATGTGACTCGAATGATGGAATTTGTGTATGATAAGGTAGAAAAAATTCTTGTAAATGGAGAAAATGCTGCTTACCAGCTATATCTCTTTTTTCTGCAATGTTTACCATTGGCCTGTGGTTGTGTTTTGTACTGATACTGTTGGATACCTTGTTTTTTTTATATAATAGGTTATAGAAGGGGAGATTGTCAAGAAACATGCATTAACACTTTACCAGACGACAAAATTTTAGCCTTGACCAAATTGAAAGCATTTGCAGACGACAATTTCAATGTGGCTCAAATGGTGCTCAAATGGTGCAATTTTTCTTTAATAGGGTAGAAAACATTGTGGGAAAAGGAGAAAATGCTGGTGACCAGCATTTTCTCCTTTTTCCACAATGTTTTCAAAAGGCTTCTTTCCCAGGGGTGTCAAAAGGCGGCATTGTGCAGTAAAGGGTTAAGCTTCTACCACACACTTCCAAGTTTTAATGACCTCAAGGAAGAAGCATTCTCAAACATTGTGGAAAGAGAAAAAATGCTGGTTACCAGCATTTTCTCCTTTTTCTACAATGTTTCTCTAACTCATCAAAAAGAAATTCCATTATATGAGCAGTATTTAAATTGTCGTCTGCAAATACTTCGACTTTGGACTTGTCCAAAGAATTTTCGTCTGGTAACGAGTTAGTGAAATACAGGGATAAATGTGAAAAACCTTGTGGCAAAGGAAGAAATTGCTTTTTACAAGCAGTTTCTCCTTTTGCTACAACATTTTCTGAAGTGATCTATGTTAACCTTGTACTAGAAAACAAAATTTTAGCCATGTCCAAATTGAAAGCATTTGCAAACGACAATTTCAGTGTGACTCAAATGGTGCAATTTTTCTTTGATAGGGTAGAAAACATTGTGGGAAAAGGAGAAAATTTTTGTTACCAGCATTTTCACCTTTTCCCACAATGTTTTCATAAGAGCTTCTTTTCCAGGGTTGTTACAAGGCGGCATTGTGCAGTAAAGGCTTAAGGTATAAAATGTCACCAGCAGGAGTTCATGAGTCTTTCTTTACTGATTTTTAGCATCAAGGTATTGTTATGGCCACACTCTGTATTTACCAACCATTCATAAGGAAGTTCTTGTCTTATTCTCCAAGGTTTTCTAAATTTGAAAGTAACACAATTGCTGATTGGCTAAACCATTTGAGTGAGCCAATCAAAAGTTGTGTTTCTTTCAAATTTGGAAAATTCTGGAGAATAAGGCTAAGAAAGTTTTTTAAGAATGGCTGGTGAATAATTATAGACCCTAGTCATGTCATCTGTTTCATGGAAAAACTTTGACATTTTCTTATTTCTCTGTTATAAGAAAAGATAATTTTTAGCTCCACTGGCCGGAGGCCAGTGGGCTTATGTCATGGCCCAGTGTCCGTCGTGCGTCCGTCCGTCCGTGCATTAACTTTTATTTCAAACATCTTCTTCTCTGAAACTACCCATCCAATTTTCATGAAACTTCACAGAAATTATCCTGCCATGGTCCTCTTCAGAATTTCTTGAAAGAATTTAATTCCTTCAAAAACTCTGGTTGCCATGGCAACAAAACTGAAAAATATTGGAAATCTTTAAAAATCTTCTTGTCTGAAACCATAAGGCGTAGGGGTACCAAATTTGGCATGTAGCTTTATGTAGTAGACCTCTATCATGTTTCTTCAAATTATAGCCCTGGGGTTAAAATTGGCTCTGCCCCAGGGGTCACAAGTTTTACATAGGCGTATATAGAGAAAACTTTAAAAACCTTCCTGTACCTAGCCATAAGGCCTAGAGCTACCAAATTTTGCATGCAGCTATATCTAGTGGGCCTCTACCAAGCGGGCCAAAATTTTAGCCCTGGGGTCAAAATTGGCCCCGCTGCAGGGGTCACAAGTTTTACATGGGCCTACATAGTGACAACTTAAGAAATCTTCCAGTACCTAGCCATAAGGCCTAGAGCTACCAAATTTTGCATTTAGCTTGATCAGGTGGGGGTCTACCAAAAGTGCCCAAATTACAGTCCTGGGGTCAGTTTGGCCTCATGCTGGGGGGTGGGGGGGAGGTTCACAAGATTTACATGGGCTTATATAGGGAAAACTTTTAAATCTTGGTGTACATAGCCATAAGGCTTAGGGCTACCAAATTTTGCATAATTATAGCACTATCTAGTGGACAACTACAAAGAGGGCCCTACGTTACAACCCTAGGATCAAGTTTGGCCCTGCACCAGGGGTCACAAGTTTTACATGGGTTTATGGAGTGAAAACTTCAGAAACCGTCTTGTTACTAGCCATAAGGCCAAGAACTCCCAAATTTGATCATAAACATGTGCTTATAGGGTGAAAATTCAAAAATATCCTGTTGCTCCTAACCGCAAACCCAAGGGCTACCAAATCTGGATCACTTTTGATTTTTTTTTTAAATTAGCCTTGCATCAGGGGTCTTATGTTTTACAGAGGCTTCATATAGACAAAACTTGAAAATCACCTTATTTATAACCATACAGCATAGACTTGTATTATTTTGGCATGTGGCTTTATCTTGTGGACCTCTACCAGGGTTCAAGTAATTATAGCTCTGGGATCAAAAATGGCTTTGCCCTGCTGGTCTGAACTTTCACATGGGCTTTTACAGAGGCAACTTTGTAAGTCTTCATTTTGAAACCATTTGGCTCAGAATTGAAATATTCAGTATTTATGGTTTACATGTATAAACCAGTGGAGCGATACAGGGCCATCATGGCCCTCTTGTTTTTTCAAACTTAGGCTAACTGTGTACTAGCAAAAGAAGAACCCATGCAAGAAGGGCAGATAACTCTCAATGCAATGTTGATCCAGTGATGTCCCTCTTTTGACTTAAATGTTCACGGAAAAAAAAAGCACCCACAGCCAAGAGTTGGCACCCGAATGCTGTGCCTATGTTTGATTGGTGCTTTAATGCAGTTTTTAAGATTATGTATGTTTTATAACAGTTGACAGTGCACCTACAGATGACTTTCTGAAATTTTGTAACTTTTTACCTAAAGGCAAGTTGTCCTAATTGAGAGAGTTGGCTGATGTCAAATTAAATGTCGCCAAAATGTTGGAATTAGTCCCAGGATTGTTAGAAAACATTGTGGAAAAAGGAGAAAATGCTGGTTACCAGCATTTTCTCCTTTTCCCACAATGTTTCCAAAAGCCCTCTTTCCAGGGATCATTAAAACTTGGGATTGTTTAGTAAAGGATTAAACCAGTGCTCTATACTTTATCCTTTCTAACCCAATGGCTGCTTTTGCACTTAAAGATCCTCAAACTCAGTGTTCAGCTGTAAGAAATACCAATAACATAATAATCACAACTCTAGAAAAAGGCTCTTTCAAGCTGAGCAAACAAAGCATTAGTCTGGATTACCTGCCCTTACCACTATGTTACGGGTCGGGCAAAGCGCAATAATGGCGGCCTCCTAGGTGTTCTCAAGCGTACCCCTACATGCTTCCCCCATTTCATGTGATCCAGTTTGATCAGTTAATAAAATAAGATAAATTTTGTACAAAATATACATTAACAAATCTAAAATGTGCTGTTGGGGTATGGTTAAAATCTAAATTCGACTATGAATCATTTTAAAGGTAGCCCTGTTTTCAGACGTTATATAGGTCCATTGACATTTACATGATACATAAAGCATTTCTGATACGTAATTTTTCTCGCTAAATAAGAACGACATGTAGAAAAAGTCACTGCCATGACTTTATTGCAATCGATCTGTGTTGAATACAGCCTATGATCCAATTTGATCATGTGAAATAACAATGTCCCGTCTCCTCTGCATATTACCAACGGGGTCACCATTATTGGGCTTTGCCTGACATACTCTTGTAGTACAGCGGGGCACCAGACTAACAAAGCATAGACGACATTATTGATTCATATTGATTTTCTTAAGTTGCAGATAGAAGGCTGCAGGTTGAAACAGTTCCATACAGATTCTTTACAAGCTGAAAAAAGTCATTTTATCCTGAAGAAGCTTCATGAGGCATGTGTAGAAGAAGACAGAGATAAGCTGTCTAAAACCTTAAAAGAAGCCTTACATAGTAAAAGCTTCAAACCAGATAGAACTGTCTTGTTAGATAAAACAACAGAAGGTTTTTTCTCTAAGTTTCTGTTGGAAACGCCACTTAGTGACCTCGGTTTTTTGACCTTGAGATTTTTGCTGAAAGTGAGTATCTCTCCCTGTCTTTCTTTGTTCCTGTTTCTCTCTTTTGATATAAATGCAGGGTAGTATAGATGACATACACCATACTTTATTAACCCTTTAAGACTTTGCCAAATGACTAAAAGTTGGTGTAGGACATTTCATCGAAAGACGTTTGGTCGAAAGGCATTTTAGTTGACATGGCACATGGTTGACACTGACAAATGGTAGACATGATACTTCGACTAATCATTATTTAGTTGAACTTTGATGGAAAGTTTCGATGAAGGCAAACTTAAGCCTAATCAGATAAACTTACAAGTAGAGTAAAATGAAAGTTGACGTTTTTATTACGGGAAGTCAAGGAATGAAAACAAAAATGAGGCTAACTCTTGAGGGTCATTACAAAAGTGTGGAATTTTATATCATTTATCACCCGACCGTTACAATTCCGATTTTAGCATCTCCAATATTCTCGATCCAATGTGTATCGATATCCCTGATAGCCTAGTTTGTCTTTTCCTCTGGTACTAAGGTAAAATTAATTTTGTTAGCATAGATTTTAGTAAGCATAGCTCACTTCTTTAGTGACCCTTGTTGCATGCTTTCTGCTTTCGTTGCTTGGCTCAAAGTTCTCATTGTCTGGTGAGATCGAAATTGGTGTGAACAACTTTGACTATTTGTCTCACCTGTAAAAGGAATGTTGACCAATTGGATATTCAAAGAAATGGTAATTTAACAAAAATCTGTCGACTAGAACGTCTTTCGACCAACTAACTTCCAAAAAAATGTTGTGCAGCGCTGAATACATGGACTTGTCCAAATTTAAAGCATTTGTAGACAACTATTTTATTGTGACTCAAATGATGGACCTTGTCTTTCATAGGGTAAAACCATTTTGCATAGAGAAGAAAGTGCTGGTTATCAGCGTTGTCACCTTTTCCAACAACGTTTTAAAAGGGTTCTTACCCAGGGTTGTTAGAACTCTGGATTGTGTGACAAAGGGTCAAAAAAGCTATCCCTTGTTTCAACAGCCCTGGGGGAGAAGGCAATTAGAAACATTGTGGGGAAAAAGAGAAATTGCGGCTAACCTTTATGTATGGATGGGTCTATTGTTGGCTGTTAACTCTTTACCAAAAAACAAAATTTTAGACTGGTCCAAATTGAAACCATTTGCAGACAGTATTAAAAGAAAAATATGACTGAATTGTTAAACTTTGTTTTGAGAAGGGTAGAAAACATTGTGGGAAAAGGAGAATATGCTGGTTTCCAGCATTTTTTCCCTTTCCCACAGTTTTTTCAAAAGGCTTCTTTCTCAGGGTCATTAAAAGACAGGACTGTGTGGTAAATGGTTAAACAATCATAGTCTATTCCTTTTGAAATAGATTTGCAGCAGAAGATGATTATGGAATTGTCATGAACCATATCTCCAACAATGTCACTATGTTTTCAAAAATGGTTTGGTGCAAGACAGCTGCTCTGGGAAGAAGGATTAACTCCAACCAGCACACAAAGAAATTTTAGACTTTTTCAAATTGAAAGCATTTGCAGAGGACAATTCAGTGGGACTTAAATGATTGGACTCTGTTTGAAAGGTTGGGAAACATTGTGGGATAAGGTGAAAATCCTTTTACCACAATGTTTCCAAAAGCTTCAGGGTAGTTAAAACTATGGATTTTGTGGTTAAGGGTAAAGGGAGGTACTGGTAGCAAATAAATACAACGAAATTATTGCATCAGAAAATCTTCTATTTAATGTGGTTCTATGGTAATATTTCTTTAAATTAAAGAGTGGAAGGAAAAACATTGTAGAAAAAGGAGAAAATGCCGCTTACCAGCATTTTCTCTTTTGTCCCACAATGTTTTCAGACATCTTTCTTTCTCGGTGACTTTTAGCCCTTAACCCTTTACCACACAATCCCGACTTTTAACGACACTGAAGGAAAAACCTTTTGAAAACTTTGTAGGAAAAGGAGAAAATGCTGGTAACCAGCATTTTCTCCTTTTCCCACAATGTTTTCTACCCTTCCCAAATCATATTTCAATTTTTTGAGACACTGTTGATTTATCGTCTGCAAATGCTTTCAATTTGCTTTCAATTTGGACAAGTCTAAAATTTTGTCGTTTGGTAAAGTGTTAAAGTGCCTTTCACTGATATAGTTGCCTTTGTGGGCAGTGTAGATCAAGATCAGGCTGCACAAAATGTGCAGCCTGATCTTTGATCTTCACTTTCTGCCATTTTGAAGCACTACAGGCAAAAGGTAGCTATGAATTTGCTGTTACTTTGGTCTTATTCTAGGATGAAAATGCCCATTTGGCACTTTAACCCTTTCCCACACAATCACAAGTTTTAATGACCCTTAGGAAAATGCCTTTTGAAAACATTGTGGGAAAAGGAGAAAATGCTGGTAAATAACATTTTCTCCTTTTCCCACAATTTTTTCCTCCCCTTTCAGAGATTGAAATCGTCCTTTTTGTGACCTTGAATTAAATTTTGTCATCTGCAAATGCTTTCAATTTGGACAAGTCTAAAATTGTGCTGTATGGTAAAGAGTTAAGGGTGTAAACTATGGGTTGGTTGTTTGGTTGAAGGTGAAATTTTATACCAAGTAACAAAGTGTCTTATTCTCACAGTTTGGGGAGAAAGACTCTGCATTTGAGAAAAAAGTATTGAGCAGGTTGTTATATCATGATTTCATGAAGAACAATGCTCTGGCTTTGGCGACCATCAGAGATTGTATCGAGTTAGCAAACACTAGCCTTCGATGGAACTTGGCCAGGGTATGTATTAATTTATTCCTGAAGTTTACCACAGATACCTCTAAAAATATCCTTCTGAAAAACAGACAATTAGTATGAACTATGATTAGCCTGTCTCAGCATAGTGAAGAGTTGTTACAACTGAAGTTTACAATAGATAAATCTGAAAACATCCTTGTAAAAACATACAGTCAGTATGAACTACTGTTAGCCTGTTACAACGTAACCCAGAGTTGTTACAAGCAGCTTGTGAAAAGATTGTCGGAAAAAGAGAAAATGCTGGTAACTAGCCATAGTTTTAACAATTAAATGGAGAGGGCTTTTGAAGCAGTTTATGTAGTTTTAATAAGTAGTGGCAGAAGGCTTCTTAAAACACTGTAGGAAAATAAGAAAATGCTGCTTACTAGCCTTAGTATTTAACAAACAAGATGGAGAGGGCTTTTTGAAACATTGTAGGAAAATAAATGCTGGTTACTAGCATTTTCTGCTTGTTTCCACAATGTATTCTACCCTTTTGCAGGTGAATACTTTGAGGGAACAAAATAAAAATTTCAGTGAAACCTGTGAAAAATCAAATTTTAGTTGCTAGATGCATTCATGTTTGAACACTCCTCGTAAGTACCTTGACTTTAAATTTGTACACGCAGAAAGTGTTCCCATACACAGGTCATGTATACAGCATAAAAGATAAACGATCTCGACCTCCAAGTCAAGCTCAGTAGTGCAGTCAGTTGGATACATGCCCTTGAGCCAGGGGAGGCCGCTGGCTTGAATCCTCATCTCGGCTAATTTCTTTCCAAGGATTGATGATAGTCATTGCAACAGGATTAATTCCTCTCGCTGCTGATCATGATTTTGACGATCTTTGTTTAGGAAAGCAGCCAGTGACTTTAGAAGAAGATTATGCTGAGTACTGGTAGTAGAAACTCAAGGAAAGCACGGATAGGTGCACTGGCCACAGGGATATCACTTAAGTAATTTTGAAGTGGTGTTTTCCCATGGTCTTTTCTGCCGCCTCAAAGGCAAATTGTATCAATTAAACTACATTTAAATTGTCATTAACATTATGCTCTTGAGTCAATCCTGAATTTTAAGACCCTGAGAGAGAAGGCGTTTGAAAATGTTGTGGAAAAATGAGGAAATGCTGGTAGCTAGCATTTTCTGCTTTTCTCACCATGTTTTCTAACCATTCACAATGCCAAAAATCTGAATCATTTCGTTTGTTGTCTGCAAGACGAGTTGAAAATTTTGTCGTCTGGTATAGGAATAAAGGCAAGGTAGATTTTTTTTTAACAAGCATGATTAACTTTTATCATTCAGATCTGGTTTGCAAGGGTTAACTCTTTACCTCAAAATAACGAAATTTTAGACTCATCCAAATTGAAAGCATTTGCAGACGACAAAATATATGTGAAGAAAAAATTGAAATTTGATTTGGGAAGGGTAGAAAACATTGTGGGAAAAAGAGAAAATGCTGGTTACCAACATTTTCTCCTTTTCCCCACAATTTTTCAAAAGGCTTTTCCCTCAGGGTTGTTAGAAGTCAGGATTGTTTGGTAAAGAGTTCAAATGATGTTTCTTATTGTGTTAATTTTGCTATTTTTTTCCCCCAAAATTTTATTGGAGTTTTGAGGTTTATCTGTGCAATGAAATGTAGCTGAATACATATGTACAACGAATTTATGGCAATTTTGACTTGAATATGCCCAACCTTTTATCTAATAACACCAAGAAATCCTTCAGCCAGTACAGTGTGTAATGGTGCCATTGTGCTTCACATCTGGATGCAGATGTTAACCCTTTACCACATAATCCCGAGTTTAACGACACTGGAAAAGAGGCCTTTTGAAAACATTGTAGGAAAAGGAGAAAATGCTGGTAACCAGCATTTTCTCCTTTTCCCACAATGTTTTCTACCCCACCAAAAGCAAATTTCAATTTTTGAGTCACATTTATCTTGTTGTCTGCAAATGCTTTCAATTTGGACAAGTCAAAAATATTGCCGTTTGGTAAAGAGTTAACGACTGAACAAAGGTGTTAACCCTTTCCCAAACAAGCCCTGGTTTTCATGTGTCTGCAGTACAAGTCTTTTGAAAACACCGTGGGAAAAGGAGAAATTGCTCATAACGAGCAATTTTTCCTTTTCCCACAGTGTTTTCTACCCTTTTTGGTAACTTTCTGCCGTTTTCATCAAATTTAAAATTGTAGTCTGCAAACTCTTTCAATTTGGACCAGTCCAAAATTTGTCGTTTGGGAAAGGGTTAAGCTGATGATAATTGTCAATTGTTTTTGATGATTCAGGCAGAAAATGCATGGTTGTTCATTTCAGAAATGTGAAAATGTAATACTGGAAGGATTATCATTAGTTAGTTTCGCAAAACTGGTTGATTCACTGCTGCAGCACCAGAAAAATGTTTTGACTCCATATATATTGTCAACTTGCTATTTAAAATTTGAGAAGAGCAAGAGGGGCGGATCATCCCCGGAGAATTGGGTAAATCTTTTATGGTACTTAGATTCAACCGGAACCAGTGATCATACATTGCACAAAGCTGTAGAACATTCATTTCTGAAATGCTCTTTTAGGAGATTTAGATTTGGTGTCAAAGATGTTACAAATCTACTATCGTTTCACTCCAGTTATCATACAATCCATGTGCAGTTTTTGCAAGGTATATCGAATCATTTGAAACTATCACTAGCTGTTATGACTGAAAATAATCAGGCCAAGGTGTCCCATTTTCTCAGCAATTGTTTAATTTCTTACGCTATGATTGGATTTAAGGAAAAGGAGCTGATAGGTTTATTGATAGATATATTGAAAAACCGAGATGGACAGATTGGTGATTGGAACTTGTTGAGTGCAATATGCGAACTGCATTATCCATGTAGTGACCTATTTCCGGTGGAAAATCTTCAGAAATTGATGGATACCAACAGCAATAGTAAAAAGTATCAATTGTTCTTAAGAACAGCTGTTTCTGAAAAGTTATTGACCCTGAAGGATGCAGAAAGCCTGTTGAATAACATCCTGGGAGAGCTGAACACTGTGTTGAAAAAAGGTAAGATAATTATTAAATCTGTACCAAACGACAAAATTTTAGCCTTGTACAAATTGAAAGCGTTTGCAGACGACAAAATGAGAATGACTCAAAACTTGAAATTTCTTTTGGGAAGGGTAGAAAACTTTGTTGGAAAAGGAGAATATGCTTTTTACCAGCATTTTCTCCTTTTCCCACAATGTCTTCAGAATGCTACTTTTTCAGGGTCGTTAAAAGTCGGGACTGTGTGGTAAACGGTTAACCTTCAGAGTGCCAAATAAACCCAGGGGACATTGTTATATGAGAAAAAAGACCGTTATAAGAGCAATATAAGGGTTGCTATGTAAAATGGTCTCAACAAAGAGTACAGTGTAGATCAAAGATCAGACTGCTTGTTTTGTACTGTCTGATCTTGATCTACAATAGCTGCAAAGAGAAGTAAAGTAGTGGAAGGTGCTTTAAGGGTTAGTTGACTTTTAATTCTAAATTCCAAAACTAGTTCTCTGAATGGCTGACTAGAAGCATTTCCATCGATGGAAACACCCATCTGTGAGCAACTTCTTTGAATAACTTCTCCAAAGTCAGAATATACACTTTACCACATGACAAAATTTATACCTGTCCAAATTAACCAAACGACGGACAATAGATTGCTCCTTCCAATGATGTCACATGATCCGCAAATCAAGATTCCTAGACATATTACTCAGACACTAGGGCTTAGCTAGGAGACATGTGCAAGGTACAAGAAGATGTTTTAACCATGAAATAATCACTCTAGATATATTAAACATGGGAACAATTGGAGAAAAGGCAGTTTCGTCTTTTGGATTTAGGTTTTTCGAAGCTATAGGGATGATAATTAAAACATATTTCTAACTGTTCGTTGCTAAATGCTATTCTGTAAGAGTAATTAAGAAAAAAAAAAGTTAACTTGACTTACATATTGAACATGTATAATCCAAATTTCAATCACTAATAATCAAAGGGGTTATAGACGCTCAAAAAGAGTCAGACTGATAGGACATGTGTGGTTAATTTTATAAGTAGGACAGTACTGGACGTTTGTCATGGCACATACATGATATCAAGGAATACCGCATAAACCCTTGCTCCAGGTTTTGCGTAAAAGTTTGCGATGCGTACAATAAATCTTGTCCCAAAACAGAGATCATAAATTACATACGATCCCTGCCCAAAAGGAAGACAACTTCATTGGTTTCTATTGATCTTTGAAATGTAAATAATAATTTATGAGAGATGAAAAGGTTCAAAATAAAGGGAGAGGGAAAGATAGTAATATACAGTGTGGCATATCGTATTTAACAGGCTTTAGGTTTGCATTGATAAATATGTTGAAATACAAAGACCACTGAGAACAAGGCTTTTAATGGTTTACTCATGAAGATGACATTTGTTTTGAGCTCACCAGAGCACAAAATGCTCAAGGTGAGCTTTTTGTGATTGTGCTGTGTCTGGTGTTTGTGGTGTTGTCGTCAACATGTACCTTGTGTGCACTTTATAGGCCACATTTTCAGCCACATCCTCATAAAACTTGGTCAGAATGTTTGTCATGATAAAATCTTGGACATGTTCGAAGTTGGGTCACATGGGGTCAAAAAGAGGCCACATTTTAAAGCCTGATACTTATTGACTCTTTACCAAACAGCAAAATTTTAGACTTGTCCAAATTGAAAGCATTTGCAGATGACAAAATAAATGGGACTGAAAAATTAAAATTTGTTTTGGGAAGGGTAGGAAACATTGTGGGGAAAGGACAAAATGCTGGTTACCAGCATTTTCTCCTTTTCCCACAACGATTTCAAAAAGCTTCTTTCTCAGTGTCGTTTAAAGCCAGGATTGTGTAGTAAAGAGTTAAATTTGGTCAAAATGTTTGTCTGGATAAAATCATAGACAAGTTCAAAATTGGGTCACATGGGGTCAAAAAGTAGGTCACACGGCCAAATCTTAAAAAAAGCATGTATGCACTGTAGAGAGCACATTTTCAACCAGATACTTATGAAACTTGGTCAAAATGATTGTCTGGATGGAATCTCAGACAAATTTGAAATTGGGTGATGTCAGGTCAAAAAGTAGGTCACTGGGCCAAATCTTAGAAAAACCTTGTGTACACTCTAGAGGCCACATTTTCAGCTTGATACTCATGAAACTGAGTCAGAATGTTTGTCTGGATAAAATCTCGGATAAGTTAGAAATTGGGTCACACGGGGTCATGGGTCACAGGGCCAAACCTTAAAAAAAAGTATGTGTGCGCTGTAGAGGCCACATTTTCAGCCAGATACTCATGAAACTTGGTCAAAATGATTGTCTGGATAAAATCTCAGACAAATTTGAAATTGGGTGATGTCAGGTCAAAAAGTAGGTCACTGGGCCAAATCTTAGAAAAACCTTGTGTACACTCTAGAGTCTACATTTTTCAGCCAGATACTCATGAAACTGAGTCAGGATGTTTGTCTGGATAGAATCTCAGATAAGTTCGAAATTGGGTCTCATGGGGTCGAAAAGTAGTTCACTGGGCCAAATCTTAGAAAAACCTTGTGTACACACTAGAGGCTACATTTTTTCAGCCTGATACTCATGAAACTTGGTCAGAATATTTGTCTATATAAAATCTTGGACAAGTTTGAAATTGGGTCATGGGTCAAAAAGTAGGTCACAGGGCCATATCTTAGAAAAACCTTGTGTTTGCTCCAAAGGGCATACTTTCAGCATGAAACTTATGAAACACTGTCAGAATGTTTGTCTTGATGATATCTCGGAAAAGTTTGATATTGAGTCACTTCAGGTCAAATCTTGAAAAACCTTGAGTGCACTGTAGAGGCCAAATTTTGAGCCATATTCAAAATTCAAAAAGAGGGCAAGTTAATTGAAAAGTAGATCACTTTCACTCATGCACTTTACATCATCACAACCAGGATCTTTTCAGCCTTGTCAGTCCTAGATGACCTTACTCAGGTGAGCGTTTTAGGGCCAATGGCCCTCTTGTTCTACAGATACTTTTTGAACAGCCAGCTTGCCCATTCACGCAAAATCTTGAGTTAATCACACAAAAAACAATCTGTGCATAAAAAAAAAAACTTGAATGGTTGGGTAGATGCATGCAACCGAAACTATGAAAGACAAACAGAAAAAAAAAAGATGTAAGACCTTAAAAAAGTGTCAGATGTACTTGTTGACCCACGTTCCGGTGACCTATTAGTTTGTTAAATCAATGATTTACTTACATGTGGCCACTGAAGCCTCTGAGTTGTCTCTCATTATCCAAGTTTTGTAAGCCAAATGTGTTTGTCTGCACTTTGGGCCAATGCAATGATTCAGCGTTTTTTAAACAAAAAAAACAGTAAGTGAAGTCAGTCTCTGATTGCAAAAACAGAAATTTTTGTTTTTTCCTGAAATGATAATTACCATGCACAAATAACAACAAGTCTGAAATGATGGACTCACTATACCAGCTACACGCAGATATTTGGATGTGATATGGCCGTAATTTATTCACAGAAATAGTCCCCAGTATAGTAAATGTTATGGAAATTTGACTTGGTTTGAGTACACAGATATTAAATTGGTATTGAATTGATATTTAAATTATGAAAAACATTGAAAATCTTCTTGTCCAAAACCATAAGGCCTGGAGCTACTAATTTTGCAATGTAATGGACCTCTACCAATTTTTTTCAAATCATAGTCCTGGGGTCAAAATTGACTCCGCCGCTGGGGTCACAAGTTGTATGTGAGCTTATAGAGTGAAAAGTTTGAAAAAATCTTCTGGTTCTAAACCATAAGGCCTAGGGCTACCATATGTCGCATGTAGCTTGATCAATTGGACTTCTACTAAAGTACTGCAAATTATAGCCTTGAGGTCAAAATTGACCCTGACCCATGTCGACATGTTTTTCACCTGGATCAGCAACGTGTTGATAAACGCCTGATTACTGAATAAAAGCCAAATTAATTATTATCAATTCATTGGTCATTTGATTATGTAAGGTAACACCCTGATCACCTAATACGATTGTGTTACTACAGTCAACAGATAAACAAAAGACTGATAATGGATTGTCTGCTCCATCGGACCCAAGAATATTCGCACACTAAGCACGGCCTCCAGTTCGCTATTATGGATGCATGAAAATTAGCTGGTCATAAAGAAATTGTGAAAATTAGTGGTTGTTTCACGTGGTTAAAATCTATTGGTAATTACTCATTGGTACTGAAAATGGTGGTTGTAATTTCGGAATGGTGGGGTGCCCGTATTTCCGGGGTCGTGGTCATTTTTATGAAGGAGGAAAAATTCTGTTCTGATAAAAATCGTTCATAATGGCAGGTTGCTCGTATTACCGGGGTGGTCGTGAGGAGAGGTTTTACTGTAATGCAATAAACAAACTTGGCCTATGTACACCAGTGCAGATTCTCTTGTTACTATTACACTGTCATGTAGAGCTGAGCAGAGGAAAGATAATACAAAATGACAATGGAGTCCTTAGAATCTCTTTATCAGGAGTATCCCCTAACCCTTTACCAAACAATCCCATGTTTTAACAACCCTGAGGAAGAGGCCTTTTGAAAACATTTTTGGGAAAAGGGGAAAATGCTGGTAACCAGCATTTTCTCCTTTTCCCCAAAATGTTTAATATCCTTTCAAAGAGAAATCTCATTGTTTGTTCCACATGTAAATTATCATCTGTAAATAATATTAAAATAGAGCAGTCTAAAATTTTGTCACGTGGTAAAGAGTTCGCAAGACAATGAAATGTTGGATTTGTCCTTATTTAAAGCATTTGCAGACAAAATATTCAATGTGGCTCAAATTACAAGATTTGTTTGTAAAAGGAGAAAAATATTGTTGCAAGAAGGGGAAAATGCTGGTAACCGGCATTTTTCCTGTGATCGTGTGGTAAAGGTTAAATATTGAAAGCAGTCACCTTTGTGCTTGTGAACAGAATAGAGGAACATACTGCTTATTACATAGGTTGACCTGTGTACAATACTAATCAGGGTCCGTATTCACCAACCATTCTTAAGAATATTCTTAGTCTTGTTCTAGAAGATTTTCTACATTTGAAAGTAACACAACTTCTGATTGGCTAAACCAAATGGTTTAGCCAATCAGAAGTTATGTTACTTTCAAATGTAGAAAAATTTGGAGATTAAGGTAAAGAACGTTCTTAAGAATGGTTGGTGAATACAGACCCAGGAGAGCGATACAGGGCCATTATGGCCCTCTTGTTGTAAGTTTTCTTAGTTCTTGGATGGTAAAAATTTAGCAAAAAGTGCTCTTTATGTATTTTATTTATGTGGTTTATAATTATATCTCAATTAGTCATGTACAGGAATAGGGCAGCATTTGTTATTCCACTATCTAAAGGTCACAACCAAAGCTGAAAGGCCATATTAAGTGGACTTGTTTCATCTATTTATGAATAAAACAACCACTATTTCTTTTGTGATATTGAAATAATGCAGTCATCCAGTGCTGAACAATTACAGTGCTGACAGCACTTTGATTGATGCAGTTGATACTGGCTGCATTGAAAGAAAATACATGTATGTGTTGCATGGAATTCAAGAAAAAATCCTGTCAGCCTTTGTAAAGAATAAAGCTTAGCTTGGAAGATTTTCTTGTGAATAATGTAATAGTTTGGACCATAATTCTAATTAAGTTGTATCTGTTTCAAACAGGGAAACATCCGTTTTATGCTTTGAAAGCATACTTTCTGTTAAAAGCCTACATTGATATTGACCTGGGAGTCCAGAGGCCATTTTCCGAATATGAAGAAACCTTACTTGAGATGTTGCATCAGTTAACACCCGTAAGTATTATACTGTTTTTATACCCATCAGCATTTGTTCCTTCTACCATGAGCCAAGCCCTGTAGCTCTGTCGGTAGCACACAGGACTTGAGAACAGGAGGTCACTGGTTCGATCCCCAGCTTGGCCAATTTTTTTCTGAGGATTGATGATAGTCATTGTAACACGATTCATTCTTCTCTCACCGCTGACCATTGTTTCGACGATAGTTATGTGGGAAAGATTATTGTGCAGAGTACTGGTAAAAGGAAACTCCTGGAAAGCATGGATAGGTGCACTGGCCGCCACGATATAAATGAAATAATGTTGAAAACGGCGTTAAACACCATACAGTCAATCAATCAATCCTTTTCCAATGATGTTATTAGTGCTAGATTTGTCAGATTACTCTATATATAATTAATCCTGTAACAAACAATCCCCTGTTTTAACTCTTTACCAAACGACAAAATTTTAGAGTCATCCAAATTGAAAGCATTTGCAGACGCCAAAATAAATGTGCCTAAAAAATTGAGATTTGTTTTGGGAAGGGTGGAAAACATTGTGGGAAAAGGACAAAATGCTGGTTACCAGCATTTTCTCCTTTTCCCACAATGTTTTCAAAAGGCTTCTTTCTCAGGGTCGTGAATACCCGGGATCATTTGGTAACGGGTTAACAACCCTGTGAAAAAAGCATTTAAGCCTGTACCACACAATCCCGACTTTTAACGACCCTGTGAAAGAAGCCTTTTGAAAACATTGTGGGAAAAGCAGAAAATGCTGGTACCCAGCATTTTCTCCTTTTCCCACAATGTTTTCTACCCTTCCCAAAACAAATTTCAATTTTTCAGTCACATTTATTTTGTCGTCTGCAAATGCTTTCAATTTGGACCAGTCTAAAATTTTGTCGTTTGGTAAAGAGTTAGAAGCAAAGGGAACTATAGTTGTGAAAAGCTCTTAGAGGGTTAAACTACTTCTGTATTAGCATACACATTCGACTGTTTAACTCTTCATCGCACGGCAAAAATGTACACTTGCCCAAAACACTTGCCCAAAATGATAGCATTTAAGGACAAAAATTTAATTGAATGATTGATTGATTGAATGATGTTTTACGCCACTTTCAACATTATTTCAGTCATATCATGGCAACAGCTCACATATTCATGTATTTCTTGGGTTTCACCAGTAATAGGCTAGGGCTCTGAAGTGTCTTGCCCAAGGACACTCCCATGAAAGACCCAGGTGATCAGGTGGGGCTCATCAAACCTGGGACCTCCAGGTTATGAGTCCCACACTTTACTACTGAGCCACGCAGGACCCCTACAAAAATTTAAATGTGGCTCAAATGACAGAATTTGTCTTGATAGGGTAGAAAACATAGTGGAAAAAGGAGAAAATGCTGGTGTCCAGCATTTTCTCCTTTTCCCACAGTGTTTTCGAAAGGCTGTTTTCTCAGGGTCGTTAAAACTCAGGATTGTGTGATAAAGCGTTAAGCATGTTTTAGTTGGCAGCTTTGGAAAACATTATGGCAGGATAATCCTGCAAGCAATTGCTCCTTTTCCCACAACGTTTTCTATAATTGATTTAGCCTAAAATTTTGTCGTTTGGTAAAGAGATAAAGAGGGAAACATTAATACATGTATTTATTACTAATGCATTTTCTACTCAAGCTGTTGTACCTCTTTTGTTTTTCCTTGGGGGTGGGGGCGGGGGCGGGGCTACACTTTAGAGGAAAGGTACTAAATAATAGTTAGATGTACGTAATCTGGCACTTGTAAAAACCAAGGAAAGTCAAAAATTGAAGCGAAAATTTGTCATTACATAATTGAAAACTATGTTGCAAGTAACATAAAGCACCATTTCTAAGCAAATTTATTATTTCTTACCTAAAATTACCTTGTTTCATGATTCTTTTTACAAAGCAAGCTTACCTTTTTCAGGAGATTGAGCCCTCTTTACGCAAAAAAGTAGTGAAATTCATAGTTGGAGAGGTACTTGGGGATGAAAGTTTATTGCACTGTTTCTTTTGGAATGAGTATGGATACTTCATTGGTAAGTTTCATTGAATTATAGCCCACATCATTTAACCCTTTCCCAAACGACAAATTTTGGACTGGTCCAAATTCAAAGAGTTTGCAGACGACAATTTTAAATTTGATGAAAATGGCAGGAAGTTCTCAAAAAGGGTAGAAAACACTGTGGGAAAAGGAGAAATTGCTCGTTACGAGCAATTTCTCCTTTTCCCACAGTGTTTTCAAAAGACTTGTACAGCAGACACATGAAAACCAGGGCTTGTTTGGGAAAGGGTTAACCTGACCCAGGTCAATATCATTTACATAAATTAAAGTTTTATTTTTATCCTCGGCATCGCACGGGGCTGCGTATGTCCCGAATGGTCACAGAAATATTTCATAATTGCCTATCTGTATATATAGTTACCCGACAGAGTACTAACTTGAGTCTTCTGTGACTTTAGCAAAATGCGAACTAAACTTCCCAAATAATAGTCTGAATTCTATTTATATGCTTACTTATATATTCAGCATAAAGGTCAGGATCAGGTTAAATGAAATAGGCAATAGCTGTTTCCTCTTAGCTTAACATATACTAGCAGATAAACACTAGTAGAGTGACCCAACCTCATTTAAGCCTCCTATTAGGTCAACTGTTTTCCAAGAAAATAACAAGGTATTGTAATAGCCCTGTTGTTGTCTGCAGCATCAGGGTGGTTGCAATGGTGCAAAAACTTTGACAGTTTCTTACATCTCTGTTATTACTGAAGATAATTATTTCAATCTTGGATTAGTTGTCAACCCTTTACCATACAATTCTGAGTTTTAGATAATTATTTCAATCTTGGGTTAGTTGTTAACCCTTTACCATACAGTTCTGAGTTTTAGAGACTCTGAGGGAGATAAATTTTGAAAACATGGTGGAAAAAGGAGAAAATGCTGGTAACCAGCATTTTCTCCTGTTCCCAGGTTTTTCTACCCTTCTAAAGACAAATTTCAGCTCATGAGTCACATTTGACAGCTACAAATGATTTCAATTTGGACGAGTCAAAAATGTGTCGTTTAGGAAAGAGTTAACTATCAAAATGGGGACCCATACAGCATTTGCATGTAACCTTAATAAAATTGACAAAGTTATACCCTGCTTTAACCCTTTCCCAAACGACAAATTTTGGACTGGTCCAAATTGAAAGAGTTTGCAGACGACAATTTTAAATTTGATGAAAATGGCAGAAAGTTCTCAAAAAGGGTAGAAAACACTGGGAAAAGGAGAAATTGCTCGTTATGAGCAATTTCTCCTTTTTCCACAGTGTTTTCAAAAGACTTGTACAGCAGACACGTGAAAACCAGGGCTTGTTTGGGAAAGGGTTAAGCTTGACTGTTTTCAAAGAAAATGTCAAGCACTGCTGTGATCTGTGTTGTCCTCTTGCAAAGACTTTTAATATTTTACAGTATCTCTGTCATAAGATATTTAAGCCTTTACCAAATGACAAAATTTTAGCCTTGTCCAAATTGAAAGCATTTGCAGACGACATTTTCCATGTGGCTCAAACAGTGCCATTTTTCTTTGATCAGGTAGAAAACATTGTGGGAAAAGGAGAAAATGCTGGTTAACAGCATTTTCTCCTTTTCCCACAACGTTTTCAAAAGGCCCTTTTCACAGGGTCGTTAAAAGTCAGGATTATGTGCTAAGGGGTTAAAGTACTTCAAACCACTTGTTAACCCTTTCCCAAACGACAAATTTTGGACTGGTCCAAATTGAAAGAGTTTGCAGACAACAATTTTTAATTTGATGAAAATGGCAGAAAGGTCTCAAAAAGGGTAGAAAACGTTGTGGGAAAAGAAGAAATTGCTCGTCACGAGCAATTTCTCCTTTTCCCACAATGTTTTCAAAAGACTTGTACTGCAGACACGTGAAAACCAGGGCTTGTTTGGGAAAGGGTTAAGTATCGAAAGGGGAACCTATGCCATTACGGCAGGTAATTATAAAAATATTTTTGACACGGGTATGCCCCTTTTTCAGCATAGAAAATAGATCTATGTATAAAACACAGAAGTGCGGTGTTGACACCCAAATGCAATACTCCTCTTTGACTTTGATTTTTAAATGGAGAGGCACACACAGCCGAGTGTTGGCACCTGCATTTGGTGCTTTTGTTTTCCCTTTGCATGGCTTCTTTTCTGTCTATGAGATGACTAGGTCTTGAAGAATACAGAAAATGCATTGAATTTAACTCTCATTCAGGCAACAAAATTTAACTCTTTACCAAACGACAACATTATGTGCCAGTCCAAATTGAAAGCATTTGCAGATGACAGCATTTTCTCCTTCTCCCATAATGTTTTCAAAAAGGTTTTTCCACAGGTTTGTGTGGTAAGGATTAAGACCGAACTCATTCCCAATAACAAAATTTCAGACAATGTCTATACGCTATCGGCTGTACCACTTTTATCTATTTTTGACTTTTTCTTTCATACCTACATGTACTTGTGATTTTATTGAATCACATCATAAAAAGTTCTGCATTTTATTGATGAAATTAGCAATAACGCTTGTTCCTCCTGTCATCAATAGACCTAAAAAGATGTGAAAACAAGCAGTTACACAACGTGGAAAACAATGTAGTTATAACAATTACACCTGCTTTATTAGTTTGATAATTGTGCAAAAATTATTTAAATTGGACAGTTTATCAAAGACATTTGATCAGGAATGCATTAACCCTTTACCACACAATTCCGACTTTTAACGACCCAGAAAAATAAAGCTTCTGAAAACATTGTGGGAAAAGCAGAAAATGCAGGTAACCAACATTTTGTCCTTTTCCAATAATGTTTTCTGCCCTTCCTGAAACATATTTCAATTTTTGAGTAACATTCATTTTGTCGTCTGCAAATCTTTTTCAAATTGGACAAGGCTAAAATTTTGGGGAAGGGTTAAAGAACTGCTTAATTTTGATTTTGTATGCTAACAGTGGTATGAAAACAAAATACAGCAGCATGATTTTCTCAGCACATCGAAAGAAAGTTTTAATTCCCTCATTGTGTTTTTCTATTTATTCTGAATAAAAAAACATGTTGGGTGGCAAAGTAAAATACAAAATGTTCTGATTTTATATATGAACATTATAAGTCCCGAGACTGTACCCAAAGTTCCATGTCGATGTTTTTATTCCATTATGGATATATAAGTGCCTCGGTTCCAAACCAGCCCAAGAAATTTCTGTCCCCTCAACATACATCTGGTGTAAGAAAAAAAGCAGGAACAGAGAAGTTTTCAGCCATTGTGATTTTTGACAGTAGGCTCTGGCTTCATTATGATGTAGCAAAAGATCTTGTATTTTGTAATCTCTGTAACTATGTTGGAGTATAGACTTAGTTCAACAGTATACAGAGCTCCAGATAGAGGGAGTGATTTTGATTTCAAAATTGAAAATATTAATCACTCTCCAGTAAACACTTATGTTATGGGTACTCATTAGAATCGTCTCATCGAGACGATTCTAATGAGTACCCACAACATAGGGTTTGGAAGAGAAATAATGGATTTAGAATACGATCACTCCCTTTTATCTGGAGGTCTGAATCTACAAGCAAGATTTAAACTGTTACCTAACAAGCCCTGGTTTTCACGACCCTGGGAAAGAAGGCTTTTGAAAACATTGTGGGAAAAGGAGAAAATGCTGGTAACCAGCATTTTCTCATTTTCCAACAACGTTTTCTACCCTATCAGTGACAGAGGTCATCATTTGTGCTACATTTAATTTGTCGTTTGCAAATGATTTAAATTTGGTAGAGTCCAAAATTTTATTGTTTGGTAAAGCAACAAACTTCACATGGTGACAGCAGATTGTGTACACACCATTGTTTTAGATGTTGCTGTTACGAAATATGGAGAAATTAAGATACCTGCAGTGGACTTGTCTTTGGCTATGGAAAGTTCTAGCTCTCAGGTGAGCCATATATAAGATCATTGTTATCCTCTTGTTTTTTTCAGATATTGAGTTTTATCTTGACGATGAAGGAAATATACGCCCACAGAACTATGAAGGGAATTTGACAAGGTAATTGAAATTCAAAACTTCTTTGATATCCATACTGATTTAATTCTTTACCTGAGAACAAAATGTTGGAATTCTCCAAAGTGAAAGCAGCTGTAGGTGACAAAGTAAGCCTTGCTCAAAAGCTGGTTACCAGCATTTTCTCCATTTCCTACAGTGCTTTCAAAAGCCTTTTTCCCAGGGATGTTATAAATTAATTAATAAATTAATTAATCCTTTACCAGATAAGCCCTTGCCTAAATAACCCTTAACCCTTTACCACACAATCCCGTTTTTCAACGACCCTGTAGAAAGAAGGCTTTTGAAAACATTGTGGGAAAAGGAGAAAATGCTGGTAACCAGCATTTTCGCCCTTTTCCCACAAATTTTTCTATCCAACTGACAACAAATATCATCATTTGGGCTATATCTAATTTGTCGTCTGCAAATGCTTTCAATTTGGACCAGTCTCTAAAATTTTGCCGTTTGCTAAAGAGTTAAGAATGTGGCTTTTGTAAAAAATTGTGGGTAAAAAAAGGAAATGTAGGATACCAGCATTTTTTCCACAACTTTTTCAGCCCTCCATAGACAAATCTAATCATTTGAAACACAGTCATTGTTATCTATCCTCTGCAAATACAATATACCTTCAAATGGATGAGAAAAAACTTTGCCTTCTGACAAGGATTTCACCATTTACCTCACAACCCAGCGTTTGAATGACTCTGAGAAAGAAAGCCTTTAAAAACATTGTGGATAAAGGTAACCAGTATTTTCTCCTGTTCCCACAATGTTTTCTACACGCTCACAGAAAGTGTCATCATTTGAGCCACTCTTGTCATGTAGAAATGCTTTGAGTTTGGCCAAGTCTAAAGTTTAGTTTTGTAGTAAAGAGTTAAGCTGATTTGAAATTGATTTGTTTATCATAAGCCACAGACAGTTATCTTTGCTTTTATTTATGGAAAAAGAGGGCTTGATGTATAATTATGCCCCCCTCTGAAGAAGCGGGGGTATATTGCTTTGCACTTGTCGGTCGGTCCGTCGGTCCGTCCGTCGGTCCGTCGGTCCGTAGACCACATTTTTGTCCGGAGCATAACTCAAAAAGTATTTCAGGTATCATCTTGAAACTACATAGGTGGATAGATCTCATTAAGGAGAAGTGCAGTGCACAAGAATCATAACTCTGCCCATCATATTTATGGAGTTATTGCCCTTTGTTGATTTTCATACCTAATTTTTGTCCGGAGCATAACTCTAAAAGTATTTCAGGTATCATCTTGAAACCTCATAGGTGGATAGATCTCATTAAGGAGAAGTGCAGTGCACAAGTACCATAACTCTGTCCATCATATTTTTGGAGTTATTGCCCTTTGTTGATTTTCATACTTAATTTTTGTCCGGAGCATAACTCAAAAAGTATTTCAGATATCACCTTGAAACCTCATAGGTGGATTAATCTTATTAAGGAGAAGTGCAGTGCACAAGAACCATAACTCTGCCCATCATATTTTTGGAGTTATTGCCCTTTGTTGATTTTCATACTTAATTTTTGTCCGGAGCATAACTCAAAAGGTTTTTCAAATATCGTCTTGAAACTTTACATGTGGATAGATCTTATTCAGGAGAAGTGCATTGCACAAGAACCATAACTCTGCCCATTATATTTTTGCAGTTATTGCCCTTTGTTGATTTTCGTACTTAATTTTTTTCCGGAGCATAACTCAAAAAGTATGTGAGGTAATATCATGAAACCTTGTAAGTTGATAGTTCACATAAATGGTAAGTGCAGTGCCCAAGAATTGTTAATTTATCATTAATAATTTTTGAGTAATTACCCTTTGTTCGTTTTTACACTTTGAACTTAACAGTTTATAATCACATGTTATATGTAGAATTGGATGCCATTAGGGGGGCATACATGTTTTACAAACATCTCGTTTCATTATGGACCAATAACAGTCTGTTGGTCCGTCAATTTGGACAAGGCTATAATTTTGTCGTCTGGTAAAATGTTAAAGCTTGAAACCGTGTGGTAATCAGTAAGGAAGCCTCCTACAATGATGGCGGTGGTGAGTAACAACTTCGGCAACATATTGTCGTGATTGAAAATTGTGTTAGGTACCATTTATCATAGATGCAACATGTTGGAGGTACAAACTGTTTCTGGTAGGAATTGTCCCAGGTACAAGTTGGCCTGGGTACCAGTTGGTCTAGGTACAACTTATCTGGTATCAATTACACTGGCACAAATCATCCAGGTACAAACTGTCCTAAACTGATTGTTGGATTCGTGGCAGTGTCCTTGGGCAAGACACTTCAGAACCCTGGCTTAGTACTGGTGAAACCCAAGACTTACATGATTACAAAATTACAGAGAGGTACAAATCCTAGGTTGATATTTGATTTCATTTGAGTGTCCTTGGACAAGACACTTCAGAACCCTAGCTTAGGACTGGTGAAACCCATGACTGGTGAGGACTGGTGAAACCTGTGACTTAACATGACTATAAAATTACAGATGGGTCCAAATTGAAAGCATTAGTTTAATGATATTTATTTTTCATCAACTGAGAAACTAGTTCTTGCAACTTCTACTAATCTCTCTGGATTCTACTTCTTAGGAACTACACCAGTACCTGGGCCAGTTGTGTGGGCCAATGAACAATCCCAAAGTTGACACCCTCTCCCTGGTACCGAAGTGGGGACCTTATGGTTATGAGGCTGACGCTCTACCTCACAAACATGGACACTACAAAGCATTTGCAGACAACAGATGAATTGTAGCACAAATGATAGGATATGTGTTAAATAGGGTAAAATACATTGTTGGAAAAAGAGAAAATGCTGGTTACCAGCATTTTCTCCTTTTCCCACAATGTTTTTTTTAGATGCTTTTTCTTAATGGGTCATTAAAACATGGGATTGTTCAGTAAAGGATTAAGTGAGCTGTTACTATGATACAAGTGAAATGAAGCTGATAGTAGCCTTAAGACATATTCGATTAATCAACAGGTTTATTATTGTTGTCCTGGAGGAGTGGGATTTAATAATATCCCCGAAGGAAGTGGGTGTTCATCAGGTAGTCGATTTTCAACCCAGAGTCGTACCACGGACACTCGTACGCCAGCTCTCCAAATCTGACAACACAGAAGTAATCACGGTAAGTTCCCTTCACCGTGCCAAGCCCCCGTAGCTCAGTCGGTAGCGTACAGGACTTGAGAACAGGAGGTCGCAGGTTCGATCCCCAGCTTGGCCAATTTCTTTCCGAGGATTGATGATAGTCATCGCGACAGGATTCATTCCTCTCTCACCGCTGACCTTTGTTTCGACGATGGTTATGTGGGAAAGCAGCCAGTGGCTTGGAAAGAATATTGTGCGGAGTACTGGTAAATGAAACTCCAGGGAAGTATGGATAGGAGCACTGGCTGCCGTGATATAACTGAAACAATGTTGAAAACAGCGTTAAACACCATACAATCAATCAATCCTTTCACCATCTCCATTTATTATTTTTACTTAGGGCAGTACTGGACACTTTTAATATTGTAAAAGTTGCTAGATATTCAAATTTATGTGATTTCTCTGTAAAAATAGGTTACTCATATGACATTAGGCAATGCTTATCTCAAATGTGTTTAACCCTTTACCACACAATTCCGACTTTTAACGACCCTGAGGAAGAAGCCTTTTGAAAACATTGTGGGAAAAGGAGAACATGCTGGTAACCAGCATTTTCTCCTTTTCCCACAACGTTTTCTACGCTTTTAAAAACAAATTTCAATTTTTGATTCACATTTATTTTGTTGTGTGCAAAAACTTACAATTTGGACTGGTCTAAAGTTTTGTCGTTTGGTAAAGCGTTAAGATAAGAAATTCACAATGGGTATATTAAACCAAAAGCAAGGGAGTTTATGTGAAAAAAAAATTTTTTTGACCCCATGAAGTATCACTAAATCCAGATATAAGTTTTCTGAAACGTGATGCAAAGACGGATCAATGAAGTTAAGCACAGAAGACAGGAAAATCCATTTACCTTAGACTTTTGTCAAAATTCCATGATTTTCTGTGCAGTATATTAAAATAAAACAAATATCATGTGATGGTCCCCCTTGGTAAAACATATTTCAAAATTTGCAGAGAAGAAAAGATTATGTTCGTACTTTTTAGGACAATTTGCAGTAAATAACTTCTTTGTACTAAATGGTTGATCATTTTTCATAAACCCTGCACTAGAGGACAAAATTGTAGACTAGTCCCAATTGAATCCATTTGCAGGAGACAATGAGATTGTTGATAATGAACTGAATAGAGCAGAATCTGTCTTATGACATGTACATAAATACATCATCTGGCCTTAAAAGTATGTACACAAAAGCATAACACATGAAGTTGCTTAACTGAAGAAAAAAAGATAAAATGAACCATGCTTTGTGAAAAGGAGGTTTAGTGCATTTGCAATCGATATCAATCCCGGTTAGCTTGTGCAGGCTGACTTTATGGCAAATTTTTTGCGTTTGGTAATCTTTCTGCATGTCCAAGGACCATTCTAACGGGGGATTCAGTCAATTGTTGAACAAAATGGAGTTTAAAAAAACAAAATTATGTGATGACCTGCTTGCTATAATGCTTTACGTGGATGCATTAAACTCCCTTTTGCCAGAACATGGCTCAAATGTATTACTTTTCAGCTACTGAGATAAACACCTATGTACAAATGGATAATCGATGCAAAAAGTCCCCTTGAAAACAATGAAGGTAATCAACATAATTGATGTATGAAAATTTTTCTTGAGATTGTTCTTCATTTTAGATTCTTTACCCACAATGGAACTTACTGGCTGAGAGACATAAGCGTAAAGAGTTCATCAGGACTGAGATAAATGCAAGAATGGAACAGAGACGCAAGGCTGAAACCAGTTGAAGAAGTATGCGGAATTTTGTAGAGAACTGCTTTTTCGCCAAGCTATTGGAAATTTAACTCTTACCAAACAACAAAATTGTACTCTTGTCCAAATTGAAATCATTCGCAGACGACAAAATAAATGACTGAAAAATTGAAATTTGTTGTTGGTAGGGTTAAAATTAAAAAACATTTTGGAAAAAGAGAAACACTGGTTACCAGCATTTTCTCCTTTTTCCTCGATGGGGTCCTTGGTTGCTCAGTGGTGAAGTGTAAGACTCATAACCTGGAGGCCCCTGGTTTGAGCCTCACTGGAAGCACTGAGTTTTTCTTTGGAATGTCCTTGGGCGAGACTCTTCACAGCCCTAGCCTAGTATTGGTGAAACCGAGGACTTACATGGTCACGGACATACATCAATATGTTGGCTGTCACTCTGATAAGATTGAAATAATGTTGAAAACACCATTCATTCAATCAATCAGTTTTCCACGATGTTTTTAAGTGTTTCCTTCCTCAGGGTCATTAAAATTGAGGATTAGCCCAAGAACCTCTAGAGTTTATGTGAAAATTTTAACCATTATATTCTTTCTGGAAATTTAACTTGAGTAACATTAACACTTTGCCACACAATCCTAACTTTGACGACCCTGAAGATGATGGCCTTTGAAAACATTATGAGAAAAGGAGAAAGTGCTGGTAACCAGCATTTTCTCCTTTTCCCTCAATGTTTTCTACCCAATCAGAGATATAAATCATACTTTAATCTACATTTATATTATTGTCTGCACATGCTTTCAATTTGGTTAGGTCTAACATTTTACCGTTTGGTAAAGAGTTAAAGATAAGTGGGGACACAAACCTTTTTTCAGGTTACTTGATAAAAATTTAACTTTTCTGTTCATGTGGAAACTATTTTATCCTTTTATTGAATATTTCCGAGTTTTAATGCCCCTAAAAACTTAGGTTTTTGGAAACATTGTAGGAAAATGAGAAAATGGTAATTACCAGCATTTTCTACTTTTCCCATCATGTTTTCTACTCTCTTACAGACAAACCCATCAGTCACTTTTTATATGTTGTCTATGAATATTAATTATAGGGGCAGGTCTAAAATTTTACTGAGCCCAGTCAGTATTGAGGGCAATTGGTAGTGTACATGACTTGAGAACAGGGGATCGCTGGTTCTAATCCCCAGCATTTCTGATTTCTTTCTGAGGATTGATGATAGTCATTGCAACAGAATTCATTCCTCTCTCACCTCTGATCATTGTTTCAACCATAGTTATGTGGAGAAGCAGCCAGTGGCTTGGGAAGAATATTGTGCAGAATACTGATAAGAGAAACTCCAGGAAAGCATTGATAGGTATACTGGCCACCACAATATAACAGAAAATACCGGTAATGTTGGAAACTGTAAGCACCATACAAACAGTAAATCATTGAAAATATTATGGTTTGGTTATGGGTTAGCCCATCATTTTCTTGCAGACATTTTACGTCTTGCTATAGACTACTTTTGGAAAAAATGTGGAAGAAAGAAAATTTCCTTGAAACAAGCACTCTATCCTTTTGCCATATTGTTTTGAAATGTCTTGACTCTACCAAACATCAGGAAGAGCAGGCTGAGCTGGGCCGAAACTTTTTTGCTTTTGGTCGATTTTCTGCTGCACATCAAAGGACCAGTGTACCTTGTGATTCAGTAGGTTGTTATACAAAATGAATTTTAGGGATGTATAATACTGTGATGAATTGCTTGATATCATGCATTACAGAAATCCATTAAGCACCCTTTAACAGAGCATGGTTCTTGATTTTGTATGGAAGAAATAAAGATCTTGCTCACAATGAGTTACTTATCTTTTTCTCAGTATATTCTCTATTCCATCTCAAAAAGGTCCTTTTTAGCCAATAGCAAAAGAAAATATCACAGCCATTCTCTGTGAAACAGGGTTGTAAGGCATCTGAAAAAAAAATTGTCCCATGTCAGCCTGGGCAGTCCACGCAGGCTTACCGGTGATGAAACTTCTTGCTTTTTGTCAACTTTCTGTGCAGACAGTGCAGGCTGACATGGGTCAAAAGTATTTGTTATTTTCAAAATTTTTTACCTGCCCATGAACCATTCTACCCCCCAGATTCAGTCGCTTGATAGATTAACTGGATTTTATGGATCCATAATTATGCAATGACTTTCTTGATATAATGCCTAACAAAGATGCATTATTTCTTCACGACAAAAATGTAGACTTATCCAAACTGAAAGCTTTTGCAGACGACAATTTCAATGCAGCTCAAATTATGCAATTCTTCTTTCATACTGTAGAAAACATTGTGGGATAAAGGAGAAAATGCTGGTTACCAGCATTTTCTCCTTTGCCCACAATGTTTTCAAAAGGCTTTTCCCCCAGGGTTACAAAAGTCGACATTATATGGTAAAGGGTAAAACTCCCTCTTTTTCCAGAGCGTGGATCATCAAGGTACTGTCACAACCCTTTTGTTGTCATGTGAAAGTGTTGACATTTTTCTGAAATCTTGGTCAAAGCTGAAGATCATTACTTAACCCTTTCCCAAACAAGCCCTGGTTTTCATGTGTCTGCAGTACAAGTCTTTTGAAAACACTGTGGGAAAAGGAGAAATTGCTCGTAACGAGCAATTTCTCCTTTTCCCGGTGTTTTCTATCCTTTTTAATAACTTTCTGCCATTTTCATCAAATTTAAAATTGTCGTCTGCAAACTCTTTCAATTTGGACCAGTCAAAAATTTGTTGTTTGGGAAAGGGTTAAGACTCTGGCTTGGTTATAACTATACAAGGAGTGTTCAAATATGAATGCATCTAGGCACCTAAAATATAGTTTTCGTAGTATACCTGAAAAAGACTATGAAAATACCTTCAAAGACTGGATCCGGAGACTGAAACTTTCTATATATCTGTTGGAGGTGAATACTTTGAGGAAACAAAATAAAAAGTTCAGGGAAACCTATAAAGAACCAAATTTTAGGTGCTTAGATGCATTCATATTTGAACACTCCTCGTAAAAAAGAGAAAACACATGAAAGAGGCTGGTAACCCAGAATAGATTTGACTCGGTTATGACCCTTTATTTGGACCCTGAATGTTCACTGAGAAAAGCATTTGCAGCCTAGGATTGGCATGACATTCTGCACATGACATTCCACAGCCTGGTATGACATTCTACAGCCTGCATGACATTCTGCACATGACATTCTGCAGCCTGGTATGACATTCTACAGCCTGCATGACATTCTACAGCCTGCATGACATTCTGCACATGACATTCCACAGCCTGGTATGACATTTTACAGCCTGCATGACATTCTACCACCTGCATGACATTCTACAGCCTGCATGACATTCTGCACATGACATTCCACAGCCTGGTATGACATTCTACAGCCTGCATGACATTCTACAGCCTGCATGACATTCTGCACATGACATTCTACAGCCTGGTATGACATTCTACAGCCTGCATGACATTCTACAGCCTGCATGACATTCTACCGCCTGGTATGACATTTTACAGCCTGGTATGACATTCTACAGCCTGGTATGACATTCTACAGCCTGCATGACATTCTACAGCCTGGTATGACATTCTATAACCTGGTATGACATTCTACAGCCTGGTATGACATTCTACAGCCTGCATGACATTCTGCACATGACATTCCGCAGCCTGGTATGACATTCTACAGCCTGGTATGACATTCTACAGCCTGCATGACATTCTACAGCCTGCATGACATTCTACAGCCTGGTATGATATTCTACAGCCTGGTATGACATTCTACAGCCTGGTATGAAATTCTACAGCCTGGCATCTGCTTCACTGAGATATTCTGGACTACAGCAACCTTGACATTGCTTTCTGGAATGGAAACATTGGTTGTGTTTATTTGGCACTCTAAGGATTAAAAAGCTGAGTAAAACATAAGTCTGTAGATCAAGATCAGACAGTGTAATATGTGTGTTTGGGTTGTTGATTTAGATTATCAGATATTTTCTCCCAAATAGTCTTGATTTTGCACTGATTGAGTGGTTATTTTTCTGTCTAAATTTTCTGAAAGCATGTTAATTTTTTTTCAAGGGATGGGGGCGGGGGGATGGTCCTGTTCAGCAGGAAAAACAACTCAAATATTGCTATTTAAGTTTTGGCCATCCTGCAGGCTCTTTGCAGTCTGATCTTGATCTACAATATCTGCAAAACAACTTTAAATGGTTCAAGCCCAACATGGGTTAAAAACACTGTGGGGGAAAGGAGAAAATGCTGACAAACAGTATTTTCTCCTATTCTTTATGAAGCAAATCTCATCATTGAGGTGCATTTTATAGATTTTTTGCAAATACTTTCACACAGGACAGGTCTAATTTTTTTGGTAAAAAGTTTTTTAAGCTCTGGAAAAAGTCTCGCATAGCTGGTATCAAAAAGCTTGGCCCCAGGGTGGTACATGTAAGTCCTGGGAAATACAGAAAGAACTAGCCTGCATTCCAGTCTGATAATTTGTTACTTTGTCAAAAGTGGAAATTCAGCATGAAACAGATTAACAGCTTTGCCATAGATCTGTACAGATCACAAGAATTGACCGAGGACTTACATGATCATGGACATGCATGAATATGTTGGCTGTCGCTCTGATATGAAAAACCTCAACCCAGGCAAAGGCAGAGAACTAGACAATTGTCTGTATGTGTATTACAATATTTCTTAACCTTTCTTAACACGATCACAAATTTCCTGAGAAAGAAGCCCTCAGAAAACATTTTGGAAAAAGGAAAAACTGCTGGTAACTAGCATTTTCACCTTTTTCCACAATTTTTTCTCTAATTTCAAAAGTAAATTCCAGTTATTTTATCTGCATTTATTTTGTCATCTGTAACTGCCTTGATTTTGGGCAAATATGAAAAATTTGTCTTGTGGTAAAGAGTTGAAACTTGACAACAAACTTGTAGACTTGACCAAATTGAAAGCATTTGCAGAAAATTTATTTAGGGGTGATTTATTCCTCCTTTCACAGGATATCTTCTTTTCTCTGGACAAAGTAAGTCATCACATAATAACGGATTCATAAAATTCATTTTGTGTAACAACCAGCTGAATCCTGAGATAGAATGGTCCTTGGAGATGCAAACAATTGACTAACAGCAAAAGGTTTTGATGTAGGTCAGCCTGTGCAGGTTGACCTGGGTTGATACTTTTTGCAGATGCATTTAACCCCATTTTCACAGAGCATGGCTCAAATAATTCTGAGCTGCACATTATGTACAGTCTTTAAAGACAACCAGTCTTGTTGTTGAGCTGACTGCATAGATAATTATCAATCAAGAGTTTAAAAGATTGTGAGAGTAAATGCCCTTGAAAACATTGTGGAAAAGGAGAAAATGTCGGTTGGTACCATTTTCTTCTTTTCTCCTAGTGTTTTCTGCCCTCCCAGAGACAAATCCAATCATTCAAGCTCTATTTAATTTACTGTCTGCAAAATACTTTCAATGTAGACCTGTTTGGAATTATGTCACCTAGTAAAGAGTAAAAGATGAACCTGGAAGTTGTGTATTTCATCATTGACTTTATCTAAAATCATCACCAATGTCAGGTAAGTTGCAGACAAAAGTGTCTTCAAGAACTCATCATGATGAGGAACTCGGAAAAATATGTGATATAGAATTCAATACGAAATGCTTGTCTTGTGGAAGTATGATGGTGAAAAAAGCCCCACAAATTAAAAGCGTGATATGTACCACTTCTTTCTCAGCAATACCAAATAATCCAGAGTTTTAACAGCCCTTTGAGAGAAAGTTTTGGAAGCATTTAAGAAAAAAAAAGAAACTGCTGGTAACCAGCATATTGTCCTTTTCACACAATGTTTTCTATGCTATCTAAGATGGATCCCTTGATTTATGCCTTATTTGATAAGCCCTCTTCATATGCTTTGTATCTGTCCAAAGATTTTGCCATTTATTAAAGAGTAAATCTCCATACAAACACGTAGGTAGCACAGTAAGCAATGTAGATTGGCTTGAAATCCAGGGGTCGTTAGGTCAATTTCTGAACTCTGCTAAATTCATTCCAAGTATTGATGATAGATTCATTACCGGGCCTCACGGCTGTAGATTGTCTCAATCATTGCCAATGTTGAGTAGCAGCCAGTGGCTTACAGACAATGTCATGCGAAGTTCTGTCAAGGAGAACTTTAGAAAAAAATAGATAGGTACATTGGCCTAAAAAGTGCAATGATATTAAAAAAAAACAGCATTGAAAACCAAGCAAAGATTATCATTAGAAATACATCTAGAAGCAAGATTCAACTTCATTTCACTGATCGAATAATGTGTAACTCATGGCAGAAGTATTGTGAAATTCTTGACACAACCACAAACATACTCTTTTCCAGTTTTCACTTGTAAGACCAATACAGCACCCTTAACCCTTTACCAAACAAAAAAAAAATTAGACTTGTCCAAATTGAAAGCATTTGCAGACGACAAATTGAAGTTGGCCAAAATGAGGAAATTTCTCCCTAATAGAGTAGAAAACATTGTGGGAAAAGGAGAAAATGCTGGTTAACAGCATTTTCTCCATTTCCAACAATGTTTCAAAAGGCTTCTTTCTCAGGGGCGTTAAAAGTCGGGATTGTGTTGTAAAGGGTTAAAGTTTTGATAGCGGAATCTAAAAATGAGGGAGGGGAAATTAGGATATGATAAGGGAAATAACTCTTCATATATAGTTTTATTAGTTGTGTATGAGTTATTTCCCTTAGACGATAAGAAACTGATAGAAGAATCGCGTTGTGACCGAGATGACTCTCTAACAGATGACAAAATTCTTATTCAATTTAAAAGCATTTGCAGATGATAAACTGAAAGCGACTCAAGATATGGTTTAATTTTTCATTATTAATTTAAACATAATTATCGTGGATATATAGGTTTTTTTGTTATCTCGCTAGCCCGTGCTTGTTTAGTAATTTCAAGATGTAGATATTTGGAATTCGATTAGTAATATGTACTTGAGAAATATAAACCACTGATTTATCCTTTTTTATGAATTCAAAATCTCATTCAGAATATATCTGTAGCTTTTATTGATATAGAAAAGAATGAAGTGCAAAGATGAGCTTTAATTTACCACTATTCTGAGATTGTACAATTTTCAAACAAATAGAACTAATTCCGATAATTTTGGCGAAACGAACACGTCAGAGGATCGCAAGTTGGCAAATATTTACTTTCAGTTTGATGTCAGCGACGGAAAGAAAAAAAAAACAAGAAAAATCTACTCGAGAGATTACAGATTACTTCTCATCTTCCCAACGTAGAAAACGACCCGCTAGTTCTTCTGTACGAGGAATAGAACACGAAGTGGGCAAGTCTTTTCTTTTCAATTACAAATAGCAAAGGCCCCACAGAGGGTGAAATGAAACACAAAATTCACAGCACAGATTTTAAACGGTATTCACTGTCTCCCTTGGAATGTGTTATTAATCGTATATCCCTGTTCTGGGAAAATACCTGAAACTTACGAGACAAAATACTGGTCTCAGACGAAAAAAATCAACAGATCATGATATAAGATTTTTCTGGTTATTTTTTTTATTTGCTTGGTCAGTGGGTGCTGAATTTTTACGTTACAAAATAGAGCAGGAGTGTTGGAGATGAAAACGCTGTAAATTCTGAAAAAAAAAAGGGGGGGGGGGAAGCAATGGTAGCTTGGGTGACAACAAAAATAAGTCACTTAGGCAAGGTCAGATGAATACGGAGGTTGGGGGAGCACAACAATTTTTTACAGCTTCAGAAAGACTTGTACCTCATACAAAAGACAATGACTGAAACTGATAGTGTACACACTTTGACATAGAGTTGACAGAAGAATGAATTTCAGTGTCTTCATAGAATACCTAAAAAAAGACTGAAAATACCTTCAAAGATTGATCCGGAGACTGAAACTTTGTATATCTGTTGGAGGTGAATACTTTGAGGGAACAAAAAAAAATTCCAGTGAAACCTATGAAGAATACAATTTTAGGTGCTGAGATGCATTCATATTTGAACACGCCTCATATCCTATCTAAGACAAATTCCATCATTTGAACGATGTTTAAATTATTGTATGCACATACTTTCAATTTGGATAAGTCTACATTTTTATTGTATGGTAAAGAGTTAATTGTAAAGATTTTTTTTAAAAAAGATATATATCATACAGATAGCAGAGCAGCAATTCTTGAGAATCCATAATATATTAATCTTGTTCAAATAACCAGTGCATGTTTTTTGCTATAATGCACATACATTTGTTTTCAGGCTTGGATTGCCCTATTTTTGAGACAAACTGAAATTGGTGGTACAGTAGAAAGAATAATACATAAATGGAACAATATACCAAATAACCAGTATTAAATGATAATATAAAGACAATAGAAGTTTTAATAAGTTACAACAAATCAACCAACACAAGCATGAAGAAACCAAACAGAATTTCATCACAGACATTTATTGTGCTCATATTTCTTGCTGTAAATCTTATCAGCAGTAGTGTTGTGGGAAGTCTGTATTCCTATCATAATGAACTTAGAGAAGTGTACGTCAAGAGACAAGTTACGCATGATGCTGGAAGATTTTTATCCCAGTTAAACAATCTAGCGGGTAAACCAGGGGAAGGATACTATATGCAAGTGGAGATCGGAACACCAAAGCAAACGGTAAAATTTACATTTAGATTCAAACCGCCCTGTACTCTTTACCAAAGGATATAGTTTTAGACATGTCAAAATCCAAATTACTTGCAGACGGAAATTAGGTTATGCTCATATATAATAATATATTGGGATATGTCTTGGAAAGGGTAGAAAACATTATAGGAAAATGAGAAATGCTGGTTACCAGCATTTTCTCCTTTATCCCTATACCACACAATCCCGACTTTTAATGACCCTGAGAAAGAAAGTTTTTGAGAACATTGTGGGAAAAGGAGAAAATGTAAATATCCTAATTGCACGCAATACTCTATGATCAGTCACATGTTACTTACTGTCCTGTTTTGGTTGTGAGTATACCCGCCCCATGTCTAAACTTAATGTTGGACTCAATACAGACAACAACAGACAATACTTAATTCTGCCATTCCTGCAACCAGGGATCATCAGTGTATAAACATTGCCTGATCCCTGTTGCAGCCTAATACAATATTCATTCAGAAACCATTTCGTCAGGCTGGAAGCCCTATGTTTGAGCCTTACTGGAAGTACTGGGTTTTTCATTGGAATGTCCTTGGGCAAGACAGTTCAGAGCCGTTGCCTTGTTCTCATGAAATCTGAAACACACATGAATATTGGGGCTGTCACCCTCATATGACTGAAATAATGTTGAAAGTGGCATAGAATCAACCAATGCATCAGCTAGCTGGGTATTCATTCAAAATGCTTGTATTGCCTGTACTTAAACCACATTTGCAGCTTGGCCGTTGTCCAAGAAAACAGCGACTGTTTGATATAGCCTGGTGTCTGTGTAGTCTTCATGTGAAAAATGTGACTCTATTATTACTGAAGATATTTACCTCAAACTAAAAAGGGCATACAAAAGTATTTTTGACAAATTTATTCCCCTTTTTTCACCTTAACCCTTTCAGCGCCATAGGTGAAAACAGGGACTTTTGTGGATGGCAAAGATCAAGATCAGACTGCACAGAATGTGCAGTCTGATCTTTGACCTGTACCTTCAGCTTGTTTGGTCAAGCCTATATGATCAAAATCTTCCAGGGACTCAGTGGATTGTATTTACAGCTATCAAAAGAGGCCAAGTTTGTTTATTTGGCGCCGAAAGAGTCAAAATTTTCACTGAAAATCAAGCATCAGCATCCAAGCATTGGCACCAGCATGCAATCCTCTCATTTAATCCTAGGGTGGGAAGCTTTCAACGGGAAAAAAGGACACTTTTTTGCTGCAGTGTGGGAAACATTGGTTAAAAAATGCAGCTGCTTTTCCTTCTGTGTTTTCCAAAGCTGTCCACTGCAGGATTGTAAAAAAATGTACTTGCATAGTAATGATGTAACCCTTTACTAAGCAATCCCATGTTTAAACAACCCCAAGGAAGACATTTTTTGAAAACATTGTGGAAAGAGAAGAAAATGCTGGTGACCAACATTTTCTCCTTTTCCTGCAATGTTTTCAAGCCTTTTAGTGACTATCTCAACAACAATTTCAAACACAATCAGTTAACCCTTTACCACACAGTCACAGCTTTTATCGACCCTGAGAAAGAAGCCTTTTGAAAACATTATGGGAAAAGGAGAAAATGCTGGTAACCAGCATTTTCTCCCTTTCCCACAATGTTTTCTCCCCTTCCAAAAACAAATTTCAGTTTTTGAGTCACATTTATTTTGTCATCTGCAAAATACTGTCACTTTAGTGTAGTCTAAAATTCTTGTCGTTTGGTAAAGAGTTAAGAAAGATTTGTCATCTACAAATACCTTCAATTTGGCCAAGTCCAAAATTCTGTTGTTTGGTAAAGAGTTAAAATGAGGTATCAATAGTTACTTGTTATTCAGTGTCTAAAATTTTTTTAGATAGAATACTTATGTCTTGTATTATTCTGCATTATTTGTGGATTTTGAGTTCAAAGGTCTCCTCCTCTCATTGCAGCTGAATGTTCTGATTGACACTGGAAGCAGCAACTTTGCCATTGCTTGTGAACCCAGTGCGGAACTATCAATTTACTTCCTAAGAAATCAGTGAGTGTTTATTGTTGTTTCATGTATATTTACCAACATTTAGTTCTTTAATCCCTAACCATGCAGTCTGAGTTTTAACAAACCTGAAGAAGAAGGCTTTAGAAAACATTGTGGGAAAAGAAGAAAATACTGGAAACCGGCATTTTCTTCTTAACCCACAATGTTTTTTAATGATCTCATAGGCAGATACTGTCATTTGTGCCCCATCTTATTTGTCGTCTGCAAATGCTTTCAATTTAGACCGGTATAAAATTTTGTTGTGAGGTAAAGAGTTAATTATTTACCACACAGACCCTAGTTTCAAAGACCCTGAAAGAGAAGGCTTTTGAAAATATTGCCAGTAACCAGCATTTACTCCTTTATCCAAAATATTTTCTACACATCGAAGTCAGAAATCATCATTTGAGCTTCATTCAATTTCTCATCAGCAAATACTTCAAATTTGGCCCAGTCCAAAATTTTGTCGTTTGATAAAGAGGAAAACACTTGTTCATAGACTTGTTCAACTTGAAAGCATTTGCAGGTGACAAGTTAAATGAAGCTCAAATGATCATGTTGGTCTTAGAAATAGCAGAAAACATTGTGGGACAAGGGAAAAAATGCTGGTTTCCAACATTTTCTCCTTTTCCCACATTGTTTTCAAAAACTTGTTTGCTCAGGGTCATTAAATCTTTAGGTTTTTGTTGTAAAGGCTGAGCCTTTTGCCAAGTAATGAATTGATAGACTTGATCAAATTGAAAGGATTTTGCCAACAACAGATTCAAGCGATGATTTCTGTCTTTGAATAGCAATAAAAATTTTGGGAATAGAGAAAAAGTGGTCCCTGCATTTTCTTCTTTCCCCAGATGTTTTCAAAAGCATGCCTCCTCTGCACCAAACAATCACTACTTTTATGACCCATCATTTGCATTAAGTTTTGCCTTGATTTTGCATTAAGTCCAAAATTTTGTCATATGGCAAAGAGTATGGGTAAATCATCATCAGTCATCTACAACTGTTTTTAATTTTGACAAGCCTACAATTTTTTCGTCTGGTAAAAGGATAAATGATGTTCTAGGCCCATATTTAGCCATTGTTCTGACTTAAATTCTTCGGCTCATTCTGGATTTAGAAAGTAACACAATTGTTGATTTGCAAAACCATTTTGTCAAACCAATCGAAAATTATATTAATTTTAATACACATACTTTAAAATTTCGAAAATTCTTGAGAATCAAACTAAGAATGCATGGGCCCAGTCTGTTCATGTATTTTATTTTCCCTGAATTTATCTTTTCTTCAGGTCATCAACTTATAAGGAGTCTAGAAAAAGCGTAAATGTTCCATATACTCAAGGAAGCTGGAATGGAATTCTGGGACAAGATTATGTGACAATTTCTTCTTTACCGAATTCAACAGTATTTGCAACGATAGCATGCATAAACGAAGCCCATGATTTTTATATCAATAATTCCCAGTGGCAAGGCATCATGGGATTGGCTTATGCAGGTATTGCTAGGGTAAGTATCTAAGTCCTGAGCAAACAATTCTATGACCTGGTGGTTGCGGGTTTGATTATTGGTTGAGGCAAAATTGCCTTATGGAGATTCTTCATCTCTCACCTCTGATGCATGTGGGAGAGGTAGTCAGTGGCTCTGACAGAAACTGGTTTGAGAAAGCCAGGGAATACATGCGTAGGTGCACTGACCACCATGATATGACATAAGCTGTTATAACAGCGTTAAAATCCAATACAAATATAAAAAAAAATGATATTTCAAAGATCCTGAAGAAGAGGGATTTGAAAACATTGTGGGAGAAGGAGAAAATGCCTCTAAAGTTTTCTTCTTTTCCTAGAACATTTTCTAGTTTTCTAGCCTACTTAGGCTTAACCCCACAGGGTCATTAAACCTCAGGATTGTGTGGTAAAGGGTTAAAGAAATAACATATTCCACTGAAAAATTATTTTCCAAACATGTATCTGTTTTTCTTTTTTTTCACTTATGGTTCCTCAGCTATAGCCTTACTTAACCCTTTACTGCACAATGACGCCTTTTGACGCCCCAGGGAAAGAAGCCTTTTGAAAACATTGTGGGGAAAGGAGAAAATGCTGGTAACCAGCATTTTCTCCTTTTCCCACAATGTTTTCTACCCTATCAAAGAAAAGTTGCACCAATTGAGCCACATTGAAATTGTCGTCTGCAAATGCTTTTAATTTGGACAAGGGTAAAATTTGGTCGTGTGGTAATGGGTTAAATCATTGAAGAACCATTTTTAAAGTTTGATGAAATTCTAGAAATGTTAATACATGTAGCCCCCTGTAAAATCCATTTGACTCTTTACCACACGACAAAATTTAAGACTTTTCAAAATTTAAAGCATTTGTAGACTGTGGCTCAAATGATGGAATTTTTCTTTGATAGTGTAGATAACATTGTGGGTAAAGGAGAAAATGCTGGTAGCCAGCATTTTCTCCGTTTCAAACAATGTTTTCAAGAGGCTTCTCCTTAGGGTCGGTAAAAGTCACGATTGTGTGGTAAAGGGTAAACAACAAAAACAACAAACCTTATTTACATTCAGGTACAAAGGTACAACATGAGGAAATATAAACACAAATTTACACATATATGTCCAGGTTGATGTAATAGGAAAGGGAGAACTTTCAATACAAAGTAAATTGTTAACCTAGCTTTAAAATAGATTTTTTTTTCTCCCAATTAAGACACAACTGAATTTTCCGAACTAGAAACCACTTCTAAAATCTCTTTTGTTATTATCATTTCCAGCCTGACAGTTCTGTTGAGCCTATCTATGACACCATGACTCGGGAAGGAAAGGTCAATAATGTTTTTTCTGTAGCACTGTGTGGCTATGGTACAGGGGTTGATAATGCAATAGCACCAATGAGTGGATCATTGGTAAGATGCTTGTAATTTTCTATCTGTCACTACTTTACATGCTGCATAAATTTTCAGCTGGGCTGTTTCCAAAGAAAAAGCTGAGGTATAGTCACAGCCATGTTTTAGTCGTGGTCATGGTTGTGAAAAATTTTAACATTTTCTGATATCTCTGTCATCTCCTAAGATATTCACCTGTACTAGAGTTTTAGACTTTTCCATGCTGAAAACATTTTCATTTGACAAAATAAATAAAATTTGAATGATGACATTTATTTTTGAAATGGCAAGAAACTCTGTGGTGGGATTGAGTGTTGAGATTTATCTTTGAAAAGGTAAGAAACATTGTGGGAAAAAGACAATACTGGTTACCAGCTTTTTATACGCCCGTCGAACAAGAACCCTAACTCTTCCTAGCATGAATTTTGAGTTATTCCCCCTTTGATCTTCGTACCGCATAACTTAACCATCTTATTTGTAGTTTTTTAATTATTTCACTATTTTCTTAGTAAACAATTCTGAGTAAGATTTATTCCAGGCACGTTTTGTAGCAGTGCAAGTTTGCAGTGGATGTCAAACTTTATACAAGTAGGTATCTGAGTGTTTTTACAACCTGTACAACAGTACTGTTGTGACATTGGATGTAGCTTGCTTTGCACAAATATTATATGGGCGCAGCAGAGATGACAGTTTATATTTATGTAAATGGAAGTTAATATGTAGATAAATGGAAACAATTTAAAATGTTTACATGATATTATACAGTTATGGACATCACTTCCATTGGATATGATGATATATTCACCAAATCGTGTAATATTGGTCAAGGCGCTAGCCACAACTATTTTATTATATCAAACACATTTACATTCGGTGATTTCTTGTATGATTCGCACTGCCTTGTCAAATATCATTCCAAAATTTTCAAAGGGGAAATAACTCAAAATTCGTGCTAGGAAGAGTTATGGTTCTTGTGCACTGCACTCCGTAATTTTTCAACAATCATGCATTCCAAATTTGAAGATGTTCAGACTGGAGATGACAAAGTTATGCTCTGGCCAGAGACATTCGTGCCTATTTCAGTCACTTACATGATTTCTGCTGCACTACTATTTTCCTCTACCTGCCCTTTACGATTATTATCCCCCTCAACAACTGGCGGTGGGACAGGCGTATCTTGCGACAATTTGCCGCTCTTGTTCTCTTTTGCCCACAATGTTTTGTAAGACCTACTTTCTCAGAGTCGTAAACATTTGGGATTTTTTTGACAAAGGTTAATCATTTACATTTTTGTCTTTCTTTATGTGGGGAGTTCAAATAATTTTTTTAGCTCCACTGGCCGAAGGCCAGCGGGCTTATGTCATGGCCCGGTGTCCGTCGTGCATCCGTCCATCCGTCCGGTCGTCCGTCCGTCCGGTCGTCCGTCCGTCCGTCCGTCCGTGCGTTAACTTTTATTTCAAACATCTTCTTCTCTGAAACTACCCATCCGATTTTCACGAAACTTCACAGAAATGATCCTGACATGGTCCTCTTCAGAATTTCTTGAAAGAATTTGATTCCTTCAAAAACTCTGGTTGCCATGGCAACAAAACTGAAAAATATTGGAAATCTTTAAAAATCTTCTTGTCTGAAACCATAAGGCATAGGGCTACCAAATTTGGCATGTAGCTTTATGTAGTAGACCTCTATCAATTTTCTTCAAATTATAGCCCTGGGGTCAAAATTGGCTCTGCCCCAGGGGTCACAAGTTTTACATAGGCTTATATAGAGAAAACTTTAAAAATCTTCTTGTCTGAAACCATAAGGCATAGGGCTACCAAATTTGGCATGTAGCTTTATGTAGTAGACCTCTATCATGTTTCGTGAAATTATAGCCCTGGGGTCAAAATTGGCTCTTCCCCAGGGGTCACAAGTTTTACATAGGCTTATATAGAGAATACTTTAAAAATCTTCTTGTCTGAAACCATAAGGCATAGGGCTACCAAATTTGGCATGTAGCTTTATGTAGTAGACCTCAATCATGTTTCTTGAAATTATAGCCCTGGGGTCAAAATTGGCTCTTCCCCAGGGGTCACAAGTTTTATACATAGGCTTATATAGAGAAAACTTTAAATATCTTCTTATCTGAAACCATAAGGCCTAGAGCTACCAAATTTGGCATTTAGCTTGATCTAGTTGGAGTCTACCAAAAGTGCCCAAAGTATAGTCCTGGGGTCAATTTGGCCTCATACTTGGAGGGGGGGGGGGTTCACAAGATTTACATAAGCTTACATAGGGAAAACTTTTAAATCTTGGTGTACATAGCCATAAGGCTTAGGCTACCAAATTTTGCATATAATTATAGCATTATTTAGTGGACAGTTACAAAGAGGGCCCAAGTTACAGCTCTAGGATCAAGTTTGGCCCTGCACCAGGGATCACAAGTTTTACATGGGTTTATGGAGTGAAAAGTTCAGAAACCATCTTGTTACCAGCCATAAGGCCAAGAACTCCCACATTTGGCATGTTATTCTTCTAACACAATATTCCCCATTTAGTCAGACTGTAGCCATGAGGTCAAAGTTTTATAAGGGCTTATATAGTGAAGACTTTTCTTCGTGGTTTATATTTATAAGCCAGTGGAGCGATACAGGGCCATCATGGCCCTCTTGTTTAAATTCAGATATTGGGTGGTGTTCAGGAGTCATTATACTCCGGGAGCTTGTTTTCAACCCCTATTGAAAAAGAATGGTATTATGATGTCATCATAGTGGATGTACAGGTGAATGGCCAGAGTCTTGGAATGGACTGTAAGGAGGTAAGAAAGTTTCATGGACCATGCTTAACAAAAATAAGTCCATGCTATGACCTTGACGGAAAAGGCTTGTGAAAACATTGTGAGAAAAGGAGAAAATGCTGGTTATCACAGTGTTTTCTGTACTCTTAACTCTTTACCACACAATCCCGAAAGAGAAGGCTTTTAAAAACATTGTTGGAAAAGGAGAAAATGCTGGTAACCAGCATTTTCTCCTTTTCCCACAATGTTTTCTACCCTACCAAAAACATCAAATCATCATTTGAGGTACTTTTAACTTGTCATCTGCCAATGTTCCAAATTGGGTGGAATCCAAAATTTTGTTGTGTGGTGGAGTTAAATACAAATTCCAACACATTTCAGCAACGTTTAATTTCTTGTCTGCAGATTTTCCATTTTGACATTTTTCTGGATGAAAGGTCATATGAAGTCAGCTGAGTATAGCTAAGCCAAGTTTAATAAGCTAGGGGAACTACTCTATCATCAGCCAATGAAGCCATTTGTTGCAAAGATCGACATTTGATACATTTCTAACTCGGCTGTTTTCAAAGAAAACATCAAGTTATTGCAGTAGATCTGTCGTCTTCTGTGTGTGTGTATGTGGACGTATTTTTGACACAGTTATCTCTGTACCACACAATCCCGACTTTTAACGACCCTGAGAAAGAGGCCTTTTGAAAACATTTTGGGAAAAGGAGAAAATGCTGGTAACCAGCATTTTCTCCTTTTCCCAAAATGTTTTCTATCCTATCAGTGAGCCTAAGCACATTTGTATTAATTTTGAATTTGTCGTCTGCTGATGGTTTGAATTTGGGAGAGTCTAAAATTTGTTGTGTGCAAAAGGGTTAATGTCCTATCAGTCAGCTTAAGCACATTTGTATTAATTTTGAATTTGTCGTCTGCTGATGGTTTGAATTTGGGAGAGTCTAAAATTTGTTGTGTGGGAAAGGGTTATGCCACTTTTCTGACGTAGAATTATCACTGAAAATCAAGCACCTACAGCTGAGCATTGGCATCTGCATGCAGTGCTCTTGCTTTCTATTTGGCTGCATCTGTTTTCCAGACTATACTGCTTCTCTATTATTCATTTTGAAAGGAAATTTTCACCAGAGATTAACCTCTATGACTTTGTTGCAATGTGGTGTAAGAATTGATAGAAGTACTTCAATATTCTAGTTGTACCCCAGAACAGGATTGTTAAACTTTAATACTGGAATCAGGGGTGGATTCTTTATTATTATTATTTTTTTTTTTTTTCTAGTATAATTTTGGGAAAACAATTGTTGACACAGGGACCACCAATATGCGTTTACCAAAGAGGGTGTATGATAAATTAGTTCAACTTATGAAACAGAATCTTAAGGTGAGTACTTTACCTAGACCATGTGTATAAGAGAAGGCCTGACTCTTCAACAAACGACGAAATTGTCCAGTTTTCCATGTAGAAAGAGTTTGCAGATGGTAACAATAATGGGCTATGCTCTGTGAAAAGGGGGCTTAATGCATCTCCGTGATGCAAGGTACCTAGCAAGTCATCACTTAATTATGGATCCATAAAATCCACTTTGTTTAACAACTGACTGAATCCTGAGATTGAATGGCCCCTGGACAAGCAGAAAATTGACCAAAAACAAACAGTTTCGGCCCAGGTCAGCCTGTGCAGGCTGATCTGGGTCGATACCTTTTGCAGATGCATTAAGCCCCCTTTTCACAGAGCATGGCTAAAGAAAATCCAATGTTGCTCAAATGATGAAATTTGTGTTGGAGAGCCTTGAAAATATGGGGGATAAAGAGAAAATGACAGCAGCAGTATTTTCTCCTTTTCCCGCAATGCTTTCTACTTTTTTAAGTTAAGTCTTTACCAAGCAGTTCAATGATCTTGCAGTAGAAAACCTTTGAAAACATTGTGGGAAAAGGAGAAAATGCTGGTAACCAGCACTTTCATTTTACACAATTTTTTCAATGCTTTCAAGAACAAAGACCATCACTTAACCCTTTCCCAAACGATAAATTTTAGACTGGTCCAAATTCAAAGAGTTTGCAGACGACAATTTTAAATTTGATGAAAATGACAGAAAGTTCTCCAAAAGGGTAGAAAACACTGTGGGAAAAGGAGAAATTGCTCATTACGAGCAATTTCTCCTTTTCCCACAGTGTTTTCAAAAGACTTGTACTGCAGACACGTGGAAACCAGGGCTTGTTTGGGAAAAGGTTAAGCCAGATTTTCTTGTCTGCAAATTCTTTCAATTTGGCCAAGTCTGAGACTTTGTTGTTTGGTAAAGATTGGAAGGACAAACTCCATGATATGAGTCACATTTAGTTTGCTGTTTGCAAAAGCTTTCAGGCAACTCTAAATTTTTGCTGTCTGTTAACTCTTTACCAAACGACAAATTTTGGACTGGTCCAAATTGAAAGAGCTTGCAGGCGACAATTTTAAACTTGATGAAAATGGCAGAAAGGTCTCAAAAAGGGTAGAAAACACTGTGGGAAAAGGAGACTTGTACTGCAGACATGTGAAAACTGGGGCTTGTTTGGGAAAGGGTTAAAGAGTTAGTGAATCAACCAACATTTTGCATCATTATAGGATAACTTTTTTTAGGTTTTGTCTTTGTAATTTCAAGGTTCCTGCATGGCTTAGCGACGAATATGTATGATTGGAAAGTTGGGGCTGGGGATTTTATCTGCACTCAATATGCTGGATTTTTATGTGGGAGTATCCTTAGGCAAGACAATGTAGAGCTGAACTGTGTGCACTGGCTAAAGCTAGGATATTACATGAATATTTGAGTTATAGCCATGACTGAAATAATGAAGAGATAATGTAAAGAGGCATAAAACACCGTTCAATCAATCATTCCGGTTAATTCCAGGTAGTGCCAGGTATCAAGATGCCAAGGGAAGGTTTTTGGACAGGAGAGGAAGTCTTATGTTGGGATGTTGGAAGTATACCCTACGAAAAATTTCCAACTGTCTCTCTGTCACTGCCAACAAACGCAACTTCAGCGTTAAGGCTAGATATTTCCTCTTTGGTAACTGTTTACTTTTTTTACATTTTTTCTTGTTGAAGAAGTACCATATACATGGCTTAAAGTATGTTATCACATAAAACCTTCGCTGGCAGTGTATCATACCCATGACTTATTTTTGATAATACACAAGTTTATAATTATTTTTTGGGTCCTGGTTCTGATCAGTTTGTACTCATGAGCGCGTGAAGTCAGAGAAACCAGCCACAGCATGTACCAGAATTTGTACTACTATGCCGTTTCGCGGAAAATGATGTCATTGTTGCTGAGATGCATACGCTTGGAAAGTCTTTGATTTTCATTTTTAATAAAAACCAAGAAATGCATAGAAAGTTTTTTTTAAAATCAACAAAATTGAGGAAATAGGTGGAATTACCTCCTCTAGAAACTGTTTCATTCTACTTGCGGTGTAAATGTCAACAAGCAATCTACTTGTGTATGTACATATTTGAAACTGAACTACAACTGTAAACATGGACCTGCGAATGGTGTATAGGCTAAAGATGATGATGCAGGATATTGTTTTGTCTGTCATTTATTTTATGTGATAAATAGAATCTCACATTCATGTTTATGTATTATAATTTTTATCAAAGTTGACTAAAATGTATTTGACACTCGCCAAGGCTTGAATCATACATTTTTAGTCAGCTTGTTTGATAAAAATTATGATACATGAACATTCATGTAAGATCCTCCGTATCAAAAGAGATCTATACCTAGTGTTTTATCTTGGCAGTTTTCTTTTTCAAAGAAACCATCAACATCTTAGCATGGCTGTGTCATATTTTGTGTCATTGTCCTTGTGCCATAGTTTTGACATTTTCTCATATCGTGGCCATTACAGGAGATATTTACTTCAAACTTGGTCTAGTTGTTATCTCTCTCAAAGGAAATCCATACCAGAAAGGCAGGTTAACTTTAAAATGTTTTTGACACAGTTATACCCTTTTTTGACTTGTCCTTTACCACACAATGCTTAGTAATTTGTCCTTTTACAACAATGTTTTCTACCCCTTCAAAGACAAAGTCCATAATTTGAGCCAGATTTTTGTTGTCATCTGCAAATGCTTTTAATTGGGAGAAGTCTGCATTTTGCTTGTGTGATAAAGAGTTAAAATTTTAATTGCAAAAAACATGTGCATCTGATCAAAGTCACATCGTCCAAAAGTATGAAAATTGTTCAATTCAATTTCAGCAATATCTTAGGACAATTGGAGATGAGAATGACGAACCTGGAAAGGATTGTTACAAATTTGGAATCTCCAGCATAGATTCAGGTTTGTTGTCATGCCTTTTTAACCCTTTACCAACAATCCCGACTTTTAACGACCCTGAGAAAGAGGCCTTTTGAAAACATTGTGGGAAAAGGAGAAAATGCTGGTAACCAGCATTTTCTCCTTTACCCACAATGTGTTCTAATCTAGGAATTACAAATTTCATCATTTGGGCCACCTTTAATTTGTCGTCTGCAAATGCTTTCAATTTGGACCAGTCTGAAATTTTGTCGCTTGGTAAAGAGTTAACCCTGGACCAAAGACTTAGTGCATATTTTCAGGTTCTTCTGATATGTAGATCCCTACAGGATGTAGTTGATATATACCGTATAGTGTTATATTTGAACTTTTATTGAAAGTCCGACTCAAATATATTACATTTTCAAGGTATAATGTTGCTTTATTTGCAAACTAGAAAGTGCTCGGCTAATTTTTGAAATGTTAAATTTTCCTTAAGTTATTTACCTCTGCTATGAAGAGAAAGAAACCGGTCAGGGATATTGGATGGCCCTCAGTGAAAAAGCACCTTTCCAAAGTCAAGCATAGTAACAGGCAAATATCCTATAGTGATAAACCTCTGTCATTTTGTCTATCTTCTTCAGAAACCTGGAGATTTGCTTGCCAAACACACCGATAGTGAATACAGTTAATATCAAAAGCGTAACATTTATATTGTCACAAACCTGAGCAATCCAACATATGTGTCTTCTTCTAACAGTAACTGTGCTGCCACAGAAACATGCAAAGAAGCGCCACTAGTCACTCCTAGATACTGAAGTGCTCCTATTATAGGGTAGACTTAGTAATGTAATGAAACTAACCATGGGCAAAGAAAATCCCTTATATACACAAAATCACAACAATCAGCTGACTACTTTCTAGCTTGCAAATAAAGCAACGTTTTACCTTAAGGGTTTAGATAATATAAGTTGGATATTAAATTTCAATGAAAGCCAAAATAAACACTATATTGGATCTACCAACTCCATCCTGTAGGGACGTACATTTCAGAAAAAGCTGGAAAAGTGCACTCAGCTAACTAATCTCCCATTGTAAGGATTTATACATTTTCTAGTTGCAGTTAAGATCTAATTACTGGAACAAATTGACCTGCAAGTGACCTTTATGCAAAGTATAATTAGCCAGTGAATGTTCTCATTATTGCATATAATTGGATGGTACAGAAATTCTATTAACGGTAAATGTCTGGTTTGACACTTTCACACACAGTCAAAATAAGAAGGTTTTGCAGAATACATGGATCAAGATCAAACTGCACAGATAGTCCATTTTAGATCAATGTCATCTGTCACGTATTTATTATTACCAAGTCAAAGCAACAAAATCAGGCTTAATTCTGGTATTTTTAAGTATTCTTTAAAGACACAATAAATCTATTAGCCGCATAAAGAGTTGAAAACCATTCAGAGTTCTGCATTCAAACGATAATAGCCGAAGTTAACTTTGGAAAGTAATTGAACTGTGTATTGTATGGTAATAGAGGTCCTTTATTTTATGTCAGTTTATTCAATTAATACATCAAAACTGCATTTGGCATAGACTATCATGAGTTACACCAGCATTTTCTCCTTTTCCCACAATGTTTTCCACCCTATCAAAGACAGAAACTGTCACTTGAGCTACCTTTATTTTGTCTTCTGCAAATGCTTTCAGTATGACAGAGTCTATATTTTTGTCATTTGGTAATGAGTTTGAATGAGGTTCTGAGGTAAAGGATTAGTCAAACAAAACATTGAATATATGCAACTAGTTTGAAATTGGGTTTGATAGAGTAGAATTTTTGTCTACCTTCATTATATAAAAATTATGGTTGCGTATTTTAGGTACAGTTATTGGGGCTGTGGTAATGGAAGGATTTTATGTGGTATTTGACCGAGAAAACAAGGTGATCAAGTTCGGTAACTCCACCTGCTCCCACGCTGTAAAGTCTGCACCAAGATCCATGGTAATAGGGAATTTGTCATATCAAGGTGAGAGGTGAAACTCTATTCCTCTGAGAAAATAACTTTTGTAAAGTATGCATCAAGATATATAGGATCTGACATGACTTGGTGTGTGAGATAAAATTTTGTCAAATGACTGTAGGAAAATTGTTATTAAGTGATTAAAAATATAGACTATTTCTGCAGTTTATTCATCCAAAAGAAATCAGTAATGTACCCAAGCCTGTTAAATTACATGGTTTTTTTTTTTATATATATATTTCAGGTAATTACAAAGACTGTGTGCATCTCAAACCAGAAGCAGCAAAGAAAACATTGACAACTGTGGTACTTGTAGTATCATTGACAATTTTTATATTTCTTCCTTTGCTCACACTAATAGTGTATTATACGAAACTCAGATGCCATAGAGGTTGTCAATCTAGAGACAGTTCCAATATTGAATACAGTGACTTGGCGAAGATTAGATAGTATGTTCAGAACAATCAATCATGTGATATTTGAAATTAAAGTAAATCCGTTCCCATAGGTACAGATGAAGGGACGAATGTTTGACCTGTTCAGATTGAAAGTATTTGCAGATGACCTATTACATATCGCTGAAATGATTGGGTTGTGGTTGTAAAGGGTAGATGTCAATGAAAGAAAGGAAAACTTTGTTGGAAAAGGAGAAAATGCTGGTTACCAGCATTTTCTCCTTTTCCAAAATTGTTTTCATATGTGTGTAATGGCTTCTTTTTCAGGGTCGTTGAAAGTAGGGATTGTGTGGTAAAGGATTTAACCCTTTACCACACAGTGCCAACTTTAAACAATCCTGAGGAAGAAGCCTTTTGAAAACATTGCGGGAAATGGAGAAAATGCTGGTAACCAGCATTTTCTCCTTTTCCCACAGTGTTTTCTACCCTATCAAAGAAAAATCATATTATTTTAGCCACGTTGAAATTGTCGTCTGCAAATACTTTGAATTTGGATGGGTCTAAAATTTTGTCATGTGGTAAAGGGTTAAAGAAAACAGAGGTATTATCCAACCCATGTCTCTGAATGGTTGTCATGCAAACACTTTAACATTTGAAGAAGTGTACTTCACTAGTTATTCACCATCAAAAGGAAAACCGTTACTAGAAGTGTATATATAATCCTCAAAATACTTTAATACGGACTCTCAGAAAAAGCACCCAAACCCTAGCGCTGGCAGCAGTATCTCATACTCCCAAGGTTTACAAAATCCTTTGTGCTCCGGGTTCCCAAGACATGGGATTGTTGGTGGAAGGGTGAAGTGGTAAAAGTTTGTAGGTTGGCATACAGCTGTTTGATATCCGGTTGTCGCTGAATTAACAAGGGAGCCATGCTCTGGCAAACGGGAATTCAGAGCTCCAGGTAGAGGGAGTGATTTTGATTTCAAAATTGAAAATAGTAATAATTCTCCAATAAACCCTATGTTATGGGTACTCATTAGAATCGTCTCATCGAGACGATTCTAATGAGTACCCACATCATAGGGTTTGGAAGAGAAGTAATGGATTTAGAACACTATCACTCCCTCTTATCTGGAGGCCTGGGAATTGATGTATCCTCATAATGCGTGATACCAACCAAGTCATAACATAATTACGGATCCATAAAATCCACTTTGTGTATCAGCGGGTTCAATCATGGGGTAGGAGTTGATTCTTCAAGTTATAGCCCTGGGGCCAAAAATGACCCTGCCTTGGGGTCACAAGCTTTACACGGGCGTATATAGTGAAAACTTTAAATATCTTCTCATTCCTTACCATAAGGCCTGGAGCTATCACATTTTGCATGTAGCTCCATCTCACAGACCTTTACCAGATTCATCAAATAGTAGCCATAGGTCCAAAATTGGCCCTTCTCCCAGAATTACAAATTTTGCATTGGCTTATATCATGAAAACTTTAAAAATCTTCTTGTCCCTTACGGTAAGGCCAAGGGCTACCAAATTTCGCAACTAGCTTTATCTAGCAGACCTCTACCAAGATAATTCAAATTTTGGCCCTGGGTCAAATTTGGCCCGCCCATGAAGCCACAAGTTTTAATTGGGCTTATACAGTGAAAACTTAAAAAAACTTCTCATTCCTAAACATATGACTTAGGGCTTGCAAGTTTTGCATGTATATTTATCTATTGGACCTCATCAAGGTTCTTCAAATCATATGGGGTCAAAACTGGCTCCAAACCCACAAGCCACAAGTTTTACATAAACTTATATTGTGAAAACTTTAAAGATCTTCTTGCTCTAAACCCTGAGGTACAGCTGAAATATTTTGTGAGTGTTTTTATCTAGGGCCTTTTCCGAAATTTTTAAAATTTTGAGCCCGGGTATAAAATAGGCTCGACTCCATGGGTCATAAATTTAACATGTGCTTATAGAGTGAAAATTCTATAAATTCTTTTGCTCACAACCATAATTTATAGGGCTACATAACTTGCTGCTTAGCCTCCTCTTATGGATCACTTATGAATTTGTTGAAAATTTAGCCCTGGGATCGAAATTAGCCTTGCCTCAGAATCTCATGTTTTACACAGGCTTTATATAGAGAAAACTTGGAAAATCTTGTGGTACAAATTCAAAGCATTTGCAGACGACAACATTAAATATGTTTTTGGAAGGGTAGAAAACATCGTGGGAAAAGGAGAAAACGCTGGTTAACTAGCATTTTCTCCTTTTCCCACAATGTTTTCAAAAGGCTTCTTTCTCAGGGTTGTTAAAACTCGGGATTGTGTAGTAAAGGGTTAATACTTACTATCCTGAAAGTCCAAATGATTTAGTCCTAACCAGGTAACATGCTATAACCAGTAAACTTATATAACATGAGGCATGCTCTGTGAAAAGGGGGCTAAATGCATTTGCATAAAAGTATCTACCCAGATCAGCCTGCACGGACTGCACAGGCTGACATAGGTCAAATTGTTGCCACTGATCAAATCTCTGCATGTCAAGGGACCAGTTTACCCTGGGATTTTGCTGGTTATTAGACAAAAAATGGATTTTATGGACCCATAATTATGTGATGACGTGTATGGTATAATGCATCGCTGAGATATATTATGCTCCCTTTTGCCAGAACATTATGCTCCCTTTTGCCAGAACATGGCTTATTTTTGTTTGCTAGTCAGGAGGTGCGAACTGAAAAGCTTACTTAACACCACTTAGATACAATAATGAATTCAGTTGGATAGGTAACCCTCAGAACAAGCCTATATGGCCTGCAAGATGCGAAATGGGACCTTCGGACATTTGCGTAAAGTGTCATCTCGGATTAGCCTGCGCAGTCTGCGCAGGCTTATCCGAGATGGCACTTTACGAATACATAAGATTTTTTCATACAGTAGACTTGTGTGAATTAGAAAATCGCACAAAAACAGGAAGTGTTGTCTCAGATTAGTCACAGACTGCAGAGGCTGATCTGGGACGACACACTTGTACGCATATGTCCGAAGGCCCCTTTTCGTGTGTTGCACGCCATTTAATATTTTGGAATCAGCTATTGCTTTGTCCAAAATATTGACAACTGGTAGTACTGCAGGGTATTCATCCAATAGAAATCAGTGTTGTATCAAAGCATGTTAACTAACACCCTGTTATTGTGTATTTCAGGTGATTACAAAGATTGTGCGTATCTCAAACCAGAAGTAGCAAATAACACATTGCCAATAGTAGGTTATGTTCTGGCAGCAATATGCGGAATTTGTGTTCTTCCATTGATCACGTTAATGGCGTATATGAAACTAAGGCGCCGTAGAGGTTTTCGATCTAAAGATAGTTCCGATATTGAATACAGTGACTTGGCGGAGACTAGATAGTATGTTCAGAACATTCAATCATGTTACATTCGGAATTAACTCTTTACCAAACAACAAAATTTTGGACTCAACCAAATTGAAAGCAATTGCAGACTTCAATTCAAATGTGGCTGAAATGATGGAATTTGTCTTTGATAGGGTAGAAAACATTGTGGGAAAAGGAGAAAATGCTGGCTACCAGCATTTTCTCCTTTTCCACAATGTTTTCAAAAGCTATTTTTTTCAGGATCATTAACACTTGGGATTGTGTGTTAAAGGGTTAAAGTAAATCCATTATTAGGGGCACAAGTGAAGGGAGAGTACTGCTGGATTTTACCTTTTACTAGAAATAAAATTTTGAACCTGTCCAAATTGAAAGTATTTGCAGATGACTCAAAGGACAGGATTTGGGTTTAAAAGGGTGGAAAACATGGCTGGAAAAGGAAAAAATGCTGGTTAACCCATTACCTTACTACAAAAATTTATACATGTCTAAATGGAAAGCATTTGCAGACAACAATTTTCAGTGTGGCTCAAATGATAGGATTTTTGTTTGGTAGGGTAGAAAACATTGTGGGAAAAGGAGAAAATGCTGGTTAGCAGCATTTTCTTCTTTTCCCACTATCTTTTCAAAAAGCTCCTTCCTCAGGGGTCATTAAAAGTCAGCATTATGTGGTAAATGGTCAATAGTATTTTCTCCTTTTCTCATGATGTTTTTGCAGGCCTGTTTCTTAAGGTTCATTACAACATGTGATTATTTGGTAAATGCTCAAAGAGTAAAACAACATGAGTTCTTCACTGAAACATAGGTAATGAATATGCGTCAGAATTGCCTGTGCGAGACAATTTTGATGAACACCTACAACACAGGTTTTTGTAAAAACCATTATTTTGGACTCTGCATAATCATCATTGGCTTTTTTCAAAGAAAACGGAGGTATAATTGTACCCCCGTCATTTTCTATATCATCATCATGCAAAAAATGTAACCAGATGACAAAATTTTAAACTTGTCCAGGTCGAAAAACATTTGCAGACAACAAATTAAATGTGAAATGATGGCATTTGCTCCTAGAAATGGATAAAACTTTGTGGGAAAAGGAGAAAATGCTGGTTATGGGATTGTGTGGTAAACTGTTGACATTTGAAGTAGTTTATATCAAACTTTGGCTAGGTTTTAACTACGAAAGGAAAACCCCTAACTAGAAGAAAGGAATAAAATACTTATGTTAATTACTTAACCTTTCCCCAAACTTAAACTTTCCCCAAAGGACAAAATTTTAGACTAGTTCGAATTGAAAGCATTTGCAGACGACAAATTAAATGTGGCTCAATTAATGGCATTTGTATTTGAAATGTTCAAAAACGTTGTAGGAAAAGGAGAAAATGCTGGTTACCAGCATTTTCTCCTTTTCCCACAATGTTTTCAAATGCCTTTTATATCAGGGTCATTAAAACTTGGGTTTTTGTGGTAAAGGATTAAACAGCATCCACAGCCAAGCCTTGGCAATTGCATCTAATGCTCTCGTTTCCTTTTCCCACATGGTTCACAAGATCTTTTGTCCTCAGGGTCGTTATAAAATGGGATGGATTGTCAAGAAATAGGATTTTTGGTTATTGGGTTAACTCTTTACCAAACGACAAAATTTTAGACTAGTCCAAATTGAAAGCCTTTGCAGACGACAAAATAAATGTGACTTAATAATTAAAACTTGTTCTGAGAAGGACAGAAAACATTGTGGGAAGAGGAGAAAATGCTGGTTACCAGCATTTTCTCCTTTTCCCAAAATGTTTTCAGAAAATTTTATTCTCTGGGTCGTTAAAAGTCGGGATTGTGTGGTAAAGAGTTAAGAGGTAACATTGTATAGGTTGGCATACAGCTCTTTGATATTAGGTTGTAGCTAAATTTACAATTATTTTCAAAAAAAAGTGGTGTTTATTAACCCTTAAGCTGCTAATCGCGACCCACTTACCTTTTGCAGACAGTGTAGATCAAGATCAGACTGCACGGAACGTGCAGTCTGATCTTTGATCTACACTGTCTGATACGGTATTTTCTTTCTGGTGAAATCAACTTTGAAACCGCAATGTTTGGGCTTTTAGTATTGAGTAGAAATTTGCATTTCATTTATTCAGCAGCTTAAGTGTTAAGTAAATGGCATACAGGCTTTTATCTGTATAGGCCGATAGCGTACATGACATTTAAGGGAAAACAGTGTCTAACTTCACTTGGTTGCTCACAAGTACTTATTGGTTTGCTCAGAATTGTTTTATCAGCCTGTGGCTGCATTTACGATCTTTTGTAAAAAAAAAATTAGATATTTTATTAGCAAATGGCACACCGTGGTTAAGTGTGAGGGCCCCAGAAATAGTTCCGTCATTCAGGTTGGATTCCTCAAACACTGAGTTTTATCAAAATTATTTCTACTTCAAACTGTCAGAGTATACATAAATTAACCCTTTACCACACAATCCTGACTTTTCAACGACCCTGTAGAAAAAAAGGTTTTTGAAAACATCGTGGGAAAAGGAGAAAATGCTGGTAACCAGCATTTTCTCCTTTTCCTACAATGTTTTCTACTCTTTCGGAAACAAATTCCATCATTTGAGCCACATTTAATTTGTCGTCTGCAAATGCTTTCAATTTGAACCAGTCTAAAACAGTGTCGTTTGGTAATGAGTTCAACTATTTTTTTCAAAACATTTCCTTCCAGTCCTAAAAAGCAGACATATAGTCTTTGTTTGATATTTGTTTGAGGCACCCATAAATGTCACTTCCAAGAGAACGTCTTGACTGACATTTTTTTCTAGAAACTATTTTTGTGAGCCTTCAAAAATATAAGAAGTCACAAAGACTCAAGTCGAATGGATGGTTTGGAACAACCACTGTTTTAGAAGTAAGAAAAGACTTGACAATGTCATGCTTGTGAAAAAAGGCATTTTCATGTATGAGATAGATCCCCCGATAGTCACTGGCTTGGGTTGGGTTGGGTTGGGTTGTATTGGGGTTTAACGCCACTTTAATCACTGGCTTGGACATTGGGTCATTGTATATGACTGCATGTATTTCAATTTTGAAATAATTTGGACATTAAAAACAATTAGCCCAAAATAAATGGGCTATGCTGTGTGAAAAGGGAGCTTTATGCATCTGCAAAAAGTATTTAGCCAGGTCAACCTGCCCAGTCTGCGCAGACTGACCTGGGCCGAAACCGTTTGCTATTTGTCTATTTCCTGCAAGTCCAAGGACCCACTTACCTCATGATTCAGTTGGTTGTTAGACAAGAGACTTTATGGATCCATGGCAATGTAATTTCTTGCTTGGTAAGATTAGAGATGCATTAAGCCCCCTTTTGCCAGAGCAAGGCTCATATGAATATTGTAAACTATTGGCCACATCATCGAGTGCATTAAAAAATTCGGAAAAAATACCTGGAACACTTCTGGAAGCCCATTAGTGACAGAACTTTTTGTAGGATCCTCGTACAACCGCAAGAGCTGAACTGTGGGGGAAAGTTAGCGTGTATATTACCGGGTTGCTTTCAACTGTTTACCATCAGCCTGTGGCTGAACCTATGTTAAGTCATTTAACTCTTTACTGCACAATGCCGCCTTCTCAATGCTGCCTTTTAACGACCCCAGGGTCTTTTGAAAACATTGTGGGAAAAGGAGAAAATGCTGGTAACCAGCATTTTCTCCTTTTCCCAGAATGTTTTCAACCCTATCAAAGAAAAATTGCATCATTTGATCCAGGTTGAAATTGTTGTCTGCAAATGCCTTCAATTTGGACAAGGCTAAAGTTTTGTCGTCTTGTAGAGGGTTAAGATACTGTGCTGTTGTATTTTTTAGGGTTGAACCATATTATATTATGTTGGGTATTTTGAATGTATGGTTTGTTAATTGTTTCCTTGATACTCTTTTTAGCTTGGCTGTTTTCAAAGAAAACGCTGATGTAGTGTCATAACGTTGTCGTCGTTGCTTTGCCCAAAAAATTTACTTTTTCGTATATTGTTTTCATTATTGAAGATATTTGCTTCAAATTCAGGCCAGTTGTTAACTATCTAAAGGGAAATCCAGACCAGTAGGAGAGGTAAGCTTTGAAATATTCATACTCCCCATCCATGAAGTAGAATGGGTATACTGGTTTCACCATGTCTGTCTATCCTTCCACACATCTTTCCATCCATCTGTCCGTCTTTCGGTAGACTTTTTCATTTCCATGCTTCAACTCAAAAGCCATTTGACCTAGGACCCTGAACCTTTATGCAAGTGATGACCCAAGGAGGTGCCCTATTGTTTTGGGGGTCACATGGGTCAAAGGTCAAGGTCACAGGTGAACTTTGTTTGAAAATCATTTTTTTGCTCTAACTCGATAGCTTTTTGACCTAGAACTCTGAAACTTTATACAAGTTTTGCTCATGATCCAAGGAGGTGCCCTATTGTTTTTTCCACATAGTCAAAGGTCAAGGTCACTCATGATTTTTGTTTTGAAAATCATTTATGTTCTCTGATTGTGCTGCTACAGTGACTAGGTGCTGGTGGGGGTATTTGTGGGCTTTTCAACAATCCTAGTTTACAGTTATGCCTCTTTTTCTATTCAAGCTGCACTGTTTCTTGAAATCAAACATGCCCTATAAATCAACCCTTAGAGTGCCGAATAAACCATGAGGACATTTTTAATCTACAAAAAAGACCCATATTATTGTAATTTTTAGGTCACTGTTTTCCAGAATGTCTCAGCAAAGCGGACAGTGTAGATCAAAGATCAGACTGAACATCTTGTGCAGTCTGATCTGAATCTACACTGGCTGGAAAGGCAGCTATAGTTGTAAAGGGGGGCTTTAAGGGTTAATGAGCCATGGTCTGTGAAAAGGGGGATAGTGTATCTGCAAAAAGTTTCAACCGATGTCAACCTGCGCAGAGCAGGCCGACCTGGGTCATAACTTTTTGCTTTTGGTCAGTTTTCTTCATGTACAAGGACCATTCTACCATGGGATTCAGGTGGTTGTTAGACAAAACAGATTTGATGGATCCATAATTATGTGATGACTTGCTTGGGATAATGCATCATGGAATTGCATCAAAGCTCCTTCTGCCAGAGCATGGTTCATTTCTAAAAGCAACTGTAGCCAAGCATTATCCATAGATAACACTCTTGTTTTGTTTTGTTAGTGTAATATTAAAGGTTATAATATTATACTCATATATTTATGTATAGCATTTTATTTTTGTCACAAATCCATTATGTGTTATGCAATTTTCGATGTTTTTAGCTCCACTGGCCAAAAATCAGCAGGCTTATGTCATTTTTTTAGCTCACCTGAGCACAAAGTGCTCAAGGTGAGCTTTTGTGATCGTGATGTGTCCATCGTGCATCGTCCGTTATCCAGGCATCAACAATTACCTTGTTTGCACTCTAGAGGCTACATTTTCAGTCATATACTAATGAACCTTTGTGAGAATGTTTTGTCTTGATAATATCTTTGACAAGTTTGAAATTGGGTCATATTTGGTCAAAAAATAGGTCACTGGGCTAAATCTAAGAAAAACCCTGTGTGCACTCTAGAGGCCATATTTTCAACCCGATACTCTTGAATCTTGGTCAGAATATTTGTCTTGATAATATCTTGGACATGTTTGAAATTGGGTCATGTTGGATAAGAATTAGGTCACTGGGCCGAATTTTAGAAAAACCGTGTGTGCACTTTAGAGGCCACATTTTCAGCCTGAAACTTATGAAACTTGGTCAGAATGTTTGTCTTGATAATATCTTGGACAAGTTTGAAATTGGGTCATGTTGGATTAAAAAGTAGGTCACTGGGCCAAATCTTAGAAAAACCTTGTTTGCACTCTAGAGGCCACATTTTCAGCCTGAAGCACTTGAAAGTTGGGTAGAATGTTTGTTTTGATTATATCTTGGATAAGTTTGAAATTAGGTCATGTCGGGTCAAAAAGTAGGTCACTGGAATAAATTTTAGAAAACCCACATGTGCACTCCAGAGGCCACATTTGCAGCCTTAAAATCCTGAAAGTTGGCTAGAATGTTTGTCTTGATAATATCTGGGACAAGTTCAAAATTGGGTCATGTACAGTCAAAAAATAGATCACTGGGCCAAATCTTAGAAAAACCTTGTGTGCACTCTAGAGGCCACATTTGTAGTCGGATACTCATGAAACTTGGTCAGATTGTCTGTCTTGATATCTCAGACAGGTTTGACATTGGGTCATGTTGGCTGAAAAAGTAGGTCACTGGGCCAAATCTTAAGAAAACCTTGGGTGCTCCATACTGGCCACATTTTTAGCCTTATACTGATGAAGATTGGTCAGAATATTTATCTTGTCGATATCTCAGACAAGTTTGAGAGTGGGTCATGTCGGGGCAAAAAGTAGGTCACATGGTCAAATCTTAGATAAACCTTGTGTGCAATCTAGAGGCCACATTTTCAGCCAGATTCTCATGAAACTTGGTCAGAAAGTTTGCCCTGATGATTTCTTGGACAAGTGTCAAAGTGGATCACATCTGGTCAAAAAGTAAGTCACTGGACCAAATCTTAGAAAAACCTTGTGTGCTCTGAGAGGCCACATTTTTAGTCTGATACTCATGGACGCAGTGTTTGTTATAATGACATCTTGGACAAGTTTGGAATTAAGTCATATTGGTTCAAAAAGTAGGTCACTTACACTCATGAGTTCTACATCATTAAAAGCAGGATCTCTTCAGCTTTATCAACTGTAGATGACTTTACTCAGGTGAGTGTTTTAGGGCCAATGGCCCTCTTGTTTTTCATACTGATTGTCATGGCCCGGTGTCCATCATGCGTGCATGCGTCTGTGGGTCTATTTGTTAACTTTTATCTCAAACATCTCTTTGTCTGAAACTATCAATCCAGTTTTGATGAAACTTCACAGAATGATCCTGCCATGGCCTACTTTAGATTTCCTTCAGAAAATGTGATTCCAATGAAAACTGGTCACTATGGCAAAAAAACTGAAAAAATATTTAAAATATTAAAAAGAATCATAAAAAATCATCTTGTCAGAAACCATAAAGCAAATGGCTACCAAATTTGGCATGTAGTTTCATCTATTGGACCTCTACCATGGTCATGCATGATTGGTGTAAGGCATTCAAGTTTTTTTTTTTAAAAAAAAAGTTCATATTTTCAGTGAGAGTGATTTATTTTGATGTTTATTTATGCTCAGATGAGTCTTATATTTAGTATAAAGTAAGGTTCTGAGGTTTCTATCATTTTTTTTTTTTTATTCCAGAACTGTACCATTCATACCATTGAAAAATTGTTTTCTGCTTCTAAGATCTGGAAATCTTCCTCTCAAAGCATTCTTTGTTTTAGAGATCGTTAATATTTGGGAGGGGGGGGGGCGGGCTAGGCTATATTTTTCTAAAAATTTACTGTCATTCAGACTGCTTATGATTTATGTCTCTGTTGTCAGAAACTGTTGATTACCAGCAGTTTCCCCTTTTCCTACAATGATTTCAAAAGCCTTCATCATCAGGGTCCATAAACACGGCACTGTTTGGGAAAAGATTTTTGGCAAAGTAGCAGTTGGTTGTAAGGTGAAATTACCTTTTTTCTCAGAATGTGCTCCATAGTGTAAAAAGCACCCGTTTCATCAAACTTTGTATAAATTTTGGAAACTGTGATAATAGCCTGCTTAGTAATGAGTTAACACTGTGTGAAACAGTCCGTGTTAACCCTTTACCACACAATCCCGAGTTTTAACGACCCTGAGGATGAAGCCTTCTGAAAACATTGTGGGAAAAGGAGAAAATGCTGGTAACCAGCATTTTCACCTTTTCCCACAATGTTTTCTACCCTATCAAAGAAACATCATATTATTGGAGCCACACTGACATTGTCGTCTGCAAATGCTTTCACTTTGGACGAGTCTAACAATTTTTCATGTAGTAAAGGATTAAACCCTGTCACAATCTGTTATAAATCCGTGTGAAAGGGTAGCATTTATAACCCTTTACCAAACGACAAATTTTTTACCTGGACCAAATTCAAAGCATAAGCAGACAACAAATTAAACATTGCTAAGATGACTCTTTCTGTCTTTGATAGGATAGAAAACATTATGGGAAAAGGAGAAAATGCTGATTAACAGCATTTTCTGCTTTACCCACAATGTTTTCAAAGGCCTTTTTTTTTTCAGGGTCGTTAAAAGTCGGGATTGTGTGGTAAAGGGTTAAGGTACTTTAACCTGTACGCTGCTCATTAAGTTTAACATAACTTTCACCCTGATAGTAAAAGCCTAAATAATGTTTCAAACTTATTTTTTCTTTGAAGAAAAATATCTCCTTATCGGACAGTGTAGATCCAAGATCAGACTGCACGTTCTGTGCAGTCTGATCTTGATCTACACTGTCCGCAAAAGGTCAGTGAGTTGCGCTTAGCAACTTAAGGGTTAAGTTTTGACTGATATGGAAAAGAGTGTGTAAATCCTTTACCAGCTGGCCAGGTAGGCAAATGGTTAGCATATCTGACTCTTGGCCTGGAGGTTGCGGGTTTTATATCCAGTTGAGGCAAACTTTTTTTCCGGAGATTTTTTGCCCCTCACTTCTGATGCATGTGATAAAAGTAAATCATTTGGACAGAAAGTTGTGTCAGCACTGTCGTGAGAAAGCCAACAAACACATGCGTATATGTACCTATGCGTATATGGCCCAAGCTGTTAAAAGGGCTTTAACCCTTTACCGCACAATGACACTTTTAACCCATTACCACACAATCCCGACTTTTAAAGACCCTGAGAAAGAAGCCTTTTGAAAACATTGTGGGAAAAGGGGAAAATGCTGGTAACCAGCATTTTCTCCTTTTCCCACCATGTTTTCTACCCTTTCAAAAGCATATTTCAATTCTTAAGTCACGTTTATTTTGTCGTCTGGTAAAGAGTTAAAAGACCCTGGGAAAGAAACGTTTTGAAAACATTGTGGGAAAAAGAGAAAATGCTGGAAACCAGCATTTCCTCCTTTTCCAACAATGTTTTCTACCTTATCAAAGAAAAATTGCACCTTTTGAGCCACATTGAAATTGTCGTCTGCAAATGCTTTCAATTTGGACAGGGCTGAAATTTTGTCGTCTGGTAAAGTGTAATAAACTCTACTTCAAACAAAATAAATAATCCTTACTAGACAGTCAGTGTTTTCCATCTAGTCAAAGGCAGATTTAATCATTGAGACATATTTAACTCTTTACTACACAATCCCGACTTTCAACGACCCTGAGAGAGAAGCCTTTTGAAAACATTGTAGGAAAAGGAGAAAATGCTGGTAACCAGCATTTTCTCCTTTTCTCACAATGCTTTCTACCCTTCCTAAAACAAATTTCAATTTGTCAGTCACATTTATTTTGTTGTCTGCAACTGCTTTCAATTTGGAGTAGTCTAAAATTTTGTCGTAAAGAGTTAAAAGGGCTTTAAACTCCAGTTCAAACAAAACAAATACTTGTAATCCTTACGATCCAATCATGTTTTAACAACCGTGGGGAAGAAGACTGTTGAAAATATTTTGGGAAAAAAAATGCTGGGAACCAGCATAATGTTTTCCGTCTCGTCAAAGGCATTTGAGACATTAAATTAGTGGTCTGCAAATGCTTTCAGTTTGGATTGTTTGTTTGTATTGGAGTTTAACGCCATTTTTAACTCGGGTCAAATCATGGCGGTCAGAGGAGCACCCGTGTGTGTCTTGACTTTCTCACACCAGTACTGATGCAACTTTCTTTCCAAAGCCACTGACTACTTTTCTCACATGCATCAGAGGTGAGAGGCAAAAAAATCACCGGAGAGCAAGTTTGCCTCTACTGAGTATCGAACTCGCAACCACCAGGTCACAAGTCAGATACGCTAACCACTGAACTACCTGGGCTGGCCCTTTCTGTTTGGATTAGTCTAGGTGTTTGTCGTTTGGTAAAAAGTTAAGGAAGCAATTACTATCAGTTACTATCAATTGCTCCTTCTACCCACAATATGGTAACATGTTTTTGGCAGAAAGGTAAAATCAGCTGACTAATAATTTTGATAGGAAGAGCATTATGTTAAAAGAATAAAAATCATCAAAAGACTGCTATGTTTTCCTTAATTTTGACACATGTCTCTGATAGAAAGTTAAAATCATCTGACTAAGGAAATTATTCCATAGGATGTTAACTCTTGTGCCAGAAAATGGCAGTTTAGACTTTGCAGTGTTGAAAGCATTTGCAGAAGACAAACTCAATGTGGCTGAAGTTGTCTTTTATAGGGTAGAAAACACTGTTAGATAAGACAAAAAGCCAGAATGTTTAAAAGTCTTTTCCCACCAGGGTCCTCAAAACACAGGATTGTGTGGTATAGGCTTACAATATGTATATGCCTATGATAGATTAGAAAACATTGTGGGAAAGGGAAAAATGCTGGTTACCAGCATTTTCTCCTTTTCCAACAATGTTTTCAATTGGCTTTCTTCTCAGGGTCTTGAAACGTCTGGATTGTGTGGGGTAAATGGTTAAAACATTCTTTTTTCAATATTTTGGCCAACGGCCTTTGTCAAGATAGAAAACAAAACTTATCCAAACTATAGATATATTTACTTTGCTTGCCATTGTAATCGTGTTTACAATGAAAATCTATAGTTGGTTTAATTCACATTTCTGTTTCTTGACAAAGGCAGTTTGTTTAACCCTTTACCACACAGTCCCAACTTTTTATGACTCAGAGGAAAAAAGCTTTAGAAAACATTCTGGGAAAAGGAGAAAATGCTGGTGACCAGCATTTTCTCCTTTTCCCACATTGTTTTCTATCCTTCCCCAAACAAGTTTCAATTTTTCAGTTACGTTTATTTTGTCGTCTGTAAATGCTTTCAATTTGGACTGGTCGATAAATCTGTGTTTTGGTAAAGAGTTAATTACTTAAAAAAATAAGTTGTTTCAAGTTATCATAAAATAATCTATCCTGTACTGTAATTGGTTAACCCTTTACCATATGACAAAATTTTAGCCTTGTCCAAATTGAAAGCATTTGCAGACGACATTTTCGGTGTGGCTCAAATGGTGCAACTTTTCTCAGATGGGGTAGAAAACATTGTGGGAAAAGGAGAAAATGCTGGTTACCAGCATTTTCTCCTTTTCCCACAATGTTTTCAAAAGGCTTCTTTCCCAGGGGCGTCAGATGGCGGCATTGTACGGTAAAGGGTTAATTAAACCATATATCCACCCCCATAGAGTTACCACCACTAAATTTGACTAAATTGAAAATTTTATGAATTGATGTGTTCTCTTTATTTATTATCCACCCTTTACCCCTTACCAAGCATTTCCATGTTTTAACAATCTTGAGGTAGCAGATTTCTAAAAATATTTTGGGAAAGGAAGAAAAAGCTGGTTGTCACCATTATGATGATCATGTGAGCCATTCTCTGGCAAAAGAGGGCTTAATGCATTTCTGTGATGCATTATACCTATCAAGCCATCACATAATTATGGATCCGTAATAGCCACTATTTTAACAAACATCTTAATCAAGAGGTAGACTGGCTCTTGGACATACAGAAAATTGACCATCAGCAAATAGTTTAGGCCCAGGCCCAGACTGTGCAGGCAGACCTGGGTAGATACTTTTCACAGATGCATTAAGCCCCCTCTCAAAGAGCATAGCTCATTTATTTTGTATTAACAGGATCTAACATAAGTTGGCTTTGATACTTAGGAAAACAACTGAGAAAAACATCCATTCTCAAGCAGGAACATAAAAAAAAAAGACCCTGGTACTGCAGTTCTAAGCTGTTACCGTCTTAATATATCCAACAAAGTGTCCAACAATGTATACCAAATATCAGAATGAATGCTCGATGCTATCTGATCTTAGTTCTGAAGTGCAAAAATAACTAAAGTTCCAAAGACTAGCTGGGTTGTGTATATCTCCATTTGATAACAACAAACTCCTGCACAATGTTGTATAGGGAGAAAAAACTAAGAATAAAAATAAAAAACTCAAAAGATTCAGTCAATATTTCATTTCCAAGAGTTATTAAATAGAGAAATATAGAGGTGAGTAAAAAATTTACACTAAAAGACATTCAATCACATGATGCTTTTTCACTTAACTGCTTCTAAATATATAAATAACATTCAAATCACAGTTCTGTAGCATGTCAATAAATTCCGTTTTCAACAGTCTAATTACTTATAGTTCTCATTTGTGGACTTTGAGGCAGCGGTGGTTGTGCAGGTGGAAGAATATGGCCTCCTTTACGGGAGAGAAGCATAATTTCTTCTTTTAGAGCATCGATCTCCTGAGCTTGTAGCTGCACTAACTGCATAAGACGTTGGCGCTCTCGAATGTCGGCTTTTCTGGCACCACTGTACTCTTCACCCTGGAATCAACAATTGTGGAATTCATCATAAACATATTTTCTCATCTAGATGATTTTGCTTTCTAGCAGACCATTTTTTAAAGCATTATGGCGTGATGAGAAATTGCACATAGCGAGGAATCTCTTCATTTTGTAAGACAAAAATTCACATAATTGTGATAAACATGCAAGCTCTTTACCAAACAACAAAATTTTAAACTAGTCCAATTTGAAAGCATTTGAAGATGGCAAATTAAATGTGACTAAAAAACTGAAATTTCTCTTTGGAAGTGTAGAGAACATTGTGGGAAAGGGAGAAAATGCTTGTTACCAGCATTTTCTCCTTTTTGCACTATGTTTTTAAATGGCTTCTTTAGTACGGTCATCAAAACTCGGGACTGTGTAGTAAAGGGTTAAACCCTTTACCACACAGTCCCAAATTTTACAACCCAAAAAAGAAGTCTTTGGAAAACATTGCTGGAAAAGAAGAAATTTCTGGTTACCAGCATTTTCTTCTTTTCCCACAGTGTTTTCTACCCTTTCAAAGACAAATTCCATCTTCTGAGCCAAATTTAATTTATCGTCTGCAATTGCTTTCAATTTGGACAAGTCTAAAATTGTGCCATTTGGTAAAGAGTTAAAAGCATTGTGGTATCATGAGAAATTGCACAAAGCTTGGAACCTCTCATTTTGTAAAACAAAAATTCACATAATTGTAACAAAAGTGCATGCATTCAACCTTATTTCAATTTAATTATCCATATTTCCCAAGGATATTGTTAACTACCTATCCAAAGATGCTTGAAGGTGATTTGCTGCAAAATGTCTTGCTGCAAATTAACTTTTACCCACACAGCCCTGAGAAAGTAGCCTCTTGAAAACATTGTGGGAAATGGAGAAAATGCTGGTAACCAGCGTTTTCTCCTTTTCCCACAATGTTTTCTACCCTTCCAAAACAAATTTTAATTTTTCAGTCACACTTGTTTTGTTGTCTGTAAATGCTTTCAATTTGGACAGGTCTGAAATTTTGCCGTTTGGTAAAGAGTTAAGAATTTTTGTGTAAGGGATCCATTAAGATTTTTATAATCTTGCCAAACTTAACTTTCCCAAACAACAAAAATTTAGACCAGTCCAACTTGAAAGCATTTACAGACAACCAAAAGAGTGTGACTGAAAAAAAATGAGATCTGTTTTGGGAAGAATAGAAAACATTGTGGGAAAAAAAAAGAGAAAAGGCTGCTTACCAACATTATTTCTCAATAAACTACCAAAAAGCATGAAATAATAATTATTGTTTCTAAATTTCCACCAAAACAGGGCTATACTAATTAACCACATGAAACATTAAGTAATTCTACATTCCAGACAAGCCATCTGATTGGCTAAGACAGAAAGCCTCTTTGAATGACACTTCTATATGAGCCATGCTCTGTGAAAAGGGGGCTTAATGCATCTGCAAAAAGTATCAACCCAGGTCAGCCTGCGCAGTTCCTGCAGGTTTTCCTGGGCTGAAAGTTTTCGCTATTGGTCAATTTTCTGTATGTCTAAGGATCATTCTACCTAATTCTAAAGTCAGTTGTTAGAAAAAGTGGCTATTATGGATCCATAATTATGTGATTGCATGATAGGTATAATGCAGCACGGAGATGCATTAAGCCCCCTTTTGCCAGAGCATGGCTCAATTATAAATTTAGAATGGATGGTGAATAATGCCCCAGAGTATGAGTTCTGCCATTATGTATTGTAATAGATGGATATCATTCTTTTCAGATGACTGTCTCAACTTCTCACTTCAAGAAACAGGATAAATGTAAGAAAGAATATATAAGCCATTCACACTTCTCTATGGAAAATAAATATACAAGTGTGTAAAAATTTGTGAAATACACATCAAATATCATTAAGGGTTTTCCTTTTTTTCCTGGAATTAGCAATAAAACATGTCATTCAAGGAGCTCTGGTACAAACTGACAGCATTCTCAAGAAAAATAAGTCCTATGTTACAAAAAAAAAGACAGAAGAATAATCCAATTTTAAACACCAGTTTCCAGACTGAGAGTTCCACTATAGACACAAGAATAGAGACTGATAGTCACACTTCAAACACTAGATTCCAGGGTCATATTCAGAACAAAAAGCACCAGTTGTTACATGCATTTGCTATCTTAACTCTTAACCAGACAACAAAGTTTTTGACTGGACCAAATTCAAAGCATTTGCAGATGTCAAATTAAATGTTGCTAAAATGATGATTTCTCTCTTTGATAGGGTGGAAAACATTGTGGGAAAATGAGAAAATGCTGGTTACCAGCATTTCCTCCTTTTTCCACAATGTTTTCAAAAGTCTAATGTACCAGGGCTGTTAAAAGTCGGGATTATGTGGTAAAGGGTTAAGGACAATAACCCTAATCCTTTACAAATAATCACAATTTTAATGAACTTGAAGGTATAGCCTTTTTAAAACATTGCAGAACAAGGAGAAAATGCTGGTAACCAGCATTTTCACCTTTTTCCACAATGTTTTCGACCCTTCCTTAAATGAATTTCTTTCTTTGAGTCACATTTACTTTGCCACCTACGAATTCTTTCAATATGGACTTCTAAAATTTTGTCGTTTGGTAAAGGGTTAAAAAAAGACATTTTCCTGTCCTTCAACTGTTTCTCCCTTGAGTTGGTGGCACTGCTAAGAAAGGAGCCAATGCACAACCAAAGTTGTTTTTTCAGCTAAAAGTTCAAGTAGAAACAGGAGAATAACTGTGTGAAATACATTTTGAGGATTGCCTGCTCTTCTAGCAAGGGATTTCCCTTTTAATAGTTAACAACTTGCTCGACTTTGAGGTAAATATCTCTAGTAGTAACAGAGACATCAGAAAATGTCCATATTTTTCCACAACAAACCTGGGATAGATGACAACAGGGCTATGGCTATGCCTTTAAAAACAGCAGGGCAGGTATGCAGCAACCATTTTTAAGAAAGTTCTCAGTCTAATTCTCTGGAATTTTCTACATTTGAAAGTAACACAACTTCTGATTGGCTAAACTGAATGGTTTAGCCACTGTGAAGTTGTGTTGCATTCAAATTTAGAAAATCTTGGAGAATAAGACTAAGAAAGTTCTTAAGGATGGTTTGTGAATAAAGACCCTGAGCTAAAAATATCCTATATGATGCAGGGCTTAGGGCCTCTTTGTACCATAATACTTTTTCAGATTATCAAAGCAACAGAATATCATAGGAACATCTCTGTGGATTGGCAAACAATAGAAAAAGGAGTCCTTTTTGCAAACAATAGTAGGGAAAAAGTAGTTCTCATAAGACACCATATTCAAAAGTCATGTTCAGAAAGAAGCACAACAAATGGAAAAGAAAATTCAAGATGTGTTCTTTTTTCAGTTAATTCTTTACCAAACAACTCCGTGTTTTAACAAACTTGGGAAATAAGCCTTTGAAAACACAGTGGGAAAAGGTAAAATCCTGATAACAAGCATTTGTCATTTTGCAACAATGTTATCATCATATGAGTCACATAGAATATCTGCTTTCAATCTGGATTGTAAGTCTTAAATTTTGTTGTTTGGTAATGAGTCAAAATGTATTAACCCTTTACCAAACGACAAAATTTTGGACTGGTCCAAATTGAAAGCATTTGCAGATGACAAAATAAACACGACTCAAAAATTGACAAATGTTTTGGAAAGTATAGAAAACATTGTGGGAAAAAGAAAAAATGCTGGTTACCAGCATTTTCTTCTTTTTCCCACGTTTTCAAAGGCTTCTTTCTCAGGGTCGTTAAAACTCGGGTTTGTGTGGAAAAGTGTTGAGTCTCATTTTGTACTTGTATAGAAAGTACTTATCTTTTAACCCTTTACCATACAGTGCCGCCTTTTAACGACCCTGGGAAAGAGGTCTTTTGAAAACATTGTGGGAAAAGGAGAAAATGCTGATAACCAGCATTTTCTCCTTTTCCCACAATGTTTTGTACCCTATCAAAGAAAGATTCCATCATTTGAGCCACATTGAAATGCTTTTAATTTGGACATGGATAAAATTCTGTGGTCTGGTAAAAAGTTAAAGATCATGAAAAAAACAACAGTTTCCTAGTTACAAGCAGTCACTGTAGTCAGAGAATTTCTCCAAATTCTTGGGAAAAAAGAATGACAATTTCTGATAAACAAAGCAGTACGGGTATTCTGTGTAGAACTCTGTTGCATCTCTATTTTGACGATTAATTAACATCATATTTAACTCTCTATCTGACATCAAATCTTAGACTAATTCAAATTGAAAACATCTACAGAAAACATGAAGGATGGCTCAAATGATGGGATTCGTCTTTGAAAGTAGAAAACAGTGTGGGGGGAAAAGAAGCAAATGCTGGTAACCAGCCATTTCTCCTTCATCTCCACAATGTTTTTGAAGTACTTTTTCCTCAAGGTTTTTGAACAGCTGAGATGCTATGCATAATTGAAAGCCTGTAATTCTTTTAAAAGCAAGTTCGGTAAGATTGCTGCTTTTCTTTTTTTTTTAATGAAAAAGCATAATATGCCAACTACTATACACATATAATAATCTTCTGATGCATTTTTCTACAAATATATGAGTTATCAGGTATACATCTGAAATTCTAAAAAAAAAATAAAGAGAACATGTCATTAAATATTAAAAGGCACTGTCTTCTGTAAATTCTATCAAGGGGTAATGTTTACCAATTACCTCTTGACAGCACCCACAATGCATTCTTTTGTCCTTGGGAAAAAAAAAAGATACAAAAAATTTAACTGAAAACTATTTTATTTTTGACCTACTGTATATTTGGTTCCTAAAGCATTGTTTTCTTATGGCAGCTATTACAGATTTATAAGAAGAGATAAAATGATTGCCATAATACCGATGCATGCAAAATGTGCGTCATTTCATAAAAGCAAACTCTTGGCTAAAACTTACCCCTCTTCTAAGCTAATAATATGATCACAAACTAGTAATATAAAACACTTCCTCTCCTCTTTTATTTTTGTATAATATTTTATGACATAGTAAAATGAAAAGCAAGAGAGAGTGTATGTATTTAGTTTAAACTCAATACTTTGATGAATACTGCCATTTCAATTCACCAGCATGGAACATCACCTTTTAAGCCTTTACCAGATGGCAAAATTTTAGTCTTGTCCAAATTGAAAGCATTTAAAGACAACAGTTTCAATGTGGCTCATATGGTGCAATTTTTCTTTAATTGGGTAGAAAACATTGTGGAAAAAGGAGAAAATGCTGGTTACCAGCATTTTCTCCCTTTTGCATAGTGTTTTCAAAAGGCTTCTTTCCCGGGGTTGTTAAAAGGCAGCATTGTGCGGCAAAAGGGTTAAACTTTTACCAAACAATCCCATGTTTTAAAGACCCTAAAGTATACAAATGTAAGATATTTGAAAACATTGTGGTAAAAGTAGAAAATGCTGGTAACTAGCATTTTCTCCTCTTTCTCACAATGTTTTCTACCATTTCAAAGTAAAATCTCATCATGTGAGGCACATTTAATTTGTCCTTTACAAATACTTTCAATTTGGACAAGTCTAAAATTTTGTCATCTGCCAAAGAGTCCACATTACATGTACCTCATTCAAGTCTTGACCACACAACAAAATTTTAGACTGGTCCAAACTGAAAACATATGCCGATAACAAATTAAAGGTTGCCCAAATGACAAAATTTGTTCTTGATAGGGTAGAAAACTTCATGGGAAAAGGAGGAAATGCTGGTTACCAGATTTTCATAAAATAACAAAGAAAACTGCTATTAAATATACCTGCCTTGATCAGGAGAATGAACATATAAATTGCCTAAACCAACTGCAGAGGTATGTTACATATGTTACTTGGATGTCTTTTGCAGTGCTCCATTGATTTATTTGAACACAAAGATTAACCGTTACAGATCAATCCTGTATTTTAACAACCCTGAAGAAGAAGGTTTCTTAAAGTATGAGAAATTGCTGGTAACCAGCATTTTCTCCTTTTCCCTTTTTGTTTCCCACCATTCCATAAAGAAATCATCTTTTGGTTTACTTTTAATTTGTCGTCTGCAAATGCTTTCAATTTGGTCACATGATAGAGATTTAACTCTTTACAAAACGACAATTTTTCGGACTGGAACAAATTGAAAGCATTAGCAGACGACAAATGAAATGTAGTTTAAATGGAGATTTTTATATTTAACTGGGTAAAAAAAAACATTGTGGGAAAACGAGAAAATGCTGGTTACCAGCATTTTCTACTTTTCCCACAATATTTTCAAAGGGCCTCCTTCTCAGGGTTAAAACTCGGAATTATGTGGTAAAGGGTTAATAATAAACTCTTTGTCCTGAAGACATATTTACAAAATCCATTTCAATTTCTGAATAATATTCCTTAACCCTTATCCTGCCAAATTTAAACTGTTCATGATTACAAGAAAAAAAAATACTTCATTAACTTTAGTGACTTTGGGTTTATATGAAAAGAACTACTGATGAGGCAGTAGAGAGTGTAGAGCAAGATCCAGCTGATATATGTGCAGACTGATCTTGCTTATCTCTCTTCAGAATACATCTAATATTGTCAAAAGTAGGAGAAGAGTTAACTTAAAGATATATCTATATGCTAGTTTTCAGCCAGCTTTTAACCCATTTCATCTTTATTTACAGAAACTATAATCATTCTTGTATCTTCAGGCCAAATTTTGCCCCCAACGGTTGCAAGATTGCACAGATTACGACGGACAGAAAATCCATTTCAGTTTCTGAAGGCCTTCAAAGAAATCATTGTTGCTGTGTCCGGCTCTAAATAAGGACAATTCCTTTCAGTTTCTCTATCCCTTGCACCATATATATTGGTAATTTATCTACGTTTACACAACTACATAAATTCTGAATGATTATTATACACACTATCAAGTTTCAACAGTGTTTTTTATCTCTTGCTGTAAGGACGTATCTTTAAATGAGGACAAATCCCTTGAGTTTCTCTATTCTTTACACTATATACATTGGTAATTTATCTATGTAACACAGTTGACACAAATTCTGAGCCACCATCAAATTTTAAGTGTTTTTTCTCACTGGCTTTAATCCTTTACCAGACGACAAATTTTAGCCTTGTCCAAATTGAAAGCTTCTGCAGACAACAAAATCAATGTGACGCAAAAATTGAAAATTGTGCTGGGATGAGTGGAAAAAATTGTGGAAAAAGGAGAAAATGCCGGTCACAAGCATTTTCTCCTTTTCCCACAATGTTTTCAAAAGGCTTCTTCCTCGGGGTCGTTAAAACACGAGATTGTGTGGTAAAGGGTTAAGGATATATCTTTAAGAAAAACACTAAACTAAAAACATTTGGGACAAGCCAGTGATGTTGTATCAAATTCAGAAATTCAAAACAACTTACCAGATTTTTCTGTCGAGAATTCAGGGCTCCCTCTGAAGAGTGTTTATTGTTTAACAACTCTGACAGCTGGTTCAAACGCTTTGTATTCTCCCGTATTAAATCTGTTATTTGGTTCTTTTTCTCAGCTAATTTTTCCTGTAAAAACAAATTATTTACTGATCTAAGGTTTAGTTCAATACCTGCATACATATGAGAATATTGTCCAAAAAGAAAATGAAAGTTTTTAAAGACAGAATTAGGTTTATTTTGTGTACATCCTCTTACTCCAAATGCTAATTTTATACCACAAGTTAACTGGGGGGTATTTGTTTTTTTCCGTGAAAAATTGAAATTTATTTCATCGGGTAAACAAACAAGTAAACATGGGAAAGACTGAGCATGAACTCTTCATATACTCATTTACATGTATTTGATTACAATACACTGTGCACAAAGGCTACATTTTGAGTACAATATTCATGAAACTTGGTCTGAATGTTTGCCTTCATAATATCTCAGATGAGTTGAAAATGGATCAAATGTCAAAATCTAGGTTACTAGATCAAATCTTTGAAAAACATTGTGTATGCTCTAGAGGCCAGATTTTACGTCCAATACATAAGAAAGTTGGTCAGAATGTGTGTCTTGATGAAATGTTTTCAAAAGCTATCTCCATCTAAATGGTTTTATCTTTTCCTTAGGTATAAGTATACATTTATTCTTTACCAAACAATTTTTAACAAAATTTTACACTCATCCAAATTCAAAGCTATTGCAGACGACAAATTAAATGTGGCTCAATTGATGAAACCTGACACTTGAAGGGCAGAAAACAATATGGGAAAAGGAGAAAATGCTGGTTACCAGCATTTTCTCCTTTTCCCATAATGTTTTCAAAAGGTATTTTTCCCTGCATCATTAAAAACTGGAGATTATGTGGTAAACGGTTAACTTATTGCTAACTCACATTCCATTCCTGCACCTCCTCTGAACACTGTATTTCTGTCATCCTCAGTTTTTCTTTCAGCTCCTCTATGTTTCTGTTCACAGTCACTGTCTCCAGTTTCTCGATGTCCACCACACATCCGAACTTACCAACCATCATCTCCTCGCACTCCGTTTCCATCTCGGTTATTTTAGCTTCAAATGTTTTTCTATCTTTAATTAACTGTACGTGCTTTTTCTTTGACTCTCTAGAGGATACAAAGAGATATCATAGTTTAGCTATGCTCTGGCAAAAAGGGGTTTAATGCATCTCCGTGCTGCATTATACCAAGCATGTCATCATCACATAGTTTTGGATCCATACAATCCATTTTCCCCCCGAAAACGGCTGAATCCCGAGTTAGACTGGTCCTTGAACATGCAGAAAAATTACCATAGGCAAAAGTATTCAACGTAAGTCACCCTCCACTGACTGCGCAAGCTAGGCCTAGTGGATACTTTTTGCAGATGCATTAAGCCCCCTTTTCACAGAATTTGGTTCATTCATAGAAGAAAATTACATGTATAAACAAAGTTTGACATTTGAATGAATTTTGTGATTTTTGAATATCAGTCTTGCACCAAACACATTATTGTGCTGTTCAATTCTTTACTAAATAGTCCTGTGGTCAATGACCCTGGGGAAGAGGTCTTTTTAAAAAGATTGTGGAGTAAGGACAAAATGCTGGTAAGAAGCATTTTTATCCCTATCCCACAATGTTTCTACACTTTCTTAGACAAATTCCATCATCTGAACCACATTTAACCCTTAATCTGCTAAGCTCAACTCACTGACCTTTTGCGGACAGTGTAAATCAAGATCAGACTGCACAGAACATGCAGTCTGATCTTTGATCTACACTGCCCAATACGGAGCTTTCTTTCCAGTGAAATAAACTTTGAAATCCTAATGTTTGGTTTTATACTATGGTGTTAAAATTTTTGTTTCATTCACTTAGTCATTTAACTCTTTACCAAATGACTAAATTTTAGACTGGTCCAAATTGAAAGCATTTACAGACAACAATGTAAATGTGACTGAAAAATTTAAATTTGTTTTGGGTAGGGTAGAAAACATTGTGGGAAAAGGAGAAAAAATGCTGGTTACCAGCATTTTCTCCTTTTCCCACAATGTTTTCAAAAAGCCCCTTTCTTAAGGTCGTTAAAAGTCGGGATTGTGTGGAGAAGGGTTAAGGGTTAAGTTATCATCTACAAATGCTTTCAATATGGACAAGTCTACAACTTTTCAATTTGGTAATGAGTTAAACTTATTTTCATAAAGCAGCACACACTATTTCAGTAATGTGAAGGTGATAGTCACCAGTGCACTTAATCGATGCTCCCTGTTTTTTTAACTCTTTACCACACAATAAAATTGCTTAACTCTCTACCACACGGCAAAGTTTTCAACCAGTCCAAATTGAAAGCATTTAGAGACGACAAAATAAATGTGACTAAAAAATTTAAACTTATTTTGGGAAGAGTAAAAAACATTGTGAGAAAAGGCAAAAATGCTGGTTACCAGCATTTTCTCCTTTTCCCACAGTTTTTCAAAAGCTTTCTTTCTCAGGGTCGTTAAAAGTCCGGATTGTGTGGTACATGGTTAAAGCTCAGTTTGAAACTCACAATCTCAGTGCACCACTAAGTGAGCTAAAATGGCTCAGCCAAAACACAACGTGTTAACATTTCCATAAGCCTAATAATTTTATTAACTATTTATATGAGCTATGCTCTGGCAAAAGGGGACTTAATACATCTCTATGACGCATGATACATATCAAGCCATCACATGATTATGGATCCATAATAGACACTTTTTTTAATAACCGACTTAATCATGGGGTAGACTGGTCCTTTGGCATACAGAAAATTGACCAATAACGAAAAGTTTCGGTCCAGGTCAGCCTGCGCGGACGAAGCAGGCTGGCCTGGGTCGATACGTTTCACAGATGCATTAAGCCCCTTTCTTCACAGAGCACAGCTCATATATATATATATATATATATATGTGTGTGTGTGTGTGTGTGTGTGTGTGTGTGTGTGTGTGTGTGTGTGTGTGTGTGTGTGTGTGTGTGTGTGTGTGTGTGTGTGTGTGTGTGTGTGTGTGTGTGTCATCATTCACAATGAATAGCTTATAAACTTATCATTTAGAATCAGTTTCAACTCAAAAAATAAATTTCCATATAGGGATTGAAAATAAAAAAATCATGGACTCCCAATGCAGATCTACTAGAAATGAATACACTTTTTTATCATAAACTGGAATCAATTAGCAGACTATGTAGATCTAAGATCACACTATACATGCTGTGAAGTCTGATCTTGGATCTACACCATCTGCAAATGCTACTCATTTTTGCCAATGGCAGATTATGGCTAAATCAACTTTATCTACAGGTTTACCTCATAAACTTTTTCTGAGAAAACTTTTCTTGTTCTAGCTCTTTGATCCTGAGCTGTAAGCGTGTAACTCCGTTGGCCTCAAACACGAGGGTCTGGGACAAGTCTTGCGGTAGGATTCCATTGATCATGTACTGTATTTGGTGAAGTTTCAAAGAAACTACAACATCCAGTTCATTTAGCTTCTGTTGTTTCTCCAACTGTTACAGAAAAGAAAAAAATTACTAAGTTCAGGTGTATGTTATGAGTATGACATTGTAGCAGTTGAGATTGTCAAAGTTCCAGGGACAGGAAGTTTGATAAACTGTACTATAACATGTTGTCAGAGTCATAATTATAAACATACTTTTTAAAGGTATGAATTACATTTGCCTGCAATTTGACTCTCAAACATACTTTTTAAAGGTATGAATTAAATTTGCCTGCAATTTGACCCTCAAACATATTTGAGCCATGCTATGGAAAAAGGGGGCTTCATGCATCTCCATGATGTACGATACTTATCAAACCATCGCATAATTATGATTCCATAATTGTCACTTTTCTTAACAACCAACTTTGACATGAAGTAGAATGGCCCTTGGACATACAGAAAATTAAGTATTAGCGAAAAGTTTTGGCCCAGGTCAGCCTGCGCAAACTGCGCAGGCTGACCTGGGTCAATACTTTTCGCAGATGCATTAGGCCCCCTTTTCACAGAGATTGGCTCATTTCTGTTGGCAACTTGTGGGTCTCCCATATCCTTATCTTTAAATATAAATATGAGACTGACCTGGAATGCCTCAAGATCTTGTTGAGCATTTTTCAATCCATTGTCGATGACTTTCAGTTTTTTCTGGAAACTTTCCGCATCTTTCTTGTAGGTATCATTCGTCTTCTTCTCCTCTGCCAGCAATTCTTCAATGTCCAGTTTTTTCTCTCGCAGCTGACAAGTAGCTTCATACAGATTCTGTGCCAAAGGACAATAATCTCTTTGAGTTCCTAAGCATACAAACATGGATCCTTTGCCTCCAAACTCTTTATATTTCAAAGAAATGTTTTTGCAGTGTAAATGAAGATCAGACAGCGCATACCATGCATCATAATTAAGCATCAACACAACCTGTTAGATCTTGTAATATTCTAACAATAAACAGCATTCTCATTACACTGCACACCTGTAATATCTACTTATAAAATTTCATGCTTTAAAGGTACAAAGCTGAGACAAAAATAGGAAAAAATATTAATGTTACCCAAATCTGCTGCATTCTGAACAAGGAAAACACACAATATTCATAACAGAATCTGAAGTTTGCATGTTCAGTTCAGCCCAAAACAAACTCTGATCAAAACCTAAGGAACCAAATCAACGTCAAAATTAATGATATGTTAAGATTACAACATTATCAGCTGACAACGCCACGGAAAAAGGTTAAGTTCAAATGTTTAACTCGGCTTAAATTATTACCTGATCACAACCTGAAGGACAAATGTCAAGGTCATATCCCCCTCCCTCAGATTCATCGTCATCTTCTTCATCATCCCAGTCTGACTCATCTTCTGAATCTTCATCACTATCCTCATCATCATCTTTACACAAAATGTCAAAATAATAAATCATATAAGCACGCACTTGCTTGGCAAAGGGTTAACTCTTTACCAAATGACAAAAATTTAGACTAGTCCAAATTCAAAGCATTTGCAGATGACAAAATAAATGTGGCTCAAAAACTGAAATTAGTTTTGTGAAGGGCATAAAACATTGTGGGAAAAGGAGAAAATGCTGGTTACCAGCATTTTCATCTTTTCCCACAATGTTTTCAAAAGCCTTCCTCCTCAGGGTTGTTTAAACTCAGGATTGTGTGGTAAACCGTTGAAAGTGACAAGGCAGAGATTTCTTCAGTTAGCATTCACATTTCCACAGTGTGTCAATTTTTAACTAAAGAAATTACATCAGCTGAAAATTACATCAGCTGAAAAGTGAACCCATAGTTTAATACTGCATGCATATTTCTTCATGGTGGAAATAATCCACTAAAAATTACAGCAGCTGAACAGTGAATCTAGGGCATGATAATTTAAAGGTATTCAGTAGACACAATGAAAGCAGAATTTGTGTTACTTAATTTTTATCTTCTTGCAACTTATCAACTGCTTATTGTGCCTACAATGTAGATTGAAGATCTTAATAAGTGTTTAAGTACCTTTCTTTTTTTTTTTAAAATGAGGTCACAAAACTTGTATGATGCAAGCATCACATGTATCTTAATCAACAAGTTTTTTTTAAAAAGGTACATGTAATACATAAACACAAATGGCTGAATCTATTTATCACCTTAGAAGAGTGACAGGCAAACCAGCATCCTTCATCATCACCTTTAACCTATGTAGTATTTTTCAGGTCTGGGCTTACAAGCATAGTTGATTTTTGCAGTGTGTACATTCATGAACACAAGAATATGGCTCCATGATACTTATATCGAAAGTAAAATGAATCTTGGATGAGTAATCAGAGGTACTTCCACAAGTCCTTCAACTTAAAATAACTATGGCAGCATCCCAAATTGTAACTCTACATGTAAATCATAGAAACTTTCCATGCATGTGCATCATAGGTATAGTGCCATTTTAGAGGCAAATGGGGGAAGCAATACAATACTGGTACATTTCGTGGTTGGTTCTTCCCTATTCACATATTCATCACAATCAACCATAACCAGGCTCCAAAAATGAAAATACACAAGTCTATTATCAAAAACAAAGTCCTGGGTTTGATACATTGCCAGAAGAAACTTTATAAATTAATTGTTTACCAACCGACAAAATTTTACATAAGTCCAAATTGAAAGCAATTGCAGGCACCCAAATAAATGTGACCATAAAAGTGAAATTTTTTTAGGGAAGGGCAGAAAATATTGTAAAAAAAAAAGGAGAAAATGCTGGTTACCAGCATTTTCTCGTTTTCCCACAATATTTTCAAAAACATTCTTGTTAAGGGTCGTTAAAACTCAGGATTGTGTGGTAAAGGGTTAAATATAACAATGTCACACTTACCATCCCCTTCAGACACTTTTTTCTTCGATCTTTTAATTTTCTTTTTAAATACTTTTGTAAGGTAGTCAGAAAATTTATTGTTTTCACCCAGGGAAGTGACAAATTGTTGATGAAGTGCCTTTTCTTTCTCTTGCAGTTTTTCTATATCTTTCTTTTTTATTTCAAGTTTGGATTGCACATCTATGATCTACAAAATAATAATGCAGAACAAAATTTTTAAAACAAGAAATATCTTTAAAAAGAGATAGATGGCATAAATTAGCCAGCAAATAGGCAGGGGCCCTTAAAATAAACTTGTCTACGTTTTTGACCAATCACAAATTTCTATTCATTCATTTGTTATTAGTACCAAAAAGTAGGTCAAAAGCCAGCACATACACCTATGCCAAAAAAATCTCCCCTGCCACCCTCTATTTTGTTAATACCCTAATGAGACCCAGGGACTTCCTTGTTTGACACACCTAGTGAATCCAATTATTACTGAAAGTGTAACCAATATTGCTTCATATCAGAGCAATCTTCCACTTGTCTCTACTCCAAGCAGCATCTCTGCCACATGAACAAGCATAAAAAATCTGCTGGTCACTCCCAGACACTATTGAAAGGCCCACTCTGCAGAGTAACTAATAAGATTCTTTTTTAATACAAAATCTCAAAAAACAGCAAAAAAATGTCTTCCTAGCTTGCAAATAAAGGACATCATACCCACTCTATCCTGTAGGGATCTATATTTAAATGGGCAATTAGCCGATTTCTCTATACTCGGAAGTGTGTTTGTGGACATTTCATCAGCTGCCTACCTTAGCTTGCATGTCCAGTTTTTCCTGTTGTTTGTTCTGTAATTTTTCAGCCAGTACATCCTCTCGCTTCTCATATTCCTTCAGTAGCACTAATTCCTCAAATAATGTCACCTGCCTGTTTCAATTATGTTAAAAAAAAAAATGACCTTATTACATCTACCCTTTACCACAGAGTCCATTTTTCAATGATCATGAACAAGAAAGCTTTTGAAAACATTGTGGAAAAAGGAGAATATTGCTGGTAACTAGCATTTTCTCCTTTTCCCACAATGTTTTCTTCTCTTTCTAAGACAATATCATCATTTGATTCACATCTAATTTGCCACCGGCAATATTACCCAAAATATAGACTCGATTCCCATCGCTTTATAGAAAAAAAAGGCACTGAAAGTGTTTGCAAACGCTCACCCACAGTTGCTCTTTCAGTAAAGAGTTAAAAAAGGGGCATAACTGTGTCAAAAATATTTTGAAAGTTACCTGCCCTTTCAACCAGGACTCCCCTTTCATTTGTTAGCAACTGACCACAGTTTGATGTAAACACCTTCAGTAATGACAGAGATACTACATGTATCAGACAATGTCAAAGTTTTTGCACAATGACAATGATGATGATGATGATGATGACGATGATGATGATGATGATGATGTAGATGACTACAGGGCTACAAAAATACCTTGTCCTTTTCTTCAAAAACAGACAAGCTAATAAGAAGTCGGTGTTTTACAGAAGATAGGAAACAAGGCACTTGCTAATTACTTGTAAAGTCTTTATAAAAATTTTCCCATGTTTAACCTTTACCACACAATCCCGACTTTTAATGACCCTGAGAAAAATGCCTTTTGAAAGCATTATGAGAAAAAGAGAAAATGCTGGTCACCAGCATTTTCTCCTTTTCCAACAATGTTTTCTACTCTTCCCCAAACAAATTTTATATTTTTTTGTCAAATCTATTTTGTCATCTGCAAAATGCTTTCAATTTAGATTAGTCTAGAATTTTGTCATTTGGTAAGGAGCTAAACGACCCTTACAAAATGAAACTTAAGTGAGAAACGGAGAAGGTGGTGGTAACTTGCATTTTCTCCTTTTACCAGAACACTTTGTATTGTTTCAAAGACAAATCTAATGATTTAAGACACCTTTAATTTGATGTCTGCAAAATGCTTTTAACCCTTTACCACACAATGCCGACTTCTAACGACCCTGAAAAAGGAAGCTTTTTTGAAACGTTGTTGGAAAAGGAGAAAATGCTGGTAACCAGCATTTTCTCCTTTTCCAACAATGTTTTCTACAGTATCAAGGACATGTTCTGTCCTTTGAGCCACCTTAAATTTGTCGTGTGCCAATGCTTTCAATTTGGACCAGTCTGAAATTTTATCGTCTGGAATAGGAATAATGTGGGCAAGCCTAATATTTTGACATCCGGAGAGGAGTGAATAAAATTCTGTGAACTCAAAAGAATGGCTCGGATTATTTTATGGGATAGAAATTCCATCAAGAGGTGAATAACATATCAAAGAATATATTTTACACCAACAACAAAAAGATACAGACCTTAAGTCAGCATTCTTCATGGTGATATCCAGTCTGAATTTATCATGTCTTAACAGTCTCAACTCTGCATCAAACGTTGAAACCAGTTCTTCTATTCTACTCAGCAAGTTGTCCTGCATGTATGTCAGTCTGGAAATAACAAGAGATTAACTCTTTACCACACAACAAAATTTTAGACCAGTCCAAGTTGAAAGTGTTAAAGATGACAAATAAAATGGGCACAAATGACAGTATCTGTTTTCGAGATAGTTGAAAACATTGTACGAAAAGAAGAAAATGCTGGTTTCCAGCATTTTCTTCTTTTCCCACAATGTTCTCAAAAGCCTTCTTCTTCAGGTTTGTTAATATTCCGGATTGTGTGGTAAAAGCTTAACATATTAAGAAATTACCTCCTGATAAGGATTTTTCAACTACATTACAAAGTCTCTGTATGTATTATGAAAAAAAAGATAAAACACCAATCAGAAAAAGTGTTATTCTGTCACTAAACTTAATGGATCTTACAATAAATAGAGGATATTTGTTTTTATTGGTGAAAGATTGAAATTTATTCCATCAAGTGAACATCATCGGTAATATTTTCACAAGTGGTGTAGCCATGAGTGAATACATTACCAATAATGTTAACAAGATGAAGTAAATTTCGATCTTTCATCAAAAAAAAAACAAGTTTTCTATTTATTTCATGCTTCTAACCCCTATTTGTTGGGACTTTCGTCAAAATACAGTACAGTTATTTTCGGTAATACCCTGTGGCATACCCCGCCACACATAGCATCTCAATACAATATTACATAAAGCACAAGAAATGTAGGGTAAATGCACATAAATTATGTCATCTGGTTGAATGGCACACAGTGTATATCATGGTAACTAGTGCGCAGGAACTACTGTTTCTGCCTTCAACTGAAGAGTTAGAAAATAAAAATCGGTATTTTTCACTGGTCATAACCATGAAATATCAAACCATAATCCACCATTAGTTTTCTATAAACTACCAAAAAACATGAAATTAAAAAGGGTCATTTCTGGTAAGAATTCAACAATTTATCCATGCAAACCAACTGTACAAAACTGCAGATGACAGCACTGGAGAATTTTGCATCAATCAAAAGAATGTCACATCTGAGCACCACTGCTGTTCATCCAAATATTTTGACTTTAGGAAAATTTCATTTGCTTGATTTTCTTGATTTTTGCTATAGTGTTTAACGCCATTTTCAACATTATATCTGTTATATCACAGAGGCCAGTGCACCTATCCATGCTTTCCAGAGTTATTTACTAGTGTAGCACAATATTCTTCCCAACCCCAGAGCTGCTTTCCCATACAAGCATCATCAAAATAATGATCTGCAGTGACAGAGCGGTGAATCCTATTGTCAATGACTATCATCAATCCTCGGACAAAAAATTGCAAAGCTGGGTATTAAAACCATTGACCCCTTGGTCTTAGGTCCTGTGCACTACCAACGCCTCTGCTGTGCTTAGCCACTTATCTCATACTCATTAATCTTTTTCTATGGAGCCTTGAGTTCAGCAGAATCTAGGACTACTTAAAAAGTTTAAGAATTGACTACAAGACCACTTTTGAGAATATTGTGGAAAAGGAGAAAGTGTTCATTTTGAGTGATTTCTTTTTCTGCAACAAAGTTTTCATTATTTTCATGTATTAAACATAAATTCATGCTGATAAGCCCTATTTTTTTAGGTTGTTTCAGTCATTTATTTCAAATCTATTCCAGGAATTGAAGTGTTTTCTCTTCACCAAACAATCATGTGTTTTAAAATCACTGAGAAACATCTTTTGAAAACCAGTTTGGGAAAAAGAGAAAATGATGGTAACTAGCATTTTTTCCTTTTCCCACAATATTTTCTTCCCTGTACCACACAAGTATGAGTTTTAATGCCAAGAGGAAGAGGGGTTTTGAAAACATTTTGGGAAAAGGAGAAAATGCTGGTTACCAGCATTTTCTCCTTTTCCCAAAATGTTTTCTTCCCTGTCAAAGGTGAATTCAATTATTTGATCTATATCCAATTTGTCATCTACAAAATGTTTTCAGTTTAGATATGTCTAACTTTTTGTAATGTGGTATAGGGTTAAAGGTGAATCCAACTATTTGAGCCACATTGTACTTTTTGTCTGCATGTACTTTCATTAAAACTGAGTCTTGAAATTAGTCCTCTGGTAAAGAATTAATGACAGACACTTTCGGCTTACCTGATGATCTCGGCCTCCCTAATTTGTACTTCCAAGGGGGATAACTCTACAGCCTCCTCAGTTTCTTCTTCATCTTGTTTCTCAGTGTTTCTGGTGCTCACTGTAGTTGACTGCTTCAGTGTCATGGTTGGAGAAGCAGTCCTAGTCTCCTGTATTGGAAAGATTTAGAATTATCACAAAATACAACTTAACCCTTAACTCTTTACCAAACGACAAAATTTTAGACTGGTCCAAATTGAAAGCATTTGCAGACGACAAATTAAATGTGGCTAAAATGATTGCATTTGTTTCTGAAAGGTTAGAACACATTGTGGGTAAAGGAGAAAAAGAGAAAATGCTGGTTACCTGCATTTTCTCCTTTTCCCACAATGTTTTCAAAAGGCTTCTTTCTCAGGGTTGTAAAAGGCGGGATTGTTTGGTAAAGGGTTAAAGTGCAAAAAAAAAACTCCTCTCCAAAAAATATTCGGGTAATTACATTTTCACACAAAAATACCCAAGTAGTAATAATAACAATACTACTTTCTGCCAGCCTGTCTCAACAGCTGCCAGTACATATGAGTCTAATCTTGATCTACAGTGACAAAAAAAAACAGCTATGAAAGTTAATGCTTCCATCGTGTGCCTCAGTGTAGCAGATAGATGTTTACACATGCATTAAGCACAAAAAAAGTTTCTAAAAATTTTGGTTTCTGGTTAACTTTTTACCACACAATCCCGACTTTTAACGACCCTGAGGAAGAAACCTCTTGAAAACATTGTGGGAAAAGTAGAAAATGCTGGTAACCAGCATTTTCTCCTTTTCCCACAATGTTTTCTACCATGTCAAAGGCAAAATTCCTCATTTGAGTAACATTTAGAATGTTGTCTGCAAATGCTTTCAATTTGGACTGGTCTACATTTTTCTCGTGTGGTAAAGAGTTAAATATTGCTAGAATTTTTAATAGCATGGCAGTAAAACTGATAGAGTTTCATGGCACAAAACACCAATGATACATTCATTGGGGATTGAATTCATTACCAAACAACCCAAGATTTTACCAACCTGAGGAAGAAGCCTTTTCAAAACACTGTGGGAAGAGGAGAGCATGCTGGTAACCATCGTTTTCTCCTATTCCCACAATGTTTTTTACTTTACCAAATGCATGTGAAAACATTGAGGTGTAAGGAGAAACTACTCTCTACTTACAGCTTTCTTATCTCCGCCCCCGAAGCCCCCGAAACCTCCAAATCCTCCTGCATCTTGCCCGCCTTTTTTGGCTGCTGCTGCTTTCTCTTCCATTTCTTTTTTAAAACTAACAAGTGTTTCTCTGGTGTACTCCAGTTTCCTAATTGAGAAAGAGCATGTGATAAATATTCTTACACTGCCGTTTACAGCTTTTGAAAACTTATAGGAAAATATGAAATCTTTTGTAAGATAAAAAGAGAGAGAGAAAGAGAGAGAGAGAGAAAGAGAGAGAGAGAGTGAAAATGGTGCAAGTTCTTTATTAGAGACATTTTCTCTGTGTTTTGGAGGAAAAAAAACAATCAATTTTCCTTTTTGTAGCTTTGCCCCCGACTTAACGCCCCCCTCAGATTGGCTCTTCACCTAAACACAAGTCCTACCCCTACTTCTTATACTTTTGATTTTTAATCCAGGGGTGGTCCTGACTGACATAGAAATGAAAAACACACTTTTGGTTGGCAGAAAATAATTTAGGAAACTTACTTTTCTGGCATCTCTTCAGGGTGCATGACAGGTATAGGTGGGATGGGTTTGTGTGCTGCAGTCTCCAGTTTAGACTGAACCATCTCCAGCTCTGTTGTTAAATCCTTGATCTCTTCAATGACTTTGATTTTCTTGTCTCTTAGAGCCAGTAGTCGCTGGTTAAAGTTGTACTTGTTCTCATGTATCTGTAAGAAAAAAAGAAAGGCGTTCAAAATATGATTTAACAAAATCTTTTGCTCTATCAAAGACAGAGAATCCATGACAGCCCTAGGTGGCTCACCTGTAAAAATTCTAGTTCATCAGAATATAAAGTAAAGTTGAATAAATTAAAAAAAAAACTTTTTTTTAAATTTCATGCATGATCCTTGATCCTCTCACATTTCTTAAAGGTAAAAATTGAAATTCTTACCAATCTCGTCTTGTTATTTTATTTGCTGATACATTTAACCCTTTCAGCACCATAGGCAAAATCAATCGGCTTTTGGGGATGGTATTGATCAAAATCAGCTTGATCTTTGGTCAATACCTTCCACTTGTTTAGTTAAGCTTTTAACCCTTTACCACACAATCCGGACTTTTAACGACCCTAAGAAAGAAACCATTTGAAAACATATGGGAAAAGAAGAAAATGCAGTGAAGGCAAACAAGGAACTAAATGAGGCTTTCTCACTCACAAGGTCTTTCAACACCAGCAACCTTCCTCTAGCTTTTTCTACGTTCATTCGTAAATGATCTGGTACAACATAGTCCTGAGCCGTCTTTAGTTTATAGTCACCCATATTGTCTTTGGCTTCTTTAATGGCAGCAAGATCAGCTGGGTCTTCATAATCATCAGCTGGCTTTGTCTCATAAAGTTCTTCCCACTATAAAAAACATAAAATTTCAAATTTCTAGATAAACTAAATCTGCATATACCGGTACCCTAACATTTTACACCACAAACCCCTATTTCAAAGAGAAATTTTGAAAATTGTGCAAAAAGAGGAAAATGCTGCAGACCTGCACTTTCTCCATTTCATGTAATGTTTATAGCCTTTCAAAGACAACTTGCATCATTTGAATAATATTTTATTGGTTATCTGCAATGCTCTCAATTTAGATAAATATGAAGTATTTTCATCTGGTAACATAAATGCAGCAGGATCAAGTAGAGAGTATACAAATAGAGTATACAACCATTTTATTCGTATTTTGATTGTAGAAATTTTCCCATTTACGAATGAAGACAAACTTAACCATTAGAAAGCCAAACAAGCCTGCTTGACATTTTCATCCCAGAAATATGACCCAAATAATTGAAATTTCATGGTTGCTTTTGTCTACAGTGATTCAGCAAAGCGGACAGTGTAGATCAAAGATCAGGCTGCACGTTTTGTGCAGCCTGATCTTGCTCTACACTGACCGCAAATGCAACTATAGTCATGAAAGGCACTTTAAGGCTTAATTTGATGACTACAAATGACCCTGTTTGCAACAGTTTTACATAATGTAGACCTCTAGTAATGTACCAATAGTCAGTAATTTCCAAAATCATTGTGGATATTGCCCATGCTTTAATTTTATAATTTGTTTTAAAAATATTTTCTTGATTTACTGAAAGGCAACATTTTATACAAGTCCAAATTCAAAGCATTTGTTAAATGTGGCTCATATTGATGGGATTTCTCCTTCACAGGGTATAAAACATGGTGAAAAAAAGGAAAATACTCGTTACTACCATTTTTCCCTGTTCCAACAATCTTTTCAAAAGCCTTCTTCTTCATACAAAACCTGGGATTGTTCTGTAAAAGGTTAAGTTCCCAAATCTTGAGAATATTTCCTTGATTTATACTGAGATTTTTGAGGTCTCTTCACTCAATAATTGCATAAAATTTCTCTACCTACAAATGCATATTTCAAAGTTTATTCTTTTTGCTCGCAAGTAGCCAAGCCCTGGTAGCACAGTTGGTAGTTACCAGTACTTGAGAACAGACAGCCACTGGGCCTAATCCCTAGCTCGGCCAATTCTTTCCCAAGGAATGATGATAGTCATTGCTACAAGATTCATTCCTCTCTCACCATTGATCATTGTATCGACTATGGTTATGGGAGAAAGCAGCCAGTCAGTTGGAAAGAATATTGTGCAAAGTACTGGCCTAAGAAAACTCCAGGAGAAGCATAGATAGGTGCACTGGCTGCCACAATATAACTGAAATGATGTTGAAAATGGAGTTAAACACCATATATCCTTCAATTTTGCAAGCAGAGGTCAGTATTTACAAATTTATGATATCAATAGGCAACCATCCTGAAAGCTTCAATAAGCTTAGTCGACAACACTCCATAAATGTCATACCTGAGCTTTTCTTTCTGCTCTCTTCTTCTTTTTCTCCTCCACTTTATGAAGAGCTTTAGTGATTCTTTCTCCCATACTGCCTTTCAGAGTTGTAATGATATTTTTAGCATCTGCCTGATCTATCATCTTCTCCCCACCTTGAGCTGTGGTCTCAGTAATTCTTGTTGCACCTAAATGAGTTAACTCCTTACCACACAATCCCAGGTTTTATCAACCCTGAGGAAGAAGCCTTTTGAAAACATCATGGGAAAAGGAGAAAATGCTGGTAACCAGCATTTTCTCCTTTTCCCACAATGTTTTCTACTGTATCAGTGACAAATTCCATCTTTTGAACTACATTTAAATTGTCGTCTGCAAATGCTTTCAATCTGGCCAAGTCTACATTTTTGTTGTGTGGTAATGAGTTAAACCTTTACTATACAAATATGACCTTTTCCCTCTCTAAACAGACTGGCTGTAAAATTACCTCCCTGAGAGAATAGCATACTTTATGTCAAAGTATAAAATTCCTGTTCATCCTGTAGTTACTCAATGATTTTTTTGTGATTTGATAGTAATTCAGTAGAAGACTATGTATCTCTATAAGCACTCCTCTATATATTCCATTTACCTCTGAAAGCATATAAATACTTTTAGGTCAGTGGACGAATAATAGCTTTTATCATATTGACTTAATGTGGCATCCAACCAGATTTTTAGAAAATCCTTACTAAAACTGATAATCTTCATTTGTGTACAAAATGGCTTTAAAACTGAAATATACAGAGATCTGCCAAGGCCACGCCTTTGCGGGATCTGTGCAAAAAAATTACTGACGGCCCATTTAAAATATGTCTAATGGGCCAACTGGCACATCAAAAATACGCCACAGCGGCCGTCGGTACGAAAAATATGCAGGGCAAATCAAGTGGTAGAGAGCGGTTTCTGCTTTATTTGTTTTGTTGTTGGAATAAAGAAAGATGCCCAGAACCATTTTTTGTTTGTATCAGCAATTTTCATTAGATAAGCTTCTTCCATAACCAGGGATTTCTGTGATTTTGACCAATAAATATCTTCGTTACAAGAATACAGTAAGCATTATCGACTACATTCGGCATCAGTTGATTGCAGTCTACAATGGCTGAGTCACAATCTAGTTCTATGTCCCTTTAGTGCATGTAAAAGAACAACAAGACAGCAATGATGGCCCAGGATCACTCATGTGAGCCTTTATATCTTAAGATCCTTATTACTTAATATTTTAAAAACATGATACTGTCAAGATCAATCAAAAGATTTTTGGGCCACAATCCAGTTCTATGCCCCTTTCATGCATGTAAAAATGCCCCTTTCATGCATGTAAAAGAACAAGACAGCCATGATGGCCCAGGATCCCTCATCTCAGCTTTTATATCTTAGGATCCCTATTACTTAAACTATTAAAAACAAGATATCATCAAGACAGACACTGGGACTGTATTGTGCAAAAAAATGGCTTCTATTATGCCATACAATGTTTTTCTTAATTTTGTCAGTGCAGCATTGTGACTTCTTTTTTTATCACAGGTGACTTATTTTCAAAATTATCACACATATTCTCAAGACCAACATTCTGACAAAGTTTCATGAGAGTAAGACTGAAAAGGTGGCCTCTAGAGTTCACAGAAAACTTTTTCTACGATTTGAACCACCCACCTATTTTTTGACCCATGGTGACCCGTTTTCAACATGTCATAGATATTATTGAGCAAAACACCCTGACCAAATGGAATAAGCACTGGACATAAAAATGGTGTCTAAATTGTGCACCAGGTTTTCACTAAGAATACCTTTAATGACCTACTTTTTAACCCATGGTGACTCATTTTTATACTTCTATGAGATACCACTAAGAAAAAGAATTTAATCAAGTTTCATGAGCATTTGACAGGTAATGTGGCTTAAAGAGCACCAACAAAGCTTTTCTAACATTTGATCAGTTGACCTATTTTTTACCTCTCTGATCCTTCTTGAACTTGTCAAATCAGATATCTACTCTTGCTCATAAGAATTAGACTCAAAGTGAGAATGGTTAATGAATACTGCCTCAGAACTTACCTGTCACTATGTCACGGGTTGAATCCCGAGTGATGTCATCTTTCACACCCATTGTTCTTTTCCTCTCAAAGTCTGCCTTTAGATGGTAGAAATCATCCGAGAGTTTTGAGGCTCTAAAGCTGGCCACCTCATGAGCTGTCTTGAAAGCTTTTACAACAATTCTGTCACACTCCACTACATCCTTAAATCTAAAAGGGTTTGACCAGTTGACTTCACATCATTCCATACTTAACTCTTTCGGCACCAAATAAGCAAACTTGGCTTCTTTTGATGACTGTAAATACAATCCACTGAGTCTCCGGAAGATTTATATCCTATAGGCTTGACCAAACAAGCAGAGGGCATGGATCAAAGATCAGACTGCACGTTCTGTGCAGTCTGATCTTGATTCATGCCGTCCGCAAAAGTCCCTGTTTTCGCCTATGGCGCTGAAAGGGTTAACAATTCTATGCTTCGGGTATGCCATCCATCACTATTGTATCCTTCAGGCGGTTTCAAACATTTTGGTGCAGATCCAAGCATGCAATGGCCTAAGCAAATACCCTGTGCCTTTGAATGCTTGCACCTGCATTGAGATCTTAATGACAATCTGAAGGATCATGATCAAAATCTAATGATGGGTGATTTACCTTAACCCTTTACTACACCAAGAAAATTTAGACCCCTCCAAATTAAGAGCATTCACATATGACAAATTAAATGTGGCTCAAAACGTGGAATTTGTCTGTGAAAGGGAGGAAAACATAGTGGGAAAAGGAGAAAATGCTGGTTACCAGCATTTTCTCCTTTTCCCACAATGTTTTCAAAAGGTTCCTTCCTCATGGTCTTTAAAACTCAGAATTGTTTGGTAAAGGGTAACAGTTGACTTTTTGCCAGAATATCCTGACCATCTACTAGACAATCCTGTAAACGACCTGAAACAAGGATGTTTTTCAAAACTGCATTGGGAAAAGAAGAAAATGCAAACCATCAAAGAAATTTCTTGTCAACAAGTGCTTTCAAATTCAACCGGTCTAAAATTGTGTCCTCTGGTGAAGAGCTTAGAATTTCGACAATGTAGAGCCAAGACTGCAAGTTTTGGGCACTTTGATTTTGATTTACCCTGTTCACAATGCATCAAAAAAGAGCTATGCTTTGTGAAATGGGGTTTAATGCATGCACAAAAATTATCGACCCAGGTCAGGATGTGCAGTCTATGCAGGCTGACCTGGGTCGATATTTTTCACTGTTGGTCTATTTTCTGCATGTCAAAGGACCATTCTACCTTATGATACAGTCGATTGTTAGACAAATTGACTTTATGGCTCCATAATTACATGATGACTTGCTTGGTATGATAGATCATGAAGGTGTAAAAAATCCCTTTTGCCAAGTTATTTTTGGCACATAGTGGAGTTACTGGTCTGGTATCTCACATGAGCAATTTTATCAAAATCTAACCCTTGACTCTTTACCACACTACAAAATTTGAGACTTGACCAAATTGAACACATTTGAAGGTGGGTATCTAAAATTATTGGATTGCCTTGGAAAGAGGAGAAAAATTTGTGAGAAAAAGAGAAAATGCTGGTTATTTGTATTTTTTCCTTTTCCAATAATAGCTCCCTTTTTCTGGGTCATTAAAACTCGGGACTGTGTGGGAAAAGACTTAACTACTTACCAGATGACAAAATTTTTGCCTGGCCTGAATTGAAAGCATTTGCAGACGACAAATCAAATATTACCCAGAACATAAATTTTGTCTTTCAATGGGTAGAAAACATTGTGGGGTTTTCCCACAATATTTTCAAAAGCCTTCTTTCTCCGAGACATTAAAAGTCGGCATTGTGCAGTAAAGGGTTAAAGAACTAGAAGAAGTTATGGTGCTTTTGCAGACAGTGTAGATCAAAATCAGACCGCAAAGAATGGTGCAGAACATGCAGTCTCAACTTAGAACTTCACTGTCTCTACTTTGTTACATATTCTTGCCAAAAAAAAGACATGAAATTGCAGTATTTGGGCTGATTTCCTAATTGAAAAGGTCTCTGTCATTAATTCAGTGCCTTAACAGTCAAAAAAAAACAACATTTTGACTTTCAAGTTAACCATTTACAACACAATCCCAAGTTTTAATGACCCTGAAAGAGAAGACTTTTGAAAACTCTGTGGGAAAAGAAGAAAATGCTGGTAACCAGCATTTTCTCCTTTTCCCACAATGTTTTCTACCCTATAGAAGAGAAATTTCAACAGTTGACCCACAATGAAATTGTTGTCTACAAATGCTTTCAATTTGGAAAAGGTTACTTTTTTGTTGTTAAGCCTTAGCGTATCAAAATAAACCCAACAAAGATTTTCTGTCTAGAAATAAGACCCAAATAATTGCATCTTCAAAGTTTATCTTTTCCAAATGCTTCAGCAAAGCAGACACTGTAGATCAAGGATCAGACTACTAATCTCACATACTCTGACCTTGATCTACACTGGGAAAGGCAATTTAACCCTTTACTGCAAAATGCCGACTTTTAACGACCATGGGAAAGAAGCTTTTTCAAAACAATGTGGGAAAAGGAGAAAATGCTGGTAACCAGCATTTTCTCCTTTTCCCACAATGTTTTCTACCCTATCAAAGAAAAATTGCACCATTTGAACCACAATGAAATTGTCATCTGCAAATGGTTTCAATTTGAACAAGGCTAAACTTTTGTCATCTGGTAAAGGGTTAAGCTGTAAGGGTTAAGAAGAACAGCTAAAAATGTCCCTATGCAATAGGCAGTACAGTAACCTTTTCCTGAGTTTTTCCAAAGCAATCCTTTGCTTATCAGATTCCCATGCCAGCTCCTTCCATACTAGGTCAATCTTGTCCTGTTTATGTTTCTCCAACTCTTCTTTGATTTCCCTATCCATTTCAAATTCCTACAAAGTTGAAAAAAAAAAAATGTTAATTACCTAAAGAGCCATTATCTTTATAATTTCTCTCTAAATGACTAAAAATTCATATCCTTCTGAAACATTTGATAAACATAATAACAGTAAAAGCAAAACTCTTTTCAATTCTGTACCAGCCTTCAAAATTTTATACTATCCGTACTGAAAGCATATGCAGATAAGAAATTGATTGAAAAGGCAGAAAACATTATGGAAAAAGGAGACAATGCTGGTTACCAGTATTTTCTCCTTTACCAACATTTTACAAGCTCTTTTCTTCCAAATCAATACAACTTGTAAACATATGACTTCATACATTAATAAGACATAAGAAATGTCTTTTGTGTTTACCAAAACATTTAATAACTGTATGAAGAAACAAGAAACTCCTCTCCTCTAAAATCTTTTTTCACTTGAGATTCTAATAAGAGGCCTTCTTCAGAATTCTATTTGGATATATCCTAAAGAAAAGCTGCTAACATTCATTCTACTCTTTGATTATTTACTGGTATAATTACATGTATGATTAATCAGTTCAACATGCATTTACAAACAAACAACCATTTAGAGATTTCTTTTTTCACCTTCCTGTTCTTCAAAAATGATGTGACTACCCCTCGTAAAAAGGTATAGTTAGAGCAGGGACAGGGATATTACTCTGCATGTGCAACCTTCATGATAATTATAACTAGAGCTATCACTAAACGTGATCATACCCCCCAACAGCTCCTTGTCACAAAACAGATTAATGTCACAGGAATGCAAAATAAGTGACTGGAGAGTCAATTATACCAGAGCTATCACTGAAGGTGATGAATATCCTGCAATGGCTTCTTGCCAAAGAATTACTCTTTGTTACAGACTGAAGACTTCCGTCATAAAGAGAACGACAAAAAAGGGCTAAGCTCTTGGAAATTTTATTTAATGAACTAAGAACAATTTATGATATGCATATCTTTGCTGAGTGCAAAGTCTATCCATGAAGTTTGAAAGAAATTTGTCAAGAATCATCAAAGGGCCATAACTCCATGAAACCTAAATAAACCATAACCAAAATAGGATATGCACATCTCTGCTTGATACTGAGTCTATTTGTGTAGTTTGAACCAAATCTGTCCAATAGTTGATGAGAAAAAGAGCGGACAAGAAATTTCATGAAAGGGCCATATTTTGGTTATGGTTTATTTAGGTTTCATGGAGTTATGGCCCTTTGATGATTCTGGACAAATTTCTTTCAAACTTCATGGATAGACTTTGCACTCAGCAAAGATATGCATATCATAAAGTTTTATTCTCTCCAAGTCTTCAGTCTGTAACAAAGAGTAATTCTTTGGCAAGAAGCCATTGCAGGATATTCATCACCTTCAGTGATAGCTCTGGTATAATTGACTCTCCAGTCACTTATTTTGCATTCCTGTGACATTAATCTGTTTTGTGACAAGGAGCTGTTGGGGGGTATGATCACGTTTAGTGATAGCTCTAGTTTGAATGCACTAGTTATACAAAATGGCCTCGAATTTGTAATTAATTGTCCATGATTTTTAATTGAACTCTTTCATAAATCAAGGAAAGTTTTCATGCTGATTTCTTGAGCTGTTTTATGTCGACCTATGCTTAAAACATTCCAGTGGGTAGGAAAACACTTTGACAATGACGTAACGTTTTATGGTTACTAAGTTGACAACAAAAAGGGAGGAAGACAAAAAAGAGCAACAAAAATCAAAGCTTTATCAAAAAATCCAGAGTTTAATCCATTACCACACAATCCCAAGTTTTAACAATCCTGTAAGAGAAGGCTATTGAAAACATTGCGGAAAAAGGAGAAAATGCCGGTAACCAGCATTTTCTCCTTTTCCCACAATGTTTTCTACCCTATCCAAAACAGAAATCATCATTTGAGCTACATTTAAGTTGTCTTATGCAAATCCTTTCAATTTGGACCAGTCTAAAGTTTTGTAGTTTGGTAAAGAGTTAAAAGACCCTGAGAAAGAAGGCTTTTGAACACGATGTGGAAAAAGGATAAAATGCTCCTATCCAGCACTTTATCCTTTTTCCTACAACGTTTGCTACCCACTCAAAGTCAACACCGATCATTTTAGCCATATCTAATTTCTCATCTTCAAATGCTTTAAAATTTGGAAAAGTCTAAAATTTTGTCCTCTGGTAAAGGGTTAATATCATTGGGCCAAACTTTATATGACTATAATGTACTTGATACTTTCAATTTTCATACTTTTACTAAAAATTATTGAAATATTACAGAATCTACAAGAGCAAATGACTCAAGCCATTTTTTGAAAATGTTGTGGAAAAAGGAAAAAAATGCTGGTTACCAGCATTTTCTCCTTTTCCCATGATGTTTTCAAAAGCCTTCTTTTTCAGGGTCATTAAAATTTGGGATTGTGTGGTAAAGGCTTAATGATCCCCAGGAAAATATTGTGGGAAAGAAAAAATACTGGCAATGAGCAAATTCTCCTTTTCCTGCAATGTTTTCAAATTGTTCACAAACAAATCCTATCATTTTAGCAACATTTAATGTGTCATCTGCAACTGCTTTCAATTCGGAGCAGTCTAAAAATTTGTTGTCTGGTAAAGAGTGAGGGATACACAACAGTCTTGTTTATATATTCTCTAACTTTTTTTCACCTTATTCTTTTTAAGTTTCTACCTTTAGGGAATGACAACATAGTAACTTTTACCTTTGCCTATAGATGAAATTTTTCAAATAAAATAATGTTTATTCAAAAAAATTGCATAGATTACATTCTACAGCAACAACTAAACCAAAGAGATATTTTCAGTTCAGTTTTTACAATTTCAGGGTCATTTTTATCCAAAATGGTCAAAGCGGACAGTGTAGATCAAAGATCAGACTGCATGTTTTGTGCAGTCTGATCTTGGTCTACACCGGCCGCAACGGCAACTATAGTTGTAAAAGGCACTTTAAGGGTTAAGACCATAATTTTTCACTCCTATTAACCCTTTCTCCAGCAATGCTGTCTTTAAAGCACCCTGAGAAAGAAGGTTTTTGAAAACAGCGTGAAAAGGAGAAAATGCTGGTAACCATTATTTTCTCTTTTTCCCAAAATGTTTTCTACTCTTTCAAAGACATTTTTAAAATTAAAGCCACACTGAATAGGTTGTCTGCAAATGATTTCAATTTGGACTACATTTTTTCTTCTGGTAAGGGGTTAACTCTTTACAAAACAATCCCGAGTATTAACAACCCTGAAAGAGAAGGCTTTTTGAAAACATTATGAGAAAAGGAGAAAATGCTGGGAACCAGCATTTTCTCCTTTTTCCACTATGTTTTCTATCCTATCAAAGGCAAATTTTGCCATTTGAACAGTATTTAATTCATCTTCTGCAATATGCTTTCAATTTGGACCAGTCTAAAGTTTTGTCCTCGGGTAAAGAGTTAAATCACTGATATTCAAATCATTTTTAACAATCATGTGTAAAATCAGTAATGAATATATTACACATCAAGTTACTCTAGACTTAATACAGTTTGTGTTGTGATCTTCATGAAATCGTGCAGCTCTACACCAAATGATGGTGCTATTCCATCTGGGTGAAGTTTGCATAATCTTATTACTGCTTGATCATGTTCAACAGCAGTTAGGTGCTGCCATATAACAACTGAAATAACGTTGAAAACACCAAACAACCAATTAAAGAGGCTTGTGAAAACATTGTGTGAATAGGAGAAAATGCTGGTAACCAGCATTTTCCCCTTTTCAAAGCAATGTTTTCTACCCTTTTAAACAACAATTTCCACTATTTAAAATGTTGTCTGTAAAAGGATTTGGACAAGTTCACATTGATATAGTTTGTTAAAAGAGTTCAAAAGTTCTTTGGCGTTCTCTGAAAAAATCAGTAAAATTCCTTCTGAATTATGTAAGAGACTCTAAAATTCATACTCACGTCCTTGTGCAGTCGTAGATGACTTGGCAGCTGCTCATTCTGTTCAAGAAGTTGTTTAAACATCCGTCTCATTTTTGCAACGTGTCTTCTGACCTCCCGCTTCTTTTCCTCAGCTTCTTTCATCATTTTATCGTACTCTGCCTTCTGCTTGGCTTCCTCGATACTAAAATATCATGACACATTTACCACTTCACTCTTTACCAAATGACAATATTCTAGACTAGTCCAAATTGAAAGCATTTGCACACAATTTAAATGTGACTCAAATGATGGAACTTTCCTTTAATAGGGTAGAAAACATTGTGAGAAAAGGAGAAAATGCTGGTTACCAGCATTTTCTCCTTTTCCCACAATGTTTTTAAAAGGCTTCTTCCTCAGGGTCTTTAAAACTGGATTGTGTGGTAAAGGGTTAATGTGTTTACTTTTCAATGCCTTCATCAACAGGCTTTTTGTAAGAAAATACATCATCACATATATCACTGCTGTAAATACAGCTATTAATGAGTTCCTGAAAATTCTTACCACAACTGCAAACAACACTTTCCCAAAGCCACTATCTGCTTTCCAACATAACCAAAAGCCAAACAGCGTGTAGCCAAAGGGGAGGAAGAATTTCTGGCACAATGACCTTCATCAATCAAAAAAAGTAAGAGCACCACATGCTGGTGCAAATGCTCTGATGTGAATGCTTGATTCTTAGTGAAAATTTTAAGTCCAAAAAGGAGCATAGATAGATTTATTTCTGTACATGACATAAAATAGACATGATAATAAAATTTTGTCAAACTATATTTAAATATAAAGGACTACACAAAAAAAGAGGTTATAGATCTCTTACTGCCAGTGTGGTCCTCGGAACAGAAAACGGTGTGACATAGTAAGGCATTCCTCATAATTGACAAATCACAGTTAATTAAAAATGACTTATCACAATTTATGACTAAGTAACTTATCACAGTAAATGACTATTTTCGAAGAAAGATGCTTGTGGACTATAAGCAGTTTCTCAATTGACCAGAATGTTTTTGAAAAGCCTTATTCTCCACCAAAAGTTACCTTCATGAACAGAAAAGTCAATTTTACCTGTAAGCATTTGGATCATCAATATCATCTGGTGGATTCATCTCGTCAACTCTCTAAAATACACAAGAACCAACCCTTTTACCAAACAGTGTAGCAACTCCCAACAAGGAAACAGCTTTTAAAAACATAGTGTGCAAAGATGAAAAGGCTGGTAACTCCTTTTCCCCTAATGTTTTCTATAATTTCAAACAACCAATCTCATCTTTTGAACCACATATTATTAACGTTTACCATGATTTTTTCCCTTTCAAACAGCCTGAATCAAGAGCTGAAGAATCCAAATGGATTGGTTTGATCCTATAAATGATGAGGACAGTTTGGTGCAGCTTATTTTGTAGACAACCCAGATCAAGATCACAGTTCAAAAAAAAAAAACATGGTCTGACCTTAGATCTACACATAATTTTGTGAGATTATCTATCTAAACTGCAACACCAAGGCTTTGTATACCACTTTGAAAATAAAAATCTCAACTGTGTGTTTACATTAAAAAAAAAAACTCTTTCTTTTTCCTCTTTCCATTATTGACTCTCAAAAGCATACCAGAAGCAATTTTCAAGTATGAATTAGCTTCTGATGTCAGAAGAATTTTTGTAGTTTAGGTAATTTTAGACATTGTTTCATTATTCCAATGCAAGTTAAGCTAATTCTTAAATTCTCGTCTGAGTTTGTAATTTCTTGTAAAGTTGTACCTCGACTATTTCAACCATGTAATACTATGGGATGGATCAATCAAATAAATCAGAAATCAATTACTTTTAAAACTAATTGGCACTTTGCCACATGAAAAATTTTGGACTACTCTACACTTTGTCTTTAAAAAGGGAGAAAACATTGTGGGAAAAGGAGAAAATGCTGGTCTCCAGCATTTTCTCCTTTTCCAACAATGTTTTCAAAAGGCTTCTTCTTCAGGGTTATTGAAACACAGGATTGTTTGGTGAATGATTAATCAATCAGTAAGTCAAGAAACAATACAGGTACACAAGGTGATTACCTTAGCAGAAGGTATTTTTGCCTTGTTTTCTGCTATCTTCTGTTCCAATTGTTCTTGGCCCATCACTTTAAAGTAGAAAAAGTTGCCATCATTGCCTGTAGACATAAGTGCTGTTCCATCATGGCTCTGAAGAAGTCCAGTTATATGCCCATACACCCCATCATGGACATTGAGTGACCAGAAAGGTCCGAGTTCCGAAATGTCATAGGGGCGTACCACAGTCTGCAGGCGAATCTGTCCATTCTCCATACCAAACAGAGCTTGCCGTCCATTTTTGCTGAGGAAAAAAGAAAATTTATAACAATCAACTAAAACAACTGTTATTTCAAAATGACAGTGAATACTTCAGTGAGCAGACTCCTAATCCCCTATACTGCAGACATAATTTTAGACTTTTCACAACTGAAAGCAATTGCAGATGCGAAATTTAACGGTGCTAAAAAGTCGAGATTCAAGTTTCAAAAAGAAAAAATATTGTAGTAACCAGTATTCTATTCTTTTATCACAATATTTTCAGAGTCTCCTTCCCCCAGGAAGACTGGTGATAGTTTAGTAAAGGGTTAACTTGTTACTACTAAAATGTGACTTTCAATGCTCCTGTAGTAAACAACATTTGGAAACACTGGCAAAAAGATGAATTATATAATGCAAACAAGGTTTTTTCTCTGTCTTCAAATATCTCTGCTTTGAACCATTTGTGCAAGTAAGTGGTATGTTTAAAACAGCATTTAACCCTTTACCACACAATCCCAAGTTTTAACAACACTGGGGCAATAAATTTTTGATAACATGGTCGAGCTTTTGCCACAATGTTTTCCTCCTTTCAAAACACAATTTCAGGTTGGGTGAAGGGTTGATTACATTTTTTCCATCATTAATAGGCATATTTAGTTTGTATGACAGAGGTTGGCTTGGGAGAGACAAACAGAGGTATGTTTGTTGCTTGGCCTGACTTCAGAGGTGAATTTTTTTACTGAAATCCTATGTTCTTAACCGGTTTTGTTCTCTCCGTAGAACTCTTCAGAGATTAAGGCAGATCAAGCCAGATTTGCTTCTTAAATGTATTACTGTACAGAAGGAAAATGCTTTTACTCATATGGTGCTGGCTGTGAAAAAAATAAAAAAAATGGTTAGGAACATAGGATTTCATAGTCAAAAAAGGCACCTCTCTGAAGTCAAGCCAACCTCTGTCAAACACACTAAATCTGCCCATTAACCCTTTACCACACAATCACAAGTTTTAAGGACCCAAAGAAAAATGCCTTTTGAAAACATTGTTAAGACAGGAGTAAACGTTGGTAACCAGCATTTTCCCCTTTTCAAACAATCTTTTCTGCCCTATCAAAGATAGATATTGTCATTTTATCTACTTTCAAATTGTCGTCTGAAAATGCTTTCAATATGGACCAGTCTAAAATTTTGAATACTCTTTGGAAAAAGAATAAAATGCTTTAAGGAATTTTTTCCTGTTCCCATGATGTTTTGTTCTTTCAAAAATAAAACGTATCAATTGAAACATACTTTTAATGTGTCACCTGTAAATGCTGTCAAATGGGACAAGTCAGAAATATTGTAGTTTGGTAAAGAGTTAGGTCATTACCTCCATTCTATTGTACAAATTGGAATATCATTAGAATCGTGAACTGGAATGAATCTCTCTGGTTCATCAAAGTCTTTCTCTCCCTCAGGTCGGGAATCCTTTTCCTGGGTAGTATAGAAGCGACACTCGTACAAATACCCTGCGTCAAAATCGCCCTGAAAATTTCAAAAATAGAGTTTGAATGTGGTTTTCATGTTTATCTGAAGTGAATTTTATGTTTTACTGCAAGAAAAAAACAAATAGACAAGTACATATTGAAAATGTTAGCAGACGATAAATTCAAAGTAGCTCACATGATTTAAATAACTACAGTATTATTAACCCTTTACCAGATGACAAAATTTTAGCCTTGTCCAAATTCGCAGCATTTGCAGACAACAATTTAAGTGTGGTTCAAATGGTTCAATTTTTCTTTGATAGTGTAGAAAACATTGTGGGAAAAGGAGAAAATGCTGGTTACCAGCATTATATTCTTTTCCCACGCACAATGTTTTCAATAGGCTTCTTTCACAGAGTTGTTAAAAGGCGGCATTGTGCGGTACAGGGTTAAACCTTGTTTTTGTTAGAGTGACTGGCAAAAGAACAGACAGGTAGATTCAAGATCAGACTGCACAGTACTGTGCAGCCTGATCTTGATCTAAACTGTCCCCACACAAGATGTTAAATCTTGCTCCAGCAATAAAGGTTAATAAATACAACTTACCATGGAAAGCCAGAATTTCCCAGGCTCGGAATAGAATCCTGTCATGATAGGGCTTGGCGTATCAGGAATATAAGGATGCCATTCCGGTTCTGGTTCTTTTTCTTCCTCTGTTTTATAGAAAGAAATGAGTCATGGTAAATACTGGACCAAGTAATTATAGTACAGTCTGTATCAACACCTAAACCATTGAACTAAGATTTATTCACTTAACCCTTTACCACACAATCCCGAGATTTAACGACCCTACGAAAGAAGCTTTTTGAAAACACTGAGGGGAAAAAAGAGAAAATGCTGGTAACCAGCATTTTCTCTTTTTTCCACAATGTTTTTTACCTTTTCAGAGAGCTTGAGGTCATTTATACTACTTTTTAATTTGTCATCTGCAGATATTTTGAATGTGGAAGAGTCTAAAATTTGCTGTGTGGGAAAGGGTTAAGGACACAGTCTTGATCAAGATCAGACAGCACATACATGTGGATCTCCAATCTGCTTCTTTGCAAGATATTCTGACCAAAAACAGCCTTGTAAATTCATTATTTGCATCTGTATTACTGACAGACTTTGTCTCAGTTACTAAGCACCAAAAAGGCTACGTAAACACATAAGGAATGCTAAATCTGTACTTGCTACATACAGGTGTTTACTTATTATAGTTGAATTTCAGCACATTGTTCTTCTGTTAAAACTAAACATATGCTAGCTCAGTACAAGTTGCTTGCACAATAGAGGTGCTCAATAAGAGAGGTTTTATTGTATTTCACCAACACCTCTAGATATCATTCGACAGAAGGAAATCAGATAGCTAGTCTTGATTCACAATCCCACTGGCATGAAAAGTATGCTGAATAACTGCAATAATTGACCCCGTTTTCTAATGCATAAATTATATTCATTTCTATCTGAGTTTAACAGCCCTAGAGAAGAGACCTTTTGAAAGAAAAATGTGGAAAAAGCATGAAATGCTGATAACCAGCATCTTCTCTTTTCCTGACAATGTTTTCCTACCCTTTCCAAGACAAATCCCATCATTTACAAAACTTTCAGTGTTCCTTCTGCAAAGGCTTTTAGTTTCTAACTTGCATAAAACTTTGTTGTCTGAAATAGTGTTAAGTAGGGCCCATACCTTCAATATCTCCTTGTTCTGATTCTGTTTCTAGCCCTCTCTCTATCCTTTTTCTTCTCTCTTCAGCTTCCTTTTTCTTTCTTTCTTCTTCCTCTTTGGCTTTCCGTTCCAGCTCCTCTTCATGCTTTGAACAGGTACAGCCATCATTTTTTATATCGCAAAAGGGGGCTTAATGCATCTTTGTTATGTATTGTACCAAGGAAAACATCACATAATAATGGATCCATAAAATCCACCTTGTTTAACAACCAGATGAATCCTGAGGTAGACTGGTTCTTTGACAAGCAGAAAATTGACCAATAGCAAAAAGTTTTGGCCCCGGTCAGCCTGTGTGGGCTGCACCCGCTGATCTGGGCAAATACGTTTTGCAAATGCATTGAGCCCCCTTATCACAGAGCATGGCTGATATATATTATGGATACCTGTTGAAACTGTCTCTTTATGAGAAATTTCCTAAGAATACCATAAAGATAGGTTTCAGTAAACAGCTAACCAATTGCCACCTTTTGATGGACACATTATCCCTTTACTAAACAATAATTTAACTGCCTTTGGAAACATTGTAGGAAAAGGAGAAAATGCTGGTGACCAGCATTTTCTTCTTTTCCTACAATGTTTTCTATCCTCTCAGAGACAACATTCATTATTTTAGTCATGCTACAAGCTGTCTGCAAATGCTTGCAATATTTGTGAGCCTTTTTGTTGTCTGGTTTAGAGTTAACTAGAAGTGATTTCTAGGCTCATACCGATTGAAAAGTCTAATTCTTTCTTACATGGCTTTTACATATGACCAAGCCCTGATGATATAACTAGAGGCGCTTGAGCGCCTGTATCGCTCCACAGGCCTGATATTTCTATAATGGCGAAAAGAAGTTTTTAACAATTACCATTCAATCCTGCATTTTAGCTCACTAAAGAAAAAAGGTATGGAAAAAACTTGTGAGAAAAGAAGAAAAAAATGGTAACCAGCATTTTCTTAGTTTCCCACAATAATTTCTATCCTTTTTTATATATGTCTTACTAATTTGAAGATATGTTGTCTGCAACAGGTCCTTTCACAAACCATTTTGGGTGGGGAAACATCAAAATATAGAAAATATGTCTTTCTCAGGGTCGTTAAAAGTTGTGATTGTGTGGTAAAGGGGTAATCTAAAAGGACAGCTAGGAGGGCAAATGAATGAATGTTATAGCAATATAGATCAACTTACATCAATACACCAGATAGAATGAAATATGCTGGCATACAATGAACACCTAATCCCTAATAATCAACTTTTCACAGTTAGAATGTCTTCTGTGGCAAACAACACAAAATGGTCTACAAATGCATTTACATAAATCAAATATCCTGCTCCAGGGCACAGATTAATTCTGGTGTACTGAAGTTGCGGGATCAGTTTGACTGGGTAACATTAATGCCTTATCACAAATGTAAAGCCCTGTCCCACTGTGTACCAGGTCACCAGGATTTACACCCCTTCTCTGTCCACTCTGCATTTACTCATTAGTAGGTCAACAAACCTTTACCAGAACTAATAAAAGTGCAGAGGTTCTCTTGTTCTATATCAAAAGGACTATAAAGTACCTACAACATGGGGGTTTTGTTATTAAAATACTTTTTCTTTTTTATCTTGGCATGGTTACTCAGGCTTAGTAATAAGGCAAAATTGAAAAGTTCAAGTTGTGAAAGGTGCTCAAGCTTTTATCTTATTTATGGCCAGTGATATTTCATTACTAGTACTAACTAATAGCATATCATTGAAGTAAATTGTGATCTTAATACCAAGGAAAATGTGTGGGCTTAAATAGGACAGCCCTGACTAGGTCAAGTCAATCCAATTTTCTTCCTTTTTCTTTGTTAGTCGATAAAACTAACACAATAAATAGTTTTGGAGAAGAACATTTTTTTGAAATATAAGCCTTGTCTATAAAAAAATGTGTTTTTAGGTGTATCATTTTTTTAAAAGGAATTTGGTATACAACCACCATAGAAACAATTTGGCAGACAACCACCATAGGAACTTACCTGCAAAACAACAATGAAATCCAATGAATAGTTTTAGAGAAGAAATTTTTCAAAGATTTTACTTTATACCATAAAAGGAAAATGAGTCTCCCATAAAAGCCATGTTTTTTGACAGATCATTTTTTTTTAAAGGAATTCTGTAAACCTGTATCTAAGGAACATTCCTGCAAAATAATAATGCTATCCAAATAGCGGTTTGGGAGGAGAAGATTTTTAAAGGTTTTTTACTTTGGTTGCCATGGCAACCAGAATTCTTCATGGAACACAATTATTTGAAGGAATTTGAAAGAGGACCACCAAAGGAACATTCCTGTGAAATTTGGTCAAAATCCAGTCAATAGTTTCTGAGGAGAAGTTTTTTAAAGAAAAAGTTTACGGACGCACGCACGGACGAACGGACGGACGCACGCACGCACGCACGACGGACACAACGCCATGAGAATAGCTCGCTGGCCTTTGGCCAGTGGAGCTTAAAACTGTGCAAGTTTTGCAATAACTAGACAATAAATGTGGATTTTATCATAAAAACAAGAAAAAGACTTCTACATAATTTGACAATGGAAACCGTTCCATGACATAAGCCCATCTGGTCATCTGCAAGAGAAGCTACAATTACATGTAGATATAACAGAAAACCTCTTGTATGAATTTTTAAATCTTACAAATCACAATAATGCTCCAGAGCAAGCTTGTCTAAAGCAGAAAGGCTAAAAGACATCTGAACAGTAGAGATATAGAGGATATTTGTTGTTGTTTTTTTTTTTTCTGTGAAAGATCGGAATTTATTTCATTGAGTGGACATCATTCTGTAATATTTTCATAAGTGGTGCATCAACAAATGAAACAATTACCATATGCTGTTCACAAGATGAAATAGATTTTTATTTTTCAGCGAAAAAAAAAAACAACAACAAATATTCTATTTATTTAATGCTTCTAACCCTACTTTGTTTGGATTTGCGAAGTACAGGGGAGCTCTCAGTATTTCTGTACCAGTGATAAACCAGTGAGTTTATCATTTTGTAAATTCACTGGTCAAAACGATAAAAATATCAAACAATAGTCCACCATTTATTTCCCAATAAACTACCGAAAAGCATACAATAAAATTTTGATAACTCACCCTTAATCTTGACTTTATACTCCTAAATTTAAAGTTCCTCACTGCTAGTCCCTTTATCTCATATGTGTGGGCAGTGTCAAACTTTTTGTCATCAGGGAATTCTATCTCATGTACAATACCACCTTCACAAAACACTAACAAGAATGTCTTATCCTGAAATGTGATATCAAACTTTAAGCAATGACATCTTTACAATAGAACCTGTCTCAGTAGCAACCCTATCAAGCAAGCAGTCTTCATTGAACAACCATACATTTATTTTCAATAGAAGGTAATCATGTTGAAATGTACCTGTACTAAGCAAGCTCATGTCTTCAGCAAGCACATCTTAAGTGCCCGTTAGGTGCTTGATTAATACAGGTTGAACTATACATATTTTCATATACAATAAGACCATAATAATCAGCAAACTATTATTGGCAGGGCCATAAAATCAGATGAATACTCTTTATTGCCGGTCCCATGGACTTATTGGTCTTTGAGAACTCTAGTGCACAACCTGTGAGAAAATGAGTAAGTTTTACGAGACAGCCGGGGGCAATCTGGGCATCCAGGTCAATGTGTAAACAAACCTAAGACCAGACAAAATTTTAGAAATGAAAGTTTGAATATGCCACTACATTACAGTGAAATGTACCTCTGACAGTGCAAAGGAATTTGCCACTTTTGCCTAAGACAGAAGATATACCATGGATACTTCTTAAAGATGAATGAATTTTCTACAGGTAAATGTCTTGTTTTATGATGTAGTCAATATCATTCATAGTACTTTTATTACAGCTAATCCATATCACACTGAATTGAATAGATCTATTTTGCTTGAAATAACGCACATTTTTTCATATCTTTTTCACGATGAGTTGATTCCAGAAGTTAAAAGATAAACAGAATATTAACTCAGCTGTGAGAATTGATAAATGTCTCGCCAGGGCTCGACAATTATCAATCATCCCAACCTCGTCAGATATTTTTTATGTAAGAAAATAGTATATACATGTTCTATATGTATTAACGCTTTACCAAAAAATCCTCTGTGTAACTCTCTAAAGATGAATCTCTATGTTTGAATAATCTGTACAAATGGGCATTTTCAAATCTTTCCCTGTATGATCTACAAGGAATGTGCAAATAAATCTTGATGATCATCAGAAAAAACATCCAAACATTGTGACAAGTGGAAACAAGTGCTCAATTTAGGGAATGTCTCCATTTTTCACATCATTGTAAGTGGTCATATGAGTGGATGGGGAGTCATACTTACAAAGGTGACTGGGGACCACTGGATTTTGGTGACAGGGCCTGGTACTTTCACAAACCCAATAGGCTCATAGGTTTTACCTATGTTCATGAAGAAGATTGTGCTGTCTGCACTCTGAAATACAAAAATAATTGAGGAGATATAAAGTGTTTAATTTAATTGATTGTAAGGTTTTTTACGCCGCTTTTAACACAATTTCATTCATATCATATCCGCATTTCATGGATTCATGTGTTGTATGGACCTGGGCCCATGCTCTGACGTGTCTTGCTCAAGGACACCCCCACTGAATATGGATAACTCTTTTACTGCCAGCATAGTCAATTCAACTTTTTCTGAGATCTAAAATTGATTTACAATGCAACTGAAGATAATCTTAGTCATAGAAGTTGGCAATGGTGATTCAAGATCAGATAAAGTTTTCTAAGGATTTCCTCCTCGGCATCCTTAAAACATGGGACTGTCTGGTATTGAGTTAACCCTTTACCACACAGTCCCGAGTTTTAACGACCCTGAAAAAGAGGCCTTTTGAAAACATTGTGGGAAAAGGAGAAAATGCTGGTAACCAGCATTTTCTCCTTCTCCTTTTCCCACAATGTTTTCTTCTACCCTTCCCAAAATAAATATCAATTTTTGGTTCACATTTATTTTGTCGTCTGCAAATGCTTTCAATTTGGACTAGTCTAAAATTTTGTCATTTCGTAAAGAGTTAACTCTTTACTTTGAGACAAAATTTTGGACTGGACTAAATTTTAAAGGATATACCGACAACAAATTAAACATGGCTAAAATGATGAATTCTGTCCTTGATAGTGTAGAAAATCTTGTGGGAAAAAGGAGAAAATGCTGGTTACCAGCATTTTCTCCTTTTCCTACAATTTTATCTAAAACATTTTCTTTCAGGATTGTTAAAAGTCCAGGCCCTGTGATAAATGGTTAACCCTTTATCACATCATTCCAAGTTTCAACAGCCCTGACAACGAGGCCTTTTGAAAACATTGTGGGAAACGGAGAAAATGCTGGTAATCGGTATTTTCTCCTTTTCCAACAATGTTTTCTTCCATATCAAAGCCAAAAGTCATCATTTGAGGTGCATTTATTTTGTCTTCTGCAAATGCTTTCCAACTTAGACCAGTCTGAAATTTCGTCGTTTGGTAAAGAGTTAAACCACCATTTGGAAGTGAAAGAGTTCATGGATGGCTGCTTAGTCAACTGGTCTGTTCATTTCTATGTATGAGTATCTTCTTAGTGGCTAATTTCATTAACTGGTGCTAGTCAATTAATACTTTACTGAATTATCTCGCGTTTTTAATGATCCTGGCAGAAAGACATTGAGAAAACACAGTGTGAAAAGGAGAAAATGCTGGTAACCAGCATTTTCTCCTTTTCCCACCATGTTTTCTACTTGTTCTAAATTAAATCTCAATATTCTACCCACACTTAATTTTTGTTGTGTGCAACTGCTTTCAATTTGGCAAGGTTTGAAATTTTGATGTCTGGTTCAGATTTACTAGACTAATTTCTCAGTAAGTCCAACGAGTGGTTTATACTCAAAGATACATGGGTCCGTGGCTGGATGCTTGAAGGATTGGATAGTTGGGCATGTCCTTGAACTGTGTGTTTTTTGCTGGGTTTATGATTGATGTAATCCTGTACAACACAACCAACAACAAATAAATCATCAACCAAACAACGTAAGGGTTGAATAAAGAAAGGAAATTTGTTTTATAAAAGAACAAAAAAAAACAAAAGTACCCCAGATGCCAGAATTTCTCCCCTGTGGTCTACAGCCAGTGATGTAACATCTTTACTGTGAGGTTTGAAAGCTTGGATAAGTTCAAGACTGCATTCATGGTGTTTCTTCTTCCTCGTTAGTTCATCATCCAGTTTACTGATACCTAACACCCTTATAACACCATCTGAAAATCCTACGTAGACCAGCCCGCCTTTGGGATCCACCTGTCATAGAGTAAAAAGATCCATTGATCTATCTTATTTGCAAACAAGTCTTTGACATTTTTAAATGGGTGACTTTTGAAAAACGATGACCAATACCGAAATTTCCATTAGGTCATTTTGCATGCTAAAGGCAAGACTAGATATTTCTACAGCAGTGTTGATCATGATCAGACTGCAAAAACTACAGTCTGATCATTGCTCTACACTGTCCATCAGTCTAAAGGATGTTAAAAAAAAAAAGTATGATACACATGTTATGCTTAAGTGTTATCTTTTGCTAGAAGTATACCTCCTTGGAAACACTTCCATTTGCTAGCAAAATGAGCCATACTCTGGCAAAGTGGGCTCAAGGCATCTCCGTGATGCAATATACCAAGCAACTCATTGCAGAGTTTTGGATCCACAAAATCTGGATTGGGCAGGCTAACATGGGTCAATACTTTTTGCTAATGCATTAAGCCCACTTTTCACAGAGCATTGTTCATCAATATTTTGAAAAGAATTTCAGCTTTACTTACAGATGTTTTTGTATTTCATTCCAGGTTTATGCATCAGAGGTAGTTTCCATCAAACATTTTGAAGCATTTAATTCTAAGTTCAAGCCTAGCCACCTGACTGGCTGAGACAGAACATATCATCTAATCAGATGGTCAGTCTTTGCACCTGGAATTTGATCCATAATAAGGATTCTTGATGAACCCTTCCAAGGCCAACCACTTTAAGTTTTAGGTATCAGCAACTCTCAATCCTTGTATGCAAAATATTTGGAAAGGATATATTCAGACCGTGAAAATGCCTAAATAGTCCAATTTCAGGCTTTGTAACAAAATATCTGAGCATATAGAACAAAGATAATCTTGTACAGTTTGAGCATTCTTATCTTGTACTGCCAGATGGAGCAGCAGTTCAAAGGACCCTCATCTTTTAACAAAAAAAAACAGAAATAGCTTTTGAAAACATTATTGGGAAAAAAGAAAATGCTGGTTAACAGCATTCTCTCCTTTTTCCCCAGTATGTTTTCTACGTTTCACAGCCAAATCCTATAATTTGAACTAAATATTATGTTTCATCTGCAATGCTTTTCATAAAGACAAGTCTAAATTTTTGAAGTCCAGTAAAGAGTTAACCCTTTCCCAAACAAGCCCTGGTTTTCACGTGTCTGCAGTACAAGTCTTTTGAAAACACTGTGGGAAAAGGAGAAGTTGCTCGTAACGAGCAATTTCTCCTTTTCCCACGGTGTTTTCTACCCTTTTTGATAACCTTCTGCCATTTTCATCAAATTTTAAATTGTCGTCTGCAAACTCTTTCAGTTTGGACCAGTCCAAAACTTGTCATTTGGGAAAGGGTTAAGTAATCTTGAGCTTCTATAACATCTGAAATCTTACAATGGTTGGTGCCCATACTAAAGATGAACCACCAGCTGGGAACCGTGCATCACAAACTTGCTTCTGTTGGATATAATCAAACAATCTCACTGAACCTGGAATTACATGTAAATAAATCAGTAGGAATGAGCTTCATATCTGGGATTTTTATACTGCTTTACACATACAAGAGAACTGTGTGTGGGTGCCAACATTTGGCTGCAGTTGCTTGATTTTCAGTGAAAATTCAAAGTTGAAAAAGGGCCATAACTGTGTCAAAAATAATTTGATGGTTATTTCTTTCTGTATTGGTTCCACTTTTGATAGTGAAGAACTTGTCCAAGTTTGAAGAAAATATCTTCAGTGATGACAGAGATATCATAAAATGTCGAAGTTTTGGCATACCACCAACGACAACACAGATGACAATGCCGCAGACGACAACAGGCATACAATAATACCTCGATGTTTTCTTCAAAAACAGATATGCCAAATATTTCTTTACATCATGAAAGCAGCTTACTTAACCCCTGACCAAGGACTTGCATTGGATGCAGCTTGGTCTGGCTTTGGACTGTCCATAACAGCACATTATGCTTTCTTTAGCTCAGTAGTAACTAGTAAGGGGTAAAAATCGTACCATCCACGCCTGTGCTGATGACCAGTTCACTGACTGGAGAGGAATCACATTGGACAATCTGTCCTGCATGGTGAGTAAACAGCTTTTCTGGGGCCATGGAAGTGTGGGAAAATGACAAGTCCAGCTTCCATATTCCACCATGAGCATCCTGAAAACAATCTGATTATGCTATTATCATTGGTTTATATGTATGTTTTAGACAACTCCAATATGAACAATATGGAGGAAGAAAGAACTGTCACAAAAAAAAAAAAATTAAAATATCACTTTTAATAGAAGACAGCTCTTCAAGCACTGACATGTACTTATAACAGTCTATTTGATTAATTGATTGTATGGTGTTTAATGCCATTTTCAACATTATTTCAGTTATATTGCTGCAGCCAGTGCACATATCCATTTTTTTCCTGGAGTTTCTTTTTCCAGTACTCCACACAATACTCTTTCCAAGCCACTGGCTGCTTTCCCAGATGACCCTCGTCGAAACAATGGTCCTCAGTGGGAGAGGAATGAATCCTATTGCATAGACTATCATCAATCCTCAGAAAGAAATTGGCCGAGCTGGGGATCAAACCAGCGACCCCCTTTTCTCAAGTCCTGTATGCTATACGCTACCAACTAAACTACCAAGGCTCGGCTATAGCAGTCTAAGTTCAAACACGGAACACAGGGAAAAAAATACAAGTTTATGTATTCTGTTCTATGTGATACAAGCATCAAAAGAAAATACTCCTCAGCTTCAATTCCTTGCTATAAGAAAATGATATTATTTTCCATGGTTGTATATTCCAGAAATAGTAATAATAATGATATATATCTGTTACAAAACAAAGGAGTTTTTCAGAAAACTTGGTTATGGTGCCTCTAGAATAAGAAATTGCAGTGCTGGGCTTGGAGAATGAATATCAGTTACCTGGGCATACCATATGGTTGGTTCATTTTCAGTGTCAACTGACTTGATGATTGTTTTCAGTTGTACATCTGGTCCAACTTTCAGCTCATTCATGGGATCTAACTCAAACATCCCTGTCTCATCCGTGGAATCAGCCGTATCAATGGCCTCGAAATCCCAGACCTGTTGGAGAGCAGAAACAGTTCCATGAATTTGAAAAAAAAAATCTAAAGGTTTCAAGATGATAATATCATGCTATTTAGTGGAACAAAGTAAATCCTCAATGAACTATGGCCCTATGCTCCAGCAGAAAAGGTTAAAATTTTGAAGTGAAGTTATAATATGACATTACTACAGAACTCTTTCACAGATGGCAATATTTTTAGACTTCCACATGGAAACGAGTTGCAGACCACAAATTAAATGTGGCAAAATTATGATTTCTATCATTCAAAAGGCAGAGAACTTTGTGTGAAAAGGAGAAAAATGCTGGTTACCAGTTGAGCTGAAAACTACACACAATACTTCCGTTTCCTTTTTTCTCACTCTAAATGTTAAAAAGAAGTACAAGAAAATGAATGTAACAAACCCTTATGTATCCGTCGACACCAATTGACATAAGTTCTCCCTCATCCAATAAAATCTGCTGGATGGGACCATTATGGCAGGGCTTCTTATTTTTTCTTTGAATCTCCACCTTGATAAGCCCTCCGTCCCATAATAACATGTTTCCCCATTCACATCCAGACAACACTTTGCCATCAGGTAACTCAACATAGCCTTCGATGTCAGTGATCTCAGTTCGACCAAATTTACCAAGCTCTCCTTGAAGTTTCAGACCAGTGAAGGTGTCTGCCATCTTCCAAAATCTAAATTATATAAAACAATGATACACTAACTTGATTTCAAGTAAAGACACTAAATTACATGTTGCATAACTTTGTTCCTGCAATGGTGAAAAACACTTTGGAAAAGAGGGAAAGTGGTTTTTGCCAGCATTTTCTCCTTTTCCAACAGTGTTTCCAATAGCTTTCTTCCTCAGGGACGTAAAAACATAGGTTTGTTAACACTTTGTCAAACAATCCCAGTTTTTAACAACCCTGTGGAAGATGCCTTTTTAAACATTGTGGGAAAAGGAGAAAATGCTGATAACCAGTATTTTCTCCTTTCCAAAGAATGTTTTCTGCCCTATCAAAGAGGAATCCAAACATTTTATTAATATTTGTTGTCTGCATATGCTTTCAATTTTATCGTTGCCAAAAATTTTGTCATCTTGTAAACAATTAAGAGTTCAACAATACTTGAACAAACCAAATAATTCCCTTACTTTATATGGACTGTTCCAGAAGTGGTGAGCTGTCCCTCTAGCTCTGTTGAGAAAGTCACTCTAAACACTTCCTGGGAGAAGGCTTTGCTCCTTAGTACTGTCTTCTCCTGTTTCCAGTCCCATACCGTCAACATGTAATCTGGGTCAGCACCTTGTGAGGCCAGCAGAGTTCCATCAGGACTGTAAATTTTTAGAATGTAAACAAGTGTATTTCACACCAAACAAAAGACACATTTCTTTAATATTTTGCCAATAACCTTTATCAGGAAATAGAATTTGTTTGCTTTTTTCTCTCAATAAAGGCTTTTGGCCAAATCTGAAAAGAAAAGATTTCTTTCAGTTAATGTTTCAACTCTCTTGCCAGAGGATTCATGTGCAGTCTAATCTTGATCTACACTGTCCTCTCTGCTGAAATATTCTGGATCACAGCAACCTTGAAACTGCAATAACTTGGGTCTTATTTCTAGGCTTACAGTGGCTGTTGGGTATATTCTTCACTCTAAGGGTTACCTCTTTACCAAACGACAAAATTTTAGACTTGTCCAAATTGAAAGCATTTGCAGACGACAAAATAAATGTGACTCAGCAATTGAAATTTGTTTTGGGAAGAGTAGAAAACATCGTGGGAAAAGGAGAAAATGCTGGTTACCAGCATTTTCTCCTTTTCCCACAATGTATTCAACAGGCTTCTTACTCAGGGTCGTTAAAAGTCGGGATTGTGTGGTAAAGGGTTAATTGATGTTTTGGAGGTACCATAATGCTAGACGTTACAACTTAACTATATCATCCTGTACATTGTATTACCTCTAAGATGCTATATTGCACACTTTTGCAAAAAACGAATCTGATAGAGTTTGTAAGTTATGTAATACTATGTATTCAAAATCCTCATCAGCTCTCAATCAGGTAATACTGATAATATGGTTGTGAGCCATGTTCTGGCAAAAGGGGGTTTAACACATCTCTGTAATGCATCATACCAACCAGTCATCACGTAATTATGGATCCATAAAATCGACTTTGTCTTACAACCAGGTGAATCCCCAAGGTAGAATGGTTTTTTGACATGCAGAAAATTAACCAATTGCAAAAAGTATCGACCCAGGTCACCCTTTGCTGACTGTGCAGGCTGATCTAGGTCGATCCTTTTAGCAGATGCGCTGCAGTTAACCCTAAGACCGCCAAATACACCTATCCGACATTTTCATCCTAGAAATACGACTCAAATAATTACAGTTTCACGTTAGGTTTTGTCTACTTTGTATCAGTGCAGCCTGGTGTTGATCTACACTGGCCGCAAAAGCAACTATAGTTTTTACGCTTTACAAGAAAATTAATAACAGAGGAAAAAGGACTACACTGCTCACTTGAAATCGATGTAAGAGTAGGCTCTCTCTGTGCCACCCCTGAGAATTCTGTACAGTTTTAAAGATGGATATTCAAACAAGTTTATGTTTGGGCTATCTCCTTTCTCAGCTACTGCAAAATACTTCCTGGAAGGGTGAACCTGAAACCAGAATTGAGCAGTACAGAAGGGACTCTCAGTAGGTTAAAAGAGCATCTGTACTCTTTGGACAGTACAGATCTAAGATTGGGGCCATGTTGACCAACCATTCTAAGAATTTCAAAGTAATGTATCTGTTAATTGGTTCATCCTATTGGATTACCCAATCAGAAATTGTGTTATGTAACTAAATTGGGACCAAGAATGTAATCTAGAACATGTTGGTGAATATGAGCCCAGCTGTATTCAACAACAATTCTAAATTGCATTCTATATCTCAAGACATTTCTAAATTTCAAAGAAGCACTGTTTCTGACTGGATAAACCAAATGGTGAACCAAATGTTATGATGGTTCATACATAGTGTTACTTTCTAAGTTAATCCTTTACCAAACAATCCCAAATTTTTATGACTCTAAGGAAGAAGGGTAGAAAACACTGTGAAAGGAGAAAATGCTGGTAACCAGTATTTCTCCTTTTCCCACAATCTTTTCTACTCTTTCACAGACAAATCATACAATTTGAGTCATTTTTTAACTTGTTTTCTGCAAAATTTGCTTTCAATTTGGACAGGTCTAAAATTTTGTCATGTGTGGTAGAGTTCAGAACTTCAATAATTCATTGTCAATCTTAATGAAAAGTATGTATCTCAGATGGGATTCATTAACCCTTTACTACACAACCCTGAAGTAGACAGCTTTTGAAAACATTGTGGAAAAGGGGAGAAAATGCTTATAAGCATTTTCTCCTTTTTCCTCAATATTTCCTAGCCTTTCAAAGACAAATCCCATCATTTGAGCCACATCCACCTTATTGTCTTTATACGCTTAATATGGACAGGCCTAAAATTTTGTCATGTGGTACAGAATTAATTCTAACGTGACACATGAATTTGGCTCTATAAACACAGTGCAACAGAAGCGTGGTAAAATTGACATAATTCTATATTCTATGTAAAGTAAGAATTAATCAGCATCTGCTTTTGTATACTAAGTATGGACTTGGTCATGTTAGAATCGAAATAATCTTCTTTCTATCGTGCTTTATCTTTCAATAAACTACAGTTGTGAGTTATGTGGCGCAATTAATAAACCACACAGGCTATCGCCGTCATAGATTATTTCTTCAAATTATACATCAGACGGTGCAAAACCATCTATAGATGCATGAGTGGTAATATCCATAAAAACCCATTCACTTCTATGAAAAATGTACAAAATGACGTCAAAAATGTCATCACACAATAGTAACATCAAATGTGTATAAGATAAGAAAATTTATAATGGGTATATTAAGCTGAAAACAAGGGAGGTAATGTAATAAAAAAAGAACATATAAAATGAGCCATGCTCTGTGAAAAGGGGGCTTATTGCATCTGCAAAAAGTATTGACCTAGGTCAGCCTGCGCAATCTGCGCAGGCTTACCTGGGTCGAAACTTTTCGCCCTCAGCCAATTTTCTGTATGTCAAAAGACAAGTCTACTTCATGATTCAGTTGATTATTAGACAAAGTGGATTTTAAGGATCACTAATTATGTGATGTCTTGCTTGGTATAATGCATTACGGAGATGCACTTAACCTCCTCTTGCCAGAGCATGACTATTTAATATTCATTACATACCCTTATAGCACCAATACCCCCACCACTCATACTTCTAATGAAAGTTTGTTCCTTTGTGTGTAAATCCACGATCTGAACTACATTCCCGGCAGCAAACATTATGGTGTTTTCATCGAGAAGGTGAAGATTCCCCCTCTTTGTACAGTCATAACCAAAGGAACGCCTTAATCAAAAGTCAAGGGTCATTCTTTTTTTCTGTTTTATTTTCAAGTATCAACATTTTATGTCTCAAAATACTGTAACATGTATAAACTAAGGGAAAATTATACATATTCAAATTTGACCAGCATACTCATGACTAGAGCTTTGAAAAAAAAAAAAGAAAACCGGGACTGGTAATATAAATAAACAGATGATGATCACATTTGTTACAGATATTTTGTGCAGTCTGATCTTGACCTGCACTGTCTTTTGAAGCATAGCTAAGTACTAACATAACTCTTTGCGTAACTTTATGTACAAATATATTTGTTGTAAGTAAAAACATGGGCCGAAGTTTGGAGACATTTTTTGTATTGCGTCATCATTGATGAAGAAATTTGAGAAAAACATAATAATTATCCTCAAAGCTATCCACAGTAGTCATAAATTCCATTTTTTGACGACTTCTTTTTTCTTCACACGTACAGTTTCCATATTTGAAGGAAGCAGATGACATATGAGATGACATAAAGCACAAGAATTGTAAGGTAAATGTGCCTAAGTTGCGTCACATTTCCCTCTATCTGAATGACATACCGGTATGCAGTTTACCTAGGTAACAAGTGCATGGGAACTACTGTTTCTGTCTTCAATTGAAGAGTTATGGAAATATTTACTTATGCAAATTCACAAAGGTACCAAAGTTTAGTAAACTCAATTTACGAATTTCAGAATCTGAAAGTAGGCGTAAGGTTTAGTTACATGTAATTCTAATGCAAAAACTTCAAATTGTTCGTAAAACCAACCCCTGGTGTGATTTGATAGAGTGTTAAAAGAAATCAGACAAAAACAACCAACAGAACCAATGAAAGGATACTGTAGACTTATCATGTCTTCAGGTAAACCTGAATCTGGGGTAATATACGGTCGTGACTGGAATTTTTCATATTCATAAAAAAAGTCTTCAGGAATCTTAGGTTCCTCTTCCTCCACTTCTTCATTCTTCCCTTCCTTTGCCTCTTCCTCATCACCTAATTTTCAAGAATCAACTATTTGTGAATAGACAATAATATGACCAATACTCTATGAAAAGAGGACCTGATGCATCCACAAAGTGTATCAACCCATGTCAGCCTGCACAGTCCACGTAGGCTGACATGGATTGAAGCTTTTTGCCCATGGTGAATTAACCACATGGCAAAGGACCTTTCTACCTCCAGATCCAGTTGTTTTGTTAGACAAAAAGGATCTTATGGATCCATAATTCTGTGATGACTTGCTTAATATAATGTAACAAGAAGATGCATTAAGCCCCCTTTTGTCTAAGCATGGCTCATATGTACATTGTATTTAAACATCATTCAAATTTGCAGCTGAAGACTAAGAAACTATTCTTTGCAATGAACAATTTGTCTTTTGGCCATAATGTCTTCAAAAATTGTCTGACAAAAGGAAAAAAAAATCCAGAAAAAGACGGCAATAATGACCTGGATTGCTCATCTAAGCATTTGTATCTTTGAAAGACTTTCCTCAAATCTGACCACCAGCCCTACATTTTTTTAAACAATGATGGCCCTTTTTTACAATACAAGCTCATGCAGTAATATAGGAACAGCAATTTTAATAATTACTGTTTTTCTATAACCAAGCATAACCAGCAAAACTTATCCTAATTCTAAAAATTGCTAAAAATTATTGGCTGGTGCTATATATTTTTTCAATTTAGAATACTTTAATTCCAATGAAGTTTTCAGGCAAACAACTTGATACAACACGCAACTTCCAAAACATGAAACGCAACAACTAATTACAACCTGCAGAACAATTAAATATGTTACTAATAACAAAACAAAAACAGAAACCTTTCTTTCCATCTGTAACATCAGGAGCTTGACCAACTTCCTTGGGTTTTTCCCTTTCTTTATCCAATTCAGCATCATCTTCCCCTGCTTTTTGTTCTTCTTTTTGTGCCTCAACTTTCTCTTCCTTTGAGCCTTCTTCTTCTCCCTTTTCATCAACATTCTCAGCCTTCTGTCCTTCACTTTCATCAGGTTTTTGTTCTGTCTCATCCAACCCTTGTTCGCCTGTTTCAACAGGCTTTTGTTCTCCAGCTGTTTCATCTGGCTTTTGTTCAAATGTTTCATTTTTTTCACCTGTTTCATCTGGCTTTTGTTCTGCTCCTTCATCTGGCACTTGTTGCTCTGCTTCATCTGGCACTTGTTGCTCTACTTCATCTGGTTTTTGTTCTCCCCCTTCATCTGGTTTTTGTTCCCCTGCTTCATTTGACTTTGGTTGTCCTGCTTCATCCTGCTTTTGTTGCTCTGCTTCATCTGGCTTTTGTTGCTCTGTTTCATCATTTTCCTGGTCAGTATTTTGTTCTTGGGCATCCTCAGCATTTGTTTCACTGGTCTGTTTGATATCTGCAATACTTTCTTCATTAGTTTATGGGAAAACCATTATGCTGGGTGAGATATAATTTTGTTCATGATCTTACATGGATTTAATTTCAGTTAGTACGACACATTCTGATACAGGTAACCTGCTTTCCTTGATTAAGTGCTCAATTGATCAGAGTTGTTTTCAAAAAGAGAAAAAAGAACCATAACAATAACACAAAATGTCATGTAAACACCAGAAATAATAACAGTAAAAGGCCAATGTTTCTCCATGTTTCATACAACTGATGAAAATGTTGGTAATCAGCATTTTCTCGTTTTCTTATGATAGTGTTTTCTTTTTTCAAAGTCAAAACTTATCATTCAATCCATATCTCACATGTTTTATTATCATCTTTTTCATACAAGCCTTCTTCCTCAGGGTCTGTGGTTATTGCTGGTTTAAAATTAAATCCTGTTTCTTTATTATCACATTACAGGTACATTATATTTGAACTACGCTGTAGCAAAGGGGGCTTAATGCATCTGCGGGATGCATGATACCAAGCATGCTATTGCTTAATTATGGACCCATAAAATCCACTTTGTCTAACAACCGACTGAGTCATGAGGTCGAATGATCCTTTAAAATGCAGAAAGTTTACTGGACTGTGCAGACTGACCTGGGTCGATACTTTTTGCAAATGCATTAAGCCCCCTTTTCACAGAGCATGGCTCATTTGTATTGTTCTTCAACCCTATTAGAGTAAAAAGTAGATTCTTCCATCTTGATTAACACTTGCTTCCAATTGAGTGTTGTCATCAAAATATGCCAAATGATATGCTAACACATATATGCATGACCATCTTGGTAAAAAAATTGTGTACGAAAGTAATGTTTTTGTTTTCAACTTTGAAATGGTTTGTTTTTCTTGATCTCTAAATGTTTTTCTTCTTCTTTTTTTTACTTATATCAAAAGCATCAACATTGTAAAACATGGTTAACATTGTCCTCTATAAACACGAATTTAAAGTCAGTCAGTAAACTGTTTAAACAAATAGAAACATAGGAGAATTTTCTAATCTAATGTGACATTAAATCAACAAAACATTAACACATTGCAATGCCATCTGTGAGTATAAATCTAGTTGTAAGTACATGTAATTTTCAAGTACAAGGCAATACAGGTTGCTGGGGTATAATCAAATCAGTGAAATGTGACACTTGCCATCAGCTTTTCTCCAGCATACCCTGTATATAGTCACCAGGGTTGCTCTCTCTGGTCATATTACCTACATGTTTATCACTGTTGACAGTTATGTATGGAATATAGCAGAGACTTTCAAGGACAAATTCAAATTATGTTGCCAGTGTCAATTGACTAAAATGTAGAATACCTAAACTCATGATCAGGCAAGAAAATTTTAGCCTTGTAAATAAAAATGCACTAGCAGACTTAACATCAAATTTAAATGAAAGGATTTTTTTTTTTTTCCATGGAAAGAGTACAAAAGAATATTGCGTAAAGAAGAATGCTAATTACCAGCACTTTTTCCTTTCCGACTATGTTTTAGAAAAGGCTTTCTTTCTCTTAGGTGTTTAAATACAGGATCCTTTGGTAAGGGGTTAAGTACTTTTCAGCTGTCATAATTATAGTCCATATGAGCTGACTTTTCTTATAAGATTTCTTTCATTCATGCTGTTTTCATAACTTTTTCAGTTATGCCACAGTGCCTCTCCATGCTTCTTAAAGTTTCCTTTACCAGTACTTTGCACAATATTCTTCCCAAGCCCCTGGCCCCTTTCTAACATAGCTATCTTTGAAACAATGATAGGCAGTGAGAGTGGAATGAATCCTGTGGCAAGTACTATTATCAATTTTCACTGGCTGAGCCAAGGATTCAGTCACCCCCTGGTTTCAAGCCCTGTACGTCGCCGACTGAGCGACCGGGTTTAGCTCTTTATGTGAAGTTTTGACCTAACCTTTCACCACAGAGTTTCCCTGGGAAAGAGGCCTTTTGAAAAAATTGTTGGGAAAGAAGAAAATGCTGGTAACCAGCATTTTTTCCTTTTCTCATGATGTTTTCTACCCTTTCAGAGTAAGGTTTCATCCAATGAGCAAGATTCAATTTGTCGTCTGCAAAAGCTTTGGACGTGTAAAATTTTGTTGTTTGGCAAAGCATTAAGTGTTAATTGAGTAAAAGTAAATGTTTAAGTAAACAACAGATTCATGACAAAAGGTAAAACTTGGCCAAAACATCTCACAAAATATCAAACTATGTAACTCTAAGACCTGATGGTAATTTGTTTATGGCCTGACATCAATCTGCAAAGTCCACTGAAAATGTGAAGAAAGCCTTAGTAACCTAAACAGTTAAAATAGTTCAACCACTACAAACATAAACTGTTATATAGATGTACTACCTGCCGTTTCTTCTTGTTCAACAGGTTTCTCTTCTACTTTCTCGCCTTCCTTTTCTTTTTCTAACTGTTCAGTATCCCCTGATGGCTCAACTTCCGGCTTAACTTCAGATTGTTCTGTTTCATCCTTTTTCCCTTCAGCTTCTGCCTGTTCCTGTCCAGCATTGACATCTTGCTCTGTCTGCTCTGTGGGGGCTGCCTCTGCCTGTTCAGGGGCTGCCTCTGGGGGAGCTGCTTCTGCTTGTTCAGGGACTTCTTCTTGAAATAATTAAAAATTACTGTGAAAGCTTGAGTATTGAAATTCAGCCACGTAATTATTTTTAATATATCACATGATTCTTATATCACAAGTAAAGAAAAAAGACAGTTAAAACGGAAAGGCCTGTTCATTCCAATTTTTGTCTGGGGGTGGGTCCTCCAACACTCAATAATTTTTAACTCTTTACCAAACAACTGAATTTTACACTGGTCCATACTGAAAGCATCTGCAGACAACAAAATAAATGTGACTGAAAAATTGAAATTTGCTTTGAGAAGGCTAGAAAACATCATGGGAAAAGGAGAAAATGTGGTCTTCTAAGGGCCGGATCTTCAAGTATTTTATTTGGTAATATCTGAGTTTATTTGCTATTTTAATTAAAAAGTAGGACTTGTGATATCAGAAAAAGGACTTGTTACTTTATAATTGACTCGCCCTATAGGACGAGTGGATTTTGGAAAATTTTTCGATCTCGGGTAGTCCTTGAATTAATATGGCTCAAAAATTAAGAACTGTCTTGTAACCCTTTACTACATAATACTGAGTCTTAAAGACCATGAAAAAGAAGTCTTTTAAAAACATTGTGGGAAAAAATGCTGGTAACCAGCATTTTCTCCTTCTTCTACAACGTTTTCTTTCCTTTCAAAGGCAATTCCTATCATTGAACCATTGAATCTCATTGAATTAGTAGTCTACAGTTGCTTTGGATGGGTCTTAAATTTTCTTGTGTGGTAAAGAGTTAAGGGACCTGTAGAAAAATTGTGGGACGTTTACAAATGGCTTCGACCTCCGGGTAGAAACAAAAAAAAAAGACAAAAGGATATTATTAAAGTGCAAGCAGCAAGAGTTTAAAATGACACAAATGGGCTGTTGAATGTGAGCATCATTGACGACTCTAGCTACATGGTTTTGAACTCTATTAGTCTCTGTCGTAACTCTATCACAGTAAATGCCATTGCAAATGAAATTTCAAGTTAGCCAGTGAACCAAGATCTCTGGTTCAAAATTGAAATGTTTTAACGAAATAAGTCGTGAATTTTGCGAAATTCGCGATAAATAAAATGTGTCTATTCGTTACCCAACATATCACCTCTATACATGATGCAATGTCTTGGAAGCAACACAAACCTTGTTTTTCTTGTTCCTCCGACGGTTGTTTTCCCTCTTCGTCAGCCATATTTGATTTTAGTGACCGTTGCTACGCTAAGTGCGCATGCGTAAAAAGGGAGGTAATCATATTGGTATCAAGACAGTTCCCCGACAAAACAGTTCCCCGACACAAGTTTTTGAGACAGTTCCCCGACAGATTTGAAGACAGTTCCCCGACACTTTTGAAGACAGTTCCCCGACACCTTTGAAGGCAGTTCCCCTTTTGTTTCATGTCAAATAACCTGTTATTGATAATCGTGATTTACAATCATGAGAAATTAAAACTATTTGTGGATAAAATATAGTCACTCAGTTTTTCAATATTTCGGCCAGCGGCCTTTCTCAAGAAAAGAAACGTAAATTTATCTACTTTGTAGATGCACGTCGTATGCCATACGACGTGCATCTACAAAGTAGATAAATTTACGTTTCTTTTCTTGAGAAAGGCCGCTGGCCGAAATATTGAAAAACTGAGTGACTATATTTTATTTAAGTGTTGAATTCCCTACGGAATTATTTGTATTGATATTTGTGGATAATGTGATCGAATTATTCGTGCCTTGTGATGGAGAATTCTTTATTCATTGACGGGTACTTATTCTCTCATGGGTGAATCCATGATGATTCACGATATTCATGAAAATAAGAGAATATTACAAAGACTGTTAGCCAGCAAGAAAGTTAATAAAAAGTACATGTTTCGGGATTATTTGGGTTTATTTTTTTAAATCTAAATTCTTTTGACGATTTCTATTTTAGTTGCGTGTATTCCCTTTTTAGAATTACATGTAAATTGGAGGGAGAGAGGGGGATTAACCTGAGTGAAATACTTTTTCTGTTTACCTTGTACACTCTGACAGTAATCCTAATATTATACATAAATTGTATGTACCATTTTGGAGAGTGTAGTGTATTTCTATATCGTTTGGTATTTTGCGACGAGAGGCCGTCAAACTGTTCTGGACATCAAACAAGGCTGAGTAATAGAAAATTTTAGACATTTCACGATGCAATCATTGACAATTACAATCTCACGTGATCAAATGTAGGCTACTCATCAAAAACGGACCTGTACAAACCTTTCAATTAATCACAGAAAATCTTTTATCCATAAAACCCTTCATCAACCGTTTTACCCATGATAATTATCAGTACACTGAACAAAAGTCATGATTAATTTCATTAATCATAAATTTATCAATTACAGAGTAATTGACATGAAAAAAAAAAAGTGTCGGGGAACTGTCTTCAAATCTGTCGGGGAAATGTCTCGAAAACCTATGTCGGGGAACTGTTTTGTCGGGGAAGTGTCTTGTTCCCATCATATTTGAGGGAGATAACATAATTGCGGTTCTGGCAAAAAAATCATGCATTCTACACTATATATGCCGCACTCTAAATTGACGTTTTCTATGGCGCTGACAGAGCTAGCGAGAAAGAGATTTGCTTTATTATTATTTTTGAGATTAGAGCTCATATTATCTCTGATTCAAAATCGGAAGGGATACTAGACCTACATGTAGATCTACCTAGATTTAACTAGATCTATATTTGGCTCGCAACATGCTGAATGACATCTTGGAGCATTTGCGTAAAGTGTCGTCTCGGATTAGCCTGCGCAGTCTGCGCAGGCAAATCCGAGACGGCACTTTACGACCACATACACTTTTTTTTTTTATATACAATAGAACTTCATGAATAGAAAATCGCACAAAAGCGGGAAGTGTCACAGACTGCACAGGCTGATCTGAGACGACACACTTTTACGCATATGTACGAAGGCCCCTTTCCGTGTGTTGCACGCCATATGGTGTCACACCGGCAAGTGTTTTTGGAGGTAGATCTAGGTCCAGGGTCCGTATTCACCAACCATTCTTAAGAACGTTCTTAGTCTTATTCTCCAAAATTTTCTACATTTGAAATTAACACGACTTCTGATTGGCTAAACCATTCGGTTTAGCCAATCAGAAGTTGTGTTACTTTCAAATTTTCTAAATCTTGAGCAATAAGACTAAGATCTTCATCGATAAAAGAGTGTCACTCAGACCGTCTGCAGCTCTTTCCATGATGAAGAATTAGATTTATTGTTTATTTTGCCTAAATATTTACAAAAGGTAGAGAAAATGGAATCCTGAGCTATGAACTTCTTTTGCTGTTTCTCCCAGTACATCTTAGATCTAGATCTGCCCTCGCAAAATCAGAGTAAATAACAGGCCCTTCTTTGATCTAGATGTAGTAAGAGAACATGTTTCTGATATGGTCACAGACATCAAATATTTTCTGAGAAATAGCAAAACTAGATCTACGCTAACTTTCTCAAGAAATTATCACACTAAAATCAAGAACAGGGTTAAGACTTTTTTTTTTTTTCAATCATTTCTAATAAAACTGGTACAACTTTCGATCTGCTATGATTCAAATTAGGCCCGCTACGAAACAATCTTCTGAACACTGCAAAAAAAAAAAACTTCGACGAAACAAATTGTGGTATCGCAATTCAAGGTTTCTAAAGACAAAAATCTCAACTTTTAAAATATCATTTTTCTGCCCAGTAAGACTGGAGTAGGATAAAAGTCGATCATGGAGTAACGGTCTACAACCTGGCTTTGTTTTGGGATATAGGCTAGATGACACAGTAACTTAACAGTTTTTAGGCGATAAAGTTTAGATTTATCTGTCTGTATGTATTTACTCACGGATCCCACCCTCACTTAATGGCTAGAAACGGAACTATTGACTCTTTATGGGCTTGGGCTAATTTTTAGAGGCAGGGTTTTGTGGACTAAGTCGATCAAGAGCGTGTTGTTTGATCTTGATCTACCACTCCCGATGTTTAGAAAGATTAATCTGATCTAACTAGAATTTTGAATAGCGTCTGTTTTTTATTATCATAACTGACGAAAATACTTTTAATTTTTATTTATCTAGCTGTACACGGCTCAAGCCAAACCCAAAATATAAATAATTCATGAATGTTTTCTCTTCACTTTAAATAACCAATGACTGCAAACATTTATAAGTCTGGCGCCCACTGTTAAATCAGTGACTCTTCTTAATCAAAACGAACGGTTTATCATTTAGTAAAGAAAAGGAACATCCGTCATTTCCTCCCTGATACACAGACATTCTTGATTACATAATATGCTCATTAATGAAAGTGTCCATTGTCCAATTTACAAGGATCTTAGAAACGAAATACAACCAAAGTATTACTGAAGATTGCCTACCAAGCAAAAGTTTGTACAATTGATGGGTAGTTCATCTGTGGTTGTACTCAACAAACTTGCAAAATTTATTCATCTTGCATTTGATTTTGCGCTCCAGTATACTTTGATTACGTGCTTTTTGGTTTGCTTTTCTCACTCAAAATTGTTCGATACTTGTTTGTGTGTGTGTGTGTGTTCTGCTAATTAAAGGCAATGAATCATTGTATGTTTTTCGCCTAATAATGGAATTTGACTTGACTTCAAATGGTTACTCATATTATTTCTACGATTATAGTCAGAGAGGGTAATGAGTCATCCAAGGGTATCCGTAATAAGTACAGTCCAACCTGTAATAAGCAACCCTAAAAAGCCCCTTTCACAGGTACTTTCACTCACTCGCGACAGATCACAGGCACTCTTTGTTTTTTGACAATTTTCGTTCACAATATCCTTTCATATATGGTAACAGAGGGCGAAGTTTGTCAGAAACAACTGCCTATGGAATGAATGGATCGCGTTGGTGGGCAACTGTTTGGTTGTACCAGGAATCGTATGTAATTTACGGTCCCTGGTTGAACGATCAACTTGAACAGGTGTCTCTCGCAATGCCTCGAAAAAAAAAAACTTTCACAAAAACAATAGGGTCCGTATTCGCCAACCATTTCTAAAAATATTCTTACTCTTGTTCTCGAGAATTTTCTAAGTTTTAAAGAAACACAACTTCTGTTGTGTTCCTTTCTAACTCTATAATAAGACTAAGACTGTTCTTTAGAATGGATGGTGGATGGTGAATATGGGCCCGAAGTCGTTCAACAAGAGCCCAGCGGTAGAGACCGTTGCTAAATAAAGGAGAATATATGTTCGTGCAAGCGATCCTACGTTTACATGTAACTGCAGTAGACACTGCATGCACTGCGATATCTCATACGGCATATAGTGAGTGATCGTTCTACGGTGCAATACTGCTGTAAAGTGTTGCATATGGTCGTAGGGTGGTCGAACGGAGGTTTGTGTAGCACTATATGGATATTTGCGTTCTCTTTGAATTCAAAAAGGAGAAAAAGTTAATTACCAACATTGTCTGCCTTTTCTCCATCTCGGGGTGTAAAAATATCTCCAAGATGAAACTATTCTAACCGTCAGCACTGTAAAAGGCTCAGCAACAAACGGTATTGTGTTTGATATCATTTCACAACTGATATGAATGTTATTCACATCCAAAAAGATGTACTACTGTAGTATTTGTGAATGAAGATGGGACTTTGATTTAGGATTGTGTGCATTTGGAATTGTTTTAAAACTTTCTCTGTCTACTTTTGAAAGGTTTACTCCACACTGCTAATAAAATTAAAAAAGAAATGTTTAAAATTCATAGGGCATTTATCATAATGATTATAATAATTACTTAATCCTGGGGCTTTTTTTCTACAATCCTCATTGCATGTATGGCATTTTACGTGAGATATTCTGACCCCCCAAAAAACTTTGAGTTGCAATATCTTTTGAGCCATGCTCTGTGACAAGGGAGCTTAATGCATCTGCAAAAAGTGTCGACCTGGTCAGCCTGCGCAGTCCGCGCAGGATGACCTGTGTCGAAACTTTTTGCTGTTGGTATATTTTCTGAATGTCAAAGGATCCTTCTACCACAGGATTCAGCCGGTTGTTGGGCAAAATGGATTTTATGGATCCATAATTATGTGATGAATTTCATGGCATAATGCATCACGGGGAGATGCATTAAACACCCTTTTGTTGGAGCATGGCTTATTTCTTTGTCTGTTGAAAAAATATTCATTCCGTTTATTTGGTCTTCGAAAGGTTATCCCGTATTTTGAAACGGATGTTATAATACTGGTTATCATGGCAACGGCAACGTGGACCACCCTGTCGGTCATAATGAGCTGTGCTCTGAGAAAAAGGGGCTTAATGCATCTCCGTGATGCATGATATTAAGCAAGTCATCACATGATCGTGTGTCCATAAAATCCATTTTGTCTAACAACTGACTTAATAATGTGGAAAACTGGTCCTTTGACATGCATAAAATTGACCAATAGCGAAAAGTTTCGGCCCAGGTCAGCCTGCGAGGACTGCGCAGGCTGACCTGGGTCGATACTTTTCGCAAATGCATTAAGCCTCCTTTTCACAAAACATGGCTCATCTATAAATAACTGAAATTTTTTATCTATTGCTTATTTTGCTCTCTAAGTATAAATTAGCAATACTGTCTATCAGTTTCTCCTTTTTAACCTTTTTACGACTTTTTTTTTTATCTTTCCTGAAAGTATTGTATTATTACTTACAACAATTAAAATTCTGTTCTATTGAAATAAAGACACAATTTTAACGACAAGAATTTTAAAAAATATTTGGTTGGCTTCTGTAGATAAGGGCATTTTCCACAGTTATTAATAAATGTTTCTTATCTGTCTTCGCATGTAAACTTTAAAGAAATATCTGAATAAATATTTGCTTTGTTTTGTGTTTTTAATTTCGCTTTTTAAACTAGGTTTTGTAAGTTTAGCATTAGCACATAAGAAAAAAAAAAAAAAAAAAAGTCAAAGATCTTAGATCTGGATCAAACTCTGTAAAATCCGTTTTCTTTTTCTCCTGGTTACCCATTTGACGTAATAATTCGGTTTGTAGCATGAATGAATGAATTGCTATCTTCTTTCTGTCACAGGACACGTAATTTAAGCTAAACAGATATCCAAATAAAATATAATAAGATTCCGTCTTATAACAGGATGTGTGGACGTGTTTTAGTTGGAATACTTGTCCTATTTGGTATGTATTTATTTTTTTATCCTCACATATTTAATCAATCAATCGATAAACCAATCAATCAAGTTAGCATTCGGCAAACAATTACGTCATTGGCCATGTATAAGAAACATAAAATGAGCTACTCTTTGACAATGGTTTGACAATGGTAGCGACAATTCAAAAATGAACAGTATACGCGTAGATTTACGTTCGCAATCAATACATATAAACGAATACATTTAAAAAATTAAATATTCATACATGTAGAAAAAAACAAAATTTCATTTGATATGTAGTATAATTTATGGGCATTACGTTAATATTAGTTAATACACAACGCCTTTTTTGACAGGTACAGTTTTGGTATACAACAGTTACCCTACAAGACGTCCACTCAGAGCAGTTATAATGTTAAGTTTATTGTGATGTTTTTCCATTACATGTCTGCATGTCCCCATGCTATTTCCATATTTTTTTGATTGCAGCTTTAAATTTCGAAGTTTAAAGCTCTATCTCCTGACATTGGGATGCACACCTTTTATAATGAACCATACTAGAAAAAGCCTGGAGAATCAGAATGTGTGTTTTTGTTTTTGGCATTGGAATAAAATTCTTACTCAAAATGTTAAGACAGCCAGCCCTCCTTCATGATATTTAGAGAGTCAGCACTGTCCTCGTCATTTGCGAAAAACATGGGAACCACAATACCGTCTGCACTCAGAGCAGCCCATGATGAACTTGTCTCACTGTGTCACAGTTTTTCAATATGAAAGCATGTAAACATGTACGCTTCTACAATGATCTTCAAACAAAGAGTTGACATTCTTAAAAATTCCCAGAATTGACGTTATGTAGGACACTTGTTGTGAAATTCATGGACTTCTCAGAAAAGGTGTAGATCTATTATATAAACGAATGTTTAAGTAATGTCTGTTTGTTATACATCAAAGAAAATTGTATTGTGTCTGCAAAAAGGCTGTAGCTTTTCATTTATGATAAACTTACATGTGTAAACAGTATAATTAATGTTAGGAATAAGGACAGATTTTATAAAACACCCTGTATAAACTGTTTATCAGTTATAAAAGGTATAATGATTAAGATCTTTGATGCGAAACATACATTCATTAATGCGACCGACTTATTACTTTGACAGGATCCTGCATGCTTTCAAGATAAACGTTGTTTTAAAGAAGCGGGCTAAAACTAGACCTACTTGATCCAAAACAAACAAAAAAACTTTATTTTAATTTGACAGTTGAAATGGCCAGGAAATTCATGTCTGACATGTTTTTAGAATAATGGACATGAATTTATACCAGTCGGTAAATCACGGGTGATCCGTTGATCAAATTTTTAGATGTAGGTACGGAATCGGCCTAATTGTGACAAGTGGAATCCATACAATGCGTTACCAAAATTTAATGACGTCACATAATGCTCCATTGATGTCACAAAATCGTATCTCTTACTGGTCATAAGGTAATGTGAAAATTCGTAATGGGTATATTACACGGAAAATAAAGGAGGTTGTGTGATTAAATGATTATAAGCAATGCTTGCGGTTAGATTCTTCCAGACTTCATTCTCTTATTTAACTCTTTACCAAACGACAAAATTTTAGACTGGTCCAAATTCAAAGCATTTGCAGACGACAAAATAAATGTAGCTCAAAAATTTAAATTTGTTTTGGGAGGGGTAGAAAACATTGCGGGAAAAGGAGAAAATGCTGGTTACCAGCATTTTCTCCTATTCCCACAATGTTTTCAAAAGGCTTCTTTCTCAGGGTCGTTAAAAGTCGGGACTCTGTGGTAAAGAGTTAAGGACGTATATGACAAATTCTTCCAGCGGACAGATTTTTTTTCAAACTTTGCACATACAAAGCTCATCATGTCTCTTGAAGATTACATTGAAAAAAAAAAGGGGGGGGGGTCCCCGTGCTCGTTTCTGAGAAATTCGCTTTTGAAAAAGGTATATACAGTTCCAAAATTCAGCATATACTGGATTTAAAACACTTTCCCTTAATAGTCAATTAAACAGGAAAATTACCAGAAGAATATACAAATATACATCACTTTAAAGAAAAATAATTCAGTTTTGCACAAAAAACATATAAAAGCCTGGTTTTAAGCATGGTAAATGTACCAATATGCATCTTATATATAGACCATTGAGTTAAAAAGGGAGATAATTTGACCGGGTTAAGGGTTAATCTTCAATAAAAACATACTTTCTAACGGACAGATTTTTTTTAAAATTTCCACAATCATAGTACTTATAAATCTTGACAATAAGAAAAAATAAAAATGGCACCTACCCGTGCTTCTTTCCCCAGGAAACAGTGATGAAGATCACTATGGAAGTTAATTTTTTCAAGGAAAACTATATAATAGAAGCTCAGCAGACATAGTGGGAAAGAAGAAATTGCTCATGCTCATTAAACGCGATTTCTCCTTTTCCCACATTAATTTTGGATCCTATACTCATTCAAAAAATGAACATAGCCTATATACCTCAAATTCATATCAAACCCTTCATTATCTACATGTAGTTCTTTTTTTTTTTTTATAAATTTGCACACATGATTATGGCCATACGGCTCATAGAAATAAAAAAAAAAAAAATTCTGTGGAAAAAAATGGGATAAAAGCTTGGCAGACATGATGGAAAGAGGAAAAATTACTCAGTAGAAGAAATTTCTCCTTTTCCCGCAGTAGTTTTGAAAGAGGAAATAGCTATACTTCAAGAAATAGGTATACTTCAACAGCTTCAATTTTCTGCCTGTTTCATTGTTTGCTGTGTAACTGGACTTTTTTTTTTCCAGCTAGTACTTTACCAGTCATATCATCCTTACACTGGCAGGCCAGTTTTGATGCCATCACCTTAAACCCATGGCTGGTGCAAACGTACTAGTACCATCCGTAGAAAGTTCTACTTGTAAAAGTGCACCGTCGGTTCGCTGTTACTATTGCAATTTGTGCGGAAAAATACACAATAGCGCTGATAGTTTTACTATCTGTGAGAAATACATATGCGCAGTATGGATGCGCGTGAACATTTATACCAAACGTCTTTAAATGATTATGAGCAATGCTAGCTGTTAGATTCTTCCAGACTTCATTCTCTTATTTATGTCTTCTGGGCTATGTTCTTATATGTGATCTGGTCTTGAATGCACTCTTCCTGGTATCGAGCAAACTACGTCTTCATTTGCAATGCAAAATAGATCTCCTGAAATATCATTTGGCGGTTTGTAAACAGTTACCAACGGCAGAAGGCATTTGTCGTCTGACATCACTTACGAAAACACTGTGGCAAAAGGAGACATTGCTCGCTACAAGCAATTTCTCGTTTTGTCACATTGATTTCACGTGCACTCGTAGGCTAAACGTGAAATAATATTTATTAGAACTATGTGATGCACAGGGATTTTTTTCAAAATCCTCTGCTGTGACTTGTTTTTGGGTTGCAATTTGATCACAAAGTTTAAGAGGAAATCAATTTTTGCCCTTAACCCCTTTCAGTGCCGCACCGAAAACAGAGGGATTTTTTTTTTTTTTGCATAGATCAAGATCTGAGTGCTCAGAACGTACTGTCTGATACTGGATCTATACCATGCAAGATAAAAATCTTCCTAGGTCCGTATTCACCAATCATTCTTAAGAATAGTTTTAGTCTTTCTAGTCTAAGATTTTCTAATTTGAAAGTATCACAACTTCTGATTGGCTAAACCAAACGGGTTCAGCCAATCAGAAGTTGTGTTACTTTCAGATTTAGAAAATTCTGGAGGGTAAGACTAAAATGTTCTTACGAATGGTTGGTGAATACCGACCCTGATGTTCAGTGGATTGTATGCTGAGCTGTCGATAGAGGTTGAGTTTGTATTTTTGTCGTTGATTCAAAAGAGTAACTGGTTAGCTGGTTTTAATCATTATTAATTACCTCCCTTTTTCCCTCATTCAGTGTGCACAGGCACCGTAAGGAGCATAGGTAAGTGAAATATTTCTAGTGCTAAGATTATTTGTAATGCTCTTGTAAACATTTACAAAGCAATTAACTTTTCCCCATGAGTCATGTTCAGACTGAAGTCGGTCATTCGGTCAATTACTCTAATCCACCGAGCTGGGAGACTTAGTTGGTAACGTGCAGGGCTTGAACCCCATAAATCGATAGTTCGATTCCGAGCTCGGTCAAATATTGATGATAGTCATTGCGACAGGATGAATCCTCTTGTTTCGACGATGTTCGTGTGTGTGTGTGTGGGGGGGGGGGGGGGGGAGAGTGTGGTGAAAGGAGTGAAAATCTTGAAATCAAGGGTTAGAATTGAAGTTAGTGGTGAATGCAGATCGTAGCTGTACACAATCCGATGCCCTGGCAAAAGGGGACTCAATGCATCCTCGTTATCCATTATACCAAGCAAGTCATCACATAATTATCGATCCATAAAATCCGTTTTGTCCAACAACCGACTGAATCTAGAGGTTCAATGGTCTTTTGACATGCAGAAAATTTACAAATAGCAAACAGTTTCGACTGCGCAGGCTGACATGAATCGACACTCTTTGCAGATGCGCTGTACCCCAGCTTTTCACAAAACAGGCCATATATTGAAATACATGACAATGTGGGAATTTGTAAGTGCTTAGGGGTTAGCATATAGATTAAAACTGAGTAAATTATGATTTGAGCCATGCTCTGTGAAAAGGGGCTTTAATGCATCTGCGAAAAGTATCAACCAGGTCAGCCTGCGCAGTCCGCGCAGGCTGACCTGGGCCGAAACTTTTCGCTATTGGTCAATTTTCTGTATGTCAAAGGACCAGTCTACCTTATAATACAGTCGGTTGTTAGACAAAATGGATTTTATGGGTCCCTTGGTTTATGTTACGTCTTGGTTGGTATGATGCATCACGGAGATGCATTAAGCCCCCTTTTTGCCACAGCATGGCTCATGTTCTTTTGATAGGTCAGAGGGTAATCCATGTCATTTATTCAGCACTCTTAAAAAAACGATGACATGGGCTATCTCTTTGACAGACGGCAAAATTGTAATTCTATCCAAATAGAAAGCATTTGCAGACCACAACTTTTTTTTTCATTCAAATTGACGTGCTTTGTCTTTGAAAGGGTAGGAAATATGGTGGGAAAAGGAGAAATGCTGGTTACCAGCATTTCTTCTTTTCTCAGAATATTTTCAGAAGCCTCTTACCTCAAGCAGACAAAAGACAGAGCTTCCCGGCAACTTTTAACACAGTTTTAAAATTTATTTTCCTGCCAGCGATTAACAACTGGACCGACCGTGCAATAATAGATTGTCATCTTCATAATATGTCATCTGCAAATGCCTTGAATTTGGACAAGTCTATTATGTTACCGACTAGTAAAGATTTTAAAACGGGATTCTGTGGTAGGGCTATGAGACTGTTAGCCCGTTACCACACAATACTAACCTTTTTCTACCCTGAGGAAGAGGGCTTTTGAAAACATTGTGGGATGAGGAGAAAATGCTGGTGACTGTGGTTTATTGTATTGGACATGTATATGGGCGGACTTAGGGAGACAGAAGCGGCGTGCGCCTACGCCCCCACCCTCACAAAAAATCGTCCGAGGCAGATAATTCAAAACACTTAACGTCTCATATTAGATCTGTAACAATACTTATTTGATCAATCACCAAATGCAGTTCGCTAATCACTTCAATTTTCGTTGAATAGTTTCAATTTCGCTAGTTTATCATCTTTCCGTTACTAAAAGAGATCCAATGCATAAAACATATCTTGCCCATCGAAGCGGAAAAAGCTCGGCCCCAGTCCAAACAGGAATGATTTAAAACGGGGTTTTCCAACTACTGCGAAAAACAGACAAGGTTTGTCTTTTTACATCTTCTCTTGAAAGAATCTTCGATTCAGATGCATATTTTTAAAACGAATTTTAGGGTAGATCTAGAGTGACTCTGTGAAAAGGGGCGCTTAATGCATCTGCGAAAATTATCGACCGAGGTCAGCCTGCGCAGGCCGCGCAGGCTGACCTGGGCCGAATCATCTATAGGAGGGTCAACAGCTGGAATAAAGCGTATAACAACTTTGCCAACAAAGTACGTTTTCATGGATTCCAACAGCCATGATGATACCGGTATGTGCTCTCCACATGGGACGTCGGTTGTGCCAGAGATCTTGACTGAAAATTACCTGTCTGACCACATCAAGAACCTGGCTGCATCTCTTACTTCCAATTTTCGAAAATACATGATTTTTCTTTCATCTCTTAGTAAACGACAACTACTTTCACAATGTAAATCAACAGTAACCGTTTAACGACCCTAAAGAAGATGGCTTTTGAAAGCATTGTAGGAAAAGGAGAATAGGCTGGTAATCATCATATTCTCCTTTCTACCGTACCCTACCAAAGGCAAAAATCCTCATTTGAGCTACATTTATTTTGTCGTCTGCAGTTTGGTATTGTCCGAAATTCTGTTGTTTTGTAAAGAGTTAAACGATTTAAATGTGCTTGAAAAATAACTTATTTGGGTTCTTTCGTTTATTTGTAGTTTCATACCGTTTTTAACATATTTGTCTATATTACGATGGTCAGCGCACCTACCCATATTTTCCCAGCTTAATCATTCAGAACAAATACAACATTTTTCCAAGCCACTAAATGACTGTGTTCTCATATATATGTAAGGGATGAGAGGCCAATTAAAATAGCTAGAAATAAGTTAGGCTCGACAGGATAACAAAGTCGTGAATGATCACCAGATCACCGTAAGAAACGCTACCAACTGAGCTACCCAGCCGGGCAAATTGTCTGCGTTCCGACGAAATTTTTGTTTTATGTGCACAACCCAAACACGTGCATTTCTTAATGCATTGTTTCACTTACAGTATACAGCTTGCCGCCAGACCAACCGCCAGTCCACAGCAAAGAGAATGTCCCACCACCATTGAAGAAACCAGCAACTGCACTATCACGAGTCAACAGCATAGCGACAGCCCTAGCTCAGGACCACAGCCTAACATCGGACACGCAGAGCATCCAAAGCAGAGCGCTGATTACAACATGCAGTCTCAGTATTTTGACGTTCATTCAGCGCATCCAAAGGATAAGGATGTACATGTTAAGGATAACCAGTATAGCTGCAGCGATACTCACTCGCCGAATCCTCAGCAAATGAACGTCGAAAGTCAACATCTTTAAGTTCTATAATCCAGCTACTTACCGGTATTCGGATGCTATGAAGTTTAAAATTATACCTTGAGAGAGAGCTAGATCATACTATCAACTTTCCTCCTAAATTTTCCAAGGACAAACAGATTAAACGGGTCAAAGTAAACGGTGTTGCAAACCATACTGGTTCAAAACTTTTAGTTTTATTTCATACTCAAAGGAAGATGACGACTTGTACCGCCTAGCATCTATAATGTTTCCTGATACTTCACACAGACGGTCAGAGAAGTTCATCACGGAACCCTTCTCAAACTGGAAAGACGCTATTGAAGACATGAAAACACACTGCACATGCTATTTTCACTTAAACTCTATGGAGAAATTGGAAAGTTTCAACATGACATATAAGACACTATTCCGAAGAATAGCTACGACAATGACCACAGAACGTTCGCAAGGGATCATAAGACACCGTAAAATATTTGAATCCCATGGTGAAATGTTTGATATTCTGAGGAAGACGTAGTATTGCTCTTCGTTCACATCGGGACGACGATAAGTCATTTACGAGAACTTTTGATATGGGTAATTTAGGAATTGCTAGTTTCGTGTTGAAGCCGGTGACAAATTACTACAAGAACACATTTCAAATTGTGCAAAGAATGCATCATACTTGTCAAAAAAGGCACAGAATGAGTTGCAGTATTGTATAAAAACGTTCATCTACCAGACAATTGTTGACGAAGTTAAGTCACAAGCCATTAGTCCCTATCTTGGATTTCAATGTGATGAAGTAACGGACAGCAGCAATTAGGAAAAACTTGGAATCCTTCAGCGGTATACAATACCTGATTCAAGACCTGTTGAAAAACTCTTGGAATTTGTTGCTTGCGGAGACATTACAGGAGCAGCAATTGCTGAAAAGGTTATTCACGCATTCACAGAAATTGAACTCCATCCCAGTATGTGCCGATCCCAGACCATGGACGGTGCCGGTAACATAGTGAGGAGAACCAAAGGATGCCCGGCACTGATTCGACAGCAATATCCTTGAGCTGTATATCACAACTGTTCAAGTCATGTCCTGAACTTATCACTCAGCGAATGTTGTCAAGTCAAGGAAGTTCAAATCACGCTTGACTCTCTGAAACACCAAAGCCTGTTCTTAAAGTAATCTCCGAAACGAAGCAGGAGAATTGAATCTGCAATAAACGAGGTGAACATGACACGTACCGGTATTGACCAAATAAAGAAGAGCCAGTTCAAGATGTTCTGTGGGACGAGATTGGTCGAAAAACACACATGCCTTGAGGATTCGGACAAGATGTACGAGGCGGTGCTGATGTGCCTAGAGGCCACATCGGCAATGGAAGCTGGCTGGAACGCCAAAAGCTGTTGTAGAAGCCAACGGACTGTTACAGAAGATTTCAGATCCAGCCTTAATCGTATGTTTCCAAACTGTTCGTCAGTACTTTGCCTACTTCATTGGACTTAGCAGGAAACTTCAGGGTTCCACTTTAGACATTATTAAGGCATATAAAGTGGTTGAAAATGTCAAGCCCACTATCGTGGAGCTCAGGGACGACGTGGACGAAATGGAAAAGGTTTTTCCTAAGGCAGAACAGATGGCATCAATGGCAAATACACCTTCTCTTGAACCCCCAAGACACTGTGGAAGGCAGACCCAAAGAAGTAACATTCTGCCGTTACTCCAAAGGAGTACTTTCACCAAGCAATTTATTGGTCGATGTTTCACTGATCCAGATCTGTATGAGGTTGAACAACCTTTCCAAACAGATTGTGTAAGGCCTTACTCTCCTTTCGAAGCATCACTATTTGATGAATAAAGAACCTTACGATGTTACATGTATCTCCCAATAGTTCAGAGAGGATTTACCATCGCCAGCTGGATTTCGCCGAGAGTTCTGTGTGGCTCAATGTTAAAGTGGCCAACTAGTAACCTGGAAGCCTTAGTTCGTGCCTCACTAGAAGCACTGGGTTTTTCGTGAGAGTGCCCCTAGGCAAGACACCTAAGAGCCCTAGCCTGGTACTAGTTAAACTTATGAAATGCGAGCGTACATTAATATATGAACCGTTGCCGTGATATGACTGAAATAGTGTTGAAAGCGGCGTAAAACACAATAGCAATCAGTCAATTTATCTATTGTCAGATTGAAGTTCAAGTTAGCAGTTGTTATATATTTCATAACCATGATCCCATTTACGACCCCCCCCCAAAAAAAAAAAAAAAAAAAAATCATGGATCTGCACCTGATACCTGGCACATGTCGCTTACCCTTAAAAGACGACGCAATACTCGTAGTTTGCTCACCCTGTAAGATACCCGAAGCTTTAAAAACGCGACTCAAGTCCGACGATGATCAAATGGAAAAAGAAGGGATCATAGTAAACGCCGATGAACCCACTGACTAGATCAACTCGATAGTCGTTGTCGAAAAACCGAAGACTGAAAAATTAATAATTTACTTACATTCTAAAGGATTAAATAAGGCTATTAGCAGACCTAATCAGCCAATGCCTACTTTAGATGAGTTTACGTGGGAGCTTGCGGGTGCAACATGCTTCGGTATCTTAGATATCACACATGATTATGGGGTTTAAACTACATAGAGAACCGTCATTGGTGACAACATTCTCGACCCCATTTTGTACGTACCAGTATTTGAGGCTTCCGCTCGGGATCAAATCGTCAGGAGATATCTTCCTTCGCAAGGTTTATGAAATTTTTGAAGGACTCTCAAGCATTAAGGCGATTGTAGACGATATTCTCATTTTCAACACATCTGGAAAAGAGCACGACGAAAACTTGCAAAACGCTTTGAAACGTGGGCGAGAAAAGTGTATAACATTTGATCCAGACAAATGTATCGTAGGCGTTTCAGAAGTGCCATTCTTTGGTCACGTGATCACCGACTTTAGGGCTATAGCCTGACCTAGCTAAGGTCGAGGCCATAACGCAGCTCGAAATCCCAGACAGCCGCACAAAACTAGAAACTTTCCTAGGCATGGTGAACTAAATGCAGAAGCTTGCGACAAAATATATCGACGATGAGAGCTCCCCTTCGGAGCTTTCTAAACAGAGAAATGGAATTTCAGTGGGATGAACCACAAACCTGAGCATTCCAGTAGATAAAAAAATGTTATTATCAGCGCCCGTATTGGGTAACTTTGACACAAATAAATAAACAGTCCTTAAAACAGACTCTAGTAAAAGTGGACTAGGTTGTTGTCTCATGCAAGATGGTCTGTCACTTGCTTTTATGTCAAAGAGCTTGGTAAAAAGCGAAACGTTTTATGCACAAACAGAAAAAAGAAATTTAAGCATATTTGGATGTAAATATACGGTACACCGGTTATATGCCATTGCGACGACAAGCCGATTGCTGCTATCATGAAAAAGCCATTGCTACTGCAACGGATGCTGCTTTGAACAGTTGCAAAATATTACGTCACTGTGAAACATGTCAGCGGGAAGGAAATACAAGTTAGTGATTGCTTATGGAGACGTTCAGTTAAAGACACTTGTCCTGAATTCATCGATGGTCTTGATTTAAATGCACTAGCTGTCAAACGGCATCTTTTTGTCACAGATAAACAGATCGAAATCATTAAGTCTGAAACCAAAAAAGATTCACAAATGTTTAAATTAAAGCAGACTTTAATCGGTAGTTGGTCGAGTAGCAGATCGCATTGCAGTAAATTAGTACTATCTAGAGAGCTGAACTCATCGGGATGGACTTGCAGCTGAAGATGACCTTATTTTTCGAGGTTAAGCTATTCTCATTCCAAAATCTCCGAGAGAAGAGACGGTTAAAAAGGTCCATACCTGCCACCTAGGTGTGACGAAAAAAGGTCCAGTTTCCGCAAATGATAGCATCTTCTGGTTCGGTATGCAAAAGCCAATAACGGACTACACTGCTCAACTTCTCTGACGCATAGAGACTCGAACGTGCGAGAAGCTATGATTTCAACAGTTCTCTGATAGGCCATACCAGAAAATTGGCACAGACTTATTCCATTTTGATTGAAAGGATTATCAATTGACGATGAATTACCATAGCCGATTTTTCAAAGGTAACTAGTTATCAGATGCGCATGCCGCTACAGCTATACACAAACTTACAGTGCATCTGGCAAGACACGGCATTTGCGACATTCTTGTTAGAGATAACGGATCGCAATTTTCATGTTCGGATTTCGAAGACTTCGCTAAAGTCAATGAACAACTCCAAATATCGTCAAACACAAAATTACGACAAAACATCAAAACCGTTGTTCAAAGCCTTTTTCTTCAGATGGCTCTATTAGAGGTCCAGTTCGGAAAATTATTGAGACCAGGTAAAGTGGTGTAAATTCACCAAAATGGGTCATAAAAACTAGGGATGGCGCATTCTATAGCCGGAACCAGGGGTTCATAAACAAAAGAAAAACAGAAAACGAAAGTACATCGGACATTAAACCTGCAGATTTCAATATTTTGAAAAATCCCTCGAATATTTCCCAAAGTGAAGCTCAAAAGGAACTCAAACCAACACACCCAGACCCTTCGCCAATAAACCTATATATCACACGAAGTAAAATGCAATCAGCGCTACAACAATGCGGAATGGATTAAATAAAGATAATTAAATTCGGATGTTGAATGAACTTCAAGTGTGCTAGTTTTAATTGCCAGTGAATTTATTCTAGCTAAGATAAGTCAGTTACATCTATTGACTAAATTAAGCCCGAAAATTTTGATTACACGATATCACTTATGTTCTTTTAATTTCACTTGCTTCAAAAGTTATCAAAAAGTCTTCTTTTTTTTTTTAAGCAAAGGGAAATGTAGTATATTGTATTGTATATGTTTTACTGCGCATGCCTAATAACTTCTGCAGTGTCCATTATCATCTCACTTTTGGAATAGATTTTAAACTGACCACACGTTTGTGTTAGATTGTTATTTAAACCTCATTTGAGAATCCCAATAGTCAACTTATTCTTAGCGCAGAATACAACAGTGACCAGCATATGCTCCTTTTCCCACAATGTTTTCTACCCTTTGAAATACAAACTTAATGTTTTGAATCGCAATTGATGTATCGCATGCAAATCCTTTCAGCCTTCAATTTTGTCATTTGTTAATATCAACAGGTATTTGCGACAATCCCATGCTCAGTACAAACAGAAACAACGCGACAATTACCGTGTCGTCCCTTCTGCTTGACCCCAATGTCGTGGCCACGCCGGATATGGCAGTACTGAACACTAAAGAACTAGATCTAGGTCAAGGTCACTTCGACGCTGGAGGATGGGTGTCTGGTATCCAAGATACCAATCAATATTTACAGGTACTATCGACGATATTTCTTATGGATTAAAGTATGCCTTGATGCCATTGGCGGTCTCATTCTTATTCTACGTTAAATCCTTTTTAGCTTAAAGGCCTCTACCTGCCAAAATTTATGTACACAAAGTCGAGAGTCAAACTGCAGACAAATTAAATCCATACAAATTAAAAGAATGAATATAATAATGAGACTGATGGTGTGCTACATTCAAAATTTGTCAAAGTTCCAGTCGCTGGCTGAAAAAATGTATTGCAAAACTCGACCAGAAGTTGCCCACTTTTGTTGCGGTTTTACAATACATTTTTTTTTTTCAGCGACGCTACTTTGGCAGATTCTACATACATAACATAACATAATATAATTTTATTTTGACAAAGCATATAAGCTTATTGACAATACAATATAATACAAAGGAAAGTGACTCATGCATGAAAATATTAGATTATAAATTTTATGGATCAATTCATAGACACACAGTAACACATTATCAGATTTATAATAATATCTATACTTTTAAATGGTATGGATTAAATCTATCTGCATTTTGACTGTATAATTCGTCCGCTCGAGTGCCTTAACTTCTCTGCCCTTTATAGTGATTTTTTGTTCATCTTAAACTCTCTATTTTACTGAATAATAAGGGCCAGTGTGAAAGGCAAGGAATGCACTGTCACTTAAATAATAGCTGCCAAAACAAAACAAAGCTGGTGTCAAATGCATTTGAATTTAAATCATACTTCTTAAAAGTATGGAAATTATTGTCCAGATGACAATATGTTAGTGTATAGTCGTTCCTTGGAAGTGTTCGCCGCTGGCAGAGAAATTAATTTCAAAACTAGGTTAAAAGTTGCCAGGTCACTCTTTGTTTACTTTTTGCCTGATTTTAAAACTTATTTTTTTCTGCAAGTGACTAACACTTTGGCCGACTACATAATAACAGATGTCCATCGTCAAAATATTTTCCTTATTTTGAAATGGTACGTTTTAAATTCAAATGCATTTTAACACCTGCACTGGTGTCGGGCTGCTTTTGGGCTTTTAAGGTAAGGCATAGGTAGAAGGGAACAATGGCTCTGCTTTAATTTGTCCTACAGAGTTCGGTCTCATTAAAATTTTAATCATTGACAGCGATACAGAAACTTAAAAAGGTCACAATTTTGAGTTTATTTAATTATCGTTTATAAGTAAATAATTACTCTTTTTTCATCATGAAGTTACCATTATTATCACCATTTCCAAGTATATTTTTAAAAGTTTTCATCCTCAGGGTCTTCAAAATTCTAGATTGTCTGGTAACGGGTTGAAACAAGGGCTTCAAGGGCGGACTAACACGGCGTGGGAATGATATGCTCGTAATTTGACATGAGTGCTGTATTTAAAATGGCTACATTTTTTGGATTCTAATACGTTGCTAATACGGTGTTGAATTTTACCGCATATCAAATGTATACTTAGACATGAATCCTTGACTAGGTGACATGTGCAAATTACCAAAAGATAATTTAACCACGAAATAATAATTCCAGATGAAATAAGCACTGGAACAATTTAAGAAAAGGCAGTTACATATTCTGGATTTAGGTTTATCGAAGTTTCAAAGGTGAAAAGTGGAATAGAGGCTGTTTATTTCGAAGTCAGTTGACTTACACCTCTTCCACCACTTACATTTGACAATGTAGGTTTAATACATGTACATTTTAAGTCGTACTTCCTAAACGTGTCTTAAAGTCATTGGTGTTCTAATACAATTCAGCTTTTACCTGGACCAAAAAAAGGGCTTTTTTGCAAAGTTCAGACTTCACTTAGAGAGTTTTTTTCCATTATATAGTCCGCGATATATACTTCAATAATTTCACCAGAATCACAAGACTTTAAATTACTAAACAAAATAGACATGATTTTAATAGGGCAATATGGTAACGGGATGTTTGAATTGAACTTAGAAGATACAAAAACATATAATAGGTTACCAAATGATTGCTTCAAGCTCGAGGGGAAAAAACGAGGAGAAGAGTAAAAAGAATAGAAAATGAATATATTTCTAAGCATTCACCGCTAAGTGCTACTCTGTAAGAATAACAGAAAGAGAAATTAAGCCGACTTACACATTGAACATGTATAATCCAAATTTCAATTACTAATAATCATTGAAAGGGGTTATAGATGGACACAAAGAGTCGGACTGATATGACACGTGCATATAATTTTACAAGTAGGACAGTACAGGAAGCTTGTGGTGTGGCATACCGATATCAAAGGAATATCGCATAAACCCTTGAACATTCCACGTTTTGCGTAAAAGTTGTCGACATGTACAACAAATCATGTCCCAAAAGGAAGACGGCTTGATTTGTTTCTCCTTGACTTTCTATATATAAATAATAGTCTCAGGGAGATTAAAAGATTAAAAGTAAATGCAGAGGGGAAGATGGTAATATACAGGGTGGCATATCGTCTTTAACAGGCTTTAAGTTTGCAGTGATAAATATCTTAAAATACAGAGACCAATGAGAACAACGGTTTTAATGGTTTAGTCATGAAGGAAGATGGCACTTGTTATTAATTTAAACGAAAGTCTAAACTGTACCTACATAGCGTTTTATTTTAAAAGCAAGAGGCTTTTTAGGTTTGACTTCCATTACGACTATATGAAAAGCATTTTTTAAGAAACTAATTATTTTGACGCGAATTTTGTCGATTCAAATTTTATTTAAGGATTATTTGCGAAAAAATCAACAAAACAGATATAACCAGCAGTCAAATAACAAGTCAACTCGATTTTGGTAAGAAAATGAATTATAAATTATGTATCTAAATGAAAAATAAGACAAAGGAAATAAATAGATGAACTTGATAAAATCCAATCAGTTGTCTAAGATATGATATATATATTCTTTTTAGTAAGGAAACGAGTATCAGAAATTCTGGAAAACTTATGACAGTATAAAAGCATGTTTACAGAAATTATTCTTTTTTTCTAATCTGAATTTGTTTTCTGCATCAATAGTTTTACTTAGTATAACTCTGCATCTTGAAATTGTGTTTCTAAAGATTAATGATGGATATCAATTTTAAGTTATTCATCAGTTTGTTTTAATTATATAGACTATACATTTATATATACTTACAACTCCTAAAGATTCCGAATGTCTAGGATTTTTAACGACCAGACGGCTTCCGCTCTGAATGTTAGCTTATTGATTTTTTTTTTATTGACAGTTGTTGCTTGGTCAGTTGGCTGCACGTCTCTACAATTCCCTATCCTCGGTTTATCGAGTCTTTGTAGGAAATTAAAATATATATACTCTCTCTCTCTCTCTCTCTCTCTCATTGCAGTTTTACTCATTCTAGGTAGAGTTAGCGAGACCCAGTGTGATCACAGGTTTGGTAACACAAGGAAGAAACGGATGTTGCAAGCAATGGGTCACTGAGTATAATGTTTCGTACAGTCAAGATTGTAAAACGTGGATAAAAATCGACAAGGTATAACATTTGTCTCAATCGATTCCTCGAATGAATATATAGTTTCTGCTATATGACTGCACACTGTCCTTTGCTTGATTTTTCCTTTCACTGAAGATGAAAAAAATGATAAAGCAATTGTTAAACTTCAGGCTGATAAAGTCTGCTTTTAGCCAATAAGCGATATGCATCGTTTTTTTTCAAAATAGTTAATTCAGTCATTCTACCGTCTTTCAATAAAGACTGCAGAGCCTCAGTACTTTAGCGAGGGGACAATCGAGGCGGGGCCATTCTGAACTGTCATTTAGCCAAAACTCTGGCTGAGGATTGGTATAAGTCATTGCCACTCTATTTCTCTTTGGTGAACTTTTACCGTCGTTTTATAATTAGGAAGTAGCCGGCAGCTTGGAAAAAATGGGCGAAGTGCTGACTTACGAAACTCTAGAAGCGAATGCATATCCATCCTTGCCGTCGAGACAAAGTTGAAGTACAATTGAAAATTGAATTGAAAAACCAAGCCGATGAACGTTTTAAATTTTAAGGCTTGAATTATTTGGTTTTGAAATCTTAGATGAAAACCGAAAACGTATTCGTTGGCATAATTCCTAACATGAAATCCATAAAAAGAATGGAACTCTTTCTAGACGTTTTGCTCCATTATCAGTGCTTTTACTATTTTGAAAAAAAAAAAAAAAAAAAAAACTTTGTATGTTCTGTCAGTTACATAAGAGCGACGCTCTGGCGACAGGGGGTTTAATGCATCTCCGTGGTGCATTTTACCGAGGATGTCGTCATCCCTGAAATCCACAAACAACTGGATCACGAGGTGTAATAGTTCTTTGACATGCGGAAAACGTAAAGTTAGCAAAAAGTTCCGGTCCATGTCGGCTTGCACGGACTGCGCAGGCTGACAAGGGTCGAAACCTTTTGCAAATGGATTAAAGCCCCTAAGCACAGAGCACAGCTCATATGTATGTTTGACTTTCTTGCAATGGGTTATAATAGTTTTAGCTACAACTGTTATAATTGTTTTTATCTAGACATTCAGTGGTAACGCAGATCAAGATACCGGCGTGACGAACTTGCTACCTTGTCCTATTTCGGCAAAATGTGTACGATTCATTCCTCTGAAATGGAACGACAAAATAAGTATGCGAGTAGATGTACTTGGGTGCCCTATACTACCGATTTCAACTATACCGTTTACAAAATTGCCATCTAGTTCATCAACTCTGACGTCACCAACATCGACTGCTTTCTCAAACATTTCATCCACAACAGCCATGGCGCAAACAACTAATGGACTGACTACAACTACATATACAGGTTCAGCAACTACAACGTCATTATTTGTCACAACAAGCAGTTCCACAGGTTTGTTGAGCCCTTTCATTTGATTGGTCCTTGCCAATTACTCCAGAGTCCGTATTCTTCAATCATTCTAAAGTAGTCATATCCTAATTTTTGGAAGTAGCGCAATTTATGATTAACTGGTTTAGCTAATCAGAAATTACTTTGCTTTGATATTTAGAAAAAAAATGATATTTAGAAAAAAAAATCAAAGATTAAAATGCCATCAAGAATGGCTGGTACAGATGTGAAGTAGATAGTATTTCACAAAAATGTTTGAAGGGTTTGAGACAAGGTCTGTGAAAAGGGAGTTTAATACATCTGCAAAAAGTATCCATCCGGGTCAGCCTGCGCATTCCGCGCAGGCTGACCTGGGTTGATACTTTTTGCTATTGGTCGCTTTTCTGCGTGTCAAAGGACCATTCAACCTCATGATTCAGTTGGTTATTTTACAAAATGGATTTTACGGACCCGTAATTATATGATGACGTGCCTGGTTCAATGCATCATGAATATGCATTTAATACCCTTTTGTCAGAGCATGGCTTGCCAGTGTCGACCGCTCACGCACAAAATTCACTTACAATTTATCGGTTACGTATAAAAACGTTTAATGATTACATTTCCTTATGATTTTTTTTGTTTGTAGATGTGGGTAGGTGTTGGAAGGTTAGTAGTATAGGAGGGTAGACCTCGGACAAAACGCGTTTTGTCCGAGGTCTACCCTCCCTGAGTGCCATTTTGTCCGAGGTCTACCCTCCCTGAGTGCCATTTTTGTCCGAGGTCTACCCTCCCGAGCAGAAAAAATGCCGCATCACTGCAATTTTGGCGTGATTCGGTTTCCGCGACATATGAATACAATAATAAATAGTCCGTTACTAGTCTCGGGAGGGTAGACCTCGGACAAAAGTAGTTCCGGCAGTTGGTTCAGGTAGAAACCCTCGTTGGACTTAGTCTTTTTTGGAGGGTTGATCTTTCTCTCTCTATTACCGTCGGACTTAGTCTTTTTTCCACAATTGAATTAAAAAGTAGTTCCGACTGATGTAAACAAGTAGTTCCGACTGATGTAAACAAACGTAAACAAGCGTTTTGATTGGTCGAGACGTTTTCCCGCCAAAATTCGATGGGTTATTTCCCCTTTTCAGCTTTGATCAAGGCAAAGACCCTTGTTGGACTTAGTCTTTTTTCACAATTGGATTAAAAAAGTAGTTCCGGCTAATGTAAACAAACAGGTTGGTTCAGGCAGAGTCTATCGTTGGACTTAGTCTTTTTTCCACGATATGGTTCCAAAGATGAAAGACTCTTCTATTGGTCTTACCGATATTGACAATTTGAGAAAGATAGACTTTTCTTGGGGAATGGTTAGCCCTGAAAAGGGCTGTTTTGGAGTTTGTTTTTTCCTCCTCCTCTAATGATAGTATCCAAAGTTTGTCTGACAGATAGGACACTCCACGGGTCTTCTTCGATCTGCTATTAACCTTCTTATTTTGTTTATTTTATGCATAGGCAAAGTGGAGTCATGCATCATGGCCAGTAGAAAGGTTGTCAGATACCATTTTGTCATCGAGAGAAGTAGAAATTGTACACTATAGTCCATCACCATTTCTTTAGCTGTCATCTATTCGGGAACCGAATGATTAATGTACTGGAAATATCATCGCCTTTTATACGGTTGGAGGCGAGTTGACTTACTTATTGACAATTGTTGAAGATAGATTTTCTTGGGGAATGATTAGTCCTGAAAAGGACTGTTTTTTTGGAAATTGAACTGTCTTTTTTTGTCTTCTTTCTCTATTGAGAACTTTTCTTTGTTTCTTTGGGTATCTTTTTGAGTTTGAGTTTTGGAATCTTTGGGATCTTGAAGTCTTTGAAGTTGTCAATATTTTTCCCATGTTTTCCCAGTCCTATTTTTGACGGTGATACATAGGTGGGCTCGTATCGTTGTTTTTTGTGAAGTTGTTCATCATCGTCTTTCTCTATTTCTCGTTTTTTATTTTTTATCTTCTCTTCCTTTGGGTGATGATCTTTCTCTGGTTGTGTTTCCTTTGAGTGTTGCTTTTCCTTCGACTGATTTTCCTTTGACTTCTGATCTTTCTTTTTTACAACTGATACAAGGGAGTCTGTTAGTCTTCGAAGGCTGGTTTTATCAAAGTCGAACTCCACCGGAATCTTCACAATAACAGGCGTAGTTGACTGTCTTTGCTGGCATATTGTCTCGATGTTTCTGTTCAATGTTTTCAATTCCTCTAAAATCTGAGTTATTGTAGCATCTTGTTTTGAGATCATCTGTCGCATCTCTTCCTCGAATTTGTTAACTGGTGCTGCCATTGGCTCAATGAATGTCGAATTCATGGCTGACGCTAGAATATCTCCACTGTTTCCACTCTGTGGCAAGGAGTTGTCTAAGATGTAGTCGGTTAAGTTGTAATCGGCTAAGTTGAGATTCATCTTTCCCGTTAACAGTGTGTTTTTACTCGTACTACTCGAAGATCGAGAGCCGAATGATTGTAGAGAAATATCGTCAACGTTTTATAGGCTGGTAGGGGGATTGACCTACTTTGATAAAGAATTAAGAGCGCGGACCCGGTCGGAAGCAGTCACGAATGATTATAACACTTACAGAGAGAAATAATAGAAATCTGGGGTACTGGCTAACCGATTGATCTGAGCTCTATTGTGAATGTAACATATCCTATGATTGAACGAAAACAACTGAATTCTAGTCAAGTAGGAATGATAATCTTTCGTTTTTACATAGTTATACTGCTTACTTGCAAAAGAATAAACTATACTATATTAGAAAATATTATTTGGGATGAAATTTTTCTTAGAGTTATGCAGAATTTTGCTTGACAAAATTTGAAAAGATAGAACTTTTCTTAACGTTTAGTAGTCCTGAAAAGGACTGTTTTTTCGAAGATTTGTATTTTTTAACCTCTTCGTCTATCTCTCGCAGCCTCTAACTCATCAAGTAACATAATAAGTAGTGCTAGGTTATGACGTATCTGCTGTCGATGAAACCAATCTTCTAACCAGTTCAGTATCGAATAATATGCCACTGATCCAAACATGAACATACAAAACATTTTTTATTCTCGAGTATTGAGAGGTAAAAATGGTTAAATGAGAACTTGACCGGCTTTCTTTATACGTTTTACAGATGAATTGACCTACCTCGACTCTGAATTAACGTTAGCCAATCGTTAGTTTTGTTATATTCTCTTTTGAATAAGTAAAAAGATAGATGAAAACAAGTCTATACGATGTGGTAGGGAATAAGGTTTTCTGATAAACTTAGTCTTTTTTTGATAAGTTGAAGTAAAAATTAACCTTTTCTTAAAATCAGAATTGATTTGGTCTGACAATTTGAAGAGAGATAAAACTTTCTTGGTGTATGTTAGCCCTGAAAAGGGCTGTTTTTCACTATTCTCTGTAATGAAATTAATTTAACTATCGGTTAACTTAATTTCAAAACTAGAGAAAAGATCGAGGACTCTAAACCTCCTCATCTGAATCTTCGGGGAATAGCTCACGCCGAAGTTCATTGATTTCTTCAACTTTGCCTTGGACATACTCATTATACATAATGAGTACTCCTTTGATTGAACAAAGTTGAATTTTCAGATTATATTGCACAGCTCTGCTTTTACACTTATCATATCGTTTTTCTATCCCACTCAGACGAATTTTAAGCAATTCGATCTGTTTGCATCCCTTTCTAAATCGTCGCTCTGCTTCAATCAATTTGAACCGTTTGTCGAGGGTCTTCATTTTTGAGTTCTGAGAGGGAAAAACTGATTAAAAAAGAAAAAGAGCCCCGTCTTTTATAGGATAGTAGAGGAATTGACCTACTTTGACTCGGAATTAATGTTATCCAATCGTTAGTTTCGTTATATTTCTTAATTCAGAATTGAGTTGAAGTGACAATTTGAAGAAAAGTAGAAAACTTTCTTGTTGCATGTTAGCCCTGAAAAGGGCTGTTTTTATGAAGATTCATTCTTCACTGGCTGCGATCGAGATGTTCTTCTTCTTCTTCAAACTGTACCACAATGAAAGCTTGACAGCAATGATGACACCAAATCACTACACCATAGTCTTCATCATAGTCATAGAATCCCTCATCTGGTTCTGGACAATTGTGCTTTTCTCCAAGATGTTGTAGGATATGAAAGCATTTTCCGCACTCTATTGCACATGGTCTATCACACTGTGGACAATAAGGAAAAATTATAAGCATTTTTTCTCGTCTTGGTATACTTTTACGATTTCTTATTCGTGCTACTCGAGAGAAACGAGAGTCGAATGGTTATAGGAAAAGTTCACTGAATTTTATAACTTAGTGGAGGGATTGACCTACTTTTCTGACTCAGAATTAACGTAGACCAATCGTCAGACTTGTTATATTCTTTTGTAGAAAAGGAATGGCGGGAGTGGGAAAAAACGGTTGATCTTGGCGGGTATTTGGGGAAAAACGACGATTCTTCGGATAGGACTTAGTCTTTTTCAAGTCTGATACAACCAATCTTTAGATCTGAGAAATACGTTTTGTTTTTGACAATTCAAAGAAGCAGACTTCCTGGGTATTGGTTGGCTCTGAAAAGAGCCCTCAATCCTAAAAAGAAGGAGAGAGTGGTTCTTAAAAAGAACCATTGTTTTTTATCCATTATACAGGATATGCCGTGATGACAGAAAGATCTTTATACTTGACTACATCCGGCAACTCAAATCCATCATAGCAGGCGACGACTTTACAAACATACGCCTCTTTACCATCTGAATCTTTTCCGATTTCAACAGGAAATTTCATTTCAAAAATTATCTTGTTGAAACCTTGCAATTTAATACTATCGCTATGTTCTACAGTAGATTTTACCATTTCATGAATTTCTGAAACGGAAAATCTTCTAGAGAACAAACTAGGCTGAGATTCATCCAAGTATCGTTCTGCATCGAAATAATGCTTTCTAATGAAATGCTCATGATTGAAGTACTTCTTATAGCGTAAATATTGCCCACTATAATAAGATTGAGGCGGAGTGCCAAAACCCTGTCTCACAGACATATCACTAGGATAAAAAGATAGAGAAAGAATAAAAGATAGGAAAATTTCTGTCAACATTTTATAGCTTGGTAGGGGGATTGACCTACTTTGATACAGAATTAAGAGCGCGAACGGGGGCGAGAGCATGTAGATAGAACATAACGTACTATATGATCTCACATAGAATGTGATGATCTAGCTACATTTTTCTAAGTCTGAACTTTTCTTTATTCAAGTTTTGGGAAGAAATCAGAACAGACGACCTTTTTAAAAATCATTTCTTTATTCATTCAAAAGTTCTTAACAATATCATGAAAAACAGTAACGTTTAAAACAAACCAAATGTTCTAACACTATATTTTATATATACAAAGACAATTTATATACAAAAACAATGAAGGTACATTTTATATACAAAGCATTGACAATGCAGTTCTTATTTACAACAATGACAGAACATTTTTACAATGCAAATTCACAGATACCTCGATTTTTCCACTTGTCTTCATGTTCCACAACAGCTTTGTGCAATTGTTCATTGCCCAAAAACAAACTATATACACTGTCCAATCCGCTATATTCACACGTTCCTCTAATTTCAAAGACGTTTTTGAATACTGCTTTTGTCGAAAGAGTTGAAAGTACGATTTTTTCTGTGACATCTCTATCAAATAGGAGATAGCCTTCCATGATATCCACTCCTTCTGCATTATCTCTTGATTTTGTATACCGTAAGTAAAAGTTAAACAGGAGTGATTTCATTTTCAGCATGATCAGATAACTTTCTTCTGGTCTTCCTATGATAATGAATCGCCATCGACTTGTGGCTTGCAACTTCTTAGCGAAATAGTCACTTTTCCACAAACAAGCTGTCAAATAGCCTTTGATGGTGGTATCGAAGTTTGACTCAGTCACCAACATTGCAATAAAGTCGTGCATGCTATACATTTTGCAGGATGTCTCTCCTTTTGCAACTCCCTTGTGCAATTTATCTATCCAAAATTTCACACATCTGAATTTAAGGTTGAATTGTGTTCCTTCATCGAGTGTGTGCAGATGGATGAAATCTCTATAAACTTTTTCACGTAGTTCTATTGGTAAAGGAAGCATTTCACTTGACATGATTTCCACTTTTCGATAGAACCGTCTTACTTTGATTGTTCACTTCAAACCAGTGTAACATGGTATTGTCACTTACAGTTATTTATACCCTCAAATCTTATAGGTCATAGAGTGCAGTATCGTTACAATGCAAATTCACAGATACCTCGATTTTTCCACTTGTCTTCATATTCCACAATAACTTTGTGCAACTGATCATTACCCAAAAACAATGGAAATTTGCTATCCATTTCACTATATTCACGTACTCCACTAAATGGAAAAACATGTTTTGAAATATCTTTTGTCGAAAGAGTTGAATATACGATTTCTTCTGTGACATCTCTATCAAAAAGAATATACCCTTCCATGGTATCCACTATTTCCTCACCGTCTTGAATGGATCCTTTTTTATAGCGTAAGTAAAAGTTAAACAGAACCGATTTCATTTTCAGGACGTTCAGAAAACTTTCTTCTGTTCTTCCTACGATAATGAATTGCCACCGACTTGTGGAATCCATCTGTTTAGCAATATAGTTGTCTTTCAACAAACAAAATGCTAAATAAGCTTTGAGAGGAAAATCAAAATCTGTATCATCCCCTATCATTACAATAAAGCTGTGCATTCTATACAACTTGCACGATCTTTCTCCTTTTGCAACTCCCTTATGCAATTTGTTTATCCAAAGTTTCACACAGGCGAATTTAATATCCAACTGTACTTGTTTATCGAGCGTGTGCTGCTGGATAAAATCTCTATAAACTTTTTCACGTAGTTCTATCGGTAAAGGTAGCATTTCGCTTGACATGATTTCTCACTTTTTGATAGTTTTCACTGTTTTTTAAAAACGTCTTACTTCGATCGCTCACTTCAAAACAGTGTAACACGATATTGTTTCTTACAGATATTTATACCCTTAAACTTTTATGACCATAGGGAACAGTATCAGTATCGTTTACAATCACTCTTTTGGTGTATACAGAGCGAAAGGTTTTTGTCTGTGGTTCACTGGTCACTGTTCTGTCTTTATGTCTTTTGATTCTACAGTCATACTGAACTTTGATTTCTATTGTACGATCCAAAGCACATTTTGAATAGGTGTTGAAATTTACCATCTGATTTGTATTGTAATCCAAAGTAATTCCTTTGACTTTACATTTGCTTTTTTCTTTTCCATCTTTTGTTCTCATTTTGTAAGCGTAATTCTTGGGGCCTAATCCTCTGAAATGAGTTATTCTACAATCAGGCTCTTCATCGGTCCATTTTCCTAGCCTACTGTTAATGATGGGAGGGTTCCACAATTCAGGATCATGAATGTACATACAACTATCTGTATCGAAATATAGAACTCTATCCCCCAATCTTTCAAGAACACTGTACAGTTCCAACCTTGCATAAGCTGTTACGTAGGATGCTACAATAACATTGGCTGTTGCATGCGTTTCGACAAAGTCCATCTTTTCTTCATAGTTGACTAAAATGAATGGACACTCATTGTCAAAAATTTCCACATGCTTTACCGTATATTTCGGATCGGTAATCAAGTCAAAATATTTAGATGGTTCTCTGATGTATTTCGTCTTGCTCATGTTTTCACGCTGTGCTAATTTCCCCCAAAGACAGTTCAGCATAATCTTAGCAAACGATCTTTTACCAGGATTTTTTTGAATACATTTGGGATCGAGACGAATCCCTTCAGCTTCCTCATACTCGCGAATGAATTGATTCTTTTCCGAGTCTGTCTGACACCAACTGGGATATCCACTGGCTTCTTGCTTAATTTTCAAGAAATTATCCACATAGCCTTTAAAGAATTGATCCGAAACAGAGTGGAAATGCCAGATTTCATACACTTGTATTAGCTGATAACCACAGTCGAGAGCTTTGAACAGTTCAAATGTAACCCAAGTTCCAACCAAGGATCTCTCTTCTTTTTTATGGTTACAAACGTTTGAGCTTTCTTGTGAACATTTCATACAGAGTGGAAACATCATCTTGTTGTTACAGTGAACTGGAAGAACAGGATGAAACAAATCAATTGGGGGTAGAACTTTGCATTTAATGAGCCCTTCATACTGACGAATATTCTTCATATCAATACTCTCAGCAGTCAAGATTGTGGGATGACCTACAGGATAGAATTTATGTTTGCAGACGTAAGGATACAGAGAGCAGATGTCGATATACTTGATTTCCTTCTCACTGCTTTCCTCAACATCATAAGCAATTTTTATTGCATTGCATCTGCCTCCAGCCAGACCCTCTCTTGGTTCGATGGGGTCACAGTTCGGATATAGACTTTCAATGGTTTTTTTGTACTCTTTGTCCTTCTTCATCTTGGTATCGAATTCATGCTCCCATATGGTCACGATGTTATATCCCATTCTTTTGATGGTTTCTAATCGTTCAATGGTATTGTTGTACAATTCATCCATTGTTTTTCCATTGATGGGATTGATATATTTTCGATCCTTGAAACATGTCTGGCAGCCATGAAATAAATCCCCGAGGAATTCATAGACAGTGTTTGATTGACGGTGAAAACCGTCTACAGTATATCTTCCTATTTGAAATTCACCACCATTTTTACCGTGTTGAATATGAATCCCTTTTTCCCTAGCAATACTTTGAATCCATCGTATTGCTTTCATAGAAAACCGGCGTCTGACTGGGTCTTTGCTTGAAATGATGGCTATTTGATTTTTTGGTAAATAATCTTTTCGCCAAATCTTGTTACAGGCGCCGGCGATAGTAAACGCCTCTGTGAATGGACAAATTCCACTCTGTTCGATGAACAACTTTCTGAATTCACCACATCCTCGTCTTAGGATATCAACATCCGATCGACAGTACATCTCCATCTCTTTTTGAAAATTGAATTCCTCACCATTTTGAACTTTATCATTATACCAGACTATGAATTTCGATCGAGCCTCTTCAGACATTGAATCGGGTTTGTAATAAGACATATCCAAGTATGGCCCAACGTAATCCCAGAATTCGTCTGTATTTGCCCAGTGAGGAAAGTAGCCTTTTTTCATTTCTTGAAGTCCAAATGTAGTCGGAAATTTTGCCAGACCAAAGTTCATAAAACTGAAGGAGTCAATCAAACACACACCATTCAATTCTAACTTCAAAATATTATTCCCATTCATAGTCAGTTCTGGTTCTTTCATCCCAACATTGATAATATGATTGAGAATAAATTGACCATCATAGCCTTTGAGATTATGGGCAATAGCTATGATTCCTTTATGATGCTTTGTAAAGAGCCAGCTACAGAATTGACTCAAAGTTTCTTTTCCTTGAAAAATAACTTCTCTTCCTTCTTCGAATTCACTACATGTGGAACAATGAAAATCAAGTGGTTTATCGATACATTCAGCACAGGCTCGGTGTGCAATACAGTAATTCGGAATATGTATCCCTGTATCTTGCTGACATTCAAAATCAAAGAAAATGAACAAAGGTTTTTTGACTACAGAAGAACTCGTCTCATCGTCACTGTCATGCTTCATCTTACTCTGGTAAGGTTGAATAAAACAGCGATGAGAGAAGTCAACTATTTTCTTGCAGAGATGACACTTTTTCTTTCCCTTACAGACATGATTTTTCTTTCTGACAAAAAACTGGCCTCCACATTTTGAACAGAGTTTCACTAATTCACAAATGGTCTTCTTCTCTTTACCTTGAAGTGTTTTGTGTTTTTCCAAGCATTCTGCACTGAAAAAACATCTATGACACTTGCAGCAGACATACTCTTTTGATTTCGATGGACATTTTCCAGTACGAAAGCAACCTTTACAGATCTTTGAGCAAACATGGTCTTCCCGATTCCTGTAACGTATATCACAGAACTCGCAATAATAACCACAATCAAGAAATGATGTAATGGATTTGATGTAGTCATAGTGTTTTTGATGATAGTACAAATGTATGATTTTACTATTATCTTTCACTTTTGGATGTTCAAACACTTTCTCCATTCTCGATTGCTGCTGATGGACTTTAATAACATAGTCTTTTTCATACAAGAAATCTTGAATTTTTTTGTATTCTTCAGGTCCTACAGGTTGCGTTGACGAAACTCCAGCTTCATTCATCAATTTCTCGGCTTCAATCTTTTGAAGCGGTCTGTTTGATCTTTTGATGATATCCCATCTTCGATTCCATTCTTGGGTGTTTTCACGTTCATGGTGATAAATCCCCACAACAACAGCTCTTGCAAAACATAGATGATCTTCATTATTAATTTCAATAATCGATTGTTTCTTCTTTGCGAAAACTTTTGAATCCAATATTTCTGTACCCCTAACTCTTTTACCACTTCCACTTGGGGGTACCGTATGTGTGATATCGAATGTCATGTGACCATCGTTCAAGACGAATTTCTCATTCGACTGTAGAACTTTTTCAATCTCGTCCAATATAGTATGACTCTCCAACTCCTCCACATATAGAAAGGGTATATGGATCCCCATATCCAATGAACGGTGATTGATGGTAATTCTGATCATATCCCTCGATTCAGCCTTTAACTTTTGAACGATTTGTTGGATAACATCGTCGAATAAGGCAGTCAGTTGCTGGGGTTGTAACTCATCGAATTTCTTAAAGCACGCCGCCAGCACACGGGAATCTGTATTGAATTTTCTTGACTTCTTTTTTCCCACTTCTTTTAAGGTGTATAGACTTTTCATATCCAAAGATTTTTTGTCTCCACTTTCTTCTTTCTTGGGTAAAAATAGCCCAGCATGACTTTCTTCTTTCAAAGATTTTTTATCTTCTTTCAAATTTTTTCTCTTTTTGGTTGACGGTGGAAATTTCTCATCGTTTTCTTCTTTCAAAGATTTTTTGACTTCACCGTTGTTTTCTTTTTTCAATGGTAAACTTTTTCTCTTTTTGGGTGGAAATTTCTCATCATCGCTTTCATCATTACTGCTACTGTCTGGATAGACTAGGATTCTTTTTCTTTTCTTTGCCGGTAGTAATTTTTTTCTCTTCTTCGACATCGGCTGAATTGTCTCATCGTCACTTGTACTGTCTGAATACGGTACTAACCTTTTAGACATGGTTTTATGACTGATTGCGAGTCAAGTAATGTCCCAGAACTCAAAAAATCCTACCTTTTTTATATCTTTTTCAGACCAAGAGTGTATAAAAAGAGGCGTTACGACTGAAATCTTCATCATTCTTCGGAAAGATTTCAAACAGGACAACTGGTAGAAAAATGAGTGGGTTCAAGCTACAAAGTACAACACCAAAGAGAATGTACCTGTATGTTAACCCATACACTCACGATTATGAGATCACCAATATACCGTCAAGATATCAAGTCTACCATACTGGGAACTACGTGGGATCATTTCTATCCCACCAACATTTTGCAGAAAAAGATGTCTATCGTATCACCAGAGTCCTGGATCAAGCAACATTCGACAAGCGTCATGGAGTGAGTGATATGACAACGAATATCTGTTTTACATGCAACAGATCAGGACATTGGGCTAGACAATGTCCAGAGAAAGAAAAAATGATGTGGAGATTCGTTTCTGTCTTCGTGGACCCCTACAGTCACGATGTTAAAATTTCACCAACAATGGAAACCGGTAGAGAATTCCAACATATGAAATACGTTGGGGCTCTATTATCCTATAAAGTAGACGAGAATAAATGGAAGACAAAATCGTCACAGACTACAACTTCATCGACTGGAAATCAGATCGAGCAGGAGATCGAAAATATGGAGCATGATAACACAGAAATCAACGACACAGAAATCTGTAGAATTCAAGTAGAAATACATGATAAGCCGCAACAAAGTTCGCAAAAAAATAAACTTTCTTCAGAGGATACTCTTATACTCGATCAAAACAATGAACCCTCTTCACTGTCTGGAGAGCAAAACAACGAACAGATGTCTCAGAAATCTTCAGGATCTGAAGAAAAGAAAATCAACGAGAAAAGAGAAAAGAAAAAGAAGAACTGTTTCTTCTGCAAAACAAAAAAACATGGTGCAAAAATCTGTCCAGATATTGTGTTGAAAAATAATAATGACGAACACAATGATGGAAACAATAAGAGGAAACGCAAGAGTGAATGTGAGCCTGACATTCCGAAGAAAAAAAGAAAAACGTGTCTGTAATTTTTAACAGAAAAAACATTTTCAAAGAACTGTTTCAAAGAACTGTTTTCAAAAAACGATTCAAATATTTCTACAGTTCAATGTTTCATTGTATATATTTTACCAGTTTATTGTTTTAAATAAAAATTTCATTATAATGATTATTGTACAAAAGTTTTAAATAAAAAGTTTTAAATAAAAGATATAAAAACATATAGGACTTGACTTTTTTGTTTTTGACAATTTGAAGAAAGTAAAAACTTTCTTGGTATTGGATAGCCCTGAAAAGGGCTGTTTTTAAAATTAAAGAGAACGTATTCTTCACCATTTCAATGAAGGATACATTCTCATTAATTTATTCTGCCAACCGCGATGCTCTGTTGGCGGTATCAGTTCTGATAAGTCTGGGTAAATATTACCCATCTTAACGATTGGGGTACGAGTATAAAACTCATACCCTCGTCTTGCAAAGAACTCGCGAAGAGCTTTATGCTTTAGTCTCTTTCTTTCTTCTGCCTCGTCTTCTTTCTTTTCCATGGCCTCTTGCTCCCATTTCTCTTTCATTTCTTTCTTATTCTTCTTCTTACTACCAAACAACCCACAGCAGAATTTCGATAACTTCATTGTGAAATGAGTTAATACAAGAATAAAAAAATGCTGCCTCTTTTATAGCTTGACAGGGGGATTGACCTACTTCGCGTTAGAATTAAAAGCGCGAACGTGGGCGAGAGCATGTAGATAGAACATAATGTACTATATGATCTATCTACAATGTCTAAGAGTATCAGTTCCAAAAAAAATGTAACGAAACTAACGATTGGTTAACGTTAATTCCAAGTCAAAGTAGGTCAATCCCTCTACCAAGCTATAAAATCAGTGAACTTCTTCTATAGTCATTCGACTCTCGTTCTCTCGAGTAAGACGAATAAATCATAAAGTAACCAAAGCGAAAAAAGAATTCAAAATATGGAACAGATAAACCATCAAATAATTGATGCTCTCCAAGACTATTTAAATGCTGGTGAAGATCTGTTGGTATTAAGAAGACAACTCATAGCAGTTCAAAGACATCTAGAGCAGATAACACAACCATACAGAGAGCTCGGAGAAAAATTACTTGAGCTGTTTATGCAGACAACAACTCCAGAGCTCATATTAGTTGACGTTGAACTCGGGAGAAAGATCACCACGAAGGATGGTACAATAACAATCACAAGAAGAACTGGAAGTTGTCCCATCTGTCATGCAAATTTTGGTTGCTGTCATTAGACGAGGAAAAAGACAGTCTAATCTCCAAAAACAGTCCTTTTCAGGACTAACCAAAACCTTTAAAATCTATCTTTAACAATTGTCAATTTTGTAGATGTGTTGTTGTACTTTTTGCAGAGAGAAAAAACTTTTAGATTAAAAAATCTTGCAGAGAGAAAAACTTTTTTATCGATAGAAAAAATTTTTTCAAATAAAAAATCTTGTAGAGAAAAAATTTTTTCAAAAAATCTTAGAGAAAATTTTACCGAAAGAAAAATTTTTACGCTTAAAAATTTCGGATAAAAATTTTCGGATAAAAAATTTTTACAATTTTAAAAAAGTTCTGCAGATTAAAAACTAGGGACGAATAAAACTAGGGACGAATAAAACCTAAGATCGGGTAAGTCTAAACGAACTGATTTCCGGGAAATGTCGGGAAAAAACCCACACTCAGATCATATAGTTAGGTAATGTCTAAAGATCATATTGCTAGGAGCCAAAGAAAAGACTAAGTCCAACAGTGGTAGAGAAAGATAGACGAACAAAGATGGAAAAAGTCTAAGTTCAACGATGATCTCTGGCTGAACCAAGCTGAGGAGGGGAAAATAATCCATATCGTGGTGAAAAAAGACTAAGTCCAACGTTGATAGAGAAAGGATAAGACGAACAAAGACGGAAAAAAAGACTAAGTCCAACGATGACAGAGAAAAAACCTAAGTCCAACACGGTGATAGAGAAAGATTGAGGTGAATAAAGACGGAAAAAAGACTAAGTCCAACGATGCTCTCTGCCTGACCCAGCGTAAGTAGAGAATATAGTCCATATCGTGGAAAAAAGACTAAGTCCAACGATAGACTCTGCCTGAACCAACCTGTTTGTTTACATTAGCCGGAACTACTTTTTTAATCCAATTGTGAAAAAAGACTAAGTCCAACAAGGGTCTTTGCCTTGATCAAAAGGGGAAATAACCCATCGAATTTTGGCGGGAAAACGTCTCGACCAATCAAAACGCTTGTTTACGTTTGTTTACATCAGTCGGAACTACTTGTTTACATCAGTCGGAACTACTTTTTAATTCAATTGTGGAAAAAAGACTAAGTCCGACGGTAATAGAGAGAGAAAGATCAACCCTCCAAAAAAGACTAAGTCCAACGAGGGTTTCTACCTGAACCAACTGCCGGAACTACTTTTGTCCGAGGTCTACCCTCCCGAGACTAGTAACGGACTATTTATTATTGTATTCATATGTCGCGGAAACCGAATCACGCCAAAATTGCAGTGATGCGGCATTTTTTCTGCTCGGGAGGGTAGACCTCGGACAAAAATGGCACTCAGGGAGGGTAGACCTCGGACAAAATGGCACTCAGGGAGGGTAGACCTCGGACAAAACGCGTTTTGTCCGAGGTCTACCCTCCTATACTACTAAGGTTCGAGAAAAAACAACTAAACAATTTGATTAAAATTATTACTCAATACAAAATTAAATGGATCTAGATTTTAGGATATTCTTATCTTGGCTCTTTCTTTGTTGCAAATTCTTATTGAATGTTTTTAAAGTTTCCAATTTACCACGACATGCTTTCAGGGTCAACAAGTGCACAAACCTGTACGGACGCCAGCGGTATTGATTGTCAATTATTAGATTCTCAAGTAAATATTTGTGCCAACATTCTTGCATCATCCAAGTACTGTGCAAAATATTGTGGGATCTGTGGACCGACAACTTCAACCAGCTTACCACAAACAACAACTGCTTTGACTGTTGGAAAGTCATCACCATCGTCGTCTCCACCTACATCACTCATGTCTTCGGCAGCCCCAACTGTATCAAGCCAAAATGCTATGTCGATAGCGTCAACAACAATTGTTCCGTCTTCTATTAGTGTCCAAGCAGTTACAGGAGCAACTCAGACCTCATCGACGTCTCCCAGTGCTTCAAAGCTTTCGAAGACAACAGTATATCAGACACCTTCATCATCTGTTTCGCCAACAACAAATTCAAGATGCAAAGATAATCCAAGTATTAACTGCACTATTTTAAATTCTACTGTAGCTCTTTGTGGAAATTTTCTGACAGCACAGCTGTACTGTCCAAATTTTTGCAATGTCTGCGGAATCATTAGTACGTTTGCACTATCAACTTCGACAATGAAACTCCCGACACAATCAAGTACGACGTCCATGCCACCTATTAGTACCACAACAGGCAGTGTTTGTCAAGACAAAACCGGTGTGGACTGTGCCTTGCTTCAAAAATTTCTAAATGTATGCCAGAATCCGAATACAGCTAATCTATACTGCCCTCGATACTGCGGAATTTGTTTGAACGCAACAACAGCATCGCAGCTCAATACTAAAGGAAACGGCCCTAACAGTACTATGCCATCCTTTCTTTCATTGTCTACTTTGCAAAATAACACCACAACTTCTACTCTTTCAATCTCAAAGATAACTGGTGGCCGAACCTCTAGTGTTTCGGTGTCACGTAACCCAACGACGAACATCTTGACTTCATTTGCTGCATCTCCGACAACCTTAATAACCACATCTTTTCCGACAGCGTCTACGTCAACAGTTCTGATCCTAACAACAACTTCCTGCTCTGATAAGTCGGGAATCGATTGTAAAATGCTGAACAATTACTTAGGTATTTGTAATGACAAAAAATCTGCCACCATGTATTGTCCTCTGTTCTGTGGAGTTTGCGGTCAGACGGCTAGACTATCACAAAATCCATATTCCTTGTCTCAGAGTAGTACCGCTCCTTCCAGCACACAGAGCACAACGACTGTAGGTAAAACTTCGATGACATCTTCCCAAACATCAACTGCCGCATCTTCAACAAGTACCACGTACGAGACCACTACGTCAAGTGGAGTTACCTCTACAACTATTGGTAGTGCTACAAATGGCACAGTGATGTCAACAACAATCCCGTCAAGCACAGTAACTCTGAGTAAGTGCACATCTTCATTTAAAATTGAAAACCATCTGTTCCGTCGACTCAAGTATAAACCTCTAAACGCTGTTTAACAACACAGCACCGACTAACATTTCAATGGTTACTTTCGAAGATAAACTATATCAATAACTTTTGAAAAAAAAAGTCGCTTTTAATTCAATGAGTAAAACGCTTTTGTTCCTGCTCAAAATTAAAAAAGAGCCATGCCCTTTGAAAAGGGGGCTTAATGCATTCGCAAAAAGGTATCGACCCAGGTCAGCCTGCGTAGTCCGCGCAGGCTTACCTGGGCCGAAACCTTTTTGCTTTTGGTCAATTTTCTGCATGTCAAAGGTTCAGCGTACCTTATGCTTCAGTAGGTTGTTACACAAAACGGATTTTAGGGATGTATAATACTGTGATTACTTGCTTGGTATCGTGCACAACGGAGATGCATTAAGCCCCCTTTTGCCAGAGCATAGCTCAAATACAATGTAAAAAATTCAGAGTAAGCCTTCTCTCTGAACACTATCAGACTTTCGCAACGAATTCTGATTTGACTTGATTCAGTCGGCAAATGTGAGTGCAGAGTGAGAAACGACCTCTTGATTGCTTTTCTTAATCCCGCCAATAGGCTCGAACGTACACCCGAGAATTCGGATGGTATATCTGTCCAACGATATTTATTTTACCTATCGTCTCAAAAAAGCCTTGTGTGCCGTTTTTTTATCTATAAACTAGATCATTCAAAATATTTGCCAGAAATCTGCTTCATTTTTAACTCCACTGGCCGAAGGCTAGCGGGCTTATGTCATGGTCAGGTGTCCGTAGTGCTTCCGTCTGTCCGTGCGTCGGTCCGTCCGTCCGTGCATCAACTTTTCTTTTCAAACATATTCTTCTCTGAACCTAACGATACAATTTTGATGAAACGTCACAGAAGTGATCCTGCCATGGTCCTCTTCAGAATTTCTTAAAAGAATTTGATTCCAATGAAAAGTCTGGTTGCCATGGCAACGAAACTGAAAAATATTGAAAATCTCTCAAAATGTTCTCGCCTAGGGCCACCAAATTTGGCATGTAGCTTCACCTAATAGACCTCTACCAAACTAACGTTATTCAAATTATAGCTCTGAGGTCAAATTTGGCCCGAGCCCAAGGGTCACAAGTTTTACATTGTCTTATATAGAGAAAAATTCAAAAAATCTTTAGATTCTAACTGTAAGGCCTAGGGCTACCAAATTCGGAATGCTGCTCCATATAGAAGACCTTCACCACAACTGTCCCATTTATAACCCTTGGGTTAAAACCGGCCCCATCCGGCAGATCATAAGTTTTATATGGGCTTACAAACTGAAAGATCGTCTGTTTCCCAACTGTAAAGTCTAGGATTATAAGATTTTGCATGTAGCTTCATCTAGTGGACCTGTAGCAATACTGTAAAAACTATAGCCCGAGGGGTAACACATTTTACTGAGGCTTAAAGAGTGAAAACTTTGAAAATATTGTTTCAGTATTATGAACAAAGGAAATACCTCCCGTTATAACAGACATAAAGTTTGTGATCATTTACCTCTCTTGATTCTCACACTGCAGTTGATGTTGGGTATTCAAGTTTTTCGCATAAAAATGTTCAGTTTTCAGTGAGAGTGATTTATTTTGATGTTCATATTTATGCTCAGATGAGACTAATACATGTATTTAGTATAGAGTAAGGTTCTGAGGTGTCTATCATTCAGTCTTTTGTTCCAGAACTTTACCATGCATGCCATTGAGAAATTGTTTTCTGCTTGTAAGATCTGGAAATCTTGTTGTTAGAGTACACTAATATTTGGTATGAATGGTGCTTGATTATACCTGCTTGTATTCATTGACATCGTCTTTGAAAAGAAAATACGATTTTTTTTTTTTTTTTTTTGTGTGTGTGTGTGTGGGGGGGGGGGGGGGGGGGGGGGGCGCTAGGCTATTTTCTTCAGTGCATGTTTAACTCTTTACATTTTAGACTAGTGAAATTTGGAAAGCATTTCCACAGACAACAAAATAAATGCCACTCAAAAATTGAAATATGTTTTGCGAAAGGTAGAAAACATTGTGGGAAACTTAGCTGGTCACCTGCATTTTCTCCTTTGGCCACGATGATTACAAAAGCTCTATTTCTGAGGGTTGTCAAAATTCAGGATTGTGGGGTAAACGGTTAAAAGCCAGTGGAGCGATACAAGGCCATCATGGCCCTTTTGTTATATAATATAGCCTATTTATCGTAAGCAAAAAAGTGGGTATTGATCGCTATATGTGAATAATTCTTTGAGTAGTAGGGTTTCTTGCCGTAGTAAAAAAAAAATGATCATTTTAGTTACAGTTTCAGTTTGTCTACAAAATTTACGCTTAAGCGACAGTTCTTATTGTGATTGAAAAGTGTGACAGTAATTTTGCGGCTGGACTTGTGTTGTTGTTGTTCTTGTTTTTGTTTTTGTTGAAAAGGTTCGCAAGGACTTTTCAACATACGATACACATCGTGTAATTATTTTCTTTGTGAAATGTTATTGTATATTCATCGCCATTCAGGCACCCGGTCATCCGCCTGCTTCATTCTGTATTTTTATTAAATGACTCTTTTACAGGATAAAAACCTTAAAACAGGGTATTCATGATTAACTGCATACTGAACTGATTTTTTCCAGGTCGAGTATGTAGCGACAAACAAGGAATCGATTGTCATCAGTTGGATATTTACCTTAACGTGTGTAGTGATCAAAAGTCCGCACAGCTATATTGTCCTAAATATTGTGGTATATGCGGAACAACATTCTCCGCCCAATCACAGTCAACAGTAAGATCATCTACTGTTTCAGCACCAAGTGTCTCACGTTTGTCAACAGCAACCAAAACTGGTGTAACTTCAACACAAAGAGTATCTGCAACTACTTTGCTTCAATCAAGCATGAGTTCACCATTGCCCGTTCAAGCTTTTTCGACTCCAACGGCCACTGTAAATTCAACATCTCAGTGGTCATCAACCGCAAATGCTCAAAATAACACTCACACAAACGGCTTTCCGTTTTCATCTAATACAGCCTTTAGTTCAACATCTGCATCGATGTCTTCTCCAACTAAAATGCAACAGAGTGCGTCCACGACGAACCTACCTGCTTCAAATTCACTGTCGGTATCTACTGCATCCGTCAGTACATGTACAGATAAACAAGGAGTAGACTGTCATCTGTTAGACACTTCGCTTAATATTTGTAAAGATCCAGTGACATCGATGGCTTACTGCAGAATGTATTGCGGTCTCTGTGGATTGACATCTTCGACTATTAATTCTTCAAGCCAATGGAGCACTGTTTATAACTATCCGAAATCTTCTACAAGGTTTAAACCAGGAACAGGGACCACACCTACAACCCATTCATCAGTGCTCACCTCTACTTCCCAAACCATTTCTTCAATACTGTCGTCGCAATCAAGCACTTACCCCAGCTCTTCAATCTTCTCGATCGGGAATGGGACCAGTAGGATTCCTACAACACCTGGAATACACTCAGGGCAATCATCTACGGTTCCTAGTGGTAGTACCCTAACCACAAATCTATCAACACAGACAACTGCGTTTGCAACACAATCAACGACCATTCCGAGTTCCAGTTCTATAGCATCTGTCCCTTCTTATCAACGATATATTTCTTCAGGTTCACCTGCGACCACTTCTACTTCCAGTACCGGACAATCAAGCTCTACCAGTGCATCACAGGTATTTAACGCTACAACGTTACACTCTCTAACATCGTCGTTGTTACAAACCACGAGTGTTGGATTGACGGGTGGAAATGTTTCTCCACAAAAACTTAGTAATTCCGGAAAAACTTCCATCCCAACAAAACAACATACTACGACTTCTGGATCTGTGACACAACAGCCTTCTACAGCCTTCTCTTCAACGCATGACCCATGTAATGACACTCTAGATTGTCAGCTATTGGACAAATTCTGGGGAGTTTGCCGTAACATAACCACTGCTTCTGGTTGCTTGACGTATTGTGGTTTCTGTCCATCTGGAGTTCCGCTTAATCTCGGAGCAACATTAAACCATTTAAGCACAGTTTCTAATGGGTCACAGGTTTTGACATCACCGGCAAAAATTCAGCAATCTACGACTATTAACCTATCGGTCGCTACGAGGTTTACATCTTCTCCTAGGGTGTCAACGGTGTCAGTGTCTCAGACAATGTCTACAACAAGCCCCTTCTCCTTATCAACATCGTCAAGTGGAACGAACACGTTGTATTCCTCTTCAAGTCCGAGGAATACAATGACTTCGCAAAGCCGTCCCGGCAAAACTTCCTCTTCTTCAACACAAATTGGCAGTTCCACCACTGGCCCGACAAATCCATTGGCAAGCTCTGGTGGTACATATTCTAACTCCGTTTCATCTACATTAGCATTGACAACTAACGGAACATCAGTGCAACCCAATAGCACAGCTCCTTCAACATCAACATCTTTATCACAGTCTAGCGTAAGTTCTAGTGGAACCCATACCAATCCTTTTTCATTGACAACAAGTGGAACGGCAATGTCACAAACAACTGTTTCTTCCCGTTATACACCAAAATCTTCAACAGTCCATAGCACACAATCAAGTTCATCAGCCGTCAGTACATCAAACAGCCCGACGGTAGCAGCAGGTTCTTTATCAAATACACTCTCCGTTACATCAGCTAGTCTAGGGGCGACTGGTTCATCAACTTTAAGTTCATCAGTTCCTAAATCGCAATCAAGTAATGTTGGAAGCACAAGTGGTTTCATGACAGTAACAAGTCCCTTTTCAAATATTTCTTCAACGACGGCGAGCAGCAATCCAGTCACTTCTGTTGGATCAAGTATCTCAACATCTAGCGGTTTACCATCTTCAATTCTATCGACTATAATATCCTCAACTATTACTACGACGCATGATCCATGTAACGATACCCTGGACTGTGCGTTACTTGATAAATTTTGGGGTATATGTAGCAATATAACAGTCGCTTCAGGTTGCTTAACATACTGCGGCTTTTGTCCGTCTGGAGTACCGCTTAAGCAAGGTGCACCATCGAGTAACACAGTCATTTCACAATCTACAGCTGGAATTTTTTCATCATCAACCATATCAACAATACCACAATCGAGTGCAAGACAAGTTAGTCACATTACAGCCACGGGAAGTACTTCATCCGTTGTAACAATGAAGTCCTCAGTGCCGACTACAGTAAGTGGTCCTTCTTCATCAACCGTTTACACATCAAATACACCGATAATTTCAACTTCTTCCCAATCTGGTTTAACGACGGTAACACTGACAAACGCAGTGAAAGGAAGCACGACACCATCTTGTCAAGATAAACCATCTGTTGATTGTAATGTGTTAAACAAATTCTGGAATATCTGTGCTGATATCAAAACTGCTCAACCATGTTTGCGATCCTGCGGCTTTTGTCCTTGAAATATTTTACATAGTATTCGATAGTTGAAATGATAATGTAAATATGAATTAATATCTAGTACTTTTACGTCGTATTTTGCTTTTAGTTAGAGTGCCCTGTTTCTGTATCTTGTTGACTGATAGTTGCTCTCTCTCTCATACACACGTTTTTTTTTTTTTCTTGTAAACGTTATGTAATTTGTCCATGTTTAAATAGAGCCACTACAAACAATGAAATATAGATGAAAGTATTTCATTGTATGACCCAATAGATAAAGGTCTGAAATGAGCAACCTGGAATGGTTCTAAAAAACCTTTCCCCCAATTTCAACAACTTTTAACTGAGAGCTCGAAATACAGTATAGCTAAACCCTTTACAAGACAATCCCTAAATTAAACTGACCCCTTAGGAAGAAGGCGTTTAACCCATTCAGCGCCATAGGCAAAAACAGGGGCTTTTGCGGACGGCATAGATCTAAGATCAGACTAACACGGGCTCGTTGGGTAATGGGTTAACCCTTGGGCAAAGTGTGAGTCAAAGACCTTTTGCGGGCATTGTAGATCAAAATCAGACTGAATCTACAATATCCGATAAGTAGATATCTTTCCCAAAAAATACCTTATTAGATAGACAGGGATGTACCTAAGCATGCTTATATCGATGATATCCAGAGAGTGAGACAACATTAATAATGCATTATATGATAATAAAGCGAGGAAGCATTTTCAATGCGATGAGGGTGTTGGTCTGATCCTGTACACAGTAATTATGGGGAGAAACTCTGGTAAACTTTTTCACAGCAAAACCTCTAGTTATCTCCCTTCTATACAATTTTAATCATTTGATGAGACTCTGCAAACTGCGTACGAGCTTCAACCGACATTGGCATTAACGGGGACTCATGTGGGTAACAGCTGAAACATTTCCGTTTGAGTAACCGACAGTGTTGTGTTACAGACGCTTGAAAGGTTAAATCAATTATTAATAATTCAAACCGATATTTCAGTCATCGTATTCGAGCAGCACAGCGCTTGTCAACTATGAAGAGCGAGCAACCTCGATTGTATGTATATATGGGAAAACGACTGATTATTATGAAACGATATTATAATTGACCCATGTTCTGAAAAAAAGGGGGTTTAATGCATCTTCGTGATGCATGATGCCACGCATAATTATGGATCCCTAAAATCTATTTTGTCTAAAAACCAAACGAATTATGAGGTAAAGTGGTCCTTTGCCATGCAAAAAAAATTACAAATAGCAAAATGTTTCGGCCCATGTCAGCCTGCGCGGACTGCGCAGGCTGACATGGGTCGATACTTTTTGCAAATGCTTTAGGCTTCCTTTTCACAGAGCATGGCGGATTGATGAAACACCGGCACTGTATGCTACCGGGCTGTAATCGTGAAAACAGTTGAGTCACGCTCCGTAATTAGTTGGTTTAATGCATTTGCACGAGGTATCGACCCATATCAGTTTGCACACTGTTCGAAGGCTGACCAACCTGGTTTGAAACTTTTTGCTACTGGTAAATTTTCTGCCTGTTAAAAAAAAAATCCTAATGACTCAGTCAGTTTGAAAAATATTGCAGGAAAGGAAGAAAAGCAAGCAACAAGCATTTTCCGCTTTTTCCATGATGTTACATATCCTATCAGAGCTGATATGCGCCAATTTCAAATTTGTCGTCTGAGGAAAACTTCAATTTTGCAAAAAAAAAAATGTAAAATTTGTTATTTTGGAAAAGGGGTAAAATCACTCGACCATGGCAAGTTCTCTAGCTAACAGCATTATCAATGATGATTATCTTCATCACGAGCCACGTGACGAGATACTGGAACACCGAGAACTGCTGTCACTTTTATTTCTGAATGTGCCAGGCTGTCAGGACAATTACTAGTCCAGTCTTTGTCTGTAACTTGTTTTGATTGATCTGCGAAATAACAATGGACAAACCCACTCGAGATTTTCATCTGATACCCTTGCCTACACACGCTTCATTTCTCCGCCCCACAAACGTTACCAGAAATTAACCCTGTCCCCAAAAAAATAATCTTAGACTTGTCCAAACTGAAAGCATCTGCAGGAAATAAATCTGAACGTGGTAAAAATGAACTGAAGTTTTTTGACAGGGAAGGAAACATTGTGAGAAAAGGTTAAAGTGGTAAATAACAGCATATTCTCCCTTTTTTTTTTCATTATTTTTTTAAAAGGCCCCTTCCTCAGGGTCGTGAAAATATGGGATTATTTCGAAAAAGGTTAAACCTTTATTACACGATCCCGACTTTTAACAACCCTGAAGAAGAAGGCCTGAAGAAGGTTTTTGAAAACATGGCGGGAAAAGGAGAAAATGCTGGTAATCAGCATTTTCTCCTTTTCCCACCATGTTTTCTACCCATTGAGAGACAAGTTTCGTGTTTTGAGTTACATCTAATTTGAAGTCTGCAAATGCTTTCAATTTGGACCAGCCTAAATTTTGTCGTTTGGTTAAGGGTAAACCCATATCCTACTGTTTTTCTTTACACTGTTGACTGTCGCAGACAAAGATTTCGTAAACGTTCATTGGCATTTAATGGCACATTGTGTATGTCTGAAACCATTCAGACAGGAGCGAAGAATGTTGACAAGATCAAAGTGCGCGTATGTGCAGTCTGATCTTGTCTACTCTCTCCGCAAAATACATACAAAATGATCCATAGCAGGATAAGAGTTAGAAATCGCTTTACTCTGTATTCAAGTGCGATGTAAGAAGGTCATTTCTACAACTTGCTTAAAACAACTATCGACTGAAAGGCATTGATTTGCATTCTGGCAGTTGTATTCATGCATATGTCGATCTGATAAACTGTCAGTTTTCAACAGTAATTGCTTTCCACTTCTTAACTGTAGTACCCGCATGCGAATCAGTATCATAAAGTTCTGTGTAAGGATAAGAAAAAAACATTAATCACAGGTCATACAAGGTTAAAGCGACGGACTACTTTTTTAACGGCTTCTTCTTCTTCTTTGTTATATCGGCAAAATGATACAGATGCAAAAAAAATCGATGGGCGCCAAACTTGAGATGTTTTAGTGAGGAGAGAATAAAAAAGGATTTTGTTTTGTTGAATGTGGGAGAGAAATGTCCAGACTTATTCAATACCAATACACAATGTACAAAGACGATTGCCAAATTGTATGAATGCAGTTTTGCTTCCATTCAGATATCGCACTCTTTTTTTTTTGTTTTGGCAAATGGTTTTAACATTTGAAAGTTTAAAAATCTGTCGTCTTGTTTCGACGGCGGCAAAGGTCAAGATCAGAATGCACAGAATGTGCACTCTAATCTTTTGATCTACAGTGTCAGTCATTTGATGTTAACATGTTACAATATTCTAATTTACATGCATTTGAAATCTACATTTAGACCTCTGAGCAAGTCGACTTAATTCGGTTGGTAGCAAACAAAAAATGTTAAAATATATTTTGCGCTCGGGGCAGGTATGTGTCTGTCTGTCTGTCTGTCTGTCTCTCTCTCTCTCTCTCTCTCTCTCTCTCGCAAAACGAACTTTCTACAACATGATATCGGTCTATTTTATCATCATTCAGCTACAGTATAATTATGACTATTCCCAATTACAAACCGAAAGTTCTTCTTCAAATGTCATCTTTAATTATCTACACACTGCCAGGAAACATGTCTCTAATCATCTTTAGAGCACCGTCTTGCTTCCTTCCTCCACTATTGTTAAACCCTTAATAAAGCGTCTTTCATTTATCCTGTTGCCCTTGCGGTCAGCGTAGATCAAGGTCAGACTGCACAAAATGTGCAGTCTGATCTGTGATCTACACTGTCCGCTTTGCTGAGACATTCTAAGTAAAAGCGACTCTGATATGGTACTTATTAGATTTTTTTCCTAGGCTGATAAATGTGTGTGTGGTTTATTTTGTCATTTCAGGGTTAACACTTGTAGAGCTGAATCCGGATTTAACCCTTGTCCTGCTAAATTAAAGAAATGAAACTTTCAACCCACTGTAAAACCCATATTTCCTATTTCAAAGATACTTTTGGAGGAAAGATATCTCCTTATCAGACAGGGTGGATCCAAGATCAGACTGCACGTTCTTTGCAGTCTGATCTTGATCTACAGTGTCCGCAAAAGGTCAGTGAGTCGTAACAGCCTAAGTGTTAATTGCTTATGCAGGAAGTGTAGACAAAGATCAGACTGCACAGAACGGTTTTCTTCTTAGCAAGGTATTCTATCAAAATAGCTTTGAAGTTACAATGTTTGCATCTTCAGTACTGGCCGAGAATGTCTGTTTCAATTTATTATCATTGCAGGGTTAACCTAGTCACTTGACCAATACGGCGTTCAAGGCACACGCAAACGATTACTTTTCATAGGTATTGAAAAGTTTGCGACATTTGAGAGCTAATTTCTTGTAAAATACTTCTGTGGTCGGACATTGTCACTTTAAAGGTAGGAAAAGATAAAAAAAAACCAGGTCAAACACTGGTGAGGAGGCAAAATTCTGAGAGATGGGGTGGGCCTGCTATGCTCTTCGCCAACCCTTGCTTCCTGCTCCCTATCCCCAACGCCAACCCAAACTTTTCTGTTTAATTCAAATTGCCTCCTGAAATGGCAATGTCTTGAGTCTCCTATCACTGGAATCTTGAGATCTAATCTATATGAAAAGAACTGAAAAAGCCGGGAATTAACCTTTTTGTTTGTTTGTTTGTTTTGGGTTATAACAAGACCATGTCAATATGTTATAATAACTTATAGCAAAGAACTTGAAATTACCCATTTAAGTCTTAAACAAAAGCAAATGAGCAATGTTCTGTGAAAAGCAATGAAGAGACATGCTCTGCAAAAAGTATCGACCCAGGTCAGCCTGCGCAATCCGCACAGGCTGACCTTGGCCGAAACTTTTAGCTAGTATTTGTCAATTTTCTGCAGCTCAAAGGACGTGTGCACCTCATGATTCAGTCCGTTGTTAGACAAAATGGATTTTATGGATCTATTAGTATGTAATCACATACTTGGTATCATGCATCACGGAGATACATTAAGCCCTCTTTTGCAAGAGCATGGCTCAAATAAAAAAGAATCTGTAGGTGTCTGCATGCTGTAAGGGCGGGGGTGTCAACTTTCCTTTACTGGCAAGACTACTTCCGGTTCCGGAGACGCGATTTACGTTTCTTTGGATGAGACGTCAAACTTAGGTCCCATGTGATGATGCTGATACACCGAGCATGTTAAAGAACCGGGGTGGGTATTCACCAACCATTCGTAGGAACGGTCTCAGTCATATTCTCCAAGATTTTCTAATTTTGAAAGTAAATACAGCTTCTGATTGGCACAAACCATTTTGTTTAGCCAATCAGAAATAGTGTTACTTTCGAATTTAGAAAATCTTGGAGAATAAGACTAAAGATATTCTTAAGAGTGGTTGGTGAATACGGACCGAGGCGTAACTTAGGATTTACTAGTATTTCCTCAAATATCTTGCACTATTCACATAACATGATTTAACAGCCTTCTTGGGGCGTTGCCCATATGGGCAACCGGTGGCGACGATAAATAAAAGAAATCAATCGAAAACTAACTTTGTGCATTCATTTTATTACAGAGGATAACTTAATCTGTGGTAATTAAAACTGGAAATTACGGATGTGAATGGCGGTTTTTCTGATCTTGGAGTCTTCTTCATCAATAAGCAGAGCCTAAAATAACACGTGTCTTTACCCTTTACCAACAAACCCGAATTTTATCGACGCTGTTGGATAAAGCGTTTAAAAGATTGTTGGAAAAGGAGAAAACGCTGGTGACCAGCAGTTTCTCCCTTTAGCAAACATAGGCGACTGAAATTCCATTAGTCTATCACGGGATAATTAAATTTTCCTTAGCGGACACCGTTACTATAAATAACACATCGGCGACTGCCTCTACATCGTATGTAGTAGTCTTATCAGACCTCTCCAACAGTGGTGAGTTTAAAAGGCAGACTGCCACAGAAATCACTGTCTAAATCCATTTGCTTTTGCGAAATTCTTCTGATACACAGTCTGTTTCGTCATGGTTTTATAAACAAACCGAAATCAAAAAACTGAAATAGGCAATAAACGGTTTTTTTTTTTTTTATATGACGGATTTCCAAAAAGATTTATTGTACTATATTGATTGTAAATGATCTCTCCAATAAATGTAATTTTTCATTAAACAAATAAATCTAAGCAAAGACAAACAAATTTCGTTAAAAAAGAGAAAGAACACCGCGGGAAAAGATCACGTGACTTGATACTAGCCGGAGAATTCGTACCCTGGAGAACTCGTACCCTAATCTCGAAAGCACGAGTTCTCTGGAGAACTCGTACCCCACAAATAGATATAAATAGGTTGATCAGTATGTTTTCAAGTTCTACTTTTCAAAAGTGACTAGACTCTTGCATTTTTCTCAGTTTTATACAAAAATTCTATGGATTTATAATGATATAGATTTGATGAAATAACACACAGAGTTGCCTCTATTATGCGGGATTGCGAGAATCCCGCGAAAATCAACTTATGAGCGGAAAAAAAGTCCTGCCTCTTCGCCCTACGTACCGCACACCTCAAAAGAGTCCGTGGTCCTTTGGTTTTGGGCGGATTGCGCAGGCTGACATGGGTCGATACTTTTTGCAGATGCATGTAAGCGCCCTTTTCTCAGAGCATGGCTCATTTATCTACTTTTTCAAAATTTTTAACGTTCAGACAAACAACCTCTTCATTTTACATGTCTGCAGCAGACAACTTTTCAAAAGATTGTGGGAATAGGAGAAGCTGCTAGTCACTGCAGTTTCTTCCTTTGTCACAATGGTTTCCATCGCATCAAAGCACCATCTTCCACATTAATTATCAAAGTTTGAATTGTCGTCTGCATGCCTTTTCTGTTTGGGACAGTCCAAAACTTGCTGTTTGTTAAAGGATTAAAAAATGTTACGTTTATTTCTAACGTGTCTGGTACTAGTATTATGCATAGGCCACCTTTATTTATTGTCATCAGGTAAGATTCTTGCCTATTCAGTGGAATTAGCATATCGTATCAAATTTTAATTGAACGATTTCTCCTTTCCAAAAATATTTTGGCTTATCTGAGCACACATTACAAACATTCATTAGAGGTTTGTTCCTTTTGAAAATGAGCCAAATGGGTCATCATCTTCAGTTTTGTGTCCTTGAATTTTGAAAAAAAAAATGCATTTCTGAGCATGTTAATAGCATATGGCCTACAATTCCTAGAATATTATAACAATGTGGAACATGTACTGTTTTGTGCCTTTACACCAGCAAAACTGAAAAAAAAAAAAAGATGTTTTTCTCATTCATTTAATTCCTAACTTGTTTGTTTACATCTACCAAAATATATTGAAATCAAAAGCCAATAAACTATTTGAAAACATTGATGCCGACCTCTCCTGGCTTCTTTTTCAAAGAAGACAACTTGTTATATACAATGTAGAGGCAGTAGCCAATGTACTATTTATAGTAACGGTGTAAATGAAAATTTGAATGTTCCGTGATATACAGGTGATACACCTATGTGCAAATGTGTTCGATGATCGAGCAAGGAAAATTTTAATGTTCCGTGATAGACCAATGGAGTTTCAAAGGCCTGTGTTATCAAATTGTTTTCTACCCTGTCACGGAACTTAAGCACATTTATACCAATTTCGAATTCGGAGGTTTGGAATTTCGAAGAGTCTAAATTCGTTCGGGAAAAGGGTCAAGTCTGTTGTCACGTCTTTCCCAGTCAATCAAGTAGCTGAAAGCTGTATGAGCCATGTTCTGGCAAAAGGGGACTTAATGCATCTTCGTGATGTGTTATAACAAGCAAGTCATCATAAAATTCTGGATCTATAAAATCCATTTTGTCTATCAACCAAGTGAATCATGAGGTACACCGATACTTCGACATGCAGAAAATTTATCGAGAGCAAAATGTTTCGGCCTAGGTCAGCCTGCGCAGTTCGCGCAGGCTGACCTTGGTCGATACATTTGGCAAATGAATTAAGCCCCCTTTTCACAGATCGTGGCTCATATACTGCAAATTTATAATTACAGCGCTGATGAATTACCTTGGCATATGCAATCCACCTATGCAAAACTACTTGGCTCCATTCATTCAACCTTTACCACAAAATCCGTAAAATCACGATCCGTAGTGCATACAGCTTTTGTAAACATCGAGGTAAAAGGAGAAAATGGTGGTATCCAGTATCTTCTCCATTTCCCACAATGTTTTCTACCCTTTTATTGACAACTTACATTACTTGAGCTGTGTTATTTGTCGTCTGTAAATGTTCTTGATTTGGACAAGTCTGAAATTTTGTTGTTTAGTAAAGGGTTTAAATCTTTATCTCTCTACCAAACGATAAAAAATATACTAGCCAAAATTGAAAGCATTTGCAGACGATAAATTAGATAGGGTTCGAATGATTACATTTGACCTGGAAGGGTTAGTAAAATATTGTGTGAAAAATAATAAAATTCTGGTTATGATGTTTTCATAAGCCTTCTGCCATAGGGTCGTTAAAACACAGGATTGTATGGTAAAGTGTTAACCCTTTTCCTGCTATATAAGTGAAATAAAACTTTCAAGCCGATAGTAAAAACCCGACTAATGTTGTTTCATACTTATTTTTAGGATTTAAATATCTCCTTATCGGACAGAGTAGATTCAAGATCAGACTGCACGTTCTGTGCAGTCTGATCTTTAATCTACACTGTCCGCAAAAGGTCAGTGAGTCGCGCTTGGCAGCCTAAGTGTTAGTCTCTGCATGAAGTACTTGCAATAACAAGCATCTACCTTGTGTTCATATCAACGAGATTCATTAGGAGCCGAGAAAATATGCGAACACCTAGCGCATCAAAATACATGAAAGCTGAGGCCAGTAGCTCAGTCGGTAACGTGCACACCTTCAACCCGTGAGTCTCACGTTCGAATCCTCGGCTGGGACAATTTATTTCTAAGGATCGATGATAGTCATTGCGACAGGATTCATGACTCTCCCACCGCTGACTACCCTTTAGACGATGGTTATGTTGGAAAGCAGGCAGTGGCATGGGAAGAATATTGTGCGAAGTGCGGGTAAAAGAAGCGTCAGAAAAGCATAGATAGATGCGCTGGTCGCCGTGAAATAACAGAAATAATGTTGAAAACGGCGATGAACACCATGCACCAAAGGGATAGAATTGTACTGACAGTTCAAAACAGGCCCGACTGTTGCAGTACCAGTGGCATCTTGGGCATAATATCTTAGAGAAGAATGGATACCGTAGATTAAAGACTAGACTGTATGCTTTGTGCGTTCTGATCTTGATCAACACTACCAGATAAAAACGAAAAGTTACGATTGTTGGTTAAGGCTACTTCTCGCACTTACGAAAAATGTTGTTAACTTTTTACCATAATTTTTTTATTTCCACATCGAAAACATGAAAAAATTTGTATCTGAAGGGGGTAGAAAAAATCGTTGAAAAAAGAGAAAATTCTGGTAAACAGCATTTTCTCCTTTATCCCGCAACGTTTTGGAAAGCCTCTTGCCTCGGAGTCGTTTAAACTCGGGATTACTTGGAAACGGTCTGATCCTGAATCTATCAAATTAAGCATTTTGACTGAAAAAAAAATGTATTTCGATAGGTTTATTTTCATACAATAGCGATTGCATGGCTTTAAATATCAAATGAGAAGCGAAGGGTGTACACAAAGACCGGACCGCTCCTATGTGCGAACTGATCTTTCTCTACAATTTGCGGGAAATATATACATGATCAACAATCTATGGATAGGGGGATAGGGAATAAGTCCTGTTTCATTTTTTCTTGCTAATGATGCTCACAAAGGGTTTGACCTTTTTCAAAACTATCCCGAGTTTTAACGAACCTGAAGGATAAGGCTTTTGAAAACATTGTGGGAAAAAAGGAGAAAATGCTGGTAACCAGCATTTTCTCCCTTTTCCACATTGTTTTCGATCCCTTTCAAAGACCTATCCGGTCATTTGAGCCACATTATTAACTTTGTCGTCGGCAGAAGCTTTCAAATTGGAACTGTTTAAAATATCTTTGTCTGGTAATGGGTTAGAACATGGTAGTTTCTTCTTGTTATCTACTGGAATACATTCCTCGTTCTTTCATGCATTATTAATGGGCGTTTTTTACATATTTTTCTTTTGTGCTAAAAACCCCCAAAGAGTCGTGCCTGTCAGAAATCAAAATCTGCTTAACCCTTCAGCTGCTAAGCGCGACTCACTGACCTTTTGCGGACAGTGTAGATCAAGATCAGACTGAACAAAACGTGCAGTCTGATCTTGGATCTATAGTGTCCGATTAGGAGATTTTCGTTTTCCTAATAATAATTTGAAAATAACATTATTCTGGTTTTTACTACCCGTTTGAAAATTCTATTTCACTCATTTAGCAGTATAGGGGTTAAAATTACACTTGAGAAAGTTTTTCGGGCAGCGTCTAAATAAATCCAAGGGCGTTACCAGGTATACGCCCGTACTCCTGGGCGTATATATGAATATTTGCAAAGGAAAATCCTAGCAGCGCAGATTTGGATCACACTTCATGAAACGAGCAGTCTGATCTTCGTTATCGCCAATCTCTAGAAAATCCGAAGTATTACCTTTTCTAGAAGCTGATACAATCTGATTATGATCTGCACCGACTATAAAAGCACCGAAAAATAGCTCTCGATGGTTACTTAGTAGGGTTAACTGTTTCACCGCTAAATTTGCAGTCTGGTCTTTGATCTAGACATTCCAATACGGTGAGATTTTTCCTTCCAATAGAATTTTGAATATCAATATTTGGGTCTTTTTTACTATTGGCTGGAAACTATTTAATTTATTCAGGGTTGGGGTTAATCTGAAGTCAAACTTATGGAAAAAAAATAGAAAAACGGAAAAGTTCGATTCATATTTGAGAGAAGTACTAAACAAAAGCACCACAAGTTGCCGTTAAATTGAATCGAGCGCGCCAGCTGTTGACGGAACAATCTGGACTCCCGTGTTATCGAGTGCAAGACACTGATGTCGACTACATTCTTTTCTATGATCCGTATTATTTCAAATCGATTAGAATAAATAAGATTCTTTCATTTTTCTTTGAACTTCATGTGAACCTTGCAAAAGGAACAAGCCATTAATAGTTAACCTTTTTTTTTTTTACTAGTGTGAGACTTGACGCAGTTGGCAACACCGTAGGAAAGAGAGCATTTACTTGTAATAATCTTTAAATCGTAAAGCATGCAATTCAGATCTGATTAGACTGCAATCGTTGCGGGTTATTCTAGATCTGCATTGTAAGCGCTTCATAATGTTTTCAAAGTTTTCTCGTTTGAGAAACCGAATAAATGATAATTTTTTTTAATGTCCAATTTTAAGTCATCTCAATATGAGTTTTGTGTCACTATCAAGGTTGTTTCCATGATATTTTATAGGGCACCACTTGATATGATTTTATTATCTTGTAGTATGTGTATAATGGGCCAGAGGCCTATAATGTATGATTAAAGAATTGAATTGAATTGAATCATTCTTTTTAAATTTTAGTTCGTCTGGAATAGCCTGCATTGTAATGACTTAATCAATACATCATAATGCGATAAGAATAGGCCTCCTGCGACTGAAAACCCCGCTGAGCTGTAACTAAACCCTTAAACCCTTTACCACACAATCCCGACTTTTAACGACCCTGAGAAAGAAAACTTTTGAAAACATTGTGGGAAAAGGAGAAAATGCTGGTAACCAGCATTTTCTCCTTTTCCCACAATGTTTTCTACCCTTCTCAAAACAAATTTCAATTTTTGAGTCACATTTATTTTGTCGTCTGCAAATGCTTTCAATTTGGACCTGTCTAAAATTTTGTCGTTTGGTAAAGAGTTAAACGTTTAACCCTTATCTCGCTAAATAAAGCAAATGAAACTTTCAAACCCATAGCATAAACCCATTTTTTTTTTCCTATTTCAAAGTTGTTTTTTTTTTAGAAAAGATATCTCCTTATTGGACAGTGTAGATCCAAGATCAGACTGCACGTTCTGTGCAGTCTGATCTTGGATCTACGTTGTCCGCAAAAGGTCAGTGAGTTGCGCTAACCCTAAGGTTTATATAAATTAGTTGTAAATTTCCAGGCAACGGTTTAAACCCTTGACATGCGAGATCGCTGTCTTTTCGCAGGAGAAGTCTCACCGTATCGGATGGTTTGATGCAAGATCAGACGGCATCTTCACAAAAATTTTCAACATTTCGAAGTACCGCAATTTCTGATTGACCAAACCAAATCGATTTTAAATTAACACAAATTCTGATTGGACAAACCAAATGAATTTCATTTTAACGCAAATCCTTATTGGCCAAGCGAAATGCTCTATTTATGCAGTATAAAGGGTTGGCGAATACGGGCCTTGCTAGATTGTTCGCTCTGTGTCGCTAGACATTGACAAAGAACATGATCCAATACAACAGAAGGTTGTCGCAACACCTGAATTATCTGAAGCCTCGCACGGTAGCTCAGTGGGTGACGCCAAGGGTGGACAGTCGAAGGGTTGCCGGGAAAAATCCCTATTGGGCCAATTTTTTCGTGAATAAATGATAGTCATTGAAACAGGATTCATTCCTCTCTCACCACTAAATGTTTGTACGACGTTGTCTGTATGAAAAAGCGACTGAGAAAGATTGTTTTATGAGGTTCTTGTTAAGGAAAAACCAGGCAAACATGGAGAGGTGAACTAACCTCTCTGCTTTGACTGAATAAATACTTAAAACGGCGTTAAACACCTTCAAAACGAACGGAGAATCAAGACTGTAGAAAATGAAATTACGGATGAATAAATTACAACAAGTGAACCCTTAGGCTGCTAAGAGTGTCTCGGGGCGCTCAAAGTTTGTTTAGATCAAGATCAGACTGCACAAAACAAGCAGTCTGATCTTGATCTACACGTTCCGATACGGCATTTCTATCCCCCGGTGAAATCAACTTTGAAATCGGAATATTTGGGTTTTTACCATTGAGTGGAAATTTTCGTTTAATTTATTTAGCAGCTTAAGGGTTAAGAAATTCGAAGGTTTATTATGACTAACAGGTCATTTTCTCCTAAAACTTGAGGCTGCTTCGAGCCCCGTGTTGTGTTCTTACGGACAGTGTAGAAAAAAGATCACAAAACGTGCAGTCTGATCTTTGATCTACACTGTCCAATAAGACGAGATGTTTTCCTTGCGAAATTCGATTACTACTGACTGGGAACATTCATGTTATCATTTTTTGTAGTTTACGGGTTGAGTTAGCACAAACATTCTAGGGCGCAGATTTTTCTGATTAACTCTTCGGCATCTTTGCAGCACTTTAATTATTTCTGTAGATAATGCTGGTTAAGATCAGACCTCACAGTTTTTGCAGTCTGATCGTGATCTCACTTTACACCGACATCGACACCAACATTCGTTGTACATAGCTATCTGTCAGTGGAAAAAAAAAACATGTAACTCCTTGTAAGCATAATTTAACCCTTTGGTTGCTAAGCGCGGCTAAATAACGTTTTGCGGAAAGTGTAGAACAAGATCAGACTGCACGTTCTGTGCAGTGTGATCTTGGATCTACACTGTCCGATAGGGACAATATTTTTACCCTCAAAAATACCTTTGAAGTAGCAAATTTTGGGTTTTTACTAAAGGCTTGAACTTTTCATTTCACTTATTTAGCAGGATAAGGGTTACGACTCTTCCATTTTATGTTTAGGCATAAAATACAAAAAAGACACATAAAGCACAGGCGTTCGTTTTGTGACGAACTTTGCCAACTATATGATGTAATATATAAGACATATATTACATCATATAGTTGGCAAAGTTCGTCACAAAACGAACGCCTGTGCACATAAGAGAGAATTTTGATGTCTATTCTTGCAGTGTAATTGACTGTGTGTAAGGAAACTAACGACAAATGATATATGCCATCATTCTTCCAATCAATACTGATTCAATTGCTTTCTCAAAATGCCTGTAGTATACTAAAGTTAGAGCGAGATACCTAAAAATGACACGAATTTCTCCGAACATTTTAGCTATACTAAATTTGTTATCTGCAAATGCTTTCAATTTGGACAAGTCTGACGTTTTGTTGTCTATTACAGAGTTATAGCGAGCTCTGAAGGTCACTCAATTAAGTACGGGGGCTTGCAAGTAGGGGAGAATTAAAATCTAACCTCTGCCAAATTCCTAAAGCAGATAGATTCGACTCTGACTACCACCAAAGACCTCTAACCAATCAAGTATGCGGCGAACAAATGCCTTCGCGCTACTCCTTATCCTTTTACAGCATCTTTCCGTGTTTTACCAGTTGTGTTTAACGCTTAGGCTGCTAAGCGCGATTCACCGACCTTTTGGGGACAAAACGTGCAGTCTGATCTGTAATCTACACTGTCCGATTAGGAGATATTTTTCTGAAAAAAATAAGCTTGAAATAGCATTATCCGGGATTTTGATTTCGCTTGAAAATTTTGTTATTGAGCAGGATAAGGGTTACAAGATAGAACCTTTGTTTAGTGTTTAACGCAGTTTTAAACATAACATCAGTTCTATAGCTGCGGCAACAACACCTATCCATGCTTCTCTGGAGTTTCACTCACCAGAACTTTACATATTCTTTCCAAGCCGCTGGCTGCAGGGCATAGAAAGGTGGCATTTGAAAACATTGTGGAAGTGGAGAAACACTGGTAACCAGCATTTCTCCTTTTCCAACAATACTTTCAACCTTTTGAAAAACAAATCATTAGTTGAGCCATATTTAATTTTGTCGACTACAATTGGCATGATTATGGAAGAGTTGTAACCCTTATCCTGCTAAATAAGTGAAATTAGAATTTCAAGCCTCTAGTAAAAACCCAAAATTTGCTACTTCAAAGGTATTTTTAGGGTAAAAATATTCTCCCTACTGGACAGAGTAGATTCTGCAGTCTGATCTTGATCTACACAAGTAGCTACACGATGTTTGTTTTTTACTGACAGATAGCATTGTACAACGAATGTTGGTGTCGGTGTAAAGTGTGATCACTACAGAAATAATTAAAGTGCTGCAGAGCGTCCGAAGAGTTAACCAGAAAAATCTGCGCCCTGGAATGTTTGTGCTAACTCAACCAGTAAACTACAAACATTGATAACATGAAGGTTCCCAGCCAGTAATAATCAATTTTCACAGGGAAAAATCTCGTCCTGTCCCAGAGAAAGACTCGTATAAATATCCGGAAGCAATGCATTTGTAATACTGACAAAGGAAACTCTCTCTCGCAGGGAAAAATCGCGTCCTGTCGCCATAGAAATATTAATATAAATATCCGAAAGCAATGATTTGTAATAATGACAAAGGAAACTCTCTCGCTTTCTCTCTCCGTCTAAAAGTTTAAATCTTTACCAAACAACAAAATTTTAGACTTGTCCAAATTGAAAGCATTTACATACGACTAATTAAATGCGGATACGATAATTGAATTAGCTTTTGAACACGGAGAAAACATTCTGGGACGAGTGGAAAATGCTGGTAACCAGCATTTTCTCCTCTTCCCGTCATGTTTTCAAAAAAACTCTTTCTTCGGGACGTTAGAACTAGGGATTGTATAGTGAAGGGTTAACTCTTTACTACACGACAAAATCTTAGACTTATCCCGTTTGAAAGCGCTTGCAAATGTCAGATGTGGCTCAAATGATGGAAGTTTTCTTTGAATGATTAGAAAGCATTGTGGGAAAAGGAGAAAATGCAGTTTACCAGCATATTTTCCCACATCTCTCTCTCTCTCCCTCTCTCTCTCTTATTTCTTGATTGTTGTTCTCAAGGAAGCTGTATGTGAAATTTCAAAATTATTTTCAAAAGTGTGCTGCATTTAATCCTTTTAGCTCTGGAGAAATACAATTACACGAATGACTTTAATCTTAAATACTCGAATAAAGGTGCAGACGATCTATATCAAAATTTAGACTGCACGATCTGTGCTGTCTGTTCTTGATCCATGCCGTCCACAAAAAAAAATTTGTTGAGTCGTTACCAAACAATTCAAACGACCTTCAGGAAAATTGCCATCAAACAAAAATTGTGGGAAAGGGAGGAAAATTGCTGGTAACCAGCATTTTCTCTTTTTCACACAATATTTTCAATAGCATTTTTCTTCAAGGTCGTTAAAACTCACGATTTTTGGTTAAGGGGTAATGTGCTCAATGTATAGCACCGTCACACGGGACTTGGGTTTTATTTTAGGTGTAATTTTAAATGGCCAGAAGTGGGGATTGAACCCACACCATCAAGAGGCCCGAGAATCGGTGTACACAAGTCAAGTGCTTTACCACCTGAGCAATTGGGGCTGGTCTCCTTTGCACTTATAAGCTATGGCGAGAAGTTAAACCACTAAACAAAGTTCGACAATGCCATAATATTTGTGCTTTAACCGTGCCTGGCTGAACTGGTAGAGCACAGCCCGCCCAGGTATCTCAGTGGTTAGCGTATCTGACTCGTGACCTGGTGGTTGTGAGTTCGAGACCCGGCAAACTTTCTTTCCGGCAGTCTTTCACCTCTCACCTCTGATGCATGTCGGAAAAGTAGTCAGTGACTTGGAAAGAAAGTTGTGTCAGTACTGGTGTGAGAAAGCTAGGAAACGCATGCGTAGGTGCACTGACTGCCGTGATATGGCCTAAGCTGTTCAAAACGGCGTTACATTCCAATTCAATCAATCACAGTAGACCACACATGGGAATATTGCCCATAACCCACTATAAGCCTTATAGAACTTTGACATTGAAAAGATTGTGCTTTTACCGTGAATGACTGAAACAGTAAAAAAAGGCGTAATACACATAACGCATAAACGCAAGTGCGTAAAAGAACTTTGACATTACAAAATTTGTGCTTTTACTTTTACTGCGTTTTTGTGGTCGATTGAATTGGTTAAATGTTCAGAACACACCTTTGAGCCATGCTCTCTGAAAAGGAGTTTTAATAATTATTTATCTTGATTCATTTTAACAAGCATGGATGCATGAAACCTATTTTTGCCTAATAACTGACTGCATTAAGAAGTAGACCGGTCTTTTGACATTCAAAAAATTTACAAATAGGGAAACGTTTTGACGCATGTCAGCCTGCGTTGACACTAAGTTCCTTATCTTCACAGACTGGCTCATTTCAAATGTCAAAGGGGTTAAAGGTAGGAACTTGAATTCAGATGCCCATTTGTTGTTTCTCATTTTCAGTTTCTGGCGCTGTAAATTTGTATTTTCTTTTTTTCTTCGTTCATTCGTTTGGCATTAAGACTTTCAAATCTATCTTTCGTTTTATTAAAATTCCAATGGATCCTCACCTTTTCCCACATTGTTTTCTATTTTCTATCCATTAATACGATTATTAAGTGGTAATTGATTGACGGGAAAAAGAGTAAACAAAAGTGAGTGAGTGAGTGAGTGAGTGAGTGATGTGCTGGCGAAGTATTATGTCCTAAAAGGAAGGAAAATGAACTGAAGAGAAAGGAAAACATAAAAATGAAGAATAAATTAAGCATATCGATTCAGCTGTTGTCTTTATGGTAAAAACAGTTAGTACCCTCGGGCTATATCAACGAACTCACCGGTGCGAAAACTAGGAGCTTTTTATTCTATTTATAGTTGTTGGATGAAATCCTTCTAAGGTGCATTATTTAAAACAGAATTTGAATAACTGCATGGTTTTAGAGACGGAGTGGAGTATTTAATTTATTCTAGTTGATCCTTTGTATTATCTCGTTTTGCTCTAAAGAATCGTGAAAGCCTGTAATAAAGAGACAGATTTATCATTTGTAAAAATCTGCTGAGTGTCTATGAAGTCCTGGCTGAATGTCGATATCAACAAAGCCGTGGAAGAGTTTTATAAATTGTACATAAAACCTGCATACTTCACGTATTCAGGTACGATTATGCCTTATACAAGGCCAGAAGTTGAGCTCCATGGATGCTCCTTCTCAATGGTGAAGAGAGAGGAAGAGAGAGAGAGAGAGAGAGAGAGAGAGAGAAGAAGAGAGAGAGAAGAAGAGAGAGAGGAGAGAGAGAGGAGAGAGAGAAGAAGAGAGAGAGAAGAAGAAGAGAGAGAAGAAGAAGAGAGAGAAGAAGAAGAGAGAGAAGAAGAGAGAAGAGAAGAGAAGAGATGAGAAGGAGGAGAGAAAGAGAGAGAGAGATCCTGTAGTAAAGAATTAACCCTTCACCATACAATCCCTATCAAAAACATGACGGGAAGAGGAGAAAATGCTGGTTACCAGGATTTCCCCTCTTTTCACAATGTTTTCTCCGTGTTCAAAAGCTAATTCAATCATCGTATCCGCATTTAATTTATCGTATGTAAATGCTTTAAATTTGGACTGCCACGCGCCCCCGTAGCTCAGTCGGTAGCGTACAGGACTTGAAAACAGAAGGTCGCTGGTTCGATCCCCGGCTTGGCCAAATTTCTTCCCGAGGATTCATGATAGTCATTGCGACAGGATTCATTCCTCTCTCACCGCTGACCATTGTTTCGACGATGGTTATGTGGGAAAGCAGCCAGTGGCTTGGAAAGAATATCGTGCGGAGTACTGGTAAAAGAAGCTCCAGGAAAGCATGGATATATGCACTGGCCGCGGCGATATAACTGAAATAATGTTGAAAACGGCGTTGAACACCATACAATCAATCAACAATTCAATTTGGACAAGTCTAAAATTTTGTCGTTTGGGAAAGATTTACACTTTTAGTCGGTGAGAGAAAGAGAGAGTTTCCTTTGTCATTATTACAAATGCATTGCTTCCGGATATTTATATGAGCCTTTCACTGGCGACAGGATGAGATTTTTCCCTGTGAAAATTGATTATTACTGGCTGGGAACCTTCATGTTATCAATGTTTGTAGTTTACTGGTTGAGTTAACACAAACATTCCAGGGCACAAATTTTTCTGGTTAACTTTTCGACCGCTTTGCAGCACTTTAATTATTTCTGTAGATAATGCTGGTTAAGTTCAGACCTCACAGTTTTCGCAGTCTGATCGTGATCCCAGTTTACACCGACACCAACATTCGTTGTAAAATGCTATTTGTCAGTGAAAAACAAACAACGTGTAACTATTTGTGTAGATCAAGATCAGACTGCAGAATCTACTCTGTCCAGTAGGAAGAATATTTTTACCCTAAAAATACCTTTGAAGTAGCAAATTTTGGGTTTTTACTAAAGGCTTAAAATTTTAATTTCACGTATTTAGCAAGATAAGAGTTACGACTCTTGCATAATCATGGCATTTGCAGTTGACAAAATTAAATATCGCTCAACTAATGATTTGTTTTTCAAAAGGTTGAAAGTATTGTTGGAAAAGGAGAAATGCTGGTTACCAGTGTTTCTCCTCTTCCACAATGTTTTCAAATGCCACATTTCTATGGCCTGCAGCCAGCGGCTTGGAAAGAATATGTGAAGTTCTGGTGAGTGAAACTCCAAAGAAGCATGGATAGGTGTTGTTGCCGCCGCTTTAGAACTGATGTTATGTTTAAAACGGCGTTAAACACTAAACAAATACGGGACTTTTAGGCAAAGGTTCTATCTTGTAACCCTTATCCTGCTCAATAACATCAAATTTTCAAGCGATATCAAAACCCCGGATAATGTTATTTCAAGCTTGTTTTTCGGAGAAAAATATCTCCTAATCGGACAGTGTAGATTACAGATCAGACTGCACGTTTTGTCCCCAAAAGGTCAGTGAGTCGCGCTTAGCAGCCTAAGCGTTAAACACAAGCGGTAAAACACGGAAAGATGCTGTAAAAGGATAAGGTGTAGCGCGAAGGCGTTTGTTCGCCGCATACTTGATTGGTTAGAGGTCTTTGGTGGTAGTCAGAGTCGAATCTATCTCCTATAGGAATTTGGCAGAGGTTAGACTCTAATTCTCCCCTAATTGCCAGCCCCCGTACTTAATTGAGTGAGCTTCTGAGCTCGGTATAACTCTTTATTAGACAACAAAACGTCAGACTTGTCCAAATTGAAAGCATTTGCAGATAACAAATTTACTATAGCTAAAATGTTAGGATTTGTCTTTGTAGAGGCGGTAAACATTGTCAGAAAAGGAGAAAATCATGTCATTCTTAACATTAGTATACTACAGGCATTTTGAGAAAGCATTTGAATCAGTATTGATTGGAAGCATGACGGCATATAACATTTGTCGTTAGGTTGCTTACACACAGTCAATTACACTGCAAGAATGGACATCAAAATTCTCTCTTATGTGTCATTTTTGTAATTTATGCCTAAACATAAAATGGTTACCTGAAATCGTGATGCGTTCGACATTAACTTTCAGTTTTACCAAATCGGCATGTTCCCTTTATGTAATAGGAGATCACTCACACACGGTATGTACCTACATATACAGAGCCGGTCCACATGATTGGAGAATTTGTTTATTTATGTCAATTTAGTGTTGTTTATATTGCCAGCTGCGAATAGAACAGTTCGCGACATTAATTCACACTTTCAGGACAGAAAAAATCTCTCTAATATGTCATTTTAATGACAATATCAGTCTGACATTAAGTCCTTGACGTAATATTTCGGCAACGGTCAACCCACGGCCCAAATGATTCAGACAAAATTGTACACTTTGCTACAACTTTCCGTAGCGAAGAAAACACATTGAGAGACCAGAGCATTGCAACACATTCTCCATCTTTTTTTTTTTTTTTTTTCGAATTTCAAAGACTTAAGAACACACAAGTGCAAAGAATGATAAGCTCACTTGTTTCTCGCATTGTTTGGAGCCGATACTGTCGGAGCCGGAAGAGCAACACACCTTTTTTAGCCTGGGCTTGGCTTGCCAAGCCCAAGGCTATAGTAATCGTATACCAAAATTTCAACCCCATCCACAGGATCCGAGCAGTTTAGGAAAACCCAAGTAAAAGTGAAAAGTACTTCTTGCAATGCATCTCACTTCGCTGAAAGAAACGACCCCCAAAAATGATAAAAAATATTTGGGTTTGAATATGTTAGGTTTAAGTTCACAAAGAACTGTGAGAGATGCGCGATGTTAATCTAACGAAAGTATTTGATTAAGAATTTTAAGCCCTAATGATCTTATTTACAAGTGGAAATTAGTGAGCTGTAACACTGAAGAAACATTGGCAAATCCTTGAATGTAGTTGCGGAATCGGCCGAGTAGTGACGAGTGATGTTGCCGAACAATACTCGGAATATTTCATCTTTCCTATTTTTAGATACAATGTGCATGGCAAAACGCAGACGATGTGCTCTTTCCCCAAAACAGCTTGAACATTTCAAAAACTCGGTAAGATTTATTTTCGCAAAATTACTGTGTTTCTCGTATCTAAAGGTATAAATATGTTTTCATTGGCCCAGTATGTACGATGTCTTATTTCTTCTTGTCAAGAGTTGTCCCGATATCCTATGACATCTCGGACCATGACAATTTTGACCCATTTTTGGGCATTACAAACTCGGCACACAAAATCGAATATGTAACGTTACACAGGGTATGAAACTTTGTAATATGAGCCATGGACAACCAGTTAAGAAGATCTAACTGGCGACCCTGTTATATCAAAGATCAGACTTCCCATTAAGTGCCATCTGATCTTGATTTTTAATCTCCGCCGCTATTTATCGATAATAAATTGCTTGACCTGAGATTAGCATCAGGTGGTAGGTGATTTATATCGAAGATCAGATTTCTTACTCGGTGCAATCTGATCTTGATCTAAGCTATCAATACGGGATATTTAACCCTTAGGCTTCTAAGCGCAACCCGATGCTCTTTTACAGATAGTGTAGATTAAGATCAGACTGCACAGAATGTGCAGTCTGATCTTGGAACTACATTGTCTGATACGATGAGTTATTTCTACTAACAACAGTTTTGCAATCGCCATGTTACAGCAAATATAATTGGCTTGAAAACTTCATCCATTGTATTGAGCAATCTAACCCTTTACCAAACAATCCCAACTTTTAATGACCCTGAGAAAGAAGCCTTTGAAAACATTGTGGGAAAAGGAAAAAAATGCTGGTAACCAGCATTTCCTCCTTTTCCGATAATGTTTTCTACCCTTCCCGAAAAAGATTTCAATTTTTCAGTCACATTTATTTTGTCGTCTGCAACTGCTTTGAATTTGGACAGGTCGGAAATTTTGTTGTCTGGTAAAGAGTTAAGGGTTAAGTGATAATAGGTACTCATAGAGTTAGGTTTTTAACACACTGCTTACAGATCCATATATTTACTGCAGACAAATTTGATGTTAATTCATTAATAAAGTTACTGTGTGCAGATGAACCACTCCTTCCAAAATGATAGGAACATATTTCAAAGCTGATGAATTTTCAAGGGCGTCGGAGTGCAGGGCAATTCAAGACCGTCAATATTGGTACTCATCTGTGTAAATCCACAATGTTACAAAGAATAATGTAAGAAAAATATTTTATCGTCCAATCATGCATTTGGTTCGAGGCTAGTTTGTCCAAAAACTATCTTGGCTGTGGGCATGTTCATCCAGGCTTGTTTGTCCCACATTATTGCACCCTACTTTATTAAAATGAATTTTAAGTGAAACATGAATTAAAAAATCAAATAACATCATATATCTACAATTAGGAAGATTTTTTTTTTTCTTTAATTAACGTCTGTGAATCACTGGTTTTCTTAGAATTTTCACCATCAGCAATGGGGGAACAATCTCAAATTTGTCACCATCATTTGCTACTTCTAAATACCAAAATTACCAATAGTCAAAATGCAGAATTAAGGTAATATAAAAGCTCAGTGCTTGAGTGAGAGAGGATTGAATTGTGTCGTAATGACTACTATCAATCATCAAAATGAAATTGGCTGAGCTAAGGTTTCAAACCAGTGACCCCCATGTTCTCAAGTCTGGTACGCTAACGACTGTGCTAATGGGGCTCGACTGCAGTAATTGGTTTTAACTTTTTACCAAATGATAAAATTTTAGACTTAACCAAATTGAAAGCCTTTGCAAATGATGGAATTTGTCCCAGATAGGGTAGAAAGTATTGTGGGGAAATGGGGAAAATGCTAGAATATATAAAAGGAGCAGTATCTTGAATCATTTTGAAAATGCAGAAAATGAATTGAACAGGTTAGGAACAGGCCCATTGTTCTTAAAATTTAAAGAATCAAAAAGAATAGAGAGCAAATTGCTTGTTTACAAAAAAGAGAGCCATTTTCTTTTTACCCCAAAAAGGGCCATGTTTTGCCCAAAAAATACTGACCATCAGCAAATCATTTTTATGCACCATGTCTTGGATAAAGTTAAAAGTAAAACTGTAGCAAACACCAGTCATCTGAAGACTACATCACTGGCCAATTCTTCACCACATTTAGTCCTAGTATTTGTCTTTATAATATTTAATCCTTTACCACACAATTCTGAGTTTTAACAACTGTGATGAAGGAGGGTTTAGAAAATACTGGAGGTGGGGGCTCAGGAGAAATTGCTGGTGACGGTATTTTCTCCTTTTTTCCACATTGTTTTGCTACACTTTCAAATGTCAGCATTAGCATCACATTCTATTTGTTGTCTGCAGTAGATTTCAATTTGGACAAGTCTAAAATTTTGTTGTTTGATAAGGAGTTAAGATAATTTGACAATTGCCACTTTGCAAATATGAAAATTGGGTTAGCAAGTTTGTTTCCTAAATACAACGGTCACATGTTTAAATTTTGGTCAATCTTGGTAAAAATAAATAGGTTTTACAAGACAGATTACAATCACTTTTGTTGTTGTTGGTTTTTTTTTTGGCAATAAATTAGAATTATCTGAGATGATTTCGAATGCTTGCCCCCCGGTCACAACACTGACAACTTGCTTATACGTTTGAAACCATATTTTCATTATATGAACTGAGTTCATATTCACCAATTGTTCTTAAGAACGTTCTCTGTCTTATTCTCCAAGATTTTCAAAATTTGAAAGTAAAACACTACTTCTGATTGGCTAAACCAGATGGTGTAGCCAATTAGAAGTGTTACTTTCAAATCTAGAAAATTCAGGAGAATAAGACTGAAAAAGTTCTTAGGAATGGTAAGTAAATAGAGATCCTGATCTGTCCATCTGTCTTAATAGTATGCCATGCAAATTTCCATTTGTATTTAAAGCCAAGCCAAGACAGGTGGTTCAGTCTATTAAATACAAGGCTTGAAAGCCAGGGTTGCTGAGCTCTGCCTATTTCCTTCAGACAATTGATGATAGTCATGGGAAGAGGATTCAACCCCTCTCACTGCTGTATATTTTTGCAACTATGGTTATGTGGTAAAGTAGCCAGTGGCTTGGAAAGTACAAGTTAAAACAATTCTAGGAAGGCATGTATAGGTGCACTGGCCTTTGTAACACAATTGAAATAATATTGAAAATAGTGTTAAACAATGGAAGCAAGTTTTGGTCCAAATTTACTGAAAATTGTTGGGCCAAAATTTTGTCTAGATAATCTTTTTGACTGTATGATACCGATAGGTCCATTTGTATACATTTCAAAAGCTGTATAAGCATGGAAAATCCTAAAAGGATATCAGCCAGGTTATCTTCCTGCCCAATGTCAATGAAACTTGGTCAAAATGTTAGATTTCACTGTGTTTTAGGGTGGCTTTGGCTTTAAATTGAAACTGGGCAGAATATTTGTAATTTTAAACCAACGGTTCCCTAAAACAGTGAAATCTAACATTGAAATTTGGCAGAATATTTGAGTCCAGCCCCTGTAGCTCAGTTGGTAGCGTACAGGACTTGAGAGCAGGGGGTCGCTGGTTCGATCCCCAGCTGGGCCAATTTCTTTCCAAGGATTGATGATAGTCAATGCGACAGGATTCTTTCCTCTCTCACCCCTGATCATTGTTTTGACGATGGTTATGTGGGAAAGCAGCAAGTGGCTTGGAAAGAATATTGTGTGTAGTACTGGTAAATGAAACTCAAGGAAAGCATGGATAGGTGTACAGGCTGCCGTAAAATAACTGAAATAATGTTGAAAAGGGTGTTAAACACTATAAATCAATCAATCAGAATATTTTCATTGAGAAATATTTCTGACAAGTTTAAAATGAATCATATCGGGTCAAAAAGCAGGTCACTTGGGAAAATCGTAGGAAAACCTTGTTTGCACTGAGAGATAAAATTTTCAGTCAGATACTCATGAAAATTGGTTGGAATTTTTGTCTTAATAACATCTCGTACAAGCTTGATATTAGGTTGTGTAGTATCAAAAAAGCAGGTCACTTTTATGAATCAGAAAAACGTTGTGTGCACCGTATAGGCCACATTTATCAGCAGTAGGCCTATTCCTTTTTGCATCCTGCTCATTTTGATTGGTTGCATGAGCCTTTACAAATTTATGTTTTTCCATTCTGTTGTCAACTCTACAGACTGTCAGTGTGAGACAATGTAGAGATATTTTTATTAGTCTGTACAAATGTGATATAGAAGTTTCAAGCCTGTACAAATGTGATAGCAATTTTGAGCTTCTGGGCCTCTTCTTTCTTCTTCTTCACCCCTTTCAAATGCCTAGGCCTTCAGTGCCTTTGTCGCTTTGATTTTTATCAGAGCTATTGGCTCGGATTTTGGTGTTTCCTAGTCATGTATAACACCGATACGGTAAAGGTAAGCGACGTGCACTAAGGATAGTGCTTGAATGCGGGATCAATTCTTAATGCAAAATCGAAGAAAGTTTATACACCTTTTTTTAATCCTTTTTTCAAAGATGATTGAGATTAATAACCTGTTACCTTGAAATATATATAAGACATGCTCTGTGAAAAGGAGGCTTAATGCATCTGTGAAAAATATCGACCCAGGTCAGCCTGCGCAGTCCACGCAGGTTGACCTGAGCCGAAACTTTTCGCTATTGGTCAATTTTCTGTATGTGCAAGGAACAGTCTACCTTTTCGCTATTGGTCAATTTTCTGTATGTGCAAGGAACAGTCTACCTTATGATACAGTCGGTTGTCAGACATAATGAATTTCATGGATCCCTAAGTATGTGATGTCTTGCTAGGTATGATGCATCACGGAGATGCATTAAGCCCCCTTTTGCCAGAGCATGGCTCGTACCGAATTGAGAATTCCATTCTTCAAAAACAATAGATGAAGAAAACGAAGAGACTGCTGCCAATGTTATTTTCTACCTTTTTTTCCCATATTGAACCACAAACAAATAAGTTTCAATAGTCATTTTCCACTTCCACTAACGTCGTCTACCTTTTTTAAAGATATTTCTTGTTTAAAAGTAATCCCTCGGTTCAATGAACACTTGGCAAAGGACACTAGTACATGATTAAAACCGCAACAGCGCTTCTATTGTCATTATTATCCTTATTATTATATTGTTGTTCTCAAGGAAGCTGTATGTGAAATTTCAAAATCATTTTCAAAAGTGTGCTGCATTTAATCCTTTTAGCTCTGGAGAAATACAACTACACGAAGGACTTTTAATCTTAAATACTCGAATAAAGCTGCGGACGATATATATCCAAATTTAGACTGCACGATCTGTGCTGTCTGTTCTTGATCCATGCCGTCCACAAAAACACTCTTGTTAAGTCGTTACCAAACAATTCAAACGACCTTCAGGAAAATTGCCATTAAACAAAAATTGTGGGAAAGGGAGGAAAATTGCTGGTAACCAGCATTTTCTCTTTTTCACACAATAGTTTCAACGGCTTTTTTCCTCAAGGTCGTTAAAACAGGATTTTGTTGTAAAGTGGTAATGTGCTCAATGTATAGCACCGTCACACGGGACTTAGGTTTTATTTTAGGTTTAATTTTAGATGGCCAGACGTGGGGATTGAACCCACACCATCAAGAGGCCAGAGAATTTATGTTCACAAGTCAAGTGCTTTACCACCCGAGCAGTTGGTGCTGGTCTCCTCTACACTTATCCGCTATGGCGAGAATAATTGGTAGAGCACAGCCCGCCCAGGTAGTTCAGTTGTTAGCGTATCTGACTCGTGACCTGGTGGTTGTGAGTTCGATACCCGGTTGAGGCAAACGTTCTTTCCGGCAATTTTTCACCTCTCACCTCTGATGCATGTCGGAAAAGTAGTCAGTGACTTGGAAAGAAAGTTGTGTCAGTACTTGTGTGAGAAAGCTAGGAAACGCATGCGTAGGTGCACTGACTGCCGTGATATGGCCTAAGCTGTTCAAAACGGCGTTACATTCCAATTCAATCAATCACAGTAGAGCACACATGGAATATATTGCCCATAACCCACTATAACCCTTATAGAACTTTGACATTGAAAAGATTGTGCTTTTACCGTGAATGACTGAAACAGTTGAAAACGCGTAGGGGTGTAATACAGATAACGCATAAACGCAAGTGCGTAAAAGAACTTTGACATTACAAAATTTGTGCTTTTACTTTTACTGCGTTTTTGTTGTCGATTAAATAAGTTAAATGTTCAGAACACACCTGTGAGCCATGCTCTCGGAAAAGGAGTTTTAATAATCATCTATCGTGATTCATTTTACCAAGCATGGATGCATAAAATCTATTTTGCCTAATAGGTGACTGCATTAAGAAGTAGACCGGTCTTTTGACATTCAAAACATTTACAAAAAGGAAAACGTTTTGACGGATGTCAGCCTGCTTTGACACGAAGTTCCTTATCTTCACAGGCTGGCTCATTTCAAATGTCAAAGGAGTTAAAGGTAGGAACTTGCATTCAGATGCCCATTTTGTTGTTTATCAGTTTCAGTTTCTGGCGCTGTAAATTTGTATGTCTCTTTTTTGTTCGGTTATTCGTTTGGCATTAAGACTATCAAATCTATCCTTCGTTTTATTAAAATTCCAATGGATCTTTTTCCCACATTGTTTTCTATTTTCTATCCATTAATACGATTATTAAGTGGTAATTGATTGACGGGAAAAAGAGTAAAGAAAAGTGAGTGAGTGAATGGGTGGGTGGGGGAGTGATGTGCTGGCGAAGAATTATGTCGTAAAAGGAATGAAAATGAACTAAAGAGAAATGAAAAAAGTAAAAATGAAGAATGAATTAAGCATATCGATTCAGCTGTTGTCTTTATGGTAAAAACAGTTAGGACTCTCGGGCTATATCAACGAACTCACCGGTACGAAAACTAGAAGCTTTTTATTCTATTTATACCTGTTGGATGAAATCCTTCTAAGCTACATTATTTAAAACAGAATTTGAACAACTTCATGGTTTTAGAGACGGAGTGGAGTATTTAAATTACTCTAGTTGATCCTTTGTATTATCTCGTTTTGCTCTAAAGAATCGTGCAAGCCTGTAATAAAGAGACAGATTTATCATTTGTAAAAATCTGCTGGGTGTCGATGAAGTCCTGGCTGAATGTCGATATCAACAAAGCCGTTGAAGGGTTTTATAAATTGTACATAAAAACTGCATACTTTACGTATCCACGTACAATGAGAGAGAGAGAGAGATCTTTTTGACACAATGCTTTCTAATCATTCAAACTTCTATCATATGACCCACGTCATCTGACATTTGCAAGCGCTTTCAAAGTGGATAAGTCTAGGATTTTGTCTTTTAGTAAAGAGTTAACCCTTCACTATACAATCCCTAGTTGTAACCGTTCCGAGAATGTTTTCTCCGTGTTCAAAAGCTAATTCAATCATCGTATCCGCATTCAATTTGTCGTATGTAAATGCTTTCAATTTGGACAGCCAAGCTCCCGTAGCTCAGTCGGTAGTTTACAGGACTTAAGAACAGGAAGTCGCTGGTTCGATCCCCGGTTTGGCCAATTTCTTTCCGAGGATTGATGATAGTCATTGCGACAGGATTCATTCCTCTCTCACCGCTGACCATTGTTTCGACGATGGTTATGTGGGAGAGCAGCCAGTGGCTTGGAAAGAATATTGTGCGGAGTACTGGTAAAAGAAGCTCCAGGAAAGCATGGAGAGGTGTACTGGCCGCCGCGATATAACTGAAATAATTTTGAAAACGGAGTTAAACAACATACAATCAACCGACAATTCAATTTGGACAAGTCTATAACTTTGTGGTTTGGTAAAGATTTAAACTTTTAGCCGGAGAGAGAGAGAGAGAGTTTCCTTTGTCATTATTACAAATGCATTGCTTCCGGATATTTATATGAGTCTGTCTCTTGGACAGGAGGAGTTTTTTCCCTGCGAAAATGGATTATTACTGGCTGGGAACGTTCATGTTATCAATGTTTGTAGTTTACTGGTTGAGTTAGCACAAACATTCCAGGGCGCAGATTTTTCTGGTTAACTTTTCGACCGCTTTGCAGCACTTTAATTATTTCTGTAGATAATGCTGGTTAAGATCAGACCTCACAGTTTTCGCAGTCTGATCGTGATCTCACTTTACACCGACACCAACATTCGTTGTACAATGCTATCTGTCAGTGAAAAACAAACAACGTGTAGCTACTTGTGTAGATCAAGATCAGAGTGCAGAATCTACTCTGTCCAGTAGGGAGAATATTTTTACCCTAAAAATACCTTTGAAGTAGCAAATTTGGGGTTTTTACTAAAGGTTTGAAATTTTCATTTCACTTATTTAGCAGGATAAGAGTTACGACTCTTCCATAATCATGGCATTAGCAGTTGACAAAATTATATATAGCTCAACTAATGATTTGTTTTTCAAAAGGTTAAAAGTATTGTTGGAAAAGGAGAAATGCTGGTTACAAGTGTTTCTCCTCTTCCACAATGTTTTCAAATGCCACATTTCTATGCCCTGCAGCCAGCGGCTTGGAAAGAATTTGTGAATTTCTTGTGAGTGAAACTCCAAAGAAGCATGGATAGGTGTTGTTGCCGCAGCTTTAGAACTGATGTTATCCTTAAAACGGCGTTAAACACTAAACAATTACGGGACTTTTAGGCAAAGGTTCTATTTCATAACCCTTATCCTGCTCAATAACATAAAGTTTTTAAGCGATATCGAAACCCGGGATAATGCTATTTCAACCTTATTTTTATTCTTTTTTTTTTTTTTTTTTTTTTTTCAGAAAAATATCTTCTTATCGGACAGTGTAGATTACAGATCAGACCGCACGTTTTCTCCGCAAAAGGTCAGTGAATCGCGTTTAGCAGCCTAAGCGTTAAACACAACCGGTAAAACACGGATATGCTGGAAAATGATAAGAAGTTGCGCGAAGGCGTTTGTTCGCCGCATACTTAATTGGTTAGAGGTCTTTGGTCGTAGTCAGAGTCGAATCTATCTCCTATAGGAATTTGGCAGAGGTAAGATTCTAATTCTCCCCTCCTTGCAAGCCCCCGTACTTAACTGAGTGAGCTTCTGAGCTCGCTATAACTCTTTAATAGACAACAAAACGTCAGACTTGTCCAAATTGAAAGCATTTGCAGATAACAAATTTAGCATAGCTAAAATGTTAGGATTTGTCTTTGTGGAGGCGGTAAACATTGTCAGAAAAGGAGAAAATCATGTCATTTTTAGGTATCTCGCTCTAACATTAGTATACTACAGGCATTTTGAGAAAGCAATTGAATCAGTATTGATTGGAAGAATGACGGCATATAACATTGTCGTTAATTTGCTTACACACAGTCAATTACACTGCAAGAATACATCAAAATTCTCTCTTATGTGTCATTTTTGTAATTTATGCCTAAACATAAAATGTTTACCTGATATCGTGATGCGTTCGACATTAACTTTCAGTTTTACCAAATCGGCATGTTCCCTTAATGTAATAGGAAATCACTCACACACGAATACCCCCACATACGCCAGCACCCATCTGCTCGCTTACCCGATCACTTTCTCACTCACCCAACCACCCTTTCACCCTCCCACCCTTTCACTCTCTCACTCACTCACTTACTCACTCACTCAAGAGAAGAGACCTAGAAGACAAAAAAGTGGACAATGAAGTATTGACTGAATGAATACATGAACACAATACTGAATGAATGAATGAATGAATGAATGAATTAAACAAAATCTACACAGCAGTAGTTTCAAAATTTAGATAGACTAATGTTAGACAGCATTTTTCAATAGTGAAAAAAAAATTATTCGTATTTTTAGAAATTTTGTCACGTTTCATCTTAGAAATGTATACTTTAACATTTTTGGAGTGAAGGGTATTAATGGGCAAATAGAATTTATGTCTTAAGCAAGTTAGCGACAACTAAATATTTAAAATGAAGCACCTCATCCATCAGTACGTATCTACATATTCAGAGCCGGGCCACATGATTGGATAATTTGTTTATTTATGTCAATTTAGTGTTGTTTATATTGCCAGCAGCGAATAGAAAAGTTCGCGACATTAATTCACACTTTCAGGACATCAAAATTCTCTCTAATATGTCATTTTGAGGACAATATCAGTCTGACATTAAGTACTTGACGTAATATTTCGGCCACGGTCAACCCACGGCCCAAATGATTCAGACAAAATTGTACACTTTGCTACAACTTTCCGTAGCGAAGAAAACACATTGAGAGACCAGAGCATTGCAACACATTCTCAATTTCTTTTTTTTTTTTTTAATTTCAAAGACTTAGGAACACATAAGTGCAAAGAATTATAAGCTCACCTGTTTCTCGCATTGTTTGGAGCCGATACTGTCGGATCCGGAAGACCAACACAACTGTTTTTTTTATCAGAGCTATTGATAGTCCACGCAGGCTGACCTGAGCCGAAACTTTTTGCTATTGGTCACCTTTCTGTATGTCAAAGGACCAGTCTACCTTATGATACAGTCGGTTGTCAGACATAATGAATTTCATGGATCCCTAAGTATGTGATGTCTTGCTTGGTATGGTGCATCACGGAGATGCATTAAGCCCCCTTTTGCCAGAGCATGGCTCATATCGAATTGAGAATTCCATTTTTCTAAAACAATAGATGAGGAAAACGAAGCGACTGCTGTCGATGTTATTCTACCTTTTTTTTCATATTGACCCACAAACAAATAAGTTTAAATAGTCATTTTCCACTTCCCCTAACGTCGTCTACCTTTTTTAAAGATATTATTTCCTGTTTAAAAGTAATCCCTCGGTTCAAGGAACACCTGGCAAAGGACATTGATACATGATTAAAACCGTAACAGCGCTTTTATTGTCATTATTATCCTTATTACTATATTATTGTTCTTAAGGAAGCTATATATGAAATTTCAAAATTATTTTCAAAAGTGTGCTGCATTTAATCCTTTTAGCTCTGGAGAAATACAACTACACGAAGGACTTTCATCTTAAATGCTCGAATAAAGCTGCGGACGATATATTTCCAAATTTAGACTGCACGATCTGTGCTGTCTGTTCTTGATCCATGCCGTCCACAAAAACACTCTTGTAAAGTCGTTACCAAACAATTCAAACGAACTTCAGGAAAATTGCCATTAAACAAAAATTGTGGGAAAGGGAGAAATATGCTGGTAAACAGCATTTTCTCTTTTTCACACAATATTTTCAAAGGTTTTTTTTCCTCAAGGTCGTTAAAACTCACGATTTTTGGTTAAGGGGTAATGTGCTCAATGCATAGCACCGTCATAAGGGACTTAGGTTTTATTTTAGGTGTAATTTTAAATGGCCAGACGTGGGGATTGAACCCACACTATCAAGAGGCCCGAGAATCGGTGTACACAAGTCAAGTGCTTTACCACCTGAGCAATTGGGGCTGGTCTCCTTTGCACTTATACGCTATGGCGAGAATTTAAACCACTAAACAAAGTTCGACAATGCCACAATATTTGTGCTTTTACCATGCCTGGCTGAATTGGTAGAGCACAGCCCGCCCAGGTATCTCAGTGTGTAGCGTATCTGACTCGTGACCTGGTGGTTGTGAGTTCGAGACCCGGCAAACTTTCTTTCCGACAGTCTTTCACGTCTCACCTCAGATGCATGTCGGAAAAGTAGTCAGTGACTTGGAAAGAAAGTTGTGTCAGTACTGGTGTGAGAAAGCTAGGAAACGCATGCGTAGGTGCACTGACTGCCGTGATATGCCCTAATCTGTTCAAAACGGCGTTACATTCCAATTCAATCAATCACAGTAGACCACACATGGGAATATTGCCCATAACCCACTATAAGCTTTGTAGAACTTTGACATTGAAAAGATTGTGCTTTTACCGTGAATGACTGAAACAGTAAAAAAACGCGTAATACACATAACGCATAAACGCAAGTGCGTAAAAGAACTTTGACATTACAAAATTTGTGCTTTTACTTTTACTGCGTTTTTGTGGTCGATTGAATTGGTTAAATGTTCAGAACACACCTTTGAGCCATGCTCTCTGAAAAGGAGTTTTAATAATTATTTATCTTGATTCATTTTAACAAGCATGGATGCATAAAACCTATTTTTGCCTAATAACTGACTGCATTAAGAAGTAGACCGGTCTTTTGACATGCAAAAAATTTACAAATAGGGAAACGTTTTGACGCATGTCAGCCTGCGTTGACACTAAGTTCCTTATCTTCACAGACTGGCTCATTTCAAATGTCAAAGGGGTTAAAGGTAGGAACTTGAATTCAGATGCTCATTTGTTGTTTCTCATTTTCAGTTTCTGGCGCTGTAAATTTGTATTTTCTTTTTTTTTTTTTTTCGTTCATTCGTTTGGCATTAAGACTTTCAAATCTATCCTTCGTTTTATTAAAATTCCCATGGATCCTCACCTTTTCCCACATTGTTTTCTATATTCTATCCATTAATACGATTATTAAGTGGTAATTGATTGACGGGAAAAAGAGTAAACAAAAGTGAGTGAGTGAGTGAGTGAGTGAGTGATGTGCTGGCGAAGTATTATGTCCTAAATGGAAGGAAAATTGAACTGAAGAGAAAGGAAAACAGTAAAAATTAAGAATAAATTAAGCATATCGATTCAGCTGTTGTCTTTATGGTAAAAACAGTTAAGACCCTCGGGCTATATCAACGAACTCACCGGTACGAAAACTAGGAGCTTTTTATTCTATTTATAGTTGTTGGATGAAATCCTTCTAAGTTGCATTATTTAAAACAGAATTTGAATAACAGCATGGTTTTAGAGACGGAGTGGAGTATTTAATGTATTCTAGTTGATCCTTTGTATTATCTCGTTTTGCTCTAAAGAATCGTGAAATCCTGTAATAAAGAGACATATTTATCATTTGTAAAAATCTGCTGAGTGTCTATGAACTCCTGGCTGAATGTCGATATCAACAAAGCCGTGGAAGAGTTTTATAAATTGTACATAAAACCTGCATACTTCACGTATTCAGGTACGATTAAGCCTTATACAAGGCCAGAAGTAGAGCTCCAGGGAATGGATGCTCCTTCTCAATGGCCCCAGCCTCTTCCCCCCAACCACCACAACCCCCAACCACCACAACCCCCAACCACCACAACCCCCAACCACCCCCAACCACCACAACCCCCAACCACAGAGAGAGAGAGAGAGAGAGAGAGATCGAGATCCTGTAGTAAGAAATTAATCCTTCACCATACAATCCCTATCAAAAACATGACGGGAAGAGGAGAAAATGCTGGTTACCAGGATTTCCCCTCTTTTCACAATGTTTTCTCCGTGTTCAAAAGCTAATTCAATCATCGTATCCGCATTTAATTTGTCATACGTAAATCCTTTCAATTTGGACAGCCAACCCACCGTAGCTCAGTCGGTAGCGTACAAGACTTGAAAACAGGAGGTCGCTGGTTGGATCCCCGGCTTGGCCAAATTTCTTTCCGAGGATTCATGATAGTCATTGCCACAGGATTCATTCCTCTCTCACCGCTGACCATTGTTTCGACGATGGTTATGTGGGAAAGCAGCCAGTGGCTTGGAAAGAGTATTGTGCGGAGTACTGGTAAAAGAAGCTCCAGGAAAGGATGGATATATGCACTGGCCGCGGCGATATAACTGAAATAATGTTGAAAACGGCGTTGAACACCTTACAATCAATCAACAATTCAATTTGAACAAGTCTAAAATTTTGTCGTTTGGGAAAGATTTAAACTTTTAGTCGGTGAGAGAAAGAGAGAGTTTCCTTTGTCGTTATTACAAATGCATTGCTTCCGGATATTTATATGAGCCTTTCACTGGCGACAGGATGAGATTTTTACCTGTGAAAATTGATTATTACTGGCTGGGAACGTTCATGTTATCAATGTTTGTAGTTTACTGGTTGAGTTAGCACAAACATTCCAGGGCGCAGATTTTTCTGGTTAATTTTTCGACCGCTTTGCAGCACTTTAATTATTTCTGTAGATAATGCTGGTTAAGTTCAGACCTCACAGTTTTCGCAGTCTGATCGTGATCTCACTTTACACCGACACCAACATTCGTTGTACAATGCTATCTGTCAGTGAAAAACAAACGACGTGTAACTTCCTGTGTAGATCAAGATCAGAGTGCAGAATCTACTCTGTCCAGTAGGGAGAATATTTTTACCCTAAAAATACCTTTGAAGTAGCAAATTTGGGGTTTTTACCAAAGGCTTGAAATTTTAATTTCACTTATTTAGCAGGATAAGGGTTACGACTCTTCCATAATCATGGCATTTGCAGTCGACAAAATTAAATATGGCTCAACTAATGATTTGTTTTTCAAAAGGCTAAAAGTATTGTTGGAAAAGGAGAAAGGCTGGTTACCAGTGTTTCTCCTCTTCCACAATATTATCAAATGCCACATTTCTATGCCCTGCAGCCAGCGGCTTGAAAAGAATATGTAAAGTTCTGGTGAGTGAAACTCCAAAGAAGCATGGATAGGTGTTGTTGCCACCGCTTTAGAACTGATGTTATGCTTAAACACTAAACAAACACGGTACTTTTAGGCAAAGGTTCTATCTTGTAACCCTTATCCTGCTCAATAACATAAAATTTTCAAGCGATATCAAAACCCTGGATAATGCTATTTCAACCCCCCCCCCCTTTTTTTTTTTTTTTTTTTTCAGAAAAATATCTCCTAATCGGACAGTGTAGATTACAGATCTGACTGGACGTTTTGTCCCCAAAAGGTCAGTGAGTCGCGCTTAGCAGCCTAAGCGTTAAACACAAGCGGTAAAACACGGATATGCTGTAAAAGGATACGGAGTAGCGCGAAGTCGTTTGTTCGCCGCATACTTGATTGGTTAGAGGTCTTTGGTGGTAGTCAGAGTCGAATCTATCTGCTTCAGGAATTTGGCAGAGGTTAGACTAATTCTCCCCTAATTGCCAGCCCCCGTACTTAATTAAGAGAGGTTCAGAGCTCGCTATAACTCTGTAATAGACAACAAAACGTCAGACTTGTCCAAATTGAAAGCATTTGCAGATAACAAATTTAGTATAGCTAAAATGTTAGGATTTGTCTTTGTAGGGTTGGTAAACATTGTCAGAAAAGGAGAAAATCATGTCATTTTAACGTATCTCGCTCTAACATTAGTATACTACAGGCATTTTGAGAAAGCAATTGAATCAGTATTGATTGGAAGAATGACGGCATATAACATTTGTCGTTAGTTTCCTTACACACAGTCAATTACATTGCAAGAATGGACATCAAATTTCTCTCTTATGTGTCATTTTTGTAATTTATGCTTAAACATAAAATGGTTACCTGAAATCGTGATGCGTTCGACATTAACTTTCAGTTTTACCAAATCGGCATGTTCCCTTTATGTAATAGGAAATCACTCACACACGAATACCTCCACATACGCCAGCACCCATCTACTCGCTCACCCGATCACTTTCTCACTTACCCAACCACCCTTTCACCCTCCCACACTTTCACTCACTCACTCAAGGGAAGAGACCTAGAAGACAAAAAAGAGGACAATGAAGTATTGACTGAATGAATACATGAACACAATAGTGAATGAATGAATGAATTAAACAAAAGCTACACAGCAGTAGTTTCAAAATCTAGATAGAGTAATGCTAGACAGCATTTTTCAATTGTGAAAAAAAAAAAAAAAAGAAATCTCTTTGTATTTTTAGAAATTTTGTCACGTTTCATCTTAGAAATGTATACTTTAACTTTTTCGAGTGAAGGGTATTAATGGGCAAATAGAGTTTATGTCTTAAGCAAGTTAGCGACAACTAAATGTTTGAAATGAAGCACCTCATCCATCGGTATGTACCTACATATTCAGAGCCGGTCCACATGATTGGAAAATTTGTTTATTTATGTCAATTTAGTGCTGTTTATATTGCCAGCAGCGAATAGAAAAGTTCACGACATTAATTCACACATTCAGGACAGAAAAAATCTCTCTAATATGTCATTTTGATGACAATATCAGTCTGACATTAAGTCCTTGACGTAATATTTCGGCCACGGTCAACCCGCGGCCCAAATGATTCAGACAAAGTTGTACACTTTGCTACAACTTTCCCTAGCGAAGAAAACACATTGAGAGACCAGAGCATTGCAACACATTCTTCATTTTTTTTTTTTTCGAATTTCAAAGACTCAAGAAAACATAAGTACAAAGAATGATAAGCTCACATGTTTCTCGCATTGTTTGGAGCCGATACTGTCGGATCCGGAAGACCAACACAACTTTTTTTATCTGAGCTATTGATAGTCCACGCAGGCTGACCTGTGCCGAAACTTTTCGCTATTGGTCAATTTTCTGTATGTCAAAAGACCAGTCTACCTTATGATACAGTCGGTTGTCAGACATAATGAATTTCATGGATCCCTAAGTATGTGATGTCTTGCTCAGTATAATGCATCACGGAGATGCATTAAGCCCCTTTTGCCAGAGCATAGCTCATATGGAATTGAGAATGCCATTTTTCAAAAACAATAGATGAGGAAAACGAAGCGACTGCTGTCGATGTTATTCTACCTTTTTTTTCATATTGAACCACAAACAAATAAGTTTAAATAGTCATTTTCCACCTCCCCTAACGTCGTCCACCTTTTTAAAAGATATTATTTCTTGTTTAAAAGTAATCCCTCGGTTCAAGGAACACTTGGCAAAGGACACTGATACATGATTAAAACCGTAACAGCGCTTTTATTGTCATTATTATCCTTATTACTATATTGTTGTTCTCAACGAAGCTATAAGTGAAATTTCAAAATTATTTTCAAAAGTGAGCTGCACTTAATCCTTTTAGCTCTAGAGAAATACAACTTCACGAAGGACTTTTATCCAAAATGCTCGAATAAAGGTGCGGACGATATATATCCAAATTTAGACTGCACGATCTGTGCTGTCTGGTTTTGATCCATGCCGTCCACAAAAAACTCCCGTTAAGTCGTTACCAAACAATTCAAACGACCTTCAGGAAAATTGCCATTTAACAAAAATTGTGGCAAAGAGAGGAAAATTGCTGGGTAACCAGCATTTTCTCTTTTTCACACAATATTTTCAATGGTTTTTTTTTTCCTCAACGTCGTTAAAACTCAGGATGTTTGGTTAAGGGGTAATGTGCTCAATGTATAGCACCGTCACAGGGGATTTAGGTTTTATTTTAGGTGTAATTTTAGATGGCTAGACTTGGGGATTGAACCCACACCATCAAGAGGCCCGAGAACTGATGTTTACAAGTCAAGTGCTTTACCACCTGAGCAATTGGGGCTGGTCTCCTCTGCACTTATCCGCTATGGCGAGAATTGAAAGCACTAAACAAACTTCGACAGCACCATTAACATTTTTGCTTTTACTATGACTGACTGAATTTTGTAGAGCACAGCCCGCCCAGATAGCTCAGGTGTTAGCGTATCTGACTCGTGACCTGGTGGTTGTGAGTTCGATATCCGGTTGAGGCAAACGTTCTTTCCGGCAATTTTTCACCTCTCACCTCTGATGCATGTCGGAAAAGTAGTCAGTGACTTGGAAAGATAGTTGTGTCAGTACTGGTGTGAGAAAGCTAGGAAACGCATGCGTAGGTGCACTGATCGCCGTGATATGGCCTAATCTGTTCAAAACGGCGTTACATTCCAATTCAATTAATCACGGTAGAGCACACATGGGAATATTGCCCATAACCCACTATAAGCCTTATAGAACTTTGACATTGAAAAGATTGTGCTTTTACCGTGATTGACTGAAACAGAAGAAAACGCACAGGGGCGTAATACACATAACGCATAAACGCAAGTGCGTGAAAGAACTTTGATGTTACAAAATTTGTGCTTTTACTTTTACTGCGTTTTTGTGGTCGATTGAATTGGTTAAATGTTCAGAACACATCTTTGAGCCATGCTCTCGAAAAAGGAGTTTTAATAATTATTCATCATGATTCATTTTACCAAACATGGATGCATAAAATCTATTTTGCCTAATAACTGACTGCATTAAAAAGTAGACCGGTCTTTTGACATGCAAAAAATTTACAAATAGGAAAACGTTTTGACGCATGTCAGCCTGCGTTGACACTAAGTCCCCTATCCTCACAGGCTGGCTCATTTCAAATGTCAAAGGGGTTAAAGGTAGGAACTTGCATTCAGATGCCCATTTGTTGTTTATCAGTTTCAGTTTCTGGCGCTGTAAATTTGTATGTTTCTTTTTTGTTTTCGTTTATTCATTTGGCATTAAGACTTTCAAATCTATCCTTCGTTTTATTAAAATTCCCATGGATCCTCACCTTTTCCCACATTGTTTTCTATATTCTGTCCATTAATACGATTATTAAGTGGTAATTGATTGACGGGAAAAAGAGTAAAGAAAAGTGAGTGAGTGAGTGAGTGGGTGAGTGAGTGAGTGATGTGCTGGCGAAGTATTATGTCCTAAAAGGAATGAAAATGAACCACAGTGAAAAAAAAAGTAAAAAATGAAGAATAAATTAAGCATATCGATTCAGCTGTTGTGTTTATGGTAAAAACAGTTAGGACCCTCGGGCTATATCAACGAACTCGCCGGTACGAAAACTAGGAGCTTTTTTTTCTATTTATAGTTGTTGGATGAAATCCTTCTAAGTTGCATCATTTATAACAGAATTTGAGCAACTTCTTGGTTTTAGAGACGGAGTGCAGTATTTAAAGTGCTCTAGTTGATCCTTTGTTTTATCTCCTTTTGCTCTAAAGAATCGTGAAAGCCTGTAATAAAGAGACAGATTTATCATTTGTAAAAGTCTGCTGAGTGTCGATGAAGTCCTGGCTGAATGTCGATATCAACAAAGCCGTCGAAGAGTTTTATAAATTGTACATAAAACCTTCATACTTCACGTATTCACGTACGATTAAGCCTTATACAAGGCCAGAAGTTGAGGAGTGGAGTATTTAAATTACTCTAGATGATCCTTTGTCTTATCTCGTTTTGCTCTAAAGAATCGTGAAATCCTGTAATAAAGAGACAGATTTATCATTTGTAAAAATCTGCTGAGTGTCTATGAACTCCTGGCTGAATGTTTATATCAACAAAGCCGTGGAAGAGTTTTATAAAATGTACATAAAACCTCCATACTTCACGTATTCACGTACGATTAAGCCTTATACAAGGCCAGAAGTTGAGCTCCATGGAATGGATGCTCCTTCTCAATGGTCCCCTGCCTGCCCCCTTGCCCCTGCCCCCGCCCCTTTCCCAGCCTGTCCACTTGAGCGAGAGAGAGGAGAGAGAGAGAAAGCACTTCCATAACTTAATAATGAAGACACGAAGTCAAAAAGAATAGAGAGCATATTGCTTGTTTACAAAAGAGAGAGCCATTTTCTTTTTACCCCAAAATGGGCCATGTTTTACCACAAAAATATTGACCATCAGCAAATCATTTTTATGCACCATGTCTTGGATAAAGTTTAAAGTAAAACTGTAGCAAACACCAATCCTCTGAAGACTACATCTCTGGCCAAATCTTCACCACATTTAGTCCTAGTATTTGTCTTTATAATATTTAATCCTTTACCACACAATTCTGAGTTTTAACAACTGTGATGAAGGAGGGTTTAGAAAATAATGGAGGAGGGGGCTCAGGAGAAATTGCTGGTGACCAGTATTTTCTCCTTTTTCCACATTGTTTTGCTACACTTTCCAGTGTCAGCATTAGCATCACATTCTATTTGTGGTCTGCAGTAGATTTCAATTTGGACAAGTCTAAAATTCTGTTGTTTGATAAGGAGTTAAGATAATTTTGACAATTGTTACTATGCAAATATGAAAATTGGGTTAGCAAGTTTGTTTCCTAATTACAACAGTCACATATTTAAATTTTGGTCAATCTTGGTACAAATAAATAGGTCACACAAGACAGATTACAATCATTCTTGTTGGTTTTTTGGGGGAGCAATAAATTAGAATTATCTGAGATGATTTCGAATGGTTGCTCCCCTGGTCACAACACTGACAATTTGTTTATACTTTTGAGACCATATTTTGATTATATGAACTGAGTTCATATTCACCAACTGTTCTTAAGAACGTTCCTTGTCTTATTCTCCAAGATTTTCAAAATTTGAAAGTAAAACACTACTTCTGATTGGCTAAACCAGATGGTTTAGCCAATTAGAAGTGTTATTTTCAAATCTAGAAAATTCAGGAGAATAAGACTGTGAAAGTTCTTAGGAATGGTAAGTAAATAGAGATCCTGATCTGTCCATCTGTCTTAATAGTATGCCATGCAAATTTCCATTTGTGTTTAAAGCCAAGCCAAGACAGGTGGTTCAGTCTATTAAATACAAGGCTTGAAAGCCAGGGTCGCTGAGCTCTGCCTATTTCCTTCAGACAATTGATGATAGTCATTGGAAGAGGATTCAACCCCTTTCACTGCTGTATATTTTTTCAACTATGTTTATGTGATAAAGTAGCCAGTGGCTTGGAAAGTACAAGTTAAACCAATTTAAGGCATGTATAGGTACACAATCCTTTGCAACACAATTGAAATGATGTTCAAAATAGTGTTAAACCAGAGAAGCAAGTTTTGGTCCAAATTTACTGAAAATTGTTGGGCCAAAATTTTGTCTAGATAATCTTTTTGACAGTACAACACCGATAGGGTCCATTTGTATACATTTCAAAAGCAGTATAAACATGGAAAATCCTAAAAGGGTATCAACCAGGTTACCTTCCCGCCCCATGTCAATGAAACTTGGTCAAAATGTTATATTTCACTGTGTTTTAGGGTAGCTTTGGCTTTAAATCGAAATTGGGCAGAATATTTGTAATTTTAAACCAACGTATCCCTAAAGCACAGTGAAATCTAATATTGAAATTTGGCAGAATATTTGATTCTATCCCCTGTACCTCAGTTGGTAGCGTGCATGACTTGAGATCAGGGGGTCGCTGCTTCGATCCCCGGCTGGACCTACTTCTTTCCAAGGATTGATGATGGTCAATGCGACAGGATTCATTCCTCTCTCACCGCTGACCATTGTTTCGACGATGGTTATGTGGGAAAGCAGCCAGTGGCTTGGAAAGAATATTGTGCGGAGTACTGGTAAAAGAAGCTCCAGGAAAGCATGGATAGGTAGTAGTAGTAGTAGTTTTATTCGGTTAAAATGTAAATAACATGGTAACAATAAGACATGTGTAACATTAAAAAGATACTGACATGAATACTAAAACCATGTAATGGGCACCAGCACCAGGGATAGCACAAAAAAGAGATAAACTCTTATTTCCATTGTGGTCCCTTAGTGTTGGCGTCATGACATAGAGCGGCAAATTAAAATAAATATATCACGTTAAGCCTGACATACAATAAAGTTAAAATTGATAGGCACAGAGGATCACAGAATGCTTTATATATCACACGATTTTAAAGATTGTCAAACAGATGTGTTTTTATCGCACGCTTAAAAGTATTGAATTTATCCAGTTTGGTAATATGGTTTGGCAACTTATTCCATAATGAACAACCTATAAAGCTAAAAGACTTCGAGCCATAACTTTTTACTCTTGGCAAGACAAAACCTCCTTTTAGACTTGATCTAGTTTCATAGTTGTGTAAAGAATTTTGAGGCTTGAATTGTTCATTCAAATATTTCGGTGAAGAACCGTTATAAATTTTAAAAACGTTACAAAGAATACTTTGTTCTACCCTTTTGTTAACAGGCAACCAGTTTAGTTGTTTAAAATGCAAAGGAAAAATATTATCATTACAATTCAGGTTTAGTATAAATCTTATGAGCTTATTTTGAGTAGTCTGAAGCCTATTTTTGAAGTGCATGGAAAGACCATTATACCATATAGAGCAGGCGTAATCATAGTGGCACTGAATTAAAGCTTGTATTAATAGTAATTTAGTATGCTCAGTTAGGTATGCTTTTTTACGATAAAGAAATTTAAGCCTAGAATTAGCTGTTCTAATAACCGAACGTACCATTTCATTGAAAGTCAGATGTTGATCTATGGTAACCCCAAGGTACTTTACAGACGATGCCGATTTAATAGTGGAACCATTGCAAGAAATTGATAAGTTTGGGTTACTCTTCAACTTATATTTAGAGCCAAATAGTATAGACTCTGTTTTACCAAGATGGAGAGATAGTTTATTGTCCACAAGCCAGTGACTTACAGATTTTAGATCATCAGACAAAAAGGTCTCGATTTCAATTTTGTTCTTACCAGAGACTAAAATACAAGAGTCGTCGGCATAAAGAAGGACTTTATTTTTTACAGTAGCCGGCATATCGTTTACGTAAATTAGAAATAAAAGAGGGCCTAAAATAGATCCCTGTCGTACTCCACATGTGATTGGTGCAAATGATGAACGGGTCCCTGAAACATCAACAAGCTGTTGTCTATCCGTTAAATAGGACCGAAACCATCTTAAAATATCATTTCCAAGACCAGAAGCTTTTAGTTTCAGCATTAGAATGGAATGGTCTACGGTATCGAAAGCTTTCTGTAAATCCAATAAGACCATACCCACCATGTTACCTTTATCCATCTCCATTCTTATAAAATCAGTAAGAAATATTAGACATGTGTCGGTTGAAAAACCACTTCTAAAGCCTGACTGAAATTCATAGATTAAATTTTTCTCCCGGAAATAAGATTCAACTTGATCATATACTACTCTCTCAAAGAGTTTTGATATCACATTTAAAATAGAAACCGGACGGTAATTCCCAACTTCAGTTTTATCATTTTTCTTAAAAAGAGGAACAACTCTGGCAGATTTAAGATCATCCGGAACAACGCCTTGAATCAGAGATAAGTTAATGATGTGAGTTAAAGGACCAACAATAATAGGTGCTCCATCCTTAATAAAACGACACGGAATCTCGTCTAAACCGGTTGCCTTGTTAACACTGAGGTCATTAAGATATTTCAAAATCTGAGGCTCTGGAACAATGGAAAATGAAAAGGAGTTAGGAAAAACACCACTATCGGCATAGAATTTACTAAAAAAGTTAAAGCCATATTTGGGTTCTATTACAGGAAGTTTTTCAACAAGCTTAGATGCTACAGTTGTATAAAATGAATTAAACGATTCTGAAATAGTTTGCTTGTCAAAACATACATTACCATCAATATTAAGGCTAATACTGTTTTTAGATACGGAACACTGCATTGGCCGCGGCGATATAACTGAAATAATGTTGAAAACGGCGTTAGACACCATACAGTCAATGAACAATTCAATTTGGACAAATCTAAAATTTTGTCGTTTGGTAAAGATTTAAACTTTTAGCCGGAGAGAGAAAGAGAGAGAGTTTCCTTTGTCATTATTACAAATGCATTGCTTCCGGATATTTATATGAGTCTTTCTCTGGCGACAGGACGAGATTTTTCCCTGCGAAAATTGATTATTACTGGCTGGGAACGTTCATGTTATCAATGTTTGTAGTTTACTGGTTGAGTTAGCACAAACATTCCAGGGCGCAGATTTTACTGGTTAACTCTTCGACCGCTTTGCAGCACTTTAATTATTTCTGTAGATAATGCTGGTTAAGACCTCACAGTTTTCGCAGTCTGATCGTGATCTCACTTTACACCGACACCAACATTCGTTGTACATTGCTATCTGTCAGTTGAAAACAAACAACGTGTAACTTCCTGTGTAGATCAAGATCAGACTGCAGAATCTACTCTGTTCAGTAGGGAGAATATTTTTACCCTAAAAATACCTTTGAAATAGCAAATTTGGGGTTTTTACTTAAGGCTTGAAATTTTCATTTCACTTATTTAGCAGGATAAGGGTCACGACTCTTCCATAATCATGGTATTTGCAGTCGACAAAATTAAATATGGCTCAATTAATGATTTGTTTTTCAAAAGGTTGAAAGTATTGTTGGAAAGGGGGAAATGCTGGTTACCAGTGTTTCTCCTCTTCCACAATGTTTTCAAATGCCACATTTCTATGCCCTGTAGCCAGCGGCTTGGAAAGAATATGTGAAGTTCTGGTGAGTGAAACTCCAAAGAAGCATGGATAGGTGTTATTTCCCCCGCTTTAGAACTGATGATATGTTTAAAACGGCGTTAAACACTAAACAACACGGGACTTTTAGGCAAAGGTTCTATCTTATAACACCTATCCTGCTCAATAACATAAAATTTTCAAGCGATATGAAAACCCCGGATAATGCTATTTCAACCCCTTTTATTTATTTTTTTTTTTTTTTATTTTATTATTATTTTTTTTTTTTTTTTCAGAAAAATATCTCCTTATCGGACAGTGTAGAATACAGATCAGACTGCACGTTTTCTCCGCAAAAGGTCGGTGAATCGCTCTTAGCAGCCTAACCGGAAAAACACTGAGATGCTGTAAAAAGATAAGAAGTAGCGCGAAGGCGTTTGTTTGCTGCATACTTGATTGGTTAGAGGTCTTTGGTGGTAGTCAGAGTCGAATCTATCTCCTAAAAGAATTTGGCAGAGGTTAGATTCTAATTCTCCCCTCCTTGCAAGCCCCCGTACTTAATTGAGTGAGCTTCGGAGCTCGCTATAACTCTGTAATAGACGACAAAACGTCAGACTTGTCCAAATTCAAAGCATTTGCAGATAACATTGGAAGAATGACGGCATATAACATTTGTCGTTAGTTTCCTTACACACAGTCAATTACACTGCAAGAATGGACATCAGAATTCTCTCTTATGTGTCATTTTTGTAATTTACGCCTAAACATAAAATGGTTACCTGAAATCGTGATGCGTTCGACATTAACTTTCAGTTTTACCAAATCGGCATGTTCCCTTTATGTAATAGGAAATCACTCACACACGAATACCCCCACATACGCCAACACCCATCTGCTCGCTCACCCGATCACTCACTCACTCACCAACCACGCTTTCACCCTCCCACCCTTTCACTCACTCACTCGCTCACTCACTCACTCACTCAAGAGAAGAGACCTAGAGGACAAAAAAGTGGACAATGAAGTATTGACTGAATGAATACATGAACACAATACTGAATGAATGAATGAATGAAACAAAAGCTACACAGCAGTAGTTTCAAAATCTAGATAGACTAATGCTAGACAGCATTTTTCAACTGTGAAAAAAAAAAATTCTATGTATTTTTAGAAATTTTGTCACGTTTCATCTTAGAAATGAATACTTTAACTTTTTGGAGTGAAGGGTATTAATGGGCAAATAGAGTTTATGTCTTAAGCAAGTTAGCGACAACTAAGTGTTTGAACTGAAGCACCTCATTCATCGGTACGTACCTACATATTCAGAGCCAGTCCAAATGATTGGAGAATTTGTTTATTTATGTCAATTTAGTGCTGTTTATATTGCCAGCAGCGAATAGAAAAGTTTGCGACATTAATTCACACTTTCAGGACATCAAAATTGTCTCTAATATGTCATTTTAATGACAATATCAGTCTGACATTAAGTCCTTGACGTAATATTTCGGCCTCGGACAACCCATGGCCCAAATGATTCAGACAAAGTTGTACACTTTGCTACAACTTTCCGTAGCGAAGAAAACACATTGAGAGACCAGAACACTGCAACACATTCTCCATTTCTTTTTTCAAATTTCAAAGACATAAGTGCAAAGAATGATAAGCTCGCTTGTTTCTCGCATTGTTTGGAGCCGATACTGTCGGAGCCGGAAGACCAACACACCTTTTTTTTTTATCAGAGCTATTGGCTCCGATTTTGATGTTTCCTAGTCATGTATAACACCAATACGGTAAAGGTAAGCGACGTGCACTAAGGATAGTGCTTGGATGCGTGATCAAATCGTAATGCAAAATCGAAGAAAGTTTATACACCTTTTTTTAATCCTTTTTTCAAAGATGATTGAGGTTAATAACCTGTAACCTGTTACCTTGAAATATATATGAGTCATGCTCTGTGAAAAGGGGGCTTAATGCATCTGTGAAAAATATCGACCCAGGTTAGCCTGCACAGTCTTCGCAGGCTGACATGGGCCGAAACTTTTCGCTATTGGTCAATTTTCTGTATGTTAAAGGACCAGTCTACCTTATGATACAGTCGGTTGTCAGACATAATGAATTTCATGGATCCCTAAGTATGTGATGTCTTGCTTGGTATGATGCATCACGGAGATGCATTAAGCCCCCTTTTCCCAGAGCATGGCTCGTATCGAATTTAGAATTCCATTCTTCAAAAACAATAGATGAAGAAAACGAAGAGACTGCTGCCAATGTTATTTTCTACCTTTTTATCATATTGAACCACAAACAAAATAGTTTAAATAGTCATTTTTCACTTCCCCTAATGTCGTCTTACCTTTCATAAAGATATTTCTTGTTTAAAAGTAATCCCTCGGTTCAATGAACACTTGGCAAAGGACACAGGTACATGATTAAAACCGCAACAGCGCTTTTATTGTCATTATTATCCTTATTATTATATTGTTGTTCTTAAGGAAGCTGTATGTGAAATTTCAAAGTTATTTTTAAAAGTGTGCTGCATTTAATCCTTTCAGCTCTAGAGAAATACAACTACACGAAGGACTTTTATCTTAAATGCTCGAATAAAGATGCGGACAATATATATCCAAATTTAGACTGCACGATCTGTGCTGTCTGGTCTTGATCCATGCCGTCCACAAAAACACTCTTGTTAAGTCGTTACCAAACAATTCAAACGACTTTTAGGTAACTGGTAACTAGCATTTTCTCTTTTTCACACAATATTTTCAATGCCTTTTTCCCTCAAGGTCGTTAAAACTCAAGATTTTGTGGTAAAGGGGTACTGTGCTCAATGTATAGCACCGTCACACGGGACTTAGGTTTTATTCTAGGTGTAATTTTAGATGGCCAGACGTGGGGATTGAACCCACATCATCAAGAGGCCGGAGAATTGATGTCCACAAGTCGAATGCTTTACCACCTGAGCAATTGAGGCTGGTCTCCTCTTCACTCATCCGCTATGGCGAGAATTTAAAGCACTAAACAAACTTCAACAGCGCCATTAACATTTGTGCTTTTACTATGACAGACTGAATTGGTAGACCACAGCCCGCCCAGGTACCTCAGTTCTCAGGGTATCTGACTCGTGACCTGGTGGTTGTGAGTTCGATACTCGGTTGAGGCAAACTTTCTTTCCGGCAATTTTTCACCTCTCACCTCTGATGCATGTCGGAAAAGTAGTCAGTGACTTGGAAAGAAAGTTGTGTCAGTACTGGTGTGAGAAAGCTAGGAAATGCATGCGTAGGTGCACTGACCGCCGTGATATGGCCTAATCTGTTCAAAACGGCGTTACATTCCAATTCAACCAATCACGGTAGAGCACACATGGGAATATTGCCAATAACCCACTATAAGCCTTATAGAACTTTGACATTGAAAAGATTGTGCTTTTACCGTGATTGACTGAAACAGTAGAAAACGCGCAGGGGTGTAATACAGATAACGCATAAACGCAAGTGCTTAAAAGAACTTTAACATTACAAAATTTGTGCCTATACTTTTACTGCGTTTTTGTGGTCGATTGAATTAGTTAAATGTTCAGAACACACCTTTGAGCCATGCTGTCGGATAAGGAGTTTTAATAATTATTCATCGCGATTCATTTTACCAAGCATGGATGCATAAAATCTATTTTGCCTAATAACTGACTGCATTAAGAAGTAGACCGGTCTTTTGACATGCAAAAAATTTACAAATAGGAAAACGTTTTGACGCATGTCAGCCTGCGTTGACACTAAGTCCCTTATCTTCACAGTCTGGCTCATTTCAAATGTCAAAGGGGTTAAAGTAGGAACTTGCATTCAGATGCCCATTTGTTGTTTATCATTTTCAGTTTCTGGCGCTGTAAATTTGTATGTTTCTTTTCTGATCGTTTATTCGTTTGGCATTAAGACTTTCAAATCTATCCTTCGTTTTATGAAAATTTCCATGGATCCTTACCTTTTCCCACATTGTTTTCTATTTTCTATCCATTAATACGATTATTAGGTGGTAATTGATTGACGGGAAAAAGAGTAAAGAAAATTGAGTGAGTGATTGAGTGCATGAGTGAGTAGGTTGGTAGGTGAGTGGGTGAGTGAGTAATGTGCTGGAGAAGTATTATGTCCTAAAAGGAATGAAAATGAACTCAAAAGAATTGAAAAAAGTAAAAATGAAGAATAAATTAAGCATATCGATTCAGCTGTTGTCTTTATGGTATAAACAGTTAGGACCCTCGGGCTATATCAACGAACTCACCGGTACGAAAACTAGGAACTTTTTTAATTCTATTTATAGTTGTTGGATGAAATCCTTCTAAGTTCCATTATTTAAAACAGAATTTGAACAACTTCATGGTTTTAGAGACGGAGTGCAGTATTTAAATTACTCTAGTTGATCCTTTGTTTTATCTCCTTTTGCTCTAAAGAATCGTGAAAGCCTGTAATAAAGAGACAGATTTATCAATTGTAAAAGTCTGCTGAGTGTCGACGAAGTCCTGGCTGAATGTCGATATCAACAGAGCCGTTGAAGAGTTTTATAAATTGTACATAAAACCTTCATACTTCACGTATTCACGTACGATTAAGCCTCATACAAGGCCAGAAGTTGAGATCCATAGAATGGATGCTCCTTCACATTGGTCCCTGGCCCGACCCACACTCACATAGAGACCTACAGCCACACACAGAGACACCCACACCCGCACACAGACAGAGAGAGAGAAGAGAGAGAGCCATGCTCAGTGGAAATTATCGACCCGTGTCAGCCTGGACCAGTCTACCTCATGATTCCTTGATAGTTCTTCAACAAAATTGATTTAATGGATCTGTGATAACATGACGACCTCCTCGTTATCATCCACCCCCACCCCACCCCGAGAGGGAGAGAGAGATTCCCACAATGCTTTTTAATCATTCAAAGAAAACTTCCATCATTTCAGCCACATCTGATATTTGCAAGCGCTTTCAAACTGGATAAGTCTAGGATTTTGTCGTGTAGTAAAGAGTTAACCCTTCACTATACAATCCCTAGTTCTGACGTCCCGAAGAAAGAGGTTTTTTTGAAAACATGACGGAAAGAGGAGAAAATGCTGGTTACCAGCATTTCTCCTCTTTCCACAATGTTATCTCCGTGTTCAAAAGCTAATTCAATCATCGTATCCGCATTTAATTTGTCGTATGTAAATGCTTTCAATTTGGACAGCCAAGCCCCCCCCCGTAGCTCAGTCGGTGGCGTACAGGACTTGAGAACAGGAGCTCACTGGTTCGATCCGGCTTGGCCAATTTCTTTCCGAGGATTGATGATAGTCATTGCGACAGGATTCATTCCTCTCTCACCGCTGACCATTGTTTCGACGATGGTTATGTGGGAAAACAGCCAGTGGCTTGGAAAGAATATCGTGCGGAGTACTGGTAAAAGAAGCTCCAGGAAAGCATAGATAGGTGCGCTGGCCGCGGCGATACAACTGAAATAATGTTGAAAACGGCGTTAAACACCATACAATCAATCAACAATTCAATTTGGACAAATCTAAAATTTTGTCGTTTGGTAAAGATTTAAACTTTTAGCCGGAGAGAGAAAGAGAGAGAGTTTCCTTTGTCATTATTACAAATGCATTGCTTCCGGATATTTATATGAGCCTTTCTCTGGCGACAGGATGAGATTTTTACCTGCGAAAATGGATTATTACTGGCTGGGAACCTTCATGTTATCAACGTTTGTAGTTTACTGGTTGAGTTAGCACAAACATTCCAGGGCGCAGATTTTCTGGTTAACTCTTCGACCGCTTTGCAGCACTTTAATTATTTCTGTAGATAATGCTGGTTAAGTTCAGACCTCACAGTTTTCGCAGTCTGATCTTGATCCCACTTTACACCGACACCAACATTCGTTGTACAATGCTATCTGTCAGTGAAAAACAAACAACGTGTAACTATTTGTGTAGATCAAGATCAGACTGCAGAATCTACTGTGTCCAGTAGGAAGAATATTTTTACCATAAAAATACCTTTGAAGTAGCAAATTTTGGGTTTTTACTAAAGGCTTGAAATTTTAATTTCACTTATTTAGCAGGATAAGGGTTACGACTCATGCATAATCATGGCATTTGCAGTTGACAAAATTAAATATCGCTCAACTAATGATTTGTTTTCCAAAAGGTTGAAAGTATTGTTGGAAAAGGAGAAATGCTGGTTACCAGTGTTTCTCCTCTTCCACAATGTTTTCAAATGCCACATTTCTATGGCCTGCAGCCAGCGGCTTGGAAAGAATATGTGAAGTTCTGGTGAGTGAAACTCCAAAGAAGCATGGATAGGTGTTGTTTCCGCCGCTGTATAACTGATGTTATGTTTAAAACGGCGTTAAACACTAAACAAATACGGGACTTTTAGGCAAAGGTTCTATCTTGTAACCCTTATCCTGCTCAATAACATCAAATTTTCAAGCGATATCAAAACCCCGGATAATGCTATTTCAAGCTTATTTTTTTCAGAAAAATATCTCCTAATCGGACAGTGTAGATTACAGATCAGACTGCACGTTTTGTCCCCAAAAGGTCAGTGAGTCGCACTTAGCAGCCTAAGCGTTAAACACAACCGGTAAAACACGGAAAGATGCTGTAAAAGGATAAGGAGTAGCGCGAAGGCGTTTGTTCGCCGCATACTTGATTGGTTAGAGGTCTTTGGTGGTAGTCAGAGTCGAATCTATCTCCTATAGGAATTTGGCAGAGGTTAGATTCTAATTCTCCCCTAATTGCCAGCCCCCGTACTTAATTGAGTGAGCTTCTGAGCTCGGTATAACTCTTTAATAGACAACAAAACGTCAGACTTGTCCAAATTGAAAGCATTTGCAGATAACAAATTTAGTATAGATAAAATGTTAGGATTTGTCTTTGTAGGGGCGGTAAACATTGTCAGAAAAGGAGAAAATCATGTCATTTTTAGGTATCTCGCTCTAACATTAGTATACTACAGGCATTTTGAGAAAGCAATTGAATCAGTATTGATTGGAAGAATGACGGCATATAACATTTGTCGTTAGTTTGCTTACACACAGTCAATTACACTGCAAGAATGGACATCAGAATTCTCTCTTATGTGTCATTTTTGTAATTTATGCCTAAACATAAAATGGTTACCTGAAATCGTAATGCGTTCGACATTAACTTTCAGTTTTACCAAATCGGCATGTTCCCTTTATGTAATAGGAAATCACTCATACACTAATACCCCCACATACGCTAGCACCAATCTCCTCGCTCACCCGATCACTCACTCACTCACAAACCACCCTTTCACCCTCCCACACTTTCACTCACTCACTCACCCTTTCACCCTCTCACTCACTCACTCACTCAAGAGAAAAGACCTAGAGAACAAAAAAGTGGACAATGAAGAATTGACTGAATGAATACATGAACACAATACTGAATGAATGAATCAATTAATTAATTAATTAATTAAGCAAAAGCTATACAGCAGTAGTTTCAAAATCTAGATAGAGTAAAACTAGACAGCATTTTTCAATTGTGAAAAAAAAAATTCTCTTTGTGTTCTAAGAAATTTTGTCACGTTTCATCTTAGAAATATTTGAAATGAAGCACCTCGACCATCGGTACGTACCTACATATTCAGAGCCGGGCCACATGATTGGATAATTTGTTTATTTATGTCAATTTAGTGCTGTTTATATTACCAGCAGCGAATAGAAAAGTTCGTGACATTAATTCACACTTTCAGGACAGCAAAATTGTCTCTAATATGTCATTTTAATGACAATATCAGTCTGACATTAAGTCCTTGATGTAATATTTCGGCCACGGTCAACCCACGGCCCAAATGATTCAGACAAAATTGTACACATTGCTACAACTTTCCCTACCGAAGAAAACATGTTGAGAGACCAGAGCATTGCAACACATTCTCCATTTTTTTTCGAATTTCAAAGACTTAAGAACACATAAGTTCAAAGAATTATAAGCTCACATGTTTCTCGCATTGTTTGAAGCCGATACTGTCGGAGCCGGAAGACCAACACACCTTTTTTTTATCAGAGCTATTGGTTCCGATTTTGAAGTTTCCTATTCATGTTTAACACCGATACGGTAAAGGTAAGCGACGTGCACTAAGGATAGTGCTTGGATGCGTGATCAAATCGTAATGCAAAATCCAAGAAAGTTTATACACCTTTTTTTAATCCTTCTTTCAAAGATGATTGAGGTTAATCACCTGTTACCTTGAAATATATATGAGTCATGCTGTGTTAAAATGGAGCTTAATGCATCTGTTAAAACTGTCGATCCAAGTCAGCCTGCGCAGTCCACGCACGCTGACTTGTGCCGAAACTTTTCGCTATTGGTCAATTTTCTGTATGTCAAAGGACCAGTCTACCTTATGATACAGTCGGTTGTCAGACATAATGAATTTCATGAATCCCTAAGTATGTGATGTCTTGCTCGGTATAATGCATCACGGAGATGCATTAAGCACCCTTTTGCCAGAGCATGGCTCATATCGAACTGAGAATTCTATTTTTCAAAAACAATAGAAAAGGAAAACGAAGCGACTGCTGTCGATGTTATTCTACCTTTTTTTTTCATATTGAACCACAAACAAATAAGTTTAAATAGTCATTTTCCACTTCCCCCAACGTCGTCTACCTTTTTAAAAGATATTATTTCTTGTTTAAAAGTAATCCCTCGGTCCAAGGAACACTTAGCAAAGGACACTGATACATGATTAAAACCGCTACAGCGCTTTTATTATCATTATTATCCTTATTACTATATTGTTGTTCTCAACTAAGCTATATGTGAAATTTCATAATTATTTTCAAAAGTGTGCTGCATTTAATCCTTTTAGCTCTAGAGGAATATAACTACACGAAGGACTTTTATCTTAAGTGCTCGAATAAAGGTGCGGACGATATATATCCAAATTTAGACTGCACGATCTGTGCGGTCTGGTCTTAATCCATGCCGTCCACAAAAACACTCTTGTTAAGTCGTTACCAAACAATTCAAACGACCTTTAGGAAAATTGCCATTAAACAAAAATTGTGGGAAAGGGAGGAACATGCTGGGTAAACAGCATTTTCTCTTTTGCACACAATATTTTCAATAGCATTTTTCCTCAAGGTCGTTAAAACTCAGGATTTTGTGGTAAAGGGGTAATGCGCTCAATGTATAGCACCGTCAGACGGGGCTTAGGTTTTATTTTAAGGTGTAATGTTAGATGGCCAGACGTGGGGATTGAACCCACACCATCAAGAGGCCCGAGAATTGATGTTCACAAGTCAAGTGCTTTACCACCTGAGCAATTGGGGCTGGTCTCCTCTGCACTTATACGCTATGGCGAGAATTTAAACCACTAAACAAACTTCGACAGCGCCATTAACATTTGTGCTTTTACTATGACTGATTGAATTGGTAGAGCAGAGACGGCCCAGGTAGCTCAGTTGTTAGCGTATCTGACTTTTGACCTGGTGGTTGTGAATTCGATACCCGGTTGAGGCAAACTTTCTTTCCGGCAATTTTTCACCTCTCACCTCTGATGCATGTTGGAAAAGTAGTCAGTGACTTGGAAAGAAAGTTGTGTCAGTACTGGTGTGAGAAAGCTAGGAAACGCATGCGTAGGTGCACTGACTCGTGATATGGCCTGAGCTGTTCAAAACGGCGTTACATTCCAATTCAATCAATCACGGTAGAGCACACATGGGAATATATTGCCCATAACCCACTATAAGCCTTATAGAACTTTGACATTGAAAAGATTGTGCTTTTACCGTGAATGACTGAAACAGTTGAAAACGCGCAGGGGTGTAATACACATAACGCATAAACGCAAGTGCGTAAAAGAACTTTGACATTACAAAATTTGTGCTTTTACTTTTACTGCGTTTTTGTGGTTGATTGAATTAGTTAAATGTTCAGAACACACCTTTGAGCCATGCTCTCGGAAAAGGAGTTTTAATAATCATCTATCTTGATTCATTTTACCAAGCATGGATGCATAAAATCTATTTTGCCTAATAGGTGACTGCATTAAGAAGTAGACCGGTCTTTTGACATTCAAAAAATTTACAAAAAGGAAAACGTTTCGACGGATGTCAGCCTGCGTTGACACGAACTTCCTTATCTTCACAGGCTGGCTCATTTCAAATGTCAAAGGAGTTAAAGGTAGGAACTTGCATTCAGATGCCCATTTTCTTGTTTATCACTTTCAGTTTCTGGCGCTGTAAATTTGTATGTTTCTTTTTTGTTCGTTTATTCGTTTGGCATTCAGACTATCAAATCTATCCTTCGTTTTATTAAAATTCCAATGGATCCTCACCTTTTCCCACATTGTTTTCTATTTTCTATCCATCAATACGATTATTAAGTGGTAATTGATTGACGGGAAAAAGAGTAAAGAAAAGTGAGTGAGTGAATGGGTGGGTGGATGAGTGATGTGGTGGCGAAGTATTATGTCCTAAAAGGAAAATGAACTAAAGAGAAATGAAAAAAGTAAAAATGAAGAATGAATTAAGCATATCGATTCAGCTGTTGTCTTTAAGGTAAAAACAGTTAGGGCCCTCGGGCTATATCAACGAACTCGCCGGTACCAAAACTAGGAGCTTTTTATTCTATTTATAGTTGTTGGATGAAATCCTTCTAAGTTACATTATTTAAAACAGAATTTGAATAACTGCATAGTTTTAGAGACGGAGTGGAGTATTTAACTTATTCTAGTTGATCCTTTGTATTATCTCGTTTTGCTCCAAAGAATCGTGAAAGCCTGTAATAAAGAGACAGATTTATCATTTGTAAAAATCTGCTGAGTGTCTATGAATTCCTGGCTGAATGTCTATATCAACAATGCCGTGGAAGAGTTTTATAAAATGTACATAAAACCTCCATACTTCACGTATTCACGTACGATTAAGCCTTCTACAAGGCCAGAAGTTGAGCTCCATGGAATGGATGTTCCTTCTCTATGATTCTCCCTGGCCCTTCCCTTCCCAGAGCCCCTTGCCCCATGCCCAGCTTCAGGGAGAGAGGGAGAGGGAGAGAGAGAGCATTGTGTATATACATACGCCATGTTCTGTGAAACCTGGGCCGAAGCATTTCGCTATTTGTTACTTTTTCTGTATCTCAAAGGACCAGTCTACCTCATGATTCCTTGATAGTTCTTCAACAAAATTGATTTAATGGATCTGTGATAACATGACGACCTCCTCGTTATCATCCACCCCCACCCCACCCCACGAGAGAGAGGGAGAGAGAGATTCCCACAATGCTTTCTAATCATTCAAAGAAAACTTCCATCATTTCAGCCACATCTGATATTTGCAAGCGCTTTCAAACTGGAGAAGTCAAGGATTTTGTCGTGTAGTAAACAGTTAACCCTTCACTATACAATCCCTAGTTCTAACGTCCCGAAGAAAGAGGTTTTTTTGAAAACATAACGGGAAGAGGAGAAAATGCTGGTTACCAGCATTTCTCCTCTTTCCACAATGTTTTCTCCGTGTTCAAAAGCTAATTCAATCATCGTATCCGCATATAATTTGTCGTATGTAAATGCTTTCAATTTGAACACCCAAGCCCCCGTAGCTCAGTCGGTAGCGTACAGGACTTGAGAACAGGAGCTCACTGGTTCGATCCGGCTTGGCCAATTTCTTTCCGAGGATTGATGATAGTCATTGCGACAGGATTCATTCCTCTCTCACCGCTGACCATTGTTTCGACGATGGTTATGTGGGAAAACAGCCAGTGGCTTGGAAAGAATATCGTGCGGAGCACTGGTAAAAGAAGCTCCAGGAAAGCATAGATAGGTGCACTGGCCGCGGCGATACAACTGAAATAATGTTGAAAACGGCGTTAAACACCATACAATCAATCAACAATTCAATTTGGACAAGTCTAAAATTTTGTCGTTTGTTAAAGATTTAAACTTTTAGTCGGTGAGAGAAAGAGAGAGTTTCCTTTGTCATTATTACAAATGCATTGCTTCCGGATATTTATATGAGCCTTTCTCTGGCGACAGGATGAGATTTTTCCCTGCGAAAATTGATTATTACTGGCTGGGAACCTTCATGTTATCAATGTTTGTAGTTTACTGGTTGAGTTAGCACAAACATTCCAGGGCGCAGATTTTTCTGGTTAACTCTTCGACAGCTTTGCAGCACTTTAATTATTTCTGTAGAAATGCTGGTTAAGATCAGACCTCACAGTTTTCGCAGTCTGATCGTGATCTCACTTTACACCGACACCAACATTCGTTGTACAATGCTATCTGTCAGTGAAAAACAAACAACGTGTAACTACTTGTGTAGATCAAGATCAGACTGCAGAATCTACTCTGTCCAGTAGGGAGAATATTTTTACCCTAAAAATACCTTTGAAGTAGCAAATTTTGGGTTTTTACTAAAGGCTTGAAATTTTCATTTCACTTATTTAGCAGGATAAGAGTTACGACTCTTCCACAATCATGGCATTTGCAGTTGACAAAATTATATATAGCTCAACTAATGATTTGTTTTTCAAAAGGTTAAAAGTATTGTTGGAAAAGGAGAAATGCTGGTTACCAGTGTTTCTCCTCTTCCACAATGTTTTCAAATGCCACATTTCTATGCCCTGCAGCCAGCGGCTTGGAAAGAATATATGAAGTTCTTGTGAGTGAAACACAACCGGTAAAACACGGATATGCTGGAAAATGATAAGAAGTAGCGCGAAGGCGTTTGTTCGCCGCATAATTGATTGGTTAGAGGTCTTTGGTCGTAGTCAGAGTCGAATCTTTCTCCTATAGGAATTTGGCAGAGGTAAGATTCTAATTCTCCCCTCCTTGCAAGCCCCCGTACTTAATTGAGTGAGCTTCTGAGCTCGCTATAACTCTTTAATAGACAACAAAACGTCAGGCTTGTCCAAATTGAAAGCATTTGCAGATAACAAATTTAGTATAGCTAAAATGTTAGGATTTGTCTTTGTAGAGGCGGTAAACATTGTCAGAAAAGGAGAAAATCATGTCATTTTTAGGTATCTCGCTCTAACATTAGTATACTACAGGCATTTTGAGAAAGCAATTGAATCAGTATTGATTGGAAGAATGACGGCATATAACATTTGTCGTTAGCTTCCTTACACACAGTCAATTACACTGCAAGAATGGACATCAGAATTCTCTCTTATGTGTCATTTTTGTAATTTATGCCTAAACATAAAATGTTTACCTGAAATCGTGATGCGTTCGACATTAACTTTCAGTTTTACCAAATCGGCATGTTCCCTTAATGTAATAGGAAATCACTCACACATGAATACCCCCACATACGCCAGCACCCATCTGCTCGCTTACCCGATCACTTTCTCACTCACCCAACCACCCTTTCACCCTCCCACCCTTTCACTCTCTCACTCACTCACTTACTCACTCACTCAAGAGAAGAGACCTAGAAGACAAAAAGGTGGACAATGAAGTATTGACTGAATGAATACATGAACACAAGACTGAATGAATGAATTAATTAATTAATTAATTAAACAAAAGCTACACAGCAGTAGTTTCAAAATTTAGATAGACTAATGTTAGACAGCATTTTTCAATTGTGAAAAAAAAATTATTTTTTGTATTTTTAGAAATTTTGCCACGTTTCATCTTAGAGATGTATACTTTAACAGTTTTGGAGTGAAGGGTATTAATGGGCAAATAGAATTTATGTCTTAAGCAAGTTAGCGACAACTAAATGTTTGAAATGAAGCACCTCATCCATCGGTACGTACCTACATATTCAGAGCCGGGCCACATGATTGGATAATTTGTTTATTTATGTCAATTTAGTGTTGTTTATATTGGCAGCAGCGAATAGAAAAGTTCGCGACATTAATTCACACTTTCAGGACAGAAAAAATATCTCTAATATGTCATTTTGATGACAATATCAGTCTGACATTAAGTCCTTGACGTAATAATCGGCCACGGTCAACCCACGGCCCAAATGATTCAGACAAACTTGTACACTTTGCTACAACTTTCCGTAGCGAAGAAAACACATTGAGAGACCAGAGCATTGCAACACATTCTCCATTTTTTTTTAATTTCAAGGACTTAAGAACACATAAGTGCAAAGAATTATAAGCTCACCTGTTTCTCGCATTGTTTGGAGCCGATACTGTCGGATCCGGAAGACCAACACAACTGTTTTTTTTATCAGAGCTATTGATAGTCCACGCAGGCTGACCTGAGCCGAAACTTTTCGCTATTGGTCACCTTTCTGTATGTCAAAGGACCAGTCTACCTTATGATACAGTCGGTTGTCAGACATAATGAATTTCATGGATCCCTAAGTATGTGATGACTTGCTTGGTATGGTGCATCACGGAGATGCATTAAGCCCCCTTTTGCCAGAGCATGGCTCATATCGAATTGAGAATTCTATTTTTCAAAAACAAAAGATGAGGAAAACGAAGCGACTGCTGTCGATGTTATTCTACCTTTTTTTTTTCATATTGACCCACAAACAAATAAGTTTAAATAGTCATTTTCCACTTCCCCTAACGTCGTCTACCTTTTTTAAAGATATTATTTCCTGTTTAAAAGTAATCCCTCGGTTCAAGGAACACCTGGCAAAGGACATTGATACATGATTAAAACCGCAACAGCGCTTTTATTGTCATTATTATCCTTATTACTATATTGTTGTTCTCAACGAAGCTATAAGTGAAATTTCAAAATTATTTTCAAAAGTGTGCTGCATTTAATCCTTTTAGCTCTAGAGAAATACAACGACACGAAGGACTTTTATCCAAATTGCTCGAATAAAGGTGCGGACGATATATATCCAAATTTAGACTGCACGATCTGTGCTGTCTGGTTTTGATCCATGTCGTCCACAAAAAACTCTCGTAAAGTCGTTACCAAACAATTCAAACGACCTTCAGGAAAATTGCCATTTAACAAATATTGTGGGAAAGGGAGGAAAATTGCTGGTAACTAGGATTTTCTCTTTTTCACACAATATTTTCAATGGCTTTTTTCCTCAAGGTCGTTAAAACTCAGGATTTTTGGTTAAGGGATAATGTGCTCAATGTATAGCACCGTCACAAGGGACTTAGGTTTTATTTTAGGTGTAATTTTAAATGGCCAGACGTGGGGATTGAACCCACACCATCAAGAGGCCCGAGAATTGATGTTCACAAGTCAAGTGCTTTACCACCTGAGCAATTGGGGCTGGTCTCCTCTGCACTTATACGCTATGGCGAGAGTTTAAACCACTAAACAAACTTCGACAGCGCCATTAACATTTGTGCTTTTACTATGACTGATTGAATTGGTAGAGCACAGCCCGCCCAGGTAGCTCAGCTGTTAGCGTATCTGACTAGTGACCTGGTGGTTGTGAGTTCGATACCCGGTTGAGGCAAACTTTCTTTCCGGCAATTTTTCACCTCTCACCTCTGATGCATGTCGGAAAAGTAGAGAGAGAGAGAGAGAGAAGAGAGAGAGAAGAGACAGAGAGGAGAGAGAGAGAGCAGGCTGACCTGAATCGATGATCTTCGCAGATGCATTTAGCCCTCGCTTTTTCACAGGACATCGCTCATATACATTTCTCTCACAAAAATAGTGCTGCGCAATGGGAGTCGGACCTGTAATGCATTTGCGGTAATGCTTTATACCAATGAAGTCATTACAAAATATGAATTTGTTTTTCCCAGACCCCGACTGAATCAAGAGGTAGAATGGTCCTTTGACATGAAGAAAATTTACCAACAGCAAAAAGTTTCGACTCAGGCCAGCCTGCGCGGACTGCGCAGGCTGACCTGAGTCGATACTATTTTTCCAGAGGCAGATGTATTCATACACCTTTTCATGGAGAATGACTTTATTTTATTCAATTTATTGTTTTTCAAACAATGGGCATATTAAAACAAAAGATAAACTGTTCCCCATTGTGCGTATACACACGCCATGCTCTGTGAAAAGGGAGCTTAATGTATCTGCGAAAAGTATCGACCCGTCTCAGCCTGTGCAGTCCTGGGCCGAAACATTTCTCTATTTGTCAGTTTTCTGTATCTCAAAGGACCAGTCGATCTCATGATTCCTAGACAGTTCTTCAACAAAATCGATTTCATGGATCTGTGATAACATGACGACCTGCTCGTTATCATCTATCACGGGGATGCATTAAGCCCCCTTATACCAGAGCCAAGCACACATAAATATGAGGACCTGTCTACCTCATTCCTCGACAGTTTTTCGACAAAATCGATTTCATGGATCTATAATAACTTGACGACTTGCTTGGTATCATCCATCACGGAGATGCATTAAGCCCCCTTTGGCCAGAGCCGAGCTCGGATGTATGGGGGGTGTAAGTAATCTAAACAAGAGATTCCCGGAATGAAAGGAAAAGAGGCGGGAAACCTGTATAACGTTTTATCATTGAAGGTCAGAGGTCACGGAGCTCATGCTAATTATAAATCTGTTTTGTTATCATTGTTGCCAAGAGTTTTTCTTTGTTTTACTTTGTTTGCGTTAAACCCTTTATCAAACGACTCCTTGATTTAACGATCTCGTGGGAACATCCTTTAAGAACATTGTGGGGAAGAAAAAAAAAAAGAAAAATGCTGGTAAACAGCATTTTCTCCTTTTACCAAGACGTTTTCTACCCCTGAAAGACGGGTTCAATCCTTTATTTCAGCCACATTTTATTTGTCGTCTGCACATGTTTTCAATTAGGACAGGTCTAACAGACTCTCTTCTGGTAAAGCGTAAGCAGGAAGGAGCCTTTGCAAAATTCTTTTCATCACACGTAGTCTACTGCAGTATTTGCTTTTATAACAAATAAGGTGCTCAGCTCGATTTAGAGCACTTCGCGGATAGTGTGGATCAAGATCAGACTGCACAGAAGATGTAGGCTGATCTTGGATCAACACCGTCTCCGATACGATCATAACCCAAGACGGAGAGAACTGTAAAATTGCGGTGTTTGGGTTTTTACTATGGGCTTATATTCATTCATTTATTGAGTAGCTTAACTCTCAGGCTGATAAGCGCGGCTCAAGGACCTTTTGCGGACAGTGAAGATCAAGATCAGACTGCACAGAACGTGCAGTCTGATCTTGGATCTACACTACGAGATACGGAGATATTTTCCCCCAAAATATACCTTTGAAATAACAACATTTGATTCTTTACAATCGGCTTGAAAGTTTCATTTCATACATTTAGCAGACTGAGGTTTAACTCTTTCACTACTAACTCCAGAAATTACATGTTTTTTCCGAGCTTTAAAAATAGATTTCCACTGCCATTTAAAACGACATTCATCATAGTTTAAAAAAAGAGTAGCGGACAGCATAGATCAAGATCAGACTGCACGTTCTGTGCAGTTTGATCTTGATCTACGCTGTCCGCAAAAGGTAGTCAAGTCGTCATGAGTAGTGAAAGAGTTATGGGTCCTGACCGAATGATAAAAAAATATCTTTAAATCGGACGAAACCATAATAAAATTATTATGCCTTTGTCGAAAAAATAAACCCCGGCTGAATCATGAGGTAGAATGGTCCTTTGACATGCCGACACTTTACAAATTGCAAAAAGTTTTGACCAGGTCAACGTACGGGGATTGCAAAGGCTGGCATAAGTTGACACTTTTTGCAGGTGGATTTAACCACATTTTCACAGAGCATATTTATGAATTACACTTTAGTTCGTGTCGATCCGTTTAATCATATCTATTTATCTTTCATCGATTGTGAAACAATTTCGTTGAACTTCGACAGGTTACTCACAATGGCTACTCCCTGGAAATAGTTGGGCCCTGTGTGGCCAAGTGGCAACAATGTAGAATTTGAAACCTTGAGGTCTTAGCGTCAACCGTCTCTCTCGAGGCCCTGGGTTTCCTGTGGGAGTGTCCTTTGGTAAAATACTGAGAAGCCCGGCCTAGTGCTGGTGAAACCTCGGAAAAACTTACTTTTCTGAAGTCTTTATCACTACCAATTCGCACAACATTGTTTCCAAGTCTCGGACTTCTTTCCCACAGAATTCTAGTAGGAAGAGTGTGAGCAAATCAGAGTTCAAAACAGGAAATACTTGTCGGTAAAAAACCTTGATCCATATCACGGGGGTTTCCATTTGAAGTCACATGACCTTAAACATGGCGGAATCCATGAAAATCGTTTATCAACGACAACAACAACCCAAGTGAAGTTATTTACATCTGTCATTCCGTCTGTGGAAACTTCCAGCAGAATTAATAAACCACTTTCAAAAGTGAATTAACAAAGTGATTGGTAAATGTATTAAGAATGATATCGATCGAAAATAGTCAGTTGTAGATTGCGTGTTCTTTTTCTTAGCGTAGTCTTGACATTTTAAAAACAGTAAATCGGTCTATTTCCGGTGAAGAAATGTACTAAAGGGTATGTGAATATTAGACATCATAATACAGTCGAGCTACTTGACAAACGGATCACTCGAGGTTTGCCGAATGCACAGTTCCCGTGTCTTTTTTTTTTTCATGTCAGACCCATCCTTCAAAGAAATTTCATTAACTTGTCATTGACTTTCTCGGGCTAAATTTGGTAACCATTAGCCTAATTCAAAAGTGTGAAAACGTGTGGTCTTAGCAAATTGACCTTTTTTCTTGCTGAACTGAAATAATTAATAGATTATCTAATGTAGACGATTCTCTTCGTCTGGAGGCAGACGTGTTCTGAAAACAATGTGATAAAAATAGAAATTCCTCGATAAGAGCATTTTCTACTTTTGCCACATTGTTTTGACACTGTATCCATGTTTGAAAACGTAAGTCATTTTGGTTATGACGATATTCCAATAATGTTTTCAATGCTGTTTACTCCTACAAAGGGGTAATTCAAGCCCACATCAACCCACACGATTAACCCTCAAGCTGCTAATCGCGACCCACTGACCTTTTGCGGACAGTGTAGATCAAGATCAGATTGCACAGGACGCGCAGTCTGATCTTTGATCTACACTGTCCGATATAGTATTTTCTTTCCGGTGAAATCAACTTTGAAACCGTAATGTTTAGGCTTTTGGTGTTGAGTAGAAATTTGTGTTTCATTTATTCAGCAGCTTAAGTGTTAAATAATAGTAAGCCAAGACTAGAACAAACATACGGACAAACAGACAGACATGGTTCATTAGAGGGATCCAAACTGTGACTACCAAAGAGGCCCTTTAATTTTGAGGTGAGTGTTGGTTAAACGGGCCTTTTACAGATTTTACTTTTTGCAAGTTTATTTTTCTTTAATTAAACATTGACAAGTGACGGAAAATATTATTTTCCCAGGAAACACAAAGTAAAGGACAGTTATATGCAGAAAAAGGGTGTAAATTTTGCGTCAAAATAAGGGATTGCCGCTTTGCCATCGGTAACTCCGTATACCTCATTATCATCCGCTTGCTGGCATTTTCATATACAGAACCTATCTGATATGGGCATTCTGGATACAGAACCGGCCTATTTTCAAGGCGACAATCAATGCAATACATTTCAAAATAAAATACACGTTTACTCTCTATAATCAACCTTGTACAATTCATCCAGCCATGGTTAGCTAGCATATAACCAATGCACCAGCCCTACAGCCCATATAAGCTTGGGAAAAAAAACCCGGTATAAGCCCAGCAAGGTGGGGGACGTTATTTTTGTTGTCAGTCTGTTGCACAAAGCCCAGTTTTCCCCATGTCTATAGAAACTGTCGACAGACATTGCAGTAAACAGTTAGTATTTTAAGAAAAAATATTTCCCCGGTTTGAATTTTTTTTTTTTTTTCAGAAATCTGTAGCGAAAACCCGGCTTGATTTTTCCACAGACATTATTTATTGCCATTTTCCGCCTGCACTTTTTAAGCGGCAGTTTACGAACCAAGTATTAATAGTTGTCCTTTATTTGTCCATTGATACGTCATAGCAGACAGGTCAAATCTTCGAAGAATATGACATGCGCAGACAACGCCGTATACCTATATCTTAATGACATCAGATGTGACGTCATTGTAGTCCTACTTGTCTGAATGCGATCCTACATAATCGACCCGTGTCATCTGCAAGTTTTTTTTCTAAATTTGGAAGAGTCAAATAATTTATAGTTTGGGAAAAGGTTAAACTATCAGCTCCTTGCCCTTTATTAGTTCACCTGAGCACTAAGTGCTAAGGTGAGGTATTGTGATGGCTCGTTGTCCGGCGTCCGTCTGTCCACAATTCCTTTAAACATCTTCTTCTCCTAAACCGCTGGGCCAATCTGGATGAAACGTGGCAGGGAAGTTCCTTGGGTGAAGCTCTACCAAAGTTGTTCAAGAGATTGAATTCCACCCAAAACTCTGGTAGCCATGGCAACAGAAAGGCAAAAAATAGGAAAATCTTTGAAAATCTTCTTCTCTGATTCTAGAAGGCGTAAAGCTTTGATATTTGGTATGTAGCATCTCCTAGTGGACCTCTACCAAGTTTGTTCATATGATGCCCCTCGGGTCAAAACTGGCCCAGCCCCGGGGGTCACAAGTTCGAACATAGGAACAAAGAAGGAAAACTTTAAAATTCTTCTTCTTTGAAACTGGAAGGCGTGGAGCTTTGATATTTGGCATCTAGCATCTCCTAGTGGACCTCTACCAAGTTTGTTTATATGATGCCCCTGGGGTCAAAACTGGCCCAGCCCCGGGGGTCACAAGTTTTGAACATAGGAACAAAGAAGGAAAACTTTAAAAATCTTCTTCTCTGATTCTAGAAGGCGTAGAGCTTTGATATTTGGTATGTAGCATCTCCTAGTGGACCTCTACCAAGTTTGTTCATATGATGCCCCTCGGGTCAAAACTGGCCCAGCCCCGGGTGTCACAATTTCGAACATAGGAACAAAGAAGGAAAACTTTAAAATTCTTCTTCTTTGAAACTGGAAGGCGTGGAGCGTTGATATTTGGCATCTAGCATCTCCTAGTGGACCTCTACCAAGTTTGTTTATATGATGCCCCTGGGGTCAAAACTGGCCCCGCCCCGGGGGTCACAAGTTTTGAACATAGGAACAAAGAAGGAAAACTTTAAAAATCTTCTTCTCTGATCCTAGAAGGCGTAGAGATTCGATATTTGGTATGTAGCATCTCCTACTGGACCTCTACCAAGTTTGTTCATATGATGCCCCTGGGGTCAAAACTAGCCCCGCCCGGGGGTCACAAGTTCGAACATAGGAACAAAGAAGGTAAACTTTAAAATTCTTCTTCTTTGAAACTGGAAGGCGTGGAGCTTTGATATTTGGCATCTAGCATCTCCTAGTGGACCTCTACCAAGTTTGTTTATATGATGCCCCTCGGGTCAAAACTGGCCCAGCCCCGGGGGTCACAAGTTCGAACATAGGAACAAAGAAGGAAAACTTTAGAATTCTTCTTCTCTGAAACTTGAAGGCGTAGAGCTTTGATACTTCGTATGTAGCATGCCCTAGCGGACCTCTACCTGCTTTGTTCATACGATGCCCCTGGGATCAAAACTGGCCCCGCCCGGGGGGGTCACAAGTTTCGAACATAGGAACAAAGAAGGAAAACTTTAAAATTCTTCTTCTCTGAAACTGGAAGGCGTGGAGCTTTGATATTTGGCATCTAGCATCTCCTAGTGGACCTCTACCAAGTTTGTTCATATGATGCCCTTCGGGTCAAAACTGGCCCAGCCCCGGGGGTCATAAGTTCGAACATAGGAACAAAGAAGGAAAACTTTAAAATTCTTCTTCTTTGAAACTGGAAGGCGTGGAGCTTTGATATTTGGCATCTAGCATCTCCTAGTGGACCTCTACCAAGTTTGTTTATATGATGCCCCTGGGGTCAAAACTGGCCCAGCCCCGGGGGTCACAAGTTTTGAACATAGGAACAAAGAAGGAAAACTTTAGAAATCTTCTTCTCTAAACCTTGAAGGCATAGAGCTTTGTTATTTGGTATGTAGTGAACCTGTTCTAAGTTTGTTAGCCCACCTGAGCACAACATGTTCGGTCAGTCCGAAATTGGGTCACCTGGGGTCATAAACTAGGTCACTAGGTCAAATTAACCCTTTCCCAAACAAGCCCTGGTTTTCACGTGCCTACAGTACAAGTCTTTTGAAAACACTCTGGGAAAAGGAGAAATTTTCTACCCTTTTTAAGAATCTTCTGCCATTTTCATCAAATTCAAAATTGTCATCTGCAAACTCTTTCAATTTGGACCAGTCTAAAATTTGTCGTTTGGGAAAGGGTTAAAGAAATACCTTGTGGGCACTCTAGAGGCCACATTCATTGCTCAAATGACCTGAAATTTGGTCAAAATGTTTGTCTTGATAAAGTCTTTTTTTTTCCTTTTTTTTAAAGCTTTATTTACCACGTCAATGGGTACGTGGGGGTCGTGGTCATCCCCCACCATACCTTACATAAGATGTTAGTAAGCAGTGTTAGTTTCATTTTTAAACATATGAACGTATTTACCAACATTTAAACGTATTTACAATAACTTCATGAAAGAAAACATTTTCTTATAAAAAACATACAATAATATAATATATATTGATAAAATCTTAGATGATTTTGCATTTAGGTCACCTGGGATCATAAACTAGGTCACTAGTTCAAATTAAAGTAATACCTTGTGGGCACTCTAGAGGCCACATTTTTGGCTCAATTGACTTGAAAATTGGTCAGAATCTTTGTCTCGATAAAATCTCACATGAGTCCGAATTAGGGTCATGTGGGGTCTTAAATTAGGTCACTAGGTCAAATTAAAGAAATAACTTGTGTGCACTCTAGAGGCCACATTTATTGTTCAATTGATTTGAAAATTGGTCAAAATGTTTGTCTTGATGAAATCTAGGATGACTTTAAATTGGGTCACCTGGGCTCATAATCTAGGTCACTAGGTCTAATTAAAGAAATACCTTTAGGGCACTCTAGAGGTCACATTTCTTGCTCAATTGACTTGAAAGTTGGTCAGAATGTTTGTCTTGATGAAATATTGGGTGAGTTTGAAATTGGGTCAGCTGGGGTCATAAACTAGGTTACTGGGTCAAATTTAAGAAACACTTTGTGGGCACTCTAGAGGCCATATTTATTGCTCAATTAACTTGAAAACTGTTCAGAATGTTTGTCTTGATAAATTGTTTGATGAGTTCTAAATTGGGTCACGTGGGGTGATAAATTAGGTCACTAGGTCAACTTACGGATATTCCTTGTGGACGCTCTAGAGGCCACATTTTAAGCTCAAATGACCTGACAATTGGTCAGAAATTGAATTATGCACGTTGAGTGAATTTCGCCTATTGACTCAGGTGAGCGTCCAGGGCCATCATGGCTCTCTTGTTATAGTATACTTATGCTCCTCGTTATTGCCTCTCTTGCATAATATATGACCCTTAAACAGTGGTACCTTAAGCAAGGTGAGAAGAAGAAATTCTTTGCATTAACTCTTTCACCGCTAATTTCAATCTTAAAGGCTTTTGCGGTCGGCGTAGATCAAGATCAGACTGCACGGAACGTGCAGTCTGATCTTGGATCTACACCGTCCGCTTCCTGATGCTTAACTAAATCAAAAAGCACATTTTTGCCATTGATGCCAATTAAAAGACTTCGAAAAAACTTTATTAGTTACCAGTGACAGAATTAGTCATTGAAGTAAGGCTTATTCATCTGACAATTGAACTACCTGACTCCTTTGTGATACAAGGTTAATGTTTAATTGGATTTCGGTTCGATTGATTGGTTTTCATATTACAGTACATAATGATGACTAAAAACGTTAACTCTATAACAGAGAATATTTATGATGTAGGCTGCTAATATCTGACTCATTTGATATTGATGGCACCAGAGTTTCGCTCTTGATTAACAAAAACTAAACAGGTTGATATCGGTTGCAAGTGATCTAGTTCATTAGGGGTGCCGTTCGCTGTGTAACAAATTACGCAGCAATTTGTTTGTAAAAACGTCAATATTACTATTGTAATTTCAATGCTGCTTTTGGCCTGAATATTTCAAAAGATCGAGAAGTAGAGATCCAAGATAAGATTTTTATGGTTTGTACGGTCCGATCTTGATCTGAAATGTTCGAAAAAGTCTCTAAATTCTTTTCATTATACTCTCATCAGAACGTTGATAAATTCCTTAATTATAAGCCAACATACCGTACAGTGTCTTTTATAGTATTATGTACACTTCAAAGCAAAGAAGTGCAAAAAAGTGTAATTACACCCCCTTTGAAAGGTCAAGGGGTGTATTTTGTAACCATTTTATAACTATCATTCCGGAAAATTTTGACGTAGTCATGTCCTTTTTGACATCATTAATTTTTGGTGTTTTTCCCACTTGACGTTCAGAGAAAGGTGTCAGGCAATTTCAAAATCGGTTTTTGTAAGTAATTTTCCCATGAAAAAATGTGTCCATTGCAAAAGATGGTCAATAGGACGAAACTAAATAGGATGAAGAAGCTTGATACCACGGGATCAGCACTAGATCGAGAGTACAACAAGCAGGGAAGCCATTAAGAGACTGTATGTAGTGCAGCGTAATAATGGACGCCATACTGAAAACCTAATCAAGAGGTCTATGTCTTAAGGGTGCTGGCCACCTTTTGTTGGTATTTGTAACTTTAAACGTATATATACCATTTTTAATACATTTGTACCTATTACACGGTATAAATCTTCCTGAAAAAATCTCAAGATCTATTCAAATAAGATTTTACAGAGTTTCCTATAAATACAGTCAATCCCGAATTAAGCAACTAGCAAAGAAACATTTCAAAGGTGCTCGCATAATGTATGAGCGCTCTTATAACAGGCAAATGATTAAGTTTCATATACCTGTACATTGAATACAATCTGATTGGCTAAAGAGCTGCATTTTTGTCATTAATTCAAATTAAATGCAAATTTTTGGCAAACAATTTTCTAACATTGGATAGTGTAAAGTCAAGATAAGACTGTTCCTTCTGTTTAATCATATCTTGATCTACACTGTCTACATTATTCTCACCACCAGGGTCAGTATTCACCAACCATTCTTAAGAACTTTCTATTTCTTATTCTCAAGAATTTTCTAAATTTGAAAGTAACTCAATTTCTGATTGGCTAAACCACATTGTTTAAAAGCTGTGTTTCTTTTTTAATCTAGAGTTAGACGTAGAATGAAACTAGGAATGGTCGGTGAATGCGGTCCCAAAACTCTTTGACTCATATAGCGCCTTTAAAAGCTGTTTAAAAGCTGTGTTTCTTTCTTAATCCAGAGTTAGACGTAGAATGAAACTAGGAATGGTCGGTGAATGCGGCCCCAAAACTCTTTGACTCATTTAGCGCCTTATATATGAAACATGTTCTGTGAATAGGGCCCGCTTTGCCATCGGTAACTTCGTATACCATTATCTTCCGCTAGGTGGGAATTCTCAAATACATCGCCTATCTGAAATGGGTATTCTGGGTAGAGAACCGGGCTATTTTTTTAAGACGGGAATCAATATATGTATATATTGATGTATTTGCAAAAAGTATCGGTCCAGGTCAGCCTGCGCAGTCCGCGCAGGCTGAACTGGGCCGAAACTTTTTGCTGATGGTCATGTTTCTGTATGTCCAAGGACCAGTCAACCTCATGATTCAGTCGGTTGTTACACAAAATAGATTTCATGGATTTACCATTATATGACGGCTTGCTTGGTAAAATGCATCACGGAGATGCATTATACCCCCTTTTTCCAGAGCATGGCTTATATATAGACTCGACCTCTTTTTATGGCTGGCTGATTGATTGATTGATTGATTGAATGGTGTTTTACGCCGCTTTCAGCATTATTTTAGTCATATCACAGCGACAGCTCCCCTAGTCATGTTTGTCATGGGTTTCAGCATAACTAGACTGGGGTTCTGAGGTGTCTTGCCCAAGGACGATGCCAAGAAAAGCCCAGAGCTCCCAGTGAGGCTCGATCCCCGGGCCACTAGGTTACGAGTCTTACACTTTACCACCGAACCACGCAGGTATTCTTTCCTTTCGATGGCTTAAAGACAATCCACTGAAACTGGAACAGAACTTAGCCTTATAGGTTTGCATAATAAAGTGGACGGTATAGACAAAAGATCATACTGCACGTTTTGTGAAGTCTGATCTTGATCTATAGCGTCCGCAAAAGATCTCAGCTTTGCCTATGGCACTGAAAGGGTTGAAACACGATAAAACTTTTAACCTTTCTATTCAAAAGATTATTAAAGACCACAACTCGAATATGGCTCAGTTGACGGAATTTATCTCTGAACGAGATAGAAAACGTACACCGACAGAAAACATCAGAGGAAAAGCAAAATAAGCTGGTAACCAGAACTACAAAGCCTGCTATATGTGTAACATCTTGCGGCCGAAACAATCTTCAACCCTTTACCACAAAATCACGAGTTTTCACGACCTTTATGCAAAGGCTATTTGAAAATATTGTTGTCTTCTATGATTTTAAATACAAATCCCATCAATCGAGCAATTTGTCGTCTGCTAATGCTTTCAAATTGAGCTAGTCCAATATTTTGTCGTCTGGTAAAGATTTAAATTGCAAATATTCAGCTGTTTCTACTATTTGGAAAGCTCCAATTCATTATTTCAGCGTTCCATGGGTTAACCCTTATCCTACTGAAAAAGTTAAATGAAAACTTCAAGCCGATAGTAAAATCCAAAATGTTGCTATTTCAATGTTATTTTGGTGGAAAAATATCTTTTTATCGTACAGTGTAGATCCAAGATCAGACTGCACATTCTGTGCAGTCTGATCTTGATCTACACTGTCCGCAAAAGGTCCTTGAGTCGCGCTTAGCAGCCCAAGGGTTAATATCTCTCGTCAGTATGACAGATTGAAACCGATCTCTATCACACAACAGAATGTCAACTCATTTTCTTTACACACAAAATTGTATAAACCCCATCCAGTTGACAGCTCATGCTAACATGCTTGGAAAAGGAGCACGTTCTCGTTAAAGTAGCTACTTTTCCCTCTAAATTTTTTCCATACCGTTGGAGAACTAGAATATTCTTTCCCGTAAAAGTTCTTTCTTTGTATCGCTTGACAAAGCTCCACCAGGACGTAAAACAGTCTTTGTTGTAAAGGGGTAAATCACCCCGTTGTGTTCAGCCAATAACTTCATATCAAAGCTCGCCCCGTTATAATCGATCATATTTCTCAGCAACAACCCTTTGCATAGCTGAATAAATGGTTTGACACGTACCGACCCAGGAAGAGAATATTCAATATTTGCTATAATTAAGTTTTTCTTTGGTCCTGATATCACAGGCTATCAAACAGTGAAGATCTAATATCAGACTGCACGTTTTGTGTAGGCTGTTCTTTATCTAATCTGTCTGTGGGAGCATATAGATTTTTCTTAGACTGTTAAGAATTGATTGACCCGGGACATTTCCTGGAATTTTTCCGGAAAGCTTCTTCTCAGCTTTCGGTGCAAATTGACGGTGATAACCCGAGACTCTGAACTATAAGTATGGGTTTGCCTAGGCTCTGTGGGTGAGGCATTGTATCCGAAATCTGGAAAGTCTAACTATGTGCTACAGCACCTAATCAAATTGATCAGTGATTACCTGTGCAAAAGGTATCGACATGTACCGCACTGGCCAAATGATAGGCTCGCTTTCAAAGTCAAGTTCTTGTGTAGGTCAGTTAAGATTAGTGTGAGATTTGTCCCACGTAATTGTGCTTTTGTCATTTCGTCGATTGGTTGTATTTTGTACAGTAACACAAATATTACTGCACCATAAACTGTTGCTGTAAGAGGCATTGAGTACGAATATAGCCCCATCAGCTTAGGTGGTAGAGTATAGGTCATATAAACATCAAATCTCGCCTCTCTTGATGGCGTAGGTTCGATCCCCACGGCTGGCCGCCTAAAATTACTTAGTCTTTCGGATAAGGCGTTAAACCACTCGTCACAACTCGGCCGATTCCGTACCTACATCTAACCTCGTCTGTATAAAGGAGACTTCCATTTTGAACTACCAATCACATGATCTTAAACATGGCGACGCCCTTGTAGATCGCTTAGCAATGACATGAACAACCACTGTGAAGTTAATCACTTCTATCGATCTGTCGATGAAAGCTCCTAACGGAATTGATAAACCACGTTAAAAATTGAATGTAAAAACTGTTTGCCGACTGAAATGCTCTTCGAAAGACAACGATAGAAAATTTACTCATGTGTTCTTTCTAAAGAGGAGCCTTACAATTTCAATAACGGTAAAGCGGTGTGCTTCCGGAGATGTGCGAAATGTACCGTGTAGGTGCATATCAAGCTACGTGATACAGCCGAGGGATTTGATCACCGGATCACCCGAGGTATGCCGAATGGACGTTAAACATAGGTCCCATGTGACGGTACTATACTCTAAGCGCATTAAAGAACCAGGCATAGCTTAGGATGGGTTTCGTCCTGTATCTTGCACTATCTCCTGTAACATAACTTACAGTCATGGGGGTCGCCCATATGGGGACGATAAATAAACGAAAATCAATCAATAAAGTATTGCTGCTACTATAAACAGAGACTGGATACGAGCTTAAAAGTTTTGATAGAAGTTTACAAATTTTAGCCACGATTCATCCGATATGAAAATGAATATATCTAAATGGCTGTAAAACATTTTTTCGAAATATAAGCCAGCTTTAATGTACTGTAATATAGACTTTTTAAGTCAGTACAGAGACCCATATATCGCGAATACAATACAGTTTTGGTCGTATCATCTTAAAGAGCCTATAGACATACATGTATATGGGGTAGAGTATTTCAAAGAATCAGACTAAACTTTTAATTTAATCTGATTCTGATCTATACATGTCCAACTAAAATGAACCATTCTCTGTGAAAAGGGAGCTTAATACATTTGCGAAAAGTATCGACCCAGATCAGCCTGCGCAGTCCGCGCAGGCTGACCTGAGCCGAAACTTTTCGCTTTCGGTCAATTTTCTGTATATCAAAGGACCAGTCTACTTTACAATACAGTTGGTTGTTAGTCAAAATGGATTTTAAGGATCCCTAGTCATGTGATGACTTGCTGGATATAATGCATCACGGAGATGCATTAAGCCCCCTTTTCCCAGAGCGTGGTTCAAACACATTTGTGTTGTGTATGTGCAAGGTATGATAAGGGTTAGAAAATATGTCTGCCGTGCATGGTGGTGTGTATATGACTCACTTTGTAATATTCATAATCCTGTATGGAGCCACTGTAAAAATCAATTTGATTTCAGATCGGGACTCTATTGCTGTTGGAAAATAATATCGATATTGACTGCCCAGAAAACATAATAGCGACGGTAATCTTCTACAGGCCTATATGCACTTGAAAATGTCAGCGAACGTATCTATTTCTAGACCCGGTATGACGTGATCCCATAGAACGCTGGAACCCATTTGAATTGTTTTGCAGACAATATGGATTCAGATTAGACTGCACAGAACGTTTATTACATATTCTGGACCAGACAATCTTTAAATAGCAATAGTTTGGCTAATTTTGCCTGATATCCCCCCTTTGTAAAGGTCCATCTCATGAATTCAGCCTTCTAAGAGTTGAAATTATGTCACGTGCTTACAGGTTGCTTCTGTGCTGAAAATCACCGACTGGTTTGGCTTGAGGTAGGCTAAAGAAAATGCCAGTCGCATAAATGTTCCTGGAATCAAATGCGCTGAGCTGTACCAAGCAGTTCATTACTTAATTATGGATCCAAAACATCCATTCTTCTCTAGAAATGACTGAATCAAGAAGTAGAATGGTCCTTGGACATGCAGAAAATTGACCAATAGCAAAAGGTTTCGGCCCAGGTCAGACTGCGCGGACGGCGCAGGCTGACCAGGGTCGATACTTTTTACAGATTACATTAAGCTACCTTTTACAAAGCACGGCTCATTTCGTTTTAGAATTTAGCATAGAGCACAAAGCGCTCATTTGAAGCTTTTAGAATGGGTCATATTCCTAATTGGACATAGAACAATCACATTAATAAACTATTGCTGGTTCCCTTTCATAAGTGTGCGCTTGAAAATGGAGTACTTAAGGTCATATGAGCTGATGATAGATTCGAAAATTCAAAATGCCAAAGATCCTCTCCAACAAAATATTTCATCCATCATACTCAGACTTCACATGCAGTTTCCTTAGGTTATGAAAAATATATGTTATTGGGCTACTAAGATAAGAAAAGTCGTCCCGCTATCTAGAGCTTCACGTAGCTTAGCTTTGTAACATAGTGACCAGCTCGCGTAGCTCAGGTGGTGGAGCGTAGGACTGGTAAACATCAAGTCTTTGGGCCACTTGAGGGTGTGGGTTCGAGCCCCACGGCTGGCCATCTAAAATTACTAGTAGTCTTTCGGATGAGACGTTAAACCGAGGTCCTGTGTGACGGTGCTATACACCGAACACGTTAAAGAACCAGGCTTAACCTAGGATGGGCTTTCGTCCTGTACCTTGCACTCTCCCCCGTAACAAAACTAACAGTCTTAGGGAGGTAGGGCATCGCCCATATTGGAAACCGGTGGCGACGAATAAATACAAGCAAATTCAATCAATCATTCAAACGTAGCCTGCTTATCTAGTATTTCTTTTTTTTTTAGATTACCATAATATATTGATCTTTGACGAGTTTTTAAACAGGTCAGATTTTGCAGCTTTTACACAAAGAAAAAATTAGATTATTTGGAAACAAATTGCTAAAACTTTGGTATTTTGAATGGGCATTCCTTCATCAAACATGTTCATACCATATCCCTTTTGGTCGACGAAACCCTGTCACAGAAGCCACAAGTTATCATAGAGTTTATGCATAATGTGTTCAATGTTCTTGTATAAAACCATGGGCCTACGTTGATGATGTTTGTTATGTGTCATCGTTTTGTTTCTGCATTGCCGAACTAGCCCAACATTGCGCCTCTGCTATTATAGATAGAAGTCAGTATAGGGCTGAATGTGGAATTTTTCTTAACCCTTTACGGAATTTTAAAACTGTCCAGATTGAAAACAGTTGTAGACGACAAATCAAATGTGGCTCAAAAACTGAAATTTGCCTTTGAAGGGTAGAGAGCATTGTGGATACCTGCATTTTCTACTTTCTCCAAAATGTTTTTAAAAGCCGTCTTTCTCAGGTCGTTTTAACTGTAGATTTTGTCGAAAAGGATTAAAGATATTCTTGTCTGAAACTAAAAGGCCTAGAATATCAATATTCTCAATAAAAACATAATATTTTCAGTCCATTAAGAGAAATTATGCAGATCGTTGCCAGGAGGTAAAAATATGTCATAGCAAAGTGAGTAATATAATTTAGCTATGCTCTGTGAAAAGGGGGCTTAATGCATCTGCAAAAAAAGCATCGATCCAAGTCTGCCTGTGCAGTGCACGTAGGCTGACCTGGGCCGAAACTTTTAGCTTTCGGTCAATTTTATGCGTGTCAAAGGACCAGTCTATCCCATGATTCAGTCGGTTCTTAGTCAAAATGGCTTCAACCCTTTCAGCGCCATAGGCGAAAACAGGGACTTTTGCGGACGGCATAGATCAAGATCAGACTGCACAGAACGTGCAGTCTGATCTTTGATCTATACCTTCCGCCTGTTTGGTCAAGCCTTTATGATAAAAATCTTCCGGAGACACAGTGGATTCTATATACAGCCATTAAAAGAAGCCGAGTTTGTTTATTTGGCGCCGAAAGAGTTAATGGATATCAAATTATGTGGCGATTTGCTTGGTATAATAAATCACAGAGATGCACTAAGCCCCCTTTTGCCAGATTGGCTGGATTGTTTCATTCTCAGTTACACTACAAAAGACTCAAATACTCTTTTTTCCTGGAAATAATCGGATGGAGGTTTGATATTTGATATTTAGTAACACGTGGTTGGTCCTCTACCAAGAGTCTTCGAATTTCAATCCCTGTGTTGGAAACGGCCAAGCTGTCTGTCAAATGTATTGTATAGAGTTACAGTGGGGGCAATTTATGGGAGAGAAATTCCTTCTTGTCCCAACATTTACTTTTTACCGAACAATCACGACTTTTATCGAACCTGAGAGAGAGAGTTTTTTTGATAACATTTTGGGAGAAGGAGAAAATACTGGTAATCAGCATTTTCTCCTTTTCCAACAATGTTTTCTTCTCTTTAAAAGTTCCATCATTTAAGCCAAATCAAACTTTCCGTCTGTGAAGGCTTTCAATTTGGACAAGTCTTAATTTTGGTCATCGGGCAAAGGATTAACCCTTTCCTAAACGACAGGTTTTGGACCCAGCCAAAATTGAAAGCATCTGCAGACAAACAAATGGTACAAATGACCTGAAGTTCTTTGACAGGGTAGGAAACATTGTGGGGAAAGGAGAAAGTGCTTGTAACAAGCAATTTCTCCTTTCCCTGCAATGTTTTACAATGTTTTCAAAACCTTTCTTCCCCAGGATCGTTCAAACACGGAAGTGTTCGGTAAAGGGTTAAGACCACGCTATCTTATAGTTTCATCTAATGCACCCATATCCACGACCAGCCCGAATAGTTCAAGTGGTAGAGTTTAGGACTTGTAAACGTCAAGTCTTCGGCCACTTGAGGGTGTGGGTTCAAGCCCCAGAGTTGGACATTTAACCCTTTCCAAAACAAGCCCTGGTTTTCACGTGTCTGCAGTACAAGTCTTTTGAAAACACTGTGGGAAAAGGAGAAATTGCTCGTAACGAGCAATTTCTCCTTTTCCCACAGTGTTTTCTACCCTTTTTGAGACCTTTCTGCCATTTCATCAAATTTAAAATTGTCGTCTGCAAACTCTTTCAGTTTGGACCAGTCCAAAATTTGTCGTTTGGGAAAGGGTTAAAATTACTAATAGTCTTTCGGATGAGACGTTAAACCGAGGTCCCATCTGACCGTACTATACACCGAGCACGTTGAAGAACTAGACGTAACTTAAGATGGGTTTCGTCCTGTATATTGCATAAGTAGCAGCCTACGGGAGGCGTAGCCCTTATAACCAATCGGTTTCGACAATAAATAAATGGAAGATCAATCAACATACCCAGATTTTCCAAAGTATAGGCCTGGGGTCCAAAGTTGCCTCCAAGGAGGTCTTATTTTTCATAGAATTATAGATATGACTTCATATTCTAGGAAAAGCAGTTTCAGGACCATGATGTCCCCTTTTGTGTATACCAACATTATTTGGCCAATCTCTAGATCCCGAATAAAATTGCAGACTGTAAAAGATTTTAGAAAATATTTGCCCCATGAAAACGGATCGTCCCAACGGACAGTCTAATTTGCTCTTTGTGGTCGACAATAAATGTTTCCCCGATATAATTCGTGTTATTAGTCAAGCTAAATTGTCGATCTACATGTCTTCATCGTCTCGCTGGCCCGTAAGTTTACGAAACATTGTTTTTTTTTCTCCCACATATAAATTAGCTCTTTCAGGGAGCGCCAAAGATTTTACCATGACCTCTTCCGACGGCTGAAAAAGAACAATCCACCAACCATTAGAGGTATTTGAGCCACACTCTGGTGAAAGGGGGTTGAATGAATCTTCGCGGTGTGTTATGCCGAGCAAGTCATCACATAATTATGGATCCACAAAATGGACTTTGTCTAACAACCGGCTGTTCATGAGGTAGAATAGTCCTTGCACTTGCAGAAAATTTACAATCAAAGGTTTGTTTGTTTGTATTGGAGTTTAACGCCATTTTAACAGCTTAGGTCATATAATGACGCACCCATGTGTTTCCTAGCTTTCTCACACCAGTACTGAGACAACTTCCTTTCCAAGGCCATTGACTACTTTTCTCACATGCATCAGAGGTGAGAGGCGAAAAATCGCCAGAAAGAAAGTTTGCCTGAACCGGATATCGAACCCGCAACCATCAGGTCACGAGTCAAACACGCTAAACACTAAGCTACCCGGGCGGGCTACAATCAAAGGACTCAAAGTCTTGGAAAGCGGATTTGTGGAGTAGCATAAAGCTGTAATATGTTATAAGAAAAGAAAATCAACATCACATGCAACACATGTGGAATCATTTTAAAATGGAGTTAACAAGGGCAGGTAAAGTCAAAATTGTTCTTTCGAGTGGGCCACGTAGCAACTGTTATTCTATAACTGTTTAAGGCGTGGTGATTTGATCCGTCAATCTTACGCAGTGTTTCGCTGGTATTAAATTTCGGAATAAGTATGTATACCCGTGTAGGACTGTATATACGGTAGTGACAATAGCGAGGTTAAGGTGTATTAGCTAAAACTGAAAGTAGAATGGGCGCAAGCGTGAATGGCAGTATATTTGGTTCAGGTCAAGCCGATATCACAGTACAGCGTGAGCGCGCATGCGTCGTTACGCATGATATATTTGGTTCCGGTCAGAACGATCACAGGAAGCGGATTTGCTATACAAATCCGCTAAAAAGTTTCGATCCAGGTCAGCCTGCACGGACTGTGCAGGCTGACCTGGGTCGATACTTTTTGTAGAAGCATTAAACCTCCTTTTCTCCGAGCATGACTCATTTCTGTCTCATATACTTGGCTAAACAAGTGGTCGGTATAGATCCTAGATCAGAATGCACGTTCTGTGCGGTCTGATCTTGGATCTATGCCATCCGCTAAAGCCTGTGTTTTCGTCTATTGTAGCCAAAAGGGTTATACCCGTTCACTCCATCCGCCTTCAACTTTTCATAGCTCTGAAAGAATTAGTACCAAAATTTCTTTTCTACAAACAAATTTTCCGTGTATTGTAATTGAAATCTTTTTAATTCTTTACAAAATGAAATAATCCCTTGTTCTAACGATCTCTCTACATATTCGTGGCAAAACTGTTAGTTGGTACCGTAATCATTACAAAGTAACGTCTGAATATATATAAAAGGAAAAAAATATGATCGGACTAGGCCCCAGGCTACGAAGATACAATAAACCTCGTTTTCCAAATGTGCCGCTCGAATATTTAACATTAACCCGTATCTTGCATACCTAGAACGAGTCCTGCATGGATCAGTAGGGAGGATCGAACTTCAACCACCCCCCTCCCACCACCCCCCGTTGTGTAGAGACCGTGCAAGGAGCCCTATCCTGTAAAACAAATAAGATGAAACTTTCAAGTCGATAGCAAAAACCCAAATATTACGATTTCAAATTTATTTATTGGGGGAAAATATCTCCTTATCGGACGGTGTAGATCAAAGATCAGACTGCACGTTCTGTGCAGTCTGATCTTGATCTACACTGTCCGCAAAAGGTCGGTGAGTCGCGCTTTGCAGCATGAGGGTTAAAAGATCATTACTGCCTGGACCCGGGATAACATCTTCGTAATTGAATATACCAAGCAAGATGTTGTAAAAACATAGATCTATTGTCTTTAAAATCGACGGAATCGTGAGAAAGAAATGCCGTTTTATATGCAGAAAAATTTACATATTGCAAAAAGAATCGACTCAGGTCAGCCTGCGCGGATTGCGCAGGCTGACCTGAGTCGATACTTTTTGCAGATGCATCAAATTCCTTTTCATAACGCATGGCTCATTCCGTTTTGTACTCTGACCAAAAAAATAAAGATTAATCTGTAAAAATTCTTATTTCAGAGAATCTTGATATTTTGATCTATTTATGGAATCATGCCCTTTTCAAGGCACGCGACTGTCTTCATTTTCTCAGAAGAAAAGTTTGATGTTTATTACATTCTATTTTTACACGCGACATTTCGCACCAAATACGGAGGTTTCCTACTAAAATGCTTCTGGAATAACGATTTACGATATTCTTATTGCTTTTACTTGTAATACATTTAGCCGTGGAATGCTTTAGACATTATTTCCCGAAGAAGACATATACCAACTAAAGGAAAAATACCAAGTATACGTCAAATTATTTCAGAGCCAGAGGCTTGATGTAACTGCTCATTTTTTTCGCATTTTCTACTTTGTAAAATAGTGTGTTATTGGGGTGGGAAAAGTTGAATCTAGACAGCTAAATACAGTAAAATTGAAAACCACAAGCACAGAGCAATATGAATAATCGTTCCATTGGCTGGAAAATACTTAAAGATACATCTGTACTCGTTTTTAGCCATTTTTTTTTTTTTTTTTAAACCCATTTCATCTTTATTTTATCAAACTTTAATCATTCTTGTGTCTTCATGCTAAATGTTGCCCCTGAGAGTTGCAAAATTGCCTAGATTATGACCGATAGAAAATGCATTTCATTTTCTTGAGACCATGAAAATTCACCGTTATGAGGTATCCGGTTTTCAATCGAAGATTTCCGATATACGCGTACATGTGTATATAAAGCTGACTAAATTCTTACTATTCCACAGTCTATCATATTTTAACAACGTTTTTTTTTTCTCTCTCAAACTGTAAGGATGTATCTCTAAAGCACGCAATACAATACGTGGTTGTTCTCAATTACATGCAATGTTGACCAGTTTATATGGGCATTTTGCCAAGGGACCGAATGCCATGCCAAAATGTGACGCTGCATTTTGTCAAATTGATTAATACCACTCTATCGAAGATGAATGGCTTTATTGTCCATTACAGCGATTTCATAGGATGGTCTTTTCAGATCTTTTGGGAGAGATCCAGCCAACAAGTCAGTCTTTGGCAAGTCGAAAATCTCGTACACGACGTCTAAATAAAGTGATATCTTCAGACGCTGAATTTTGGCAATAATTATTGTATGCAAATGGGTGGCCAATGAAATGACTAAATCACAAGCACGAGTGAAAACTGTCATACAAAATTTGATTGGCCAATCAGGGTCCGTATTCACCAACCATTCTTAAGAACTTTGTTAGTCTTATTCTCCCAAATTTTCTAAATTTGAAAGTAACACACCCTTTGATTGGCTGAACCAGTCGGAAGTTGTGTTGCTTTCGAATCTAGAAAATTCTGGAGAATAAGACTAACAAAGTTCTCAAGAATGGTTGATGAATACAGACTCCGTTTCCGTGAACTTGATGTCCAAAAACAGAGCATTATTTTGTCACAGATGTAAAGCATGTCAAAATTTCTCTTGCTAGTTATCAAAGGTCAATTTGCATTGGCACCAACTTGATTCTAACAAGAAAGGTCTTCTTTGAAAAAAAAGGTAGAAAGCGTTAGAGGTTGTGTAATTTCAATAATGAATTTTGTTCAGTTCAATATGAAGAGAAACAGTGACAAGTATCCACGCAAACAGTTGCCTCTCTTTCCCCAATGTTTTGCATATTGTCGGAAAGTGAAATTTCCGGGGTAACGGGAAAAAATCAAACTTACCAGTTTTTTCAAGAAAAGATTGATTGTATGGTGTTTAACGCCGTTTTCAACATTATTTCAGTTATATCACGGCGGCCAGCGCACCTATCCATGCTTTCCTGGAGTTTCATTTACCAGTATTCCGCACAATATTCTTTCCAAGCCACTGGCTGCTTTTCAAGAAAAGAATAATATCCAATCATATCCATTTGCTTAGGCGAGACAAGCGCCTTCGATTAACGGTAAAAAAACCCTGTATATTAGTTTCATAAATGGGCCCACAGATAGGTCCATACAAAGCCCGCGAGAGGCCCGCAGAATAATCATGTCTAATGTTGAATAAATAGTCACCCGTCGATGGCGGCCATCGTAGGCTATATCGTTAACAGGTTTCTGTATAATTTAGCCTTCGGTGTGATATCGACTTCTGCTCGTAGAATTCTCTAAATTGCAAGGAAGCAAATTTCTGATTGATCTCTTTCAGAGACTGCAGACTTTCAACTAATACTTAACTGCTCTTTAGATTAACCCTTTCCCAAACGACAAATTTTGGACTGGTCCAAATCGAAAGAGTTTGCAGACGACAATTTTAAATTTGATGAAAATGGCAGAAAGTTCTCAAAACGGGTAGATAACACTGTGGGAAAAGGAGAAATTGCTCGTTACGAGCAATTTCTCCTTTTCTCACAGTGTTTTCAAAAGACTTGTACTGCAGACACGTGAAAACCAGGGCTTGTTTGGGAAAGGGTTAAATGAGTACATCCAGTGACGAAGTACAAAACCCAAATATTGTGACTTCAAAGTTCATTTCGCCGAAAAGAAATGCCCCATATCAGAGCTCCATATAAGAGGGAGTGATGGTATTCTAAATCCATTATTTCTCTTCCAAACCCAATGTTGTGGGTACTCATTAGAATCGTCTCGATGAGACGATTCATAACGATTCAAACCCTATCTTGTGGGTACTCATTAGAATCGTCTCGATGAGATGACCCATAACATAGGGTTTAGTGGAGAATAAATAATATTTTTTAATTTTGAAATAAAAATCACTCCCTTAATCTGGAGCTCTGCATATGGGACATTGTAGAAAGATCGATCAGAGAGTCGTCTGTATTGGCTGATCTTGTTCTACTATGCCCGCAAAACTGCACTAACGGTGCAGTTCAATTAGTTTGGGGTCATCCATGGCTCAATGGTAGACCGTATGATTTGCCGTCGGAAAACCCTGGTTCGATCCACGCTGGAAGCTCTGGTCACGGAAGAGCCCTTGAGCAGAGAGAGCAATGAAGAGCCGCAGCCTATTATTAGCCCAGCAAGGAATGATATGAGACATTAGACGTCATGATGTAAAAGGAATCTTCGTGGAAAAGTGGGAAGCGGCGTAAAATACGATTCAAACAAGTGAAATAGTTACCTAAGTTTTCGTCCCAGAACGTGAACTGGGATCAAAAGTAAATACCATCATTTTAAACATATGACCCATGTTCTGTGAAAATGGCGCTTAATGCATCTGCGAAAAATATCCACTCAGGTCAGCCTGCGCAGTCCGCGGACTGCGCAGGCTGACCTGGGCCGAAACTTTTAGCTCTTGATCAATTTTCTGTATGTCCAAGAATCTGTCTATCTCATGATTCATTTGGTTGTTGAAAAATGTGACCATTATGGAACCATAATTATGTGATGGCTTGGTTGAGACAATGCATCACGGAGATGCATTAAGCCCCCTTTTGTCAGAACGTGGCTCATATACAATTTGTGACCTGGTCGCCTGCAAGCGCTTTCAGTTTGGACATGTTTAAATTTCAGTGTCAGGTGTCAGGTAAAGAGTAAAGGGTTGGGGGGGGGATTTAAAGAGTTTGACTCTTTACCAAATGACAAAATTTTAGACTGGTCCAAATTGGAAACATTTGCAGACGATAAATTAAAGGTGGCCCAGATGATGAAATTTGTCATTGATAGGTTAGAAAACATTGTGGGAAAAGAAGAAAATGCTGCATTTTCTCCTTTTCCCAGAATGTTTTCAAAAGGCCTCTTTCTCAGGGTCGTTAAAAGCCTGGATTGTGTGGTAAAGGATTAACTCTTTACCAAACGGCAAAATTCTGGACCGGAAAGTCTTTTACAGAGGACAAATTAAATGTGGCTGAAATGATGAATCTTGCCTATCACAGGACAGAAAACATTGTGGGAAAAGGAGAAAATGCTGGTCACCAGCATTTTCTCCTTTTCCCACAATGTTTTCAAAAGCTCGCTTTTCTTAGGGTCGTTCAATTACGGGATTGTTTCGTAAAGGGTTTAATCGTGTTGTCCAGGCTATTACACCATAACTTGGCCCGGCATAATCGATCATTTTTTCCCAGGCGTGACTCGACCCGAGACAATTTTTCCCGGATATTTTCGCGGAAGATTATTTTTATTGGTGCATCGCATATAGATATAGATATATTTGTCTTGTGTGGTCTTTGGAGGCCCATGCAGCTTGTTTCGTTGTTCTGTCGGTCATTGATTTTTGCGTTCAGTTCCTCGGCGTGTGTCCAGTCCAGAGAACGTATTGACCAGAAGAAAGGGGAAGAACGGTTTTGAAAACATTGTGGGAAAAGGAGAAAATGCTGGTAAACCAGCATTTTCTGCTTTTACCACAATGTTTTTCTAGGCTTTCTGATGAAAATCCCATCATTTGAGTCATATTTAACGCTTTACCAGATGACAACATATAGACTAGTCCATATCGAAAGTTTTTGCAAACGATAACATTAAAGGTCCAACAGCGGCAAGAAGAAAAAAATGCAGATGTTACAATGCATTTAAATTTAGATTATACAAATTAAAAGTATGGAAAATATTGTGAAGATGACAATCTGTTATTGTACAGTAGGTCCAAGTGTTAGTCGCTGACAGAGAAATGAATTTTAAAATCAGGCAAATGTAGAATGATCTGGCAGCTTTTGACCTGGTACTGAAATTAATCTCTCGGCCAGCGCTCAATACTTGGACATTCATTCATAGAGTGTCATCTTCACAATAATTTCCATACTTCTAAATGGCATGATTTCAATTTCAATGCATCTTAACACTCACTTTGTTTACTTTTGATGGCTATTGTTCCTTTAAGTGTGGCTTAAGAAATGGGTTCCGACTGTGATAGGATAAAAAATGCTTGTTTCCAGCATTTTCTGCTTTTTTCACATTGTTTTCAGAAACCTCTAGGTAAGAGTCGTTAAAACTCGGAGTTGTGTGGTAAAGGATTATTTAGTTGTCCGCACATGCTTTCAATTCGCACCATATTAACATTTTCTGGTTTGGGAAAGAGCAATTTTGTTTGTTTGTATGACTCAAAGAGAAACTTGTTAAGACGAACTATTTTCTTTCACCATATAGGCGCCCAAGAAATAGAATAAACTTTTTCGCTCAAGTAATAAAGACCTAAATATACGGAAAATTCCGTGCCCCCTTAGATCAGTCGGTAACGAACAGGACTTGGTTCCCAAGTCTAGCCAAATTATTTACGGAAACTGATGGTAGTCATTGCAACAACAAAAAAAAACTCACAGCAGGGTGCTCAGCTTTGACGATATTTATGTATGAAAGCAGCCAGTGGCTGACAGAATTAGTTCAAAACAGTCTTGCATTGGCCATCGTGACATAATACTCGTAACAATAATGTTGAAAATGCCATTTAACCGTTATCCTACTAAATTGAGCTCTTTACCAAAGGACATAATTTTAGACTGGTCCAAATTAAAAGCATTTGCTGACCAAAAAATATATGTTGCGTATATTAGAAAATTTTTGTTTGAAAGCGTAGAAAACATTGTTGGAAAATGAGAAAATGCTGGTTACCAGCATTTTCTCCTTTTCCTACAATGTTTTCAAAGGTCCTTTTCCTTGGGGTCGTTAAAACTCGAGATTGTGTGGTAAAGAGTGAAAGTGACGACAAAAAAACAAATGCTGTAACATTATATGATATTAAACTTTGATTGTTCTACCAAGATAACTGAAAGAGCAGCGGAGAGTGTAATGCAAGATCAGACCTCACGTATGTGCAGGCTGATCTTGCTCTACACTCTCCACAAATACATATGTGGTCGCAAACGGCAGGATAAGAGTTAACCTTTCATCAAACGACAATGTTTCAGACTCATATAACTTGGAAGCATTTGCAGACGACTCAAATCAAGGTATCTGTCCTTTTATAACGCAAAAAAAAACCTTGTGGGGAAAAAAGGAGAAAATGATGGTTACCAGCATTTTCTCCTTTTCCAACAATGTTTTTAAAACCATTCTTCCCCAGGGTTACTAAAAAGTCGGAACTGTATGGTCAAGGGTTAGCAGCAAACAAAGAAACTCTTCTGGCTGTCGCCCAGGACCATGTTTTTAAGTTTAAACCTATTTTAAAGTCATTTATTTTACATCGTTCGTGAAGCGAGGCTTACAACTTGCATAACCGTCAACCTGCTAAATTAGTGAAATGAAACTTTCAGGCCGACAGCAAAAACCCCTATTTTGGTAGTTCAAGGGTATTTTTGGGGGAAAAATATCACCTTGTCGGACAGTGTAGATCCAAGACCAGAATGCATTTCTGTGCAGTCTGATCTTGATCTGCACTGTCCGCAACAGGTCCTTGAGTTGCCCTTAGGAGCCTAAGTGTCTATCAATCTCGATGGTTACGCCCTGTGCTGGTATGCACCAAACACTCTTGATAGTGTTCTTAGTCGAAGGAGGGCCATTCCTACGTTACTTCCCCATTCTTCAGTTACTTCCCCTGATTCCTCTCCGGCACTACATTGGTCATGAATATGACTTGGTTTTTATCCTTGATTTTCTTGCACTACATAGATATGTTTTTGAGACTGTATCTCAACTAAACCTGGTCAGGTTGTTCTACTAATTGATTGTACGCTTCTCTCCGATGATTGGAAACAAAATTTGCTTTAAAATTACATTGAGTCCTTACATATATAATAAATCATATTCGTCGCAACATCCCCAAGGGAATGGAGCATAAAACCAAAGGAATACAAGTAAAGGGACCAATCCGTCCTTTGGTTACCTTTAGTCTTTTATCTGGAAAGGGAGATCATTTGACTTACAGAAATGGAGCCCCATTCATAATAATTTTCGAGACTTTCAAAGTAATGCAATCTCTGACTGGCTAAAGCATTTGGTTTAGCCAATCAGAAATTTCGTTACGTCCCTAACCTGGATAAGAACAAGAATGTAATTTAAAATGGTTGGTGAATGCAGGCTCTAGCAACCTAAAAGCCCCAATAGCTGCCAAAAGTAAACAAAGCAGGTGTTAAAATGCATTTAAATTAAATCATACCATTTAAAAGTATGAAAATTATTGTGAAGATGACAATCTGTTATTGTACGGTCAGTCTAACTGTTAGCTGCTGGCGGAAAAATGAATTTTAAAACTGGTTCAAAACTTACCAGGTCGCCCTATTTTTTGTCTACCATTCACCTGGTTTTTCCCGCCAGCGACTTACTCTTGGACCAACCGTACAATAACAGATTGTCATCTTTACATTAAATCCATACTTTTAAATGGTATGAATTAAATTTAGATGCATTTCAGCAATTATTTGTTAACTTTTGGTCGTTATTGTGACTTTAACCAGTGCTCGCGGCGTTGTATGGTAGTTCCAAAGGTTGACCCCGCTTAAGACGAGATTCGAACCTGGAGTCTGTGATCTGAGAGAGTGGGGCTTTACCTTGTAGCTCTGTTTCCCACCGGAGAGAGTATGTTTATTGCGTAACAACAATTACGAACAAAACAGATCGGTTGTTAGCTGTGTGCAATATACAGACAGCTTTGACAGGTTCTCAGATTACCTACCCTGTATTGCTCTGAATGTCAGTGAACTATATATTTTTTTTTCTTCTAAATGTTGAGCCTCATGAGAAACAAGTTAATGGTAATGGTAATGATAAAGACCACGAGTCGTGGTCGCCAGCCAGTCTAAAATGCATTCTCAGTCTAATTCTAGAGTTAGAAAGTAACGGAATTTCTGATGGCCTAAACCAAAAGAGCCATGCTTTGGCAAAAGGGGGATTAATGTATCTCCGTGATACATTGTACCGAGAAATTCATCACTTAACCCTTTCCCAAACAAGCCCTGGTTTTCACGTGTCTGCAGTACAAGTCTTTTGAAAACACTGTAACGAGCAATTTCTCCTTTTCCCACAGTGTTTCCTACCCTTAGGAGAACTTTCCGCCATTTTCATCAAATTTAAAATTGTCGTCTGCAAACTCTTTCAGTTTGGAAGGGTCTAAAATTTGTCGTTTGGGAAAGGGTTAATCATGGATCCATTATATTCACTTTGTCTAACAACCGGCTGAATCCTGAGATAGACTGGTTCCTTGACATACAGAAAATTGAGCGATAGCAAAAAGTTTCGGCCCAGGTCAGCCTGCGCGGACTGCGCAGGCTGACCTGGGTCGATACTTTTTGCAGATGCTTTAAGCGGCGAATAAGCCCCCCTTTTCACAGAGCATGGCTCAAATGATTAAACCAATCAGACATTGCGTCACTTTTAAACATTCAGAAAGTTCTTGAGAATTGGACTAAAAATATTCATAAGAATGGTTAGTGAATACATTGAATGAAGAGTTAAAGAATTTCATTGTAAGAAGAGATGAAGAAGCTTGATTGATTGAACGGTGTTTTACGCCGCTTTCAACATTATTTCAGTTATATCACGTCGACAGCTCACATATTCATGTATCCCCTAGGTACCACCAGTACTAGGCTAGGGCTCTGAAGTGTCTTGCCCAAGGACACACCCACGAAAAACCCAGTGGATCCAGTGAGGTTTGGACCCGGGGCCACCAGATTACGAGTCCTACACTTTACCATTGAACTACGCAGGACCCCCGAGATGAAGTAGAGGATCGTTTAAACCATTAGATTTATCTTGGCCTTTGCTGAGGAATGGACAAAATTTCAGTCTGCAGATTCATGAAGTCCAATTTCTTCACTTCGATGCTTGTTTGAGCGGTTATCAGTTACAGACCTGCAAATTGATCGCAAACATGCAAAGGTTGGCGTCAGTTATTACTATTTTCAGTTTTTCGTTTTCCCACCTTTGAATCTTTTAACAAGAGCGTATAAACGTACATTTATACGGTTTAAGTGGTTAATTTCAATAAAAAATCATGTTAACTTGTTATAACTTCTGCTTATAAATTGTCTTACTATTGACATGACCTCAATTCCTGTTCGATAATGATTATACGAATGGCGGGTAACTGGCCTAAGTCGAATCGAATTCCTGCAGCAATTTTGCTTTTTTTTTTTTCGTCGGTTGAACATCTTTATCCCAGCCAATCGTATGGCTATTTTTAAAACAGAGTTTAGATAATTGCTGTTCTGATAATATCGAAGTGTAGAAATAACGATGCGCCGCACTGGCTTCCCTAGATTGGTTACCTCCCCTGTTACAGCAAGTGTATGGGGATCAGTACAAGCTACGAAAAACGGGCAGTATTCTGCCCGTCTATTTTTAGAACAGCGATATCTTGCCAATATGTAGAGATTCAGGGGAGACCACTCCCGCTTCCTGTACATTAGATTTTCGAATTTTTGACTGCCGAAATAGGTGAATTATATACATGGGATCACATTTTAATATTATTTTTTGCTAAAATTCTTTTAGTTCGATTACCAGTTTCAAATTGGGCAAAAAGTCCGCTTTATTAGATTATACTACTAACTTGAAATATGTAAGATGCTCCTATTGGCTATCCAATGATATTCACGTAACCCAATCAAAACTAATATCACAATAGCCTGTACCACTTGTAGTATGTATGCCTACAACGGGGACCAGTTCATCACCTGCCCCAGCTATGCATAATCCGTGAACAAATCGAGAGGTTAACTCCCTTTCATTATAATAAAATATTATCGAAATACAAATAAACAGAAACTAGCTTTTGAACATTTTTATTATCCGAACTGATATTTTTGTATGCCAGACAAAACATGAGCGTTTGTATAAAGATCATTAAAAAGTAAATTACAAATTTCGACAGGAGATCAAAGTTTAAACAATCCTGTCTACAAAGTGTTGCTTTGAAAAATGTTTTATATACACACGAAACATACAAATAAATAATAGGATTGCTCGGTATTGATTTTACCATGATTTTATTGCAGATGTACAATAATTACCTCCCTTTTCAAATAGTATTAAATTGGGAATGTATTCTTGTGAAAAAGACGACAGTGTCGTATCTAGCCCTGAAATTCATTGCTAGCCATATAAAGATGTAATACAGGAAGGAGCAGTAAATTATCAACTTCATTCTTTTTAAATCATTTGTCAAGCCAATTAGAACCTTTAACAAAGCATAACTGTAAACGAGCCTTGCTTTGACAAAAGGGACTTAATGTATCTCCGCGATGCATCATACCAAGTAAGACAATTACATAGTCAGGGATATTTAGAAATCCGTTTTGTCTAACAACACACTGTTTTATAAGGTAGACTGGTCCTTTGACACACAGGAAAATTGACCAATTGAGAAAAGTTTCGGCTCAGGTCAGCCTGCGCGGACTGCGCAGGCTGACCTGAGTCGATACTTTTTCGCAGATACATTAAGCTCCCTTTTCATAGATTATGGCCCAAATGTTTTATACATGTACCTTGATTAGCTAATTAATGGAAAGAAAGAATGTTTACCGAAAATAACTTCACATGAATCACGAATTTCAATCCTTTACTATAACCAAAATTAGCATTTGATGACTTGCATCCAGGTGTATACAATGGATATATCTAGGGCACTGGGAAACTTTTATTAAAAGGGTTCATCTTACAATACTTTCCAGGTTTACATGAATATTAATTGTATGGTGTTTGATGCCGTTTTCAACATTATTTCAATTATATCGCGGCGGCCAGTGCACTTATCCATGCTTTCCTGGAGTTTCTTTTACCAGTACTCCGAACAATATTCTTTCCAAGCCACTGGCTGCTTTCCCGCATAGCCATTGTCGAAACAATGGTCAGCGGTGAGAGAGGAATGAATCCTGTCGCAATGACTATCATCAATCCTCGGAAAAAAATTGGCCGAGCCGGGGATCGAACCAGCGACCTCCTGTTCTCAAGTCCTGTACGCTACCGACTGAGCTACGGGACTCGGCTTTTACATGAATAAGCAGACAGCAACGAGTATATCATGTTGCTTATTCAAGATAAAACATTTTGGGGAACTTTTTCAATGTCATCTGCAGTAATGTTAGAAAGCGTTAAAAAAATCGATGGCAATGGTCTGACCTCATTTTTGTTTGTAATAATAATACGCCATTATGAGCCGGTGAACTGCATTACAGAATATCAGCTGTTTGCAGCAGCAAGACAGCTCTATCTTCTATGACATAACATGATTCATAGAGTGCCAGCCTAGGGATTTCAAATGATTGATTGACAAACAGAAATAGACAGAATTTATCGATATTTTGCATGTATATTTCGCCGACCTCGCTTGTTGCATTTTATCCCGTTTTTTCCCCCATAGACTTTATGTCAGCATATTTTTGCAAGAATGCAATAGAGCGGCGTTCTGAGAAGGGGAAGGTTCAATGCCTCTCCGTAATGCATTGTTCCAAGCGAGTCATCACATGATCAAGGACCTATAAAATCCAAATTGTCTAACAACTAACTGAATCATACGATAGACTGGTCCTTGGATATGCACGAAATTTACGATTAGCAAAAGTTTTCGACCCAAGTTAGCCTGCGCGAACTGCACAGGCTGATATTAGTCGACTTTTTCTGCAGATGTATTAAACCACAATTTCACAGAGCATGTTTAATGACCTCATTAAACAAATTAGCAGCAAATAGTATATGATATGAATAACTATCTTTTTTTTTTAATTCTCTAACAGAAGACGAAATTATAGCGTATTTGCTGACAAGAAAAATTAAATATGACTTAATTATGACTAACATGATCAGATTCGGCCGTAAGAGGGTAGAAGACATTGTGGGAAAAGGAGAAAGTGTTGGATACCACCCCAACCATTCCCGCTACAAAATTAATACGCTTGTTTGCTTTGTTATAGGAGTAGCTAGACCCCAGTTTATGTAGATTCCAAGTGTGTGTGTTCGTGACATTCCCATGAGAACATGGGTGGATTCTTGTGTACGCTGGGCCCCTGCTGAAAATAAGGACTATTCGAGAAGTTGTATTCTATTTGGCCTATTACAGTTCGGCGATTTTTTACCCGTCATCACACAATCTCGAGTTTTAACGACCTTGAGGAAAAAGGGTTTTGAACACTTTGTGCGAAAAGGGGAAAATGCTGGTAACCAGCATTTTCTTATTTTTCGCACACTGTTTTCTACCCACTCATAGACAAAGTCAATTACTTGAACCACATCTAATTTGATGTCTGCCAAGGCTTTCAATTTGGACACGTGTTGACATTTTGTCGTCTGTGATAGAGTTAGGAACCATAAGTCAGTACTTCGCCTGGCAGAATTTTCGATGGTCGGTGTTGTGCGGATTCAACTGCATACGCGCGCATTTCTGTGCATACAGAATAAAATCCCAACTTTGCCTTCCAGATCCAAAGACAATCAATGTATGGTATCGTTGGCAAAGAATGGGTCGGTATATGTATAATATTACAACTTTGTTATCTTTACGACCCTTACCAGTAATTACGAACGTGTTAATTTTACGACTTGCTTGTCTGTTGTTATAGCCCAGTTAGTACTCCCTGAGAAGCGAAACAGGAATTTACACTCTGATGTACTAATTCTGCGGTTCCTTCTAAGTTGTACTGAAATGGGACTAATACGGAGGTCCATAGTTCGATCCTCACTCGAGGCTCGGTATTTTTGGTGGAAGTGTCCTTCGGCAAGGCTGTTGAGAGACCTAGCCTACTGGTGAAATACACATTCTATAAATATGTGAGCTGTTGCCGTGATTAAACTTAGATAATGTTGATAGCGGCGTAAAACATCAATCGATGTACCGTAACTGCTTACATGCTATGAATTAAGTCTGACTAGGTGGAGATGTAACGTGTATGCGGCACATTCAATTCTGAACAGCTCTAGTCTATCTAACAGACCCAACGTAATGAAGTTGCGGGTCTCAGGAGGCTAAAAACGCTTACAGGCGGAAAGTTTTCCGAATCAATACGCGTTCTCCCTCGGTTGTAGGCAATCACTATTTGCAGCCTTAACGCTTTACCAGACGACAAAATCATAGACTTTTCCAAATTGAAAGCATTTGCAGACGACATATTCGACACTTACTGATTGATTTAATTTAATAAATGGTGATTTCAACATTATATCGGTCATATCACAGCAGCTCACTTATTCGTGTAAGTCCTGGGTTTCGCCAGTGCTAGACCAGGGCCCTAAAGTGCCTTGCCTAGGGATTCTCCCACGAAAAGCCAAGTGCTTCTAACGAGAAGGCGTAGCTAGACCCCAGGGCCTCCAGCTTACGAGTCCTACACTTTACCACTGAGCAACGCAGGACCCTCCGACAAATAAACTTAAGTTCTCTGATAGAATATAAAACATTGTTGGTAAAGGAGAAAATGCTAGTTACCAGCATTTTCTCCTTATACAATTGTCTAAAAATCGGGTTTTTCTAAAGGGTTTGATTTAGGTAGCTCTACTTATCGCGAAATTCGAACCAGGAATCGTTGATGTGAGACGCGCTGTACCCGGGTACTACTGACGTCCGACGAACTGTAACAGACGTATAGAAGTTTGTACCGTAAGATGCAAGAGGATTATCATTTTGGGGGGAATTATCATAGTTATTCCTGGAATGCAAGTCATTAATGCCTTATATTACCATAAATACATATGAAAACACGCTGTAATTATACGACAACATACTTTGCGATGCTAGTCTAGCCAGTTACTGAGAATAACGTCATCGACATTGCATGCGTAATTACATGAAAATAGCTATTTTGGCCTAATGCTGTCTTGCATCACGCCCTGCTGTTCCAAGCACAACATAGTTATAACGTAACTGTTAACCCCTAGGCTTGGGACCTTTTGCGGACAGTGTAGATCAAGATCATTGTATGGTGTTTAACGCCGTTTTCAACATTATTTCAGTTATATCGCGGCGGCCAGTGCACCTGTCCATGCTTTCCTAGAGCTTTCTTTTACCAGTAGTACGCACAATATTCTTTACAAGCCACTGGCTGCTTTCCCACATAACCATCGTCGAAATAATGGTCAGCGGTGAGAGAGGAATGAATCCTGTCGCAATGACTATCATCAGTCCTCGGAAAGAAATTGGCCGAGCCGGGGATCGAACCAGCGACCTCCTGTTCTCAAGTCCTGTACGCTACCGACTGAACTACGGAGGCTCAAGATCAGACTGCACAGAACGTGCAGTCTGATCTTGGATCTACACTGTCCGATAAGGAGATACTTTTTCCCTGTAAAATAACTTTGAAATAGCCACATTTGGATTTTTACTATCAGCCTGAAAGTTTCATTTAAGTTGTTTAGCAGATAAAGGGTTAATTTTGTGGTACATGTACTCAATACTCTAGAGGAATTAACACGTTTAGCGCGATATGTGCAAAGACAGACTTTTACAGATGGCATAGATCAAGATCAGACTGCACAGATCGTGCAGTCCGATATTGAACCTATACCGTTTGCCTATTGAGACAAGTCTCAGCTTCAGTTAATCTTCGATTGTGGTCGGCTGTATATATTTAGCGCTGAAACCGTTAAACATTTGGATTCACGTGTTTGGTAGTTCATTCATTCATTCATTCTTTCAAATGAAAGTATTTACTCAGTCAGTGATTCATTCACTAAGTTTTCGTTTACTTAAGTTCATTCAAGTTTTGTACTATTTCGAAATCATTGTACTGAATGGTCGACTTCTCGTTGATTACTTTGCTTCATGAGCGAGCTTTCTCAGAAATTAGATTTAATTTTATTTTTTTCCCCATGTATATTTTTCGTACTTAACCCTTTACCACACAATCCCAAGTTTTAACGACCATAAGAAAGAAGCCTTTTGAAAACATTGTGGGGAAAGAAAAAAATGCTGGTACCCAGCATTTTCTCCTTTTTCCACAATGTTTTCTTCCCTCCTAAAAGCAAATTTGTATCTTCGAGCCTTAAAATTTTGTTCCACTTTGTAATTTTCAATAATTGTAACACTTTTTTGGATGACATAAAAATAGCATGTTCAGTAATGGGTTGGCCTAAATCAAGCTATCGTACTTCAGAATCAGACCTGCACACCACAATGTCTTTTCTATCAGCTTATATCGACAGAATGGGATTGCTTTGCTATCCAAACAACCGTCAACACCATTTGTTATTTCCGAAAGTGGCCAAATCAATTATACCGCAGTGCGCTTTCTATCGATTCTTGCTTTATATAGACAGCGTTCCGCTGTTACCTCATTACTCCCTGAAATAAACGGGCAGTCGACGAAAAACACCGTTGTGCAATATTGATGAACACACGCACGGTGCTGTTGTTGTTGCTGCTGTTAGGCGATATTCACATCTGAGACTATAAATATTTCACGAACTCTTTAAATGATGGCACCCGTTACGCTCTGACTCCGACGTAACAAAATAATTGTTACTGGTACACCCTTGGTGGTGTCAAACCGGTAGCTTTTATGAACATAGAAAATGTGGTGAAAACCTTCAAATCTCTGCTAATCTTCCCTGACCGGCATTTTTGAAACTTTTGCTTTTTGATGAAGTATATGTCCGTTGGCCACTCACAAAAAAAAAATAAGGGGGGGGTGTAAAAATGGCGTCATGATTATTTAACGACTTTGCGAAAAGTATCCTTTGTAAGTCGCGGTAAATGACTGAATTTAATACTAGTAGCTGTTGATCACGGTCCATATTCACTTAAATTCTGATAAAAATTACAGTTTTAGAAAGCAACACGATTTCTGATCGTCCAAACCAGATATCGTGCTCCTTTTACTCTTTACCAAACGACAAATTTTTTTTTTATGTTTGACCAAATTGAAATCATTTGCAGACTACAGTTTAGATATGGCTCAAAGAATGGTATTTGTCTCTGAAAAAGCAGGAAACATTGTGGGAAAAGGAGAAAATGCTGGTTACAAGCATTTTCTCCTTTTCCCGCAATGTTTTTAGAAGGCTTCTTTCTCGGGGTCGTTAAAACTCCGGATTGTTTGGTAATGGCTTAGAATTTGGCAAATTCATAGCAATTTCTTCTCTTACTGAATTTAAACTGGTTGGTGGAAATGGTCCCATGTTTCTTTACGTGACCACAGGCAACAAGTAGGTCTCCAAGACATACAATTACAGAGTTTCTCTGGGTAGCTTTAAGGCAACTGCAGAAATACGTTGTAGACCTGTTCTACCGTTTCCGGTAGAATAATACAGCAAAAGTATTTTAATATCATATTTTCAAATAGGGGTCGCTATTAATCGCTATAATGCGGGTATCACTTTTGCGTAGGGCTCGCTTTCTTTCCCGAGAACACTTCTGGTACCAAAGGTTTTAATGATGACTGCCTGTTAAGAAGCAAATGTTTCGAATAGATCTTTTATCATATTAGCAAGGTAGTTTATCTGCGATCATGTCAGCACTTGGATGTTCTACAAATCAGCTGTTTCGATTTCCCTGGAAAACAACAGGACTGCTTCTGACCACTATAACCCGGTAGCATTCGGGCTATTGAATGAGATTAGCTTTCTTTCCGTGATACGTTTCAGAAAACAACATGAATTATGTTTGTATAATAGTATTTTACGCCGCTTTCAATATTTAAGCCTGATACTACAAGTTTATTACAGTCGAACGGTTAACCCTTTACATAATAAAAAACAACGCCTTTAAATGACCTCGAGAAGGAAGGCTTTCGAAAATACCGTGGGAAAGGAGAAAATGCTGGTAACCAGCATTTTCTCCTTTTCCCACAATGTTTTCTACTGCTTCATAAACAAATTCTATCATTTGAGTTATATTTGATTGTGGTTAGCAAATACTATGAATTTAGACTGATCTAAAATTTTGTCTTTGGGTAAAGGGTTGATCTCAACGAAAAGAATTAAAAGCAAGCATTATTCACCTTCTTCGTATTCAAACAACTATCAATCTTAAACTCGTTATCCTCTATAATTACTCCACTGTAAGTAGTTTAACACTCGCCCATAATCCCGGTCATTGACCCCTAGAGCAGAAATTGTACAAATGTCACGGGTTTTCGTGCACGTTCTGAGAAATATATCTAGATGAAAACACTGGCCTCCCGCTTAGAAAAAACATGATACATTTTACATTCTCTGGTTCATTCCACCATATGGAATAATAATTCATCCGCATGAGATGGACGATTAACTGTATTGTTTTGCCCGTGTATAGTTCTAAGAAACACAATAGTGCGCCGCACGTTTAAAGCGGGCTCAAGTTAACATATTTGGCTTTTTCAAGCGTCGGAACTTTTTTGCAATTTCGGCGCAAACTGCTACAGACGATCTTGCATAGAAGTGTTTTTGCGGCAGCGTCCTGTACTAACATTAAACAGCCCCTTTAACTGGCAGTATTAGCCACCAATAGACTGGTATTCTGATCGACTTCGATTTTTTATCTGGCGATTTCTATCAATACACGAAAACCACGAACTTTTCCCGGGTTACAGTGTTACTGACATTTTCTTTCTTTCGCCAAGACTTTTGCAAAACTTATCTGCTACAAGACGAAAAATGTCGTCTGCAGGTTGCCATGTTCTCATACATTACTCATTTGTCTATGTATCAGTGTCTCAGATATATGATATTTGCCTCGTCCCTCCCTGAGTTCTGTCTGATGCCAGCCCTGTCTTGGCGTCAAGCCGAAAGAAAGACAAAACGATATAGTGAAAAAAATCAAACAATGTAGATCTAGGATCAGACTACAAATTTTCTAGCGGTCCAATCTTTGATGATTTACGTTGTCGGCTATAATGTGAGAAACTATATAAAAAATAATCGTGAAATTTTAACGGTATAAATGTCATTGATGTTACTTTTAAGGACATTGCAAATGAAGATCAGACTGCGCAGAACGTGCAGTCTGATCGTGACCTACATTTTCCATTACTTAGTAACATATTTTCGCCAAAATATCTTAAAATCACAATACTTTGGCCGTTTTGTCTAAACTGAAAAAGATCAGATTTCATTAATTTCGAGCCGAGCCCGACAGCTCAGTCGGTAACGTACAGGGCTTGAAACGGGGGTGGGGTGATTCGAATCCCCTGGTCGGCCAATAATATCTTTCCGAGGATTCATTCCTCTCTCACCATTGATCATTGTTTCGACGATGGCTATATGGGAAAGCAGTCAGTGGCTTGAGAAGAATATTGTGCTAAGCACTGGTATGAGAAACTCCAGGAGAGCATGGATAGGTGCACTGGCCGCCGTGATGTAACTTAAACAATGATGAAAACGTTATTAACCATAAAACACTATGCAAATAAATTTATGAATTCGACGCTCTAAGAAGGTCCCGCTCTAAGACTTACTTCTTTTGTGTATTGCGTAGGGTCGATTTAGAAAACTCGATGAAAGGAAACATAAAAGCAATAATTATGACTGCAGTACTGTTTAAAAACAGCGTTTAATACCAAACAAACAAATATTATACAGTATCCAAGGTTTAGAGTACAAATGTGCAAAACAAAAAAAAAATGTCTATCAAAAGTTGTACCCAGTGATAACGATCAATCTTTCTCCCAGATCTAATCACGTAATTAGCCACTTCTTTTTTTTTTATCCCCCACTTCAAACGAAGGGGCTTGTGTTGTGGGTTGTTTCAGAGAAGTTCATAAATTGGTCCTTTGCATTTGCCTGAGTTCGGGACGGCTACAATCTAACATTTACTCTGCTGAAATAAGGTATGAAGGGCTAAGCTCAACTTTTGTTGCCTTTATGAACTGTTGTTGTAAATAAGGACCAGGGCCCATATTCTCCAACCATTCAGAGTCTACTCTCAGTCTTGCTCTCACTTTTCTAAATTTGAAAGTAACACCACTTCTGATTGGCTAAACCATTCGGTTTAGCCAATCAGAAGTAGTGTTACTTTCTATACCTAGTACGAGACTAGTATGGTTGATTGATTGTATGATGTTTAACGCCGTTTTCAACATTATTTCAGTTATATCACGGCTGCCAGTGCACTTATCCATGCTTTCCTGGAGTTTCATTTACCAGTACTCCACACAATATTCTTTCCAAGCCACTGGCTGCTTTCCCACATAACCTTCGTCGAAACAATGGTCAGTGGTGAGAGAGGAATGAATCCTGTCACGATGACTATCATCAATCCTCGGAAAGAACTGGCAAAGCCGAGGATCAGCGACCTCCTGTTCTCAAGTCCTGTATGCTACCGACTGAGCTATGGGGGCTTGGCTGTACGAGACTAGGAATGCTCTAAAGAGTGGTTGGTGGATACGGACACATACTTCACATAAAAGCCTTCATGAAGAGGCTTGTGGACTGTTTCATTTGCTCCGTTGCTTTTGTCTCCGTTTCGGGACGACTCAAAGTTTTCAGTTTTATCTTGTCGAAATGGTAGTGTTGCCTACTTTAAAGATGGAATTGGCGTGTTTATTATTATTATTCGAGAAACTCTTTCGCTGCAAATTGCGAGATGCACAGCCTTCGCAGACGGCGTAGATCAAGACCAGTCTGATCTTGATCTATACTGTCTACAAAAGCACATGAGATGTCCTCAGCAACCTAAGAGTAAAGGGTTTCGCTTGGCGAGAATTTCACGCATCGCGCATTTATACAAAGGTAAAGCGGCAACGATATTCAGATGGCGAAAATTACCTGATATAAGAACAACAGGAGAAATCATGTTATAGATTTCTGGTATAGTAATTAACATGGTTTTCTAAGAATAGCATGGTCAATCCTTCAAACAACTGCTCTGATTGTTTCCTATTTTCCCATTATTTTCAGACTGTTTGTTTGTTTGCATGGTGCCTTTGATTCCTGCCAACATAAATTAATATCTATCATTCTATTGCTAAAAGTAAAACATTTAAAGCTTGAACAAAGATATATAGGATCTGGCATGTGTTTGTGTTTGAGATAAAATTTTGTTAAACCAGTCTACAAAAATGTCTTTTGGCGAGCTTTTGGAGAGCTTAATAACATGTTTTTGTAGACGAGTTTGATAAAACTTTTACCACAAAAGCCAACGAATGTCATTTTTTTTTTGTCACATAACTGTATCTCAATAATTATAGTTCATAGTGCCTTAAAATATAGGCCTACATGCGCATGTGTATTGAAATTTACACAAAGCCTATTTGTTTCTTTGACAGGTACATTACAGACAAAAATAGTTCCAAAGAGACTTGCATGTAGCGGTTGTGTTTTACATCTAAAGATAGTAAAATTTGCAGCTTTGTCGCGATCATCAGTTCTGACAGTTAATTTCACACAGGAATCTTCATCGGCAATGTTTTATACATGAGGCGTATAGTTACAGCGCATTGACCAAATACAGTGCTATTTTCATTTCTCACACGTGTGCAAGACAAGAAAATTCGTAATGGCTGTCTTAACTCTTTACCAAACGATAAAATTTAGGACTGAACCAAATTTAAAGCATTTGCAGACGACAAATCTTATGTTGCTATAATGATGATTTCTATCATTGATAGAAAACGTTGTAGGAAAAGGAGAAAATGCTGGTTACCAGCATTTTCTCCTTTTCCTACAATGTTTTCAGATGGCTGCTCTGTCAGGGTCGTTAAAAGTCGGGATTGGGAAGGTAAAGAGTTAAACTGAAAACAACGGGAGGTACAGGTATGTGATTAATCTTTTTTTTTTGACAAAAATACTTGTCAAATTGTAATTTTTATGTTGTTTCAATGCTTTTCATTGCTTCTGAGCATAACAATATACAAGCTGAACCTTTTGCCAAACAATGCCGAATTTTAACGACCCTGAGGGAAAAAAAAAAGCAAAAAGGAATTCGAAAACATCGATGAGAAAATGCTGGTACAAGAATTTTCCTCTTTTCCTACAATGTTTTTCGCGTTGTAAAAGGGTAATCATCTGCGTTACTTTCAACACTGTCAAAGACAGTAACAATCGTTTAACCCTTATCCTGCTAAATAGATCAAATAAAACTTTCAATCCGATGGTAAAAACCCGAATAATGTTATTTCAAACTTATTTTTGGAGAAAAAAATATCTCCTTATCGGACACTGCAGATCCAAGATCCAAGATCAGACTGCACATATTGTGCAGTCTGATCTTGATCTACACTGTCCGCGAAAGGTCAGTGAGTCGCGCCTACCTGCATAAGGGGTTAAAACCGTAAAGTCCCATCGTGTGCCCCTGAAGGATACAGTGTTAAAAAAATACACCGAGAATAGGGTCTTAAAAATGGAGACAAGTTTAAACTTGTTATTATCTGGTAAAGAGTTAACTTGTCGTCGAAGGGTAAGCAAGCAAACACACAACCAAAACCATTCCCGGGATTCGGAAATCGAACCAGTAAAATGTTTTACAGGATACGCACCCAATTATCATTTTATGACGCTATTCAGAAGAAGATGCATTGATAGTCTATACGTCTGGATGGCTTTTGATGGCCGTCCGGGGACTTTTCGCTGAAAGAGTTAGCCGAATGCATAATATCACCCTTTGTACTCTGTTCCGTTTCACTTTCTGGACACGAGTAGCATAATAGAGTAGCCATGCTCTGTGAAAAAGCGACTTATATGCACCTGCAAAAAAAGTATCGACCCATGTCAGCCTGCGCGTTGCGCAGGCTAACATGGGTCAAAACTTTTTGCCGTTTGTAGATTTTCTGCATGTCAAAGGACCATTCTACCGTCAGATCCAAAAATGTATTTTCTGTATCCGTGATTATATGATGACTTGCTTGGTATAACGCATGATGGAGATTCATGAAGCCCCCATTTGCCAGAGCATGGCTAAGATGGCAAAAGGGGGCTTGTATGGATCCATGACTATGCGATGACCTGCTTGGTATAATGCTTTACGAAGATGCATTAAGCCCCCTTCTGCCAACAAAAAACAACAAACTTACTTGTAATGCACTAGTAAACTGTCAAACAAGACTGTTATACATATAACAGGCTGACCTGGGACGACAAGCATTCTGCTTCGTGGTTGAGGACCAAATATATCTATACTATGCAACAACTTGCGTGAAATAATGCATTACGGAAATGCATTAACCCTTAGGCTGCTAAGCGTGACTCAATGACCTTTTGCGGACAGTGTAGATCAAGATCAGACTGCACAGAACGTGCAGTCTGATCTTGGATCTACTCAGTCTGATAGGGAGATTTTTTTTTTCCAAAAAATAATTTTGAAAAAGCAACATTCCGGTTTTTACTATCGGCTTGAGCGTTTCATTTCAGTTATTTAACAGGATAAGGGTTAAACCCGCCCAAATACATCCGCAACGAGCAGAAAAACCTGGTGAAGGCATTTTCTTAGGCGTATATTTATAGAGTTTTCGTGATTTTCGATATCGAAAGAAAATAAATGTAATTACTATCGAGCATAAATGTTGTTCTCAAGTAATGAAAAGAGCTTTCCCGCATAGAAAATCTGGTTAAAAATTTCGAACAGAACAAGTCAAACAATAAACAAATGAGGGCGAGTTCTTGATTTATGTACTCTTGCCCTGTATACCATAATCACGTTGACCAGGTTTTGCTTTCGGAAAGTCGTCAGTGGATTATTGTTTTGGCCTAGATTATCGTAAATTTTATGCCTAAACCAGGCGATAAAAATGGACTTGTCCAAATTGTAAGCATTTGCATACGGCAAATTACATTTGACTAAAATCAATAATTTTTTGTCTTTGGAAGGACGGAAATTATATTGGGAATAGGAGGAAATGCTGATTACCAGCATTTCCTCCTTTTCCCACGATGTTTTCAAATTTTCCCACAATGTTTTTAAAAGCCTTCTAATTCCCTCCCCTCTCTCTCTCTCTCTCTCTCTCTCTCTCTGTCCGGATACGTTTTCTTCTTGATTTGACTAACTTCTCTCTTTTCTATATTCCATTTATTTTGCAAAACCAGCAGCAGTAACAAAATATTCATCAAGATAAAGGACAGCTCGGTACAAAATTACATCGAAACTTCCATAAATTTTTCAAACTATAAGAATTATGGCAATAGAAGAAAGTTCTCGACAAAGCGATTTTTTTTACTTTCCTTTTAGTTTTTTTTTTAAACGTTGTCTCTAGTAAGAGTGTATTAACTCTTATCCTGCTAAATACGTTAACTCTTTACCAAACGACAAGTTTTTAGAATAGTCCAAATTGAAAGCATTAGCAGACGACAAAATAAATGTAAATCAAAAATTGAAATTTGTTTTGGGAAGGCTGGAAAACATTGTGGGAAAATGAGAAAATGCTGGTCGCCAGCATTTTCTCCTTTTCCTACAATGTTTTAAAAAGGCTTCTTTCTCAGGGTCGTTAAAAGTCGGGATTGTGTGGTAGAGTTAAATAAAACTTTCAAGCCGATAGTAGGAATAAAAACCCGAATTATGTTATTTCAATCTTATCTTTGGGAGAAAAATATCTCCTTATCGGACAGTGTAAGTCCAAGATCAGACTGCACGTTCTGTGCAGTCTGATGTTGATCTACACTGTCCGCTAAAGGTCAGTGAGTCGCGCTTAGCAGCCTAAGGGTTGAAAAATCGTCCTTGAAGGCGGAAAAGGTTAAAACCGCAATCACACGTGGTTTTGGATATTAGCTGATATCAGGTGAACAGTCAAGGTTTCATTTCGAAGGCAGTGAAAGAGCGCAAGCCATCTGTTTCTAGAAATGCTTCCCCCCCTCCCCACCCCCTGGGGGCGGGGGGGGGGGGATACTAACTTGTATTGGTTGAGTTTAATGCAATAAAGAAATACAATATAGCCTACGTATGCTAGCTAACCTGTTTAATTGATGGAATTAATCATTGCTAATCCTTCACGATATAGTTCCTAGTTTTCACGACCATAAGGAAAAAGGCTTTTGAAATCATTGTAGGAAAAGGAGAAAATGCTGGTAAACCGCATTTTCTCCTTTTGCCACAATGTTTTCTATTCTTTCATGGGTAAATCCTATCATTTGGGCTACGTTTAACATGTCATCGTCAAGCCTCGTAGCTCAGTCGGTAGCGTACAGGACATGAGAACAGGAGGTCGCTGGTTCGATCCCCGGCTAGGCGAATTTCTTTCCAAGGAATGATAATAATCATTGCGACAGGTTTCATTCCTTTCTCACCGCTGACTATTGTTTCGACGATGGTTATGTGGGAAACTAGCCGATGCTTGCAAAGAATATTGTGTGGAGTACTGGTAAAAGAAACTCGAGGAAAACATGAATAGGTGCACTGGCCGCCGTGATATAACTGAAATAATGTTGAAAACGGGGTTAAACAACATACAATCAATCATTCATTAATATGTCATCTGCAAATGCTTTCCACTTGGACAATTGGGCAAGACATTTTAGTGCCCGATCCTAGTACTAGTGAAATCCGGGACTTACATAAATAAACGTGCTAACGCCATGATATAAGTAAAATGACGCTGAAAGCGGTGTAAAACACCGTTCAATTAATCAATCAGTTCAATCAACCAATTCACTTCATTTCAATTTGGACAAATCTATATCTTCCCCATCTTGTAATGGCTTGGCCTTAATGCTTGTTATTAGACTCTACCAATCTTTACCCTCTTAATTTCGTGGCTTCATTTTAACGTTTTGCATCATTTATACTGAAATGATAAATTTTAATCACAAAATTATGAGAAAGTTATATGTCTCAATGACTGAATTATTATATAATTTGCAAGAAGGTTTATGGACTTCATGATCTCAGAACTTTTTTTTTTTCATCAGGTCGGATTATCTCTTCATATACTGAAAGAATATACTTTGAAGTTTTTCTGTGTCAGATTTCACAAAATTCCCTGCGCTAGAAATAATCCGCTGTTCAAAACGCCTTCAACATTCTACAAAGTTTATTAACCTCAGGTTATGCAATAGAAAGTAATCATTTTATGAATCAAGATATTTCGAACACCTGCAAAGGATTCGGTTTCTATGTTGATAATATGAATGAAATGCATGAATGAATGAATGAATGAAAGCTAATCCCCTGAACTCTTTACCAAACGACAACAATTCTAGACTTGACCAAATTGAAAGGGTGTGCAGACGACAAATTAAATGTTGCTAAAATGAGAATTTCTGTCTTTGACAGGGTAAACTAGATTGTGGGAAAAGGAGCGAATGCTGTTTACCAACATTTTCTCCTTTTCCCAAATTGTTTTCAAATGCCTTCTCCATCAAGGTCATTAAAAGTCTGAATTGTGTGGTAAAGGGTTAAAAAAAAATCAACGGAAACCAATAATTGAACCACGCTCTGGCAAAAGGGAGTTTAATGCGTCTCCGTGATCCATGATACCAAGCACGTCATCACATAACTATGGATCTATAAAAATCGTTTTGTCCAACAACCGTCTAAGGTAGACTGGTCCTTTGACATACAGAAAATTGACAAACAGCGAAAAGTTTCGGCCCAGGTCAGCCTGCGCAGAGTGCGCAGGCTGACCTGGGTCGATACGTTTCGCATATGCAGTAAGCCCCCTTTTCACAGAACATGGCTCAATTTAATGTTTTCTCGTTTATACAGACATAAAAGAAGACGCTTTTTTTTCTTAACAAAGACCAATTAGTGCGTTCTTAGTATGGCTGTCTTCTCGTTAGACAGCCTGCGTGCATACCTTTGATAATATTCACCAACCGTTCTTAATTGAACAGTGCTCACGCCCTGGTGTGGATAGTTCCAAAGTTGAACCCGTTCATCACGAGATTCGAACTCGGAATCTCTGATGCCAGAGGCCAAAGCACTACCCCTATACCTCTATTCCCTTGAGTTGAAGACGTAATCGACAACAAAATCAATGGTCTGTCGTATTCTGAACTGTAAGACAAGCAATCAGGATGGCGTGAACATCCAGTCTCAGCCAATCAGATTGTTAGTCTCGTAATGTAATTTTTTGTTTAACTCTTTATTAAACGACAAAATTTCGGACTCGTTCAAATTGAACACTTTTGCAGGCTGCAAAGTAAACATCTCGCAAATGATGATATTTATCTTTGAAATGGTAGAAACACTGTGGGAAAAGGACAAAATGCTGTTTACTTGCATTTTGTCCTTTTCCCACAATGTTTTCAAAAAGCAGTTTCATCAGGGTTCGGTTAAAACACGGGATTTTGTGTTAAAGCAATTATATAAAACGAGCCATGCTCTGTGAAAAGAGGCCTTAATGCATCTGGAAAACGCATCGAGCCATGTCAGCCTGCACAGTCCGCACGATTGACATGAGTCATGTCAATCGTCAGTACTTTTTGCTGTTGGTCATTTTTTTACAAGTATTAAAACAATTCCACCCTGTGATTGAGTTGGTTGTTAGACAAGATGAATTTTATAGATCCATAATTATGTGATGACTTGCTTGGTATAGTGGATCACGGAGATGCATTAAGCCCCCTTTCGCCAAAGCATGGCTCAAATAATTATGTTCAGAATGGCCTGTGAAAACTGCCCCTGAAACAGTGTATCAAGGTTACTCAAACTGTGGGAAAGGGTCTGATAAAATGGCTGGAATTAATCATGATTAGGCAAACCCTTTCGCGCCAAATAAAAGACAGTAAAATATTCCGTCCACATAATTGACCCTGGGCAGATATTGCAGATTTGATACCTTTTTTTTTTCCTAATAAATCGCAAACTGTCGGACAGTGAAGAATCAAGATCAGACTGCTCAGATCGAGCAGTCTGATCTTGATTCTACACTGTCCGCAAAAGTCCGTTTCGCACCCATTCTCCTTTTCATTCCGCGAGAGTGAAGTACATGTCAGTACATGTTATCCGCCAAATTTCTCAGCGTGGCCTTGAACTATCGTTACTCAGTTCCTCATAAAAGGCTTTTGGCAGAAACCTTCTGACATAAACATCGTCACGAAAGAAAAATAAATATTGGTAAAAACTAATTTTACCCTTTATCACACTGTTTTCACATATACCGTTATGCAGTCGTTTAGCCTTTTCATATATTAGTCTTTACCATTCGTGGATCCAGCAATTTTTTTCAAGGGTGATCCAATCGAATCTTTGCCATGGCAAACTATCAGTGCTCTCCATTTTTTTTTAGGATTTTCGAGGGGTGGTGGGGTCCAGAACTTCGCTCTCCACCTCTGAATCCGTCCTTGCACACAACACAATGTTAGACTCTTTCTAAATTGAAAGCGTTGGCAGGAGACAAATCAAACTTAAATAACGAAAGGGTGTGTTTTCTATACATTATCAGCATTTTCTCCTTTTCTCGCAATGTTTTCAAAGCCTTTATTTCTGAGGGTTAAGGGGTTAATAAATTTCTACGTCGTTTGCTGTAGGTTTGTTTCAGACCAGGTGGAGATTTCAGGGTTACATACAGAAAAAAGAAATATACATGATAACGTGTCAGTCATTTTTCCCCGCAGATGCTAACCCTTTCAATCCTGAAACCGTATTTAATTTCTTTTGCGGACAGTGTAGATCAAGATCAGACTGCACGGAACGTGCAGTCTGATCTTGGATCTACACTGCCCGCTTCTTGGTTAGATATTCTGACAAAGACAGGCTTTAAAAATTGCAATATCAATATCTTTCGCACTGTTTGGAATTGTCCAGTCCATTTATATAGCACTATAAGAGTAAAATGCCTTGTTTTCTTGCCAATAAACTTGGTTGGCTTCAGCGGTCTGTGGAGTGAATTAATCTGAGTCATGCTCCGGCAAAAGGACGGGTTTTAATGCATCTCCGTACTGCATTATGCCAAGCAAGTCATCACATAATTATGGATCCATAAAATCCATTTTGTCCTGCAATCGACTGAGTCATGAGGTAGACTGATCATTGGACTTGCAGAAAACTGAGCTATAGCAAAAAGTTTCGACCCAGGTCAGCCTGCGCGGACTGCGCAGGCTGACCTGAGTCGATACTTTTTGCAGATGCATTAAGCCTCCTTTTCACTGAGCACGGCTGATATGTGCTATCCTTTATGTAGTAATATCACCGGCGCTCTGGCAAAAAGAGTGTGAAATGCATCATCTGAATGCATTTTACCGGGTAAGTCGTGTTTAACCCTTTACCGCACAATGACGCCTTTTAACGCCCCTGGGAAAGAGGCCTTCTGAAAACATTGTGGGAAAAGGAGAAAATGCTGGTAACCAGCATTTTCTCCTTTTCCCACAATGTTTTCTATCCTGTCAAAGAAAAATTGCACCATTTGTGCCACACTGAAATTGTCGTCTGCAAATGCTCTCAATTTGGACAAGGCTAAAATTTTGTCGTCTGGTAAAGGGATAATAGGTACCCATTTTGTTTAAATTCGGCTGAAGCAGGATAAGAATGGTCCTTTGATATGCAGAAAAAGTAACAGTAGCAAAAAGTTTCGATCCAGCGAGGACTGTGCAGGCTGACATTGGTCGATACTGTTGCAGATGTACCAAATCCCCTTTTCACAGAACATGACTCGTTTGGAGGCGACAATTCTTTTTTTTTTTGCTTTATCAATTTTTCAAGACATTTTATTGGTAATTCTAAATAAACTGCATGTTCTAGCACGTTCAACCGTTTGCGCTGTAAATTTAATCTTCGCAACCGGAAATTACATCTGTCACCATCTTGACTGTGCATTGGTTACCTCCCCTGAAACACCTAAACAGGGATCGTATATTACAATAATATACGATCCCTGACCTAAAGTGTAATATGTACATTTGGACCGGAGACCAGGTTACCTAGATCGCGGACGGTTGTTCAATCATTATGAAAGACGAACAGACAGGAAAACAGATAAACAGACAGAAGCACACATAAATTTCAAATACTCCAAGAATCGGAGGAAAAATAAAAATATTTTCCGGGGACTAGAATTTTGGAAATAGAATGGTATGTATTGGAACTCTATCTCCAACCCCTTTTCTAACTAAAACAGTACATTCATCTTCCTTTGAGTTACCAACCACTTCTGAAGACAGAGCAGCGTGCCTTGCCATAGGCTCCAACGGGGATCATACTCTTGATATTAGGATTACCAGTAACATGCCTTAACTTGCTATATACAGGACCCAAGGAATTCTGGAGCCAGAAAAAGCTCCTTATATACCATTCGGCATACCTCGGGTGATCCGGTGATCAAATCCCTCGGCTGTATCACGTAGCTTGATATGCACCTACACGGTACATTTCGCACATCTCCGGAAGCACACCGCGTTACCGTTATTGAAATTGTAAGGCTCCTCTTTAGAAAGAACGCATGAGTAAATTTTCTATCGTTATCTTTCTAAGAGTATTTCAGTCGGCAAACAGTTTGTACATTCAAGTTTTAGCGTGGTTTATCAATTCCGTTAGGAGCTTTCATCGACAGATCGATAGAAGTGAATAACTTCACAGTGGTTGTTCATGTCGTTGCTAAGCGATCTACAGGGGCGCCGCCATGTTTAAGATCATGTGACTGGTAGTTCAAAATGGAAGCCTCCCTTATACAGACGAGGTTAGATGTAGGTACGGAATCGGCCGAGTTGTGACGAGTGCTTATATACCTGACCTTAGAGGCCAAACTTTCGAAACACGAATCCCTGTAACACCGGAAAGGAATGCATATGGGGCTGTTGCAGTCAAAAGTAGTCCCGTTTTAAGATTTGTTATCACGCACTTAAGATACACACTGCTTTATTAGAAGATGGACTGGAGAGTCTTAGTTCGTTTTTGCTCTTTATTTGATAGCTTTTTGAGCAAATGGGTATTATTTTATTATTTCTTAAAGACATATCAGTATCTATACTCGTTTTCAGCCAGTTTTAATGCATGTTATCTTTATTTTATGTAACTATAATCACTCTTGTATCTTCATGCCAAATGTTGGCCCTGACGGCTGCAATGTTGCTCAGATTACGACGGATAGAAAATGCATTTCGGTTTTTGGCAGCCTTCGAAGAAATCACTGTATTCGTTTCCGGTGTTATATGAGGACAAATCCCTTGACTTTCTCTATCCCCTACACCCTATATATTGGTAATTTATCCATATTTGCATAGCTGACCAAATTCTGAGCCATACTAAACACTTTCAAGTTATAACAGCGTTCTTTCTCTCTGGCCGTAAGGATGTATCTTTAAGAGCAACTCGGTGGCTGTTTGTAAGGGCCTGTTTTTAACGAGTAATTGTGCATGAGACGGACGGCTTGATGACGTTCATATTATTACCATACTCTCTACCTTTTTGTGGAGGCAATTGAGAACATATTTCATGGAAGCAACCCTGGAGTCTTGATTTTATTTTTAGACAAACTTTACTCTCAGTAACCATATGCATAATATTAACCCTTTGCCACACAATCCCGAGTTTTAACGCCTCTGAGAATGAAAGCATTTAAAAACATAGTGGGAAAAGGAGAAAATGCTGGTAACCAGCATTTTCTCCTTTTCCCACAATGTTTTCTACTCTTCCACAGCCAATTCTCATAAAATCCAACCACATTCAATTTATCGTCTGCAAACGCTTCCAATTTGGATGACTCAAATTATTTGTCGTCTGGTAAAAAGTTAAGATAGGGACTTGCATATTTGGTTCTGTCCAGGGGTTGAAGTTTTTCAAGAGCCAAGTGCCTATGAAACCAACTGTAAGAGCAAAGTTTCCCGTTGGCAAGGGAAAGACCATGGGAAGGTCAGAGGTGACGATATAACCTTTATTTTTAATGAAACAAGAAAGAAAGTTCCCGGCGTGAAACCGTAGGCACTAGTTTATTAGTCTATAGACAGACAGCTATTCTCTACAGATTCTCAGACTGACATACGATTTGTAGGGTCAATAAAAAGGAAACGGGGGATCAATAGAAGAAACCGACTCCGAGTAAAACCGCCATAAAACGGCTGGTTGCACGTTTAGTTCCAGAGCGTAACGATCTATGTTCGCGGGTTGTGTAGAAGTCATGTATCTTATGCTATGTCCGACCATACCTCGTAATGTTTAACCCTTTCCCAAACAAGCCCTGGTTTTCACGTGTCTGCAGTACAAGTCTTTTGAAAACACTGTGGGAAAAGGAGAAATTGCTCGGAGCAATTTCTCCTTTTCCCACAGTGTTTTATACCCTTTTTTGAGACCTTTCTGCCATTTTCATCAAATTTAAAATTGTCGTCTGCAAACTCTTTTAATTTGGACCAGTCCAAAATCTGTCGTTTGGGAAAGGGCTAACCCTTTACCGAACGATCCCGAATTTCAACGACCCTAAGAAAGAGATTTATCGAAAAAAAAACTGTGGGAAAAGGAGAAAATGCTGTTAGCCAGCATTTTCTTCTCTTCCCACAATGTTTTCTGTCCTTTGAAAGACAAGTCCAATATTACATTAAGTTAACCCTTTCCCAAACAAGCCCTGGTTTTCACGTGTCTACAGTACAAGTCTTTGGAAAACACTGTGGGAAAAGGAGAAATTGCTCGTAACGAGCAATTTCTCCTTTTCCCACAGTGTTTTCTACCCTTTTTGAGAACTTTCTGCCATTTTCATCAAATTTAAAATTGTCGTCTACAAACTCTTTCAATTTGGACCAGTCCAAAATTTGTCGTTTGGGAAAGGGTTTACATAATTTTCGTCTCCAAATGCTTTCAATTTTGGACTAGTCTAAACTTTTGTCGTTTGGAAAAGAGTTAAGCATCAAAGCACGGCCTTTTGCTGAGGATATAGACCAAGATTAGACGGCTTGATTGAAAGGACTGAAAACTATGTGGAAAAAGCAAAATATGTTGGTAAACAGTATTTTCTCCCTTTTTTCACTGTGGTTTTTAAAAGTCTTTCTTCTTGGGGTCATTAACACAGGTGTTTTTTGTTCAAGGATTTTAACCGTAAGGCTGCTAAGCACGGCTCACTGACCTTTTGCGGACAGTGCAGATCAAGATAAGACTACACAGAACGTGCAGTCTGATCTTTGATCTACACAGTCCGATTAAGAGATAGTTTCCCACAAAATACCTTTGAAATAGAAATGTTTGTGTTTTTAATATCGGCTTGAAAATTTTCATTTTAATTATATAGCAGGTTGAGAGTTAACCCTTAAGCTGCTGATCGCGACCCACTGACCTTTTGCGGACAGTGTAGATCAAGGTAAGACTGCACAGAATGTGCAGTCTGATCTTTGATCTACACAGTCCGATACAGTATTTTCTTTCCGATGAAATCAACTTCGAAACTGCAATGGTTGGGTTTTTAGTATTGAGTTGAAATTTGGGTTTCATTTATTCAGCAGCTTAAGTGTTAAGAAGTTTGGATTGCAGGCTGCCCTCGGTGGAACTTTTTATCAGATTGCGTAGGCTTATCATGCTTGATTTATCTTGTCCGATAAAAAAAAGAACAACGAGCCGAAAATTAGGGAACTTCTTTTTAGTTTTTCCCGGGAGTGTAATTAGGTTGTCAATCTTGTCTCAAGCTGTGCGCTGGCAGTTTTATTTCCAATTATTTGAAAGTTTACCTGGATAAACTACGAGGGAAACAGAACAAGTTCTTCGAATATCAGACTTAAATAGATCTAGTTTAATCTCATTTTTTATTTTAAACAAAATGAAACGACTGATATCGCCGAAATGATGCTGTTGGCTCGGTTGAAACGTAAGGGTTCTGCGGGGCTCAGTTTTGGGTTTGAATCCTAGAGATCCCGGGTTCGATCGTTACCCGAGGCCATGTAATTTTCGCAGGAATATCGTCGGGCATGACACTTCAGAGCCCTGGCATGATATTGGTGAAACATAGGACATACATGCATAAGTGAGCTTCCATCGTGATGTGGCAGAAATGGCGTTGAAAGTAGGATAAAGCACCTTTCGATTTGTGCGATAAATTGAAAGTTGCTAATTTCTGACGGTGCAAGAGACAGGCAGACAGACAGACAGACAGACGGACGGACAGAGGGACGTTACAGAAACTGCCAATTTAACCTTATGATACAAGTAGCTAATGAGACCGAAGACTTATCACGGGCACTTGATTTTTTTAAAAACTTCACTCTCCACAAACTTCTATTGAAATAAAAAGGGCAAAGTCTGTAAAAAAAAAAAATAAGCAAGTGCCTGTGACTTTGCTTATGATATTAACTTATGCAGGCTTGTTCCAGGAGTACGTCTGTGTGCCTGCTTCAAGAGCAAAACATCGTCTGCAGCAGGTAAAGGTTACACACAAGCCGCTCAATGCCGGATACATAACAGATAAATTCACTTTTCGCCTAACCGATCCATGAAAACATAAATTATGCAAGATGCCATTAACTCTTTATGCACTCAATATACCTATAAACTCGACGTTTTTCGACGGCTGAAAAAACATTCCATCAAACGAATGATTTTCATCTTATAGACTCATAGACAAACGGACGGTATAGATTCAAGATCAGACTGCACGTTCTGTGCAGTCTGATCTTGATCTGTACCGTCCGCAATAGTCCCTGTTTTCGCCGATGGCGCTCAAAGGGTAAACGGGAAAAGGAACCCATCCATAGTTTATATAGCATTAACACGAGTAGACGAATTTTTATCATCCTGCGCAGGAATGCCCCGTGTAATATTGTTATAAATGAAGAAATTACATGTCTCCTTTTGCCACAATGTCTTCGTGTGTATGAAGTGTTTCTGACCTTATGTTGGTTAACCATATCTCACAAGAGTATTTTCTAGGTTGCACCTCTCTCTCTCTCTCTCTCTCTCTCTCTCTCTCTCTCTCTCTCCTTAGCCTCTGTAACAGACAGAAATGACTTAACCCTTTCCAAAACAAGCCCTGGTTTTCACGTGTCTGCAGTACAAGTCTTTTGAAAACACTGTGGGAAAAGGAGAAATTGCTCGTAACGAGCAATTTCTCCTTTTCCCACAGTGTTTTCTACCCTTTTTGAGACCTTTCTGCCATTTTCATCAAGCTCAAAATTGTCGTCTGCAAACTCTTTCAATTTGGACCAGTCCAAAATTTGTCGTTTGGGAAAGGGTTAAACATATAATACATTTAGCCGTGATATTATTGGTGTTCTTTTTCCCCATATTTCCTAACAATAAACAATCACGACTATCAATGAAGATCATTTCCCAGCACGAGTCGTCCTTTTCCAAACACAGCATTTATCACTGCCCAACAAGACATCTTTTCCCGCACAGCAAGGCGTCTTTCCCAATATAACAAGGCGTCTTCCCCTGCACAACAAGGCGTCTTTCCCAATATAACAAGGCGTCTTCCCCCGTACAATAAGGCGGCTTTCCCCGCATAGCAGAGATACGCTTTCTTTTCGGCGATTTTTCGCCTCCAACCTCTGATGCGTGTGCGTCTTTTCCCACACAACAAGCCATTTTCCCCGCACAGCGAGACGTCTTTCCCGGAACTACAATGTGTCTTCCCTCACACAACAGGGCGTGTATCCGGGAACAAGGGGTCTGTCCCCGCATAGGGAGTCTTCCCTGCATAAGAGACATCTTTCTCTGCACGTCTTTCCCCTCACAACTAAGCGTCTGTCCCCACACAAGGCGTCTCTCCACGCACAACAAGGCATCTTTCTCCACACAAGACGTCTGCCCTCGCACAACAAGGCATTTCCTCGCAGGACTAGGCGTCTTTCCCCACACAACATGTCGTCGTCTTCACACAACATGGCGCATTGTTCTCGTGCAGTATGCGGGTTTTTACTTTGGATATGATAGCAGTGATATGAAATCTACATAAATTATGAAGATATGCAGTGAAAACAAGTATGAAGAGAAAGATTGATTAAATGATTGCTTGAATTGTGTTTTACGCCACCTTCACACCATCATTTCATCCAGATCATGGAGACAACTCCCTCCATTATGTGTTTCCTGGGTTTCACCAGACCTAGGATAGGGCCTTGAAGTGTCTTGCTTAGGGACACTCCCGTGAAAAAGCTAACGCCTCGAGAAAGAATCGAGTGACAAATTCCATCATTTCAGCTGCATTCAAATAAGCCATCGGAAAATGCTTTGAACTGGACTTGTCTAAAATTTTCTCGTCTTGATAAAGAGTAAAACCATTAAAAAAATGTGAACTTGAAGAAAAAAAACATTGCATCAAACGACAAAAGTTAGGGCCAGTCCGAATTGAAAGCATTTGCAGACGACAAAATAAATGTGACTCAAAATTTGAAATTTGAATGGGGGGTAGAAAACATTGTGGGAAAAGGAGAAAATGCTGGTTACCAGCATTTTCTCCTTTTCCAACAATGTTTCCAAAAGGCTTTTTCCTCAGGGTCGTGAAAATTCGGGACTATGTGGTAAAGGGTTAAGTACTGTAGAATAAACTTTGTCATAAAAATCACGCTTCAATGCCTTTTTATTTGACTGTTGTATTTCCAGCAGATTTTAAAACTAACAATAAATGTACATGTACTAGAAAAGAAAATGTTATTTTTAACCCAGATATATTGATTACGCATTGCAATGAAACTAAAAATCAATGGCTGGCCATATTAAGTCTTGTTCCAGTCAAGATACGTTTCGAGATAGGGATTTTTTTTTTTCTGCGGAGTGTGGTCAACATCCTCCTCTCTCTCTCTCTCTCTCTCTCTCTCTCTCTCTCTCTCTCTCTCTCTCTCTACGTGGCCCTGTGGAAAAGTGCAGGGCTCATAACCTGGAGGCCCCGGTATCGAGCCTCATTGGAAGTAATGGGCCTTTTGTGGGAGTGCCTTTTGTGAAGACACTTCAGAGCCTTAGCCTAGTATTGGTAAAACGTCGAACACACATACACGAATAAGCGAGCTGTCGCCGTGATACGACTGCAATAATGTTGAAAGCGGCGTAAGTCACCATTCAATCTATCAACCATTGACAGTTTTCGTATTTAGCCTCAATTTACCTTTTTTCTCCGCCAAGCTCCCGTAACTCAGTCGGTAGCGTACAGGACTTGAGAACAGGAGCTCGCTGTTCGATCCCCGGCTTGGCCAATTTCTTACCGAGGATTGAAGATAGTCATTGCGACAGGATTCATTCCTCATCTCACCGCTGACCATTGTTTCGACGATGGTTATGTGGGAAAGCAGCCAGTGGCTTGGAAAGAATATTGTGCGGAGTACTGGTAAAAGAAACTCCAGGAAAGCATGGATAGGTGCACTGGCCGCCGTGATATAACTGAAATAACGTTGAAAACGGCGTTAAACACCATACAATCAATCGACTTTTTCCTCTTGTGCGGTCACCTGAATTTTAGCTTAAGCCGTTTTCAAGAATATTTCAGTCCTATTATTATGATAGCTCACTCATTCGTCTTTGTCCTGGTTTTCATCGGTTCTAGACTGGGTCTCTGCAATGCTTTGTCCATGGACACTCTCATCTGAAAAACGCCGCGAATGGTAATTTAATTAATTAATAAATCCAATTCATTCTACCATATGTCACTTAGCAAAACTTACGTCGTTTTGACCAAGGATTTACATGTAAATAAATTACTACCTTTTGCGGACAGCGTAGATCAAGATCAGACCGCACGAGCAATCTTATCTTAGATTTACTTTTTTTCGATATTTAGCAAAATAATTTGGGCTATTCCACCCTTGAAATAGCAAAGTTTGGGTCTATTTTCCGAAATTTGAGAAAGTTCCTTTACTGTCAGTGCTTTACAAAAGCCTGTAATTGGTGTAAAAAAAAAACATACAAAATGCATATATTTCGTGCAGACTGATCTTTGCCTACACTCTTATCAAAGCACACCAGGGGTACTTTTATTCTGTTGATCGATTAAAAGTCGCTGCACATTCAATTCTCGACGTATGAATCATAAAGTGGCTGAAGAAAAAATACGAAAAAGGTTAACATAATCAGATAGCTTGAACCAAGAAATCGTGTTATCTCTTATGTTTCCCAGGGGATATCTATATAATGTCCGAATTTATATCAAGTGCATGTGATTGACCTTAATTGCTTAATCACGGATGGTGTTACTCAAGTGTCAAAGTTAGGTCACCCAAACTCCTTCATTCTTCAGAAGACGACAACAGTTTTTACTTGTCTAGATCCAAAGCATTTGCAGACGACAAACCAAATATCTTTAAAAAAAATGGAATTTGTCCGTCAAAAAGTTGAAAAACATCGTGGGAAAAGGAGAAAATGCTGGTTACCAGCATTTTCTGCTTTCCTCACAATGTTTTCAAAAGCCTCGATTCTCAGAGTCGTTTAAGCTCGGAACTGTTTGGTAAAGGGTTAATCCCCCTGAACTCTGCTACAATGGCTCTTCAAGCGGTCTTTTGAGGGAGGCAATGGTACAGGATACAGGCATCAGCTCGCCATACAAGAACTATAGGTTCGAATCTCTGACAAGCGGGGTTGACCTTCGGAACCACCCTCACCTTGGTGCGTGTACCAGGTAAGTTTTCCAGGGAGCGGGTTAGCCTTCCACTTCTTGGGGCTAAGCACTCGTGAAGGCTTCAAGGAAGCAATCATCGACGGCGATTAATATGAGTTGTGGCAATTGTTTCAGCCGTTTACCAAACAATATCGTGTTTTAACGACCCTGAGAAAAAAAAGCTTTTTAACCAGTAAGGCAAAAAAGAAATTGCTGGCGACCGGCTGCCTATAAACCTGTTGGACGGGTCTAGGTTATCTAATATGAGTTTGCAAAATTGGACTATGACTCAACGTTGCAACACACAGCAAAGGCACTTGGGTTTTTGACAAACTTCGCCTTCCATATAAGGCCTAAACACTATTGTTCGATTCTTTTGTTGGGTCAATTTTAAATTATTCATCAGAAATTTGGGGTGTTACGACATCGAAGGAAATTGAAAGAATCCGTTTAAAATTTTGTAAACGTATACTGAAAGTTCGTACGAATTCTTGTACTATGGGTGTTTATGGCAAATTATCAAGGTACCCTATCTTACCCTATCTATGTTTCTCGTCATTATAGGATTATCAAATATTGGTGCAAGGTCATCAATACAGATAATGTTTTTCTAAACAGGTATAACTTGGCTGTTAATGATATCCAAGTAGGAAAAACAAATTGGGTTTCACAGGTTAAACATTTTTCAGATAACTATAGTTTTTCTGATGTATTTTATACTTATGATCTCTCTAAATTGAAAATTTTCCCCAGAGTTTTTAAACAATGTGTTTCATGCAGGAGTGGCATGAGTCTGTTTATAGCAGTTCAATATTAGCAAAATATAAGTTTTTCAAAAGTAGTTTTACATATGAATATTATCTGGACTTGGTACCTTATGACTTAAGATTTTATATTACAAAACTGAGAATATCAGCTCACTCACTAAGAATTCAGGCAGGTAGATATGGACCAAACAGAGTTCCAAGGAACGAAAGATATTGCATTTTTTGCAATTTGCATGAAGTTGAAGACACTTGTCATTCTGTTTTCATTTGCCCTTTATACGCTCCATTACGAGCTACATATTTCGACAACAAGTTTTATCTAAGACCGTCAATGTTCAAATTGTGTCAGTTATTTCAAGTAGTAGATAAGAATGTCTTACGAATTTTTTCTAGGTATATTTAACAAGCTTTTTACGTAAGGAATGTTGAAATTAATGTCATAGATAGTACTTAATGTTCTTTACCAATTCCTTATATACATTCAAACTGTTAATGATTAAGTCTTTTGAACTGTATTCTTGGAATTATCCTTTTGTTTAAAGTTAGTACTCTCCCAAAAATAGGGTAAAAAACATACACACACATTCCCTATATTTTACATGTATGTATACATTAACATGAAGAAACATAGTGTAATCACGAGACATTTGTTAATTTTTGTATTGCATAGTGAGAATACGACGTATGTAACGTACAAGTCTGAACACAATTATGTTCTGTTCTGTTTATATAAGACAAGGTGTCTAACTTTACCACCTGCTGTACATGACCCCTATGAGTTGTCAGTATTTTTCATACATTTGTAAACTAGGATGGACAAGGCCATATTGGACTAATATGATTTGTCAAAGCCGTTTTTTTCAAAATTGATGATCAAATTTAATTTTAACCAATCAGATTCGTTCAATATATTTACCGTGGTATCAACATTTCCATCTCATGATGGAAAGAGAAAAATCTTGTTCAATTTCGACCTTTACTCCCTTGATATTAATCCATTGGTTCCGTTCTGTGTACCAAATTGAGGACAAAATATCGCAAAACACGATAAAGGTGTCGACTTGTTCAGTTTTAAAATAACAATAGCTGCCAAAAGTAAACAAAACGGGTGTTAAAATGCATATGAATTAAAATCTTACCTTTTAAAGGCATCACTGTAAAGATGACAATCTGTTATTGTACGGTCGGCCCTAGTTGAAGTCGCTGACAGTGAAATTAATTTAAAAACTAGGTTAAATGCTGCCAGGTCACTCTATCTTATGTTTATTTTTTACCTGGTGTTGAAATTCAAGGCACTATTTATGAGTACCAACAACAAAGGTCTTAAGTTTCTTTTGTAACAAGTACAACAACATTATTCTTAAATTTCTTCAATACTTCAAAAAAAAAAAACCGTCGTTACGTCACTAACTACCTTAACTCTTTACCACACAATCTCGACTTTTAACGACCCTGAGAAAGAAGCCTTTTGAAGACATTGTGGAAAAAGGAGAAAATGCTGGTAACCAGCATTTTCTCCTTTTCCCACAATGTTTTCTACCCTTCCCAAAACACATTTCAATTTTTCAGTCACATTTATTTTGTCGTCTGCAAATGCTTTCAATTTGGACCAGTGTAAAAAATTTGTCGTTCGGTAAACATAGGCAAAGCCAAATTTGGACCTCTGATCGCGTTGTCACAATTTTTATCTGCTACCGACGATGCTTACCCGATTCATGCAAGTTATTCTGTTATCATGTTCAAATGGTGCTAAACTGTAACCATTTACCAATCAATCCCGGGTTTTAACAACCCTTAAGATTGATTGATTGTATGGTGTTTAACGCCATTTTCAACATTATTTCAGTTATATCGCGGCAGACAGTGCACCTATCCATGCTTTCCTGGAGTTTCTTTTTACCAGTACTCCGCACAATATTCTGTCCAAGCCACTGGCTGCTTTCCCACATAACCATCGTCGAAACAATGGTCAGCGGTGAGAGAGGAATGAATCCTGTCGCAATGACTATCATCAATCTTCGGAAAGAAATTGGCCAAGCCAGGGATCGAACCAGCGGCCTCCTGTTCTCAAGTCCTGTACGCTACCGACTTAGCTACGGGGCTTGGCAACAACCCTTAAGAAAAGAGACCTTTGCAAGCATAGTGGGAAAGAAGGAAATGTTGGCAACTGGCATTTTCTCCTTTTCCCACAATTCTTTCTATCCTATCAGAGAACATAAACTAATACATATCAATTTCTCAGGTGTCGTCTGCAGGTGCCTTCAGTTTCAAAGGGTCTAAAATTTGTCGTTTGGGAAAGGGTTAAAATGGTGACTCTTAATTAATAGTTTAAGTCGGTGAAGAACCGACTCAATTAATTCGTACCATGTGAATGATTATGCTGGTCACGTCTAATACAAGGTGATCAAATGTAATATAGAGTAATTAGGAATCAGTGGGATGTCATGGGGATGTCAAACAAAAAGGTGTTTCGATCAACGGCCGGATCAAACGCATAAAACAGGAATCAAGACAACCAGATACAATTATATCGCTAAGGTAGACCACTAACCGCAGACAACGGACTGAAGTATCCGCCATTTCAGAAGAAGGCTTACAACTTAAGCTTTTGCCTACGTTGAAATTCAGTGAAACTCTGTACTGGTTTTAACCCTTTTTTTCAAAATACCAGGCAACCAGAAAAGAATGTGGGATCAGGACTAACAAATCCCGCTTCTTCACACGGGTCATCAGTGTATGATACGCAAGGCGTCAGCCGACGTTTCAACGTCGACCTTGGCTTTTACATGCATCTGGTATACGATAGCACTCAAAATCGGTTGAACCAATTCGCATAATTGGGACCATACATAAGGGGAGGTGAGAACATGGACAATGGCAATATCCCTCACCTTTGTCACTGCCAAATTCATAAGGTCAACTTTTCTCGAAGCCTAAACTTGCACATTTACGTCGCAACATGAACATAACTTTGAACATAGTTTAGCATTAGGTAGCGGACTGTCTTCATCTAAGTTCAAATTCACGTTCTGTATTTTAAGTCCAACAGAGCCAAGTACGTATTGACCTCGACCTCTTTGACGTCTGATATTATAATCCACTGAAACTCATATTTTTATTGTATAGACTTGGCTACACAAAAGGAAGGTATAGATCGAATATCAGACTGCATGTTCTTTGCATGTCTGATCTTGATCTATGCTGTACGCAAAAGCCTCTGTTTTCGCCTTTTGCACCGAAAAGGTGCTTGAGATTGTAGTGAAGATGCAACTGTAATGTTTCCTGTGAGGAAGCTGTTACGAGGCAATACAGATTGGAAAGATGACATTTGGAAAGGGGTTGGATGTCGCCCATAAGTCTGTTATATTCATATTGAATTCCATTTCTTTCTAGATGATAGATCTCATGAAGTTCATTTAGTTTGTTGACTGGTTTACTTGTTTCAATTTTTCTTTAGTCTTTCTAAAAAAGAAAAGTCTGTGCATGGCGCGAGTTTACCATCCATAAGGAACTTTATCTCCCTAACAGACCACCAAACTCTAGATCTATCCAGATTAAAACATGTGCATGTGACAGTCTAAATGTTGCTCATAAGACAAAAATCCTCTTTGAAACGGTAAAAACATTATGGGAACAGAAAAAAAAAACTGCCAAAAGACAAGGTTTCACTTTTCTAAACAATGTTTTCATTTATCTTTTTCCTTTTGTTCGTTCAAACGGGAGATTTGTTTGGTAAAATTTTAAGTGTCTGTCTCACGAACACACTATTGTATATATCGCTTTGATTCTACGTTCAAAGATCAACCTATAGTTGCCTGAAACAAGAAGTCTTAGGGATCAGTCGGCTAGTCTAATGACTTAGCCCTTAAACTGCTAAATAAGAGAAATGAAAATTTCAAGTCTATGGCGAAAACCCAAATTTTGCTATTTCATATGTACTTTTTAGGATTAAAAAAAATCATCATCGGACAGTGTAGATCAAAGATCAGACTGCACTTTCTGTGCAGTCTGATCTTGACCTACACTGTCCGCAAAACGTCATCGAGTCGCGCTCAGCATCCTAAGGGTGAAGATTAGAATTATATGGTTGAGAAACACAAATACAACCCCAGATTGCATGCCGTGCCTTCAGTGCTTTGATTTTAAGGACAAACGAGTAACATTATCGTAGGAAATAGACGAGCATGTTTAGGAAGACAGTCATTCAACCCATTGCGATTTAAAAGATATTTTGGGGAATGAGGGGATATCTCCTTAACGGACAGTGTAGATCAAGATCAGACTGCACGTTCTGTGCAGTCTGATCTTGATCTAGGCTGGCCGCGCTTGCGCTTATCTGCCTAATGGTTAAGTTATTCAGTAGTTTGAGGGTTAAAGTATTTCAGGGCGTATCACTAACTAGCTATACTTACACGAAGGAAGGAAGCGTGTCTCCTTTTTGAATGATATGGAAACATCGTGAGAAAAGGTGAGATAGCATGTAACAAACAGTTGCTCCATTTCTCACAATATGTTCTGTAAGCTGCGTACCATAGATGCGTAGATTGATTGTTCCTATGGAATTGTATTTACGACCGTCCCGTATTTTTGTTTTGTAATGCATACAGATTTTAAAGATACATCTATACTCATTTTCAGCCTGTTTTTAACCCATTTCATCTTTATTTTATGGAACTATGATCATTCTTGTATCTTCATGCCAGATATTGCCCCTGACGGTTGCAAGGTTGCACAGATTACGACGGATAGAAAAACGCATTTCATTTTCTGGAGGCTTTCAAAGAAATCAATGTTGTTGTTTCCGGCGATAAATAAGGACAAATCCCTTAAAGTTTCTCTATCCCTTACACCATATATATTGGTAATATACTTATGTTTTCACAGCTGACTAATTTCTGAGCCATTCTACATACTATCAAGTTTTAACAGTACTTTTTCTCTCTTGTTGTAAGGATGTATCTTTAAGTCTAACCCGATAATGGTTATTCAAACTCGGTATAAAATAGTTTAGGTTTAAAAATAATTGGACCATGCTCTGTGAAAAAGGGGTTTAATGCATTTGCAAAAAAAAGTATCGACTCAGGTCAGCCTGCGCAGTGCGCGCAGGCTGACCTGAATCGAAACTTTGTGCTGTTGGTCAATTTTCCGCGTGTCCAAGAACCTTTCTATGTCGTGATTCATTTGGTTATCAGACATAATGGAGTATATAGATCCATAAATAAGTGATGACTGGTTTGGTATGACGCATCAAGGATATATGTTAAACCCCCTTTTCATAGAGCATGGCTCAATTAGAGAACATGACAATATGTAACTTTTGAAAAAAAAAGTTGATAGATAAGGAAAATGTTGACAAAAATGAGAAATACTAATATCTCACACTAGTCAATTTCTTCACTCTATTAACTCTTCATCAGGCATTTCCTAATGGAAGGCTCTTGCAGGCGACGAATTAAACGTATCTCGTTGATGGGATTTGTAGTTGAAAGGTTTGAAAACCTAAAAGGTAAAGATTTAAAAGATGTTATTTACTAGCACGCTACTTTAGTGGGTGTATTGTGCTTCATCATATAATGCGCTATGGTCGATAAAAATCCCTTCCACCACCAATGGCTTCATTTCATTACATATATTGCGCTAGGGAGATGCTATAATTAAATTTTCTGGAGAATTTCTTGGTAGAATAGCTGGCGGGCAAAGATATCTTGAATATCGATACGGCACAATTGTAATGGTGAACCTAGTTAGGATTACTTGTTTACAGTGTGATACCTATAAATGTCAAAACATCGCCATCGCATCAGCTGTTCGAAAGATATCACTGCGCATGAATACATGTTGTCATGCTGGAATGAAGTACTAGTACTTCCTGGTTGAAGAAACAAAAACGTTGTCCAATTGTAAAGTTTTAAACAGGGATATACAGCAACACATTTTAAGGCCGGCGGCCTGCGTTTGATTAGGTATTAACATCTAATTAAGCCATGCTCTCTGAAAAGGGAACTTAATGCATTTGTGAAAAGTAGCGACCAACGTCAGCATGCGCAGTCCGCGCAGGCTGACCTGGGCCGAAACTTTTCGCTATTGGTCAAATTTCTGTATGTCAAAGGACCAGTGGACCTTATGATCCAGTCGGTTGTTAGACAAAATGGACTTGATGGATCCATGATCATGTGATGACTTTCTTGGTATCATGCATCACGGAGATGCATTAAACTCTCTTTTGCCAGAGCTTGGTTCGGATATCAAAGTAAATGCGCGTGAATAACTGAAAACAACTTCTTGCAAAATGCTTACTTCTATTCGTCTAAACGATAAAAGTTCTACAAACAGTCCCATATGAGCAGCCCTTTGGCAAAAGGGGGTTAAAAGCATCTCCTTGATGCATGATACCAAGCAAGTCATCAAATAATTATCGATCCATAAAATCCCATTCGGCATACCTCGGGTGATCCGGTGATCAAATCCCTCGGCTGTTTCACGTAGCTTGATATGCACCTACACGGTACATTTCGCACGTTTCCGGAAGCACACCGTTTTACCGTTATTGAAATTGTAAGGCTCCTCTTAAAAAGAAAATATGAGTCAATTTTCTATCGTTATCTTTCTAAAAATATTTCAGTCGGCAAACAGTTTGTACATTCAATTCTTAGCTTTGTTTATCAATTTCCGTTGGGAGCTTTCATCGACAGATCGATAGATGTGAATAACTCCATCGTGGTTGTTCATGTCGTCGCTAAGCAATTTACAGGGGTGCCGCCATGTTTAAGATCATGTGATGGGTAGTTCAAAATGGAAGCCGCCTTAATACGGACGAGGTTAGATGTAGGTACGGAATCGGCCGAGTTGTGACGAGTGCATAAAATCCCTGCTGTTTAACCCGTTACCAGACGACAAATTTTAGCCTTCTCCAAACTGAAAGCATTTGTAGACGACAATTTCAGTTTGGCTAAAATGGTGCAATTTTTCTTTGATAGGGTAGAAAACATTGTGGGAGAAAGGAGAAAATGCTGGTTACCAGCATTTTCTCCTTTTCCCACAATGTTTTCAAAAGGCTTCTTTCCCAGGGGCGTCAAAAGGCGGCATTGCGCGGTAAAGGGTTTTAACAACCGACTCAGCCATAAGGTAGATTGGTCCTTTCATATGCAGAAAATGACCAACAGCAAAAAAAAAGATACAACCAAGGTCAGCCTGTGCAAACTGCGCAGGCTGACCTGGATCGATACATTAAACCCCCCCTTTGCACAGAACATGACTTATATATTTTTCATATGGGCAACACAGCCAAGCCCCCGTAGATCAGTCGGTAGCGTACAGGACTTGAGAACAGGAGGTCGCTGGTTCGATCCCCGGCTTGGCCAATTTCTTTCCGAGGATTGATGATAGTCATTGCGACAGGATTCATTCCTCTCTCACCGCTGACTGTTGTTTCGACGATGGTTATGTGGGAAAGCAGCCAGTGGCTTGGAAAGAATATTGTGCGAGGTACTGGTAAAAGAAACTCCAGGAAAGCACGGATAGGTGCACTGGCCACCACGATATAACTGAAATAATGTTGAAAACGGCGTTAAACACCATACAATCAATCAATCAATCAATCAATCAATCATATGGGCAACACTGGACATATTTCGTTCGAATGTTGAAGGGTTCAGGGTGTTACGCTTGCAGTGCCCTTTGTGATGATCAAAGAATATTTTGCATGAAACTACAATCTAAAATCGGGTGCAGATATGTGCTGTACGAGGGACACTTTTTAAGTTCGTAGAGTAGGGCGGTCTTTTTAAAACCGCTTGAAATATCAAAATTTTATTTATCTAAGACCTTCGAAATATGCCCCGTCTGCCTCCACACACATTTTACACCGATCTACCCATTTCCGGAACGCCGCCCGGTAGTCCTCTTTAGGTATATGTTGCAGACACTGGTAGACCGCACTGCCTATACCACAACGGGATTCAAAACGGTGCCCTGCCAGCATTTCCTTTAGTCTAGGGAACAACCAAAAGTCACAGGGGGACAGGTCAGGGCTGTATGGGGGATGATCTAAGACATCGAGCCCAGATTCTTTCAGATATTCCTGTACCGTAGCGGATTTATGGGCCGGTGCGTTATCATGGAGTAATTTGATGCCGCGGACACCGGTGCGCGGTCTGCGTTTCTGATAGAAATCAACAAGTTGAGTAAGAACACTTTCTCTGTAAAACTTTCCAGTGACAGAACTACCTTTCGGGACTGGAATTTGAAGGACTGGACCTTTCGAATCAAAGAATATCGCATACAACATGCGATTTGATGTTTTGCAACGGCGCGCAATGACAGGTCTGTCGCCCTCAGATGAAACCCAAACCTTATTTTTAGCCTTAGAATCGGGTTGAAAATGATAGATCCAGGTTTCATCACCTGTAACTATCTCTTCCAAACGACGTGGGTCACATTTATCATATTTTTCTATAACTTGCGATGCAAGTCTAACCCGACTTTGTTTCTGCCCGTCAGTGAGCAAATGGGGCACCCAGCGCGCGCAGATCTTACGTAGCCCAAGTCGTTCACGTAAGATCTTCAAAACACTTGACGAATGAATGCCACTTAATTCTTCTATCTCTTGCACGGTATAACGTGCGTCTTCCTCAATTAACGTTTTCACAGTAGCAACGTTCTTTTCCGTCAAAACGGAAACCGGCCTACCCACCCGAGGGTCATTTTCAATTGACTCCCGACCATCATTAAAACGACGTACCCACTTGCAAACTGTAGCATATTTTAAAGCACCATTCCCATAAACTTTTTGCAAATCAGCATGAATTTATGTTGGCGGAAACCCGAGCTGTGCTCGAATCTTACAATATACCCTCTGTTCAGAGATTTTTCCATCCATATTGAACGCTATATTTTACTATAGTGTATAAAACCACGTGTTGAAAATACCCAGCGCAGCGCGCACGTGGACCTCGTGCGCCGCATACCGTGACACCGTTCGAGAGAGGAATGATTACGCAAGTTCTGTGTAAAAAATCGTGCAACTTCATAATCGCGTTAAAAAGTTATAGGCTTACTCTACGAACTTAAAAAGTGTCCCTCGTATGTGCTGACAGTTAATGGAATCGGGGTCATTTTACCGACTTTTAACCCTTAGGCTGCTAACCGCGACTCACTGACCTTTTGCGAACAGTGTAGATCAAGATCAGACTGCACAGAACGTGCAGTCTGATCTTTGATCTACACTGTCCGATAAGGAGATATCTTTCCTCCAAAAATACCTTATAAATGGGAAAATTTGGGTTTATATCATCGGTTTGTTAGTTTCATTTCTTTTTTCTAGCAGGATAGGGGTTAAGTCAGAGTCGTCCGTTCCTTGACTAGTTAACTCTTTACCAAACGACAAGATTTTACACCAGTCCAAATTGGAAGCATTTGCAAACAACAAAATAAATGCAAATCAAAAACTGAAATGTGTTTTGGCAAGAGTAGAAAACATTGTAGGAAAAGGAGAAAATGTGGAAAAAGGGGAAAATGCTGGTTACCAGCATTTTCCCCCTTTTCCACAGTATTTTCAAAGGCTTTCTTTCTCAGGGTCGTTAAAAGTCGGGATTGTGTGGTAAAGGGTTAACCCAGTGAGCGTCATAGATGAATACTGGGCCTTTTAACGACGGCTTAGATCAGGAACAGACTGCACAGAAGATGCAGTCTGATCTTGGATCTATACCGACTACTTGTGTAGACAAGCCTATAAGATGAGCTAATTTAGAGTTCTAATAGATCGTAATTTCAGTAAATTGTATATTAACTCTTTACCAAACGACAAAATATTAGACTTATCCAAATTCAAGGGCTTTAGTTTAAACTTTTTTATTTTATATCGAATGAGAAACAACTTCTTGCAGCTTATACTAATCTCCCTCGATTCTGCTTCCTGGGAACTGCACCAGTAATCGCGCCGAATGTGTGGGCCAATGCACAGTTCTAAAGTACACTCCCGGCTATCGAACTAAGAGATCTATAGACGATCATTCAAATGAGACTCTGTTGAGAGGAATATACCTTGAATGGGTAGAAAACATTGTGAGGAAAGAAGAAAATGCTGGTAACCAGCATTTTCTTCTTTCCTCACAATGTTTTCAAAGCCTTCTTCCAAAGCGTCGTTAATCGACTATTTGGTACGAGGTTTACTAGGCGCTGAAATACTTCGAAATGACTGCGATCAACATGGCGACATTTTTTTGGTGTTTCTTGTCAGAGGCAATGCAGTCCCGTGTCCGATTTCACTACAAACTGCGATTTATTGCGGGAAAATGTCATCTTCAATGGGCTATCACGCCATTCTGTTTAATCCAAATTGACACCCCGCCCATTACTTCATAGATAATCGTGTTATTTACTCTTTTACCACATAATTCCGAGTTTTAACGCCCCCGATAAAGAGGCCTTTTGAGAACATTGTGGGAAATGGAGAAAATGCTGGTAAAAAGCATTTTCTCCTTTTCCCACAATGTTTTTTACCATTCTAAAAGCAAATGTTTAATTTTTCACAATTAGTTTGTCGTCTGCAAATGCTTTCAATTTGGATATGGCTAAAAAAAAATGCCGTTTGGTGAAGAGTTAAACACTTTGCAAAAGACGAACTTTTAGACTCATCTGTTGTGTGGCAACCGCAGACGAAAAATTGAATACACGTGTACATAGTTCAATTGATGGGATTCGTCTTCGGAAAAGTGAAAAACATTGTGGAAAAAGGAGATAATACTGGTTACCAGCATTTTCTCCTTTCCCACACTTTTTTTTTATTGTTTTCAAAAGTCATTTTCCAGGATTGTTTGGTAAAATGTTAAAAGAATTCCAGGCAAAAAATTTTGAGTGTAAACCTTGTATTTCTTACATGTGACCACTTGTGCTTCTCCTCCCACAATACCTAAATCTAGTAGTTTCCAAAATCATCTGTCACGATTCTTCCTCTTTCTGTGCAATGTTCTGCCTGCATGTTCGTGGCGAACGTGTTGGTTTCAGGTCATGTAAAAATAGCTAATATTGTTTAACCCTTTCCCAAACGACAAATTTTGGATTGGTCCAACTTGAAAGAGTTTGCAGACGACAATTTTAAATTTGATGAAAATGGCAGAAAGGTCTCAAAAAGGGTAGAAAACACTGTGGGAAAAGGAGAAATTGTCGTTACGAGCAATTTCTCCTTTCCCCACAGTGTTTTCAAAAGACTTGTACTGCAGACACGTGAAAACCAGGGCTTGTTTGGAAAAGGGTTAAGTGGTACTGGGATGGTCCGTGACTCAAAGGTCGTATAATATAATTTCCTTGGCTATTGTCTTTTTCTGTGTCCAGCACTCCCTTTTCGCTTTGACGCCTTGAAATAATAGAGAAAATTATTATATTTTTTTTTCAGTGAAAGATCGAAATTTATTTCATCAAGTGAACATCATGGGTAATGTTTTCATGAATGGCGCAGCCACTTGTAGAAATATACCGTATGATTTTCACGAGATGAAATAAATTTCGATCTTTCACTGAAAAAAAAAATATATATATATATTCTATTTATTTCATGCTTTTAACCCCTTTTTTGTTGGGACTTGCGAGGTACAGGGAAGCTCTCGGTATTTCCGTACCAATGAGTCTATCAATCGGTAAATTCACCGGTCGAAACGATGAAATTGGTTATAGGAAAAGTGCCCCCCCCCCCCCCGGAAAACTGCTCCCTAGAAAACTGCCCCACCCCGAAAACTGTCCCCAGGATTGATTGATTTGCATTTATTTATCGTCGGCACCGGTTTCCCATATGGGCGACGCCCCCTGAAGACTGTTAGTTATGTAACGGGGGATAGTGCAAGATACAATGCGAACCCCATCCTAAGTTACGCCTGGTTCTTTAACGTGGTCGGTATTCATGTTTCAGCTCGTCTACAAGACTAATCAGGCGATGACGGCAACCTCTATCAAAAAGATAGAAATTGCCATAGATATCTCCGCTAAAGTTTATGTTTATCTTTTTTTTTTTCAGCTCTAATACTATAATTAGAGCATTAAACAAAAGTGAAAATAAATACACAACAAAATGTAAGCACTTTTCAGATGCACACTCAAAACACTTATCAAAAACTTTCTCTTTTTTTTCGTTTATTTTCGATACTTTTTTGCAAAAGCATTAAGCCCCCTTTTTACAGAGCAAGGCTCATTTTCATGAGCTCGGATGTTTATTTTTTAGAAAAAATAGTATCATAGATCTGACGTCATCAGTCATCTGCATTTGCGCCTCCGCCGTCGTCGCCGTGTGAGAACTTGGACGTTTTGTAATATCTCTATCATTACCGAAGCTTTTCACTATACGGGTAAGCTCCGGCTAGTTGTTAGCTAGCAAAACCGGATCGAACTCCATATCAGAAGAGTAGGAAATTCTCAAAACTATCTTTGACACGGTCATGTTCCTTTTTTTCGTCTTAGAATAAAGAAAAAGGAAAGTTTAGCAGTGCAGTGGCATCAACACATGGTGCTCTTGTTATACAAGAGTGTTCAGTGTCGTTTGCTCAAATTTTGTTCTAGGAGGTAATTGATGATACTGAATATTTCCATTATTGCATCTAAAAATAAGCGATGTTTTTCCTTTACCTGATAGTCGAGAACAGAGGTCGCTGGTTTGATCCCCGGCTCGGCCAATTTCTTTCCGAGGATTGATGATAGTCATTGCGACTGGATTCATTCTTCTCTCACCGCTGACCATTGTTTCGACGATGGCTATGTGGGAAAGCAGCCAGTGGCTTGGAAAGAATATTGTACGTAGTACTGGTAAAAGTAACTCCAGGAAAGCATGGATATGTGCACTGGCCGCCGAGATATAACTGAAATAATTTTGAAAACGGCGTAAACACCATACAATCAATTAATCAGACTGTCACCTAATAGCAGAAATTTTAGAACATTTGATGATACTTGTTTTTAAAAACGCACATTTTTAAGCTTTTGGCCTTTTTTTGCAGTAAGTTAACCAACCCTAAGAGCGTCAAATAAACCAAACATGCATTCTAAGTCTAATCAAAGCTAAATGGTTTCAATTTCATGTTCTTTTTTTTCTTCCTTGCGCAAAATCTCTTTGTAAAGCGGACATTTTATATCAAAGATCAGACTGCACATTTTGTGCAGTCTGATGTGAATCTACATTGGCCTCAAAAGTAACTTCATGTATGTCATGTGAAAGGTGTATTATCTCTATACCAAACGACAAAATTTTAGACTGGTAAAAATTGAAAGCATTCGCAGACTACATGTTAAATCTAGTTGAAATGATGGAATTGTCCGTAAAAGTGTACAAAACCTTGAGGAAAAAGGAGAAAATGCTGGTCACCAGCATTTTCTCCTTTTTCCACAAGGTTTTCAAAAGGCGATTTCCTCGGAATCTTTAAAACTCGAGATTTCGTGGTAAAGAGTTAAGGGTTGTATGAGAACTGAAACTTGCGTTTAACCCTTTACCAAACGACAAAATTTTAGGCTGGTCCAAATTGAAAGTATCTGCAGACGATAAATTAAAGGTAACCCAAATGACAAAATTTGTTCTAATAGGATAGAAAACATTGTGGGAAAAAGAGAAAATGCTGGTTACCAGCATTTTCTGCTTTTCTCACAATGTTTTTAAAAAACCTTCTACCTTGGGGTTGTTTAAAGTCGGGATTGTGTGGTAAAGGGCTAATTCGGTGAACAAAGAGGAAAATAATGATTTGGAAGAAACCAGTAAAATATGAATCACGCGGGCGTTCTGAGTAATAAACTATTGAGAATTAATCTTAAAATAGGAAATTTCTACTATTGAAAAAAAAAAGCTCTGCGGGAGAGGTTCTCGAGGGCGAGACGAGAACTCTGTCAGCATTTTCAATTTCTCTTGTCGCCACAATAAATTCCCGACTACTTTTTGTATATGAAAGTTGTCTTTTATTTAACACAGTTCTCGCCATTTACTTATTTACCTATGGAAAGTGACTTAAATGATAGATTTTCTTTCTGTGAAAGAGTAGAAAACATCTTGTGTGCGTGGGTGAAAGAGGAAATCGCTGGTTGCCAATTTTTTACTTTTTCCCGCAATGTTTTCAAAAGCCGTCTTTTCCGATGTCATTAAAACAAGGCATTGTTTGCTAAAGGGTTGGTTTGGAAATGTCATTCGACTTATCATCACATGGGAGTGTCCTAGAGCAAGACACTTCAGACCTCTAGCCTAGCAATAGTGAAATCCAGGACATAAATAATATCTATTTAACCCTTTCCCAAACAAGCCCTGGTTTTCACGTGTCTGCAATACAAGTCTTTAGAAAACACTGTGGGAAAAGGAAAAATTGCTCGTAACGAGCAGTTTCTCCTTTTCCTACAGTGTTTTCTACCCTTTTTGAGACCTTTCTGCCATTTTCATCAAATTTAAAATTGTCGTCTGCAAACTCTTTCAATTTGGACCAGTCTAAAATTTGTCGTGTGGGAAAGAGTTAAATGAGCTTTCGCCATGATGTGATTGTAAAACACAATTCAATAAAAAAAAAACATTATTTATGAATACACAAAGGCAGCGTTATACGACGGTACACAGTAGACATAACTTGAAAACTTAAAAAGTAAAAGGAGCAATTTCTTGCAACAAGCAACTCGGCTCCTTTTCCACCGTAGTGTTCTCCATAACATATTTTTTTGTTTAAGTTCCCAGTAATATTTCTGTACATGTGTTTCCTGCGTCGATAAACAGTCTCATCACATGGTTACTAGTTCATTCAACTTTTCAAATTTCAAACGTTCGTCATATTCCGGAAAACCGCCCGAAGCGTTCGTATGTCTCCGCGAATAATTATCGTGTTCGACATCTTATTGGTATTTTGACAGTTTCATTAGATTTAACTATTTTGACAGCTGCGGAAATCTCGATGTTACGACACAATGTCATGTTAGGAGTTAATAATTTCACCATTTTCGAATAATTGAAATGTTTGTCAGAGCGTTAGTAAGTGGGCTGTTAAGGCCTGGACAAAAAATGCGGAAACATGTGAGAGAGAGAGAGAGAGGGAGCACTGCACACTGCAATGCCATTCTTGTGGTCAAAATTACAGCATACATTGGATACATGGTATCCAATGGATCATGCTATCCAATAGATCGTGCCGATTTGCCTCTCTGTGTATCATACCATGGTTTCCCGTGTTGCAGACGGGAACGCAGGCTAAATTGCCTTGCGCTAACTATAGTAAGCAATCGTATCATGTTTTCCTTTATTCACAATTATTGTGGCCCCGTATTCACCAACCATTCTTGATCTCATTCTAAATCTTATTCTAGATTTAGAAAGTAACGCAGTTCTGATCGGCTAAACCATTTGGTTTAGCCAATCAAAAGTTGTGTTATTTTCAAATTTAGAAAATTCTCGAGAATAAGACTGAGAATTATATTATTGGTGAATACGGACCCTGGACTCATTATAGTATGCAAAAACGGCACTCGAGAAAATGAAGCATGCTTTGTCAAGAGGGGGTTTATGATGCATGGTTTGTGATGCATGACACCAAGCAAGTCATCACAAAACTGTGGATTCATAAAATCCATTTTGTCCCACAACCGAGGGAATCATGGGGTAGATTGGTCACTTGACATGCAGAAAATTAACCAATAGCAAAAAGTTTCGACCCAGGTCAGCTTGCGCGGACTGCGCAGGCCGATCCTGTCGATACGATCGATACTTTTTTGCAGATGCATTAAGCCCCCTTTTAGTAGCAACATATTTGTTCAATGTAAATACAAATATTATATAAAGTACAACATAGCAGCGTGAAAAGAATTGAAATGAAAGCATAAAAGCTTATATAGTTCCGCTCCCTAAAACAGTCACCTCATATTTCAACTACCCTTTTCACAGTGCATGGCTCAAATATAATAAATACCGAAACCTTATTCGAAAGTACGATATATGTTATATTAACTCTTTGGCTGTGAAGCTCGATTCCCTGTGCACTTTTGTGTACAGCGTATATTCAGATCAGACCTTGCTCGTGACTACAGTCGGAACCTCTGTTACACTATCTTCTAAATGTGTATCCGTCTCACCTAGTTCCTCGGAAAGGCAAGTACATGTAGTACCCTACAATATAATGGAATAATCTAGTTTTCTCTATGGGACTCGGTCAGAATCATCATGGAACAATGGTTAATTTGCGCTGAAAAGGGCAGATTTATGACAGATGGTCAATTTTTGGTCATTATTATAATGGTCAGCTAATAAAACACGGTGGCGTGGCTTCATCCGATTTCCATGCAAGTGGGCTCTCCGGAACAACTCTAAAATATGCGTTGTTTATTTGTATGGTGCTCCCCGTCGTTTTCAAATTTATTAACTGTGACAACTGCACCTATTATATCGATGCATTTCTGACTCTGGTTTACCGCTAAGTACTGGTACTTCTATCCAAGCTAATAGTTAACTTCCTACATGTATAGGCACATACAAGGTCGGGACAAAGTTTAGCGACAAGAGATACGAATTCTGTAAGAAATGACTGTCATCAGTCCCCAGGTTCCAATTCGCAAACCCCGTTATGTGGGTTCGTATTCACTGATCGATTCTGAATAGCATTGGATCAGTCTTCGTGATTCCAAATCCAGAAAGTAGCACGCTATCTGATGGCTAAAGTAAGCATACTCTTAACCCTTATCCTGTTAAATAAGTCAAAGAAAACTTTCAAGACGATAGTAGAAACCCGAATAATGTTATTTCAAACTTATTTTTTTGGAGAACAATATCCCCTTATCGGACAGTGTAGATTCAAGATCAGACTGGAAGTTCTGTGCAGTCTGATCTTAATCTACACTGTCCGCAAATGGCCAGTGAGTAGCGCTTAGATACAAGGGACAATTTTAAAGAAAAGTATATATATTTGAATATATATTTGAAATTTATCAAAAGAAATGGGGGGGGGGGGGGGCAAAGTAGCAGTCCGTTTCTCATAACAACATCGAAAGATCCATACTGCAAGCACAGGGTGTAATTTAATAAACCATTTTCGATGCTACTCAAACTAATTTTGATAGAAAAAATATTGTAAATTACCATTGTATACATACATGACTTAAGGATTAAAAAAAAAAAAAAAAACCACATGCTCTATGAAAAGGCGGCTTATTGCATCTGGCGAGAAGGTCTCGGCTCAGATCAGCCTACACGCGCAGGCTGAACTGGGCTGAAACTTTTTTGCTATTGATCAATTTTATACATGTCTCCGCATGAATAAATTAGTTGTTATAAAAAAATGGATTTTATGGATCCATAATAATGTAATGGCTTGCTTGGTACAATAGAAATGCATTTTAAACCTCCCCCCCCCCCCTCAAGTCTGCCTGATCATGGCTATTTTATGAAGTGCTTTTAACTCGCATCGTTTCCCCACTGTAAATAATCTTTGGCAAGTATTTGTAAATGCAATAGAACTCCGTAATTTAACCCTTTCCCAAACAAGCCCTGGTTTTCACGTGTCTGCAGTACAAGTCTTTTGAAAACACTGTGGGAAAAGGAGAAATTGCACGTAACGAGCAATTTCTCCTTTTCCCACAGCGTTTTCTACCCTTTTGGAGAACTTTCCGCCATTTCCATCAAATTTGAAATTGTCGTCTGCAATCTCTTTCAGTTTGGAAGGGTCTAAAATTTGTCGTTTGGGAAAGGGTTAAAGCTGTGACTGGGAAAAAACGTGTTCCCGAGGAAAATCTTTGACTAGATCTATAATGTGCATATTTGATTTTTTTTTTCAACTGTTGCTTACATGTATTTACCTCCTTATATTTCAGTTTAAAATAACATGCGATAAACACCAAGGAAATTAGAGACCTGCTGCGAAAAAAACAAGAGAAGTCTTTGTAATTTTTCATGCTAAACAGATTTCGCCAGCACAAGGCATCGCGTTCCAGTCTTCGATCGATGGCAAACTGGCACATATTATAACACTAATTGGAGTTTCGTACACCGATTTAAACATCGAAAGTAGAGTGAATCATTATAGTCAGTTCGATTGAATTTTGTAATTTTAAAGTGAGGAAGACAGATTTTGTGAAGAAGATTTACTTCTATTAAAAGAAAGCGTGAAACAGCCAGATTAATTGTGTACCGCCCACTTACTTTCAGGATTATTTACTGCGCGGATGAATATTTGGTATGCTGAACTCAGAGTTGAATATTGTCATTTGTGAGTAACATACAAGTCACAGATGAATGGACTTTGGTGCTGAAAAGCAAGTTTGTGTAATTCGAAGGAGCTGTGTAGCAAAAGAGATGGAGTTATTATTATTTACCATTCCAATTTTGTTGTTTTCTTCAGTTTATGGCCAGGATAATACTCAAGGTAGTGTATTTTACTGATTTAGTTAGAAATAAAATCGAATGACAATTTTCTTGTGCTGCAAATTTTAGGAAAGTTGAATTGATCGGATATCATTCGCTCTGCTCGGAAATACTGTGTTGTTATTTAGTTTTGAGATTGACTCAGAGGAGTATGTTAGAATTTTGACCACATTCGTATGTTATTTTATTTTGTATTGCCCCAGTTCTTGAAAACAAAAGTGAAATTGTTCGTCCCTTGATCTGATCGTACCAAATCTGTTGCTCGTGCACAATCACTCATATCAGTCTGGGTGAATGAGATTATAATGATTTATTCATCCCATATTGTTTCCAAGTGCATAACAGTTTGTCTGATTGTGTATCTGCACTGTAGGATTGAATTCTGATTTTAATTATTTGACCATGCTTAATCTTACTGACTTAATTAAACTCTTTACCAAACAGCAAAATTTTAGAGATGTCTAAATTGAGGGCACATGCAGACGACAACATAAATGTTACTTAGATATGTAAATTTGGTTTTTGGAAGGTTAGAAAACATTACGGGAAGGAAGAAAGTGCTGATACCAGCATTTTCACTCTTCTCACAATGTTTTCAAATGCTTTTTTTTCCTAAGGGTCGTTTAAAGTCGGGATTGTTTGGTAAATGGTTAACCCTTTACCAGACGACAAAATTTCATCCTTATCCAATTTGAAAGCATTTGCAGACGACAATTTCAATGTGGCTCATATTGTGCAATCTTTCTTTGATAGGGTAGAAAACATTGTGGGAAAAGGAGAAAATGCTGGTTACCGGCATTTTCTCCTTTTCCCACAATGTTTTCGAAAGGCTTCTTTTTCAGGGTCGTTAAAAGGCGGGATTGTGTGGTAAAGGGTTAAGTAAATAAAGTGAGCCATCCAGTGAATGCTGCAGAATATACACTCTGATAAACCCTGCATGGATATGTTTGCATTATGAAAGCATATGGTATCAGGGTTTGACATTAACATTTTTTTCAACTAGACCAGTGGACTAGTAACTTACAGTTTTTACTAGACCACTTGAGATTTCTGCTAGACCATTTTTGAAAAATGAAGAACAAGTTTAAAGTCCAGCCAAGAAAATTCATGTTTCCATTTGGTAGAAAATGACCTTTTCCTTTTATTTTTTTCATAATTTTGTTTTGATTCAGCTTTATTTTTTCTTTTTGGATTTTCATTTTGAGCTTCAGCTCCGCCTCGATCAGATGTGAATCCAAACTTATATAGGTTTGACATCTTCGTGCGTCGTCTGCTTCGTTGTCTATGTAAACAGCTGGAAGACTCATTTTCGGTTGTCGTCAAAAAGGAAACTATCTTTTCACTCTATATATTTCTTAAATCCTCCTAGACATAAGACAATCTCGGTAAAAGTGTGTGGTAATGAAGAAGAAAAAAGATAAACATCAAGATAAATTTTACGACTTTTAATCTGGACTAAAAATATATCAAACTTGTACCCCTTTTGTAACGTTACTATCCGATAACGACGAACAGTAACAGGCTACCAGTCTAAAAATAGATCTAGCCGTTGATAGTTGGTTTTTCCCATAACAATGGAATACCGCGCCTGCGCGACAAGTGACAGTTTTCCTGTTGAAAAAGAAAATGTTTTCAATACACTCTCAGTAATTTAACCATCTTATTACGTATGCTAGAGATCTATTGCGGTGAACGGCTGATTCAATGATCGCCATCGGTTAATTATGCGATTAATGCATGAAAATAATACAAATTTCTTGATTTTTTTTGCACTAGACCATTTGGGCTAGCTTGACGCAGTCTAAACTAGCCCGAACCGATGGTTTACTAGACAATGTCGTTCGAACGTGCCTTAATGTCGAACCCTGGGTATGTTCTGAATCTGCTCAGAAATTATGGATTAATCCTGTACCATACAATCATGACTTTGAAAGACCCTGAGAAAGAAAGCTTTGGAAAACATTGTGGGAAACGGAGAAAATGCTGATAACCAGCATTTTCCCAAAATGTTTTCTACCCTTTCCAAGACGAATTTCAATTTTCCAATCACACTTATTTTTTGTTGTCTGCAAATGCTTTTAATTTGGACGTGTATAAAATTTGGTCGTTTGGTAAAGAGTTAACTGCTGTATGGGGAGTGGGGTTTTCAGGGCATTTTCCATCCCTCTCACATTTCATCAATCACACCCTTGGTAGATGAAACGTGTTTTCACACAGTGACTTGAAAATGGAATTAAAAGTCAGATAAATCACATAATTCATTTTGCCACTTCTGTTAACAGGGTTATAAATATATAACAACATTTTGATCATGAATAAATTTTTGGAAAATGTTTAACCTGTTTACACAAACAGGCTAATGTAAACTATTTACCATGTGACAAAAAATGTAGACCTGTCAAAATTAGACCATTTGAAGATGACAAATGTTATACAAATTAGGAAATCTGTCTTCGATAGGAGAGAAAACATTGTGGGAAAAGGAGAAAATGCTGGTAACCAGCTTTTTCTCCTTTTCCCATAATGTTTTCAAAAGTCCTTTTCTTTTGGGGTAATTAAACCTCAGGATTGTGTGGTGACGAGTTGATTTTTTTTTTTGGTCTGATTTTATTTTTTTGTAAGATTTTATTAGGGCCATCATTGAGTTTGTACCTATTGCTTAGAAAGTAGAACGATTTCATCATTTGAATGCAGTGTTTCTGCCGGCATCAAATTTTTCCTCATTTCTGGCGGTCATACAGAAATCTTGAAGGTCACTCTTTTAAATGCCTATTTAGAGCCACTTAAATAAACATTTTGAGACCTTTCGCTTTCCCTTTGACTCCGCAGACTCGGAACTGGAACTGTTTTTCATAGTCTAACAAGACCTGGTTATTTGATGTATTTGTTGATTTTCTTTTTTTCTCCGCGTTTTTGGGGATTCATCTGTGGAAAAGACCATGAAGAAGTCTACAAGTCTTTTCTGTTTTTCTTTTTCGGTTCATCTGCCATTCTGTTTCGGGGAGCGTCTAGAATAGGCAGACTGTACATGTTTAACCCTTTCCCAAACAAGCCCTGGTTTTCACGTGTCTGCAGTACAAGTCTTTTGAAAACACTGTGGGAAAAGGAGAAATTGCTCGTAACGAGCAATTTCTCCTTTTCCCACAGTGTTTTCTAACCTTTTTGATAACTTTCTGTCATTTTCATCAAATTTAAAATTGTCGTCTGCAAACTGTTTCAGTTTGGACGAGTCCAAAATTTGTCGTTTGGGAAAGAGTTAAAAGGCGGATAAATGGTCAAGAGTGACGTAAAATTGACCTCCTAAGGGTTTGTCCTATAGTTATTCGGTACATTGTCAATTATTTCTAAACAGGGTTTCAAATATGTGAATGCCTAAGAAACAAGCCCGTTGGTAGCAGTTATGTACATGTATTCTGGTTAATCCTTTTTTGTGCATATAGCCAAATGCCTTGTATTTTTAGAATTGGAAGAAAATGCTGCTTTCCAAGGTTTTCTGTCATGGGTTTTGCAACAAATCCCATCATTTGAGCCACATTAACTCTTTACCAAACAACAAAATTTTAGACTACCGTAGTCTAAATCGAAAGCATTTTTGCAGACAACAAAATAAATATGACTCCAAAATTGAAATTTGTTTTTGGAAGGGTAGAAAACCTTGTGGGAAAAGGAGAAAATACTGGTAACTAGCATTTTCTCCTTTTCACCACAATGTTTTCAAAAGGCTTCTTTTTCAGGGTCATGAAAAGCCGGGATTGTTTGGTAAAGAGTTAAAATTTTGTAACATGTACTCCCATGATATCCATTCAGACTCTTCGATTATAAGTTTTCTCTTTCGGTGAAGGGTTAAATCTTTGTATATACAGATGCCCAAAATATTTATCCATCAATGTAAGTACCTTTGCTATGAAAACAAAATGGTTCCTTTCTTCTGAGGATTTTTCTGCCTTTGATTTGTTTACCTCATCAGCAAGTTTCACACTTCTACCTTATTGACAACACTGTATGGACGAACATGGTTTTTCTCCCAGGTATCCTGATGCACAGAGTATTTGAGTCCAGATAGGTGTAGTATTGGAAAAACATTATTTCTTCACAAGAACCTATGTTGTGGGTACTCCATTACTCTTTACCCAATGACAAAAATGTAGACTTGTCCAAATTGAAAGCATTTGCAGGTGACAATTTAAATGTGACTCAAATGATGGACCTTATCTTTGATAGGATAGAAAAACATTGTGGTAATAGGAGAAAATGCTGGTTACCATCATTTTCTCCTTTGTCCAGAATGTTTTCAAAAGGCTTCTTCCTCAAGATTGTTAAAAATTGGGATTGTGTGGTAAAGGGTTAATTCTGTACCACTCAACCCTGAGTTTTAACAACTCTGAGGAAAAAAGGCTTTTGAAAAAGTCGTGGGAAAAGGAGAAAATGCTGGTAGCCAGTGTTTTCTCCTTTTCCAACAATGTTTTCAAAAGGCTCTTTCCCCAGGGTCTGTAAAAGTCATGATTTTGTGGTAAAGGGTTAAAAAACGTCATTGAATGTCGTCGTTTGTTCACTCCAGAAGACCTTTTATGCCATGTGAAAGTTGAGAGTCAGTGCTTTGGAATGTTGACCTGACATGTTTTTAGTTCAATTTACTGTTGAGATCAGCTTGTAACGCTGTCAAAAGTCAGTAGTATTTCACATCAAGGAAGAATCAATAGCTTTTGATGCTTGAAATGAGACTAAATCAGTTCCCATTTTATCACTTGTTGTAAAGAATTAATTTTGCGTTTGGAATCAGCAACCAATACAACTGGTCCTCACTGTTGAAGTGGAGATGCCATCAAGAAACCAGTTAAATTTTTCTTTCAGATTTTTCACTGATATTTTTTTTTATCAGATATTCGGAAAATAGATTTTAATGTAAGCCCATTGGAAAGGATGCAACTATGGAATTTCAGCTGCACATGTGAGTGAAGAATGCATCAAAGACGCAAAAAACTCGCTCTGGAGAAAAAACTTCATTTAACCCTTTCCCAAACAAGCCCTGGTTTTCACATGTCTGCAGTACAAGTCTTTTGAAAACACTGTGGGAAAAGGAGAAATTGCTCGTAACGAGCAATTTCTCCTTTTCCCACAGTGTTTTCTACCCTTTTTGAGACCTTTCTGCCATTTTCATCAAATTTGAAATTGTCGTCTGCAAACTCTTTCAATTTGAACCAGTCCAAAATTTGTCGTTTGGGAAAGGGTTAATTAATATGTCCTGTGCAAAATTAATACTGTCAGTTGTTGAGCCATTCGAGCGCAGTGATTTGGAGGGACAACTGCTAATTGAGAACAGGATCCAGCGATGCGGCGGCCCAGATGAAACACTGTATTTTCATTGAAAATGGTAAAGCATCAAGTCAAGAAGTTACATAAGTCAGCTGGAATACACTTATGGCATCCACATAATCCTAATCAGGGGTGTGGAAATACTATGCCCGACTTGTCCGACTCGGGGAAAATTCAGCGTCGGGCAAGTGATTTTTTTCAGTCTAGTTGGCCGCGGACAAGTAGAAAATATGAGGAAAATTTTTAAACAAAAATCTGTTGTATATACATATCCAGTGAAATACGTATGCTCTCACTTCGTACAAAATGACATTTTGAATGGGTACAAAAGGGGTAAAATATGCGGCTCTTGTTGCACGTTGATTTTTTGAAAATGTGTAAACACCTTCAAGATCATCATTATGGATTAAAATAATTTTGTTGGTATAATTTTAGCACTGATTCAGAGATCTTTGATGACAATGTCGCACACGTGAAAATTTTAGCCTTTAATCTGATTTAAACAGCTTCGGTGCGAAATGGGCTGTGATTTAACACCAGCTCTGCCAGAAGTTGTCTCAATATCCAAAAGTTTTCGATTCAGTGATCAGTTGGTGCGTAAAATTGGAGAAAATTTATTTTTTATCAAATTCTTGATGCAAAGGGAAGTGGGAAGTCTGAGACTCCAAACCATTTGGCGGCTCCAAACGTGAAGCGAACCGTGACAAGAAATATGACAAAAGATTTGAGGTGTGCTTGAAAGAATTCCTGTGGTTGAATGCAGACGATTGTAACAATATTTTTTAATGTTTGTCGAGAGTATCCCCATGTTCCAGATTTTAATTAAAATCGTTTTGTTTTGGACAACTGAGCCACACTGGCGGACAAGCAGATTTTTGTAATTTACTTGTCCATGGACAAGTAGAAATTTCTAAGATTTCCACACCCCTGCTAATTATTTCACAAATCAGTGTCATTAACATGATTGTCCGAATATACATACACTTTTGATAACATGTTAAACCTCCGATAATACAAAGCGTTAACTAACTTAGAATAACTTAAAGAAAGTCGAACTATCAAAGATCAGTGTCACAAATTAATTGTGAATGCAATTTAAATTCCAAATGAATCATGATCAGCTGTAAAATCGGTATTCTGTATTAAATACAGGGGGGTTCTTAAATGGTGTCGCTCCACAGTCAGCGCTGACTAAAACCCGGACAGTAATATCGTCATGATCCTTGGGAAAATTGTATGTGATTTTATCTCTAGTAATCCTCCCTGTTTTGGAAAATGTAACGCCCCCGGGGGTGTTTATCATATTATATTGTTTAAAAGAGACACTACGGTAGTCAAAAAGTAAGTTTGAGAGATTTCTATCCACTCATTTACTTTTGCAAAATTTCTGTTTGCGAGAAGTGTCAGGTACAGATATCATGAAATGTGAATATTTAAATGGATGTGCTGTGAAAACAGGGCATAAATTAATGCATCTACAAAAAGCATTGACCCAGGTCAGCCTTGGCAGTCCATGTAGGCTGACCTTGGTTGGAACTTTTTTTGCTTTTCTGTTTTTCAAAGGACATTCTACCTTATGATTCAGTCAGTTGTATGACAAAATTGATTTTATGGACCAACAATTATAAATTATGATGACTCTCTTGGTGTGAGTGTCTTGGGGATGCATTAAACACCCATTTGCCAGAGCATGGCTTGAAAATCATTTATACATTACAAAAAGACAGAAATTGTTTGCCTGAGTACAGTAAATAGAACACTATTTTACAAAATGGAGACCGTGCTAGGAAGTACCTTTATGTCCATTTGTCAGCATGTTGTACAGTTTGCACAAAACTCCAATGGCATGCTGGGTATGCCTTGAACTATGACCTATCTTCAAATAGCTTATGAGGTACTTGTTGTCTGCAATAGATCTTCACTTAAAAACACAATTTCAGACTCGTCCAAATTCAGGCCATCATTCTGCAGATGAAATTGAATTAAAATGGCTCAAATGGTGTTTTTTAGCTCCACTGGCCGAAGGCCAGCGGGCTTATGTCATGGCCCGCTGTCCGTCGTGCATGCGTGCGTGCGTGCGTCCGTCCGTCCGTGCGTTAACTTTTATTTCAAACATCTTCTTCTCTGAAACTACCCATCCAATTTTCATGAAACTTCACAGAAATGATCCTGCCATGGTCCTCTTCAGAATTTCTTGAAAGAATTTGATTCCTTCAAAAACTCTGGTTGCCATGGCAACAAAACTGAAAAATATTGGAAATCTTTAAAAATCTTCTTGTCTGAAACCATATGGCATAGGGCTACCAAATTTGGCATGTAGCTTTATGTAGTAGACCTCTCTCATGTTTCTTGAAATTATAGCCCTGGGGTCAAAATTGGCTCTGCCCCAGGGGTCACAAGTTATACATAGGCTTATATAGAGAAAACTTTAAAAATCTTCTTGTCTGAAACCATAAGGCATAGGACTAGCAAATTTGGCATGTAGCTTTATGTAGTAAACCTCTATCATGTTTCTTGAAATTATAGCCCTGGGGTCAAAATTGGCTCTGCCCCAGGGGTCACAAGTTTTACATAGGCTTTTATAGAGAAAACTTTAAAAATCTGCCTGTACCTAGCCATAAGGCCTAGAGCTACCAAATTTTGCATTTAGCTTGATCTAGTTGGGGTCTACCAGAAGTGCCCAAATTATAGTCCTGGGGTCAATTTGGCCTCATGCTGGGGGGGGGGGGGGTTCACAAGATTTACATAGGCTTACATAGGGAAAACTTTTAAATCTTGGTGTACATAGCCATAAGGCTTAGGCTACCAAATTTTGCATAATTATAGCATTATCTAGTGGACAGCTACAAAGAGGGCCCAAGTTACAGCCCTAGGATCAAGTTTGGCCCTGCACCAGGGGTCACAAGTTTTACATGGGTTTATGGAGTGAAAAGTTCAGAAACCGTCTTGTTACTAGCCATAAGGCCAAGAACTCCCAAATTTGGCATGTTATTCTTCTAATACACATATTCCCCATTTAGTCCGACTGTAGCCTGGGGTCAAAGTTTTATAAGGGCTTATATAGTGAAGACTTCTCTTCATGGTTTATACTTATAAGCCAGTGGAGCGATACAGGGCCATCATGGCCCTCTTGTTATATTTCTGTCAACCAGAGTTTTCACCTTTTCCCACAATGTTTTTAGCTCACCTTAGCACAACGTGCTAAAGGTGAGCTATTGTGATCGCCCCATGTCCGTCGTCCGTCGTCCAGCGTCCGTCGTCCGTCAACAATTTCTTTAAACATCGTCTTCTCCTAAACCAATGGGCCAATCTCGATGAAACTTGGCAGGGATGTTCCTTGGGTGAAGCTCTACCAAAATTGTTCAAAGAATTGAATTCCATCCACAACTCTGGTTGCCATGGCAACAAAAAGGAAAAAAAAGCAAAATCTTTGAAAATCTTCTTCTCTGAAACTAGAAGGCGCAGAGCTTTGATATTTGGTATGTAGCATCTCCTAGTGGACCTCTACCAAGTTTGTTCATTTGGTGCCCCTGGGGTCAAAACTGGCCCCGCCCCAGGGGTCACAAGTTTGAGCATAGTCACAAAGAAGGAAAACTTTAAAAATCTTCTTCTCTAAAACTTGAAGGCATAGAGCTTTGATATTTGGCATGTAGAATCTCCTAGTGGACCTCTACCAAGTTTGTTCATATGATGCCCCTGGGGTCAAAACTGGCCCCACCCCAGGGGTCACAATTTCCAACATAGGAACAAAGAAGGAAAACTTTAAAAATCTTTTTCTGTAAAACTAGAAGGCATAGAGCTTTGATATTTGGCATGAAGCATATCCTAGTGGACCTCTACCAAGTTTGTTCATATGATGCCCCTGGGGTCAAAACTGGCCCAGCCCCAGGGGTCACAAGTTTGAACATAGGAACAAAGAGGGGAAAGTTAAAAAATCATTTTCTCTGAAACTGGAAGGCATAGAGCTTTGATATTTGGTATGTAGCATTGCCTAGTGGACCTCTACCAAGTTTGTTCATATGAGGCCCCTGGGGTCAAAACTGGCCCCGCCCCGGGGGTCACAAGTTTGAGCATAGTAACAAAGAAGGAAAACTTTAAAACTCTTCTTCTCTGAAACTTGAAGGCGTAAAGGTTTGATATTAGGCATGTAGCATCTCCTAGTGGACCTCTACCAAGTTTGTTCATATGATGCCCCTGGGGTCAAAACTGGCCCCGCCCCGGGGGTCACAAGTTTGAGCATAGTAACAAAGAAGGAAAACTTTAAAATTCTTCTTCTCTGAAACTTGAAGGCGTAAAGATTTGATATTAGGCATGTAGCATCTCCTAGTGGACCTCTACCAAGTTTGTTCATATGATGCCCCTGAGGTCAAAACTGGCCCTGCCCCGGGGGTCACAATTTCCAACATAGGAACAAAGAAGGAAAACTTTAAGAATCATCTTCTCTAAAACTAGAAGGCATAGAGCTCTGATATTTGGCATGAAGCATCTCCTAGTGGACCTCTATCAAATTTGTTCATATGATGTCCCTGGGGTCAAAACTGGCCCCACCCCGGGGGTCATAATTTCCAACATAGGAACAAAGAAGGAAAACTTTAAAAGTCTTCTTCTCTGAAACAGGAAGGCATGGAGCTTTGATATTTGGTATGTAGCATCTTCTAGTGGATCTCTACCAAGTTTGTGCATATGATGCCCTTGCGGCAAAAGTTGGCCCTTCCCCGGGGGTCACAAGTTCGAACATAGGAACAGAGAAGGAAAACTTTAAGAATCATCTTCTCTGAAACTGGAAGGCGTAGAGCTTTGATATTTGGTATGTAGCATCGCCTAGTAGACCTCTACTAAGTTTGTTCATATGATGGCTTTGGGGTCAAAATTGGCCCTGCCCCGGGGTCACAAGTTCAAACATAGGAACAAAGAAGGAAAACTTTAATTTGTTTTTTCTCTTAAACTGGAAGGCATAAAACTTTGATATTTGGTATGTAGCATCGCCTAGTGGACCTCTACCAAGTTTGTTCATATGATGTCCCTGGGGTCAAAACTGGCCCCACCCTGGGGGTCATAATTTCCAACATAGGAACAAAGAAGGAAAACTTTAAAAGTCTTCTTCTCTGAAACAGGAAGGCATGGAGCTTTGATATTTGGTATGTAGCATCTTCTAGTGGATCTCTACCAAGTTTGTGCATATGATGCCCTTGGGGCAAAAGTTGGCCCTTCCCCGGGGGTCACAAGTTCGAACATAGGAACAGAGAAGGAAAACTTTAAGAATCATCTTCTCTGAAACTGGAAGGCGTAGAGCTTTGATATTTGGTATGTAGCATCGCCTAGTAGACCTCTACTAAGTTTGTTCATATGATGTCTTTGGGGTCAAAATTGGCCCTGCCCCGGGGTCACAAGTTCAAACATAGGAACAAAGAAGGAAAACTTTAATTTGTTTTTTCTCTTAAATGGGAAGGCATAGAGCTTTGATATTTGGTATGTAGCATCTCCTAGTGGACTTCTACCAAGTTTGTTCCAAGGATGCTACTTGGGTCAAAACTGGCCTAGCCCCTGGGGTCACAAGTTCGAACATAGGAACAAAGAAGGAAAACTTTAAAATTCTTCTTTTCTGAAACCGAAAGGTGTGGAGCTTTGATATTTGGTATGTTGCATCTCAGAGTGGACCTCTACCAAGTTTGTTCATATGATGGCCCTGGGTCAAAACTGGCCCCGCCCCGGGGTCACAAGTTCGAAGATAGGAACAAAGAAGGAAAACTTTAAATTTCTTTTTCTCTTAAACGGGAAGGTGTAGAGCTTTGATATTTGGTATGTAGCATTTCCTAGTGGACCTCTACCAAGTTTGTTCATGTGATGCCCCTGGGTAAAACTGGCCCAGTCCCGGGGGTCACAAGTTCGAACATAGGAACAACAAAGGAAAACTTTAAAATTCTTCTTTAAAACTGGAAGGCGTAGAGCTTTGATATTTAGTGTGTAGTGATTCTCTTCTAAGTTTCTTTGCCCATCTAAGTGCAACAAGTTCATTGAGTTCAAAATTGGGTCATCTTGGGTCATAAACTAGGTCACTAGGTCAAATTAAAGAAATACCTTGTTGGCACTCTCGAGGCCACATTATTTGCTCAATTGCCTTGAAAATTAGTTAGAAAGTTTGTCTTAAAAAGTCTCACATAAGATTAATTTGGGTCAACTTGGGTCATAAACTAGTTCACTGGGTCAAATTAAAGAATTACCTTGTTTGCACTCTGGAGGCCACATTTATTGCTCAAATGACCTGAAATTTGGCCAGAATGTTTGTCTTGATGAAATACCAGATGAGTTTGGATTTGGGTCACCTGGAACCATAAACTAGGTCACTAGGTCAAAATAAAGAAATACCTTGGGGGCACTCTAGAGTTCACATTCTTTGCTTAATTGCCTTGAAAATTGGTCAGAATGTTTGTCTTTGTAAAATCGCACATGAGTCTGAATTTGGGTCAACTGGGGTCATAAACTAGGTCACTTGGTCAAATTAAAGAAATAGCTAGTGGGCACTCTAGAGGCCACATTTATTATTCATTTGATTTGAAAATTGGTTAAAATGTTTCTTTTGATATAGTCAAAGACCAGTTCAAATTTGGGTCACCTGGGGTCATAATCTAGGTCACTAGGTCAAATTGAAATATCTTTAGGGCACTCGAGGCTACATTTTTTGCTCAGTTGACTTGAAAATTGGTCAGAATGTTTGTCTTCATGAAATATGAGTTTGAAATTGGGTCACCTGCGGTCAGAACCTAGGTCACAATGTCAAAGAAAAACCTTTAAGGCACTCTACTAAGATGAGCGACCCAGGGCCATCATGGCCCTCTTGTTTAATTGTTTACCACATGATAAAACTTAGGCTTGGCCAAATTGAAAGCATTTGCAGACAACAAATTACATATTACTAAAAACACAAAATTTGTCTCAATAGAATAGAAAACGTTGCGGGGAAAAGGAGAAAATGCTGGTCACCAGCATTTTCTCCTTTTCCAGCAATGTTTTCTAACACCTTTTTTCTCAGGGTCATTCAAAGTCGGCATTGTGCATAAAGGGTTAAAAAGCTGCTTCCTCAGGTTCATTAAAATCTTGGATCTTTGGTAGAGAGACAAGGGAAAAGTGTTAACCTTATCCTGCAAAATAAAAGAAATGAAACTTTCAAAACTGATAGTACAAACAGAAATTTTCGTATATCAAAGGTATTTTTGGAGGAAAGATATCTCCTGAATGGACAGTGTAGATCCAAGATCAGACTGCACAGAATATACTGCACATTCTGTGCAGTCTGATTTTGATCTACATTGTCTGCAAAATGTCTGTGAGTCGCGCTTAGCAGCCTAATGGTTAAAAGATTTTTTGTTCCCAATCAATACAAGGAGGGAAACTGAGTCATAAAATATTGAGAGAATTCCCCACAGAAAAGCTTCAATCAATATTCAACTCTTTACAGAGGCTTCAGCTCTGCCGAAGTCTTTTGATTGGCTCTTTAGACTTTACCAAACGATCAGAGTTTTAACGACCCTGAGAGATGGAGGTTTTGAGAACATTGTGGGAAAAGAAGAAAATGTTTGTAACCAGCATTTTCTCCTTTTCCAACAATGTTTCCTACCTGTTCAAAGCCATTTTCAGTTTTTGAATCATATTTGATATGTCGTCTGCAAATGCTTTCAGTTTGGGCAAGTCTAAGATTATGTAGTCTGATTCCTTTTCTAGGAAATATTAAAGCAGAAGATACAAGTAAGGGTGATATTAACTTGGATATTAACTTGTTACCACAAGACGGAAATTTAGGTTTGGATGTCCATTTTTGAAAGATTTTGCAGATGATGAGTTAAATGTAGTTAGAATGATGAAATTTGTCTATGATTCAATGGAAAACATTGAGGGAAAAGGTGAAAATAATAGTTACAAGAACTTCTGCTTTTGAACATGATGTTTTTTGAAGCCTTATTCTTTTTACCCTGCCAAGCCCCAGTAGCTCAGTTGGTGGCGTACATGACTTGAGAACAGGGGGCCGCTGATTCGATCCCCGGCTCAGCCAATGTCTTTCCGAGGACTGATGATAGTCATTGCCACAGGATCTATTCCTCTCTCACCGCTGACCATTGTTTCGACGATGGTTATGTGGGAAAGTAGACAGTGGCTTGGAAACAATATTGTGCGGAGTACTGGTAAAAAGAAACTCCAGGAAAGCATGGATAGGTGCACTGTCCGCCGCGATATAACTGAAATAATGTTGAGAACGGCGTTAAACACCATACAATCAATCAGTCTTAAGGGTTGTTAAAACTCGGGATTGATTGGTAAATGGTTACAGTTTAGCACCATTAGAACATGATAACAGAATAACCTGCATGAATCGGGCAAGCATCGTCGGTAGCAGGTAAAAATTGTGACAACGTGATCAGAGGTTCAAATTTGGCTTTGCATATTCTTTTAGCTCTTTACCAAACGACAAAATTTTACACTGGTCCAAATTGAAAGCATTTGCAGACGACAAAATAAATGTGACTGAAAAATTGAAATGTGTTTGGGGAAGGGTAGAAAACATTGTGGGAAAATGAGAAAATGCTGGTTACCAGCATTTTCTCCTTTTTCCACAATGTTTTCAAAAGACTTCTTTCTCAGGGTTGTTAAAAGTCGAGATTGTGTGGTAAAGAGTTAAAGTAGTTAGTGATGTAACAACGTTTTTTTTAAAACTATAGATAACACGAAGTATTGAAGAAATATAAGAATAACGTTGTTGTACTTGTTACAAAAGAAACTTACGACATTTTCAGCCTATTACTCTTGAAACCTGGTCAATATGATTGAGTGGATGGAATCTGGGATAAGTTCGAAATTGGGTCATGTCAGGTCAAAAAGTAGGTCACAGGACCAAATCTTAACAAAAAACGTGTGTGTGCTCTAGGGGCTACATTTTCAGCCTGATACTCATGAAACTTGGTCAGAATGTTTGTCTTTATAAAATCTTGGACAACTTTGAAATTGGGTCACGTCAGGTCAAAAAGTAGATCATGGGGCCAAATCTTAGAAAAACCTTGTGTGCACTCTAACGGCCACATTTTCAGCCTTATACTCATAAAACTTGGTCAGAGTGTTTTTCTGGATAAAGTCTCAGACAAATTCCAAATTGGGTCAAAAAGTAGGTCAAGGGGCCAACTCTTAGAAAAACCTTTTTTTCTCTAGAGACCACATTTTGAGCCAGATCAGAAATTAAAAAATCATACTAAACCAGTCAAAAATTAGATCACTTACACTCGTGCATTTTACATCATCACAACCAGGATCTTTTTGGCCTTATCAGTCCTAGATGACCTTACTCAGGTGAGTGCTTTAGGGCCAATGGCCCTCTTGTTTAGAGATATTTCTTGTTTGTTTTGGCCTTAGAAGACATGTAAAGCAGAGGTTTCAGATGTCAGGCTTTAAGGTCAAGGTTAATGTAGGGGTCAAAGGTAACATGCTCTTAAATCATGTCTGATCCATATGTCTTGAAGCCCAGCTCTGATTTTGAACATTTTTAAACATACAGTAAAACCTCGATATTTCCAGTTTCGAAAATTCGAGAACCCCGCATTATTCGAGGAAATTCCATAGTCCCGGCAAAAACTCCACTATATTGCAGCAAAAGCAGATCGGTAATTTCGAGTCTCGATAATCTGAAAATTCGAACACGTGTGTTGGTCCCTGTCGTCATTTTGCTTCTTTAAATTGATTGTTAATTCGAACACAATACTTTCTCACCTCTCGAGTAATTGTTTTCACACCTTTTCTGCTCAAAGGATTTGGCGAGTTGGCCCGTGTACGGTGTGGTGTAAGTTTTACAATCCATGACAATTACTACAGGGGATTCACATTACCCAATAATTTGGGAAGAAATTGACATTGATTTGATGATGAGAGATTAATGATGACAAGTTGTGACGACCTCCCCATCTCATTTAGGTTGTCTGATATATTTCGTCTTATAAAATTCACGAAAGTATTTTATTCCTGATTAGACACGTGATTTTATCTCCCGACTACAATTTTCTGTAGTATGTTCGTACATCAATGGTTCAAAGTCATTGTTGACGCTAAAAAGACAGTTTGAAGTGTTTGTGATTGGACGATGTTTAATTTCTTATCCGTTTTCGTGTCTATCTATTTATAGCATCAGGGTTTTCCCAAGTTGCTTCGTCACAAAATAAAAAAAAAAGTCTGATCACATTTTTCCCCATCTTGTTATGATGACGTCGTGTTTCAAGTTTGCGTGAATACCATTGGTTTATTTACATGTCACAGAAATTTTCCTGACTTTGACACTGACAGGTTAATGTTATTTTTCACGGGTGTGTAGATATCATGGTGTGTTCTTTTTTCATGGACATTGAAAAGCACCGTGGAACACAGAACCGCTTGTAAACGTTTACATATATCGACACCAAATAACTTTTCCTTACATTCTTGAGTTTTAGCGAGAAGTAAATCGCACATTCTCTCTTTTTTAAACAAATAAAAGTTTGCATACTTTCCTGTGGGGTGACAGTTATTGGGGGCGAATACAGCAGGCGAAATTTTACGATTTCGTAAAAACTACAGTACCGACCTTCCGGGAAAAAGGTGACTTAGAGTGATTAATTTTCAAGAACTCATACAATCAAAACACATGAATTTACAAAAATAATCACTCGATGTGATATTCTTTGAACGTTATGAAAAAAAAAAGAACAAAAATTCGGTTGTATTGCTCGGGGAAGTATACTTTGATTGCCGATCTTAAATGGAATGCAACTTTGTTTTCACTGATATTTTGGATAATTCGAGAACTGCGATAATTCGAGCATTTTGCTTGTCCCCGTGGGACTTCGAATTATCGAGGTTTTACTGTAATATTATATGTATGATGTTTTTAGATGGCATGCAGATTGGAGGGTTCAACGTCTGGCTCAAGGTCCTTGTATTTGGGGAGGGGGGGGTGTCATGTGTTACGCAAAGGGCTTGTAATCCTTGTGAAACAGGATAACACACCGAACTACTGAGTGTTTTTTCACTCCCATGCTGACAGTTACAAGCAATTTTTTCTTTCCCCATAATGTTTTCCTGTTTGTTTGTTTTTTTTCAAAATTCAGAAGAGATCAGGTTGTGCTTATAATGACCAAAATGCTTGATTTACATTTTTCAGTTTCTGTACTCCTCAAAAACTTCCCGTAGGATGCCTTCAGAACTGGGTACTCTTAATCCATTACCACACAATCCCGACTTTTAAAGACCCTGAGGAAGAAGGCTTTTGAAAACATTGTGGGAAAAGGAGAAAATGCTGGTAACCAGCATTTTCTCATTTTCCCACAATGTTTTCTTTCCTAGTGAGGACAAATTTTGTCATTTGGGCCACCTTCAAAATGTCGTCTGCAAAGGCTTTGAATTTGGACAAGTCTAAAATTTTGTCGTTTGGTAACAAGTTAAAAGACCAGTGTGCATTCATACTGATCCTAATTCTTTATATCAAACAATTCTGACCAGCATTTTCTCCAACCAGCGTTTTCTGTTTCCCATTATGTTTACAAGTTTTAATGGCCCTGAGGAAGAAGACTTTTGAAAACATTGTGGGAAAAAGAGAAAATGCTGGTAACCAGCATTTTCTCCTCTCTCCACAATGTTTTCAACCCAACCAAGAAAAAATGTCAGATTTTGAGTCACAAATGCTTTCTGTTTGGACAAGTCTCATATTTTGTTGTTTGGTAAAGGGTCAAAAGACAAATCTCATCATTTGAGCTGTGTCATTTAATTTATACTTTTATTTTGCCGAGCTCCAGTAGCTCAGTCAGTAGCGTACAGGACTTGAGAACAGAAGGTCGCTGGTTCGATCCCGGTTTGGCCAGTTTCTTTCTGAGGATTGATGATAGTCGGTGTGACAGGATTCCTTCCTCTCTCACTGCTGACAATTGTTTCAACGTTGGTTATGTGGGAAAGCAGCCAGTGGCTTGGAAAGAATATTGTGCATAGCACTGGTAAAACAAACTCCAGGAAAGCATGGATGGGTGCACTGGCCACCACGATATAACTGAAATAATGTTGAAAACGGCGTTAAACACCATACTATCAATAATTTATACTTTTAGCTTAGACATCATGGTAGAGATGTAATCTGCATGCAAGACTTAACCCCTTACCACACAATCCCGAGTTTTAACGACCCTGGGGAAGGGGCCTTTTGAAAACATTGTGGGAAAAGAAGAAAATGCTGGTAACCAGCATTTTCTTCTTTTCCCACAATGTTTTCTTCACTTTGAAAGACAAATTTTATGTTTTGAGTATCATTTGATATGTCGTCTGCAAATGCTTTCAATTTGGACCATGCTAAAATTTTTTCGTGTGGTAAAGAGTTAAAACAGGTTGCTTGATTGAGCTGATGTTTAGCACAATGTAATAACATTCCAGATGGTTTACTTAACACATCGTGCAGCATATTTCTTTCACCCCACAGACTGCATCCCAAAGTTGTTGCATATATAAACAATATTTACTGTAAACACTGGATCATGTTTTTACCGCTCACAATCATGGATGATTACATGTACTGGCTTTGCAAATGGCATATGGTTATCCCCTGAACTCTTTACCGAACGACAACATTTTGGACGTTTCCAAATTGAAAGCATTTGTGGATGACAAAATAAATGTGACTGAAAAATTGAAATTTGTTTTAGGAAGGGTATGAAACATTGTGGGAAAAAAGGAGAAAATGCTGGTTGCCAGCATTTTCGCCTTTTCCCACAATGTTTTCAAAAGGCTTCTTTCCCAGGGTCGTTAAAAGTAGAGATTGTGTGGCAAAGGGTTAACAAACGACACTGTTTTTCACTTGTCTAAAATTGAGAGCATTTGCAGATGATAGAATTTAATTTTATTAACTCTTTACCAAATGACAGAACTTTAGACTGGTTCAAATTCAGCGCATTTGCAGATGAAATATCAAATTTACATGTAGCTGAATTGATGGTACTAATTTGTCTGTTAAAGTGTAGAAAACCTTGTGGGAAAAGAAGAAAATGCTGGTTAGCAGCATTTTCTCATTACACGCATTTATGTAAAGCCTGCAGCCTCACACGTACGCTATACACTAGCAGGTTGTTCTGGAAGCTCATGCCTTTTAAAAATGGTGATTTATACCAAACCACGGGCAGACCGGAAGTCGATAGAACCATGTGGCTCATAATTTAACTCTTTACCAAATGACAAAATTTTAGACTGGCTCAAATTGAAAGCAATTGCAGACGACAATTTATATGTAGCCAAAATGATGATTTCTGTCTTTGATAGGGTAGAAAACATTGTGGGAAAAGGAGAAAATGCTGGTTACCAGCATTTTCTCCTTTTCGCACAATGTTTTCAAAAGGCTTCTTTCTCAGGGTCGTTAAAACCTGGGATTTTGTGGGAAAGGGTAAAAGCTTTTGTTGCTGAAACCACTCACAAAGGGTGGGAAGATCATATAGTATTAACGATAGTAACTGTAATACTTAGTATATGTACCTCATAACACCCGGTAATGAATCTATCAGAATAACAAATCAAAGGACTCAAAGTCCTGGAAAGCGGATTTATGGAGTAGCGTAAAGCTGTAATATGTTGTAATAAAAAAATAACAACACATGCAACATATGTGCAATCATTTTAAAATGGGGTTTACAATGGCAGGGAAAGTCAAAATTGTTCTGCCGAGCGGGCTGCGCAGTAACTGTTATTCTCTTACTGTTTAAGGAGTGGTAATTTGATCCGTCAATCTTACCAAGTTTTTTGGTGGTATTGGAATTCGGACTATAGGTATACATGTGTAGGACAGTATATACGGTAGTGAGAAAAGTGGGGTTGAGTTGTATTAGCTAAAACTGAAAGTAGAATGGGCCCAAGTGTTGATGACAGTACATTCAAACCGATATCATAGTACAGTGTGAGCGCACATGCGTCGTTACACATGATGTATTTGGTTCCGGTTAGAACGATCACAGGAAGTGGATTTGCTACACAAATCCGCTAAAAAGGGGGGTGAAAACATGCTCAGCCTCCGGCTTCACTCCAATAATGACCCTCATCCTGTGCTAAAGCTTGACATTTGCAGTTTTGTAAGTAAGAACCAAATTTTTGTAATTTCAAAGTCACTTTGGCCAAAATGGTCAAACAAAGAGGATGTTTTGTGCCGTCTGATCTTGATCTGCACTGGCCACAAAGGCAACAGCAATCTTGAAAGGTGCTTTAGGGGTTAATGACCTCAGGGAAATTATACTTTTCAAAATATTATGGGAAAAGGAGAAAATGCTGGTTACCTGTGTTTTTTCTCCTTTTCCAACAATGTTTTCAAATCATTCAGAAACAAAATCATTTGAGCGTCATTTAATTGTTGTCTGCAAATGCTAATAATTTGGACAAGAGGTAACCCTGAACCAAAGAACAGAATTTTACAATTGTCCAAATTGAAAGCATTTGCAGATAACAAATTAGGTATGGCTCATAATTATGGTAAAATTTGTCAGTACAAGGACAGAAAACATTGTGGGAATAGGAGAAAATGCCATGGTGTAAGGGACCTAAAGAATAAGTACATGATATCAGAAATCTTTTTACTTAAAACCGGAAAAGTCACAACAGTGATTTCTTTGATGGCCTTCAGAGCATTAAACCCATTTTCTCTGTTCTGTCAGTGGTAATCATCCAACCTTGCAACTGTCAGGTATAACATTTGGCATGAAGGTACATAAGGTATTATAGTTTGATAAACTACACATGAAATGGGTTAAAAACTGGTTGAAAACAAGTATAGATGCATCTTTAAGTTAACCCTTTACCAAACAAGTCCAAGTTTTAACAACCCTTAGAAAGAAAGTTTTTGGAAACTTTGTGAAGAAAGAAGAAAATGATGGTAACCAGCATTTTCTCCTTTTCCTACAGTGTTGTCTACCCTTCTTAAAACACATTTCAATTTTTGAGGTCACATATATTTTGTCATCTGCAAATGCTTTCAATTTGGACCAGTTTAAAATTTTGTTGTTTGGTATTAAGATGTACATTTAGTGCCCATAAATATTTCATCAAATTCCAGAATGTAAGAGTGCTCAAGAATTTTGCCGTTAGTTAAAATATTAAACTTTACTATACAAACTTGAGTTTTAATGACCCTGGAAAAAGAGGCTTATAAAAAACATTGTGGGAAACAGAGAAAATGCTGGTTATAAGCACTTTCTCCATTTCCCACAATGCTTTCTACCATTTCAAAGAAAAAAAGTATCTTTTGAATTGCATTACATTTGTCTTCTTGAAATGCTTTCAGTTCCAGGATGTACTGGGTAGTAGTTGCCTGCTCGGATACCACAGTGGTTAGCAGATCTGACTGGTGACCTGGTGGTTGCGAGTTCGATACCCAGTTGAGGCAAACTTTTTTTTCGGTGATTTTTCACCTTTCACCTCTGATGCACTTGAGAAAAGTAGTCAGTGGCTTTGGAAAGAAAGTTGTGTCAGTACTGGCGTGAGAAAGCCAAGAAATACATAGGTGCGTCACTGACCGCCATGATATGATCTGAGCTGTTAAAGTGGCATTAACTCCAATACAAACCAAACCAAACTGGGTAGTTAAAAAATTTATCATTGTTGGAAAGAGATAACCCTTTAACCCTTTCCCAAACGACAAATTTTGGACTGGTCCAAATTGAAAAAGTTTGCAGACGACAATTTTAAATTCGATGAAAATGGCAGAAACTTATCAAAAAGGGTAGAAAACACTGTGGGAAAAGGAGAAATTGCTCGTTATGAGCAATTTCTCCTTTTCCCACAGTGTTTTCCAAAGACTTGTACTGCAGACACGTGAAAACCAGGGCTTGTTTGGGAAAGGGTTAACAGATGACAAAATTTTAAACTTATAACCATATTGAAAGCATTTCCAGAGGACAAATTAGTAAAGCTACTAAAGTGATGGAATTTGCTTCTAAAATGGAGTTAAGTATTGTGATGAGGGATGATCAGCCTCTGTTGAAGCACTGGGTCTTTTGTGGGAGTGTCCTAGGACAAGATGCTCCATAGCCTAAGCCTAGCACTGGTGAAACCTCCCCAAGGACGTACATGAATGATTGAGCTGTTTCCGTAATATTAGCATATTATTGCTGAAATAATATTTAAAAGAGCCTACAACACCATTCAATCAATCAAGTACCAACAAAAAAAGTTTTTTTGTAAAGAACTGAAGAGATATTACGCATTGAACCATAAAATACCCTTATTTGTACATGCATCTCGGATATGTGGTAAGGGTCAGCAGTTATGGTAGTAGCGATAGAGGTTTGGCTATGATATGAGTAATTTGCTGTAATTTTGTAATTTTATGACTATTTACTCAGGGCAAGTGACATGTACACTAGCTCTACCACTAACTACGAAATTATTAGACTGGCCCGTTTTAAAAGTTGTATGGATGATTGATTGATTGAATGGTGTTTTACGCCGCTTTCAACGTTATTACAGTTATATCATGGTGACACCTCACATATTCATGTATTTCCTGGGTTTTACCAGTGCTTGGTTAGGGCTCTGAAGTGTCTTGCCCAAGGACACACCCATGAAAAACCCAGTGGATCAGGTGGGGCTCGAACCGGTCCGGCCTCCAGGTTACAAGTCCCACACTTTACCACTGAGCCACGCAAGACCCCTTGTATGGATGAAGTTTATCAGAGGACTTCCGCTCAATTTTAAAATTGGCATCTGCAGTTAATTTCAGTTCGGAAGAGTCATCATTGTGTTGTTCAGTAAAGTTTGAAGTCTCTTATTTTGTTTAAACCCACAAATGGGCTCATTTTCCAGCTTAAGTTGAGTTAGTTCTTTGAGACGCATTTCACTAACATATACACAGACTTAAGTAACAAAGTCAAATACTGAGTTGACATAATGTTCCAGAGTCAACTCAGCAAAATAATTGACTTAAGTCTGTTAACTGAGTTAAGTCCATTTATTTTGCTGACTTAAGTTTGGAATGTTTTGTCAACTCAAGATTTAAAAATGGTAGATAAGTCTGTTAATGTTGGTGAATTGAGTCTCAAGTTAGGAACTCGACAAGGTTGAACAATGAGACTCTTAGAAGATTTTTCTTGAAAACAGGCCTCTAGTTTTAATGTTTATGTTTAATGTCTAATGTTTTCGAAAGGCCTCTTTCTCAGGGGCGTTTAAAGGCGTCATTGTGCGGTAAAGGCTTGTCAGTTGGCACATGCAGTTTATAAAATCTTTCTACTGCAGAATTCACTCGCATAATTACGGAGAAAAGTTACTATCATAGTTCCAAATGGTGATGTGACCTTCACAGAGGGCAAGTTTTTTGTACTATGGTATTTGAGTTACAGATACTAAAATGAGGCTTGTAAAGGACACCTAGCTCATTGTGTCAAAATTTTTATGAGTCTCTGCATGGCTCCATGAATTAGTTACAATTCCGAGGTACTGGGTTTGATCCTCACTGGTGGTGCCAGGGTTCTCATGGGAAGGCCCTTTTGGCAAGGGGCTGACTAGACTGTCTGTGACTTTCTTTGTCCTTTTCTCCCGCAATTCTGTATAATTATGGATCTATAAATCTGTTTTCTTTAACAACAGAAGAATTCACAAGGTACAATGGTCTTTTGAAATGCAGAAAATATAAAGGTAGCAAAAAGTTTCAATCTATTGTCAGGCATTCCGCACCGCGCAGGCTGACATGGGTTGGCACTTTTTGCAGATGCATTAAACTCCCTTTATCCAGAGTACAGCTCAAACATGTTTTAAATCATAAATCATATCTATACAGGGACATTTTGTCACATTATGAATTGGGCAGGCACCCAAATAAATGAAAAGTTGGGTGTTAACATTTGGTAAGTTAACATTTCATGATTTTCTTCCATCAACTGCCTTAACCCTTTCCCAAACGACAAATTTTGGACTGGTCCAAATTGAAAGAGTTTGCAGACGACAATTTTAAATTTGATGAAAATGGCAGAAAGGTCACAAAAAGGGTAGAAAACACTGTGGGAAAAGGAGAAATTGCTCGTTATGAGCAATTTCTCCTTTTCCCACAGTGTTTTCAAAAGACTAGTACTGCAGACACGTGAAAACCAGAGCTTGTTCGGGAAAGGGTTAATAGCTGTAGAACTGGATGCAGGTGAAAAAGTACATTCAAGATCATATCACTTGGAATCTGCAGTCTGATCTTAAATCTTTATTGTCAGGTACTTGTTTCTTACCTGTGAGTACGACAGTAACTGAAAAGCATTCTATGTTTACAGCAGAACTGTATTTTAACTTGAAAGACACAAGGCATTTACCAGTATGTGAAAAGAGCAAATTTTTAGCTCCACTGGAGGCCAGCAGGCTTATTGTCATGGCCCTGTGTCCGTCGTGCGTAGTTAAATTTTATTTCAGACATCTTCTCTGCCCATCGGATTTTAACGAAACTTCACAGAAATGATCCTCCCATGGCCCTCTCCAGAAAGAATTTGATTCCTAATAATAAAAACTCTGGTTGCCATGGCAACAGAACTGGAAAAAAAAAATGAAAATCTTTAGAAATCTTCTTGTCCAAAAAATAAGGCCTAGGGTTACCAAATTTGATGTCTAGCTTCTAATGGACCTCTTCAAAAACTCTTCCAATTATAGCCTTGCAGTCAAAAATGGCCCTGCCCTGGGGTCACAGGTTTTACATAGATTTATGTAGTGAAAACTTTAAATATCTTCTTGTCCTAAACCTTATGCCTAGGGCTACCAAATTTGGCATTTAGCTTCATCTGATAGACCTCTACAAAAACTCTTCAAATTATAGCCCTGGGGTCAAAATTGGCTCCTGCCCCGGGGGTCACAAGTTTTACATAGGTTTATGTATTGAAAACATTAAATATCTTCTTGTCCTAAACCATATTGCCTAGGGCTATCAAATTTGGCATGTAGCTTCATCTAATAGACCTCTACAAAAAAAAACTCATCAAACTAGAGCCCCAGGGTCAAATTTGGTCCCGCCCGTAGGGTCACAAGTTTTACTTAGGTTTATATAGTGAAAACTTTATATATATTTTTGTCCTAAACCATATCGCTGAGGGCTAACAAATTTGGCATGTAGCTTCATCTAATGGACTTCTACAAAAACTCATCAACTTACAGCCCTAGGGTCAAAATTGGCCCCACATCTGGGGCCACAAGTTTTACATAGGCTTCTATGACGGAAACTTTAAATCTTCTAGTCTTAAACCATATGGCCTAGGGCTACTAAATTTGGCATGTAGCTTTATCTAATAAACCTTTACAAGAACTCTTCATACTATACCCCCGAGGTCAAAATTGGCCCTGTCCCACAGGTCCAGTGGAGTGATGCAGGGCCATCATGGCCCTCTTGTTTTCTAGGGTACTAAATGTTGGGCTTTCTGATTGTATTTTGAGTGTGTTTTCAGACAACAAATTGATTTATTTCCCAAGTAGTGGGATCTTTGAACAGGTTGAAAACCTTGTGAGAAAAGGAAAAATGCTGGTTACCAGCCTTTTCTTGTGTATTGAAGAGTTCTTTTCCTATATGTTTGTGACAAACAGATATTGTTTGTTGAAGAGTTAATGTTGCCCACCTTCGCATTTTCTCCTTTTCCTACAATGTTTCAAAAGTCTTGTTCATAAGGGTCATCAGAATATAGGGTTTTAGGTTTTTATGTGACAGTAAGGTTTATAAGGAAAGGTTGATCAAACCTTTTTATACAATGATACAGGTTAAATTTTGATTGTCAAAATGAAGTTATAACTGAAGAATAGGCTTAATTTTTAACCCTTTACCACACAATCCCGAGTTTTAACGACTCTGAAGAGGAAGCCTTTTGAGAACATTGTGGGAAAAGGAGAAAATGCTAGTAACCCTCATTTTCTCCTTTTACCACAATGTTTTCCTATTCCAGCAAAAAGAAATTTCAGCGAATGGGTCATACTCATCTTGTCCTCTGCAAATGTTTTCAATTTGGATATGTCTGATATTTTGTTCGCCGAGCCCCGTAGCTCATTTGGTAGCGTACAGGACTTGAGAATAGGAGGTCGCTGGTTGGATCCACGGCTCGGCCAATTTCTTTCCGAGGATTGATGATAGTCATTGCGACAGGATTCATTCCTCTCCCACCACTGACCATTGTTTTGACAATGGCTATGTGGGAAAGCAGCCAGTGGCTTGGAAAGAATATTGTGCGGAGTACTGGTAAAAGAAATTCCAGGAAAGCATGGATAGATGCACTGGCCGCCGCGATATAACTGAAATGATGTTGAAAACGGCGTTAAACACCTTGCAATCAATCAGTCAATATTTTGTTGTTTTCTAAAGAATTAAGAGCCATTTCTTCATATATGCTTACAGTGTACTCAGAAGTTTACCTTTGCAGAGGCATGAGAGGTTACATGCTCAAGGGAAATACCAAACCAAGTCTTTTTTTGAGTTACCTTTGCTTAACCCTTTACCACACAATCCTGAGTTTTAACGACTCTGATGTAAAAGACTTCTGAAATCATTGTGGGGAAAGGAGAAAATGCTGGTAACCAGCATTTTCTCCCTTTTACCACAATGTTTTCTATCCTTTCTGATACAAATCCCAGCATTTGAGTAGTATTTGTCATCTGCAAATGCTTCAAATTGGGACCAGTCTAAAACTTTGGCATTCGGTAAAGACTTGAAGCTGTTATGTGTAGCCTTGAGGTATGATTAGAATAGGATCAAATTTCTCTTTTGGCACTTTCCATTCATTTTTATCTGGAATTCTGAGAAATCTTTTGTATACTGTTGTACAATAGCTGTTTGTCATAGAATTATTGAAACAAACCTATTAAAGTAGGTAAACTGTGGATATACTGCTATTTCTAGGTTGTTTTGGCTAACAAAGTAGCAGGTAGATCCAAGATCGAATGGTACATTCTGTGCAGTCTGATCTTGATCTGCACTGTCCACAAAAGTAACTTCGAGTGAGTTCAGGGCCTTAACATTTTACAACAACCAGATTTAATGACCCTGAAGAAGAAGGCTTTTGAAGACATTGTGGGAAAAGGAGAAAATGCTGGTAACCAGCATTTTCACCTTTTCACAAAATGTTTTGTATCCTGTCAAAGAATGTGTCACTTTGATTTTTGTTGTCTGCAGAAGCTTTCAATTCGGAAAATTCTACACTTTGTTGATTGGTGAAGAGTATTTAGATTTAACTCTTTAACACACAATACCGACTTTTAATGACCCTGTGATAGAAGCCTTTTGAAACCATTTTGGAAAAGGAGAAAATGCTGGTAAACAGCATTTTCTCCTTTTCCCACAATGTTTTCTATCCTTCCCAAAACAAATTTCAATTTTTCAATTACATTTATATTGTCGTCTGCAAATGCTTTCAATTTGGACCAGTCTAAAATTTTGTTGTTTGGTAAAGAGTTAAAGATCTATTGACTCAAGAACCATGGTTGTTTTACAGTGATTTCTTTACCAAACAATCTGGCATTTTTACGACCCTGCATGTGGTAGAAGCTTTTATAAAAATGTGGGAAAAGGAGGAATTGCTGGTAAACAGAGTTGATCGTGTACCAAGCAATCATGTGTTTTCATGACCCAGAGGAAGAGGCCGTTCAAAAAAAAAGAGATTGGGAAAAAGAGAAAATTTTATCCTTTCACCACAATGTTTTCTATCCTGTCAAAAAACTCAATTTTATTTGTTCCACTTTCAACTTTGTCATCTGCAGATGCTTTCAATTTCAAAGGGTCGTAACATGTGTTGTTTAGGTTTAGGAAAGATTTAACCCTTTCCCAAACGACAAAGTTTGGACTGGTCCAAATTGAAAGAGTTTGCAGATGACAATTTTAAATTTGACGAAATTGGCAGAAAGTTATTAAAAAAGGGTAGAAAACACTGTGGGAAAAGGAGAAATTGCTCGTAACAAACAATATCCCCTTTTCCCACAGTGTTTTCAAAAGACTTGTACTGCAGACATGTGAAAACCAGGGCTTGTTTGGGAAAGAGTTAAGTGAGAACAAAGAATGGTGGCATCAAAGTACTTTTGGGAATGAAACGGGCACTTTTTGTGTACACATCTGACAATTCTGTTGTAAAAAGGTGGGTGGGATAACAGAAGAATTTTGGAAGTCACGATTTTGTACTTGACATTGATGTTCAGTGTAAGTAAAACCAGGCTTATCTCATTCTGTGGGTGTATTATATCATAAATCTTGTCAATGTTCAGTAAACACCTAGAATGCTATGGGCTTTTGCAGACACTGAAGGGCAACTCTGATCAGACTGCACAAACATGCAGCGTTTTTTTCAGAAGGGTTGAAAATGCTGGTTACCAGCATTCTCTCCTTTTCCCACAATGTTTTCTATTCTTTCAAAGACAAATGCTGAAAAACTGAAGCATTTATCACACAATCCTCATGTTTTTATGACCCAGAGAAAGGAAGCTTTTGAAAACAATTTGGGAACTGTGGAAAATGTTGGTAACCACTATTTTCTCCTTTTCCCACCACATTTTCTAGGAAAATAATTAAGTCAAGTTCCACCAAATGAGTTTTAATGACCCTGAGAAAGAAAGCTTTTGAAAACATAGTGGGAAAAGGAGAATATGCCAGTAACTAGCAAACTTTCCTTTTCCCACGATATTTTCTACTGTATCAAAGGCAAGGTTCCAGCGTTTGAGCCACCTCTTTGTTGTCTGGTAAAGCATTAGGCAGGTGTGTTGGACCAGGCATGTGACCTGGAGGTTGCAAGCTTGATACCCTTTGAGGCAAACCCCTTCTCCACTTATTTGAAGGCAGGATGTATGTGTGTAGTGTTTACCAAGCAATCCCTGCTTTTAACAACCTGGTGGAAAGGGCTTTGGAAAACAATGTGGGAAAAGGAGAAAATGCTGATAACCAGCATTTTCTCTTTTTCCCACGATGTTTTCTACACTTTCAGAAACTAATTTCATTTTTGAGCCACATTAAATTTGTTGTCTAAAAATGCCTTCAATTTGGACGAGTGTAAAATTTTGTTTCGTTTGGTAAAGGGTTAAATTCCCATACAATTATACACAGTTGCTTTTGTTTATAAGGCAGTGCCAACTCTTGTCATTTTTGAAATTTACTTGTTATCATAATTGCTATCATAATTGCTACTATGAACTGGTAACAAACATTTTCATGCATTGTTTGTTTACATTATAATATGAATTGACCCTTTACCCAACAATCCCATGTTTTTATGACCAGTAAAAAGAAGGCTTTTGAAAACAATGTGGGAAAAAGAGAAAATGCTCCTTTTCCCACTGTAATGTTTTCCATACTGTCAAATGCAAATCGTATTTTTTTGAGCCATGCTTTTTTTTTCTTACAATTCCTATAATTGATTCGGACAAATCTAGTTTTGTTGTCTGGAAAGGAACTGCCTCAATGTAAGTACATTAAAGGACACTGTAGAAAATGCTTTTCAAACACTCCGGCAAAAGGGGACTTAATGCATCTCCATGATCCATGATACCAAGCAGGTCATCACATAATTGTGGATCCACAAATCCATTTTGCCTAAAAATCAACTGATTCATGAGATACACTGGTCCTTTGAAATGCAAAAAATTTACCCAAAGCAAAAAGTTTCGGCCAAGGTCAGCCTGCATGGAGTCCGCAGGCTGATCTGGGTTGATACTGTTTGCAGATGCATTAAGTCCCTTTTGCACAGAGCATGGCACATAATTTTTTGTATTTATTCAAGATGGCTTTGAAAACATTGCGGAAAATAGACTTTGATTACTAGAAAACCAGAATCATGATTCTTTGATCCCGCAAAGCGAATCGTGTTGGGTATAATGGTGTGCTACACACGAAAAGGGCTTTCGGATATATGTGTAAAAATATGTCGTCCCCAGATCAGCCTGTATAGTCTGTGAGTAATCCAAGACGACACTTCTCGTTTTTGTGCGATTTTCTGTTTCACAAAAGTCTACTGTATGAAAAAATCTTATGTAGTTGTAAAGTGCCGTCTCAGATTAGACTGCACAGTCTGCGCAGGCTAACCTGTGATGGCACTTTACGCAAAATTAATGTTCAAACGTCTCATTTCGTATGTTGGGTGTCATAGAGAAAACAAACTGTTGAATCTGCCCATCTGGTTGCCAAACTCCCATTGGTTAATTGTGTCTATAACTCCTTCAGTGGCTTCACTGTCTTTTCCTGTTTTTTTTCACGAGATGAAAGAACTTTAGACTATTGGAAGTGAGAACTTTCACAAACTACAAGGTAAATGTAAGTACAGCCTAAATGATGGAATTCATCTATGAAAAGGTAGAAAAAATTGTTTGATGGCTTAACCCTTAACCGCATAATCCCGAGTTTTAACGACCTTGACAATGAAGCCTTTAGAAAACATTGTGGGAAAAGGAGAAAATGCTGGTAACCAGCATTTTCTCCTTTTCCCACAAAGTTTTTGACCCTTCCAAAGACAAATTCCATTATTTGAGCCACATTCATGTCTAGGTCTGCAAATGCTTTTAATTTGGAAAAGTCTTCATTTTTCTCGTGTGGTAATGAGTTAACTCTGTACCAAACGACAAAATTTTGGACTTGACCAAATTGAAAGCATTTGCAGACAAGACGAATGTAGTTCAGATGATGATTTCTGTCTTTGATAGGGAAGAAAACAGCATTTTCTTCTTTTTCCACAATGTTTTCAAGAGCGTTCTTTTTTTAGGGTCATTAAAATTTGGGATTGCATGGTAAAGGGTTAAAAGGAGAAAATCCTCAGCTGGTAACTAGTATTTTTTTCTTTTTATATGACTCATTCTGCTCTTTCAAAGGCAGATTTCAAAATTTGAACCAGTTGATTTGTTTTTTTCCCATGTGTTACTGACCTTGAAGATGAAGGCTTTTAAAAAACATTGTGAAACAAAGGAGAAAATGCTGATAAACCAGCATTTTTCTCCTTTTCCCACAATGGTATCTAGTCTTCCAGAGACTAATTCCAATATTTGAGCCACATTTGATGTGTTTTCTGTATACATAGAATGGCTTTGGATTTTGACAAGTCTAAAATTTTGTCGTTTGGTAATTAGAGGTAATTCTTTCTCTACGAACTCCATAAATTCCAACTTTTTCAGGCCTAAACAGAAGATTTTCTCTGTCATTTAAGTTGGCTCTGAGGATAGGGTTTATTTTCTTGTTGTGGTGCTCGTCCTGTGGCTTGATCTTGATCTATGCCCAAAATGAAAGCTGTGTAAGTCGTCACTGTATATGAAAGAGTCAATATCTTTGAACTTTATTGTATTATTTACATTCTGAAGATTCCTGTCACATCTGCGTGTGGTGACAGATGGAAGAACAATCCATTAGCCCTTTACAAAACAATTCTTAAGTTTTAACAAATCGTTAACTAGAATCCTTTTGAAAACATTATGAAAAAAGGAGAAAATGCTGGTAACCAGCATTTTCTCCTTTTTCCACAATGTTTTCTACTTTCAGTAAAAGATTTCAATTTTTGAGTCACATTTATTTTGTTGTCTGCAAATGCTTTTATGTTGGAAAGGTCTAAAATTTTGTCATTTGGTAAAGTGTTAAATTCTTTACTGTAAGAAAAGATTAATCTCAAATCCATTTTGAAAGCATAATTGTAGATGATTAGCTTTATGTAACTGTGACTCAAATGAATCTGCCTGTGAAAGGGTAGAAAGTATTGTTGAAGAAGTTGATAAGCCACTGTTTTTCAAATGTCCGCTTGATCTTTCGAAAAGTCTTTATTCTTTTGGCTGCAAAAATGTGAGGTTGTTCAGTAAAGGGTGAATAAGTTGTGTATAGTTTTAACTCTTGTCCAAACAACAAAATTCAAGACTCGCCCAAATTGAAAGCGTTTGCAGATGACAAAATAATTTTGTCTCAAATAAAGAAATTGGCTTTTTGAAAGGTTAGAGAGTATTGTGGGAAAAGGAGAAAATGCTGGTAAGCATCATTTTCTCCTTTTCCCACAGTGTTTTCTACCTATTCAAGGACAAATACAATCATTGTAAAAACATTTACATTGAGTTGAGCTGAAATTACGCATTTTATCCAAGATTATAGCCCTCAACTAAACCTCTGAATTTGTCTCTGTTTGGAAGGGGGTATCGGAATTGGACACCACACGATCACACGATCACCAGCTCTGGATTGAATGCTCTATTGATTTGCCTGCAGCAGAATCTGAATTTGTATGCAAGCTATTGATTGGTTCCTATTATTCACGATTCCAAGGATTGTTTGTTGTATAGGCATGGGACTAGAAAAAATGGGGGTGGAAGATGAGGAGAAAAAATGCTGACGGTCGACTTTTGTGAAAGGCTCATAATTGTTAAGTTTGTCAAGCCACCATTCAGACTCAATCAAATTGCCGACAACACATTCCTGGTAGCTCAAAAGATGATCTCTGTCTTTGAAACAGTAGAAAAACATTGTGGAAAAAGAGAAAACATGAGTCACCAGCATTAATATCTCTTTTTCCAACATTATGCTTTTAACAGCACTTTTTGTCAGGGTTGTTAACCCTTTCCCAAATGACAAATTTTGGACTGGTCCAAATTGAAAGAGTTTGCAGACGACAATTTTAAATTTGATGAAAATGGCAGAAAGGTCTCAAAAAGGGTAGAAAACGCTGTGGGAAAAGGAGAGATTGCTCGTTACGAGCAGTTTCTCCTTTTCCCACAGTGTTTTCAAAAGACTTGTACTGCAGACACGTGAAAACCAGGGCTTGTTTGGGAAAGGGTTAAAACACTATCGTTTCGTACAGGGTTAAAAGTTGACCTTTAAATATTTTATAACACCTGAAAACCAACAGTTTTGATACTGCAGAAGCCCCATGTATCTGATATAATTCGTTACATATATATGTGAAGCTGAAATATTTAGACAAACCCGACCTTTTACTCTTTACCACACAACCCCGAGTTTTAACAACCCTAACAAAGAAGCCTTTCGAAAACATAGTGGGAAAAGAAGAAAATGCTGGGAACCATCATTTTCTCCTTTTCCCACTATTTTGTCTACTCCATCAAGAACAAATTCTATCATTTGAGACTCGGTTAAATTGTCGTCTGCAAATGCTTTCAATCTGGGCCAGTCAAAAATTTTGTCGTTTGGTAAGAGTTAATATAGGTCCTAATTTCAAGGCTTCTTTTGGATTCAATGTACATTTAGTAATCTAGCCAGTGTATATGACTGCACCTACTTTAACTTTCTTAAACAAAATTTCGTGCCAGTATTCAGAACAACTTTCTTGCGAAAATAATGGTATTTCCTTGTGATAAGAATGGTCATGAGATACGGAGGCCCATTAGTGACACAATTAAATGAATGACCCTCGTACCTGCTCAACATGGTAAATTTTGTGGATTCAGTGAAATATATTTACCTCCACACTCTCACCACAGCAGTTTTTGTACAAGTTTGATGTGTCTGATCTAGATCCATTTGAATGCCAGAAAGATATTTTCTTCCTTTTCAATACTAGAATATAATATTAAAACAGACTGTACCAAATAAGAACACTGGCAGCCATTTTGAATCTGTGGAAAAGCGTTGTTAGTAGATATAAGATTTCTAACTTTTTTAAAGCATCTGCACACAACAAATTAAATGTCGATAACAATATATATAGATTTGATTGGGGTTTACTTTAAAAGATAGAAAGCATAGTGGGAAAAGGAGCAAATTCAAGACCAGGTATTCCATTGGGTACGACCAGACACATGTGTTTAACGGTGATAATGTTTCTCTACGTCTAGCCATGATAAATACAGATATTTAAACTATATCATTCTTCTCATCAATACATTAATAAGCAATGTTTTCTGTTAACCCTTTACCGTACAATGCTGCCTTGTAACGCCCCTAGGAAAGCAGCATTTTGAAATTATTGTGGGAAAAGGAGAAAATGCTGCCCCTGCAAGGAATTCAAGAAACAGTTCTAGAACGGTTCTTAAATCTAGTTCTTGAATAGTTCATGAACATTAAATGGCCATTCTAGAACGGATGTTCAAAGACTAAATCTAGAATTTCCAGTGAGGAATTCAAGAAACAGTTCCAGAACAATTCTTGAAATTAGTTCTTGAATAATTCATGAACATTAATTATGGCCATTCTGGAAATGATGTTTAAGAACTTAATCAAGAACTTGCTGTGAGGAATTCAAGAAACAGTTCTAGAACAATTCTTGAATCTAGTTCCTGAATAGTTCATGAACATTAAATGGCCATTCTAGAACTGATGTTCAAGAACTAAATCAAGAACTTGCTGTGAGGAATTCAAGAAACAGTTCTAGAACAATTCTTGAATCTAGTTCTTGGAAAGTTCATGAACATTAAATTGCCATTCCAGAACACTGATGTTCAAGAACTTACTCAAGAAAAAAATGTTGTTGAACACATTCTTAAACAAATTCTTGAACCTGTAATTCTAGAAGTATAATTTAAGGTTGAATCTAACTTAACTGTTGAAACGCCTTTCACGAATACAGTTGGTTTTGTGGCCAGTATAGATCAAGATCAGGCTGCACAAAATGTGCAGCCTGATCTTTGATCTATACTGTCCTCTTTGCTGAAACACTGTAAACAAAAGCAATCATGAAATTGCAATTATTTGGGTAGTATTTCTAAGATGAAAATGTCTGATAGGGTTTATTCGGCTCTCTATGGGTTAATCAATGGGATTTGTCTCTTGGAAGGTCAGGAGCCATTGTGGGTAAACAGAAAAATTGTTAGTTGCCAGCATTTTCTCCATTTCCCTCAATGCTTTTACTCTTTACTGCACAATACCGCCTTTTAACGCTCTTGGTAAAGAAGTCCTTTGGAAACATTGTGGGTAGAGGAGAAAATACTGTTAACCTGAATTTTTTCCTTCTCCCACACTGTTTTCTACCCTATCAAGAGAAAATTGCACCATTCGAGCCACACAGAAATTGTCGTCTGCAAATGCTTTCAATTTGGACAAGGCTAAAATTTTGTCGTCTGGTAAAGGGTTAAAATATTCATTTTCCCAGTCTTATTGTTTGGTAAAATGTAAGATTGTAAAAATGCTTTACATTTTGTGCATATCTACTGGTGTGTTATCATTCTCTTTTTGTCTCTTTCACCTTGCAGGAGCCCTAACTTTGGATAAAGAGTCACCAATTGTTGAAAAAGCAGGGGAGGGCCTCAGAGTGGTATGTGAGCTGAGGTCTGATCTTCTAGAGATTTCCTCTGGCGTGGTATATAGATGGTATAATGCAGCTCGGACACAGATCACCAGCACAAATTCAAAGTAAGTGCTACTTGCAGGGGAAGCAAGGTTCTTATCTCAATACAAGGTGGAGAAATTTTAGACTTGTCCAAATTGCAAGAATTTGACAGATTAATTAACCCTTTACCACACAATCCCGACTTTTAACGACCCTGAGAAAAAAAGCTTTTGAAAACATTGTGGGAAAAAGAGAAAACGCTGGTAACCAGCATTTTCTCCTTCTCCCACAATGTTTTCTACTCTTCCAAAAATAAATTTCCATTTTTGATTCGCATTTATTTTCCCGTCTGCAAAAGCTTTCAATTTGGACTGGTCTAAAATTTTGTCGTTTGGTAAAGAGTTTACTCTTTACCAAGCGACAAATTTTTAGACAAGCCCAAATTGAAAGCATTTGCAGACAACGGAATAAAGGTAACTCAAAATTGAAATTTGTTTTGGAATGGATAGAAAACATTGTGGGAAAAGGAGAAAATGCTGGTCAGCAGCATTTTCTTCTTTTCCCACAATGTTTTCAAAAGGTTTCTGTCTCGGGGTCGTTAAAAGTCGGCATTGTGTGGTAAAGGGTTAAATGTGGCTCCAGTGATAAGATTTATCTATAGGTGGGTAGAAAACATTGTGGGAAAAGAAGAAAATGCATCTCTCTGTCTGTGCGGTTATCAACATCTTCTCAGAAACTACCCATCCAATTTTGATTTAACTTTACAGAAATCATCCTGCCTCGGTCCTCTTCACAATTTCTTAAAAGAGTTTGATTCTTTTAAAAACTCGTGTTGCCATGGCAATTAAACCGAAAAAATATTGAGAATCTTTGAAAATCTTCTTTTTCAAATCCATAAGGCCTAGAGCTACCAAATCTGGCATGTAGCTTCATCTAATTGACATCTACCAAGTTTCCTCAAATTATAGCCCTGGGGTCAAAATTGACCCTGCCCTAGTGGGGAGGGGGGTCACAGGTTTTGCATGGGCTTATGTAGAGAAAACTTTAAAAATCTCTTTGTTCTAAACCATAAGATTTAGGGCTACCAAATTTGGCATATAGCTTCATCAAATGGACCTCTACTCGGATATTTCAAGGTATCGCCCTAGGGTCAAAATTCGCCCTGCCTGGAGGAGGGGGGGGTTTAAAAGTTTTACATTGGCTTATATAGTGAAAACTTTAACTCTTTCCCAGACAAGCCCTGGTTTTCACGTGTCTGCAGTACAAGTCTTTTGAAAACACTGTGGGAAAAGGAGAAATTGCTCGTTGCGAGCAATTTCTCCTTTTCCCACAGTGTTTTTACCCTTTTTGAGACCTTTCTGCCATTTTCATCAAATTTAAAATTATCGTCTGCAAACTCTTTCAATTTGGACCAGTCCAAAATTTGTCGTTTGGGAAAGGGTTAAAAATCTTTCACTTCCTAACCATGTGGCCTAGGGCTACCAAATTTTGCATGCAGCTTTATATAGCGGTTCTATACCAAGATAATCCAAATTATAGCATTAAGGTTGAACTTGAGGCCACCCTTGCAGTCAGATGTTTTACATGGTCCTGTATAGTGAAAAGGGGTCCTGCATGGCTCAGTGGTAAAGTTTAGGACTCGTGTCCAGGAGACCCGGGTTCGAGCCTCAATGGATCCACTGGATTTTCCATGGGAGTGTCCTTAGGCAAGGCACTTTAGAGCCGTAGCCTAGTACTGCTGAAACCCAGGAAATGCATGAATATGTGAGCTGTCGCTGTGATATAACTGAAATAATGTTGAAAGCAGTGTAGAACACTGTTCAGTCAATCAACCTATATAGTGAAAACTTAAAAAATCTTCTTGTCCCTAACCAGAAGATCCAGGGCTACCTAATTTTGCATGTATATTTATCTAATGGACCTCTACCAAGAGTGTTCAAGTTACAGCTTGGGGGTCAAAACAAGTCCCACAAGTCACAAGTTTTTCATAGGCTTATACAGTTCAGTGAAAACTTTAAGGATTTTCTTATTCCTGACCTTGAGATACAGCTGAAATATTTTGTGAGTGTTATCATGCAACAGGCTTTTTCCAGAATTGTCCAAATTAAAGCCCTGGTGTCGAAATTAGTCCCACCCAATGGGTTGTCATACATTTAACATGTGCTTAGAGAGTAAAAACTTAAATTTTTTTTTGCTCCTAACCACTAATTCTTTGGCTGCAAAATTAGGAGCACTTGTTCAAACCTTAGCCTTACGATTGAAATTAGCCCCACCTTTTGGATCTCAAGTTTTACAGGGGCTTAATGTTGAGGAAACATTGAAAATCTGCTTGTTTTTAACCATACAGCCTCAATCTGTATTATTTGGCATGTGGTTTTTATCTTGTGGACCTCTACCAGGATTCAAGTAATTATAGCTCTGTGGTAAAAAAAGGCTTCGCCCAGTGGGTCCACAACTTTCACATGGGCTTTTGTAAGCCTTATTGGTTGAAACCATTTTGCCTAGAATTGTAATGATAGCTCAGTTGGTAGCGTACAGGACTTGAGAACAGGAGGTTGCTGCTTTGATCCCCGGCTCGACCAATTTCTTTCAGAGGATTGATGATAGTCATTGCGACAGGATTTATTCCTCTCCCACTGCTGACCATTGTTTCGACAATGGCTATGTGGGAAAACAGCCAGTGGCTTGGAAAGAATATTGTGCGGAGTACTGGTAAAAGAAATTCCAGGAAAGCATAGATAGGTGCACTGGCCACCTCAGTATAACTGAAATAATGTTGAAAACGGCTTTAAACACCATACAATCAATCAATCAATCAATCAATCAATCAATCAATCAGTCAATCAATCATGTAATGATTGGTATGTATTGTTTGTAGTTTTTATCCAGTGGAGCATTACAAGACCATCATGGCCCTCTTGTGTGATAACATCTATTTTGCCATCAGCAAATGCTTTCAATCTGGATAATTCTAAAATGCTGTCATTTTCTACCTTTTTCCAAGATAAAATTCAATTATTTGAGGCACATCAATTTATTGCTAGCAAAATCCTTCAGTTTGGAGTGCTCTAAAATTTTCCATATTATAAAGCTTGTTACTCAACCCTTTACCACATAATCCTGACTTTTAATGACCCGGAGAAAGAGGCCTTTTGAAAACATTGTGGGAAAAGGAGAAAGTGCTGGTAACCAGCATTTTGTCCTTTTCCCACAATGTTTTCTGCCTTTTCCAAAACAAATTTTAGTTTTTGAGTCCCATTTATTTTGCTGTCTGCAAATGCTTTCAATTTGGAAACGTCCAAAATGTTGCCGTTTGGTAAAGAGTTAACAGGGTTTTTTAATTCTATTTTCACAGTGATCGTGTTTATACAAGAAGCTCAGGATCGATGTTGATGATATCAGAAATTAAGACGGATGATACTGGGCTTTTCAGATGCAATGCAACAGTGAATGACGAAGAATATACAGTCACATTTGATCTGATGGTGCAACGTAAGAAATAACTCTACCTCCTATTCTTTTAGCTTGATAGCTGTAAGCACAATTTAGTTTGATTTAGACAAAGAACTGTTAATATTGAGTATGCAGTTTGGTTTATAGACAGGTAGACAAAAACCTGGCAATAGTGAGTGTGGACTGTTGTGTACAGACTGTTTAACTCTTTACCACACAATCCCGACTTTTAATGACCCTGAGAAAGATGCCTTTTGAAAACATTGTGGGAAAAGGAGAAAATGCTGGTAACCAGCATTTTCTCCATTTCCCACAATGTTTTCTACCCGTCCCAGAATGAATTTCTAATTTTGAGTCACAATTATTGTGTCGTCTGCAACTGCTTTGAATTTGGACAAGTGTAAAATTTTGTCGTTTGGTAAATAGTTAAACAAAGAACAGACATTATTGAGTCTGCAGTTTGGTTTTCAGACTATTTGAACAAAGAACATACATTATTGAGCGAGCAGTTTGATGAATAGACTGTACAAAGAAAAGACAATATAGAATAAGCAGTTTGGTTAACAGACTGTTTAAACCTTTACCACACAATCCCGACTTTTACCGACCCTGAAAAGGCAGGGTGACCTGGGCTGAAACTTTTCGCTATTGGTCAATTTTCTGTATGTCAAAGGACCAGTCTACCTCATGATTCAGTCAGTTGTTCGAAAAACTGGATTTTACGGATCCATAATAACATGACAACTTGCTTGGTATCAAGCATCACGGAGATGAATTAAGCCCCCTTTTCCCAGAGCAGGGCTCATTTTTCAAATGTAATTTCAAAGGCATGCTGACCAGTTTACGCAACCTACCCTCAAATGTGCCGCTTCTACCATTACAAGGGTGTGGAGAAAATTTAATCACACAGGAACATCTGAGTTAACGATTTATTGTTTTGTTTTGTTTTTCATTAGTAAACAACAGTAAAAAATCTTGTGTACCTGTTTAATTAGATTTTTTCCAAAATCTGACAGTTGAAGGAGGGATGCAGTTAAGGGCATGAGCTACCTGTAGCTTAGATGGGGCAGCTTTCAGCAGTCCCAATTGTCCATTTCCAGAATTCTATGTTCAATATCGGCATTTTCAAAGCAGCTTAGCTGACAATACATGCACTAAAATGACTGCCAAGGTTTCCTTAACTCACCAAGAGAAAGTTATATCTGCGAATAATCATGTGCTGTGCCAGGAACTCACTTGGCACCGAACAGGTTTTTCCTCATTTGTTCAGTCAACTGTGGCAGAAAATCAATAAAATGTATATGGGGATTTTCTCATACGCTGGAGGAATTTGTTGTGTAATGTATACTGCCTAGAAATTACATTTGAAAAATATATCACAGAATGCTTTTGTTTAGTCGATGAAATAAAGTTCAATCTTTCACCGAAAAAACCAAATATCCTCTATGTACATTACCTACAGAAACAAAGTTATGAAGGATAACTAGGAAGAAAAAAATATCTGCATTCAGTATGGTAGGGTCTAAAAACCAAGCATCTGAAAGGCCATAACCTTTACTGAATGACAAAATTTCAGACTTTTTCTGAAAAGCATTTGTAGACAACAAGTGAAATGATGCTAAAATGCTTGGATTTGTTGTTGAAAAAGATTAAAAGAGTGTGGAAAAAGGAGAAAATGATTTTCTCCTTTCCCCAAAATGTTTTTTTTTTTTTTTAGCTCACCTGAGCACGAAGTGCTCAAGGTGAGCTTTTGTGATCGTGCTGTGTCCAGCATGTGTTGCGCGTTGTCTGTCGTGTGCACTCTAGAGGCTACACTTACAGTCATATACTCATGAAACTTGGACAGAATTTTTGTCTTGATAATATCTCGTACAAGTTCGAAATTGGGTCATGTCTGGTCAAAAACTAGCTCACTGGGCTAAATCTAAGAAAAACCTTGTGTGCACTCTAGAGGCCATATTTTCAGCCTGAAACTCATAAAGTTAGCCTGATACTCTTGAAACTTGGTCAGAATGTTTGTCTTGATAATATCTCGGACAAGTTCAAAATTGGGTCATGTCGGGTCAAAAAGTAGGTCACTGGGCCAAATCTTAGAAAAACCTTGTGTGCACTCTAGAGGCCATATTTTGAGCATGAAACTCATAAAGTTAGGTAGAATTTTTGTCTTGATGATACCTGGGACAAGTTCCAAATTGGGTCATGTCTGTTCAAAAAGTAGGTTACTGGGCCAAATCTTAAAGTTGAGTAGAATGTTTGTCTTGATCATATCTAGGACAAGTGTGAAATTGGGTCATGTCCGGTCAAAAAGTAGGTCACTGGACTAAATTTTGGAAAAGCTTTGTGTGCACTCTATAGGCCACATTTTCAGCCTGAAACTCATAAAGTTAGGTAGAATTTTTGTCTTGATGATACCTGGGACAAGTTCCAAATTGGGTCATGTCTGTTCAAAAAGTAGGTTACTGGACCAAATCTTAGAAAAACCTTGTGTGCACTGTAGAGGCTACATTTGTAGTTGGATACTCATGAAGCTAAGTCAGATTGTCTGTCTTGACAAGTTTGAAACTGGGTCATGTTGGCTGAAAAAGTAGGTCACTGGGCCAAATCTTAGGAAAACCTGGGGTGCTTCATAGAGGCCACATTTTCAGCCTTGTACCGATAAAGATTGGTCAGAATGTTTATCTTGTTGATATCTTAGACAAGTTTTTAAAGTGGGTCATTTCAGGGCAAAAAGCGGGTCACATGGTCAGATTTTAAATAAACCTTGTGTGCACTCCAGAGGCCACATTTGGATCCCGATTCTCATGAAACTTGCTCAGAAAGTTTGCCTTGATGATATCTTGGACAAGTTTCAAAGTGGGTCACATCTGGTCAAAAAGTAGGTCACAGGACCAAATCTTAGATAAACCTTGTGTGTTCCGTAGAGGCCACATTTTCAGTCTGATACTCATAAACCTTTGTCAGAATGTTTGTTTTAATGATATCTTGGACAAGTTTGGAAATTAGTCACATTGGTTCAAAAAGTAGGTCACTTACACTTTTGTGTTTTACATCATTAAAGCCAGGATCTCTTCAGCTTTATCAACTATAGATGACTTTACTCAGGTGAGCGCTTTAGGGCCAATGGCCCTCTTGTTTTCAAAAGGCTTTTCCCTCAGGTTCTTTTAACTCTTTACCAAACGACAAAATTATAGACTAATCCAAATTGAAAGCATTGGCAGATGACAAAATATCTGCGACTCAAAAATTGAGATCTGTTTTGAGAAGGGTAGAAAACATTGTGGGAAAAGGAGAGAATGCTGGTTACTAGCATTTTCTCCTTTACCCCCAGTGTTTTCAAAATCATTTTTCCTCCGTGTAGTTAAAAGTTGGGATTGTCTGGTAAAGGGTTAACTCTTTATCTAACGACAAATTAATTGTGGCAAAAATGTTAGAATTTGGCTTAGAAAGAGGAAAAATGCATTTGGGAAAAGGAGGAAATGCTGGTAACCAGCATTTCTGGTTTTTCAGATCATGTTTTTAAAAGCCTTCTTACCTAGGGTCATTAAAACTGGGGATTATTTGGTGAAGGGTTAACCCTTTACTGCACAGTGCCACCTTTTAACGGCCTTGGGAGAAAGCCTTTTGAAAACATTATGGGAAAAGGAGAAAATGCTGGTAACCAGCATTTGCTCCCTTTCCCACAATGTTTTCTACCCTATCAAAGAAAAATTGCACCATTTGAGCCATGTTAAAATTGACGTCTGCAAATGTTTTCAATTTGGCCAAGGCTAAAATTTTGTTGTCTGGTAAAGGGTTAAACACTGGATTTAGTGGTACAGATTTTTGGTTTATTTTTGAATCATTTTTGTTTTCAAAGCCACCGTGATTTTTGAAGACTGTCCCATCAAACAAAATGGCGAGTTGGGGAAAAAAACAACAATAAAATGCCTTGCAACTGGGGGAAATATAGATGCCTCATGGGATAGAGATGGGGTTCCAGTGGAATACAATGATGGAAGTATGTCCTTCTCTTATTTGCTGTGAAGAACTCTTGTCTATTTGATAGTCCTTTAGATTGTGTCTGTGTCTATATGTCTGTCTGTCTCTCCTCCCACTGTCTGCCTTTTTGTCTGTCCATTCTGTCTATTCATCTGTCCATCCTTCCATACTTCTCCCTATATTGAATTTTTTGTCTGTTTGTCCTCCTAACCTCCGTCCATCTGCCCTACTTCCAGCCTTTGTCTGCCGGTCGGTCCATCCATCCATATGTCTGTCTGTCTGCCCATTTTTCTCTCTGTCTCATTGTTGTGATTGATTTGTGATAATTCTACTGGTTTAAATCAGATTGAACCATTCTCCTTTGTAGCATTGTACGGTAAAACCTCGATATTTCCAGTCTCGAGCATTCAAGAACCCCGCATTTTTCGAGGAATTTCCATAGTCCCGGCAAAAACTCCATTATATTGCATTAAAAGCAGATCGGTAATTTCGAGTTTCGATAATCTGAAAATTCGAACGCTTGTGCTGGTCCCTGTCACCATTTTGCTTCTTTAGATTGATTGTTAATTCGAACACAATACTTTCTCACCTCTCAAGTAATTGTTATCTGACCTTTCCGAGCAAAGGATTTGGTGAGCCGGCCCATTTACGGGTGACCTTAGTCTTACAATCCATAACAATTAGTAAAGGGAATTCACTCTATCCTATAATTTTGGGATGGGATTTGACATTGATTTGATGGCGAGAGATTAATGATAAGAAGTTAGAGATGTTTGTTACCCCCTCCCCCCCAAATTTATCTTGTCTGAAAGTACTCTATACCCGATTAAAAAGTGATTTTTATCTCCTCAACTACATTTTTTTGCAGTATGTTTGTACATCAACTGTTCAACGTGTCATTGTTGATGCTATAAAGACACCTTGAAGCATATGTAATCGGATGATGTCAAATTCCTTGTCGGTTTTTGTGTCTCTTTATAGCATCATGTTTTTCCAAATAAAAAATAAAAAAAAAATTGATCACAATTTTTCCATCTTGTTGCAATGACGTCTTGTTTTGGGTTTGTGTGAATATCATTGGTTTGTTTACATGCCATAAACTTTGACAGTGACTTTGACAATGACAGGTTAGTGTCATTTTTCACGGGTATGTAGATTTCATGGTGTGAGAAAAGCCCCGTTACACAGAACAGCTTATAAACGCCTACATGTATCAGTACCAAAATCTATAACTTCTCATTTTTGAGCTTTATTGATAGTTAAACGTACAAGGGTAGTTCGAAAAGTTCTCAGCCTCAGCAAGAAAACATCCTCAAAGACAGATCGTTTCTATATTATTTTTCAACATAGTCTCCCTGAACTTCAATGCACTTTGACAACCGATGTTCAAGCTTTGCGATCCCTTCTCGGAAGAAGTCTTCAGTCTGAGCCCCAAGATACCCTTCAACAGCACATATGACGTCATTGTCTCTCTCAAAACGGCGGCCCTGCAAGTGGGATTTCACTTTGGGGAATAGATAGAAGTCTGATGGTGCCAAATCTGGAGAGTAAGGTGCATGGGGCATGGGGCAATAGTTCAAAGCCGCATCTTTCCGCTTATGCGACTGCCACTTGTGCTGTGTGAACAGGAGCATTGTCCTGGAGCAACAAAACTCCAGCACGCAACTTTGCTCGGCATTTAGACTTGATTGCCTCTTTTAACTGACGCAAATTCGAAGCATAATACTCCCCATTAATGGTTTGACCCTTTTGCAAGTAGTCAATCATGAGCACTCCCTCGCAGTCCCAGAACACAGAAGCTATCGCTTTGCCAACAGATGGCACCCTTTTGAATTTCTTTGGTAGGGGAGAACCGGCATGCTTTCATTGCTTGCTCTGGTTTTTTGATTCAGGGTCAAAATGATGTACCCATGTCTCATCCTGGGTCACAATTCTCTTAAGAAAATTGGCGAACCAAAAGTGCTCTTGAAATTTCAAGCCTGTTCAGCTTTTGGTCTGGTGTCAGCATTCGGGGTACCCATCTGGCAGACAGCTTGCTCATCTCCAAGATTTCTGTCAAAGCAGTATGAACCAACCCGCCACTGATGCCCATAGTTTCTGTGTTTGACAGTCACACGCCTATCATTCATCACCATACGATGAATCCCTTCCACCTGGGCATCGGTGGTAGCTGATTTTGGGCGCCCTGTCTGTGCGTCATCATCAGTGCTCTCCCTGCCTCGCTTAAAATCAGCAACCCACTTCTTCACGGTAGAATAGTAGGGAGAATCCTCACCAAGTGTTTTGACCATATCATCATGGATTTCCTTGGTCTTCATACCCTTTTTGTGAAGATACTTAATAACTGCTCTTGATTCTTTCTTGTCCATTTTTCAGTGTTGCTCTTACTGATTGAAATGCAAAGTGTGTCATCTGCATACAAAAGACACTAGAAGTCTGAAATTTTAGGTACACTTATATATTGTGTTCTGCTTTGCCATTATGTGAAACAAAATCAGATTCTCACCATATTTCTGGGTGAGGCCGAGAACTTTCTGAACTACCCTCGTACGTTGTGTGTGTGTGAGTGTTTTTTTTTTTTCACCTAACCTTTGCCATCTTTCCAGCTTTCGTTCTTCGATCATTTTGAACACTTTTCTAGTTGCATGTCGCCGTATTCAACGATATTTCAAGGAAACACCAGTGACCGAGGAATTGAAATCCATAGATCTATATGTGTAAATTTTCTACATTTTATTTTTCTGGAATAGTGGAAGCACCATATTAATCTTACCCTCTGCTGTTGTCTCACGTAAATAAATTCAAGTCCGCATACTTTCCCGTGGGGCAACAGTTATAGGGGACGAATACAAACAGATATTTTGATTTTGTAAAAATTACAGTACCGACCTTTACGGAAAAAAAAAACAGGGTGACTTAGTGCGACTAAATTCCAAGAACACATACATATCTAATCAAAAACATGTGCATTTACAGAAAATAGCCTGCTCGATGTGATATTCTTGGAATGTTATGTAAAAAAGGAACAAAAACTCGATCATATTGCTCAGGAAAGTATACTTTGATTGCCGATCTTGATTGGAATGCAACTTTGTTTTCATTGGATAATTCGAGAACCGTGAAAATTTGAACATTTTGCTTGTGCCCTTAGGACTTCGAATAATCGAGGTTTTACCGTATTATGTGTTTAAAGTCAGTTAGCTTTTACCAGCCATAAGGGAGTTTTCTCTCTCTACCTCACGCCCCTCTCTCTCTCCTTCCCCCCTCTCTGTCTCTGTATCTCTGTCTCTCTCTGTCTCTCTCTCTCACTCATGTACGTGTACTTGAAAATTTATTTCCAGAATACAGGCAAGAATTGGACTCAAGTCTGACTATCTTCAATTTGAGCAGAAGTGATGAGGGTTCTTATAAATATGTAGCTTTTGTTTCGGGTTCTTCACAGTTAACTTCCAGGCAAATAAATCTAACTGTTGTGGGTAAGTATTTTTCTTGCGTCGAAACCTATGCGTATGCCTATGAAAGGCTGTGCTTTAACCGGTTACTGCTCAATCCCGATTTTTAACAACCCCTAGAAATTAAGGCTTTTGAAAACCTTGTTGGAAAAGGAGAAAATGCTGGTAACCAGCATTTTCTCCTTTCCCACAATGTTTTCTACCTTTTCAAAAACAAATCTCACTATTTAAATCAAATCCAATTAGTCCTCCAGAAATGCTTTCAATTTGGACAAACTTGAAAAATAGCTGTATCGTAAAGAGTTAACATAGCTCTATTCTTGTGTTAAGCCATATCCTGCTAAATAACTACAATGAAACTTTGAAGCAGAGAGTAAAAACCTGAATAATGCTATTTTAAAGTTATTTTTTGGAGAAAAAGATCTCCTTACCGGACAGTATAGATCAAAGATGAGACTTCTCGTTCTGTGCAGTCTGATCTTGATCTGCACTGTCAGTGAGTTACGCTTAGCAGCTAAGGGTTAACAATAGCACAGCAATCCAATTTTAGGTCTGTATCACTCAGTGCTGGGTTTTTAATGACCCTGAAAGATAAGGCTTTTGAAAACATAGAGGGAAAAGGAGAACTTGCTGGTTACCAGCATTTTCTCCTTTTCCCAAAATGTTTTCTTCCCGATCTTAGATGGAAATCAACATTTGAGCTACCCCTAGCCCGTCATCTACAAATGCTGTCAATTTGGTTGAGTCAAAATTTCTTTCATATGGTAAAAAGTTAAATTTGCACATTGGGCGTCCATGTAAAGAACAGGTTATGCTCCAGTGCAAGTTGTAAGAAGGGGAAATAAGGGGAGGAAAATTTTGTAAGATGAAAAAGATGTACCCTTAGAGTTTCCATTTTAGCTCACCTGAGCACAAAGTTCTCAAGGTGAGCTTTTTGGATCGTGCTGTGTCTGTCATGCGTCGTCCATTGTCCGTCTTCCATCATCCATCATCAATACATGTATTTACCTTGTGTGGACTCAACATTTTCAGTCTCATGACACTTAATCAGAATGTTTATCTTGTTGATATTTCTGACAAGTTTGAAATTGGGCCACATCTGGTCAAAAAGTAAGTCACGGGGCCATGCATAGAAAAACTTAGTGTACACACTAGAGACCACTTTTTCAGTCCAATACTTCTGAAACTTGGTCAGAATGTTTGGTATCTCGGACAAATTTGCAATGGAGTCACGTTGGGTCAAAAAGGTCACTGGGCCAAATCCTAGAAAGACCTTGTTTGCACTCTAGAGGCCACATTGTCAGTCTGATACTCATGAAACTAGATCAGAATGTTTTTCTTGATCAGGGAATAAGCTACAGGGCAACGTGGGCGAAGAACTTGCCTTCAGTGGCTCAACTTTGCCTCATCAAGCTTGCACAGTGAAAAAACGTTGCCTTAAAATTTCCCGACCTGATCATGTTCATGAAATATAGGCAATCTGAGAAAAAGGGTGACACCATTTGGTCAGCTAGACAAGACAGCAGAGTCTTATGATCCTGATCTGTCACTGACTCTCTAAATGCACCCCTTTATCTCACGAAACCCTTTCTTTTTTCCAGGTAAAGCGTCTGCTAGTTTGCTTTTAAAAAATGACGTCACACATTCAATACTGATTCTCACTTGAGACATGACTAGTTGTAAAACAAAGCAGAAGTACCTCTTCTTACAGCTGCATATATTCATAACAAATATTTTTTAATAAATTACAACGATGGATGGCAAACCAAATGAGCAAACAATCTTAAAGATAATCATTTGACTTCCATATTATTGGTAACTCGATGAGCCAGCAAAATTTACACTGTTGTGTTCTGTTTTTAGCAGTCTGTATTTAGAATGGTCCTCCCAATTATTCACAAATCAATGCCTTGAGAACCCTGAAAATCAAAACAAAATGACAATATTAGTAGTATTAAAGCCTTTATTTATTTCTTCCTTGAGTAAAGAAGTTTATGAGCATGCTCTTGGTCAACTGCAAAAGAAGAGTGCATTTATTTGTCGTTAAGTCCGTCAATCCATAAAATCTGACTTCTCCCTGGATTCAGTAAACTTCTGCCTATTTCTCCCAGAGGGAGAAGTCATTTCTCCCAAAATTTTTTGGCTGGCTTGCTCCCTGTTGATGATACCTTTGGCAAGTTTGAAAGTGGGTTATGTTTGGTCAAAAAGTAGGTCTCTGGGCCAAATCATAGGCAAACCTTGTATGCACTTTAGAGGCCACATTTGCAGTCTAATGTTCATGAAACTTTGTCAGAATGTTTTTCTTGATATCTTGGACCAGTTTGAAATTGGATCACGTCAGGTCAAAAAGTAGATCACAGGGCCAAATCTAAGAAAAACCATGGGTGCGTGCTAGAAGCCACCTTTTTTATTTTGATACTCATGAAGATAAGTTGGAATGTTTGTCTTGATAAAAACTCGGACAAGTTTGAAATTAGGTCAAAGTGGGTTTAAATCTAGGTTACTGGGTCACATCTTACAAAAAACCTTGTGTGCACTCTAGAGGCCACATTTTCTGTCTGATACTCATGAAATTTGGTCGGAATGTTTGTCTTGATGATTTCTCTGACAAGTTCCAATTCGGGTCAAATCCTAGAAGAACCTTGTGTGCACTGTAGAGGCCACATGTTTAGTCTGGTACTCATAAAACTGGATCAGAATGTCTTTATGATTCTCGGACAAGTTTTGAATTGGGTCACATAGGATCATAGAGAAGGTTATGGGGCCAAATCAGATGGACAAACCTTGTATGCACTCTAGAGGTCAAATTTTCAGTCCAATACTCATGAAACTGGGTCAGAATGTTTGTCTTTATAAAATCTTGGACAAGTTTGAAATTGGGTGACATTGAGTCAAAAAGTTTTTTTTCCAGTAATTTGATGGTGTTAGTGCAGTGACGTCATTTTTAGCTTTGATGTTTTTGAAGAAAACATTATTATTGAAATAGCCCTGGCCTCATCCATATCATTGTGCAAAACTTTGAAATTTTGTCATTTTTCTGTTATAATTGAAGAGATTTACTTCAAACTTGGACAAGTTATGTTGTTAACTATCAAAGAAGAGCTCGTACAACAGGGGCAGGTTACTATAAAAATATTTTTGACAGTTATGCCACTTTTTCGACTTTAAATTTAAAAAACATTGACTCTTTTTTTCCCCTGTTTCCCACAGTGTTTTCAAAAACCTTCTTCCTCAAGGTGATTTAAACCGGGGATTGTTTGGTAAAGTGTTTAGAGCAGTAAGTTCAAAAATATTTTTCCCATATATTTTGAAGAAATTGTGTATGAGCCATGCTCTGTGAAAAGGGGGCTTAAGGCCTCTGCGTAAAGTATTGACCCAGGTCATCCTGTGCGGTGCGTGCAGGCTGACCTGGGCTGAAACCTTTTGCTATTGGTCAATTTTCTGTATGTCCAAGGACCAGTCTACATCATGGTTAACCCTTTCCCAAACGATAAATTTTAGACTGGTCCAAATTGAAAGAGTTTGCAGACGACAATTTTAAATTTGATGAAAATGGCAGAAAGTTCTCAAAAAGGGTAGAAAACACTGTGGGAAAAGGAGAAATTGCTCGTTACGAGCAATTTCTCCTTTGCCCACAGTGTTTTCAAAAGACTTGTACTGCAGACATGTGAAAAGCAGGGCTTGTTTGGGAAACGGTTAAGTCGGTAGTTAAAAAAATGGCTATTATGGATTCATAATTATATGATGGCTTAACTTGTATGTTGCATCACGAAGATACATTAAGCCCCCTTTTGCCAGAGCATGGCTCATATCTTTTCCCAGCAGTGTGTTCAATGACTTTTCAGACAAATCTCATCTTATCAGCTACATTTCACCTATCATTTGCAGAATGCTTACAATTTGGACATTTTTAAAGTTTTGTCCTCTGATGAAGAGTGAAACCTGTGTAATACTGAAGCATGTTAAATCTTTCCAGTTCCACCACGAATCCTCACTCCAATTCTTGAAGGCACGGCAATTGCAGGAGAAGAGCATAAAATGTTTTGCAAAGCAGATGGAAAACCTTTACCGGAAATTTATTGGTATAAAAAAGGGGTAAGCTTAGTTTTTAGTTCACCTGAGCTCAAAGTGCTTAAGGTGGTTGTGCTTTGTCCATCATATGTTGTGCAGTCATCAATAACAAACCTTGTGTGCACTGTAGAGGCCACACTCTTCGTTAGATAGTCATGAGAATTCAGGATATTTGGTTTGATAATACCTTGGACAAAAATGAAATTGGGTCACTCTGGCCTGAAAAGTAGGTCACTGGGATAAATCTCTGAAAAATCTTATGTGCACTTTAGAGGCCCTATTTTCAGTTGGATACTCATGAAAATCGGTCAGAATGTTTGTCTAGATACTATTTCACAGGTGGATTGTGGGCAATAAGGGAGAGATCAGAGTTAAAGATTGGCAACTCTGGCCATCTGAAGTTCAAAATTTTCTCCCCATGAAATGTGGAAAATTACTTGTCTGGGCATTGTCTCCTATACTACAAATGATAGTTTACAGGTAGATTGAAGGGTACAATAAAGCTGAATGCAGAATAAAAGAACTGTAACTTCAGCGTTTGAAATTATCTGCCCTTGAATCATGAAATAATTCCTGTTCAGGCCACATCTCGTTTGTCTTAACTGTGGCAACACTATTCTTTAATTTGCTGGGGAATTATGCTTATGTGTTGCTGTGTGACCATTGTGAACATTTTTTGTTTTAAGGTCAAATATTTTAACAAAAAATCACACAACTTCATTTGAAAACAATACCTAGATCTAGTCAAAGTGCGTAGCATTCCTGGATGATATGTTTTTGGTTGTCCTTGCAAAATAATATTAGTCAATTAGTACATTAGTAAATGATTAAATATTGCAGCAAGCTATGTGATTTCCAGTGTGCTGGATAAGATCTGTAACCATTAAATTTACATTTTTTTTATCTTTGATACCCCTTTATCATACAATCCCGACTTTTAACGACCCTGAAAAAGAAGCCTTATGAAAATATTGTGGGAAAAGGAGAAAATGCTGGTAACCAGCATTTTCTCCTTCTCCAACAATGTTTTCTACCCATCCCAAAAAAAACTTCCAATTTTTTGGTAACATTTATCTTGTCGTCTGCAAATGCTTTCAATTTGGACCAGCATAGAATTTTGTCGTTTGGTAAAGGGATACTGGTGTTGTCAAAATAAAATCTTTACCCAATATGCGACTTTTGTGCTGGTGTGTAAGATGTGTGCGATGAATCCATAAAAGATGGAAGGGAGTTCAGTCTTTCATACATTGTAAACATTTAGGTATTTCTGAGACCTAACCGCTATGAACCCCTGACTATTCATAGTTTTTGGGAATAGCTGAGTGGTGTTCCTAATGAGGAAGTAAGAGAAGTTTTGACCCTGCTTCATACACTAGCACATGTCTGCAAGACATACTGAGAACATTCCATTTCATTGTATTGCACAACACCGTTGGACAAATCTTAGAAATCACTGACAAGTTTCTTTCCCATGTCTACATAACCATATAACCAAAGAAAAACTGACATTTGTGTCCAAAGTATTTGAGCCATGCTCTGGCAAAAGAGGCTTAATGCATCTCTGTGATGCATTATACCAAGTAAGTCATGGCATAATTATGGATGGATAAAATCCATTTTGTATAGGAAACAACTGATTCATGAGGTACCCTGGTCCTTCCAACATGCACAAAATTGACCAATAGCAAAAAGTTTCGGCCTAGGTCAGCCTGCACGGATTGTGGAGGCTGGCCTGGGTCAAAATGTTTTGCAGGTGCAGTAAGCCCCATTTTCACAGAGCATGGCTCATTTGGGTGTGATTACATGTTTTCGTTGTTCATGTTGTCACATGTTTTCAAAAGTAGCATTCTGTAAGACAGAATTAAATGTTCCCTCAAGGTATTGACCAGGGGATGGCTGGTTTGATTCCACAGCTTGGCTGTTTTCTTTCCAGGGAGTTTTTAGCTCACCTGGGCACAAAGTGCTCAAGGTGAGCTTTTGTGATCGTGCTGTGTCTGGCGTCCATCGTGTGTCGTCCGGTGTGTGTCGTCTGTTGTCTGTTGTACAGGCGTCAACAATTACCTTGTGTACACTGTAGAGGCTACATTTTCAGTCTTATACTCATGAAACTTGGTCAGAATGTTTGTCTTGATAATATCTTGGACAAGTTTGAAATTGGGTCATGTCTGGTCAAAAACTAGCTCACTGGGCCAAAACTTAGAAAAACCTTGTGTGCACTCTAGAGGCCACATTTTCAGCCTGAAACTTATGAAACTTGGTCAGAATGTTTGTCTTGATAATATCTTGGATGAGTTCGAAATTGGGTCATGTCGGGTCAAAAAGAAGGTCACTGGGCTAAATCTTAGAAAAACCTTGTGTGCACTCTAGAGGCTACATTTTCTGCCTGAAACTTATGAAAATTGGTCAGAATGTTTGTCTTGATGATATCTTGGACACATTCGAAATTGGGTCATGTCGGGTCAAAAAGGTCACTGGGCTAAATCTTAGAAAAACCTTGTGTGCACTCTACAGGCCACATCTTGAGCCTGATACTTTTGAAATTTGGTCAGAATGTTTTTCATAATGATATCTTGGACAAAACTAAAATTGGGTTATGTCCGGTCAAAAAGTAGGTCAATGGGCCAAATCTTAAAAAAACCTTGTGTGCCCTCTAGAGGCCACCTTTTCAGCCTGAAACTCGTGAAAGGTGGGTAGAATGTTTTGTCTTGATAATATCTGGGACAAGTTTGAAATTGTGTCATGTCCAGTCAAAAAGTAGGTCACTGGTCTAAATCTTAGAAAAACCTTGTGTGCATTCTAGAGGCCACATTTGTAGTTGGATACTTATGAAACTAGGTCAGATTGTCTGTCTTGATAATATCTCGGACAAGTTTGAAATTGGGTCATGTTGGCCGAAAAAGTAGGTCACTGGGCCAAATCTTAGGAAAACTTGGATGCTCCATAGAGGCAACATTTTCAGTCTTATACTGATAAAGATTGGTCAGAATGTTTATCTTGTTGATATCTCAGACAAGTTTGAAAGTGGGTCACATCTGGTCAAAAAGAAGGTCACTGGACCAAATCTTAGAAAAACCTTGTGTGCACCGTAGAGGCCACATTTTCAGTCTGAAACTCATGAAACTTGGTCAGGATAATTGTTTTAATGATATCTTGGACAATTTTGGAATTTAGTCACGTTGGTTCAAAAAGTAGGTTACTCACACTCATGTATTTTTTATCATTAAAACCAGGATCTCTTCAGCTTTATCAACTGTAGATGACTTTACTCAGGTGAGCGCTTTAGGGCCAATGGCCCTCTTGTTTGTCATTGTGACAGATTCATTACTCTCCCACTACAAATACTGTTTGATGATTGTTATGTGGGAAAGCGACCGGTGGTTTGGGAAAATTTTTATGCGAAGTACTGGTAACTAAACTTTAGGAAAGCATAGATAGGTGCACTGGTGGCCTAGCTATAACTAAACTAAAAAGTCTTTACCACACAACAAAAATATAGACTTGTCCAAACTGAAAGCATATGCAGATGACAATTTAAATGTTACTCAAATGATGAAGCTTGTCTTTAATAGGGTAGAAAACATTGTGGGAAAAGGAGAAAATGCTGGTTACCAGCATTTCCTCCTTTTCCCATAATGTTTTCAAAAGGCTTCTTTCTCAGGGTTGTGAAAAAGTGGCATTGTGTGGAAAAGAGTTAATAAGTGTTATCACCATGTATGGATACATTTTCCTTCCAGACTGCCAATCACCTAGGATCATCTGTGGGAGACAGGATAACCGTGTCATCTAGAGAAGAAGACGGTGCAATCCAAAGCACACTCAAGTTCGACCCAGTAGAGATTGAGGATGAGGAAGAATATACATGCAAAGCCGTTGGAATCAAGATTAACGATGATGACCTAAACCCGCTAGAAAATTCAACCACAACATTTTTGACTGTTTACTGTGAGTCCCTTTGAAGCTACATATATGTACATTTTTAGTGTGGTCTTTGAAAGGGTAGAAAACATTGCGGGAAAAGAAGAAAATACTGGTAACTAGCGTTGTTGGGATTGTTTGGTAAAGGGTCAATGCTGTTTTAATGACGGGCTTGAATTCAAGCGCAGTTGAAAACCATATTTGTTTCTAGTGCAGGGCTACAGAAATTGGAAAAATTGTCGGATCAGACTGATTCCAATACAGAAAACCGAATTATTTCCAAAATCTTCTTAAAAAATCGTTCCGAAAAATCCCGATATGACCAGTTAGAAACAAACAAACACACCTTTAATCAATGGCTTCAGGCAGGTTTGAACATTTGGTAAAGTGTCAAACCATTAATTGGCCATATGCTATTTAATCCAATTACCACCATTTCACTTTGTCAGAAAACACAGGTTATAGAGATCTCATCATGCATCGTTGCCGCTTGCGATATTAATCCCATCTCGCAATCGTGTGTAAATTAACCCATTTTCTGCTAAGCGCGGACACAACTTGCACAGAGCTATCTCACCTATTAGTGGTAAACCTGAATTCAACACTTTATTGCTTTTATCAGTTACATGCTAATGGCATATATAACAATGTACTAATGTAACAATTTACTATCAGTGCTAAATACGAATTCTGTCTATGCCAGGGGGTTGCCTGAGAAATTTGCTTTATTTTCGATTTTACTACGATATACTCATTCATAAAGTGTGTAGACATGAACTTATATAGAAACCAAATATTATTACGTCATTCTTTCCAAAGAAACAGTCCAATCAGGTGAACTTTTAGCAGGCAAAGCACGGCTTTACTTCGGCCAATTTATCCTTGAAAACGAAAGTAAAATGGCAAACCACAGATGAACAGTCTACAGTGCTTTGCAGCGATTTTTTTATGGCAGCGAAAGCGACTGACAGGAATCATTTTCTTGGGAAAATTTTAATTGACGCCAGTGAGTTTGAAATGAGACAATCCCAGCCTGATCCCAAGTTGATTGTGACAAAGAAAGTGGGTGGGGTAACATAGATCTGTCTATCACTCATCACAACTCGGCCAGTTTCTGGATCACCCGAAGTTTGCTGAATGTGTCTTCGACCCGCTGGACCGATTGAGATTACAAAATTTCTGTAGTCCTGTTGTAATCATCTTTTTTTCTTAGTCTTCATGATGAGTTCATGGTAGTGCTGGAAAATGGAGTTGAATCTTGGTAGCCAAGCCCCCGTAGCTCAGTAGGTAGTGTACAGGACTTGAGAACATGAGGTCGCTGGTTCAATCGCTGGCTTTCTGAGGATTGATGATAGTCATTGTAACAGGATTCATTCCTCTTTCACCACTGACCATTGTTTTGACGATGGTTATTTGGGAAAGCAGCCAGTGGTTTAGAAAGAATATTGTTCAGAGTACTAGTAAAAGAAGTTCAAGGAAAGCATGTATAGGTGCACTGGCCGCCGTGATATAATTGAAATAATGTTGAAAACGGCATTAAACACCATACAATCAATCACCATACAATCTAATGTTGGTAGCTCTAACACCTTTTGGACTGGATGATTTGTTTGAATTGTCATATTTTAAGTCATTGCCTGTGCCAGAAAAATGTCAATGTACGGAATTATCCTAAAAGCTGAGAAAAGAACTTGCTGAATTCAGATGTAGCAGCCATCGATTTAACATGAAAATAAGATGTCCTTTTTGCATAGATAGAAAAGATAGTATATGAATGTTTTGTTGGGAAAAATTAGTTATATTCAGGGGGATTTTCATGTTTAATTTCAATGCCAACTTTGGAACTAGGAGCAAAAAATCTGTTTAGATCTTATGTCCAATTCAAATGAGCCATACTCTGGCAAAAGGGGGCTTAGTGCATCGCTTGTGATCCATTGTACTAAGTAAGTCCTCACATCATTATGAATGCAGAAAATCTATATTGTATAACAGCTGACTGAATCTTGAATTAAACTGGTCCTTTGACATGCAGAAAATTCACCAAAAGCAAAGCGTTTCGGCCCACATCAGCCTTTGTGGACTGCGCAGGCTAACCTGGGTTGATACTTTTTTCAGATGCAATAACTCTTTACCACACAATTCCGACTTTTAACGACCCTGAGGAAGAAGCCTTTTGAAAACATTGTGGGAAAAGGTGAAAATGCTGGTAACCAGCATTTTCTCCTTTTCCCACAATTTTTTCTACCCTTCCCAAAACAAATTTCAATTTTTTCAGCCAAATTTGTTTTGTCGTCTGCAAATGCTTGCAATTTGGACTAGTCTAAAATTTTGTTGTTTGGTAAAGAGTTAAGCAGCCTTTTTTACAGATCATGGCTCAAATGAACTTGTAGTCAGAAAGGTCGCCATCTTCCCTACAACATTATTTAGTTGGTTGAGTCTGAAAATTAGTCACCTCTTAACCCTTTCCGAAACAACAAATTTTGGACTGATCCAAATTGAAAGAGTTTGCAGACGACAATTTTAAATTTGATGAAAATGATAGGAAGTTCTCCAAAAGGGTAGAAAACACTGTGGGAAAAGGAGAAATTGCTCGTTAAGAGCAATTTTACCTTTTCCAACAGTGCTTTCAAAAGACTTGTACTGCAGACACGTGAAAACCAGGGCTTGTTTGGGAAAGGGTTAATAATTTACTGTACTTTGCAAAATAGTAAACTATTCATCACATTACTTCCCTTATTTTCAGTGTAATACAGCTGTTATGAATTTTCTTTTATTTCATGCTTTTCGGTAGTTTATCGAGAAGTAATGGTGAATTATGGTTTGATATTTTATGGTTATGACCAATGAAAATACCAATTTTATATTTTCTTACTCTTCAATTGAAGGCAAAAACAGTAGTTACCTAGGCAATCAGTGCGTTCCATTCAAATGGAGGCAAATATGACATAATTTACACTATATTACTCGTGCTGTAGGTAATATTGTAATGCGTTGTTACGTGGGGGGGGGGGGGGGGGGGTATGCCACAGAGAATTACTGAAAACAAATATACTGGAATTTAATGAAAATTCCAACAAAATAGGGGTTAGAAGCATGAAATGAATAGAACTTTTTTTTTTTTCGGTGACAGATTGAAATTTATTTCATCTTGTGAACATCATTGGTAATATTTTCACGAGTGGCACAGCCACTCTTGAAAATATTACCAATGATGTTCACACAATGAAATAAATTTCGATTTTCACCAAAAAAAACCCCAAATATCCTCTAAATCTTACACATGTTGGAGTTAATATAAGGTATAATATGTGATGTCATTTTGAAGTCATTTTAACCCTTTCCCAAACGACAAATTTTGGACTGGTCCAAATTGAAAGAGTTTGCAGACGACAATTTTAAATTTGATGAAAATGGCAGAAAGGTCTCAAAAAGGGTAGAAAAAACTGTGGGAAAAGGAGAAATTGCTCGTTACGAGCAATTTCTCCTTTTCCCACAATGTTTTCAAAAGACTTGTACTGCAGACACGTGAAAATTCAGGGCTTGTTTGGGAAAGGATTAAAGTTGTACTCATGGAATATTCCTGTGTGTGCATACTTCATACTGGAAATTCTGACCGATTATTGTTCTGATAAAGTAATGTGGTGAAAAGCATCTGACATTATATCTGAAGTTATATCTTGATAGAAAAGAATCTGACATCCAAGGTTGTTTGAGATTAAGTTTCATTGAGTTTGTCTGCAGAAGTTTTGTAATTCTAATTGCAGTTCGTCCATCTATTGAAAATATGGCAGATGTTGTGGTCAATGAAAATTCAGCAACAGAATTGGTCTGCATTGCTAGAGGGGACCCACCTCCGACAGGGATATGGCAAAATATGGAGACAGATGTCCAATACTCATCAGGAACAAACCCAGGTGTAAGTGTTAAAACTGAAACTAGCAAGATTACATACCCAGGTGCAAGTTTTCAAACTGGCAAGCTGGGTTTAAAATCCAGGGGTGTTTTCAAACTGACACTGGCAGGGTTACATATGCAGGGGTAAGTTTTCAAACTTATAATACCAGCAAGGTTACAAATCCAGGGGTAACTTTCAAACTGATACCAGCAAAGGTTACAAATCCAGGGATAAGTTTTAAAACTGATACAGGCAAGGTCACATTTCAGTTGGTAAGTTTTCAAACTGACACAAGCAAGGTTAAATATCAGTTGGTAAGTTTCCAAACTTACACAAGCAAGGTTACAAATCCATAGTTTATGCTTGTCAAACTGGCACCAGAAAGGTTACAAATCCAGGGGTAAGTTTTTAAACTGACACCAGCAATTCTTCACATCCTGGGGCTAGTTTCAAACTGACATCAGCAAGGTACAAATACAGGGGTTAGTTTTCAAGCCAGGAATGAATCAGTTCTGTTTATGAAATAGGCTTAAAATATTGAACTTGGAAACTTGTCTAGCTTTTTTTGAATGGCAAAAACATGACTTAACCCTTTCCCAAACGACAAATTTTGGACTGGTCCAAATTGAAAGAGTTTGCAGACGACAATTTTAAATTTGATAAAAATGGCAGAAAGGTCTCAAAACGGGTAGAAAACACTGTGGGAAAAGAAGAAATTGCTCGTTATGAGCAATTTCTCCTTTTCCCACAGTGTTTTCAAAAGACTTGTACTGCAGACACGTGAAAACCAGGGTTTGTTTGGGAAAGGGTTAAAGTGCTAATATCCATAACTTTTGTTCATCAATACTGATGGTTGGGGCAGTGGCCCCGCTTATGTCACAAAAGAATGGGGGTGGGTATTTGGAAAGAATTGGTGGATTTCGGCAACACTGTAATGCAGACAGTCTCACACCTATTTCAGGGTATAACAATGACAGAGTCAGACCTGACAGATCCCTCAAATCCAGGAAAAGAGATAAAACTGCAATTCTCATCCCTGAAAAGCACGGATGGAGGGACATACAAATGTGTGGCAAGGAATAGTGTTGGAAGCGCAGAAAATACTGTTAACCTAAGGGTGAATTGTAAGTATTTTCACTGTTTTGTTAATACTCTTTAATGCTTTACCACACAATACAGAGTTTTAACGACCATGAGAAAGAAGCCTTTTGAAAAAATTTTGGGAAAGGAGAAAATGCTGGTAACCACCATTTTCTCCTTTTCCCACAATGCTTTCTATCCTGTCAAAAAACTTAAGCTTATTTGTACCACTTTCAAGTTTGTCATCTGCAGATGCTTTCAACTTGGAAGGGTCTAAAATTTGTCAGTTGGGAAACAGTGAAATGATGGGACTTGTGTTTAAAGGTGTAGGTAACATTGTGGAAATAGCACAAAGTGCTGGTTACAAGCATTTTATGATGTTTTCATAAAGCCTTTTTCTTCAGGAGAGCTGAACTTAGTACCTAAGCGGGTAAGAAACAGGGCTTGAAACTAGGGGGTCCCAGATTCAGCTCTCCAGCTTGGCCATGTTCTTCCAGAGGATTGATGCTGAGCCCTTGCAGCTCAGTTGGTAGTGTACAGAACAGAGGGTCGCTGGTTCGATCCTCGGCTCGGCCAGTTTCTGTCCAAGGATTAATGATAGTCATTACGACAGGATTCATTCCTCTCTCACTGCTGACCATCGTTTCGAAGATGGTTATTGGGAAAGCAGCCATTGGCTTGGAAAGAATATCGTGGGCAGTACTGGTAAAAGGAACTCCAGGAAAGCATGAATAGGTGCACTGGCTGCAGTGATATGACTGAAATAATGTTGGAAAAAAAAACACCATACAATCAACCAGTTATTCATTCAGAGGATTGATGATAGTCATTGTAACAGGACTCAATCCTCTCTAATGGCTGGACAATGTTTGAACTTTTTTTTCTTTTTGTGGGAACGCAGCTAGTGGCTGGGAAAGAGTTCTGCAAAGTGCTGACCAAAGGAACTCCAGGAAAGCATGGATAGATTCACTGGCTGGGTCCATATAGCTGAAACTATGTTGAAAATGGCAGTAACTCTTTACCACACAAAAAAAATGCAGACTTGACCAAATTGAAAGCATTTGCAGACAACAATTTAAATGTGGCTTAAATGATGGAATTTCTGTTCGAAAGGGTAGAAAACATTGTGGGAAAGGGAGAAAATGCTGGTTACCAGCATTTTCTCCTTTTCCCACAATGTTTTCAAAAGGCTTCTCTCTCCGGGTCGTTAAAAGTTGGGTTTATATGGTAAAGGGTTAAAATCCATGTCGGAATGTCATGTAACAGTCAGAATACATTTGTTGCAGTTATGCCCCTTTTTCGTCTCAAAATTGTTCGAAGAGCAACAACTGCATCCAAGCATTGGCATCAGTTTACAGTCCTCTTGTGTTCATTAATTCTTTCCCAAGTGAACACATCTGTAGACAACAAATATGAAATTGATACAAATGAGCTTCAGTTCTCTGATAGGGTAGAAAACATTGTTGAAAAAGGAGATAATGCTGGTTACAATCATTTTCGTCTTCTCCCACAGTGTTTTCGAAAAGCTTTCTTCTTTAGGGTCATTAAAGCATGGAGGTTAACTCATCGTCCTTTGCCATTTTGTAGATAAGCCTAACTTTGATGATCAAGAGATTGGACCATTTTATACCTGGCAAGGAAATACTGAGGGATTTATACCATGCACTGCAAATGGCGACCCAGCACCCACATTTGCCTGGTATAAATTGACAGAAGGCAACCCAACACGGGTTACAAGTGCAGATCAATATTACACTGTGGAAAGAGAAGAAGACCCTAATGATGAATTTAAGGTTACAAGTAAATTGTTGGTGAGTATTCATATACAGTCAGACTTGTGTTAGCAACCACTTGCATTCAGGAGCTACCTGTTTGACATTGTTTCACTTTAACCTTTTACCAAATAATCAAGTGCTCTAGTGAGTGTGGACAAAGGCTTTTTAAAACATTGTTGGAAAAGGACAAAATGCTGTAAGCAGAGCTCCAGATAGAGGGAGTGATTTTGATTTCAAAATTTAAAATATTAATCAGTCTCCACCAAACCCTATGTTATAGGTACTCATTAGAATCGTCGCATTGCGACGATTCTAATGAGGACCCACAACATAGGGTTTGGAAGAGAAATAATGGATTTAGAATACTATCACTCCCTTTTATCCGGAGGTCTGTGTAAGCAGCAAGTGTTTTCAAAAGTCTGTCTTCTCAGGGTTGTTAAAACACTGGATTGTTTGGTAAAGAGTTAAGGGTTAACCTATGACAGGTCTGATTCCATCTTTGTCTTTATAGCCAGAAATTGCAAGGCTTCTTTAAACTTGACATAACACATGCATGAAGCTTTTTCGAGTGTGCTGCCTCTAGCCGCAACTGTGGCAAGGGACGCTATATCTCTATTCTCGTTGGAATTATGCCATGTGTTTCTGCATGACAGTTATTTATTCATCACTTGTTTTATCGTCAAAATATTTAACCCTTTTTCCAAACATCGAAATTTTAAACTTGGCCAAATTTAAAGCATTTGCAGTGGACACATTAAATGTGGAGAAAAAAAAGTGGGATTTTATTTTTGAAAGGGTTGGAAACATTATGATAAAAGGAGGAAATGCTGGTTACCAGCAATTCCTCCTTTCCTACAATGTTTTCCCAAAGCCCTCAGGGTTGTTAAAAGTTTGGATCATTTGGTTGAATAAAATCTCACACAACTACAGGTTAGAAATAGCTAGTCAAAGTGTGTAACATTGCTGAATGAACTGATTTTAGTTGTCCGTACAAAATAATTGTTTGATCTGATTTGATTTTGGGAAAGCAGCCAGTGGCTTGGAAAGAATATTGTGCGTAGTACTGGTAAAAGAAACTCCAGGAAAGCATGGATAGGTGCACTGGCCGCCGCGATATAACTGAAATAATGTTGAAAACGGCGTTAAACACCATACAATCAATTAAAGATGATCAGACACAATATGCCGTTTTTTGCCTGTAGCATGGGCCATTTTCATCTGAAATGTAAAAGTTTTTGGCCTTACGATTCTCTGCCACCTCTGAAGGTATTTTTAACTTTGCTGTTTTTGAAGAAAATGATGACTTAATGTCAGAGCCCTGGTGTCTTTGCCATGCAAAAACTTTGACATTTTGTAATATCTCTGTTATTATTGAAGATATTTACTTCAAACATGGACAAGTTGTTAACTGTCAAAAGGGGAACTCATACAACAGGAGCAGGTAACCATTAAAATATTTTTGACACAGTTATACCCCTTTTTTGACTTAAGAATTTTCACTGAAAATCAAGCACTTGCAGCTGAGCCTTGGCTCTTATTCAATATTTTGTCATTTATTCTTCAGGTGACTTACACAGGATCCAATAATGGTATATTTGGTGAATACCAGTGTGTTGCCACCAACAAAGTCGGGGATTCCTCTCAGAACCTGCTGATGGAGCAGGGCTGTAAGTGTCAACTCTTTTCCAGACGACAAAAGTATAGACATATTTAACCCATTACCAGACAACAAAATTTTAGCTTTGTCCGAATTGAAGGCATTTACAGACGACAATTTCAATCTGGATCAACTGGTGCAAATTTTCTTTGGTAGGATAGAAAACATGGTAGGAAAAGGAGAAAATGCTGATTACCAGCATTTTCTCCTTTTCCAACAATGTTTTCAAAAGGCATCTTTTCCAGGGGCGTTAAAAGGCAGCATTGTGTGGTAAAGGGTTAACCCTTTGCCACACAATCCCGGCTTTTAATGACCCTGATGAAAAGTGCTTTTGAAAACATTGTGGGAAAAGGAGAAAATGCTGGTAACCAACATTTTTCCTCCTTTTCTAACAATGTTTTATATCCTACCAAACACAGAAATGATCATTTGAGCTGCATTTAATTTGCCATCTGCAAATGCTTTCAACTTGGTCCAGTCCAAAATTTTGTCATGCGGTAAAGAGTTAAATTGAAAAAAATTGCAGACGTCTAATTAAATGTAGCTCAGATACTGGAATTTGCCCTGTGAAAGTGTAGAAAAAATTGCGGAATACAAAGAAAATGCTGGTTACAAGCATTTTCTCCTTGTCCCACAATGTTTTCAGAAGCCTTGTACTTTAGGCTGGATAATAGCCAGGATTGTGTAGTAAAGGGTTAATTTTTTACCACAGATCAAATTTTAGAGTTGCCTGCATGAACTCTTTGCCATTCGGCAAAATTTATGACTCATCCAAATAGAATGGATTTGCAGAAGATATAACTGATACCTTTTGACCATACAACAAAATTTTAGATTGGTTCTAACTAAAAGCATTTTTGCAGCTGGCAAATTGAGTATAGCCCAAACGATGATACAGAAAATGTAGCGTATTTTATTTAGTCTGATCTTGATGCACATTGTCCTATGTACACCGCCACTTTCTGTTTGCGAATTGCACTATCAAAGAATGAGGTCACTTTAGAATATATCTCACAATATCAAACAATATATGAAACACACATGAGCCATGCTCTGGCAGAAGGGGGCTTAATGCATCTCGGTGATGCATTGTACCTGGCAAGTCATCATCACATAGTTGTGGGTCATAACAGCCACCTTTTTTTAAACAATTGACTGAATCATGAGGTAGACTTGTCTCTGGGCATACAGAAAATTGACCAATAGCGAAAAATTGGGCCCGGGTCAGCCCCCTTCAGATCATGACACAAATCTAAGATGAGATTGTGTGTTTTATGCCATCTGATCTTGGTCTGTATTGTTCTAAATGGCACTTTTTGTCAGCAGACCCGGCTATCACAGACTGCGGTTACTTATAAACATAGCTCAAAATATCAGGCAATATATGCAGATCTAAAATCAGACTGCAAGTTCTGTGCACTCTTGATCTCTGTTGTCCCACATGGAACTTCATGAATTGGGCAGTTCAAATGCTGAAGTGGCTTTAGAGACACTTGAACCATAAACCTCCCACACATTTAGAGGAGTCTTTCTAGATTTTTTGCTGCAAATTAAAAAGCTTTGTTTAATACAGACAAATGATTGAAAATATACTTTTTCTGCAAATTCAAAGAAATTAGCCAGAAACAGGCAGTGAAAAGGTTTACACTGGGCATTCAGATAATGTGGATCGCTTTGAGATTGGTAACTCTACCTGTCTTAATGAGATCACGTAATGATGTCATCACACTTATTTGAATACAACCACGTCCTTGCAGAGTGCAGTCAATAACATACAGGACATGAGAACAGGGATGTTGGTTTTTCAAATTCCCAGCTTAGCAAATTTTTTTCTGAGGATTGATGATAATCATTGCGACAGGATTAATTTCTCTCACCGCTGACCATTTTTGTGACAGTAGTTATGTCGGAAAGCAGCCAGTGGTTTGGGAATAGTATTGTGTTAACCCTTTCCAAAACAAGCCCTGGTTTTCACGTGTCTGCAGTACAAGTCTTTTGAAAACACTATGGGAAAAGGAGAAATTGCTTGTAACAAGCAATTTCTCCTTTTCCCACAGTGTTTTCTACCCTTGTTGAGAACTTCCTGCCATTTTCATCAAATTTAAAATTGTCGTCTGCAAACTCTTTCAATTTGGACTAGTCCAAAATTTGTTGTTTGGGAAAGGGTTAAGTACTGGTAAAAGAAACTCCAGGAAAGCATGGATAGGTGCACTGGCTCTGTGATAGAAACTGACATAATGTTGGAAACGGGGTTTTCCACCAAACAATCAGTCAATCAGTATTTGAAAAGGATTCTGCGTTATGTGTTATTGATCATATGATGTTTTCACAATCCTATGTGAAATTTTGATGGGAAATCTGAAAATACTGCAAGAGGCCTTTTTAGCTCATGTAGAAAGCAACTCTGAAAATGTTCTTTTTTTCAAACATTTGTTTTCCTGCTATCGCCTTATTTGATTTTAGTGACGAATCATTTTGGAAATTTCTTGAGATTATAAAATATGAAAAGCCCCTTTTAACTCTTTACCACACAACAAATTTTTGGACTGGACCAAATTCAAAGTATTTGCAGACGACAAATTAAAGGTTGCTAAAAGGATGATTTCTGTCTTTGATAGGATAGAAATCATTGTGGAAAAAGAAGAAAATGCTGGTTACCAGCATTTTCTCCTTTTCCAGCAGTGTTTTCTACAGCCTTCTCTTTCAGGGTCATGGAAGTCCAGGATTGTTTGGTAAAGAGTTAAGATTAGATTGCTTGTTCTATGCAGCCTGATCTAGATTTGCAGACCACAAATGGTACTCTAGGTTGCCCATGACACACCAAGAGCTATTTGTCCATTTATTTTGTAATTTTTGGGTTTTGCTCATGGCTCACTGATGAAAGTTGGGGATTTGAAATCAGGAGGTCCTGGGTTTGATCTTCACTTGAAGCACAGGGTTATTTAGGAAGATGTCCTTAGGCAGAGCACTAGCCTAGGTCTGGTGAAATCCAGGATGCACATAACAAAAGTTGGATGTCACTGTGACATAGCTGAAATAAAATTGAAAGCGGTATAGAACACCATACAATTAATCAATTTGTTTTGTGTTTTAGTGAAGCCAACCCCTCCTCTTGTCCAGGCTCCTGAGATCTACGCCACAAAGATTGTGTTCTGGATTAGGGATCAAGTATTTAAAGGACCTCCAGTTAAACAGTATAAGATAACATACCTCCAACCTAATGATACAGGCCCAGGAAACCTTATCACTTTGTTTAGACCTAAAGGTAAGCCAATACTAGGGTGTGCGTTGCCATTGGCTATTAGCTTGCATTAACCCAGTACCACACGAGGCAGAGCTTTAACTCTTAGAGTGCTGTATTAATGAAATGGACTCTTCAGTTAGGAAGAACATTCAAAATAATTTCATTTCAAGGTTGTTTTTGCCAGAATATGTAACAAAGTAGCAGACGGTTTAGATTCAAGATCAGACTGCATGTTCTTTGCAGTCTGATCTTGATCTACACTGTCCACAAAAACAATTTGAATTGGTTCCAGGGCTTTATGGGTTAATGACACAGGGAAAGAAGGCTTTTAACAATATTGGGAGAAAAGGATGAAATACTGGTAACTGGCTAAAAACACAATACACTGAAACCCAGAAAGACTTTTATCTTATAGGCCTGACCGAAGAAATAAACAGTGTAAACAAAGATCAGTTTTTTTCTAGCATCCGGCTAATTCATGAGTTCCAATGGTCCTTGGAAATGCAGAAAATTTACAAAAAGCAAAAAGGTTCGACCAGTGTCAGCCTGTGCAAACTGTACAGGCTAACATGGGTCAATACTTTTTGCAGATGTATTAACCCTTTACCGCACAATGACGCCATTTAACGACCCTGAGAAAGAAGCCTTTTGAAAACATAGTGGGAAAAGGAGAAAATGCTGGTAACCAGCATTTTCTCCTTTTCCCTCAATGTTTTCTACCCTATCAAAAAAGATTGCACCATTTGGGTTACATTGAAATTGTCGTCTGCCAATGCTTTCAATTTGGACAAGGCTACAATTTTGTCGTCTGGTAAAGGGTTAAACCCCCTTTTTACATTTATACTTTTGGTGCCAGTGCACCTGCAGGAGCCATTTTGAATCTGGAGTTTCATAGCTTAACAGTACTTCTTTGCCTTTTAAGTAACTGGTTGCTTTCTCAAAGTAACACATACAGTCCAGACAAAGCAAGATAAAAAGTTATTTGTAGGTGATATTTAGTAAATTCTTAACCAAACAACATTTTTGACTTGTCCAAATTGAGGGCATTTGCATACTACAAATTGGATGTGTCAGGAATAAATGTTTTTTTTTGAAAGGTTTGAAAATATTTGTTCACCTGAGGATTACAGGGCAGATACTAATGACAAATTAGGCTATCATAATTATGTTTTTGCTTACTTTTTCATTGCAGAGCTAAGAGTATATCCTGATGATGAATTAGGCAATCATTATTATGTATTTTTAACCCTTATTCTGCTAAATAAATTAAATGAAACTTTCAAGCTGACAGTAAAAACCAGAATAATGTTATTTCAAACTTAGTTTTTTGAGGAACAATATCTCCTTAATGGTCAGTGTAGATCCAAGATCAGACTGCACATTCTGTGCAGTCTGATCTTGATCTACACTGTCCACAGAAAGTCTGTGAATCGTTCTTAGCAGCCTAGGGGTTTATATTTTCATTGCAGAACCCAGACCATATACGGATGATAAATCTGGCGATCCAAAGACAGAAGTGGCTTTAGAGCTTCTTACACCCAGAACCTCGTACACCTTTAATTTTCATGCCATTAATGATGTGGGTGAAGGAAATGAGAAATCACTGCCTTTACAGACCAGAGCTTTGAGTAAGTCGCAGTGTTATCTCAGTTTCTCCCGCTGATAACTTAACCCTAAGCATATTTTAACCCTTTCCCAAACAAGCCCTGCTTTTCACGTGTCTGCAGTACAAGTCTTTTAAAAACACTGTGAGAAAAGAAGAAATTGCTCGTAATGAGCAATTTCTCCTTTTCCCACAGTGTTTTCTACCCTTTTTGACAACTTTCTCCCATTTTCATCAAATCTAAAATTGTCATCTGCAAACTCTTTCAATTTGGACCAGTCCAAAATTTGTCATTTGGGAAAGGGTTAAAAAATGATCCATGCTGTGTGAAAAGGGGGCTTAATGCATCTGCGAAAAGTGTCAACCCTGGTCAGCCTGCACAGTCTGCGCAGGCTGATCTGAGCCGAAACTTTTCGGTGTTGGTCAACTTTCTTTATGTCAAGGGACTAGTCTACCTAATGATTAACCCTTTACCACACAATCCCGACTTTTAACGACCCCGAGGAAGAAGTGTTTTGAAAACATTGTGGGAAAAGGAGAAAATGCTGGTAACCAGCATTTTCTCCTTTTCCCACAACGTTTTCTACTCTATCGGAGAAAAATCATATTATTTGAGCCTCAATGAAATTGTCATCTGCAAATGCTTTCAAATTGGACAGGTCTGAAATTTTGTCATGTGGTAAAGTGTTAAGTCAGTTGTTAAAAAAAGCAGGTATTATGGATCCATGCTTATGTGACCAGGTAGATATACTAAATCCCCTTTTGCCAGAAAATGGCTCAGATATTTTGTCTGGCGCTTATTCACAATGAGCTTTCACTGTATTTATAAAATTAAGCAATTTGTATATCGTTTTCCAGGTCCTCCGGGAATAGTGAACATTTTAAATTCACCCAATAATCTTCAGCCAAAACGGATTGAAGTGCGCTGGGAGACTCCAGATGATGGTGGTTCAGCCATCCTGAATTATCTGTTGACTTACCAAGAGGTACAAAGAAATTTTGACTGTTAACCCTTTTCCAGATGATCCTGAATTCTAAAGACCCTAAGAAAGAAGGCTTTTTTTTTTTTGTTACCAGCATTTCTCCTTTTCTCTACAATGTTTCCTTTCAAGGACATATCCCATCATTTGAGTTACATTAAACTTGCCACAATGTTTTTCTGCCCTTTCAAAACAAATCCCATCATTTTAACCATATTTGATGTGTAGTCTGCAAATGATTTCTAATTTTAGGGGTCTAAAATTGTGTTTTTTGTTGACCCTCTACCACACAATCATGAGTTTTAACTACCCTGGGAAAAGAAGCCTTTTGAAAATATTGTGGGAAAAAGGAGGAAATGCTGGTAACCAGCATTTTCTCCTTTTCCCGCAATGCCTTCCACTCTGTCAAGGACAAATCCCTCATTATAAGTCACATTTAACCCTTTCCCAAATGATAAATTTTAGACTGGTCCAAATTCAAAGAGTTTGCAGATGACAATTTTAAATTTTATGAAAATGACAGAAAGTTCTCCAAAAGGGTAGAAAACACAGTGGGAAAAGGAAAAATTGCTCGTTACGAGAAATTTCTCCTTTTCCCACAGTGTTTTCAAAAGACTAGTACTGCAGACACGTGAAAACCAGGGCTTGTTTGGGAAAGGGTTAATTTGTCGTCTGAAAATGCTTTCAATTTTAACCTGACTAAAATTTTGTTGTTTGGGAAAGAGTTTAAATCTGAGTTATAGTGTAGTTCTGAAGAGTCCAATGATATCTACCCATGTAATCCTTTACCCAACATTCCAAGTTTTAATGACCCTTAACCCTTTCCCAAAACAAAATTTGGACTGGTCCAAATTGAAAGAGTTTGCAGAAGACAATTTTAAATTTGATGAAAATGGCAGAAAGTTCTCAAAGAGGGTAGAAAACACTGTGGGAAAAGGAGAAATTGCTCATTACGAGCAATTTCTCCTTTTCCCACAGTGTTTTCAAAAGACTTGAACTGCAGACCCGTGAAAACCAGGGCTTGTTTGGGAAAGGGTTAATTTGTTGTCTGCAAATGCTTTCAATTTTGACCAGGCTAAAATTTTGTCGTTTGGTACAGAATTTAAACCCGAGTTATGTTGTAGTTGTGGAAGAGTCCAATGATTTCTACCCATTTAATCCTTTACCCAACATTCCCAAGTTTTAATGACCCTTAACCCTTTCCCAAAATGACAAAATTTGGACTGGTCCAAATTGAAAGAGTTTGCAGATGACAATTTTAAATTTGATGAAAATGACAGAAAGTTCTCCAAAAGGGTAGAAAACACAGTGGGAAAAAGAGAAATTGCTCGTTACGAGCAATTTCTCCTTTTCCCACAGTGTTTTCAAAAGACTTGTGCTGCAGACATGTGAAAACCAGAGCTTAAAGGAGGAAGTCTTTTGAAAACATCAAGAGAAAAAGAGGAAATGCTGGTAACCAACATTTTCTATTTTTCCTATGATGGTTTCTCTTCTTTCAGAGACAACTTTTGATCATTTTAGTCACATTTAGTCTACAGATGCTTTCAATTTGGACCAGTCCAAGATTTGTCATTTGGTAAAAGGGTAAACAAGGATACAATATTATGTCGTGCTTTTAGGTAGTTTATCGGGAAATAATGGATTATGGTTCGACCGGTGAATTTACCGATTGATAAATTCACTTGTACGGAAATACAGAGAGCTCCCCTGTTCTCTGCAAGTCCGAACAAAAAAGGGGTTGGAAGCATGAAGCAAAGGATATTGTTTTCAGTGAAAGATCGAAAATTATTTCATCTCTTGAACGTCATACGGCCACTTGTGAAAACATTACCGATGATGTTCTGATGTTCACACAATGAAGTAAATTTCAATCTTTCACTGAAAAGCAAATGTCCTCTATATGTAAGCCATGTTTAATTTGTCATATGTAAATGCTTGATATAAAGCCTAAAATTGTGTTTTCCAGTAATGCTGTGCCAAGTGACAGAGTTTAAACTGTGTCCACTTTGAAAGAATTTGCAGACAAACAATTAAAAGTTACTCAAAAAAAAGAAATTCATCTTTCAAAGGATAGAAAACATTGTGGGAAAAAAGAGAAAATGCTGGTTACTGGCATTTTCTCCTTTTCCCACAATGATTTTAAAAGCTTTTTTTTTTCAGTTTCGTTAAGTCTGGACTGTGTGGTAAAGGGTTAAAGAGTTATTATTGAAATTGCAGGTTACAGTTAAGCCAGCAAATCAAACCCTTAATCCACTGCAAGGCTACCAACTGGAAGGACCAGTTACTTCAGAAATCACCATTGGAAATGTTGTGGGTAACGTTAAAGTTATAGAAAATGGTATTATGCCTGGTAGATACTACTTGATAAAAGTTACAGCTGTCAATGGGGTGGGGCCAGGTACCCCAGGTGAGATTATTATTAGAACAAGTGATGGTAAGTGGATTTTTTTTTATCTCTGTCATTGTTGTGCTCTTTTGTCACCCATCATTCTAAACTGCATTGTAATTCCAGTTCATATGAATTTTTACATGTCTAAGTAACACAATATTCGATTGGCCTTTACCATTTGGTTTTGCCATTTGGAAAATGTGTTACTTTATTAATTTTAAAATGGACCATGGACGGACCTAAGAATGGTTGGTGAATGTTGGCCCTGGTAGAAGGTTCTGATCATTGGCTTTGCAGAAACACTATCGAAGGTTTCAGCAACTAGTCCATATCATAACTTAAGAAGCTTTTATGGACAGTGAGATTGAGATCAGACTACAAAGAACCTTCAGTCTAATCCTGAATCTACAATGTCTGCTAAGTCTTTGACATAGTCTTGCCAAGCCAGCTTTATACCAAATGACAGATGTTTGACTTGTACAAATGGAAAGCATTTGCAGATGACAAAATACAGGTGACTCAAAAATTTAAATTGGTCCATTGAAGAGTAAAAAACGTTGTGAGAAAAGGAGAAAATGCAGGTAACCAGCATTTTCCCCTTTTCCCACAATGTTTTCAGAAGTCTTCTTTTCTAAGGTTGTTAAAACTTCGGGTTGCTTGGTAAAGGGTTAGAATTGAGACAAACTGTAAAAAAGAAGACTTCTGAAAACATTGTGGGAAAAGGGGAAAATGCTGGTTACCAGCATTTTCCCCTTTTCTCACAATGTTTTTTTTTTTTCAGGACTGTAGATAGTTAAATCTGTCAAAAACATAAAGGGAAAAGGAGAAAATGTTCGGTACATGTATTTTCACTTTTCCAAAAATGTTTTCAAAAGAATTTCAGTGCAATCCTTGTATATGCATGGAGTCGTTTGGTAAAAAGTGAGGCTTGCTAGGAGTGAGTACCAGAATAGAGCCCCCATTCTCTCTTGTTCTTTCACCTTCCTTCCCTGTCCCTCTCTCTTTCCTTCTCTTTCCCTCACTCTCTTTCTCACTGTCTCTGCCAATCATCATATTGTTTTTTTAAAAGGTTGAAGGAAAGTTTTGTATACAACTGATTATAATTCACATACTTCGAAAGTGAGTGATGGGAACAGTAGGAAAGTATGGCATTGGAAAAATCACGAGCTGTTTAGTTTATCCTTTTCATAATACTTTGTCTGTTTATTGGGCTTTCCCACAGCAGAGCACCAAATGTAAGAAATGTTCAAAACATGGAGTCTCTTAGTATGTCAAAACTTTCTTTCTAGGCTTGTGTCTCACATGTCATTTTGATGCATATTTGGTAACCAGCATTTTCTCCTTTTCCAGTAATGTTTTCTACCCTTCCAAAGACAAATGAGAGTGAGCAACATTCACTTACTGTCTTCAGATGCTTTTAAAATAGACAGGGTTAAAATTTTCTTGTGTGGTAAAAGGGTAAATGATGGGATTTGTCTTTGAAAGGATGGAAAACAATTTGGAAAAAGGAGAAAACGCTGATAACTAGCATTTTCTTTTTTTTTCAACATTGTTTTCAAATGCTTCTTTCGGTTTTTGAGAAAAATGAGAATATATGTTGAAGAGTACCACTTTCATAACATGGTGGGAATTAATCAACAATTTTGTGAACAAGCTGTAAGATCTTCCTTCTCCTGGTACTGAGGTACATATATCACAAAGACTTCTTTGTAGTATGAGAACATTGTGGAAAAATACGCAGTTGCTTCCTTCATTGTTTGAAAAGCTATGTGCTTGCAGTACCCAAAAAGTGATATATTTGTGCCGATATGTCTTAGGGCTGTCACTTGATAGGGCAGACCCCCAGATAAGAGGGAGTGACCATTATTTCTCTTCCAAGCCCAATGTTGTGGGTACTCATTAGAATCGTCTCAATGAGACGATTCTAATGAGTACCCATAACATAGGGTTTGGTGGAGAGTTATTAATATTTTCTTCGACGCTTTTACTGTCAACATGTCTCAAATCTTGTTTAGCTCAAAAATTCCTCTTTAATTATTCTTTTAACACAGATATGGGCGCTAAATGACCAAAGCTGTTCATGCGCCATAAAACAACATTCATTCATTCATTATTAATATTTTCAATTTTGAAATCAAAATCACTCCCTCTATCTGGAGCTCTGTTACAGCAAAAGTTATTATTATATATTTCCATAATTATGGCGTGTAACACAAGAAAATGGGCCTTGGAACATGTGCGTAAAAGTGTGTCGTTCCAGATCAGCCTGCACAGTCTGTGACTATTCTGATACAACACTTCCCATTTTTGTGTGATTTTCTGTTTCATGAAAACCTACTGTATGAAAAAATCTTAAGAAATCGTGAAATGCTGTCTCAGATTAGCCTGCGCAGGCTAATCTGGGACAACACTTTACGCAAATGTTCGAAGGTCTCATTTTGCAAGTTGCGGGCCATATGTTGACCCTTTGAGTGCGGAATAAAACCAAAAGAAATTGTCGCCCTAGAAATGAAACCCAAATAATTGCAGTTTCATGGTTGCTTTTTTCTACAGTGTTTCAGCCCAGCAGACAGTGTAGATCACAGATCAGGCAGCACATTTGTGAAGCCTGATCTTGATCTACACTGGCAGCAAAGTCAACTGTAGTTGTGAAAGGCATTTAAGGGATTAATAGAATTTGGGTCTCTACACAGGTAGCTTTTGAATAGATCTGATATACTGATACAATTATAAACTAGTGATATATATAGCTGTACAATATGTTCAACAAGCCTTGCACACTGTCTTTCAGTAGCTATGTTTTTGAATTTGAAATGTAATGTTTGAGATGTTTTCAGTTGCACCAAGCAGCACTGGTAAGCTTTGCATCCTCCACAGTGAATGTCAATATGTCTTGTCGATATTTTTAGACTTTTGATTGTGAATCTGGGCGATTGTCCTAATATTAAATAATATATGAAATGGTAGCTATACCATCTCTCAAACTGAAAAGAAGGGACTGAAATTGTGAAGCTAGGTAATTGCCTTTTTATTTTGAACTGGAAGCTGTCCATCTCTCAAATTGTAAAGAAAGGACTGATGCTTGATATGTTATAAAGAGGGGGGAAATTGTGAAAGGTTCAACCCTTTACCATACAATCCTGACTTTTAATAACGCTGTTGAAGGGTCTCTTTTTAAAACGTTATGGGAAAAGGAGAAAATGCTGGCCACCAGCATTTTCTCCTTTTCCCACAATGTTTTCTAGCCTGTCAAGCACAAATTCCATCATTTCAGCCACATTGGATTTGTCATTTGCAAGTGCTTTCAATTTGGTTAAGTCTACATTTTTTTCATGTGGTAGAGAGGTAATGATCACATCTTTCTTGGCAAATATACGTTGGTTTTTTGATGAGCCCCCTTTGAAACAGTATCTCTTGCAGTGGCCTGGGAGCAGACATATTGTTGGAAATATTATTGCAAAAGAAGAAATTAGTTGAAACAAGCAATTTCTTAATGTGCCAAAATATTTTCACTTTTATGAACAGTTTTACCAAGGAGTCTGATGTTACAAAGACCTGAAGGTTTTTTTTTTTTTTAAAACATTGTAGGAAATTGAATAATTACTGTTAGCCATTGTTTCATTTGTTGTTCGAAAAAGCTTTCAATTTGGGCAAGTCTGATGTTTTATTGTCTAGTGAATTATCACAAGATTAGTACCTGAAAAAATGGTGGATGACGGTGGAAGACAATTTTGTTAGATGTGGTATATAGACCATACTTGATTGATGTTTTACCCTGCTTTCACGAGTCATAAGTATCTTGGTGACAGCTCACATACTCACTATGTCCTGTGTTTCATCAGTACCAGGCTAGGGATGAGATGTTGGCCCAAAGACACTCCCGCTTAACCCTTTACCACACAATCCTGAGTTTTAATGACCTTGGGGGAAAAAGGCCTTTTGAAAACATTGTGGGAAAAGAAGAAAATGCTGGTAACCATTTGTCATCTGCAAATGCTTTCAGTTTGGTCGAGTACAAAATTTTGTCGTTTGGTAAAGAGTTAAAACAATGCTTCAATTGAGAATCAAACCTGGGGCCTCTTGGTTAGAAGTCCTACACTTTACCACTGAACCATGCAGGACCTTCATAATTATGTGAACCCAGTGAAATAGCTTGAGCTTGTGTCTTGTGCACAAACTTAAACAAATGAGCCTTGCTCTGGCAAAAGGGGCTTAATTCATCTCCGTGATGCATGATATGAAGCAAGTAATTACACAATTTTGGATCCCCTAAATTCTATTTTGTTTAACAACCAACTAAATTATGAGGTAGACTGGCCTTTGATATGCAGAAAATTTAAAGATCGCAAAAAGTTTCGTCACATGTCGGCCTAAGCGGACTGCACAGGCTGACATGGTTCGACACTTTTTTTGCAAATGCATTAAGCCCCCCTGTTCACAGAGCATGGCTCAAATATTGTCGATGTGTGAACGAAATTCATATTTCTCATTTGCAAGGCCTTTTTGATAGAAAATATAAAAAATTATCAGAGAGTGTAGGTCCAAAATCAACCTGCATATTTATCATAATTGTTTTTAGCTCCACTGGCCGAAGGCCAGCGGGCTTATGTCATGGCCCGGTGTCCGTCGTGCGTGCGTCCGTCCGTGCATGCGTGCGTGCGTGCGTCCGTCCGTGCGTTAACTTTTATTTCAAACATCTTCTTCTCTGAAACTACCCATCCAATTTTCATGAAACTTCACAGAAATGATCCTGCCATGGTCCTCTTCAGAATTTCTTGAAAGAATTTGATTCCTTCAAAAACTCTGGTTGCCATGGCAACAAAACTGAAAAATATTGGAAATCTTTAAAAATCTTCTTGTCTGAAACCATAGGGCATAGGGCTACCAAATTTGGAATGTAGCTTTATGTAGTAGACCTCTATCATGTTTCTTGAAATTATAGCCCTGGGGTCAAAATTGGCTCTGCCCCAGGGGTCACAAGTTTTACATAGGCTTATATAGAGAAAACTTTAAAAATCTTCTTGTCTGAAACCATAAGGCATAGGGCTACCAAATTTGGCATGTAGCTTTATGTAGTAAAGCTCTATCATGTTTCTTGAAATTATAGCCTTGGGGTCAAAGTTGGCTCTGCCCCAGGGGTCACAAGTTTTACATAGGCTTATATAGAGAAAACTTTAAAAATTTTCTTGTACCTAGCCATAAGGCCTAGAGCTACCAAATTTTGCATTTAGCTTGATCTAGTTGGGGTCTACCAAAAGTGCCCAAATTATAGTCCTGGGGTCAATTTGGCCTCATGCTGGGGGGGGGGGGGTCACAAGCTTTACATAGGCTTACATAGGGAAAACTTTTAAATCTTGGTGTACATAGTCATAAGGCTTAGGCTACCAAATTTTGCATAATTATAGCATTATCTAGTGGACAACTACAAAGAGGGCCCAAGTTACAGCCCTAGGATCAAGTTTGGCCCTGCATCAGGGGTCAGAAGTTTTACATGGGTTTATGGAGTGAAAAGTTCAGAAACCGTCTTGTTACTAGCCATAAGGCCAAGAACTCCCAAATTTGGCATGTTATTTTTCTAATACACATATTCCCCATTTAGTCCGACTGTAGCCCTGGGGTCAAAGTTTTATAAGGTCTTATACAGTGAAGACTTCTCTTCATGGTTTATATTTATAAGCCAGTGAAGCGATACAGGGCCATCATGGCCCTCTTGTTGCTTAGTCTGATACTGGTTGTGAATGTCTTTAACTCTATACCATATGATAAAATTTTAGACTCGTTGAAATCGAAAGCACTTGTAGAGGACAAATTAAGTGTAGCTCCAATCTTTTCAAAAGCCTTCTTTCTCAGGGTCGTTAAAAGCTGGAGCTTGTGTGGTAAAGTGTCAGTATCACCTAACATTTGTGTCTGTTTGTTGCAGTATGGAAGAAGTTTGCCTGTTAACTCTTTACCACACAACAAAAGTTTGGAATGGACCAAATTGAAAGCATTTACAGACGACAAATGTTGCTATAGTGATAATTTCTCTTTTTCATAGGGTAGAAAACATTGTGGGAAAAGGAGAAAATGCTGGTTACCAGTATTTTCTCCTTTTCCCGCAATGTTTTCAAAAGCCTTTTCTTTTAGGGCTTCAAAAGTAGGGATTGTGTGGTAAAGGGTTAAACAGTTGGTAGTTCAAACATCAGTTGAATTGTAACAATTGATCGGTTTGAAGACTCTGACCCCCGTGGTCAAGGTCGTTGTGTGCATTATTGTTACCCACTAAAGCCCTGGAACTGGCTTAACCCTTTCCCAAACGATGAATTTTAGACTGGTCCAAATTGAAAGAGTTTGCAGACGACAATTTCAGATTTGATGAAAATGACAAAGTTCTCCAAAAGGGTAGGAAACACTGTGGGAAAAGGAGAAATTGCTCGTTACGAGCAATTTCTCCTTTTCCCACAGTGTTTTCAAAAGACTTGTACTGCAGACACGTGAAAACCAGGGCTTGTTTGGGAAAGGGTTAAGTTGTTTTTATGGACAGGGTAGATCAAGATCAGACTGCACAGAACATGTAGTCTCATCTATGATTGACACAGTCCACTACTATAATTATTATATATTCAATGGAAACAACCTTGAAATAGTAATATTTCAAGCTGTTTTTGCTCATTAAAAAAGTCTAAATCATGAATTCAATGCTTTGACCCTTTACTGAACAACAAAATTTTGGACTTGTCCAAACCAAAGGCGTTTGCGGACAACAGATTAAATGATGCTGAAAATCTGTATGTTGTCTTTGAGACAGAAGACTTTTGAAAACATTGAGACAGAAGACTTTTGAAAACTTTAAGGGAAAAGGAGAAAACGCTGGTAACCAGCATTTTCTCCTTTTCCTGCAATGTTTTCTACTCTATCAAAGTCTTTAAAAGCCAGGATTGTGTGGTAAATGGTTAAGGGTAAAGGGTTAAATAGGGTGAGGCAAAAAAATCTGGACATTTTAAAAATGGATGGGGAAATTGATTCTTTAAGTTCAAGTGGTAGAAGGCCAGTAGGCTGATGTCAGGGGCCCTGTGCTATTAATTTGTATGTCTCTTTTATCTGTATGGCCATGGAAGGTTACAAAAGTTATTGACATTCAGAAAGAAAGCTTGACATCACAATCCTGTGTTTCGGTTTTATTTCTGAACTGGGGGAAAAAAATTCGCTTTTTTGGTGGGGTTATTCTGTGTTCTAATAGTAAGGGAAGATCACAGTAGTTTTATTTGAGGAAATGTTATACCGTAATTATAATTCTGCTCAGAGGATTGAGCAATCTCTTGAAAAGGCCCAAGTTCTTTCATTGCATTTCCTGTTGTCATGAAAAACACACAGGGTTATAGACTGTATTCAAATGAAAAGTGCAAAGGATAGCCATCAAAAATGCTTTTTTCAATGTGAGAATTCCTAATTTGATGCGATAATGGATAATGATAACATCTGCTTGTGCAAAAGACTGGGACAGATCAGGGAGTAAGTGTGTCACCACAGAATGCTTATAACCCCCCCCCCCCCCCCCATCCCCCATCGCCCCCCCACTTGAAATTTTGCAGGAGTGTGCATTTGCTGTTGAAAGACTACTACAACTATTATATCCCTTTGATAAGGCAACCTCTTGGATTTCTGTTGGCTACAGTTCTAGATTATTGTAATTAAATAATGCTTCTGTTTGTCAGATGGTTTTTTCTTTCCCAGTAGATAAATGACTGAAAGTTACGGTGGAAATTTGAAAAGAATATTTTCTGGAAAGTACTTTTCTTTGAGTTTCACTACATAGAATACATAATTTATTATGAGGTCATTTGATCTTTAAGATTTTTGATGCTCCTTGTCATTTTTAGCTCCACTGGCCGAAGGCCAGCGGGCTTATGTCATGGCCTGGTGTCCGTCGTGCGTCCGTCCGTCCGTCCGTCCGGTCGTCCGTCCGTCCGTCCGTCCGTGCGTTAACTTTTATTTCAAACATCTTCTTCTCTGAAACTACCCATCCAATTTTCATGAAACTTCACAGAAATGATCCTGCCATGGTCCTCTTCAGAATTTCTTGAAAGAATTTGATTCCTTCAAAAACTCTGGTTGCCATGGCAACAAAACTGAAAAATATTGGAAATCTTTAAAAATCTTCTTGTCTGAAACCATAAGGCATAGGGCTACCAAATTTGGCATGTAGCTTTATGTAGTAGACCTCTATCAGGTTTCTTCAAATTATAGCCCTGGGGTCAAAATTGGCTCTGCCCCAGGGGTCACAAGTTTTACATAGGCTTATATAGAGAAAACTTCAAAAATCTTCTTGTCTGAAACCATAAGGCATAGGGCTACCAAATTTGGCATGTAGCTTTATGTAGTAAACCTCTATCATGTTTCTTGAAATTATAGCCCTGGGGTCAAAATTGGCTCTGCCCCAGGGGTCACAAGTTTTACATAGGCTTATATAGAGAAAACTTTAAAAATCTTCCTGTACCTGTGCCATAAGGCCTAGAGCTACCAAATTTTGCATTTAACTTGATCTAGTTGGGGTCTACCAAAAGTGCCCAAATTATAGTCCTGGGGTCAATTTGGCCTCATGCTGGGGGGGGGGGGGGTTCACAAGATTTACATAGGCTTACATAGGGAAAACTTTTAAATCTTGGTGTACATAGCCATAAGGCTTAGGCTACCAAATTTTGCATAATTATAGCATTATCTAGTGGACAACTACAAAGAGGGCCCAAGTTACAGCCCTAGGATCAAGTTTGGCCCTGCACCAGGGTTCACAAGTTTTACATGGGTTTATTGAGTGAAAAGTTCAGAAACCGTCTTGTTACTAGCCATAAGGCCAAGAACTCCCAAATTTGGCATGTTATTCTTCTAATACACATATTCCCCATTTAGTCCAACTGTAGCCCTGGGGTCAAAGTTTTATGAGGGCTTATATAGTAAAGACTTCTCTTCATGGTTTATATTTATAAGCCAGTGGAGCGATACAGGGCCATCATGGCCCTCTTGTTGTCATAACGCATTTGTATGATGTCAATCATTTGCTATATGTGCATGCTGTTACATGATTCATTATCATTCATTAACTCTTTACCAAACGACAAAATTTCAGACTGGTCCGAATTGAAAGCATTTGCAGATGACAAAATAAATGTAACTCAAAAATCAAAATTTGTTTTGGGAAGGCTAGAAAACATTGTGGGAGAAGGAGAAAATGCTGGTTACCAGCATTTTCTCCTTTTCCCACAATGTTTTCAAAAGCCTTCTCGCTCAGGGTCATTAAAAGTCGGGATTGTGTGGTAAAGGGTTAATTTCATTGAATTTAATATTGAACTAGTGATGCTCCTCAAAGAATTTTGGCAGAGCGTGTAGTGGCCACATTGTCTGTCCATCTGTGTGTCTGTCAATATGTCTGCCCATCTGCCTGTCCATGGCTTTGTTACTGTGTTCTTTCTAAGCATTCAAATGGCTGAATTGTAGGAATTATAGACCCTTAAAGTTCTCTAGATATATTTCCAAACTATTTCTCAGCTATTTTAAGAGTTTTGCCAGCATATCTTATAAAATAGCAAACAGTGAAGGTCCATGATCAAACTGCATGTTCTTTGCTGTCTGTTCTTGATCTACACTGTCTGCAAAGGGAAGTGAAAACATGATGCCCATGGATTCATGGTGAGAATATCTTAATTGCGTTAAAGTGACAAAGTATTTGATCTAAAGCCTGTTGTCCAACATTTGCATGAGGCATTTGTCTAATTTACATTTTGGAGTTACTCCCAATGGTCTTAAATTTTCCTTAGAAAGTAAATTTAGAATTGTTGATAAATATGACCTGTATTTAGTTCCCATTGTTACTAGTATGTCGTAATATTATATATGGGCCATGCTCTGTTAACCCTTTACCACACGATCCTGACTTTTGACGACCCTGAGAAAAAAACCTTTTGAAAATATTGTGGGAAAAGGATAAAATGCTGGTTACCAGCATTTTCTCCTTTTCCCACAATGTTTTCTACCCTTCCCAAAACAAATTTCAATTTTTCAGTCACATTTATTTTGTCGTCTGCAACTGCTGTCAATTTGGACTGGTCTAAAATTTTGTCATTTGGTAAACAGTTAAAGGGGGTTTAATGCATCTGCAAACAGTATCTGCCCAGGTCAGCCTGTGCAGCTGAGAATTGGATCAAAATGTTTTGCTTTTTTGTAATTTTTCTGCCTGCCCAAGGACCATTCTACCTAGTGATGTAGTTGTTTGTTAGACAAAATCGATTTTATGGATCTGTGATTATAAGATGAATTGCTTCGTATAATGGGTCACAGACATGCATTAAGGACATATGCCACAGTTTTTTTCCTACAGATTTTTTTGTCATTTTCACTCAGATGATGATATAATGTATGCCAAGTAAAAAAATTAAAAGAAAATCATATATTGCGGAGCAAAATTCAAAGATACAGTTCTTCAAAGGCGATAACTCGTCAAAATAACAGAAAATAAGCTTTAATTTCAAACCTGAAAAAAGGGTTCTTTAACCCTTTCCCAAACAACAAATTTTGGACTGGTCCAAATTGAAAGAGTTTGCAGACGACAATTTTAAATTTAATGAAAATGGCAGAAAGTTATCAAAAAGGGTAGAAAACACTGTGGGAAAAGGAGAAATTGCTCGTTACGAGCAATTTCTCCTTTTCCCACAGTGTTTTCAAAAGGCTTGTACTGCAGACACATGAAAACCAGGGCTTGTTTGGGAAAGGGTTAAGTAAAATTACTGCTCAGTCAAATGATTATTCTTAGAAAAGTGATGTTTGTCCAATCGTAAAAGGTATTAATCAAAAGAATTGGGCACTAGACAGATCACAGTGGCAATTAGAAATGTTCATAGGTGTCAACAAAGACCTATTTTCTGATCAATTATCAGCAATAAAAACAATTTCATTGGAAAGAATTTTTTAAAATTTTACACGGAAATAGTGCTGTCTAATATCTTATTAAAGAAATTTAAAAAGTATATCAAACGTGACATTTTTAAGAGATATGGTTCATTTGTAAAAGTTATTGACATGATGAATTACCTCCCTTTGTAATTAACTTACAAATGTCCCTTTGTCTTAGGCATCAGTGATTTCCAGATACTTAAAAGGTGACCAAAATATTACATATGAAAATACACCATCTCTCTGTCAAACTGACCCGGTGGAATATAATAGAATTTACATAAGAGAAACATGCACAAATCGATGATCAGGAAAAACTGTGACATATGTCCTAAACCCCCTTTTGCTAGAGCATGACACATACTTGCTTTTCATGGCATTTCATGATTGTTGTTAGAATTTAGAATTTAGTATGTTTTGTATTGTAGACCTAGTCCATCTTACTTCATTTTTCAATTCTTCCTTTTTTTTTCCTGATTTTCTGTGGCACATACTTTCTGTTTCGTTCTGCTTTTAATGTAGTTGAAAGCAAGTTTTTCTTGATAGCACAATAGAAGTGTTTGTATCTTTTCTTACAACTTCAAAAAGTCAGTAAACAATGAAATCCAGTGTAGATGAGCATAAGTAAAAGAAGTGAGGTGCTCCAGGATTACCAAAGATGGCCATGTTTAACCCTGAAAGCACAAAAATTCTGACAATATATTTTCAGTCTAGAAATATGACCCAAATAATTGCAATTTTAAAGTTGTTCTTGTCCAGAATGGTTAAGCAAACCCAGATCAGAGATTAGACTGCATTTTTTTCGCAGCCTGGTCTTGATATACACTAACTGCAAATGTAACGAAAGTCTTGAGAGGGAAGGCACTGAAAGGGTTAGTTATAGCCTCTGTTTTTCAAAGTACCAATCTGGAGGGTTTGAGAAGCATTTTTACTTAAGAATGATGGTATGTCTAGAAAATATCCTCATATGACTGAAAACCCAACTCTGAATACCATGTCTACAAAATATTTCCTTTATTAGATGCTGCAGTGTCAACAGATTGAAATAAGATTACTGAAAACCCTGAGAATGATGCAATGCCATCAGAATATCGTAAAACCACTGAAAATGCAATGTCAAAAAGAATCCTGAAATTGCTGAAAACGCTGAGAAAATGTTGCAATGTCTACAAAATATCCTGAAGTCATAGAAAACCCTGTGAAAATGATGCAGTGTCAACAAAATATCCTGAAATAGCTGAAAACTGAGAATGATGATATGTTTACAAAATGTGTTTAAGTACCTTTAAATCCTTCTAATGGTAACCAAGGTAGCATTTGCCTCTTTTCAATATTTTATTCAGAGAAGAATGGCCTATAGCACTAATGACATATAGATATATACACATACCGTATTTCACCTAATTTATGCTCCCTCGCTAATAGTAGTGACCCCACTATATTTCTTACTCTAGAGGCCTCCGGACAACCCCCACCATCATTGACCTTACCTTAAAATTGATGACTGGAGTGACAAACTTCCAAATGCAAGATTACTTCACTAAAACTATTAAAATGCAGACTTACGAAAATCACTAATGACCGATATTTTATGAATAAACTTACTGGTAGGGTGTCGATATGATCCTAATTACTTCAAAAATCAATGTCATTAACACCTGACTATCGGAATACACATACAGTTCAATAACATTATAATCCTCCAGTAACACAAAATTTGTCAACTAACTTTGAAAAACTTTAAGAAAGTGAAGTATTTAATACCTTTGTCTCATCATACTAATCATGAATGATATTTAATGGCCAAATAAATCATGATCGGCGGTAAAATCGATATCTGCATTACTGCACAACACATTGAGTCTTTCAAAATGGCGATGGCATTGCACTCAGCACTAACTAAAACCCGGCACAAAGTACCATACTTGCTGTAAGTGACGGCGCTAAAATTTTGGCAAATTGGCTATGAAACAAGAGCGCCCTGTTGGTGTTTTGCATAGTGCGGGGCACATTAATTAGGTGAAATATGGTAAAGATTGATTTACCTTTTTTACCTTTTAACTTTTTACCACACAACCCCAACTTTTAATGACCCTATGAAATAAGCCTTTTGAGAACGTTGAGGGAAAAGGAGAAAACGCTGGTAACCAGTATTTTCTCCCTTTTCCACAATGTTTTCTAACCTTCCCAAAACAAATTTCAATTCTAAAGTCAGTTTTATTTTGTCGTCTGCAAGTGCTTTCAATTTCAACCTGTCCGAAATTTTGTCGTTTGGTAAAGAGTTAAAGAGCATGTGAACATATAGTGCTACTTTACTTGTCATGAGTTTTTGTTTGTAGTAGATCATAAAAGTTGCTTGTACCTGTACCTGTTCCATGCCAGCTTAAAAGTCATAATGGTTTCTTATCACATCACCTGTAGACAACATTGAACAAATCACACATTTTATAAAAGAGGCTAATTTTCTTGATAGGTTGTTACTTTCCTTTTTTATGCATTTATTGACTTAATTTTTTGGCATAATTCTTGTTGTTGTTCGTATGAGCCTTTCTTTATTCAATTTAATATGGAAAGGGGTGTACAAAACTTTTTAATAAACATTTTTGTTACTGTCTGCATTCAATTGGCTCTTTATCAGACGACAAACTTTAAGACTCATTAATTTTGAATGCATACATAGCAACACAAGGGATATGATGCCCCTACGTGCAACAGTGAAATGGGTGGTAGCAAAATTTAAATGTCGCACGCACAGCCTTGAGAATGATGCCCATCCTGGAAGGCCTGTTGCTGTTGCAACCCAAGAAATGGTCAATAAGATCTATGATACTGTTATGGCTGACTGGGGAGTTACAGAGAGATATATAGTTAGAACAGTTGGGATTTCACAGGAAAGAGTTCATTCCATTCTTAGGGAAGATCTTGAGAAAGCTTTCAGCCTGTTGGGTACCAAGACTGTTGACAGTTTGATCCAAAGCACTCCAGGCAGACATTGTTGCATGCTTTTCTGAACCTGTAAGAGGCAGAACCAGCTAACCTTCTGCAGAGGTTTGTGACTATGGATGAAACGTTAGTCCACCATTTCACCCAGAGGTCAAACAACCGTCTTAACGATAAAAACAACCAGGTTCACCCCACCAGAAACTGTTCCATTAGCTAGAAAAGGTTATAGCCTTAGTTTTCTGGGATGCTAATGGAACTCTGATAGTAGACAGTCTGCAAAAGGGACAAACAATGAAAATTGACACAAATTATGTAATATTTTCTTACTTAAGAGAAAATACTAAACTGACATGCAGGTGGAAAACTCAGTAAAGGTGTGTTGTTCCACCAGGTCAATAGCCTTTTTCACAAGTCTGTCAATGCAATGGCTGCCATTAATGAAAGTTGCTTTGAATTGATTAAGCATCTGCCTTCTTTGTCTGATCTTGCTCTGTCAGACTTTCATCTATTTCAACAATTGAAAAAGGCTATTCCAGTACTCTTATTTTGATCAGATGATACTGTCTTTTTTTTGTGTGTTTCTTACAAAGTGGCATTGAGGCCCTTAAAGTCATTGCTGGCAAAAGCTTACAGATATTGAAGGGGATTATGTTGAAAAATAATGCAATACATTGTATTTCCACCTAGAAGCAAACCCTTGCATGTGAGGGTCACAATTTATCAATCAGCCCTAGTAATTGAACTTTGGTTTTGGGTCAAACATTTAGGGAACAATGTGACAAATATTAATAGGGCTCATCATTATTATGTTGTTTTCATTTTCCACGTTTTCAATGTCTAGTTCTGAAATCTTCATTGTAAAGACTGATTAAAGTCACTGCACAGCCATGGAAGGTCTTCATTCATCAACCATCAACCATTCTAATTTACATTCTAATTCTGAATTTAGATGCTATTAACAAAATTTCTATTTTGCTAAACCATTTAGCGTAGTCAATCAGACATTTTGTTGCTTTGAAAGAGAGAGAATTATAGGGATAATTTAGAATGGTTGGTGGTTACACCCGTACCTCAAATCTCCGCAAAAACCTTCATTTTCCGTATGTTTACTGTGGAAATTTTCATGCGGAGTATTGGAACGACATTTCCGCATACAGAAAACTAACTTGAAAGATTTTAAAGATGTTTGATGCGGATAATTCTGTTACTTTTCCATATCATGCGGAGTTCCGCAAATATTCAAACACTGTGGAAAATATGTTCCAATACTCCGCATCAAGCTGATTTCAATGCGGAGTTCCACATTGATGTGGAGTATTGGAACGCTTTTCCACATAACTTACAATTCATTGCGGAAAATATTCCAACACTGAGGAGTTCCGCATGCAAGCGGAAAATTTGTTCCAATACTCCGCATCAAGCTGATTTCAATGCGGAGTTCCGCACTGATGTGGAGTATTGGAACACTTTTCTGCATCAATTTACAATTCTTTGCGGAAAATATTCCAACACTGAGGAGTTCCGCATGCAAGCGGAAAATTTGTTCCAATACTCCACATCATGCTGATTTCAATGCGGAGTTCCGCACTGATGTGGAGTATTGGAACACTTTTCCGCATCAACTTACAATTCTTTGCGGAAAATATTCCAACACTGAGGAGTTCCGCATGCAAGTGGAAAATTTGTTCCAATACTCCGCATCAAGCTGATTTCAATGCGGAGTTCCACATTGATGCGGAGTATTGGAACGCTTTTCCGCATCAACTTCCGATGTATTGCGGAAAACATTCCAACACTGCGGAGTTCCACATTGATGTGGCATATTGGAACGCTTTTCCGCATCAACTTCCAATTCATTGTGGAAAATAGTATGCCAGGTTCTGCATGATGCGGAGAGTTCCGCAAGTTATTCCTGCAGAAGCAGATTGAGTGAAAATTCTTGTTCAAAAATGGGCATGAATGTATCACAGGCAACACATCAAAAATTATCAATTGTGCTGAAATGCTGCAATGTACCTTTTATTAGGTAGAAAGCAATGCTGAAAATGGAGAAATTGCTGTTTATTAGCATTTTCTGCATTTCCTACAATGTTTTCAAAATCTTTCTTATCAATGGATAATTAAAATGTTGGTTTTGCTATTGACAGTGGCGTAATAAGACCATGCTAAAGCGTGACTAAGAGCAGTGTTGACTGTGTTTGCAAACCAACAAAGAAAGACCATTGTCAACCATCATAAACCATCATTGCTGGTGACAGTTCTGAGATAAAAATCATACAGAGGAGAATTTTTCTAAGTTATTCTTTTTGAAAAAATTTAATTAAAAAGATAAACCACTTACAAGCATACATGGAAGGATATAAAGCAAAGTGTATTCAAGTCTGTTCAAAATTGGGTTAAAATGTCATTTAGTTAATCACACCAACTTTAAGTCTTTCTGCAACAATAGACAAGGTCTGTTAATGTCACCAACAGTCGTTGAGGCTAGGGCCGAGTGTGGGAGCAGGAGGTTCAGCATGAAATCCAGGTGCATTTCTCAGAGACCGTAGGTTGATGTTTTTCACTTGTAGCGGCTGTCAGTGACATGCTAGAAAGAAAAGAAGAAAAATGGACTGTCATCTCTTTACCAATTAAATAATCTTATACTCATCCATACTGAAACAAGTTGCAGACAGCATATTAGATGTCATGCAAATGATGGAATTTGCCTTTGAAGGAGTTGAAAACATGAGCGAAATAAAAAATGTGAGGATTGTTTTCTTTTTTCCCCTACTGTATTCAAAAGCCCTTTACAAGATTGTAACAAGAGGGCCATTGGCCCTAAAGCACTCACCTGAGTAAGGTCATCTAGGATTGATAAGGCTGAAAAGATCCTAGTCGTGATGATATAAAATGCATGAGTGTAAGTGATCTACTTTTTGACTGATTTGACCTATTTTTTAATTTAGAATCTGGCTCAAAATGTGGCCTCTGCAGTGCACACAAGGTTTTTTTAAGATTTGGCCAAGTGACCACCTTTTTGAACCGATGTTACCCAATCTTGAACTTGTCAGAGAATTTATCAAGACAAATGTTCTCACCAAGTCAAAATCATGGGTATCAGGCTGAAAATGTGGCCTCTACAGTGGACACAGCATTTTTCTAAGATTTGGACCTGTGACCTACTTTTTGACCCAACATGACTCAATTTCAAAGTTGGCTGAGATTTTATCCAGACAAACACTCTGACCAAATTTCATGAATATCAAGCTGAAAATGTGGCCTCTTGAGTGCACACGAGGTTTTTCTAAGATTTGGCCCAGTGACATACTTTTTGATCCAATGTGACCCAATTTCTAACTTGTCCAAGAATCCAGACAAAAATTCTGACCAAGTTTCAAGAGTATCAGGCTGAAAATGTGGCCTTTAGACTGCACACAAGGTTTTTCTAAGATATGATCCCCTGACCCACTTTTTTTATTTCATGTGACCCAATTTTCCAGGTGTCCAAGATTTTATCAAGACAAACATTCTGACCAAGTTTCATGAATATCGGGCTGAAAATGTGGTCTCTAAAGGGCACATAAGGGTTTTTTTTTAAGATTTAGCCCTGTGACCTAGTTTTTAGCTCCACTGGCCGAAGGCCAGCGAGCTATTGCCATGGCGTTGTGTCCGTCGTGCGTCCGTCCGTCCGTTCGTCCGTGCGTGCGTCCGTAAACTTTTTCTTTAAAAAACTTCTCCTCAGAAACTATTGACTGGATTTTTACCAAATTTCACAGGAATGTTCCTTTGGTGGTCCTCTTTCAAATTCCTTCAAATAATTGTGTTCCATGAAGAATTCTGGTTGCCATGGCAACCAAAGTAAAAAACCTTTAAAAATCTTCTCCTCCCAAACCGCTATTTGGATAGCATTATTATTTTGCAGGAATGTTCCTTAGATACAGGTTTACAGAATTCCTTTAAAAAAAAATGATCTGTCAAAAAACATGGCTTTTATGGGAGACTCATTTTCCTTTTATGGTATAAAGTAAAATCTTTGAAAAATTTCTTCTCTAAAACTATTCATTGGATTTCATTGTTGTTTTGCAGGTAAGTTCCTATGGTGGTTGTCTGCCAAATTGTTTCTATGGTGGTTGTATACCAAATTCCTTTTAAAAAAATGATACACCTAAAAACACATTTTTTTTATAGACAAGGCTTATATTTCAAAAAAATGTTCTTCTCCAAAACTATTTATTGTGTTAGTCTTATCGACTAACAAAGAAAAAGGAAGAAAATTGGATTGACTTGACCTAGTCAGGGCTGTCCTATTTAAGCCCACACATTTTCCTTGGTATTAAGATCACAATTTACTCCAATGATATGCTATTAGTTAGTACTAGTAATGAAATATCACTGGCCATAAATAAGATAAAAGCTTGAGCACCTTTCACAACTTGAGCTTTTCAATTTTGCCTTATTACTAAGCCTGAGTAACCATGCCAAGATAAAAAAGAAAAAGTATTTTAATAACAAAACCCCCATGTTGTAGGTACTTTATAGTCCTTTTGATATAGAACAAGAGAACCTCTGCACTTTTATTAGTTCTGGTAAAGGTTTGTTGACCTACTAATGAGTAAATGCAGAGTGGACAGAGAAGGGGTGTAAATCCTGGTGACCTGGTACACAGTGGGACAGGGCTTTACATTTGTGATAAGGCATTAATGTTACCCAGTCAAACTGATCCGGCAACTTCAGTACACCAGAATTAATCTGTGCCCTGGAGCAGGATATTTGATTTATGTAAATGCATTTGTAGACCATTTTGTGTTGTTTGCCACAGAAGACATTCTAACTGTGAAAAGTTGATTATTAGGGATTAGGTGTTCATTGTATGCCAGCATATTTCATTCTATCTGGTGTATTGATGTAAGTTGATCTATATTGTTATAACATTCATTCATTTGCCCACCTAGCTGTTCTTTTAGTTTACCCCTTTACCACACAATCACAACTTTTAACGACCCTGAGAAAGACATATTTTCTATATTTTGATGTTTCCCCACCCAAAATGGTTTGTGAAAGGACCTGTTGCAGACAACATATCTTCAAATTAGTAAGACATATATAAAAAAGGATAGAAATTATTGTGGGAAACTAAGAAAATGCTGGTTACCATTTTTTTCTTCTTTTCTCACAAGTTTTTTCCATACCTTTTTTCTTTAGTGAGCTAAAATGCAGGATTGAATGGTAATTGTTAAAAACTTCTTTTCGCCATTATAGAAATATCAGGCCTGTGGAGCGGTACAGGCGCTCAAGCGCCTCTAGTTTACCCAACATGACCAGATGTCAAACTTGTCCAAGATTTTATCCAGACAAACATTCTAAGTTTCATGAGTATGAGGCAGAAGATGTGGCCTCTACACTGCACACAAGGTTTTTTATAAGATTTGGCCCAGTGACCTACTTTTTGACCCGATATGACCCAATGTCAAACTTGTCTGAGATTTTATCCAGAGAAACATACTGGTCAGGTTAAAAATGTGGCCTCTAGACTGCGTACAAGGTTTTTTTAAGACTTGGCCCTGTGACCTACTTTTTAACTGGAAGCGACCCAATTTCAAACTTGTCAGATATTTTATCCAGACAAACTTTCCAAGTTTCATGACTTTCTGGCTGAAATATGGCCTGTATTGTGCAATGTTTTTCTAAGGTTTGTCCCAGTGACCTACTTTTTTAACTAAGATGACCCAGTTTCAAACTTGTCTGAGACATCATCCAGACAAATAATCTGACCAAGTTTCATAAGTATTGGACTAAAAATGTGGCCTCTAGAGTGCACACAGTGTTAATCTCAAATTTGTTACGGTGTCCTACTTTTTGACTGGGCATGACCCAATTTCAAACCTGTCCAAGATTTCATCAAGAGAACCAATTCAGACTAAGTATTTGAATGAAAATGTGGCCTCTAGAGTGCACACAAGGTACATGTAATTGTTGATGCCTGGACGACAGACGACGCACACCGCAGGACGGACACAGCATGATCACAAAAGCTCACCTTGAGCAGTGCTCAGGTGAGCTAAAAACATGGGATTGCTTAAGAACTGGTACAACTACATGGGTTTTTTCCTTAAATAATCATAGTTTATCACTAGTTTAGTGGGGTCTCTTGGCTTCCACTTCTTCTAAGGTAAGTCTCACTTGTGGATGAGAAGTCACCAGTGACAAGGTAGCTAGTTCACATTTAATATAGTATAAATATTAAACATCTGGTTCTAAAAATCTAGTTCTAAATAACTAGATATCATCCATAACCATATCATCCTTAGAAAACATTATATTGCACAAGAACATAAATACATGTACTTGAATATTCAACTCTTTATGCAGATGACTTTATGGAGCAAAATCAATACAAATAGGTCAATATTAAAACAAACTGACAGCAGTCGTGTTCATCCTCTCAAATACAGCATGACAAAAGAACTGTGAAATTGCAAGTAAGCATGGCAGGCACTGAAATACAATACAGTACAACAGAGTATAGTTCAAACTGCTTTTAGTGTAAACTTACCAATTTACAAAAATGAAGGCATGACAGTCTCACCAGCTCATCACAAGCTCACACATACCAAGTGCTGTTAATTGCTGCAATTAGGAACATGCACAAAGTTAAACATGTGAACAAAAATGTTAGATCAAACATTAGCAAAAAGGAAAGCTCGGACGCTGCCATTTCATTAATCACAGAAACCAATTAAAATGGTGATAAAAGCGTAGTAAATTGAAATATTCCTTAATTCCAGCATATGACAAAGCAGTTTCCAACGGGGCAAAAGATTTCCGAAAAGAACAAAGAGAATTTCGACAAGATTATTTTATCAGTAAGCAGTGTTCAGTTTGACATCTCGCTCTAAACTGAATCGTACGCTACTTAGTCACATGGCACAGACTGGATAGCAAGTTGACTGGTAGAGTGTACAGACTATATCTATTAACATATAATTTAAATGGCAAAACGGAAATGAAGGATTTAGAATGAAAAATTGCGACCTGGCTACAATTTGGGGAAGGTTATGTTTTCAACTTTGAATGGCAACTTTTTCCTACTTGTCTGATTTCTTCCAATATATAATATGGTTCAAGCTGTTGATGATGTAAAGAAACTCAGCAAGTTTCATTAAATCCGGCCACAAATGCAGACTGTATTAAGTAAGCAAGAAATGCAAATTTTCAATTATAAAAGGCTACTTTTTCCTTACTAAATGTCAGATGTCTTTCATAATCAATACGGTTTAAGCTTTTGATTGAAACAGTGCAAGTTTCATGAAAATCCAACAACAGATGCAGTCATTGGGAACCAGGATATGACATAAGCTTGTCTATCCTTTGGCTAGTAGAGCTAAATATCATATGAAATGCATGAGCTATGCTCTGCAAAAAGGTGGCTTAATGCATCTGTGAAAAGTATCAACCCAGATGTGCTGACCTGGGCCAAAACTTTTCGTTAATGGTCAATTTCTGTATGTCTCAGGACCAGTCTACCTCATGATTCTTTCGCTGTTTAAAAAAAGAGGCTATTATGGATCCATGATTATGTGATGGCTGGATTTGTATAATATACCAAGGAGATGCATTAAACCTGCTTTTGCCAGAGCATGGCTTTTTTCCCCACTTTTTTTAAAAAGGGACATTACTGATTCAAGATATTTTGAATGATTTTTATTTGCCTTTCTGGTAATGGTTTCCCCTTCTAAAATTTCCCATCAAGCCAAAGTATGAATTTTTTTTTCACTTTTGACCTTATCAAAATAGACAACTGAGAAAATGTCAATACTTTACATTAACAACCATAATTCACCATTTTCTTTGAAAACAGGGTCCGCACAGGTTTGCAGATGTACTGGTAAAGTCCTAGAATTCGACTTGTAGTCCTGGAAAATCTGCAAAATGACAAAGCCAGAATTTTCCTTAGATTACACTGGAAAAATGCGTAAATAGTTTTGAAAATAGAAGAAAAATCCTTGAAATCGGTTATAACAAAAAACTAACCATTTATAAAGATGCTAAATAAGAATCATAATTGACAGTCATCTGGCATCCTTTATAAAATAGAATACAGGAATTACCCAGTATAGAAACCGGTAGTTTCTTCTCTTATCCAGCGCCTTCTGCAAAAATCTTAGGGCCACATGTAAAAGGCAATGGTTCCAGATTGTAGATTCAATTTGGTAACATCATGTGTCATTGAGGAAAATGTAGGTTTAATTCCGATAGGGAGAAGAAAGAGATGTATAAAGCCTTTTAAAACTGACAAGACGATAGCACCTTGTATTGATGAATTATTTAACATTTCAAAAATATGGGAGAACCGGCTGTCAAATCGCATGCCAAGGCCTGGGCCAAAAACATTCAAATTAAAACTGCTTGGTTGTGATGAAAATAATATTTCTTCTGTACATAAGACTACTACATTTTTCAAAGGTACCAATAATAGTGAAACTTAGGCATGATACCGGCAAATTCCCCACCACTATAGATTGCAAAACCCCATGAAAATCAAAAGTATATGAATGTCCAAAAAATGGCAATTTCTTATGGAATCATTCTGTATACTATACATCAAACACTGTATTGGTCAACAGAATGAAGCTGAAAATCTAATTAATTTCTTTTCTCTCATAAAACAATGCCATATAATGCATAGAACTTTATTGGAGAGGCGTTTGCCGGCATTATACTGGAATTTCAAAGGATGAGCCACAGAGTTCAACTACCAGTGATATCAGATTGACAAATCTTAATGTGCCTAAACCTCCATAAAACTGGGTCAAAACCAATGACTACATTTACTGGTCACAACAATGTTGTAAAATTATTCACCCCTTAAAGAGGGCTACAATTACATGTACATTTAATATAATTATATTATGCACCATTATCACATTACTATAAGATACGCATTGTAAAGTCCTTGAAAAATTACTTGAAGTCCTGGAACTGTTTGTTGACAAGTCTGTATGAACCCTGGAAAACAGCCAAGGTAACAAGCAACTAAGCATTTTCATTCCCTGATAACTATATGTTTGATAATTCATCTTATCTGGTAACTTAATGTGGGGAAAAACTGAACAGTTCTATGAAATGTCTCAAACTGAGTCTAATTTTTTCTTTAAAGCATTGTTGGTCTAATTTGAAATTCAAAAGAAACTGGAATGCAGTAGATCTGTATTATGATCAAATAGACCTAGATTCTATGTCCATAACCTGTGAAATAGGAAAAATATTTACCATACCTGATTCTTTGATAGAAGTCCCATTTTGAGTTTCAGTCAACATCTTATCTGTGACACCATCCCAGATTTGAAGTCTTCAGTTTGAAATAAGCTAGATGACTATACGAAGTGCAAGCCCTCATCAACAAAACTGAACATAATCATATCTCATTAGACATATTTTCATTTTCGACCTGTAAACAGATGAAAAAAAAAAACAAGTTATGTCATTGAAATAATATCCCTCACCAAAAAATACCTGTTTTGATAAAGAATACATGAAGTCTTGTGTTAAGCATTACATGTGGCCATTTTGTTAATTGGTCAATAATGAAATTATACATTTACCACCCCCCCCCCCCCTTTCCATGACATGGAATTCATTAAAAAAAAAATGATTGTGTGTGGTTTATGATAAAAAATATAAATATGAAGTTTCATAAAATTTTGTCAAGTAGTGAAAGAGATATTGGTCCATTATGGAAATATACATCAAGCCCCCTTTCTCCATGACACTGCATTAAATCAGAAAAACCAAAAAGCGAAATTTGCAGACTATCATAAGGAACACACACATGAAGTTTCATGATTTTCATCAAGGATTTTAGAAGATATATGTCCAGATGTACTGACTAAGAGAAGTGGGTTCATAATGAAATTAAATATTAATCCCCCTTTTTCCACAACATGGAATTTCATAAAATAAAAACAAATAATGATTGTCTGTGGTTCATGATAAAAAATGTAAGTATGAAGTTATATAAAATTTTGTCCAGTAGTTAAAGAAATATTGCCCCATTATGGAAATATCTCGATCAATTCCCCTTTTTCCATGACATTGCATTAAATAAAACACACACACACACACAAGTTTATTTGCGGACTGCCATAAGCAACAGAGATACGGACATCAAGAAAACTATACCCACCTCCGAAAATCAGCGGGGGATAAAAATCGCCAAACTTGAGTAACAAGCAATATAAAAAAAAAAAAATGTGGGATGAATTGGTAGTGGGACGAACAAGCAACATAACGGTCGATGACGATAATGAAAAAAAAGACTACGAGACTGTAGATCTAGAAATTTTCTCAATAAATTGTCAATCTACGGTCGCAATCAGAAAGTTTGCTCTTTTGGGGACGCTCTGTTGCCGTGATCTTGTAGCATACATGCACAAATAAAAAAAAGTAACTCAAACGATTCTTACCTGACCTTCAAATGTCGTCCATATTTTTTCGGTATGATGTCATTATCCGGGTCTTATGGCGCCTTTCAAAACTAGCCAATGAAAACGAACAAGAAGAAATCGATGTCAAAGCGGAAACTGAAGCTAAAAACACTCGTCATAGTTCGGCCGATTTCCGTAACTACATCTAACCAATCTAATTTGAATAACGGATCATCCGAAATTTTCCGATTTGAAGCTAAACATTAACCGATTCCTCCATATTCTCCGCCCTGTCATGTCAGAACGGAGCAAATTTATGATTTTGTCAACCTGCATGTGAGTTAGAACGGTAAGAAAACTAACACATTTAAAATACACGTACGTGTTTCTTTTAATATGCAGTACTTGTAATGAAGTTTTATGTAAATTTGCTCCATTTAACGGTAGCGACACATGTACATGTACTTTCGTTTTTGTTTTGAGTGGACTCGTTCCAAACGTGATCGAGTGCTGGTTCCCCCATAAAAGTCATAAATGTTTCCTCTTTATCGGCTCAGAAACACGCCCGTGAAATTACTCATTGAAAAAAGGCTTCAGAAAATATTGTGGGATATGGAAAATTGCTTGCAACAAAAAGATTTATTTGTCTATTTCCCACACTGTTTTGTGTTATAAATCTTGTTATCTGGGCCAAATTTTCTTCGTCATTTGCAAATGCTGTCAATATGGAAGTCTAAAATTTTGTCTAGTAAAAATATGTAGGGTAAAGAAACATTTTAACAAAAGGCAAATTTATATGCTGTCACTTTTTTTTTTTTCATTTGAGCCACACTTTATTTGTGGTCTGCAAATGCTTTTAATTAACCTTTTACCACATAACCCAGAGTTCAAACTTAAAACAATGTGGAGCAAGAAGGCCTTTGGAAACATGTCACCTTAAGGCCTACCCACAATATGTTTTAAGCCCTTTCTAAAACAAAATCTGTGTTTTATGCATATGCTTTCCATTTCACAATTTGCTAAGTCTGAATTGTATGTTGAAAATACATGTAAGATTTCCAGCTTTCCAATGGAAAATCAAAGTACTGATAGTACAGAAGGCCAGGAAATCTAGTGATCTGTAATCTCTAAAGAACGAAGGATACGAACTCACACGAGACCTCATTTTCTAATTATCACTACCATACAGACAGTCAGGCCAATTCAATTATGCCAAAAGAATTCATTGGTAAAGGGGTACTGTCACACATAATATGGAATAATACAATAATCAACAGGAAAAATTAAATTAATGCAAAGAAAAAAAAAGCAGTGCTCAGAAGGCAGATTCTGTAGTCAAACCGAAGCAAATAGTGGATACCAACGCTTGGCTATAGGGTGCATGATAATGGCTTTAAAAATTTCTAAGTCCAAAAGGGGCTTAAATCAAGCAAATTTATTTTTGAGTTATTTGCCTTATTGGTTAAGGTTGGTCTTTATGATAATGCACATGTATTCCAAGTTTCAAATAAATATCGTCAATGATAAGAAAGATAAGACACAATCTATTCTTTTGACTATATCATACAAAGACGTCCACTAGCCCTTCTCGTCCCATGAGAGAGAGAGAGAGAGAGAGAGAGAGAGATTCCAACGACGGCTTCTGGCGCTTAAAATGAATTTGCACATTCGGGATGTATTTCAAAATAAACATTCTTAAACTTTCATTTCTCCTTTTCAAACAATGTTTCGGAAACTACCAGTTATGTGAATGAAACTCTAGGTATGTAAATGTGATGAATAACTGATAAATTAAAACCTAATTTTTTAAACACACCTTTTATTTTCAAATTATTTTGTTTGAAAGTTAAAAAATAGGATCGCACAACACTTTCATGATTTCTAATCAATCAACAGTCGTCACAAAAAAAGATAACATGGTTGATTATCGGAAAATGTAGACAGAACAAAAAATTCTTATTTTTCCATAATGTTTGCCTATTCTTCTGACAAAAAGACAGATGTTTTAAATCGATTCACACTGAAAAAAGAGAGTATAATTTCTCTTAATTTCTGCATATTTCTTAATTCTATCGATTTTTTTTTTCTAAACATATAGAGAAAATCAAGTTCAGTTCTAAATGATTAAAAGAAACTGATAATAAATGCACTTAATACACCAATAATCTCATTCAACTTTCGACATTTCCATGGAAAATCGTATATCTCGATCTTTTCACCAGGCAGTCAAAGGAGATGCGGCGTGCGGTTCCCTTTGATCTTTATTTGAAACGCGGACAGTAACTAGCAAGTGACGATGGAAACTAAAAATAGAAGACTGGTTCTCGGGTTTTTCCCTCGCGCTAGTACACTAGAAAGTTGATATCAGGGGCTGTAATCATGTCTATAATACGAGAGGATTTCAGTATCCAATCACAGTGATGGAAAAGTTGGTAGAGGTTAAATGTACACCGAATAAGTCTGTACACCGAATAAGTCTGATGTCAGTCATAATACGGCAACGCCTTAATGCACAGTTCCTGACAAGATTTGTGTAACTATAAACTCCGCCCATAGGCGGTATCGGATAAAAATAGACATCAGACTTAAACGGTGTACAGACTTATTCGGCGGACGTTTAACTTTTACCTGGAAAAGTTATTGACCATCTGTTACGTAATCAACAGGGACACAACCTTTTAAAACACACTCGTTGGTTATTAAAGGGCTGTAATACCCTTGCAATTCCATAGCACTATGCAGATGTCGGAAAGCTTTGAGGAAAGGAAAACATTCACACCGTGTGATAAGCGATCTCTGTACTTACGAAACTAGTTGTTTTGGTGGACTCAGCGATATAGAGTGGACACACTGTTCAACATTTTGTCTGAAAGTAGTCCGGAAAAGTCAGCTTACGATCGCTATAGGCAAGGGAATCCCTTGAGAGGGATTCCCTGGCCTAAAAAGCCAATACCTCATGAATTTCCACAAACAAAAATTGATTTTCATGCAAAAAATTGGATTTACATGGATTTCCGTTTTATTACACCTCCTACCTACGTAGTTGAGGTGGGTATACTGGTTTCACCATGTCTGTCTGTCCGTCTGTCCATCTGTCAATCTGTCCATGTTGTTTTCATTTCCGTACTCTAACTCAAAAACCGTTTGACCTGTGACCCTGAAACTTTATATGTGTTCCTTATGACCCAAGGAGGTGCCCTGTTTTTGGGTCAAAGGTCAAGGTCACAGGCAAACTGTTTTCTCTGATTGTACTGCTCCAGTGACAAGATGCCAGTGGGGGGGGGGGGTATTTTTGTTCACTTTGTGAAAGTTCTAGTTGTACATGGAAATCCACAGGAAATGTGGACAGAAAAATATTTTTGCGAGAAGACAGTAACAAACTTACTTGCGGGCTTGTGCTACTAAGTCTTGTACAGGATCATAAACTGCCCCCACAGCCTACCATGCCATAATGTTTTTTTGAACTATTATTAAAACAACAAAATTTTCCAGTGACATAAAAGCCTTTCACCTTATCAATGAATAAATCCTCTTCCAGTCAGGAAACAATTAAATCACATGTAAACTGAGACCAAGTACGGCTGAAGATTTTATAGAAGCATGCTGAGACACCTGGAGATGATACCTGGGGTGTCAAACACTCGTATTACTGCATTTTGTCAATATTTTCAAACATATAATACTTTGTAGAGGCAGTGTCAATTGAAGTCATACTTAATATTTTTACAAATCTATGGTACGGAGGAATGGTCAAGTATTTTTTTTTTCCCTATAAGATCCATGTCACCTGACCACTTTCGTTTGTTTGTTTGTAGTAGAGTTTAACGCCATTTTAACAGCTCAATTCATACCATGGCAGTTACTGACGCACCCATGTGTTTCCCGACTTTCTCACAGCAGTACTAGCACAACTTTTTTTCAAAAGCCACTGGCTACTTTTCTCAAATGCGTCAGGTGAGAGGTGAAAAATCTCCACAAAGAGAGTTTGCCTCAATCGGGTATCAAACTCGAAACCACCAGGTCATGAGTCACTGAGCTACCCAGGCGGGCCCTGATTATTTTTGCAAGTGCCTATATATAATGAATTAATGATACTAAAAACCTTAAAAATCGCTAGAACCAACAGTCTGATGGTGGTATTTAAAATACTGCACTAAAGTATGCTGTGTGTTTGATCACCTTCAGTTAATCTTGAAGTTTCTTTTCTTTGATTCTTCAACACAAATTTCATATACCAGAAGGTTTCATTAAGTCAAAAACAGGAGTATATACTTGTATGAAAAAACATATTTCATTGATGATTACACAAGACTTGTATAACATGCATAGATATTACCAAACATAAGTAAAAAAATTAGTCCCTGATCTAAACATAGTCATATTACAAATATGGCCAAGTCCAAATACATTGCAGCGAAAAGTTTCCTAAGACATTTTCCGCTGGTAAAATTGTCTAAGTCCAAAATTTCCGCACTGGGAAATTTTCTGAGATATTTTCCGCAGCGAAAGTTGTTTAAGTTGGTAATTTCCATATCATTCCGCATTGTAAAAAAACTAAGTCTGAATTCTCTGCAAATTTTCCACATCGATATGGAAATTTTTCCAATGAGTGATGTGGAAGAAATTCCACATGTTTTGAAACCTTTGCGGAGTTCTGCAGGAAAATGCGGTGTTCCGCAAGAAATCTGTATAAATTCCATATGTTCATGCGGAGTTCCGCATATGTGATGTGGAGTTCCGTATGTGTGATGCGGAGATTTGAGGTACGGTTAAACGGCCCCTGGAGTCATTTTGCTCATACTACCTTTCACACCAGGGAGCATTGTTCCAACTCTGAAACAAATAGCAGAGAGTTGCCTTGTAAGGGTCTTCACTGGAGTTCTTGGTAAAAAATAAAAGAACATGGAATATGTGTGTAGATCTTGATAACCCTTTATGAAATGAAAAATTTTAGACTGGTCCAAATTGAAAACATTTGCAGATGACAAATTAGATATTGTTCAAATGGTGAGATTTGTCTTTTACAAGTTCAAAATGTTGTGGGAAAAGGAGAAAATGCTTGTGACCAGCATTTTCTGCTATTCCAACAATGTTTTTGGAAGGCTTCTGCCTCCGGTTTGTTAAAATACAGGATTGTTTAGTAAAGGCTTCAAGAACACAAGGATGGATACACATTAATATGTACATTAGCCATGCCTACAAAACCATATACTGTTTAATACTTTACTGTAAGAAAATTTTAGACACTTCTCATTGAAAGCATTTTTCACTGACAAAAATGAATTTGGCTCAAATGATGAACCTTTTCTTTGAAAAAATAGTCAATAAGGAAGAAAATCCTGGTTAGCAGCATTTCCTTCTTTTCTCGCAGTGTTTTCAAAAGTCCCTTTTCTCGGGATGTGGAAACCACAAGATTGTTTGGTAAATGGTTAGAAAGATTAAAGCACAAGAAAAGCTCGAGTCAGTGTCAAAATCAATGCATCGAAAACGATTTTCACCTTATAAATGGTTTGAATTTAATACGCTGAAAATTGTTTTCGCCGCCTACTGCTCTAATGGTCAATAGTTTCATGAAAACAACTAGATAGTTTGCCTTTTTTGGCCTTTTCCTAGGACCAATTACAGTTTTGCTCTGTAGCCACACCACAACTATCTGAAGGAAAGAAAAATAATAAAGAAACACATAGGAGTAAAATTGATGAGAAAGGAAAATGGTGAATTTGAATGATTTGGAAAACATAGGTACTGCCTATAAAATCATTGAATTATTGCTGCTATTCCCACAATGTTTTCAAAACACCGGTACACAGTAGGGGTGGTACAGTTTTATTTGTACTGTTGTAATTTTATTAGCGTAGAATAAAAGTTTTTGTCTTTATATTTTTCTGCTGGGCAACCAACAAGAAAATAGGGCTTGACATTTGGGAAATAAGTTTCAATCTTGATAGTGTTGTACCAAAGGTTTCTATTATCAGTTCTTGAATGATATACTTTCCTGATCACATAATCAAATTTGTCCCAATCTTCATTGAATTAAGTTTATTGATGGACAGATTGTTTTATTATTAACCATATATCAGAACGGTAGATTTGCTCAAATAGAAAGCATTTGCAGAGGGCAAATCAGATGTGACTTAAGTTCTGGGATTTGTCTTATTAATAGGGCAGAAAACAAGGTGGGAAAAGTGGCTGGCTACCAGCATTTTTTTCTGTTTCCCATGTTTAAAAAAAAAAACATTCCTCTGTGAGAGTTGCTTAAACATGGGAATGTTTTGTAAAGTGTCATGGACAATGTTGGTCAAGATCAAACTACATTCCTTTTCAATATAATCTTGGGTTCACGGGGTCAGAAACAATGCTCTGTGGGATAATCTAGCAGTGAAAGCATTGAATTTGTACCGAGTTCTATCTTATCATTTGCATGTTTTAAACATTTTACCAGACAGTATGGTGTTTTTACGACCCTTAGAAACAAAACTTTCCAAAAATTTCTGAGGAAAGGGGAAAATGCTGGTTCCCACCTTCATCTATGTTTCCCACATTTTCTGCTCTTATGAAGACAAATCGTATCATTGAGGCCATATTAAATTGTTCATCAGCAGTTTCTTTATATATGGATTTGTGACTAGGATTTTGTAATCAGAAATAGAAGTTGTTTGTGATGATTTTCTATGTTGGAAAAAAATAGGCACATGGAACAAAATATTATTTTGTTATTATTAAAACATGTGTGCAAAGCTTTATAAGAGGCAATGTAAATTATACCTTACCAGTGCTGTGTGGTTGACTATGATTGACAGTTTGTTTTCAAATATTTTGCATTCTTGTGTTTAGTGTTCAGTTTTGCCATTCTGTAAGAAAAAGGGGTAAATGCTGGAATTTGCAATAATTTAGAGATTCAGCTACATGCCATAGCACTTGGGCTTTCGTCAAGAGACCAAAAATACATGACTTTCGTTCAACTCATCTGTAACCTTTTACGAAAATATTTTAGATTTGTCCAAATTTAATGCATGTGCAGAGGACAAATCTGTGAGGCTGAAATGAATTCGTCTTCGAAAAAAGTAGAAATCACTGTTGGGAAAAGGAGAAGGAGCTGGTTTCCAGCATATTCTCCTTTTCCAACAAAGTTTGCAAACACCTTTTTCTCCAAGGATTTTTAGAACATTTAGGGGAGTACCCATTACTGTCTAAGCTTTTGCAAACATGGATGAAATTGTTATAAAAAGAAAGTATTTCAAGAACACTTCGATGAATAACATAGAAATAATATTTTTCATAAAAGCTATTTTAAAAAAAAAAAGGGTCGTAGTTTGTGCTTTTAATGTATTGAAGTGTCAATCTCTTGAAGGCAAAAGGGATGAAAATGAAAGAGTTGAAGTACATTTATGTATGTATAAACTACTTTAAAGTTGACAGAATTATTCAAAATAATAGGTCGGTCTCAGGAATTGTGTCTCGGCAAATGAAATTTGAAAGCCCATATTGTTATCAGGTCACATGGATATATTTCTATTATCTCATGAAAACTTAAAACATCAGCAGTTAATAATTTAAGTTATTGCAACCAATAACTTCTTACATAAATGCAAATTCCAGGGTGCCTTTTTATGTTTTTTTTTTGTATTTCTCCAGCACTGACCCCTGTTATTGCCTCTTTTCAGATTCTACAGGGGAATCGAGCAATGAACCTAGAGTGGTTTCCGTGTCTACAACTGTGACAATATTTGGTTGCCTAGCAGCGCTTTGTGCATGTCTTAAAAGCTTTGTGTGATCAGTGTAGTGTCGTGTAGTGTATTAGTATCCATTTTTTACACAAGTAAAAAAGAATACACAAACATTCTCAAAAGACTTTTACTCATGCTTTTGTGTGTGTATGTAAGCATCAGTTTATTACTTAGCATAATGATGGTGAAATATTATATCAAAGTGGATGTTGTGTAAGTTTTGCGCAGCATAATTCTGTTAACATAATCAAACTGGATTGTGTGTATGTGGAACAGTTGCAAAATAGTGAAATTACAGATTCGCTTTGGGATTTAAAATCATATGTGAAATATGTTTATGTCATACTGATGTTTAACCCGTTACCAAACGACAAAATTTTAGACTAGTCCAAATTGAGAGCATTTGCAGACGACAAAATAAATGTGAATCAAGAGTTAAGATTTATTTTGGGAAGGGTAGAAAACATTGTGGAAAAAGGAGAAAATGCTGGTTACCAGCATTTTCTCCTTTTCCCACAGTGTTTTCAAAAGGCTTCTTTTTCAGGGTCGTTAAAAGTCGGGATTGTGTGGTAAAGGGTTATGTTGACACAAAGTGGAATCGGAAAACTTCTTTGTGATTACACACGAAGCAGGTGGGTGTATTTGTTAGACAAAGTGGCTGAAGATAGTGTTGGAAACGTCATGGCCTTGGAAGGGGAGATTGGCTAGAGGTCAGATTTTGGAGAAAAACAGGAAAACATGAAATGAAGTAAAAATGGACAGCAGTTGGGATATAGATCACTTTATTGAGTTGGAAATGTTGGAGGAATGTCTCATTGTTTTTCTTAGAGATGTTACTTTTTACTTATTTCTCCTTGTGGGTCTGTATACGGACCATTGCCTTGGCCACTTAGATAGCTACACCTTTTTTTTTTTTTTTTTTTTTTTTTTAAATATGAGACATGTTCTGGCAAAAGGGGGCTTAATGCATCTCTTTGATGCACGATATCAATCAAGCCATTACATAATTGTGGATCCGTTGCAGCCATTTTCTTTTAACATCCAACTTAATCATAAGGTAGACTGGTCCTTGGACATACAGAAAATTGACCGGTAGCAAAAAGTTTCTGCCCAGGTCAGCCTGCACTTTTTGATACTTTTCACAGATGCATTAAACCACCTTTTGACAAAGCATGGTTCATATAGATTTTTAAACTGTCCAGATTGAAAGCATTTGCAGACAACAAGTAAAATGTCGCTCAAGTGATGAGATTTTTCTTTGAAATGGGTAAAAAACAGTACTGGAAAAGGAGAAAATATTCCATTTTCCACAATGTTTTAAAAGGTTTTGTCTTTAGAGTTGATAAAACTCCGGCTTGCTTAGCAAGGGGTTAAAGATTGTACATGATGAAAATGCATGTTTCTATTTTGAGGAATTCAGTAATACATCTAGGTAATAGATTTCCAGATGACAAAATTTTGGAAATGTCGATGTTAAACACATGCAATGGCAGCCATTGAATGAAAGTGTAACTAAACTCTTTACCAAACAACAAATTTTTAACCTAGTCCAATTTCAAAGCATTTGCAGACGACAAAATAAATGTGACTCAAAAATTGAAATTTGTTTTTGGAAGGCTAGAAAACATTGTGGGAAAAGGAGAAAATGCTGGTTACCAGCATTTTCTCCTTTTCCCACAATGTTTTCAAAAGGCTTCTATCCCAAGGTCTTTAAAAGTCGGAATTGTGTGGTAAAGAGTGACAGGATGAAAAATTACTTTGAAAGGGCAGAAAAAAAACATTTTGGGAAAAGAAGAAAATGCTGGTAACAAGCTACTTTTTTTTTTCTTTTTTCCCAAAAAATGTTTTCAAGTCTTTTTCTGGGTAAAAACTCAGGGCTGTTTGTAAAGTATTAACCCCCAAGAGGGCAACATACACTTTTTTTCAGTAAAGCAAAATTTCTATGAAAATCCACTCAGAATGAAGAATGCATACTGAATCACTCAGTCTTTACTAGGCTACAGAATGATAGATTTTTACCAATTTAATAGTAAATTCAAAAGTATTTGCAGACAACAAAATTTAATAAAGTTTGGCTTACACGATAGTCAACTCTTTACCAAACGACAAAATTTTAGATGTAGTCAAATTTAAAGGATTTGCAGGCGACAAATTAAATGTAATGGGTAAGCCAAAATATGAAATCTGTCTTTTATACAGCAGAAAACATTGTGGGAAAAGGAGAAAATGCTATTTACTAGCATGTTCTCCTTATCCCACAATGTTTTCAAAAGCCTTCTTCCTCAGGGTCGTTAAAAGTCGGGATTGTGTGGTACCAGCACTTTATCTACCTTTCCAGGGACAAATCTCATCATTTGAGACACATTTTTGATATGTTGTGTGCAAGATGCTTACATTTTGGACTAGAATTTTGTCTTGTAGTAAAGAGTTACAGAATAACAGAAAGTAATGGTTACAATGGGATAATTAGTCATTCTGAGCAGTTATTCTTTTGGCCTGGGTGTTTTTGAAATCCATTTGAGGTAGACCATGTTACACCAAGGTGTATCATGACTGTATTTGCAATGTTCACACTTGACTCATTAATGCAAATTTAACCTTTACCAAATGACAAAATTTTCAACTTGTCCTAATTAAAAGCTTTTGCAGATAACAAAATAAGTGTGACTCAACAAGAGGGATTTGTCTTTGGGAGGGTAGAAAACATTGTGAGAAAAACAGAAAATGCTGGTTACTGGAATATCTCCTTTTCCCACATATGTTTTCAGAATGCTTCTTCCTTAGGGTTATTAAAACTCAGGATTGTATGCTGAAGGATTTGAACAAAATAACTTTTCACCATACATGATTAATTATTATGCATAATTACACATTAACCCTTTACCAGACGACAAAGTTTTAGCCTTGTCCAAATTGAAAGCTTTTGCAGACGACAATTTCAGTGTGGCTCAAATGGTGCAACTTTCCTTTGATAGGATAGAAAACATTGTGGGACAAGGAGAAAATGCTGGTTACCAGCATTTTCTCCTTTTCCCACATTGTTTTCAAAAGGCCTCTTTCCCAGGGGTGTCAAAAGGCAGCATTGTGCGGTAAAGGGTTAAGACACTTTCTGTGTGAGTGTACTGTTGTAGATTGATGCTTTTGTGTGTGTAAACTGTTTCTCAGCAACCTTCAGAGGACGTGGGTGTTGGGCGACTATCCATGTCTAGCTAGTAATGTGTTCGGAAAATGTAGGGTTGTTGTACTTTCATATGAGACTTTCTGGGACTATTCACTGCGATTAAACCTTTGCCACACAACCCGATGTTTAATGACCCTAACGAAGAGGGCTTTTGAAAATTTTGTGTAAAAAGGAGAAAATGATGGTAACCTGCATTTTCTCCTTTTTCCACATTGTTTTTTGCCCTATCAAATAGAGAGAAAATAATTTTAGCAACATTTGATTTGTCATCTGCAATTGCTTTCAATTTGGACAAGTCCAAAATTTTGTCAGGCTACAAAATTTCAGCCTTGTCCAAATTGAAAGCATTTGCACACGACAAGTTACATGTTAATCAAAACATAAAATTTGTCTTTCATAGGATAAAAAGCATCATGGAAAAAGGAGAAAATGCTGGTTATCAGCATTTTTGCCTTTTTCCACAATGTTTTCAAAAGCCTTGGTTCTCAGGGTCATTAAAAATTTGGCATTGTGAGGTAAAGAGTTAATAAGCCCAAAGACCATTGGGAATGAATGTACCTTACCAAAGTCTGTAGATATCATAGAGTTTGTCTCTTAGTATTGTACTCAGAAATCCAGAATCACTTAACTCTCTACCTCACAATCTCGAGTTGTAACGACCCTGATGAAGAAATCTTTTGAAAACACCATGGTTTAAGGAGAAAATGCTGGTAACTAGCATTTTCTCCTTGTCCCATAAATATTTCTATCACATTAAAGACAAATTCCATCATTTCAGTCATGTTTAAATTTTCATCTGCAAACACTGTTGATTTGGACAAGTCTTCATTATTGTTGGGTGGTTAAGAGTTATCAGAGATCCAGATGAGAGGGGGTATACTTTTTCAAAGAAAGAAACATTATCTTACTAGCTGCTATTTGGCAAGAGTGGGGAAGATGGATTAAAAAAAAAAACATACACAAAGGAAAAAAAGAAAGTGCTCGTATCCAGCATTTTCTCCTATTCCCACAATGTTTTCAATGTTTTCAACCCTTTCAGAATCAAATTTAAATTTCTGAGTCAAATGTTCCTTGACGTCTGCAAGTGCTTTCAATTGTGGCAAGTCTAAAATTTTGTCGTATTGTAAAGAGTTAACCTATGACCTTCTTCTGATATCTTTTACTCATCACGCAGATTACAATTCAGGAGAACAAGCAATATTTTGTTTGACAAGTAATTTCCTGATTTGCTTTACAGTTTTTCATATTTCCACGTAAATGTATTCGTGATATTTAAAAATGATTCATGTTTACTATCCCAATTTTTACAAGAATATTTTAACTCTTTACCACACAACAAAATTTTAGACTAGTCCAAATTGAAAGCATTTGTAGACGACAAATTAAATGCGACTGAAAAATTGAAGATTGATTTGGGAAGGAGAGAAAACATGGTTACCAGCATTTTCTCCTTTTCCCAAAATTTTTTTAAAAGCTTTCTTTCTCAGGGTCGTTAAAGGTCGGGATTGTGTGCTAAACGGTTAAAAGTAGTCTGCTGCAAATATGTTTTGATTACCATTAATACTTTACCAAATGACACAATTTTAGACTCGTCCAAATTGAAAGCATTTGCAGACAACAAAGTTAAGGTGGCCCAAACAACAAAATTTGTCCTTGATAGGGTAGAAAACATTGTGGGAAAAGGAAAAGATGCTGGTTATCAGCATTTCTCCTTTGCCCACAATGTTTTCAAAAGCCTTCTTCCTCAGGGTTGTTGACAGTCAAAATTGTGTGGTAAAGGGTTGAGATGTTACTACTTGGAATAGGATGAATCCTAATTGCACTGTATACCCCCACTTGACTGTACATTCAGAGTCAGTAAAAAGAGCATTTTCATGCTAGAAAATGATCAAAATTGAAAGCCATGTTGCTACATTTTTAATTTAATTTCCGTGTGAAGTTTTCTGGTTGATAGGAAAGGTGTACCAGTAAATGTAGAACCTGTACTGGGGCCAGTGCCCATTGGGCTTTAACTCTTTACCAAATGACAAAATTCTGGACTGGACCAAATTGAAAGCATTTGCAGACGACAAATTAAACATAGCTCGTATGTTGATTTCTGTCTATGATTTAGTAGAAAACATTGTGGAAAAAGGAGAAAATGTTGGTTACCAGTATTTTCTCCTTTTCCTACGATGTTTTTAAAAGCCTTCTCTTTCAGGGTAGTTATAACTCGGCATTGTGTGGTAAAGAGTAAATATGGACACATCCAATTGTAGATTCGGGCAAGAAAACCTGCAAAACCGCAATTCAGTGCACAGGTTATGTGCCAAATTTTTCTTATACAAAATGATCAATTTCTACCAATGCACTTTGCGACGGGCAAATTTTCATCATTTTTGGGTGATCATCGATAATTTGTGACCATCCTAGTTCATCTTTCCATTTAGATATTGGTTGAATCTGGTTTGCCATGAAATAAGGCAATTTGATAACGATTAAAATCATGGCGTTTTAGAAAGAAGACCCAGAAAAATAACTTTGTCACAGAAAAGACGAAAATGCCAAGTTAACTGACTTTGAGTGTGTAGCTCCAGGACATTATGTTCCATGTATTTCTTGCACCTTTGTAGCATATTAGTATTGTTTTTCTATGGCCATCTGTTTTTCAGTAGGTCAAGTATGGGATGTTTCCCTAGCCAGCTTAATGTTGCATTTTAGCACTCTACTGGATGACAAAGTCTAATAATTGACTGTACGGAAAGCATGGGCAGATGACAAGTTAAATGTGGCCCAAATGATGGGGTTTATCTTTGGAAAGGCAGAAAACTGTGGTGGAACAAGAGAAAAATACTGGACAGGAGTAGTTTCTTACTTTTCCACATTTTTGGCTTTGATGATTTCAAAGAAACTTGGGGTATTGTCTTTATGTCCAATTGTTGTCTGAGTTCTCATGGTGAAACAATGAGCTCACACTGTTTTCTTTTCTTTCTTAGAAAAATTCCGTGAACTTTAATTTGCTGTCTGCAAATGCTTTCAATATGGACAAGTTTAACCCTTTACCACACAATCCCGACTTTTAACGACCCTGACAGGGGAGGCATTTGAAAACATTGTGGGAAAAGGAGAAAATGCTTGTAACCAGCATTTTCTCCTTTTCCCACAATGTTTTCTACCCAATCAGAGATACAAATTATCATTTTAGCAACATTAGATTTGTCGTCTGCTAATGCTTTCAATTTGGTACAGTCTAAATTTTTGTCATTTGGTAAAGAGTTAAAATGGTGATTTCTGCGCGGTGATGTTAATATTTTGGTAAATGCTTTATTAAATGCTATTGTATAGCACCAATACTCTTTTTGAAGATACCTGTTTTCAAATAATATTAATCTGTTGAATGTATATCTTGGGTTTTTTTTTGTAACTATCATTATAATTATCAGACTTGCTTTTGATGTTTCTGTTTATTTGCATTTTATGAGGTATTTTTTGCTTCATCTATCAAAAAGAATTATCTTGGAGTTAGATGGAATGCATTGGATGATGGGAGGCAGTTTCTTAGAACAGTTGGTGCTGTTCATGCAGTGTTCCTTCAGGTCCACTACTCTATCAAGGACAAATTTTGTCATCTGAGACACCTTTAATTTGTCGTCTGCAAATGCTTTCAGTTTGGACCAGTCTAAAATTTTGTTGTTTTGGTAAAGAGTTAACTGTTTACTAAATGACAAAATTTTAGACTGGTCCAAATTCAAAGCATTTGCAGATGATAAATTACATGTGATTTAAATTATTGGATTTGTTTCTGAAAGGTTAGAGAATATTGTGGAAAAAGGAGAAAATTCTGGTTATCGGCATTTTCTCCTTTTCCTACAATGTTCTCAAAAGTCTTCATCTTCAAAGTCATTAAAGGTCAGGACTGTGTGGTAAAGTGTTAAAGAATCTTGAGGAAGATGATGAGAAAAAGAGAAATGATGGTAACTTTCATTGTTTTCTTCCCCTACAATCCTTTTTGCCCATTCGAAGTCAAAGCTCATGTTTTAAGCCACATTGTATTGCCTACAGCAAATTATTTTGATCTGGAAGAGATGTTTTCAAAAGCCTTCCTTCTTAGGTTGGTTAAAACATAAGATTATTTGGTAAAGTGTTAAGAACTTGAATACAAACAGTGTGAAGAAAGAAAAATGTTTATTTCTACTGTTAAAGTTATAACAAAATTACTTTTTAGACATATTTATCAGTTTAAAAAAACAAATGCGATTCAGAATACTGCTGGGTGAAGACTTAAGCAGACAGTGCACAATTGAGACATCATGCTTATTTTGTCTGGGAAAAAAAAAAGTTTGCTGTGAGAAAAGACACCAGATGTTCCTTATCTCTTTTCCATGTGACAAAAATGTAGACTTGCTTAAATTCAAAACATGTACAGATGACAATTTAAATGTGGCTCTAATGATGGAAATTGTCTTTGATAGAGTAGAAAACATTGTGGGAAAAGGAGAAAATGCTGGTTACCAGCATTTTCTCCTTTTCACACAGTGTTTTCAAAAGGCATCTTCCTTTGGGTGGTTAAAAGTAAGGACTATGTGGTAAAGGGTTATACAGAATGGTGAAGACATGGGTTTGAAATTAACTCCATAGGCAAATTATAGTATTGTAGTACTTGATGCAATCCTAAATACTGGTAGGTTAACCCTTTACCGCACAATGCCGCCTTTTAATGCCTCTAGGAAAGAAGCCTTTTGAAAACATTGTGGGAAAAGGAGAAAATGGTGGTAACCAGCATTTTCTCCTTTTCCCACAATGTTTTCTACCCTATCAATAGAAAACGGCACCATTTGAGCCAGATTGAAATTTCGTCTGCAAATGCTTTCAATTTCGACAAGGCTAAAATTTTGTCGTCTGGTAAAGGGTTAAAACTATTGCCACTTTTATTCTGGGTATACATTTTGAAGTGTTCAAAAATTGTATGATTGGAAAAAAAAAATGGGGGGGGGGGGGAAATAGTAATTATTTGTAACTTCATGCTAAGTAATACTGTTTATTACATTCAAAGATTTCTGAGATCCTAATATATCAGAATTATTTGAAGTTGTGAAATCAGTGTTGTGATTTATTTTTTTCAAGAGCTTTGTCTTCCTTTGTTTATTTTGCTTATTTCATTAAAACAGATTTTTAACCCATTCTCAAATCACATCTTAATTCAGTCTCTTCTAAATTGAAAGCATTCTGCTGACTGCAAATTTAGATTTCTGATACATTTACAACTGAATTCTCATTATACAGTAGGAAACATTGTGGGAAAAGGAAAAATTGCTTGTTACAAGCAATTTCACCTTTTGGATGATGTTTTCAGAGGGCTTCTTCAATAGAAATGTTTAGATGTGATGATTGGATCAAGGGTTGATTTTGTTAGGCCATACAGTAATGGGTTTTATGTATATATATTTATATATAAATATTTTTTTTTGTAAAAAATTAGATATACTAGATACCATATTTCTGTTGTAGATATATTCTGTTTGTCATTGTTTAACTCTTTACCACACAGTCCCGACTTTTAACAACCTGTGAAAGAAGCCTTTTGAAAACCTTGTGGGAAAAGGAGAAAATGCTGGTAACCAGCATTTTCTCCTTTTCCCACAATGTTTTCTATCTTTCCCAAAACAAATTTCAATTTTATAATCACATTTATTTTGTCGTCTTCAAATGCTTTCAATTTGGACCAGGCTAAAATTTTGTCTCTTGGTAAAGGGTTAACAAAACATAAACTGTATAGCATTATTTTTTTCTTCATTTTTCCCTCATTTTTCATGAATTCAGGTTCATATAAAAGATTTAATAGCCTACTTATTAATATAGTTGTTGTTTTATATGAATTATTTGTGTAAATGAAGAGTGTTATCAGTTTAATGACAGTTTGAATCTTTCTTTTTCTCTTCTCTACCCTTTTAAGTGCTTCAGACAAATTTACTGTTAAGTCCAGAAACAAGTTTTCAGACCATGCCTTTGAAAACATCACTGTAAAGAAGGGTTGACTTTGAAAACATTCCTGTAAGTAGGAAATATCAACATGATTATTAATTTTAGGTCAGGTCTTGTATATGAATGCTTGTAAAAAACTTGGTGTTGGAAAAAGAAATTGGTCATTTTGAGTAATTTCTTCTCTTGCCACAATGCTTACTAAAGCACTTTGTAGGGAAAAAGAAAACAAGAAAAAAATCTTCTGCAGGGGTAATGGTTAACAAACCCTCAAGGGCTGAATTAACAAAATGGACCTTTTTGATGAGGAAAAACAGCCAAGATATTGCAACTTCAAGGTTGTTTTGGCCAGAATATGTTACAAAGTTGAAAGAAGTGGACAATGTAGATCATAGCTCACACTGCACGGTTTGTGGTGCCTGATCTTGATATTCATTGTGTGCTAAAGCTACATGTAGTTTCAGTACCTGAAGGTTAAGGAAAAAAGAAATATGGTCTTTCAGAAGGCATTTTTTTCCCAGGCTACATACAAACAGAGGGAACAATTTTAGGGTTTTTGTCTTGATACCTTGCAGTCAGAAAAATGGTGGTATTTTTGAAAAATGCTAAGGCAATTGGCTTTTTCTGTCTTCTGTACGTAATTTCATCGAACAAGCTGTGCATCGTCTTATGTTAGGATTTATTGACACCATGGTGTCATAAGAATTCATACTCTTTGTAAACACCCTATCATAAAATTTTAACCCTTAATCACACAACACTAGGTTTTGATTACCCTTAAGGTGAAGGATTTTGAAAATTTTGTTAGAAATGGAGAACATGCTGGTAACCAGTATTTCCTTATTTTCCCACAATGTTTTATATGCTATCAAAGACAGAGATCATCATTTGAGCCACATTATTTCATTGTCTGCAAACGAGTTAAAATTTAGTTGTTGGTCAAGGGTTAAGCAAGATGTCTAATATTTTAGTTTTTAGACATAAGATCACTGGAATATGATGCATAGATCCATCCATAGGAATGATAACAGAAGTCAGAAAAAGACATTATGTAGCATTTTGATAAAAATTCTACCCTTTTTATGTGCAGTGTACCAAACAAGAACCATGTGAATTTCCTCTTTGACAAAGTTATTTTTTTCAGTGAAAACAAAGTTTTATTCTTTATGGACATTCGAAGGAAAAAAAGCTATCAACCTTGGGTTAATATGTCAAAATTAGAAGGAAAAAAAGATACCAACCGTAGGTTAATATGTCAATATGGTAATGATACAAAATGACCACACCCCTCCTTTTTTGGAGGGGGGGGGTGTAGTTTGCAGAGTTTTTTAAAAAACATTGAGGTATTGTTGTAGCTCTGGTGTTGTCTACGTTGTCGTACCATAACTCTGACATTTTATTATAACTGAGTTACTACTAAAGATAATTACTTTGAAATTGCATGAGCCGATAAGGCCTGAAAAAAGAATATCTGCGTTTAGGGTTTCCCGACCCTACCTAGAAAATGCTGCCAATCCTAAACTTTTTATACTACGATTGAAAAAAAAAAAAATTTTTTTTTGGGGGGGGGGGGGGCGTGATTTCAGTACATAGTCCATGTAAAAAATTTCTGGAAAAAAAAAAAAGAAATCCCTACCTACAGCATCTGGGACCGAAACCCTTTTTGCTAGGCCTAACTATCAAAAGGGGAACCCATTCAACAGGCACAGGCTACTATCAGAATATTTTTCACCTGGTTATCCTTTTACCACACAATCCGGACTTTTAACGACCCTGAGAAAGAAGCCTTTTGAAAACATTGTGGGAAAAGGAGAAAATGCTGGTAACCAGCATTTTCTTCTTTTCCCACATTGTTTTCTACCCTATCAAAGACATATTCCACAATTTGAACCCCATTCAAATTGTCTTCTGCAAATGCTTTCAATTTGGACAAGTCTACAAATTTGTTGTTTGGCAAAGAGTTATGCCCCTTTTTTTGACTTAGATTTTTTGAAAACCTTTGACATTTTATAGCATCACTGTTGTTGTAACTGAAGACATTTCCTTCACAATCGGATAATTTGTTAACAGTCAAAAGGGAAACTCTTACAACAAGGGCAGATTGCCGTATTTTTGACACAGTTATGCCCCTTTTTCAACTTAAAATTTCCACTGAAATCAAGCAGTTGCAGCCGAGTGTGGGCACCTGCATGCAGTGCTCTTGTTGGAGATTGGAATAATGTTGAGAAAGAGTACAGATTTTTTATTTCTTTGCAAAGTAAAGGAAGAATAACAAAAGAAATGTGAGCTTATGAATGTTACTTACTTTGTGTACTTGTACCAGGTGTAATTGTGAATTCTTTTTGGTAATAAATTTATCATGTATAAAGTATATGAAGTTGTTATTTCTAGAATGTCCAAACCTAGAGAAGTAAGATGAAATAACCAACAGATGTTCCTTACTGTTTCAAAATGCTTAAAAAAAAGGGCAAGACTTTCACTGGACTTCCTTGCACATGCCCCATTGGATCTCCTTCAAATGAATTTTAAAAAAAAGGCAAATTTTTAAGTTTTTGGAGACATTTAGAAAATTTTGGGTCTGAATTCAAAGAAAAGAGGGTCAGGGAAAAACAATAAAAAATGGAATATTGTTGTGCTAGTTTTTAACCTTTAATCATGCAATCTCACGTTCTAACAGGATGAAAGCTTTTGGAAATTTTATTGAAAAAGGAGAAAGTGCTGGAAAGCAGCATTTTCTCCATTTCCCATGATGTTTTTTAACCTTTTAGAAACAAATCCAATCAGTTTAGCCACATTTATTTTGTCGTCTGCAAATGCTTTCAATTTAGACTAGCCTTGTTTGTGAAAGAGTTAAAAAATTGTACACTTTATGAGTATGATTATGATGATATTTAGTGATTATAGTTACAGAGAAAAAAAAAAACACTTACCATCATAGCAACCTTTCCCTCCTGCTTTGTGCCCAGGTAGCAAAAATTGTTTTAGCAAATTTGCTACTTACTACTGCTAATTTCGAACCCTGACCAGTCCCGTCAAAGAGGAAAACAGAATACAGAAGTTTATGCACTGTTGCAAAGGGAAGGTGATAATAGATGAGGGATATTGCTGTCATGTAAAACGATTGCTCTACTTTTTATGCACTCGTCTTCAGTATTGTCACTGCCCACCACTATTTGCTGTGCACCATCTTCTAAAACTTGTCCACTCTTCTCTGAAATCCTAGTACAGTTTGGATGAAATTTTAAAGGTGAAATACTAAATGGCAGCAGAATCCTTGGAAGAAATTTTAAACCTCTAGAGCACCTAATAAACCAAACAGACATTATTTAGTTAAAAGATACAGCCAGAACTATAGCAATATCATGATGGCTGTAGTATACAGCATTTTAGCAGTGGACAGTGTAGATCAAAGATCAGACTGCACATTTTGTGCAATCTGATCTTGATCTACACTGGCAGCAAAAGCAACTGTAGTTGTGAAAGGCACTTTTGCTGCCAGTGCTTTAAGGGTTAAAAAGTGGCACAGGGTTTGCCCTGGACTTGGTGGTATGGGGGTCATTTGACCCCCTTCAAAAGGAAAAATAAGACTTCTAAAGGGAAAATAAGACAAACATACAAATTGGCTCAAATGGTGCAATATTTCTTTGATGGGGTAGAAAACCTGTGGGAAAAGGACAAAATGCTGGTTACCAGCATTCTGTCCTTTTCCTACAATGTCTTCAAAAGGCTTCTTTCCAAGGGGCATTTAAAGGTGGCATTGTGCAGTAAAAGGTTAACTCTATACCACACAATTCTGACTTTTAACCACCCTAAAAAAACTTTTAAAAACACTCGGAAAATGAGAAAATGCTGGTAACCAGCATTTTCTCATTTTCCTACAATGTTTTCTACCCATCCCAAAGCAAATTTCAATTTTTAAAGGAAACTGATATTGTTGTTAGCAAACTTTTTCAATTTCAGCTAGTCTAAAACTCTGTTATTTGGTAAAGAGTTAAAGCTTTTTGCTGTAAACTCTTTACCAAACGACAAATTTTTAGACTAGTCCAAATTGAAAGCATTTGCAGACGACAAAATAAATATAACTCAAAAACAGAAATTTGTTTTGGAAAGGCTAGAAAACATTGTGGGAAAAGGAGAAAATGCTGTTTACCAGCATTTTCTCCTTTTCCCACAATGTTTTCAAAAGGCTTCTTCCTCAGGGTCGTTAAAAGTCGGGTTTGTGTGGTAAAGAGTTCAATTGATTCAAGCATTGAAAAGTATTGTAGTTTTTGCTAGATTTCTAGATGGCAATAGTAACCAAAAGAATGCAAACAAATAAAGTGTTTTTTTAAAAGTGTAGATCAAGGTCAGACAAGAACTACATGAAAATGTAGTGATAGCTGTATCTTCACTGTTTTTAACCCTTTACTGTTCAATGCCGCCTTTAAATGACCCTTTGGAAAAAGCCTTCTGAAAACATTATGGGAAAGGGAGAAAATGCTGATAACCAGCATTTTCTCCTTTTCCCACAATGTTTTCAACCCTATCGAAGGCAGAAATAATCACTTGAGCTACGTTTAATTTTTTTGTCTGCAAATGCTTTCAATTTAGTCCAGTTGTAACAAATTGGTAAAGGGTTAAAGACACCAATCTTTTGTAAGTATGTGTATTTACTTTGAGATCGTCATTGAATTTAGAACCGTATGATGGTAGGTCCACCTTTGAATAACAAGGATCCCTACAAAGACAACATGGCATTTTAATCGACAAAGTTGTCTTATTTTAAGTAAGAGAGTGTATTTATTCATTATGAAACAATTGATATTATATTAGTTATAAAATCCTATAACAATATTTGTGTACTCGGAATCACTTTGCCCAGATTCACATTTTTGCATGAATATTGTCCTAATTTTGAATGTTGTGTCTCTTCCCCCTCCCCGGCACCCCAATTTTGGTGCATGTTAAAACATTGTTTCCTGATCATTCCTTACATGCATGCATCCCATTTGCAATGTGCACACCAGGTAGCTCAGTGGTTTAGCGTATCTGACTCATGACCTGGTGGTTGCAAGTTTGATACCCAGTTGAGGTAAACTCCTTTCTGGCGATTTTTCACCTCTCACCTCTGATGCATGTGAGAAAAGTAGTCAGTGGCTTTGGAAAGGAAGTTGTGTCAGCTGTGTTGTGAGAAAGCCAGGAAACACATGGGTGCATCACTGACTGCCATAATATGACCTGAGCTGTTAAAATAGGGTTAAACTCCAACACAAACCAAACAAACCAATCCATTTGCAGCGTATATTTTCCAAGATTTTATATTTCTCTCTTATCAGTGAAATTCTGAAAAAAAAAAAATACAGGTATGGATAATCAGATAGCATATTAACTTTTATCCTGCTAGATAAAATAAATGAAACTTGCAAGCTGATGGTAAAAACCCAAATTATCCTATTTCAAATGTATTTTTGGAGGACAGATATTTCCTTATCAGACAGTGTTAGATTCAAAGTCAGACTGCACATTCAGTGCACATTCTATGCAGTCTGATCTTGATCTGGGCTATCTTCAAAAGGTTATGGAGTAGCATGGAACAGTTTCTTTTAGGTGGAATCAAGAAAAGAAAATGGTCTTTGCGGTGAAGCATGCCTCCGTAAAGAAAAGCTTTTTTGGCATAGCTTGAACATTGAACAGCTTTTTTCAATCTGCAATCATTTATTTACCTAATGCATTTATTGCATTGTGGTGTCATTTTTTATTCACCCGCATATTTTCTTGTCTGTTAACCCTCAAAGTGCTGGTTCTGGCTTAACCCTTTCCCAAACGACAGATTTTGGACTGGTCCAAATTGAAAGGGTTTGCAGACAACAATTTCAAATTTGATGAAAATGGCAGAAAATTCTCAGAAGGGTAGAAAACACTGTGGGAAAAGGAGAAATTGCTCGTTATGAGCAATTTCTCCTTTTCCCACAGTGTTGTCAAAAGAATTGCTCGATACGAGCAATTTCTCCTTTTCCCACAGTGTTTTCAAAAGACGTGTGCTGTAGACACGTGAAAACCAGGGCTTGTTTGGGAAAGGGCTAAGTTGCTTTTGACCAATTGTGTGCTATGAATGGTCTCTGCACAGATTGTCCAGGAATGAATACATGTAGGCTGTTGCATGCTCATGCAAAAACAGCTTTGAAATAGCAATATTTCTCCTGTTTTTCTGGATTGAAAAGAACAGTTTCATTAATTCAGCACTCAAATGGGTCAAAGACTGTGCATTCCTTTTACTGTGCGAGTAGCACTTTACAATGTTCATACAATGTGTCCCAAAACAAAATATATCCCATTATTGATCAATAAGATTAATAAGAATATGTTACTTTATTTAACTCTTTACCAAACGAATTTTTGGACTGGACCTAATTCAAAGCATTCGCAGACAACAAATTAAATGTTGCTAAAATGACGATTTCTCCCCTCTATTCAGAAGAAAGCATTGTGGAAAAAGGAGAAAACGCTGCTTACCAGCATTTTCTCCTATTCCCACAATGTTTTCAAAAGCCTTCTCGTTCAGGGTCGTTAAAAGTTGGGATTTAAGGGTTAAAATCGAAATCATGCTTCCTGTTCTTTGAAAACACTTGAATACAATCATTCAGTTACATTATACCATTCAGGATAAAATAGCTCAATTACCTGCTTTTGGGATGGGCATTATAAGAAAATTCTCATATGAGCCATGCTCTGGAAACGGGGTTTAATGCATCTCTGTGATGCGTTGTAACAAGCAGGTTAACACATAGACATGGATTCTTAAAATTCATTTTGTCTAACAACTGTATGAATCATGAGGTAGAATGGTCCTTTGACCTGCAGAAAATTGACCAATAGTAAAAATTTTTGGCTCAGGTCAGCCTGCACGGACTGCGCAGGCTGACCTGAGTCGATACTTTTTGTAGATGCATTTAGTCCCCTTTTCACAGACCATGGATCATTTATATTGATGTGGACGAGTTCAAATACTTATACTTTTTTTTTACTAATTTCTAGTGTTGTCTTGATGTTTGTCTGTCTGTTTGTGTTGTTTGCTTGCCAAATATGGTACTTGGGTGCCCAACATAACATTTGTTCTTTGAGGCCCTGTCTGATTACTGTCTGTGAATATTAAATGTGTATATTTGCTGTATAATATAGTATTTTTAGGTGTATTTACCTCCCATAGAATAGAAAGCTGTAGACAATTGCATGGCCATACTTCAAGCATGGTATGCTGGAAGCAGCCCGCAACATCCAGAGGAGCAGAGTCGGTAACATACAGGGCTTGAAACAGGGGTGAGGGGATTGATTCTCCAGCTAAGCTGATTTCATTCAACAGATTGATGATATTCATCGTTGCAGGATTCATTCATTCCAAATCAGTTAAAAAAGCATTTTCATGCTAGAAATGATCGAAATTGAAAGACACCTTGCTCAATTCTGAAGTTTATTTTAACATTCACTAACCTGGGTCCGTATTCACCAACCTAGACTTATTCTTCAAGATTTTCCAAGTTTGAAAGTAACATAACTTCTGATTAGCTAAACCAAATGGTTTAGCCAATCAGAAGGTGTTTTTCTTTCAAATTTGGAAAATTTTGGAAAACAAGACCAAGAATATTCTTAAGAATGGTTGGTGAATAGGGACCCAGAACTCCAATTCAAAAGGTAAATGGGGTTATTTTACGACTTGCTGTTTTCACAGTAGAACATTCTCCATGTACCTGACCATTGAATACAGAAACGAACACACAGAACATGAAAAAAGTTATATGAACACTAAACCTATAAAATATTTAGCTAGATATATTTATGTTTATGCAAGAAGGTGTATGTAAACCCATATATTACTTATTTTCACTTGGTTTTTACTCTTTACTAAGCGATAAAGTATTAGATTCGTCCAAATTGAAAGCATTTGCAGACGACAAAATAAATGCGACTCAAAAACTGAAATTTGCTTTTGGAAGGATAGAAAACATTGTGGGAAAAGGAGACAATGCTGGTAACCAGCATTTTCTCCTTTTTCCACAATGTTTTCTCCACTTCCAAGAACAAATTTCAAATTTTCAGTCACAATCATTATGTCGTCTGCAAATGCTTTCAATTTGGACAAGTCTAAAATTTTGTTGTGTGGTAAAGAGTTAACATACTTAAATATTTCCTTGTGTTTGCTGGATAGAAAAGGTGTACCAGTGAACATAGAACCTATATTGGGACCATTACTCAAAGAACATTAATGTATTGTAAACTCAGGCAAGAAAAGCATCAAAAACACAATTCAAATGTCATCTTAGCTTTAAAAAATTGACAAAATGTAAGGTGTACCAAATTTATCTTACAAAAAATGGTCAGTTTTTCCAAATCCATTTTCTGACAGGCAAGTTTTCAACGTTTTCTAGCGATTATTTGTATTTTTTGACCATCCATGTCCATCTTCCCATTAAGATATTGTTTGAACCTGGTTTGCAATGAACTAAAGCTGTTTGGTAACAGTTAAAATCAGGTGTTTTAGAAAGAAGACCCAGAAAAACAACTGTGACAGAGAAAAAAAAAAATGCCAAGTTAACCGACTTTGATTGATTCCTCTCTCACTGGTGAATATTATATTCACAATGTTTTTCATCTGGGAAAGCAGCCAGTGGGTTGGTTAGAATGCTGTACTGGTAAAAGAAACTCCAGGAAAGCATGGATATGTCAGCTGGCTTCTGAGATATAACTTACAGAAGGAGATAGTGACAACATGTATGGCTTATTGATGGTGAATCTTTGCTTATAGTGTCAAAACCCTAGTGGTTCAGCTTATATCTTTATCTTACAGAGTATACTTTGTTGTTGAGATGTCTGCATGCTTTATTGTTGTTTTCCATCAATTTGGTGTGGTGAGTAATGCATTTTATAAGTTCCTGAATTTATTTTTTTCCTCATGAGATGCATTTTCAGGATCAACCACAGACCAAGATATTTTTGTTACCACTATATTTTTTCTAGAGTATGGCCAAGCAAGTAAAATACATGTTTCATTTCTTGCTTGGCTTTCTAGTTGTAGTTAACTCATTACCGCAAGGAAAATGTAAACTTGTCCAACTTGAAAGCAATCGCAGACGAAAATTCAAATGTGACTCGGATCAGAAAACTTGTCTTGGAGAGGGTAGAAAACATCGTGGAAAAAGGAGAAAATGCTGGTTATCCAAATTTTCTCCTTTTCCTATGATGTATTTAAAAGGCTTCTTTGTTAGGGTCTTGAGAAAGTCAAGATTGTGTGGTAAAGGGTTAAGTTTGGTTTTATGTGCTGCACACAAAAATACAAAATACGAGGGACACTTTTTAAGTTCGTAGAGTAAGCCTATAACTTTTTAACGCGATTATGAAGTTGCACGATTTTTTACACAGAACTTGCGTAATCATTCCTCTCTCGAACTGTGTCACGGTATGCGGCGCACGAGGTCCACGTGCGCGCTGCGCTGGGTATTTTCAACACGTGGTTTTATACACTATAGTAAAATATAGCGTTCAATATGGATGGAAAAATCTCTGAACAGAGGGTATATTGTAAGATTCGAGCACAGCTCGGGTTTCCGCCAACAGAAATTCATGCTGATTTGCAAAAAGTTTATGGGAATGGTGCTTTAAAATATGCTACAGTTTGCAAGTGGGTACGTCGTTTTAATGATGGTCGGGAGTCAATTGAAAATGACCCTCGGGTGGGTAGGCCGGTTTCCGTTTTGACGGAAAAGAACGTTGCTACTGTGAAAACGTTAATTGAGGAAGACGCACGTTATACCGTGCAAGAGATAGAAGAATTAAGTGGCATTCATTCGTCAAGTGTTTTGAAGATCTTACGTGAACGACTTGGGCTACGTAAGATCTGCGCGCGCTGGGTGCCCCATTTGCTCACTGACGAGCAGAAACAAAGTCGGGTTAGACTTGCATCGCAAGTTATAGAAAAATATGATAAATGTGACCCACTTCGTTTGGAAGAGACAGTTACAGGTGATGAAACCTGGATCTATCATTTTCAACCCGATTCTAAGGCTAAAAATAAGGTTTGGGTTTCATCTGAGGGCGACAGACCTGTCATTGCGCGCCGTTGCAAAACATCAAATCGCATGTTGTATGCGATATTCTTTGATTCGAAAGGTCCAGTCCTTCAAATTCCAGTCCCGAAAGGTAGTTCTGTCACTGGAAAGTTTTACAGAGAAAGTGTTCTTACTCAACTTGTTGATTTCTATCAGAAACGCAGACCGCGCACCGGTGTCCGCGGCATCAAATTACTCCATGATAACGCATGGCCCATAAATCCGCTACGGTACAGGAATATCTGAAAGAATCTGGGCTCGATGTCTTAGATCATCCCCATACAGCCCTGACCTGTCCCCCTGTGACTTTTGGTTGTTCCCAAGACTAAAGGAAATGCTGGCAGGGCACCGTTTTGAATCCCGTTGTGGTATTGGCAGTGCGGTCTACCAGTGTCTGCAACATATACCTAAAGAGGACTACCGGGCGGCGTTCCGGAAATGGGTAGATCGGTGTAAAATGTGTGTGGAGGCAGACGGGGCATATTTCGAAGGTCTTAGATAAATAAAATTTTGATATTTCAAGCGGTTTTAAAAAGACTGCCCTACTCTACGAACTTAAAAAGTGTCCCTCGTATGTTCTGTGCAAAATGGTAATGTACAATTCTAGGATCATGTTAGGACGGTTTATCAAATAAAGTGCAGTCGCTGAAAGTCTGTATAAAATGGTTGAAATCCTGGGGACAAATTGTTCAGTAATTTTTTTACATTACTCAGGCTGTTTTTTATATTTTCTATATTTCCAATAAGAATCTTGACATTTATATGAAGATCATGTATAATTTTCATGATGGTCAATCAAGTTAAGGTAAAATGTTGTTATTAATTCTTTTTTTATCCTTTTACCTTGGTTACAATAGGGCATGATATAAGACCTTTGAAGATTAGCAAAAGCTATATGAAATCACAGATATTCATTGCATTCCTTGCACAAATTATGATGATCACAAAACTTTATAGCCATTGAGCCATGCTCTGTGAAAAGGGGGCTGAATGCATCTGCAAAAAGTATCAACTAATGTCAGCCTGTGCAGTCTGCGCAGGCTGACATGGATCGAAACTTTTTCTACTTGTCAATTTTCCGCATGTCCAAGAATCAATCTTTCTCAAAATTCAGTCAATCATTAGGTTAAATGGATTTCATGGATCCATTACTGTGATGACTTGCTTGATAAAATGCATCATGGAGATGCATTAGGCACCCATTTGCCAGAGCATGGCTCATTTATTTTTTTACTCTTCATTTGACTTGTTTAGCCCAAGATGGACTATCAACTGGAGCCCTAATTGGTATTCTGATTGCTGTTTTCATTGTCCTGTTTATTATTGTGGACGTGTTCTGTTACTTCAAGAGCAACTGCGGAGTCTTGATGACCATCAGAGAATCTCTGGGTGGAGGACGGGGCGAGGAGGGATATTCTGCTGCAAAAACGGACGATGTCGAGAATCTGTGAGATTTTTTTCTCTTACTTTCAGTTGTTCTACCAAGGGTGTTTGTATGACACCTTCCTCTGTCTTTCATTGGCTCTTAGTGATTAACTTTTATGGGAAACTTAAATCTTCACTAAACGAAAAAATGTAGGCCTTGCCCAAACTGAAAGCATTTGCAGGTTATAAATGTAACTTTAAAGATTTTGCTATTCATAGGGTAGCAAACATTGTGGGAAAAGGAGAAAATGCTTGTTACCTGTATTTTCTCCTTTTCCCATAATTTTTTCAAAAGCCTGCTTCCAAAAGGGCTGTCAAAAGTCTGGATTGTATAGAAAAGAGCTAAAGATAATTCTGTTGACATTCAGTACATAAAGTTCAGACTTAATGTTGTGTGCCTATGCAAAGAGTGTTGGTCAAGATCAAACATGCCAAAAAAAGGAAACTGAACTTGATTCGTAAAAAAGATATTTTTGTGTATGATAGTCTAGGAGCAGACTGTAGGCTTCTCACATCAAAGGTTTTGACTTGGAATCCCAATGGGCCTGGTCAACCTTGGAATTATGTACATTGCTACCCTAGTACTCATTAACCCTTTACCACACAATCTCGACTTTTAACGACCCTGAGAAAGAAGCCTTCTGAAAGCATTGTGGGAAAAGAAGAAAATGCTGGTAACCAGCATTTTCTCTTTTTCCCACAATGTTTTCTACCCTTCCCAAAGCAAATTTCAATTTTTCAATCACATTTATTTTGTCGTCTGCAAATGCTTTCAATATGGACCAGTCTAAAATTTTGTTGTTTGGTAAAGAGTTAACTCTTTGCCAAACTATAAAATTTTAGACTTGTCCAAATTGAAAGCATTTGCAGACTAAAAAGTAAATCTGGCTTTAGGACTGATGTTAATTTAATGAAAAACTAAATACGATCCAATTTTCAGCTTTACTGGCTGAAAGCTAGCAGAGCTTATGTCATGGTCTGGTTTCCTTCATCTCTCCATCCTTCTGTCCATCTGTCTGTCTGTCCATCCATTAGTCTTGTTCTTGTTTTCATGAAAGTCACACAGCTTCATTATATGATCAATACAGTGTAGCTTGAACCCTGTTGATTTTGAAAACAATCTGACAGTCAGTAAGGAAAATTTTTCCATTTGAATTTGAAAATTTTACATTTCTTGTTTACACAATAGAGTCCACATATGTAGGTAGATTTTCATGAAACATACACAGTTGCTTTATATTGTCAGTAGCTTCAACCCTATTGATAAAAAAAAAATATGATGATTAGTAAGGGAAAAGTAGCCACTTAAAGTTGAAAATTTTCGTATCTTGTTTACTTGATTAAATCTGCATTTTTTATCCAGTTCTTTTGAAACTTGCACAGATCATTTGTATCATCAAGGTATTGAACCCCATGAAAAATGAGGGAAATCCAGCAATCAGTTTAGGAAAAGGAAGAGCAGCCATTTTTTGACTTGGTCTTCTTTACTCAACACAGTCCACATTATTGGTCACATTTCTTTAAAACTTGCAAAGATTGTTTACTACAATGGTTTTGAGAAATTGTACTTTAATTATTTCACTTTATTCAGTTCACCATGCCTTCAAATGATGTATGCTAGTTTTTGTGTGTGTTTCTTTTTCCTTTTTGCATGAAAAATTATTGATGTAATCTAGAAAATGAGAAAAATTATTGCAATTCAGGCCCTCAAGGGCAACTACTTTTGAAACAGCTTTTTGTATTGAGAAGCAACCCATGTAAACCTGCAATTATTTTGTATTTCAGAATTCTTGTTTTTAAATACAAAATTTTCTATGATAAACAGACATCTATATATTTTTTCCTGGATATCACATTGTGAAAGATTTAGGCTTTGCATTGCCTTTCCCAGAAATACTTCTGCCCAAACCTCAGTGCTTCACCTGAGGATAAAACTCCAGACTTCTAGGTTGCTAGCTTGACACCTAACTTACTGAATTAAGCTCAAAGCTGATTGGGCCAAAAAAGTAAAAAGATATAACAGTAACACACTATGAAACTGGATCCAAAATTAGATGGCTAATTTGCATGAATGGACAATCTCAGTTTGAACAAAAGACTTACAAGTATCTCTCACAAGTCTGTTATCTAGACTGTGTTTGGAGCATATTTCCTGATAATTGCTATGACTAAAATACTTCTAAAGACAGTGTTAACCCTTGAAGCACCTTGTAGCTCAGTCGGTAGCGTGCAGGACTTGAGAACAGGAAGTTGCTGGTTCGATCCCCGGTTTGGCTGATTTCTTTCCTAGGATTGATGATAGTCATCGCGACAGGATTCATTCCTCTCTCTCCGCTGACCATTGCTTCGACGATGGTTGTGTGGGAAAGCAGCCAGTGGCTTGGAAAGAATATTGTGCAGAGTACCGGTAAAAGAAACTCCAGGAAAGCATGAATAGGTGCACTGGCTGCCGTGATATAACTGAAATAACGTTGAAAATGGCGTTAAACTCCATACAATCAATCAATCAATCATTAAAGCACCTTTGCAGGCAGTGTAGATCAAGAGCAGACTGCACAAAATGTGCTATATGATCTTTGATCCACACTGTCTGCTTTGCTTGGACATTCTCTATAAGAGCAACCTTAACCCTTTACCACACAATCCCATGTTTTCACGTCCCTGAGGAAGAGGCCTTTTGAAAACATTGTGGGAAAAGGAGAAAATGCTGGTAACCAGCATTTTCTCCTTTTCCCACAATGTTTTCTACCCTGTCAAAAAACCTTAAGTTCATATGTCCCACTTTCAAATTTGTCGTCTGCAGATGCTTTCAATTTGGGAGGGGCTAAAATTTGTCGTTTGGGAAAGGGCTAAAAGAGTAATTATTTTAGTTTTATTTTTTGCCTGAAAGTGTTTGTAAGGTTTGTCGCTGCCCAGAAGGTGGGAGTCTTCAAGTCAAACAAAGAGGGAAGGGGTGAATTGATTCAGTTTTTCAGCTGATAGAAATACAATACAATACACCCACGTATTATTATGATTCATGTCCATTTCAGGGCAAAGAAAGATGAACTGACAGAGGAAGCTAAGGCTGCAGAAGAAAATGAGATTGGTGGACAAGGGAATGAGTAAGTGGCCTTGTAAACTGAGAACCTGGATCCTCGACACTCGTGCAGTACCCTCATTGTGACATTTCATGTGTTTTTTTTACTCTTTACCGAATGAGAAAATTTTTGAGTTGTCCAATTTGAAAGCATTTGCAGACGACACATTCAAAGTGGCTCAAATGGCGTAATTTGGCCTGGTTACCAGCATTTTCTCCGCTTGCTATAATGTTTCAAAAGGCTTCTCTCCCAGGGTAGTTAAAACCCAGGCTTGTCTGGAAAAGCGGTTTTTTACCAAGTATGCAAATGAGTGAAATGTTGTTAAAAAATAAGGTTGAAGCAAGTCTTAGAGAGACAGATTGAATTACAACAGGCAAAAGTTACATTTTAACCCATATCCTGGGAAAAAACTTAAAATGAACCTTTAGTATAAACCAGAATACTTCTATTTCAAACTTATTTTTTGGAGGAAATATATCTCCATAACAGACAGTGTAGATCAAAGATCAGACTGCACATTCTGTGCAGTCTGATCTTGATCTACACTATCCGTAAAAGGTCAATGAGTTGCGCTTAGCAGCTTCAGGGTTAAAAGGCTCTCATCTCTTTTACAACATAAAAGCACTTTATCACTTAACTGCCCTTGTTGCCAGTGTAATATACATGTAGCCATTTCAAGTTTTATTACATCACAAATGTTTGAAATAAGCAAATAGTGCTGTCATAGGTTAAAGCTCTGTATTTGTTCGCCATGTTAGCTCGGATTTTTTTTTTTTTTAAGAAAACGTCGAGGTATTGTTGTAGTCGTGGGGTTGTCAATGTCAGTGTTGTTGTGCGAAAACTTTGACATTTTATAATATCGCTGTTATTACTGAAGATATTTGCTTTAAACTTGGAGGAGTTGTTTATTATCAAAAAGGGAACCTGTACAACATGGGCAGGTAGCCATCAAAGTATTTTTGATACAGTTATGCTCCTTTTTCAAGCAGCTGCAGGTGAGCATTGGCACCCACATGCAGTGCTCGTGTTGTCTTTTATTGCACGTTAATGGTTAACTTTGAGGGGCAATTCAAATATAATTTGGTTGATATATTTGAAATGAAGATAAGATTGTACGTTGTGTGCCTATTCAAAGAGTGTAGGTCCAACTCAAATATGCAAAATACATTTTCCCCACAGAACTCATGAAAAATGGTCAGAATGTACAAATTCATGTCAAGGCAAAAAGTAGGCCATTGGGACAAATCCTTGAAAAAACCTTGTGTGTACTCTAGAGGGCCACATTTTTAGACCAATACTCATGAAAATTGGTCTTGATGATACATCAGACAAGTTCAAGATTGGATCATGTCGGATAAAAAAAGTAGGTCACTGGGATATATCTTAGAAGAATTTGCTTGCAGTCAAGAGGCCACATTTTCCATCTGATGAAACATTGTCAGAATGTCTGTCTTGATGATATCTCGCTTAAAAAATAGGTCACATTGGTCAAAAAGTAGGTCATTAACACTCATGTGTTTTACATCATTACAACCAGGATTTCTTTATCAATCCTAGATCACTTTACTCAGGTGAGCGCTGTAGGGCCAATTTCCCTCTTGTTTCCTTATTTTACACATTTTACCCATGTTTGAGATGAGATAAGATTTTTTGATGCCATAGGACTCTATTGGACATCATCATCTGAAGAGTTTTATTCCTGCCTATTATTTCCAAGAGATGTCAGACACAGACGCTATATCTCAATAAAAATTTATGCTAGATCCTATATTTATCACATAATCTCCCTTGTTTTCAGTGTAATAAACCCAGTATGAATTTTCTTATCTTATACATGCTTGATGTCCGAATCGTGTAATGTCATTTTTTACATCATTTTGTACTGATTTCATAGAAGTGAAAGGGCTTTTTAGCTCACCTGAGCACGAAGTGCTAAGGTGAGGTATTGCGATGGGTCATTGTCCGGCATCTGTCTGTCCACAATTCCTTTAAACATCTTCTCCTCCTAAACTGCTGGGCCAATCTTGATTAAACTTGGCAGGGATGTTCCTTGGGTGAAGCTCTACCAAAGTTCTTCAAGAGATTGAATTCCACCCATAACTCTGGTTGCCATGGCAACAGAAAGGAAAAAAATAGCAAAATCTTTGAAAATCGTCTTCTCTGATTCTAGAAGATGTAGAGCTTTGATATTTGGTATGTAGCATCTCCTAGTGGACCTCTACCAAGTTCGTTCATATGATGCCCCTGGGGTCAAAACTGGCCCCGCCCCGGGGGGTCACAAGTTTGAACATAGGAACAAAGAAGGAAAACTTTAAAATTCTTCTTCTCTGAAACTGGAAGGCGTGGAGCTTTGATATTTGGTATGTAGCATCTCCTAGTGGACCTCTACCAAGTTCATTCATATGATGCCCCTGGGGTCAAAACTGGCCCCGCCCCGGGGGTCACAAGTTTGAACATAGGAACAAAGAAGGAAAACTTTAAAATTCCTCTTCTCTGAAACTGGAAGGCGTGGAGCTTTGATATTTGGCATCTAGCATCTCCTAGTGGACCTCTACCAAGTTTGTTTATATGATGCCCCTGGGGTCAAAACTGGCCCCGCCCCAGGGATCACAAGTTTCGAACATAGGAACAAAGAAGGAAAACTTTAAAATTCTTCTTCTCTGAAACTGGAAGGCGTGGAGCTTTGATATTTGGCATCTAGCATCTCCTAGTGGACCTCTACCAAGTTTGTTCATATGATGCCCCTGGGGTCAAAACTGGCCCCGCCCCAGGGGTCACAAGTTTCGAACATAGGAACAAAGAAGGAAAACTTTAAAATTCTTCTTCTCTGAAACTGGAAGGCGTGGAGCTTTGATATTTGGTATGTAGCATCTCCTAGTGAACCTCTACCAAGTTTGTTCATACAATGCCCCTGGGGTCAAAACTGGCCCCGCCCCAGGGGTCACAAGTTTCGAACATAGGAACAAAGAAGGAAAACTTTAAAATTCTTCTTCTCTGAAACTGGAAGGCGTGGAGCTTTGATATTTGGCATCTAGCATCTCCTAGTGGACCTCTAACAAATTTTTTAATATGATCCCCCTGGGGTCAAAACAGCCCTGCCCTGGGGGTCACAAGTTCGAACATAGGAACAAAGCAGGAAAATTTTAGAATTCTTCTTCTCAGAAACTGGAAGGCGTAGAGCTTTGATATTTGGTATGTAGCATCTCCTAGTGAACCTCTACCAAGTTTGTTCATACGATGCCCCTGGGGTCAAAACTGGCCCTGCCTCTGGGGTCAAAAGTTTCGAACATAGAAACAAAGAAGGAAAACTTTAAAATTCTTCTTCTCTAAAACTGGAAGGCGTAGAGCTTTGATATTTGGCATCTAGCATCTCTTAGTAGACCTCTACCAAATTTGTTCATATAATCTCCCTGGGGTCAAAACTGGCCCTGCCCTGGGGGTTACAAGTTCCAACATAGGAACAAAGAAGGAAAACTTTAAAATTCTTCTTTTCTAAACCTTGAAGAGCTTCGTTATTTGGTATGTAGTGAACCTGTTCTAAATTTGTTAGCCCCCCCTGAGCACAACATGTTCAGTCAGTTTGAAATTGGGTCACCTGGGATCATAAACTAGGTCACTAGGTCAAATTAAAGAAATAACTTGTGGGCACTCTAGAGGCCACATTTATTGCTCAAATGACCTGAAATTTGATCAGAATGTTTGTCTTGATAAAATCTCAGATAATTTTTGATTTGGGTCACCTGGGATCATAAACTAGGTCACTAGTTCAAATTAAAGTAATACCTTGTGGGCACTCTAGAGGCCACATTTTTGGCTCAATTGACTTGAAAATTGGTCAGAATGGTTGTCTTGATAAAATCTCACATGAATCTGAATTTGGGTCATGTGGGGTCTTAAATTAGGTCACTAGGTCAAATTAAAGTAATACCTTTTGTGCACTTTAGAGGCCACATTTATTGTTCAATTGATTTGAAAATTGGTAAAAACTTTTCTCTTGATGAAATCTATTATGAGTTCAAAAGTAGGTCACCTTGGGTCATAATCTAGGTCACTAGGTCAAATTAAAGAAATACCTTGAGGGCACTCTAGAGGCTACATTTCTTGCTCAATTGACTTGAAAATTGGTCAGAATGTTTGTCTTGATGAAATATTGGATGAGTTTGATATTTGGTCACCTGGGGTCATAAACTAGGTCACTTGGTCAATTTAAAGAAATACCATATGAGCACTCTAGAGGCCACATTTATTGCTCAAATGACCTGAAATTTGGTCAGAATGTTTGTCTTGATAAAATCTCGAATGGGTTTGGATTTGGGTCACCAGGGATCATAAACTAGGTCACTAGGTAAAATTAAAGAAATACCTTGTGGGCACTCTAGAGGCCAAATTTTTAGCTCAATTGACTTGAAAATTGGTCAGAGTGTTTTTCTTGATATAATCTCACATGAGTCCGAATTTGGGTCAACTGGGATCATAAACTTGGTCACTAGGTCAAATTAAAGAAATACCTTGTGGGCACTCTAGAGGCCACATTTATTGCTCAAATGACCTGAAATTTGGTCAGAATGTTTGTCTTGATAAAATCTCAGATGATTTTTGATTTGGGTCACCTGGGATCATAAACTAGGTCACTAGTTCAAATTAAAGTAATACCTTGTGGGCACTCTAGAGGCCACATTTTTGGCTCAATTGACTTGAAAAGTGGTCAGAATGGTTGTCTTGATAAAATCTCACATGAGTCCGAATTTTGGTCATGTGGGGTCTTAAATTAGGTCACTAGGTCAAATTAAAGTAATACCTTGTGTGCACTGTAGAGGCTACATTTATTGTTCAATTGATTTGAAAATTTGTAAAAATGTTTCTCTTGATGAAATCTATTATGAGTTCAAAAGTAGGTCACCTTGGGTCATAATCTAGGTCACTAGTTCAAATTAAAGAAATACCTTGAGGGCACTCTAGAGGCTACATTTCTTGCTCAATTGACCTGAAATTTGGTCAGAATGTTTGTCTTGATAAAATCTCGAATGGGTTTGGATTTGGGTCACCAGGGATCATAAACTAGGTCACTAGGTAAAATTAAAGAAATACCTTGTGGGCACTCTAGAGGCCAAATTTTTTGCTCAATTGATTTGAAAATTGGTCAGAGTGTTTTTCTTGATATAATCTCACATGAGTCCGAATTTGGGTCAACTGGAATCATAAACTAGGTCACTAGGTCAAATTAAAGAAATACCTTGAGGGCACTCTAGAGGCTACATTTCTTGCTCAATTGACCTGAAATTTGGTCAGAATGTTTGTCTTGATAAAATCTCGAATGGGTTTGGATTTGGGTCACCAGGGATCATAAACTAGGTCACTAGGTAAAATTAAAGAAATACCTTGTGGGCACTCTAGAGGCCAAATTTTTTGCTCAATTGATTTGAAAATTGGTCAGAGTGTTTTTCTTGATATAATCTCACATGAGTCCGAATTTGGGTCAACTGGAATCATAAACTAGGTCACTAGGTCAAATTAAAGAAATACCTTGTGGGCACTCTAGAGGCCACACTTTTTGCTCAGTCGACTTGAAAATTGTTCAGAATGCTTGTCTTGATAAAATCTCTTGAAAAAATCTAGGATGAGTTTAAAATTGGGTCAGCTGGGGTCATAAACTAGGTCACTTGGTCAAATTAAAGAAATACCTTGTGGTCAGTCTTGAGGCCACATATCTTGCTCAACTGACTTGAAAATTGGTCAGAATCTCTGTCTTGATGAAATATCGGATGAGTTTGAAATTGGGTCACCTGGGGTCATAAACTAGGTCACTTGGTCAAAATAAATACCTTGTGGGCACTCTAGAGGCCACATTTATTGCACAATTGACTTGAAAATTGGTCAGAGTGTTTGTCTTGATTAAACCCAACATGAGTCTGAATGTGGGTCATGTGGGGTCTTAAATTACTAGGTCAAATTAAAGAAATACCTTGTGGGCACTCTAGAGGCCACATTTATTGTTCAATTGATTTGAAAATTGGTCAAAATGTTTGTCTTGATAAAATCTAGGATGAGTTCAAAATTGGGTCACCTGGAGTCATAATCTAGGTCACTAGGTCAAATTAAAGAAATACCTTAAAGGCACTCTAGAGGTCACATTTCTTGCTCAATTGACTTGAAAATTGGTCAGAATGTTTGTCTGGATAAAATATCGCATGAGTTCGAAATTGGGTCACCTGGGGTCATAAACTAGGCCTCTTGGTCAAATTAAAGAAATACCTTGTGGGCACTCTAGAGGTCACATTTTGTGCTCAAATGACTTGAAAATTATTCAGAATGTTTGTCTTTTAGATTAGTTCTAAATTGGGTCAACTGGGGTCATAATTTAGGTCAGTAGGTCAAATTAAAGAAATACATTTTAGGCACTCTAGAGGCCACATTTTTTGCTCAGTTGACTTGAAAATTGGTCAGAATGTTTGTCTTGATGAAATCTCACATGAGTCTGAATTTTGGTCAACTGGGATCATAAATTAGGTCACTAGGTCAAATTAAAGAAATACCTTTTGGGCACTCTAGAGGCCACATTTTGTGCTCAAGTGACTTGAAAATTGTTCAGAATGTTTGTTTTGATAAATTTTCAGATCAGTTAAAACTGTTTTAAATTGGGTCATGTGGAGTCATAAACTAGGTCACTAAGTTAAATTAAAGAAATACCTTGTGGGCACTCTAGAGGCCACATCTATAGTTCAATTGATTTGAAAATTTGGTAAAATATTTGTCTTGATGAAATCTAGGATGAGTTCAAAATTGGGTCCCCTAGGCTCATAATCCAGGTCACTAGGTCTAATTAAAGAAAAACCTTTAGGGCACTCTAGAGGTCACATTTCTTGCTCAGTTGACTTGAAAGTTGGTCAGAATGTTTTTCTTGGTGAAATATTGGGTGAGTTTGAAATTGGGTCAGCTGAGTCATAAACTAGGTTACTGGGTCAAATTTAAGAAACACTTTATGGGCACTCTAGAGGCCACATTCATTGCTCAATTAACTTGAAAACTGTTCAGAATGTTTGTCTTGATAAATTGTTTGATGAGTTCTAATTTGGGTCATGTGGGGTGATAAATTAGGTCACTAGGTCAACTTACGGAAATTCCTTGTGGACGCTCTAGAGGCCACATTTTAAGCTCAATTTACCTGACAATTGGTCAGAAATTGAATTATGCATGTTTAGTGAATTTCGCCTATTGACTCAGGTGAGCGATATAGGGCCATCATGGCCCTCTTGTTTATGGATATTACCGTGCACGCATCTATACATAATTTTGCATCTTCTGATCTGTAAGTTGTGAAATATTGTTATTTGATAAAAAGAATCTGACATACTTCGGCTTTTGAGATAAAATTTTATTAAACTTGTCAAGAAAAATGTTATTAAGCCAAAGACTCGTTTTTAGCTCACCTGAGCACAACGTGTTCAAGGGGAGCTTTCAGGATCACCTGGTGTCCATCGTCCATCATTCGTCGTGCGTCTGTGCATCGTGCGTCGTTCGTTGTGCATCGTCCACAATTCTTTAAACATCATCTCCTCCTAAACAACTGGGCAATTTGGACCAAACTTGGCAGGAATGTTCCTTGGGAAGTCCTCTTTAAAAAGTATTCACAGAATTTGATTCCATCAAAAACTCTGGTTGCCACGGCAACGAAATGGAATTTTCTAAGAAATTCTTTAAAAATCTTCTCCTCTGAAACCGCTGGTCAGATTTTAAAATAATTTCACAGAGATGTTCCTTGGGTGACCCTTTTCAAAAACTGTTCTCGAAATTTTGATCTGTTAAGAAACATGGCTCTGGTGAATGGGGGCTACTTGCACTATACGGACATGAAGAAATTCTTAAAAATTCTTCTTCTCTGAAAGGGCTGGTCAGATTTTGAAATAATTTCACAGGAATGTTGCTTGGGTGACCCTTTTCAAAAATTGTTTGTGAAATTTTGATTTGTCGAAAAACATGGCTCTGGTGACGGGGGGCTACTTGCACTATAAGGATATGAAGAAATTCTTAAAAATTCTTCTTCTCGGAAACAGCTGGTCAGGTTTTGAAATGATTTCACAGAGATGTTCCTTGGGTGACTCTTTTCAAAAATTGTTCACGTAATTTTGATCCGTCAAGAAACATGGCTCTGGTGAATGGGGGCTACTTGCACTATACGGAAATGAAGAAATTCTTAAAAATTCTTCTTCTCTGAAACGGCTCGTCAGATTCTGAAATAATTTCACAGAGATGTTCCTTGGGTGACCCTTTTCAAAAACTCTTCGCGAAATTATGATCGGTCAAGAAACATGGCTCTGGTGACTGGGGGCTACTTGCACTATACGGCCATGAAGAAATTCTTAAAAGTTCTTTTTCTCTGAAACCGCTGGTCAGATTTTGAAATAATTCCACAGAAATGTTCCTTTGGTGACCCTTTTCAAAAATTGTTTGCAAAATTTTGATCCGTCAAGAAACATGGCTCTGATGGGGGAGCTACTTGCACTATACACACATGAAGAAATTCTTAAAAATTCTTCTTCTCTGGAACGGCCGGTCAGATTTTGAAATAATGTCACAGAAATGTTCCTTGGGTGACCCTTTTCGCAATTGTTCGAGAAATTTTGATCCGTCAAGAAACATGGCTCTGATGGCTGTGGGCTACTTACACTATACGGACATGAAGAAATTCTTAAAAATTCTTCTTCTCTGAAACTGCTGGTCAGATTTTGAAATAATTTCACAGAAATGTTCCTTGGGTGACTCTTCAAAAACTGTTCGCAAAATTGTGATCTGTCAAGAAACATGGCTCTGGTGGTGGGGGCTATTTGCACCATAGGGACATGAAGAGGAATTTCTTAATTCTTCTTCTCTGGAATGGCTGGTCAGATTTTGAAATAATTTCACAGAAATATTCCTAGGATGACCTTTTTCTAAAATTGTTAGGGTAATTTCAATCCATTGAAAAACAACAGCCAATTGTTGGCACCTGCATGTAGTGCTCTTTTTTGACTTATGTTTTTTAGCTCACTTGACCACAAAGTGCTCATGGTGAGCTATTGTGATCATGCTGTGTCTGTCGTGCAGCGTGAGGCGTCCACCATCAACTTTTTACCTTGTGTACGCCCTAGAGGCTACATTTTCGGTCCGATCCTCATGAAACTTGGTCAGAATGTTTGTCTTGATAAAATCTGGGACGAGTTCGAAATTGGGTCATGTAGGGTCATAAACTAGGTCACTAGGTCAAATCTTAGGAAAACCTTGTGTGCACTCTAGAGTGACCCTGGAGTGAAATTTCACCTATTGACTCAGGTGAGCGATCCAGGGCCATCATGGCCCTCTTGTATAACATTTTCCTAGACTTGTTTAATAAATTTTATAGCAAACGCCAACTCATGTCAGATCCTATTTATCTCAAATATCAGATTCTATATTTCTTTGATAAATCTATTTCATATATCTTGTTTTTTAGTGAAAAGAAAGAGCCTTTACTGTCAGAGGAGCAGAAAGTTGATACTGTAGATGAAGTGTAAGTGTTAACCCTCTCTACAAGAGAAAAAAACTTTCAGAGTTATCCAAAACTGAAAGCAATTACAGACAGCTAATTAACCCTTTACCACACAATCCTGAGATTTAACGATCTTGAGGAAATAGACTTCTGAAAAACTTGTGAGAAAAGGAGAAAATGCTGGTAAACAGCATTTTCTCCTTTTCCCACAAGGTCTTCTACACTTCTACTGAAAAGGACCATCATTGCAGCTACATTTATTTTGTTGTCTGCAAGGACTTTCAATTTGGACTGGACTAAATTTTTTTCGTTTGGTACAGAATTAACGGTGGCTCAAATTATGAAACTTGTCTTGGAAAGGGTAGAAAATGTTATGAGACGGGGGGGAAAAAAGCTTTTGCAAACATTGTGGGAAAAGGAGAAAATGCTGGTAGGCTTTTTTTTCTCCTTTTCGCTCAGTTTTTACCAGCTGATTGCAGACAAATTCCATCATTTTAGTCACATTTATTTTGTTGTCTGCAAATGCCGTCAATCAGGACAATGTCTAAAATTTTGTCATGTGGTAAAAAGAGGTATGGGATCCCCTTTTGAAAGTTATCAGCTACCCAAAGTTTGATTTAATTCTTTACCAAACAACAAAATTTTATAATATTACAGACAACATGCGCCCACGGAAATAATTCAGACTGCATTTATTTTCTTTATTTTTAAATATAACGTCTGAGTTTAGCCCCTCCCACTCATATTTGTATGGCGTAAGAATATGTCCTGAAAATCAACCAATAAAATGCAAGTATTAATGTGGCAGTGTGTAGAATGCGCAATGTGTAACCTTCACTCTGAGTAGAAGCATGGTGATTATTGCAGTGGGAATTCATGATTCCCAAAAAATTGGATTGTACAATTTTGGACGGAACAGTTGGACATTATACCAGCAGATATTAGATTACTTCTGCTTTTATTTGAAATTTGGTTCGAGACAGCGACATTGGCTTGGCTTTGACAAGTATCTGAAAGTGTTTTAAAAAAAATGTGGAATATTGTATACATGTTTGTTTACATTAGTTTGACAGCTAAAGTAGTTCCAGCACAATGTGATTTTTTTTTTTTCATGGAGCTATGAAAAAATTTTTTCAGCCAATCAGAACTCGCCAAAATTCATGAAAACAATTGATATTAAATTATTTATAGGTATATAATAAAATTGAAATATGCCTTCACTTACCAGGATCTATATATTTGCAGAGACACACCAACAGAAAAGGTGATTGAGCCTGAGGAGAAAGAAGAGATTAAACCAGACACTGAAACTAAACCCGAGGCGGAGGTTTGTTTACTTCATTATTCTTGACATTTCAATCCTTTACCACAGGACAAAATTTCAAACTTGTCCAAGTTAAAAGAATTTGCAGACGACAAACCATATGTTGCTCAAATGACGGAATTTGTCTCTGAAAGAGTAGAAAATATTTTGGGAAAAGGAGAAAATGCTTGTTACTACAATGTTTTCAATGGCCTTCTCCATCAGGGTTGTTAAAACCTGGGATTGTGTGGTAAATGGTAAATATCCTAACCTTTAACCCTTTACCACACGATCCCGACTTTTGATGACCCAGAGAAAGAAAGTTATTGAAAACGTCGTGGGAAAAGGAGAAAATGCTGGTTACCAGCATTTTCTCCTTTTCCCACAATGTTTTCTACCCTTCCCAAAACATATTTCAGTTTTTGAGTCACATTAATTTTGTCATCTGTAATTTCTTTCAATTTGGACAAGTCTAAAATGTTGTCATTGGGTAAAGAGTCAAAGTGCCCTCTACTACTTTGAGTTGCCTTTGTAGATAGTTTTGATCAAGATTAGACTTGATCTCTAACACCAAATAAAGGAAATGAAGATCACTTAGGTACATATTACTGAAATATTGCAATTTGAAGACTGTGGGTTTGCGTCCTTCTCAAGGTATCCTTACCAAACGACAAAATTTTGGACTTGAACAAATTGAAAGAACTTGCAGACAACCAGATAGATTTAGCTCAAATGATGACTTCTGTCTTGATAGGGTAGAAAACAATGTGGGAAAAGGAGAAAATGCTGGTTACCAGCATTTTCTCCTTTTCTCATAATGTTTTCAAAAGCCTTCTTCTGCAGGGTCTTGAAAACTTGAGATTGTGTGGTAAAGGGTTAATAATTAAAAGACTAAATCCAAATACAGTCCTTTTTACCTTTACCACACAATCCTGACTTTTAATGACCTTGAGAAAGAAAGCTTTTGAACACATTGTGGGAAAAGGAGAAAATGCTGGTTACCAGCATTTTCTCCTATTCCCACAATGTTTTCTACCCTTCCCAAATAGGATTTCAATTTTGGATTCCCATTTATTTGGTAGCCTGCAAATGCTTTCAATTTGGACAAGTGCAAAATTTTGTCATTAGGTAAAGAGTTAAGAACTGCAGTCGTTACCATAAAACCGTGCTATAAAAAATTGTGTTTTATTTTAACCCTTTCCCAAACATGCCCTGGTTTTCACATGTCTGCAGTACAAGTCTTTTGAAAACACCGTGGGAAAAGGAGAAATTGCTCGTAACGAGCAATTTCTCCTTTTCCCACAGTGTTTTCTACCCATTTAGAGACCTTTCTGCCATTTTCATCAAATTTAAAATTGTCGTCTGCAAACTCTTAAAATTTGTCATTTGGAAAAGGGTTAAAATCTAGCCTTTCAGCTTGTTCATATCAGTTACTGAAATTCCTTTTCCTGCAGGCTCCAGTTATTGAAGATAAATCTGAACCAGCTCCAGATACGACAGAAGACAAACCCACTGAACCAACACAAGAATAGACAGTGAAGCTGCAGGTCAATCTAACTTACATGTCATGTGACATAGAAACAGGTCACATGATCTAGTCAGATCATGTTTTTTTTTTTCTTCCAAAGACTTATTGTTCAAGAAAGATTTGAACCAGCACCAGATATGACAGGTAACATAGCAAACTGAAACAGTGCTAGATATAATAGAAACAAAAATGACTGAACGAACACCAGAATAGAATTGCCAGAAACTGTTAAAGATTTATCTGCCTTTGGGTCATGTGATGCAAAAAACATGTCACATGACCCAATTTAATCCATTACTAAATGATCCAGAGATATTATAACCGCTCTGAAGAAAGCTTTTGAAAATATTACAGGAAAAAAGTCCTAGCAATTAGTATTTATTTCCTGCAATGTTTTCCACCCTTTCTAAGAAAAATCCAGTTATATGAGCAAAATTTTGTTGTCTGCAAACCCTTTTTGGGTAGATTTGAAAATTTGCTGTTTCGTATGGAGATAGGTTGACCATTTACCCTTACTCTGCTTGTGTTGTAGTATAAAGGTTTACAACAGATGACAGTTACACCCTTTACCACATGACAAAATTTAAGACTTGTCTATACTGAAAGCGCTTGTAGAGGAGAGACTAAACATGGCTCAATTGATGAGATTTCCTTTCTTTGAATAGGCAGAAAAAAACATTCTCTGACAAGAAGAAAAGCGGGGATATTCAGCATTTTCTCCTATTCCTACAATGTTTTCAAGAGCCACCTTTGTCAGAGTCCTTAAAACTCGGGATTTTGTGGTAAAGGGTTGACACTTTACCTGACAATCCTTTGTTTTAACAATCTTGCAAAAGAGGGCTTTTGTCAACATTGCATGGAGACGAGAAAATTTAGGTAGCCAGCATTCTCTCCTTTTCCAGCAGCATTTTTAACTGTTTCATTTTTGCTAGATTTTATACATGTCATCTGTGAATGCTTTCAATTTTGAAGAGTGTAAAATTTTGTCTTATGGTAAATAGTTTAACCCTTTCCCAAACGACAAATTTTGGACTGGTCCAAATTGAAAGAGTTTGCAGACAACAGTTTTAAATTTGATGGAAATGGCAGAAAGTTATCAAAAAGGGTAGAAAACACTGTGGGAAAAGGAGAAATTGCTAGTTAGCAATTTCTCCTTTTCCCACAGTGTTTTCAAAAGACTTGTACTGCAGACACGTGAAAACCAGGGCTTGTTTGGGAAAGGGTTAAATACTGCAAATGTTGTATTTCATAAGAAAATCTTTCTTTCTGTTTTACTTGCATTCTCCAATGTTTCCTGTAAATAGTCTTCAAAACACCAACCATTTTTAGCTCAGCTGTTTTCGAAGAAAATGGCGAGCTATTTTCATAGCCCTGGTTTCTGCATCATTACCATCATCATTGTGCAAAAACTGTGACATTATCTAATATCTCTTATTACTGAAGATGTTTACTGCGTACTTGCACAGGTTCTTAACTATCAAAGGGGGATTGATTGATTGATTGATCAATTAATTGATTGATTGTATGGTGTTAAGTGTCGTTGTCAATATTAATTTCAGTAAAATTGCAGCAGCCAGTGCACCTATACATGATTTCCTGGACTTTCTTTTACCAGCACTCCCCACAATATTCTTTGCAAGCCCTTGGCTGCTTTCCCACCTAACCATCTTGGAAACAATGGTCAGGGGTGAGAGAGGAATGAATCCTGTGGCAATGACATCAAAGGGGGAACACAACAAGGGCAGATTACTATCAAAGTGTATGTATTTTGACACAGTTATCCCCTTTTTTGACTTGGAATTTTTACTGAAAATTAAGTGACTGCCGAGCATTGGCACCCACATGCGGTGCTTTTGGTTTTTTTTTTTGAGTTGTAAAGGTAAACTTTGTGAACTCATTGGGAGGGTCCTAAGGCATGCCATTAATTTTACTGCATATTTCATTCTTGAAATATCATATTTTATTGTTTCATAATTATCATTTTCATTTTTTTGAAAATCTCATTAGAACTGCACTTCCAAGGTATATGTGTACCGCGGTATATTAATCCTTAATCATATAACCCTTAGCTTTAACAACCCTGATGGAGAAGGCTTTGGAAGACATTGTGGGAAAAGGAGAAAATGCTGGGATCCAGTATTTTCTCTTTTTCCCATAATATTTTCTCTACTTTCACTCATGTATTCTGTCATTTGGGCCACATTAAATTTATGGTCTGCAATTGCTTTGAAATTGGAAAAATCCTAAATATTGTCATTTGGAAAGGGTAAGAGAGAAGTCTGTTTCCCTGAATACATTCTAGATAACAGCAAGTTAGCAAATGGTGAATGCATAATTATACGAGCCATGCTCTGATAAAAGGGGGCTTAATACATCTCCATTATGCATTATTGTTTTAACTTGAGGAATCATTCTAAGCAAACAGTTTAGAAATAAATCCATACATACATATGTATTTTGACTTGATAAGAACTAGATCTAGTAGTCATGTAAAGAAGTATTATTTAAATGCATTCCATATACTCAGAGTCGTATTGTTCTTGTAACTTTCATTAACATGTAAATCATCGTATTGACTATTTTTAAAGTGTTTTACCAGTTTCGTTACTTTTTGAAACCTTTATCATATTGTTTTTTGCCTTTTTGATAAATAATTTAACTAATATACCAAATTTCACCTAATTAACGCTCCCTCCCTAATAGTAACACCAATTACCGTATTTCACCTGTAAGCACTCCCTCCCTAACAGTAGCACTCCCTACCATATTACCTACTCCAGGGGCCTCCAGGCAACCCCCATCCACACCCAACCGTAGCTTAAATTTGATGTCTGGAACAACAAATTTCCAAACACAAGATAACTTCACTAAAACTTTTCAAACACAGACTGACAAAAATTATTGATGACCAATATTTCATCAATAAACTTGCCTGAACATCATTGACATAATCCTAATTACTTCACAAATTGATGTCATTAAAACCTGATGATCAGGGTATACATACACTTCTGGTAACATTATAAAATTCTGGTAGCACAAAATTTGTCAGCTTGCTTGGAAAAACTTTTAAGAAAGTGAAGTATCGAAGATCTGTGTCCAATATTAATCACGAATGCTATTTAATATCCAAATCAGCAGTAAAATGAATATTCTCCATTATAAAGCGATCGCTTCAGAGCCGGTACTGACTAGCAAACTGGGGTCAAGGTACCATACTTACTCTACATAAGGGTACTTAATTTCGGGAAATTGGATTTGAAATAGGAGGGCCCTGTTTGCATTTTGCATGGTCCCCTGGGGTGTCAATTAGGTGAAATGCGGTACTACAAATAGAACGAAAGGAAAGCACTTGAGAAACATGAAGATTTTTTTAAATGTATGGCCAAAAAACAAAAGAGAAAAAAAACAGAGGAAGAGGAGAATCTGTTTCTTAAAAGCAATTGCTCTTTTTCCCTCAATATTTTCAGAAGATAAATACTGAAAGAATAAAGTTATTTTTATTTGATAATGGGTTAATCTGTAACTTATGCCTTTGCTTCATGTTTACTCCTCTCTTTGGAATATATTAAAGGATAAAAAGCATTAGCTTGAAACAAGCAAGTGCTTCTCCTTTCAAAAATATATTCTGTATTGTTCACGAAAAAATAGTTTTATTTCCTTCAAGTATATCACCTTTATGTCTGTTTTGAAAATTTTCATGATACTGTATTCAATTCTTTACCAGCCAACAAAATTTTAGACTTGTCCAAATTTAAAGTGTAAAACTTTGCAGGTGACAAAATAAATATTACTCAAAAATCCGAAGTTGTTTGTGAAAGGATAGAAAATATTTGGGCAAAGGAGAAAATACTGGTTACCAGCATTTTCTCCTTTTCCCACCATGTTTTCAAAGGTTTTTCCTTTGGAGTCGTTAACACTGGGGATTGCATGGTAAAATCTTTAGCAGACAAGAGTTCTAGACTTATCTATATTGTAAGCATTAGACAACAACTTCAGTGTGAGATTTTACTTAACTCTTTACCAAACGACAAAATTTTAGACTGGCCCAAATTCAAAGCATTTGCAGACAACAACATAAACGTGACTGAAAAATTGAAATTTGTTTTGGAAAGAGTAGCAAACATTGTGGGAAAAGGAGAAAATGCTGGTTACCAGCATTTTCTCCTTTTCCCACAATGTTTTCAAAAGGCTTCTTTCTCAGGGTTGTTAAAAGTCGGGACTGTGTGGTAAAGAATTAAGAGGGTCAGAAAATATTGTTGGAAAAAGAGAAAATGCTGGTTTGCAGCATTTTCTCTTTTACAAACAATGTTTTCAACAGCCTCCTTCCTGGGGATCATTAACTCTTTACCAGACGACAAAATTTTAGACTTGTTGAAAGCATTTACAGGGAAAAAAATGGGTAAAAGGTTAGAAATAGACTGCACAGCAGTGGGCTTAATTATTCAATGATAGGAATCAGGAAAAGAACTGAATCGGTATTCACCAACCATTTTTAAGAATATTCTTTGTCTAATTCTCAAGAATTTTATAGATTTGAAAGCAACACAGCTTCTGATTGGTTAAACCAAATGGTTTAGCCAATCAGAAGTTGTGTTACTTTTAAATTTAGAAAATTTTTCAGCATAAGACTAAGGAAAGTCTTAAGAATGGTTGGTGAATACTGGCCCTGATCACTTGAAATTAATCTCACTCACACCTGGAACACCTACTTTCTTCAGCAAAATAGGCCAGTTCATTAGCCCCCTATCTTTTTATGACCTGACTGAAGAGACTTTAACTCTGTACCAAACGACAAAAATGAAGACTGCTCCAAATTGAAAGCATTTGCAGATGACAAATGAATTGTGAATCAAATGATGTAAATTGTCTTTATTAGGGTAGAAAACATTGTGGAAAAAGAAGATGCTGGTTAACAGCATTTTCTCCTTTTCCCTTAATGTTTTCAAAAGGCTTCTTCTTCAGGGCCGTTAAAACTCGGGATTTTGTGGTAAAGGGTTAAATAACATTGTAGGAAAAGAAGAAAATGCTGGTAACTAGCATTTTCTGCTTTTCCCACAAGGTTGTTGATCCTTTTAAATCTTTCCTTCACAATCTTGAGTTTTAACGACTCTTAGAAAAAGGGTTTTTAAAAACATGATTGGAAAAGGAGAAAGTGCTAATAGCCAGCATTTTCTCCTTTTACAACCATGTTTTCTACACTGTCTTGGATAAAAACCATTTCTTGACTTGTTTTTAATTTTTTGTCATCTGCAAATGCTTTCAATTCTGACATATCTGATTTTTGTCGTGTGGTAAAGAGTTAAAGACCAATCCCGTCAGTTCTGCCACATTACATTTCGTAGTCTGCAGAACAATGCTTCCAATAATAATGCTAGACAAAAATTTTGTCGTCTGGTAACGGTTTAAAAAACATCCCCAATATAGAAAGATAATCAGAGTGAATTACAAGTTATTAAATGCAAACATGTTGAAACATTGTTGGAAAAGAAGAAATTCCTCAATTCTCCTCTTGCCACTGTCTTTTCAAAACTGGTATGCTGTATGGTGAAAAAGTTGTTTGCGGAAGGTTATATCATTTAACCCTTTACCAGACGACAAAATTTTAGACCTGTCCAAATGGAAAGCATTTGCAGACGACAATTTCACTGTGGCTGTAATGGTGCAATTTTTGTTTGATAGGGTAGAAAACATTGTGGGAAAAGAGAAAATGCTGGTTACCAGCATTTTCTCCTTTTCCCACAATGTTTTCAAAAGGCTTCTTTCCCAGGGGCGTCAAAAGGCGGCATTGTTAACCATTTACCAAACAATCCCGGGTGTCCACGACACTAGGAAATAGGGTTTTCAAAAACATTGTGGGAAAAGGAGAAAATGCTGGTAATCAGCATTTTTTTCCTTTTTCCACAATGTTTTCTACCCTATCAGAGAGCTTAAGCTCATTTGTACCAACTTTGAATTTGTTGGCTGCAGATGTTTGAATAAGAAAGAGTCTAAATTTTGTCATTTTGGAAAGGGTTAAATAAAATGTTTTGTTTTTATCATATTTTTCTTGCCATAATTAGTTTCATAATATTGTCAATTAACTTTTTGAAAGGAAAGAGTGTATGTTTTAAGAGTTAATGTGTATATAAATCTGATGTTGATGTTTGGTAAAATGATGAAATAATTTTTTTCTTCTACCATGCATAAAAGGCTGCCATTTTATTCTCTGTTTTGCCAGACTACAATTATTATATTCATTTATGTCTTTTACCAACCAACAAAATTTTAGACCAGTCCAAATTGACACCATTTGCAGATGACAAAATAAATATGACTTAAAAATTGCAAGTTATTTTTGGAAGGGCCCTGAGTAGAGAACTATGTCAGAAAAGGAAAAAAAAAGAAATGCTGGTAACCATCATTTTCTCCTTTTCCTATAATTCTTTAACCCTTTACCAAACGACAAAATTTTAGACTTGTCCAAATTGAAAGCATTTGCAGATGACAAATGTGACTCAAAAATTGCAATTTGTTTTTGAGAGGGTAGAAACATTGTGGGAAAAGGAGAAAATGCTGGTTACCAGAATTTTCTCTGTTCCCACAATGTTTTCAGAAGCCTTCTTCCTCAGGGTCGTTAAAACCCATGAATGTTTGGTAAAGAGTTAAATAAACATCTACAGGATCTTTAAGACTAGGGATTGTTTGTAAAGGGTTAACCCTTTACTGAACAATTCTATGTTTTTACGACTCAAATGAAAAAAGCTTTTGAAAACCCAAATGGAAAGACTGTTTAAACTGTTGTGAGATAAGATGAAAATGCTGACTACCCGTACTAGCATTTTTCCTTTTCCCACAATGTTTTCTACCCCTAAAAAGAAAATTTTATCATGTGAAAATAATTTAATTCTTTGTCTGTAAATACTTTCAATTTGGAAAAGTTTTGAATCTTGTTTTTTCTCATATTGAGTTAATTTATTTAGTATGTCTGTTCCTGAAATAGTATCCATTGACACCAAAGAATATTGAAAATAAATGTACCTGTAAAATATATTTACAACACATCACTAGACAATTAATACTTTAAATACTTCTGCAATGGATAGCACTTCAAAACAGTGTAGAAAAAGAAGCAGCTGCTAGTAAAAGCTAATCGGTCCTTTTCCAAATGACTGAAACAAAAAAAAATGTTTTCTGTATCATAACCCTTTACCACACAGCTGGGAGTTGTAATGACCCTTGATGAAGAAAGCCTTTGAAACCACTGTGGGGAAAGGAGAAAATGTTTGTAACCAGCATTTTCTATTTTTTCCTGCAATGTTTTCTACCTTATCAGAGAACTACAGCTCTTTTATACCTATTTAGACTTTGTTGTCTGTAGTTACTTTCACTTCAGAACAGTCAAACAATTCGCTCTTTTGGACAGGGTTACAGTGGTTTTTTTGTTTATCTTCTATTTCCTTTGCCTGTGTTCACGAGCAATTCTACAAAATATTCTTTGCCGATTTCTGGATTTAGAAAGTAAGAGAAGTTCCTTTAAAATTTAGGAATGGCTTCAGAATTAGAATATGGTTAAGAATGGTTGGTGAATAACAGACCCAGATTTATTAAAACGCATAAGAATAATTTTTTTTGTCTAAATTTGTCTCTGGATGACAAACTTTAGGTATCACTTAGACTTAATATTCAGAAATGGCACTCACTCACTACCTCTTGTTAATGTAATTATGCATATTTTAAAACAGAGTATTTTGTTAAGTTGTTAAGGACTTGTTTTCTTCCGAATACCTTACTTATTCTACCTAGTGACTCCTTTTAAATATACCTCTCAAAGAAGACATCTGAAAACAGTATGACAAATGGAAATATTCAGATGTGAAATTTCCTCTATTTGTCACCATGCTCTTCTGGCAGGGGCTACAGAGAACTTCAGTAACCTGTCACTTACCTTGGCTTATCATTACATATCCAATGCATGCCTTTAACCCTTTACCACACAATCCCGACTTTTAACAAACCTGTGAAAGAATCCTCTTGAAAACATTGTGGGAAAAGGAGAAAATGCTGGTAACCAGCATTTTCTCCTTTTCCCACAATGTTTTCTATCCTTCTCAAAACAAATTTTAGTTTTTCATTCAGTTTTATTTTGTCATCTGAAAATGCTTTCAATTTGAACCAGTCTAAAATTATGTTGTTTGGTAAAGAGTTAAATACATAGTGGAAAGTTTAGAGATTACCCATGTTCTTCAGCTTCTCCTGAAATAATTTTACAACATACAACTTGAAAAACATTCTTGTCTAAATAGAGTAAAACCTGCCATTGTTGCCAACCTATTAACTCCTTACCAAACGACAATATTTCGGACTGGTTTAAATTGACAGCATTGGCAGACAACAAATTAAATGTGGCTGAAATGATTGCATTTGTTTCTGAAAGGTTAGAAAACAATGTGGGAAAAGGAGAAAATGCTGGTCACCAGCATTTTCTCCTTTTCTCACAATGTTTTCAAAAGACTTCTTTCTCAGGGTCGTTAAAAGTCAGGATTGTGTAGTAAAGGGTTAACCTTGTACCATTCAATCCCGGGTTTTAACAACCCTTAGAAAGAAAAGCTTTATAAACATTCATGGAAAAGAAGAAAATGCAGGTAAACAGTAATTTCTCCTTTTCCCACAATGTTTTCTATTCACTCAAAGGCAAATTTCATCATTTGAGCTACATTTAAATTGTTGTCTGCAAATGCTTTCAATTCGGTAAGGTCCAGAATTTTGTCGTTTGGTGAAGAATTAAACAAGCAACAAGTATTAGCCCTTTACACAATCCCGTGTTTTAACAACTCTGAGAAAGAAGCCTTTTGAAAACATTGTGGGAAAAGGAGAAAATGCTGGAAACCAGGTAAATATGTTGAAGCGTACCTGTATTAAGCAAGCTCCTTTACCAAACGACAAAATTTTAGACTGGTCGAAATTGAAAGCATTTGCAGACAGCATAAATTGTGGCTCAAAAAATTTGATTCATTTCTGAAAGGGTAGAACATGTTGGAAAAGGAGAAAATTCTGGTTACAAGCATTTGCTCCTTTTCCCACAATCTTTTCAAACCTTCATCCCCAGGGTCGTTAAAACTCATGATTGTGTGGTAAATTGTGAAGCAAGCATCTTTTGATTGTCCCTAAGGTGCTTGCTTAACCGTTTACCAGACGACACAATTTTGGACTGGACCAAATTGGAAGTATTTGCAGACGACAAATTCAATATGGCTCAAATGATTATTTCTGTCTTTGATAGGGTAGAACAATATTGTGGGAAACAGAAAATGCTGCTTACCAGCATTTTCTCCTTTTCCCACAATGTTTTCAACAGTCTTTTTCCACAGGGTCGTTAAAAGGCAGCATTGTGTGGTTAAGGGTTAATACAGGTTTGACTGTATAGACATCAAAAATTATATCTTAATAAATAAGACTTTAGTGATGGTGAAAATGTTGTGGCAAAAGGGGAACTACTCTATGAGAGCAATTCTACAATTGCCATATTTTGAATTGGGTTTCTGCTGCAAAAAGAAAACTGTATGCAGGAGACAGCAAGTTAATTTAGTTTTCAATGCAAAATGATCTCACACAATTTTGGGGTATGATCCTTTTTTTTCCACTTAATTTAGGGGTATGATACTTCAATTTTTTTGCCATTATGATAAATAAGGAAAAAACAAACATTGGCATTTATTCCCAGAAGACAAAATTCTTTTCTTTTTTTCCTGTTAACTGATGTCTTTTTAACGCAGAATGATATTTGTGTCACTGTTTTTGCAGACAGTACATCGGATCAGTGATTTACCAGTCCAACATTCTTGTTGCCGAAAGATTAGTTTTACTTCCATCTCCTAAATCCCAACACAAGGGACAGAACCTATTATCATTGCCTTCTGGTTATTTACATCTAAAAATATCATTTTAGATCCAGACTTTTTGGATTTCTCCATATTTATCAGTCAGTAACAAGCAATTTCATAGAATGAACATAATAATATGAAAATGTTCAAAATTTACTTTTTTGATTCTATTCTCTTGAAGTGAATGAAAAAAGATCAGTAGTACCGGTAGCATGAGAGGTTTGTCTGGGAACAAATGATTGACTGTTTGATCATATTTCTTTCTCTACATTATTTGATACATGTCTATTTGTGTTCCTGTTTATGGGTAGATATTGTGTTAATTCTGAATTATAAATGTTGTGTAGATATGTTGTTTCTATTTTTAGAAGTAGTAAGTATGTTGCTTTTGTAAGGAATACTCAAGTTTTATCTGATTGGATGACCTGTATGCACTAGCTAGAATTGTCATTGTGTGATTTAAAAACAAGTATGGAGCCTCTTTGGATTACTTCTATAACTCTTAACCACACATTCCCAACTTTTCACGTCCCTAAAAAAGAAGCCTTTTGAAAACATTGTGGGAAAAGGAGAAAATGCTGGTAACCAGCATTTTCTCTTTCCCCACAATGTTTTCTACCCTTGCCAAAATTAGACATCTGCAAAATTGTTATAAATCACATGAAGGTGAAAGTTATATTGTTTGCTCCTTTTCTCTTCATGCTTTTTAAACTGTGGAAAAAATGACATTTTCCCCTTCACATGTTTTGTAATTTGCTTAACCCTTTAATGCACAATGATGCCTTTTGACGCCCCTGAGAAAGAAGCCTTTTGACAACATTGTGGGAAAAGGAGAAAATGCTGGTAACCAGCATTTTCTCCTTTTCCCACAATGTTTTCTACCCTATCAAAGAAAAATTGCACCATTTTAGCTAAACTGAAATTGCCGTCTGCAAATGCTTTCAATTTGGAGAAGGCTAAAATTTTGTCGTCTGTTAAAGGGTTAAAAAATGGTATAACATCTATAACACAATCCCAAGGTTAAAGGACCCTATGGAAAAGGCTTTTAAAAACTTGATAGGAACAGGAAAAAATGCTGGAGAAAATGTTGGTTTTCAGCATTTTCTCCTTTTCCCACAATTCCCTCCCTGGTTTCAAGCACAAACCCCATCATTTCAGCCACCTGATACGGTAATTGTTGTCTGCAAGCACTGGTCATATGGAGAAGTTAGATTTTTTTTTTTTCTCAAGATAAAGATTTAACCCTTAAGCACACAATCCCGAGTTTTAACAGCCCTATAAGAAAAGGCTTTTGAAAACATTGTTGGAAAAGGAAAAAATGCTGGTAATGAGCATTTTCTCCTTTCTTATAATGTTTTCTACCCTACCAAAGACAGAAATCATCATTTGAAATACATTTGTCACCTGCAAATGCTTTCAACTTGGTTAAGTCCGAAATTTTGTTTGGTAAAGAGTAAAATAAATGTCTGAAAAGTTGAAGGTTTTTTGGGAAGGGTAGAAAACATTGTGGGAAATGGAGAAAATGCTGGTAACCAGCATTTTCTCCTTTTCCCACAATGTTTTCAAAAGGCTTCTTTCTCAGGGTCATTAAAAGTTGGAATTGTGTGGTAAAGGGTTAAATAGGCTTCTACAGCAATGGCTGAATACTGTTGCCAGTGTTATATATATAAGTGTTGCAAGGACAATTTTAAAGAAGTTATATGACAGGTCAAACTGCCAAAGAAGACTCTTTAGTTTTGGAGGTAAGAAAGTGAGAAAATTTCAAATATTTTGAGAGGGCTGAATGACAATGTTGTGTACTTTATATTTCAAAGCTTCTCCGTGTGGCTTGAAAACAGTATTTGTAACTTTCTATATGCTTAATAAAATGGACAAAACAAGCAGATTTTCCCGTTGTTTCATTTCCAAACATGGACAATGTTTATGAGTGAATTTGAATATTGTATAAATCCCAAACCCATTTACCTTTTATCAACTAGTCCTTTGCGTTCACAACCAGAGGTATAAAGGTTGTAGAAAACATCGAGGAAAAAAGAGAAAACACTGGACACAAGCATTTTCTCCTTTTCCAATAATATTTTCTACTCATTTCACAGTCAAGAAGCATACTTAGGAAAGCAGCATAGTTAGACCTAACTCTTTACCACACAACAAAAAAGTAGACTTGTCCAAATTGAAAGCATTTGCAGACGACAATTTAAATGTGGTTCAAGTGATGGAATTTGTATTTGATAGGGTAGAAGACCTTGTGGAAAAGGGAGAAATTGCTGGTTACCAGCATTTTCTCCTTTACCTACAGTGTTTTTCGAAAGGCTCTGAGAGTCGTTAAAACTTGTGATTGTGTTGCAAAGAGTTAATTCGTTGTCGGCAAATGCTTTCTAAACGAACAAGTCTAAAAGTTTATGAAATGATAAAAAGTTTGACAAATCTGCTTTTGCAAGCATAGTTATATCAGCACAAGACACTTTCTGGTCAAACAGCATCATTTTTCATGCAACAATAACTTGAACGCATACACATACCCAAAACTTCATCACACAATCCAGAGTTTATTCTGGTTCCAGCATTTTCTCCTTTTCCCAAAAGGTTTTCTACACTTTCACAGACGAGTACCGTCATTTCAGCAACATTTGATTTGGTCTCTGCAAGTGCTTTCAGTCTGGAGAAGCCGAAGATTTTGTTATGTGGTAAAGTGTTAACACTTTACCCAACAATCCTGTGTTTTAACCCTTTACCAGACGACAAAATTATAGCCTTGTCCAAATTGAAAGCATTTGCAGACTACAATTTCAATATGGCTCAGATGATGCAACATTTCCTTGATCGGGTAGAAAACATTGTGAGAAAAGGGGAAAATGCTGGTTACCAGCATTTTGTCCTTTTCCCACAATGTTTTCAAAAGGCTTCTTTCCCAGGGGTGTCAAAAGGCGTCATTGTGTAGTAAAGGGTTAACAATTCTGAGGAATAAAAGTACTTGCTACTTATTAACACGTTGTTTTCCATGCAGTTTCCACCTGTCAAATGTTTACCAAACGACAATATTTTAGATTCATCTAACTTTGAAGTGTCAAGATGACACATAAAGACTGGCTTAAATGGCAAAAAATTGTCTTCGAAAGGGCATGAAACAGTGTGAGAAAAGAACTTTCTCCTTTCCCCACAATACCGTCAAAAGGCTTCTTCCTAAGGGTCATTAAAACTCAGGATTGTGTGGTAAAGGGTTAACCCTTTATTTCACTGACACCAAGTCTGGTTTCTTCTACTAGACCAAGAATTAGACTGTGATGAGTAGGTAATGGGCAAATCTACCAGCTACCCTACTAACTGTTGCCAGAGTGACTCAGTTTAATCAAGGATGGACTTGGTTCCAGACTCAGCAAATTTTTCAACGCATTACTGGATTTGTGGGAATGATAGACTGGTCTCAAAGGTTGAGGTGTCGACATGGACTGGATATCAGTTGCAGTAGTACTTGCTAAAAGCATAGTTGATGAAACAGTAGACTGATGCTGTCCAAGGGAAGCATGAATAATAGGTACAAAAGAAGCTTGTACACTGGGTGGCACAACTGTTCTCACAGGAGATTCAATACTAGGTACACAAGAAGCTTGCAAACTTGGTGTTAATTCTGATCTCTCAGAAGCTTGAACACTAGATACAAGAGAGGGTTGTCCTTTAGCTGGCAGTTCTGATCTTACAGAGGCTTGAACAGATTCAAGAGAAGTTTGAACGCTAGGCATAAGAGAAACTTCCACACTGGATGGCAGATTAGATCTTGGAGAAGCTTGTACACTAGGTAGAATACCAGCTTGTACCCTAGGTGGCAGTTCTGATCTCAAAAAAGCTTTTACACTAGGTACAACAGAAGCTTGTATACTAGGTGGCAGTTCTGATCTCAAAGAGGCTTTCATAGAGTCTTGTAGACTAGAGAGAAAAGAAGATTGTACACTTGGTGCCAGGTCTGATTTCACAAAAGCTACATGGCCCGGTATAAAAGAAGTTTCTAAACTAGGTTCAAGAGAATTTGGCACATTAACTGAGAGTTCTGGTCTCAAAGACGCTTTAATACTAGGTAAAATGGAAGCTCTGACACTAGGGAAAGAGGAAGCTTGATCACTTGGTGGCAATTCAGATCTCAAACGAGGGTCTCCACTGTCATGTGACATGCGAAAGTTTTTCCTCAGCCTATAATTTAAGTCACTATTATTGTTGCTATGAGGTACTTTAGTTAGGGAAGTCAAATCTGATTTGAGTAGATTAGGAGGTTCACATATATTCATTTGTTGAATATCAACAGATCTCTGCAAATTGTTTCCAACACTTTTATGTTGATCTGTTCTTTCCTTTACAAGTTTTTCTGTATCATTTGCTGTTAGCAGACCCTCGATATCTACTCCATCCGGTAAGGCTAGTATGTCTGTCTTAATGCCCAACTTTTTATTCCCTTCTCTCACTTCATTCAACTTCTCTTTAAGTTTTATACGACAAATGCCATGTATTTTTTCCATGTGAACCCAAAATGGCGTACTCTGAATAAATCCATGTTTACAGATGTGGCACTGGAATCTTTTAACTCCTGTATGGGTTTTCTCATGTCGTTTAAGTCCTGTCTTGTCCTTAAACATCCTTTCACAAAAACTGCACTTCAATTTAGCTTCAAAGTGAGTTGCCATATGGATGGTATAGCTGGATTTCTTAAAAAATCTTCGATCACACATTTCACACTCAAAATGTGTCAGTCCCATGTGTATGTTTGCTTGGTGCGTCAGAAGACTTGCTTTGCAAAGGAAACGCTTGTCACATACATTGCAAATAAATGGTCTATGCCCTGAAAATAAAAAGAAAAATTTAAAAAGTTTTGGTAGACAAGTTTTCAAGTCACCTGACCGGACAACTAATATACTAAAGGCTTCCATTGGTAACAGGAGATGGTGTGCTAACATTAAATAATGATAGATACCTGAATGGCCTGCTAGGTGCAAGTTGTACTCCTTCTTTTGACAGAATTGTGCTGAACAAACTGAACATCTCCATGGTTTTATATTTTTGTGTGTAATGAGATGCCTGTTTAAAAACAGACTTCGTGTGAAAGCTTTTCCACATTTGTCACAAACAAACTCTTGTTTCCTCCTATGTCCCCTTTTGTGGCTATTCCAATTTTGTTTTAAGATCATTAAGCCACAAGTTTCACAATGTCGATGTTTTTCTTTTAGTTCTGCTTCGGCCCTTTCAGTTGAAATCTCAGAGCTATCAATGGATGTAATGTCAGTAGTATCCAGGGAGGAAATTTTGCAGAGTGGAATAATGCTATCAACTTTCAATACTGTATCTGAATCTTTCGTCTTTGAATGTTCTGCATTATCATCAGCTCCATCATCTTCGGCATTAGGGTAAACAACTGTACATAATGTCTTTGACTGATTCGATCTTTTTTTCCTAGCAATCTTGCAAGATCCAACTGACTTTGAAATTTTTCTCTTTTTGAATGGCATGCTGTCAACAGTTTCTCTCAAAGCATTGTTTGATCCAACACTTTCTGTAATTGTATCACTGATCTCTTCATCTGAGTTTGTAAATATTTCTGTCTCTCTTTCTTTTAACTGATCTAATTCTAGTTGTTTTCTTATGCTATGACTTGTTTTTTCTTCAGTGAAATCTACTTTTGAAACTTCATTCTGTGTTTTGCATTCACCATTTCTATTTAACCTGCTTGTCCATTTATCAGAATTCTCTTCAATTAAACTGTTCTCATTTTCATCAACGGAACATAAAGCTCTCTTCCTCTGTTGCTTTTGTAACGTTCCTTTACTTAGTGATACCTTACACTTATTTTTTGACTGATTATTTCTGACTAAAGATTTTTTTTTTGTATTTTCAGGCTGTCTAATTATTTTGCCTTCCCTTTTCCTTTTAAAATCATCAGCAATATCATTGAAAATGTTCTCTTCTTGCAATGTTTCTCCAACTGTATTTACTACTCTCTTTGATATAGCCTTTTCTTTTACACCATCTGACTGGCTCTCTGGTACTCCCTCTACAGTCTGTGCATATTTACACACTGTATCAAACTTTGGAAATGCAGTCTTGCTTACATTATCATAATGATATGACCCACCTAGGAGATGTTCCTTCAAATGGTCATGTAGACAACAGATCTTCGTGAATGTTCTACAACATCCACCACAAGTAAATCTGTCAGACTCTTTTAATCTAGACATACACTTACAGCTTTCAACCATTTTGATCCTTGTTGGTATCCTGCTTTAGATTTATAATTGCTGATTCCTGCTTTCATATAAAACTAATATACACCCAGCAACATGTATGTGAACATGTTTCCAGACATGGCCCTAACTATTGTGTATCATCAAAGTTCTGTGTGGAACTAAGAGACTGTAATAGCTGGATCCTGTGGTGTACCTTTAAAAAAAAAAAAAAAAAAAAACCACAATTTTGGCTAACCCTTTTGTTGTTAACCCTTTACCGCACAATGCCGCTTTTTAAGAAAGAAGCCTTTTGAAAACATCGTGGGAAAAGGAGAAAATGCTGGTAACCAGCATTTTCTCCTTTTTCCACAATGTTTTCTACCCTGTCAAAGAAAAACTGTACCATTTGAGCCACACTGAAATTGTTGTTTGCAGATGCTTTCAGTTTGGACAAGGCTGAAATTCTGTCGTCTGGTAAAGAGTTAAAATACTTGCCTGAAGAGCAGGAGGTGGTGCCATCATTTTAAACCTGCCTACATTCTTTTTGTCATGCAGCATGCCATTTACCAATGAATTGTGTCAAAAAATGAAACTGTACCTGTCAAGCAATTTTTCATTTTGCAATATTATTTTGTAGATACTAATTTTAATCTATGAGTGATGTTCAAAAATATCTGTAAAAGTGATATATCTAAATTAGCAGTACAATTTTCATATAAAATTTCAGCCAAAGATCCTCTGAGGTCTATGTTTTATATATGTTACAATAGAGGTACTAAGTATCCATGGGTAAATCTATGCAAATTCCTTAGTCATTGTAGTGAAGTCCAGTAGCATTGAGCTGGGCAAAAGCACTATCAACTCTTTACTGCACAACAAAATTTTACACTTGTTGAAATTAAAAATATCTTCAGACAACATGTTAACCCTTAAAGGGCCTTTCACAACTATAGTTGCCTTTGCGCCTAGTGTAGATCAAGATCAAGTTGCACATCACATGCAGCCTGATCGTTGATCTATACTGTCTGCTTTGCTGAAACACTTTAGACAAAAGCATGAAATGGCAATTATTAGATTCGTATTTCTAGGATGAAAATGACTTATGGGTTTATTCGGCACTCTAAGGGTTAACCCTTTACTGCACGCCTTTTGACACCCCTGGGATAGAAGACTTTTGAAAACATTGTGGGAAAAGGAGAAAATGCTGGTAACCAGCATTTTCTCCTTTTCCCACAATGTTTTCTACCCTATCAGAGAAAAATTGCACCATTTGAGCCACACTGACATTGTCGTCTGCAAATGCTTTCAGTTTGGACAGTCTGTCTACTGTTGGATTTGGAAATTAACATGTGGGTAAGTAATTTTCCAAAATCAAATATCTTCCTAGCTTTGAAAAATTGAGAAAGTTAAGGGTTATCTGCTGAATTTATTGTACGGTCAATTTTTCCCAATCCACTTTGCAACAGGCAAGTTTTCTCTGTCTTCTGGCGATCAGTTGTATTTTGTGACCATCCAAGTCCATCTTCTCATTCAGATATTGGTCGAATCTGGTTTGCCATTAAATATAGCTGTTTGGTAACGATTAAAATCATGGTGTTTTAGAAAGAAGACCCAGAAAAACAACTGCAACAGAGAAAAAACAAAAATGCTAAGTTAACTGACTTTAAGTGTTAACCTTTTACCACACAATCCCAAAATTTAACGACCCTGTGAAAGAAGCCTCTAGAAAACATTGTGGGAAAAGGAGAAAATGCTGGTAACCAGCATTTTCTCCTTTTCCCACGATGTTTTCTACCCTTCCCCAAAAAAGTTTCATTTTTTTCTGTCACATTTATTTTGTTGTCTGCAAATGCTTTCAATTTGGACCAGTCTAAAATTTGACGTTTGGTAAAGAGTAAAGCATCCTTCTATAGTAAGTAGGTATCCACCAGTCCTACAGTCATGACAGGTAGTCTCGTGTTGTATGCCTTGATTCACTGTATTTTAACCGATTTGTGCTGACCAGTTACCTGAATGTGAACAACTCAAGGCTGACATTACTTTAACAAAAAATTACTTTTTAAATTTTACAAGACAAACCGGTATTTCTATGTAAGTTGTCACAACATTGAGATTACCTTAGATCCGAAGGCGTGCTGCCATGTTATTTTTTTTTTATTGTTTCTCTGCTCGAGCGGAGAAACAAATTGAAAAATAACATCAGATTTTGAGCTCGCCCTCGAGATATAAGGCTTTGTAAATATAAAAACAAGTGCCATTTCTTTTTCTTTCTTTCAAATATCGGCATAGTCCCGGGAACTCCCAACGGCGGATTTTGCTTCCCAAACTTGAGGAATAATGCAAGAAAAGTAAGGAATGAATGAAATGTAGAATACACAGAACTTGCAAAATTACCAATTCGTTATTCACTCCGAACTTTTCTTGCATTATTTCCCGAAATAGTCCAGGAAAATCCACCGTGGGAAGTTCCCAGCATTATGCCTAAATACCATCATTTCTTTATCACATGTTATTTTTTTCTCACCTTTCTAAAGATACGGCTTACTTTTCGTAGAAATTTTAGCAAAGTTACGATATCATAAGTTGAGTAAATGGCGTGTTTTTTAATAGGGGAAGCAACTCTTTTTACATTCCGTATAATTCGTTAAATTGGCGATCTGCTGTTTCGGCCCCTGGTTCTGCTTTCATTATTACAAGTTACAACAAGACAAATTTTTGATGCATAGCATCAAAGAAGCCGGCATTTTTTTTTTTTTTTTTTGTTACCATCAATGAGGATGGTGCTTTAGGAATAACTTGCTTATCAGAAGTTGTGTTACTTTTAAATTAAAAATTCTGGAGAATAAGACTAAGAATGTTCTTAAGAATGGTTGGTGAATACCGACCCAGTAGAAAATTTTACCGACTGCAACAATTTGGGGGCTAATTAAGATTTTTTTTTTTGCTATGAATCCTATTTTTTGTTTAACTCGTTACGACAAACTTTTAGACCAGTCCAAATTAAAAGCATTTGCAGACGACAAAATAGATGTGACTCAAAAATTGAAATTTGTTTTGGAAAGGATAGAAAACATTGTGGGAAAAGGAGAAAATGCTGGTTACCAACATTTTCTCCTTTTCCCACAATGTTTTCATAATGCCTCTTTCTCAGGGTCGTTAAAACACGGGATTGTGTGGTAAAGAGTTAAACACTAATATAAACTTCACTTTTTTCCTGCATGCATTCGGAAAGAGGACAGTCACATTCAGTAAACAGGAATGGTGCAATTTTGCTCTTCAGATAAAAGCATGGTCATTTTGGATTAGGTATTTTCTCTATTTTGACAAGATCAAAATACTGTTATCATTCCTACATGAATATTATCCTAGATACCGTAGTCAGACCTCCAGGTAAGAGGGAGTGATAGTATTCTAAATGCATTATTTCCCTTCCAAACCCTATGTTGTGGGTACTCATTAGAATCGTCTCGATGAGACGATTCTAATGAGTACCCATAACATGGGTTTAGTGGAGACTGATTAATATTTTCAATTTTGAAATCAAAATCACTCCCTCTATCTGGAGCTCTGCCGTAGCTGATGCATATTATTGCATGATCACTTGACATTCCTACAAGCCTTCACAAAATTTTAGCCAAAAGCTAAAAGATCTTTACCAAACAATTACATGTTCTAATTAATGACCCTGAAGAAAAAGGCTTCTGAAACCATTGCGAGAAAAGTATAAAATACTTGTCACAAGCATTTTCTCCTTTTCCACAATGTTTTCTATCATTTCAGAGCCAAATCTCATCATTATAACCAGATCTAATTTGTCGTCTGCAACTGCTTTGAATTTGGACAATACTGTCCAATATGTTAGCCCTGTCCAAGTTGAAAGCATTTGCAGACGACAATTTCAATGTGGCTAAAATGATTGCAATTGTTCTGAAAGGTTAGAAAACATTGTGGGAAAAGGAGAAAATGCTGGTTACCAGCATTTTTCTCCTTTTTCAACAATGTTTTCAAAAGGCTTCTTTCTCAGGGTCGTTAAAAGTCGGGGTTATGTGGTAAAGATTTAATCCTTCACTAAACAATTATATGTTCTAGTGACCCTGAAGAAAAAAGCTTCTGCAACCATTGCAATAAAAGTATAAAATGCTTATCACAAGCATTTCTTCCTTTTCCTACAATGCTTTCTACCATTTTAGAGACAAATCTCATCATTATAACCAAATTGGATTTGTCGTCTGCAACTGCTTTGAATTTGGACAAATTCTAAATTCTGTTATAGGGTACAGAGTTAAGAGGCTAACTAGTCCATTGAAGAAGTACCATCAATTTGTTTTTCCTTTGCTTCTTGCTTTATTTCTTGATTCTTAGTCAGCTATTGCCTTACTAAATTGAGCAATAAATATTTTCAAGTTTGGTTTGACTATGAAAATCTGAATAGCCCCCTTACAATGTAATAGTTGAACATGTAAATGAGCCATGCTCTGGCAAAAGGGGGTTTAATGCATCTCCGTGATCCATGATACCAAGCAAGCCATCACATAATTAAGGATCAACAATACATGTAGCCTCTTTTTTAATACAATCAACTTAATCATCAGGTAGACTGGTCCTTAAATATACAGAAAATTTACCAATAGCGAAAAGTTTCAGCCCAGGTCAGCCTGCACAGTCCAAGCAGGCTGACTTGGGTTGATACTTTTCCCAGATTCATTAAGACCCTTTTTCACAGAGCATGGTTCAAGTACAATGATGTACAACATCAGTCAAAAGCTGTCGAGGGTCATGTATAACTAGGTGCAAAACCCAAGTTTGGCTGGAGCCCTAAAGCCACAAAAATAAGTGCAATACGCTACATCAAAAGTTCCATTACATTTCCTTTCCAGCCTTACTTTAGACCTTTGAAAGGGTAGAAAACATTGTATGAAAAGGAGAAAATGATGGTAACCAGCATTTGTCCTCCTGCAACTACGTTTCAATAGTCTTCTTCCTCAGGGTTATTAAAACATGAGACATGCTCTGGCAAAAGGGGACTTATTGTATCTCTGTCATCCATAATTCAAGCAAGTCATCACATATTTATGGATCCATAAAATCCATTTTGTCTAGCAACCAACTGAAACTGAGGTACACTGGTTTTTGACATGCAGAAAAATTACCAAAGCAAAAGGTGTCGGTCCAAGTTAGCCTGCGCGGACTGCGCAGGCTAACCTGGGCCAATATTTTCTGCAAATGCATCAAGCCCCCTTTTCACAGAGCATGGCTCATAAATAAATGCCCAAGGATTTAGTGTGTCTCAATTGTGCTCTGAGTATACAAGGCTTGTCACAACAAAGGTACATTCTTACAAAAAAGTATGTATAAGAAATGTGTTTTTCAAAATTTTGATTTTTTTTTTACGAAAATATGTGGAAGTGCAGCTTTAATTGCAAGCGTACCGCTTTGTTATTGTCATGTGATGAAAACAAAAACTGACTTGCGTTCTTTAGAGCGAGATTTTTAGGACGCTCAGTAAGATTTTAATCGGGATATCTCGCGCAATTTGGTAGAAATTCTTCAGTGTTGCGCGAGATATCCCGATTAAAATCTTATTGAGCGTGTTTAGAAATAAGAGTTCAAATACAAAATCTGTAGTTTTCATGCTCGCAATTTATGTGAACGGCACAAGGAAAAAAAAAAAATATGCGTAATATTGCGCTAATCTACTTACACGTATAGTAGTATCAGGGGAGGTAACCAGTCTATACTAGTTTAAGAAGAGTTACGCTGCCTGTGGGGTCAATCATTAATTAGTAATTAAATAAATATCTATAAATACGAAATCTTTACTTTTCATGCTCGAAATTCATCTCAACAGTACATACAAAGAAAAATGCATAATTTTGAGCTTAATAGACCCTTTTACAACGCCGTTCGTTGCCAAGGAAATACGATCCCAGAATTCCACTTTTCGCGCATGCGCACTGTTTGTAGGACAAAAAGCTCAAAATCGCCACTGTTGAAAGCTATTTTCATTTGCAATATTTTGGCTTTGTCGAAAGATTTTATTGATTAAAATCTGTGATGATTAGTCGTGTTACGGGATTCCGTTATCATGCTGTGCACCGGAATGTACAAACAGATCAGTAAATTAGTATCTGGCGTAAATGTCTCAGTAACAAAACTCCCCACTTTTGGTTAAAACGTCCACAGTTCCCATGACAAATTGGTTAAAACGTCCCCTAAACGCGTCCCCGTATATTTTATTCAAATTATTTGTTTGATCTCGTATGTTTTTCACCGTTAATGTTTTTTTATTTTATTGACCATCGTCATTTAATGTTATTAATTTTTGACCCATATCCTACCGTAGCCTACTTATATTTTTGACCTGCACAAGAGGAATTTGCGTTAAGTTTATGTCATAAATCTTAATTACTTAAACCATAATTAGGATTTGTAACACAGTATTTCAAGACCACACTACCCCCATGTGCAAACAGATCTATCATTATGCTTTTCGCAAAGTAAATTCAAGATCGCCGTCACGTAACGGAGGCTAAGGGTTAAGGCTAAGGTCCATATTGGTCCCTACATTATCATGTATATGACACGCTAAAATGCCTCCCCATATACAATGTGCTAAACTAATTACTGTTACAATTTCCATTTAACCCTTTACCCAACAATCACAAGTCCTAACGACCAAGAGAAAAGAAAGCTTTTCAAACATTGTGAGAAAAGGAGAATATGCTGGTAAACATTATTTCAACCTTTTCCAACATTTTTTTTCAGAGAAGGTATGTTTCTCAATTACATGTTACATACGATCCCTGCTGGAAAGCAATTATGGAAAGAGCAATCACAGACGACAACAGGGCAATATACAGTTGTTCGTTCGTTCTTTGTTCGCGCGTTAGTTCATCCATCCATCCATCCATCCATCCATCCGCTCGCTCGTTCATTCATTCATTCATTCATTCATTCATTCATTCAAATACGTCTGCACCAAAATTTGTTTCATGATGAAATTGATCACAATACACACTCTATAAACTATTAGAGGTAACAGCATGTTATGCCGATCTCGACCCACACCCTCTGCCATTGAAATTAAACTAAAATATCCACTGTATTGTCGATTAAACTAAGAAATATGTAATATATATCAGATGGCTTCCCTTTACAAACCCTTTACCTAACTCTTCCTCGTCTTAATTAACGACCCTACATCAATGGGCTTGTGGAAACAGTACTGCAAAAGTTAAAGAATGCTGGTAACATGCCTTTTTCCCATTCCCGCAGTGTGCCAGCCCATGCTTCATGGGGTTTGTCTGTTACTGCCTGGGTCGGTTAACATTTCCTTTGATGATAACGTCAAACCAAAACAGCGACACTTTTTTTCACGTCTTCGTCTTATATTGTCCACTGTGTATCAACGTACACCGGATATAGCGATTGTCCAATCGAGGGAAATGTTTACGGAGTGAGATACACGGTCAGTATTTCTTTTATTATTTTTGTGTTTTATAGTATTTTGCCTGGAAAATATAGAACTTACATCAATGATAGATTCGGGTATATGTATGAATATGTGAAACACTTAGGAAAAGTATTTCTGCACTAGAATTTAGCAGAATGACCTGCCCAATCACTGATGTTTTTCTTGACATTTAACAGGCCGACTCAAAATTTTCATATTTCTCAATTTTATTGTTATTCAGGCCCGCAATTCGCTTTGTTATAACTTCTTGGAGGTCTTAAGTACTTACAAACGAAGTTTTACTTCCAATTTGTTCTTAGTTTTCCGAATATTTAGATTTAAAAAAAATAGCCAGTGTACGGTCTATAGCAGGCAGTTGTCAAATTGGTGTACGACTTATAGCAAAAGCAGTGTACGGACTATAGATGAGAAGAAAAGTTTATATTCTGACGTAAACGGGAGTTATATGTAAATCTAGAAATGAATACCTGTGCATGCCTTTTTAGAGACATTGGCAAGTATCAAATAATTATTGATTTCTTGGTTGTGTGCCGAAAACAGAGAAAATTGGAAATGCAAGTGATTAAAGCATGATTGCATTGAGGTTACAAATCATTGACAGAACTCGAGCGAATCATTACACAATATTGTTTCATTGCATTAATGCTTAACCTTGTTTGAGCTTATCATACGGTTCTTAACTTAAAACAAGTTTAGGCTTTCTTAGAATGCAGCTAGTCTTCTGTCTTCTGTCGGAAGGACACTTTATGTGACAACAAAGTGGTTCTTTGCATGAAATTCACGAGCTGCAATTTGTTTCTTTTGCAGTTTAAAGACTTGATTTTGAATCTCACATACTAAGGGCATTGGCAATTATACTGACATCTTGATAAGACGATCATATCATCAAAACACTTTTGGAATAACATGCAACAGGTAGTGGGTTGATTGAAAAAAAATATAGACCTAATAGTTACAAGTCACAATCATTTTTGACAATTCCGGGTTTTTTTTAGTGCGACGGTTGCATTACAGATTCTTAACACATTAGAGCATTCAGCTACCAAGAGCTTTTGGAAACGAAAATCACGTTTTGATGTTAATCTAAGTTTGAGGAGTATATTTAACAAACATTATATTCAAAGACAGAAAGAGAAGCCTAGAGGTCACATATGGGACAAGCCAAGTTGTGCTTGCGGGTGTGTCAGGTGGTTTCTCCCGGGGTACTCCCGTTTTCGACCTACCTACCGATTAGCTTGTCTCGACTTGTGTGAAATAATCTTGAAAGGGACGGAAAAACTGAGTAATACAAAATAATAATAGTTATTGCAGGATTTCTCTTTTCATCATAGGGCTAGGTAGTGATTGTCCATCTATGGTCGGTGTACACATGTACCTCCGGTGTCATTTTTCAAGCGCGGTGTCCTAGTGTCAAAGTCGGATTTCTGAGAGAGATCCTGGGTTCGATCCTCATCAACGGCGTAACCGTGTTGTGTCCTTGAGCAACACACATTTACTCCCCATAGTACTGGTTAAATACCCAGGAAGCGGTGGCTCCGTCCCAACATGACTAAAAAATTGTTGACTGGGACGTAAACTCAAACAAACAAACAAATATTTAAGAGTTTCATAGAAAGTTTTGGTCTTCATTTATTAACACGTTTTGTCGTAGTTTGCGGCGTTACATGTATGCCCTGTATTCAGGGCTGGAAAAAAGAAATAAAAATAACGAAAATACAGTCATGATAATTCTAATAATTAAGGGACAGGATACGTTCGAATGACAAAAATCTATCCTCGAACAGCAAACTCGTCTATTTCCAGCGCTAGACAATGTATTTCACGAAGATTTTATCTCGCTATCGACCGTACACTCCTAACAGGAGCTTTTGCTATATAACGTACACCATCCTCCTATAGACCGTACACCGTAGAGAAAAAACAAAGATGAATATATCGAAAAATGCAGTTTTAAAAATAAGTCAGGAATTTTTCTAGCGATTCGCCATGATTAACTAGGCTATTTATCATTGATTTCAATATATGACGGATTAATATTTTATCAAAACAGTCTTTAAAAGCAGCGTTTTCGTGACAGACAAGAGGAGATTATCAGTGATTAGGGGAGTATTTTTGTTATTCGTAGCTCTTGTGGATGTTTCCCAACCATTTGCTGTGGTAAGACAGCTACATTAATGTATCAGTAACGACTGCCAAATATACTTACGGTGAATTTTTATGTATTTCAACGAAAACATTGGAAAAGTACTGACCTTGTACTGTACTGTTTGAAATTTCCCTCGATTGGACAATCGCTATATCCGGTGTACGTTGATACACAGTGTTGTCACTAAAATACGGATCGTTTTTTTTCCACGTTAATGAACCCTTAGCAAGTAAGTTAGTCTGATTATCGTTTCTTTGCCTATGGAGGCAAGCTTTTCATATAATCGCTCATAATTTAACAATTTTATGTACACTTTCAATAACCTGCCACTGTTTTATTTTGTCTTTTTGCCCTACAAGAGTGCGCATGCGCAGTTTTCCGGTCTCGTTACCAGGAAGTGGTCAGAGACTAAAAGGGTCTATAGCAACATACTATTAAAAGTATTTGAGTGAATACGTCGGAAAAGTTGTGCAATGATGTATCCCAAAATTCCCCATGCGCATAAAAAAAAAAAGCATTCCTACTGGAAGCCGGCTTCAAGAGCCGGCTTCCAAGAACTAAGTACGTTGATTTTTATGATTTTCTGTCTATGATATTGATTGATTGATTGATTGATTGATCGATCGATCGATCGATCGAACGAGCAAACGAACGATTGATTGATTGATTGATTGATGGACTGATGGATTGATGGATTGATTGATGGATTGATTGATTGATTCGTGGTATGACCCGTTGATAACTATCATTCATCAATTTCCTAATCATTTCCAACTCAGTTTTACTCAGTCAGCCCCAAACTCTTCCCAAATTTAAATTTTACAAGCTTTTCATATATGATAGACTAACTTTTTGTCATGGTTCACATCCACTATTGTGGATAGTCTACCAGGCGTAACTTAGGATTGGTTTCTTTCTGTATCTTGCACTATCCCCCGTAACAAAACCTAACAGCATTCAGGGGCCGTCGCCCATATGGGCAGCCGGTGGCGACGATAAATAAATTCAATTTCGATCAATCGAGAATGCACTCAATGCCAGGTTTCAATCCTTCATTTAGCCTAGGCCGTAATAACATTTTAAATCATTCCTTATCGCGGTCTCCTTTCACGGCCTCTACAGCAGATCTGTGGCAAAACTTTTGATCGATTTTGCAGTTATTATATTTTTGACACGGTAATGTCCGAATATGTATATGTATGAGTCATTCTGTGGCAAAAGGGGCTTAATGCATCTCCATGATCTAAAATACATAGCAAGTCTCCATAAAATCCGTTTTCTCTAACAACCGACTGATACATGTGATACACTGGTACTTTGAAATGCAGAAAAATGACCCCCCCCCCCAAAAAAAAACCAGGTTTTTACCCAGGTCAGCCTGTGCAGACTGCATCGATCTGGCCGAAACTCTTGCAGATGCATTAAGCCCCCTATTCAAAGAGCATGGCTCATTAAAAAAATGATCCGGCTGGAGCCCAGGCTAGATCTATTCTTTAACCCTTATCATGCTAAATAAGTTAAATAAAACTTTCAAGCCGATAGTAAAAACACGAATAATATTATTTCAAACTTATTTTTTGGAGAAAAATATCTCCTTATCGGACAGTGTAGATCCAAGATCAGACTGCACGCTCTGTGCAGTCTGATCTTGATCTGCACAGTCTGATCTTGATCTGCACTGTCCGCAAAAGGTCAGAAAGCCGCGCTTAGCAGATTCAGGGTTAATATTAGGGAAGGTGAAGCTGTGTATGCCCGAACAGGATGTCAGTCGATATGATAGTGGAGAAGCGAAACGCGCGAGTAGAGGTCAAGTGAAGACGGATGAATGCCAATCCCGTAACGCTACCCTTTTCTCGTCTTTGCAGCAGAACGTTTTCGGATAACATTTCGACACATGCAGAATAAATATACACGTAAATTTATATTTAGATCTATATAGATGAGCAATTCACCCTGTACTACGATGTTTTCACTTCTATTAGAACATATGTTCGTATTAAATGTTATTTTCATGGTGACTCCTATTTTGCGATGAGATTTTCAAAATTTTCAAAGTCATCCCGGGCCATTATTATGTTCTCAGTCTTAATCTCCGGATTTTTCTTTTTTAAATTTGAAAGTAACACAGCTTCTGATTGGCTAAACCATTTGGTTCAGCCAATCAGAAGTTTTGTTACGTTCGAATTTAGAAAATCTTGAAGAATGTTTCAGGAAGTATAAGTTAACCCTGCTAAGCGTGACTCACTGACCTTTTGCTGACAGCGTAGATCAAGATCAGATTGCACAGTACGTGCAGTCTGATCTTGGATCTACACTGTCCGATAAGCAGATATCTCCCCCCCCCCCCCAAGGTATCTTTGAAATAGGAAAGTTTGGGTTCATAGCATCGCTTTGAAAGTTTCATTTCTTTTATCTAACAGGATACGAGTTAAGATGAACTCCACCTCGCACACTGCAGCAGGCTGCAGATTAACCTATCGCTGTACAAGTACTTTTCACAACGCAGTCACATTTTTACCAGACGAAAAAAAAAAAAAGATTGTCCAGATTGAAAGCAGATGACAAATTGGGTGTAACTCAGATGTTAGAATTTGGATTTTAACTCTTTACCACACAATCCCGACTTTTAACGACCCTGAGGAAGAAGCCTTTTGAAAAAAAATGTGGGAAAAGGAGAAAATGCTGTAACCAGCATTTTCTCCTTTTCCCACAATGTTTTCTACTCTTCTCAAAACAAATTTTTAATTTTTGAGTCACATTTATTTTATTGTCTGCAAAAGCTTTCAATTTGGACTGGTCTAAAATTTTGTCGTTTGGTAAAGAGTTAAAGGCTAGAAAACATAGTGGGAAAATGACAGTCAAAACGACCAGGAGAAATGAAGGCGTTTGAAAATATTGTGGAAAGAAGGAGAAATGCTGCTAACCAGCACTCTCTCCTTTTCCCACGATATTTTCAAAAGCCTTCATATTCCCGGCATATAAAACTCAGCATTGTCTTCCGAAAGGTTAAGAGTACTTCAAGGCAAATGCCACATTTTTCTTCTGCACATCTTGGTGCACATAATTCTTTACCGTTATTTTTTTTTTAAATTCTGTTATATTCCATTGGGTTACTATGAAAGTGAGATAGTATATCTGTATCTGTGATATGTCGGTTGCCTTTTTAAAATGTGGAAATCACAGATGCAGAAGAAAAAGGGAGATTCATAATAATCAGGATGCCAAAATCACGCCAAATTAGACAATTACTATAAAGGGAGGTAATTCATTTGTCAATTACTCAAAATGCACTGTATCTCTTAACTCTTTACCACACAATCCCGAGTTTTAACGACCCTGAAGAAGAAGGCTTTTGAAAACACTGTGGGAAGGGGAGAAAATGCTGGTAACCAGCATTTTATCCTTTTCCCACAATGTTTTCTACCCATTCAAGGATAGAAATCATCATCTGACCTACATTTATTTTGTCGTCTGCAAATGTTTTCAATTTGGTCTAGTCTAAAATTTTATTGTTTGGTAAAGAGTTAAAAATGCACAGCTTGATTTACATTTTTTTTTGGTCATTTTGTGAATAAGATACCAAGAAGTCCTAGTTATGTGCAAAACTAAAAAAAAAAACTGTCCGCTGATTTATTTTATTGCAGAAAAATGATCAGAAAATTCATAAGTTTTTTGTTGACACATTAGATCATTCCTAATTGCGATCTGTCTACGGCCTTAATTCTTTCGATTATTCCTTTTCACTATTGACAAACATCACATTCCTATGAACACTCATTTATTTGAGCAGAAATTTGTTACTTTAAGAGCTTTCTTGTTAAGTTTAAATTAAAGCCTATTTTCGGTAATTTTGACAAGAGTTATCTCTTTTTGATGAACTGTATCTGTGTATTTTGCAGCGCAGTATCTGATTTTCTTTTCATTTTTTTTTTTTTAAATTCCGAATATATTATATAATCAACTGCGTGAAAACGAAGAAAAAAAATGTCAGAAGAAAAAAATTGTGGCATATACCATTGAAAACATTATAGGAAAAGGACTGGCAACAACAAAGGATTCAAAAACGTTACTCCCGGATAACACTTACCCTGTGTCGCGTTTACTGCCTGCACTGTCGGTATGAGGCAACAGGGAGGAAAGAAAGAAAAACAGAAAAAATAAAGAGCAATAAAGAAAGAAAGAAAGAAAGAAAGAAAGAAGAGAAAGAAAGAAAGAAAGGAAAGAAGAAAGAAAGAAAGAAAGAAAGGAAGAAAGGAAAGAAGAGAAAGAAAGAAAGAAATTAAGAAAGAGAGAAAGAAAGGAAGAAAGAAAGAAAGAAAGAAAGAAAGAAAGAAAGAAAGAAAGAAAGAAAGAAAGAAAGAAAGAAAATTATCAACATTGTAGGTAAGTTCGAAGAGATATATGTGGAAAAAATTGCGAATTTTTCTCGTTAAAAACAATTATTTTTCCGGTCGTTCCATTGTTTTTCCTGGGCAATGTTACTTTAAGCGCATCAAAATAGTCTATTGTTACAAATGAAGTTTACTAAACAATACTCGCCCATCTGATCTTTAAGCAGGTCTAATTGTGTTTGAGCCATAATATGTGAAAAGGGAGCTTAAGGCATCTGCGAAAAGTATCGATTCAGGTCAGCCTGCGCAGTCCGCGCAGGCTGACCTGAACCGAAACTTTTCGTTATTGCTCAATTTCCTGTATGTCAAAGGACTAGTCTACCTTATGATTAAGTCGGTTGTTAAACAAAGTGGCTATTATGGATCCATAATTATGTGATGGCTTGATTGAGAAAATACATCACGGAGAGGCATTAAGCCCCGTTTTGCCAGCGCATGGCTCAATTATAAGTGGGTGTTTGGAAAGGATCGTTTCCTCTTTGCAGACGACAATTGTTTACACTCGTCCTAACTGTAAACATTTGCAGACGACAAATAAAATGTTTCCAAAATGTAGGAAATTGCTTTTTGAAGGCAAGAAATCATTGCGGGAAAAAGAGAAAAAGCCGGGGCACCTTTTCCCATAATGCTTTTCAAAAGCCTCCCTCCTCAAGGTCCAGATTATTTGATGAAGAATTAATCATTGGAAATCCATATTAAAACCTATCTTTTTTTGACCAAAAAATACTTGTAGATCACGGTCAGACTGCCTTTTGCGGACAATGCCGGTCAGGATCAGACTGCACAGAACGTGTAGTCTGATCTTAGATGTTAACTGTTCTGTATTTCGTGAGATATATTGGCAAAAATGTCCATTAATATTGTGCTGGTTTGCGCTCCTTTTTGAAGATCAAGAAGGCCCAATTCATCTAAAAGTCATGCTCTGGCAAAAAGGGTTTTTGATGCATTCCCGTGATGCACCAAACCAAGCAAGCCATTACATAATTATAAATCCCCCAAAAGCCGGTTTTTTTTTTTTCCTTCTAAAAACCGGCTGAATCCTGAGATCGAAAGGTTTTTGGACACGCAGAAAATTTAATGATAGGAAAAAATGTCGACCCAGGCCAGTCTGTGCAGATTGCACAGAATCATGTGGGTCGATAGTTCTTTCAGATGCATTAAACTCTCTTTTAACCCTTTACCACACGATCCCGATTTTTAACGACCCTGAGAAAGACGCCTTTTGAAAACATTGTGGGAAAAGGAGAAAATGCCGGTAACCAGCATTTTCTCCTTTTCCCACAATGTTTTCTAACCTTTCAGGAACAAATGCAACCACTTTAGCCACAATTAATTTGTCGTCTGCAAATGCTTTCAATTTGGACCAGTCCGAAATTTTGTCGTTTGGTAAAGAGTTGATAGAGAATGTCTGATATTATATTTATCGCTTAACCCTTTCCCAAACAAGCCCTGGTTTTCACGTGTCTGCAGTACAAGTCTTTTGAAGACACTGTGGGAAAAGGAGAAATTGCTCGTAACGAGCAAATTTTTCCTTTTCCCACAGTGTTTTCTACCCTTTTCGAGACCTTTCTGCCATTTTCATCAAATTTAAAATTGTCGTCTGCAAACTCTTTCAATTTGGACCAGTCCAAATTTTGTCGTTTTGGAAAGGGTTAACTCTTTGCCAACAAAATAATTATGGACTCGTTGAAAGCATTTGCAGACGACAAATTAATACTGTTGAAATTATCGTGGTTATCTTTGACGGTGTGGAAAACATTGTGGGAAAAGGAGACAGATATCCGTAATTTCAACATTTCAACAGAAATGCTTCAGCCCCCAACTCACACACCCACATAAGAGAGAGAGAGAGAGAGAGAGAGAGAGAGAGAGCGAGAGAGACAGAGACAAAGAAAGAAAGAAAGGAAGAAAGAAAGAACGAGAAAGGAAGGAATAAAGAAAGAAAGAGAGAGAGAGAGAGAGAGAGAGAAAGAAAAAAAAAAAAAAAAAAAAAAAGAAAGAAGGAGACAACAGAAGAATAAAAGAAAGAAAGAAAGAAAGAACGAACGAAAGAACGAACGAACGAACGAACGAACGAACGAAAGAAAGAAAGAAAGAAAGAAAGAAAGAAAAAAAGAAAGAAAGACAGACAGACAGACAGAAAGAAAGAAAGAAAGAAATACTGATTGATTGATTGGTTGGTTGGTTGGTTGTATTGTGTTTAGAGCCGTGTTCAACATTATAACAGTTATGTCGCGGCGGCCAGTGCACCTATCCATGCTTTCCTGGAGTTTCTTTTACGTTTTGCCTGGCCGGATTATGCCAGCCAATGCAACATTAATAAGAGTTAAAAAAAAAAGAACGTGGCGAAAGGAGAAAGTGTTCAGGAGACATTTGAAAGATTGTCTGCTGTAAAATGTCATCAGCAGGAGTCAAACGTGGTAAGGGTAAACAGGGAAGTTTAAAACAAAATGGATTAGCGTTTAACCCTTGGGCTGACCTTTTGCGGACAGTGTAGATCCAAGATCAGACTGCACAGAACGTGCAGTCTGATCTTGGATCTACACTGTCCGGTATGGAGATATTTTTTTTTCCAAAAAATAAGTTTGAAATAGCATTATTTGGGTTTTTCTATCGGTTTGAAAATTTAATTTTACTTCTTTAGCACGATAAGGGTTAAACTGCTCAAATAAGTAACACGAAACTTTCAAGTGGATAGTAAAAATGCAAATGTTGCCATTTAAAAGTTTTTTTTTGGGGGGGGGGGAGAAAATATCTCTTTATCGGATATTATAGATCAAAGATCAGACTGCACGTTCTGTGCAGTATGATCTTGATCTAAACTGTCTGCAAAAAGTCCATGAGCCGCGATTAGCAGCCTAAGAGTTAACCATTTACCACACAATCCCGAGTTTTAACGACCTTGGGGAAGAAAGGCTTTTGAAAACATTGTGGGAAAAGGAGAAAATGCTGGTAACCAGCATTTTCTCCTTTTCCCACCATGTTTTCTACCCATTCTGATACGAATTCCATCTTTGGAACCACATTTGATTTTTCATCAGCAAATGCTCCCTAGAAAGACAAGTCTAAAATTTTATCGTTCGACAAAAGAGTTAACTCTTTACCACACAACAAAGTTTTGGACTTGTCCAAATCGAAAGCATATGCAGACGACAAAAAAAATTTGACTCAGATATTGGGATTTGCTTTTGAAGACAGAGAAAACATCGTGGGAAATGGAGAAAATGCTGGTTACCAGCATTTTCTCCTTTTCCCCTCAATGATTTCTACCCTTCCAAAAACAAATTTCAATTTTTTCAATCACATTTATATTGTCGTCTGCAAATGCTTTCAATTCGGACCAGTCTAAAATTTTGTCGTTTGGGAAAGAGTTAGGGGATTTCCCTCGTCCATAATGACCTAATTTATCCCAATGAGACTGTTTTATACCTATAACTCGAAATATAGTTATGTTTGCTAAATTTAAAGCCTAGCCAAATAAAGTTTGGCCAAGACAGAACGTCAGGACCAATCAAATAATGATTCTTGGAAATTAGAATTGGATTTGAAATATCTTAACTCTTAATCTGCTATTTAAATAAAATGAAACTTTCAAGTCGATAGTAAAAACCCAGATATTGCTGTTATTTTTTGGGGGGGAAAAATATCTCCTTATCGGATAGTGTAGATCCAAGATCAAACTGCAGTCTGATCTTGATCTCTACTGTCTGCAAAAGGTCCTTGAGTCGCGATTAGCAGCTTGAAAGTTAAGGATGGTTAGTATATACTGCTTTATTTAACCCTTCGGCTGCTATGCGCGACTCGATGACCTTTTTGCGGATAGTGTAGATCAAGATCAGACTGGACAGATCGTGCAGTCTCATCTTGGATCTACATTTTCCGACAAAGAGATATTCCTCCTCCTCCCCCCCCCCCCACAAAAAACAATTTTGAAATAAAAACATTCGTGTTTTTACTATCGACTGGAAGGTTTCCTGAACTCTTTTAGCGGGTTAAGGGTCAAGATTTTATGCAGAGCATCCAATGGCCCCTCCAGGGCTATTCTTCCTGCAGCTGTATAAACTGGCGTCGGACTTTCTTCTAGCGATTAGTCTTGAATGAATGAATAATAATTTGCGATTGGTTAAAAACAAAAGTCGACATAGCTGACACAAACATACAAGGGCTGCTACTGTTGAGAAAGCAGCCAGAAGCTTGGAAGAAAAGTGTACAGTCAGTAGTACTGGTTGAAAATCTCAGAGAATGTATTCTAGAACGACCTACTGCATAACTAAAACATTGTTGAAAACAGATTTATCGCATAGCCACCATCTTTCATCGCTTAAACCCACCTCCCTGTTTTCAGTGTAATAGAAACATTATCTGAAAATTTTCTGGCTCAAATATATGCGTCGCACGCGGATAAAATAACACACAAGGCAGATTAAAAAAAAAAAAACATATTTACACAGTGTCAAATACGGTTCCAAATATGGTATGATGACGCATCTTGCACGCGGAATAGGCATACGTACATGTTGATTTGCGATCTGATTAGTCAAACTGTTAGGCTATTTATATAATATTCATCCGCAAGTTACTTCCCTTTACACCATTAATTATTTCATTTTGTTTACCGTTTTCGATTTAAATGCTGATAATTGCAAAATTTTGTCGTTGAAAGTTGAAGGTATATAGTAAAAGGAATCTTATGCTGTAGCAACTTTCCTGGTGCTTGTATTTGCTTCTCGCTGCGTAAGAAAATTTAACGGTCTCGCGCGATATCAAGTTTTTTCACGAGCTCGAATCAAATACAAGCACCACACCATTAAATCTGAGACTCTGAATACAACAGTAGACTAAAAAACTCCCGATCTAGGCCATTCAATCGTCATCGTCTTTAAAAACTCAATGGAAAATCTCCAAAAGGCTAATATTCCGGTTTTTTCCGGTTTTCCAAAAATGGGTTTTTCCAGTTTTCCAAAAAATGGGTTTTCCCGGAAAAAAATTTCGGTTTTCCCGGAAAAAATAATTTCGGTTTTCCCGAAAAAAAAATTTCAGTTTTCCCGGAAAAAAAAAAAAAAAATTCGGTTTTCCCGGAAAAAAATATTTTGGGTTTTCTCAAAAAAAATCTTCGACAATTATTTCCTTAAAAAATCTTCGACAATTATTTCCTTAAAAAGTCTTCGACAATTATTTCCTTAAAAAATCTTCGACAATTATTTCCTAAAAAAATCCGCAACAATTTTTTCCTTAACTTAATAAGATAATAACTTCCCGATCATCGCGAAGATAATAACTTCCCGATCATAACGCGGATAAAAAATCTTACTATCATCGTGAGATAAAAATCTTTCCATCATCGCGAGATAAAAATCTTCTCAATCTTTCCATCGTCGCGAAGATAATAATCTTTCCATCATCGCGAAGATAATAATCTTTCCATCATCGCGAAGATAATAACTTCCCGATCATTGCGAAGATAATAATCTTTCCATCATCGCGAAGATAATAACTTTCCCGATCGTAATGCGGATAAAAAATCTTACTATCTCGGAAAGATAAAAATCTGACTAAGATAAAAATATTACTATCTTAGATGATAAAAAATCTTCAACAATTTTTCCTTAATAAATTTGATTTAAGAAAAAAAAAAAAAAACAAAAAAACTTAATATAAAAAGTGTGAAAAATGAAAATCAAATATTTAGACATAGTATCAACAGATTTTGTGCTTAGGCTTAACGAGCTTCATAAAGATAAATATTTATACGAGAAAAGATTTTATCGCGAAAATCAAACAATAGTCTCACCTCCTTTTGTAGAAGATAATCTTCTTTTATTTATATGATTATTTTAAATTTGGTATTAATGCTATGTCAAAAAACAATGTCGAAAAAAGTTTTTTAAGGGAAATTAATAGAATTGCGTTGGTAATAAATGATCGATTTAATGGTATTATTTTCAATGAATTATTTATAAATTTCTCGTTTTTAACAAGCCGCAGAAAGAAACTAATAAAAAGAGAAGATTTAAAACATTCTTGGGAAGAAGGTATATTTTTTGATGTTGATTTTTTTGGAGATCCACCCCGCACCACTGGTCCTCGTGATTACACGGAAGAAGAACCAAACATAATACAAACATACCAAGAACCAAACATAATAAAAACATACACAGAAAAAGTATATGTGGTCTGTTACGTTAATAAACCGTGCATACTCTTTTCATTTTGCGGACACATTCCCGTTTGCTCTAATTGTAATAGAATGACAAAATGCCCGTTGTGCAGAGCAGTAAGTGATATAAAATTTATAATTTAAAAGAAATATATTTAACCAAATTTATAACTTCAGAGAAAAAGTTATAAATTTTTTGTTAAAAAAAAATTATTTAATATATTTATAAATCGAGTTCTATGAGTATCGTTAAATAAGCGTTTTCTGCGTTTTGATTATTGGTTCTCGTTAAAAAGTCACATTGCTTTAATTCTAAAGGTTGAGGAAAAACTACGCAACTACAACCTTTTCGTCTTTCTTTTATTAAGGAGTAGTCGGTTTTTTCGATACCGTTTATTACTACGTTACTTTTTACCTCATCGTTTAAAAAACTATTTCCTTTTAAAACCATTAAAGAACCTCTTATAATTCTACCCGGAGCTGACATACAATAACCTCCTAATCCGTGCGATCTTCCGCTACTACCATTACCGAAAGAAAACTCGTAATTTCCATTTAATAAACTTCCTTGTTCTTCAGCATGGATACTTATTATAGGTTTAATTAACTTTCTCTCAGCAAGAGTTAACATCTGTCTAGAAAGAAAAGATCTCGTTACGGGATCATCCCAAGCGGCAGGTTCGGGTAAGTTTTTAATACTATTTCCTTTCATATCTATTTCGACACCAACGGAAAAAGAACCGTCCGGGTTTTTCGTTAAAGCTTTTTGTCCCGCGGTTGCCGCTGAAACTGTGGTATCTATGTAATATTCATTCACAGCTTGCAGGAGCTCTAAAGGAGTTCCAATATTATTAATTCTTCTTCCTCCCATAGAAACGTCAGTAGTTGCCATATAACCGCCAGGACCATAAGCAAAAGCTCGATTAGCGTTATCCACATATCTTTTTGTTGCAGCGTCTTGCTGTTCAGCGGGATCTAAAAGATTCATCAACTGGTAACCTCGCATATCTATATTCGCGATGGCGGAAAAACTACCGTCATGTTGTTGTACAATTGCTCTACCACTATAATCCACATATTTTTTATTAGCGGCTTCGCTCGGTTCCGTAAGTTTTTTATTTTATTAAATCCCATGTTTAAATATTCCGTCATGAGATAACCTCCATTTTCGTATAATAAACCCTCGTTGGAATCAACATAATCCTTAGTCGCGACGTCTTGCGGATTCGTGGGGTTACTAACCCTCGTTAATGTATTTCCATTCATATTTATAGAACCGGTAACTTCCATTGTTCCATCTTTACGTAAAAAATTATTATTCACGTAAGCAAGTGATACACCATTACCGCTCGATTTAACATTATCCATTCCACCGAATTTATCAACTGGCATTTTTTTTTATATCGCTAAAAAAGTTTATTTAAAATTCGTTGAAATTTATTTCCCGAGGTTAGCTCTTTAAGAACGAACAAACATAAATGACCGCAAAATACTTGTCCCGCTCGTTGTAATTGGTCCGTATTGTAAAATATCGGATTCGTCAGATACTCTTCTAGGTCGAGAGGCGGTTGTAAATCGTAACTATCGAAATAAATTTTTAATTTACCGTCTTTATAGCAAGTAACCCAATGCGTACCGGGTCCGCTCGTGTCATCTAGGTTTAATATACCGCATCCCTTTCTCATACTTTTTTTCGGTAAAGTATCTCGTAAAAATACTCCCCTAAAAGAAGGTATTTCTAATTTTCTCGCGGCATCTTCTAGTTCGAAGTTACTTAACGGTTTGTTAGGTAAAATTACGTTTTTAATCGCGATATTCATCATTTTTTTCTACGTCGAAAAACTCCTAATGACTTTATTATCAACCCAAGAATTAAACTTGTCGGGATAACCTTTCCATTTTACAAGTGATCTATCTTTTTCTTTCTTAATAACCTTTCCTATCCTGTAAAGGTCTTGCCTAGTTTTTTGTAGTTCAGGTTCATAAAAGCTACCTTGTATTTCTTCACCTTGTAGATCTTTAATTGTATACGTTACGGGTGATGTACCTTTTACCACGGAAATCGTAAAAATCTCTTCGTTCCATCTTGTGGTATATCCCTTTTCGAAAGTCTTTTTCTTTTTTGCTATCCTTACTCTATCACCGACAGAAAACTTTGGCTTTTTATATACTACTTTATCACGATCGGGATAAAGAGTTTCCCGAACTTTATTTTCATTAACCTTCTTACTAGCATTTACTGGCGTCATCTTAATAGAAGAATGTTTCGCGTTATTATATTCTTTAACGAGATCCGGTAACGCGTCAATGTAAACGTTAGTAGATTTAGCGATAAAATATTTCCACATCTTTTCTTTCATCGTTCTAATCCATCTCTCGACAACGCGAGAGTTTTCTTCATTTTGGGTAGAATATATTTCAATTAAGCTTTTAACATCTTTGTTATAAAACTCTTTACCCTTATCTACCCATAATTTCTCCGGCTTTCTCTCATTAAAAATATTCTTTAATGCTTCAGCGACAGATTTTCCCATCTTATCTTTTAATGGTATCAACCAACCGTATTTGGAAAAGATATCGATAACAGCGAGAAGATATCTTATACCGCGATTAGATTTAGAAAATGCTTGCATGTCTACTAAATCCGCGGCCCATATCTTATCAATACCTTTTACTTTGACTCTCCTTTTCTTAAATTTTCTTCTTACGATTTTGTCCAACTCTTCCGCTAAATCCTCCATATCAAAATTTTTTTTTTAACTCCCATTCCGAATCTTTTTAATGTTCCAATCAGATTACTAACGACGGATCGCTCCATTTTTTCCCTAAGTGTCGGATTATAGATTCCCTTTAGTTCCGTTAACATATTCGCGTCACACACATCGTTTCTAACTTTCGTCGTAGGATTTTTTAAATAACAAATCGTGATTGTACGCGGCTTTATCAACGTGGTTTATCGGTTTACTCCATTCCTTTGGAGTTAAATCGGAGTTAAGTCTTTTATTTAATTTTGTACCGGGTCCAGTAAAGTTATGTCCAGGAAGATGCATTTCAACGGGTAAATTATTTATCATCCTATTAAGTAATGATCCTCCTAAATTTTTCTCTTTTTTTTTTAGCGCTCTTCGGTTTGACGCTTTTCGGTTTGACACTTTTCGGTTTGGCACCCGTTGACTTAACAAACTGTGTTTTAGTTGTTCCGCACACTTTACATTTTCCACGCGCCATATTTCTTCCATTTTTAGTAACAACATAATTTATGTTGCTTGTCTCAGTAGATTTTCAACATTTAACGCAATACATCTTTTTTATATATATGTTAAATTTTTTTTTATTATATATAAAAAATGGATGTTGAAGATTTATCTTGGAACGAAGTAGAATCGAGTAGATTTAATAGTCCTCTTTTACCTAAAAGCATTAGGGGGTTAATCGTAGGTAAATCAGGTTGTGGAAAGACTACGCTTTTACTAAACCTTTTGCTAAAACCGAAATGGCTCGATTAAGATAATTTGTGCGTTTTTGGAAAAAGCCTTTTCCAACCTGAATATCGTGTGCTTAAAAAAGCTTTCGAAGAAAGACTACCGAAAGAGTGCATTTTAGAGTTGTTTAACAATCGTGATGAAATAAAGTGCATTTTAGAGTCGTTTAACAATCGTGATGAAATACAGGATTCTAATTTTAATACGGAAGATTTAATCGAAAAATGGGCAAAAGTCATAGAAGATGATGATAAATCGGATATAGCGTGTAGTTTCTTTGAAACTGCCGAGGATGTGCCCGATCCGAGAGAGTTGGAAACGGTAGACAAAAATTTAATGATCTTCGACGATTTACTTTTAGAAAAACAAAATAAGTGCGAATGTTACTATATTTGTGGAAGGCATAATAATGTTGACTGTTTTTACCTCTCACAAAACTATTTTAAGTTACCGAGACAAACTATTAGAGAAAACGCAGATTTTATTTGCCTTTTTCGACAAGACCTAAAAAACATTAATCATATTTATGCCGATCATGTAAGCGAAGATATGCCTAAAGAAGAGTTTAGAAAATTTTGCTATAAGGCATGGGAAAAACCTTATGGTTTTGTTACACTCGATTTATCTAGTGAAAAAGATAAAGGAAAGTATAGACACGGTTTTGACGTGTTTTATGTACCTAAACCATTAGGAAAAAATGGAAAAGATGTTTAATTAAATATTTTTACTATAAAAAATGGAAGATCTTTTAGAACAGATAGCTAAAAATACGTTACAAAAAACCTCCTCACAAATTATAGTAAGCAACAACAAGACGCACTTTAGTACAAGATTTAATCCACCAGTACAACTGGAAACCTACTACTCTTTCCCAAACATTGACGCGACAAACAACATGTTTATTTATTCTCCGGACAATGGCGTTTCTCAGTTTAAAATAGAAATACCGGAAGGAAGTTACGACCTTATAGACATTAATGATACCATACATCAGGAAATGAGAAAAAAAGGACACGTTGATTTAGTCAATGATGAATATCCTATTAAAATTTCCGCGAATACAAATACGTTAAAATCTATTCTTACTCTTGAAGACGGTTATCAAGTAGATTTTAATCATCCAAACTCCATTTCTAAAGTATTAGGTTTTACTCGCGCGAAATACGAAGTGGGTTTTCACGAGTCGGAGAATGTAGTAAACATTCTCAGTATAAATTCCGTGTTCGTTAACATCGATATTATCTCGGGAAGCTACGTTAATGGTTCGACGCAAAACACAATTTACTCTTTTTTCCCTAATGTTGCCCCAGGATATAAGATAATCGAATCACCGGTTAATTTAGTATACTTACCAATAACATTAGATGCAATACACCATCTAGTAGTAAAAATTACGGATCAAAATGGAACTTTACTAAATCTAAGAGGAGAAAACATTACAATTAGCTTTCATATTAGAGAGGCATAAAAAATAAAAAAAACGTATAAAAAATGACGAATATCAAAGTTAATATATCGGAGGGACAAAAGAAAAAACTCGTGTCCGCTATTAAAAAAGGAGACTGTAAAATATCCATTCGTTTAGGTCATGCGGATTTACATGGTAATGATGTTTTAGCCGTTACCCAAACACAAGCGAGAAAAATAGCTAAAGTCTTTGAAAATGGTACTGGCGTAACAATTAGAATGTCAGCCAGACAACTTAAACGCAATAAGGAAATAAAAGGAGGTTTTCTCGGAATGTTAGCCGGTTTAGCCGCGAGTGCTTTACCAGCGATAGCTAAAACCGTTTTACCTGCATTAGGTGTTGGTGCTCTTTCGGGATTAGCATCATCTGGTGTTCAAAAAGCAATGGGATCGGGTCTTTATCTTAAAAAAAAGAAGGTTGTGTTTGTCGAATAGAAACTGATGGTAAAGGTCTTTATTTGAGTCCTTATAAAGGTAAAGGATTAGCGACTGTTGGAAATGGTTTATATCTAAAACAGGGTGGAATGTTTTATGACGGAAGTGGTCTTATTCTAGGTCCAAATAGTCATTTCGGTAATATTCCCATTTTAGGAGCTATATTATAAATTAATATTATAATATAAAAAAAGATGAATGTTCGCAAATTTAGTGTAAAATCGAGAATTTCTCAACCAAAAACGATTCATTGGATACCTGATCCTAATTTAAAACATCCCCCGATAAAAGTAAATCCGGTAACTTGGAAAATCTTTTGTCAAAAAGAAATTATATTAACTCCGGGGCAAGTAATTACGACGGAATTAGGTTTGGGCTTTAAGTCAACTAAAGGCATAATTTTTACCTCTTTAGATTAATATCTAAGATATAAACAATGTAGTTTGCAAAATGAGATTAGCATCGGTGATGTTGTGAATATTTTAGTTACTATTACTAACAATTCGAATGAAACAGTAAAAATAAAAGAAAACTAACTTTTTTGTCTCGTTTATTATCATCTTTAAAAAATATTTCGTTTATAAAAAATGGAGATGAAAGAGAATAAATATCCTTTATTACCAACGGCTCCTTCAGTTGATGAGGGTCAAGGTTATCGTTTGCATAGAATTAGCGAGAAACAAACTTTTTTAGAAAACGAGGTAACAAAAAGAGAAGCTTTATGTAAGAAATATTTTAGAGCCGCGAGAATAGTAGACAACGTAGATACCGTTTTAATTACGGTTACCATAGGTGCGGGTGGTGGAGGAATTGCTTTGTTATCAATGATAGTTGCAATGCCAGCAGTTATAGGTATAGAAAGTGTTGCAATTCTTACCGGTTGTTTAAGTATAGTCGGAAAATATGTCGTTAGACAATGGTCAACTAAAGCGGAAAAACACGAGAAGATTAAAACCATCGCCGACACAAAATTAAATACTATATCTTCGCATATCTCGAAAGCTTTATCGGACAACAAAGTTTCGGATAAAGAGTTCCAACTGATCATGGAGGAATTAGAGAAATATAAGAAGATGAAGGAAGAAATTAGGTCAAAATCCGAAAAAAAGATTACAAGCGAAACGGAAGAATCGTTAATAGAGAGAGGAAGAAGACAACAGCGCGAGTCCTTTCGGAGGTTGGTTGAAAAACATCATGGTGGGCCGTTGGAATATTAAAAAACCTAAAATTAAATTTTCGTGTAGCTTTAGTTATGAAACGGGTTAAAAACTACGTTAAAAACTACGTTAAAAACTGCGTTAAAAAAAAAATAAACCTAATAAAAAAATGTCTTTTTTTAAAATCGATGATCTTGATAAAAGAGACTTAATTGTAAAAGAGTATCTCGAGACAAAGAAGAAAATTCGAGACAACCAGTTAGCGGAAAGAATGGGTGAAATAGAATTACAAACTGATCTTTCGAGGATTTTTAAACCTATTACAGAAACGCAAAAAGCTACAATGAAGGAAATTACGGAGGGACTTATACCTATTAAAGAGGGTATCAAAGGATTACAACAATCTATTAAATTACCGAATTACCCGGGAATAGAATTTGATACCGATGAAAAAGGAAATATAACTATGGAGGAAGATGATGAAATTCAAACTATTGGTCCAATTGGATCTTCGTATTTAATGAGATTTGCTGAAAAATCTGATATTGATAAAACATACGGGTTATATTCTAAAAATGGTAAATTTTATATCGGAAATAAAAAAGTCACGATTAATAATAATGATATCACGATAAATGATAAAACTTATAGAGGAACACAGGGTATCTGGGAGTTAATTACTTCTAAAGACCCAGATTCAAACATTTATACGCAAGATGATTATAATAATTATGGTGAAATAATCATAAGAAGCAATACTCTTTATCGCGATAACAATCCGAATAGTAAATACCCGAAATCTTCTAAAGGAAAAAAGTGGAACGAAGTAGTTAAACCTATTTGGGATGTGATTAAACCGGGAACATCAACTGGGTCGGGAATTATTATTCCGTGCGATCCTAACGCATTAGTGCAAAGATTAGACTTACTTATGGCGAGTAAAGCGGCAGGAAACACGGGTGTGAGAAACGAGATTGTTAGCGTGTGTGACGAATTAAAAAGACAAGGTCACTTAGATAAAAAAAGCTATAAAAAGTTAATGGCTATATTATAAAAAAAGATGATAACGCCTAAACAAAGAGGATTTAAAAAAACGTACGCGTACGGTGGTTCCGGAATTTTTGACAGTTTAGCTAGCTTTTTTACGAAACGTTTTACTAGTAACGTCGCTAAACAAATTGGTTCATCTGCCCTCGATGTAGGAAAAAGTGTTGCTAAGGAGGGTGCAAAAAAAGCTTTAGAAGCTGGAAAGAGTGCCGCGGTAGATGCTGGAACTAGATTAGTTAAAAAGGCTTTAACACCAAAATCCAAAAAAATTTTGCGAAAGTATACCGCGTCACCAAAAACGCAAAGTACTAGCACGTTAATAGATGGTAGTGGAAACGAAGCAATTGCTATAGAAAAATTAATTAAGAAATTAAGTAAAGGATCGGGTATTAAAACGATGTAGTTCGTATTCTCGCGATGATAAGAAGATCGTATTCTCGCGAAGGGGAACAGGTATTAAAAAGATGTAGATCGTATTCTCGCGATGATAAGAAGATCATATTCTCACGCTGATAAGAAGATCGTATTCTCGCGATGATAAGAAGATCGTATTCTCGCGATGAAAAAAAAAAAAAAAAAAAAAATTATAATAATTTAAATTATTATAATATATAATAAAAATGAGTATTTTAGACATTACAGCACCAATTTCAGAAGATACTAGTATTGATGTATACGAGGTTCATGAGTATAGTCCCATTACTGGTACCAATCTAAACAAACCCTCGTGAGAAATCAGGATTAACATCGAAACCCAAGATATTTTTACGCATCCTTCCGAGTCTTATTTATATTTTATAGGCAAATTAGTAAGAAATGATAATGGTAATGCTTATGCCGCTGATGACAACATTTCGTTAACAAATAACGGTTTGATGTATCTTTTTAAAAATATTAAGTATCAGCTTAGCGGAAAGGAGATTGAATCCGTAACAAATCCTGGTCAAGCTACTACAATGATCGGGTTATTAAAATATCCGGATGATTTTTCTAAATCGCAGGGATTAAACCAATTGTGGTATAAAGACACTGCAGATGCTGCGAATAATACCAATGCGGGTTTCGAAATAAGAAGACAGTATATTATACATGATGCGCTTCCGCATGGTACGTTCAGTTTTAGAGTTTCGTTAAAACATATATTCGGGTTTTGCGAAGATTATAATAAAGTTATTTATGGAATGAAACAAACTCTTACTTTGACAAGAAATGATGATAATGACGCGATATATAAAGAAGGTGCTGTGGCTGAAGGTCGAGTTAATTTAATTAAAATATCGTGGTTTGTGCCTCACGTTACTCCCGCGGATGAGGAGAAGATGAAACTTTATAAACTTATCGAAAAAAAAGAAAAAATTCCCAGTCGGGTATAGAATGATACAATGCGACTCTATCTCGGTTCCTCAGGCAACAACATTTACTAGGAGACTTTGCGTTAAATCATCTCCTGAGGTGCCACGTTTTATCATTATCGGCTTTCAGACGGACAAGCGAAATAATCAAGATGCAAATGCTGCTGTATTTAACAACATAAACGTTAAAAATATTTATGTTACGTTAAATTCTACTAGATATCCTGTGGCTGACTATAATTTATCTTTCCCCGCTCATCAATTTAGTAGAGCATATGGTGATGCCGCTTTGTTCAGATCTAAGTTTTTTAACATAGATGAATTAGTATCAAATCCTAGCATTTCCCCCGTGGATTATAAAACCCTTTATCCTCTGTTTGTGTTTGATGTCTCTAAGCAAAGTGAAAAGATAAAATATTTTTCTACTGATGTACAAGTTAAAGTATTTTTTAACGCGAATGTACCCGCAGAAACGGAGGCATACGGCATTATTATTAGTGACAGGTTATTATCCTTCGATTCTGACGGAAATAAAATGAGCGTAGTATTTTAATTTAAACATTTTTTTTCCTATAAAAAAAAAAAAATGTTAACGATAAAGGATATAAAAAGAATTCTTAGAGAGAATAATATAAAATATTTCTCTTTTTGGGATAAGAAAGATTTAATCGCGAAATTAAAAGAACACAGATTAATGCCAGAGGAGATACCAAAATCGGAAATACATGTAGTAATAAAACGAGAACCTAAACAAGAAAAGATAGCTGATCCTAAGTATGATAGATTAAAAACTATTATGAAAAATCCTAGAAAAGTTACTTTAGAGGATGTTGAAACTGGAGAAATACATACTTTCCCATCGATCTTTAAAACCGGTAAATTTATTAAACGCTGTCCTCAAACGATTTTAAATTGGAAAGGGAAAGTTTGGGAAAATAAATATAAGATTATCATTTAAAAAAAAAATTTAATAAATGGTATAAAAAAAAAAAAAAATATATATTTTTTTAAAAAATATATTTTAAAATATTTAATGAGTTAACTTTGTATCCTTTTCTAAAAGTCGGTTTTCCCTTTTTATTTTTTCTATCATAGCGTAGTTTTGTCTCCTTTTTCTAGCACTGACTAAGTAAACACTATAAGCTTCAGTTTGTTCCGAAATATCATATTCATCAATTTCATTCCTTCCCATTTTCTTACTTTCCTCTTTTAACGTTTTAATACGTTTCACGTTTTCCGAGATTTTCTTGTCATTAATCTCTTTTCTTACATGAATCGAGCTATTCATTTTCTAAAAGCAATATTTTTTTTAAACCATCTTCGCTTAAATGTCTTTTTCTGTATCCGTCTCATTCCTATAGTGACCTAAAGATCTTGTGTTTATTCTATCATTTATTATATATCTTTTATCATCATCATAAGCTAATGCTTTCTTGTTTATCTCCTCAGTATATTTTTCGTGTTTATAACTTCTTAGCGTTGGCATAGTTCTGTACTGATCCTTACCACTAAACAAACATTCTTTGTAATCCTCAAAATGTAAGTCGCAATCAACCACACGCTTTTTAATTCCTTTACATCTTTTAAGTTCCGAACCTTCTATAGTTTTAAAAGCGTAATGTTTTGCTCTTAAACCAGCAAACTCCGTCATAATCCTTCCACCAAGTTCGTCTTTAAACTTTCCAACTACTCTTTTATTACTATTATCTTTTAGAAAATGATCATCAGGATAATTACTCGTATCAAATATTGTGGACTTTTCCGGTTCGATACCCTTATAAAAATCATCCGTTTCTATTTCGAGAATAAAACTATCTGTATCGGTATAACACAATCTAACTTTTTCGTCATACTTTACTTTGGAGTAATTATAATAAGTATTATACATATGAATCTTACTAATGTCTAAAATACTCTTCCCTAAGTAAACGGGTTTGGCGTATTTTATATTAGTCTTCTTCATATGAACTGCCGCTAAGTTCTCATCGAATATTGTGGTATGATCATAGTTAGGTTTATCAACAAGCTTTTTATACTGGTGACTGTTTTCGTTAGAAACCAATTGTATATTTACTCTATTTCGCACGTTTTCCATGGTCTTACCAAAAGCTGAATTCATCATTAACTTAAAAAACTCTTCTTCGAATTTATTCCTCGCCATTTTTCTTAGTTCAACGTTAGTTTCATAAAAGGGCTTTCCATAAATTTAATTCCGCGATGTATCTTTTTAATATTTAAACCTAAATCGAGATACGTTTTTAAAGCTTCGTAGTGTACTATATAATTTTCCTTATTATATAAATTAGGCACGAGCTTTTTTAACTTTTTTATCTCTAAATGCTCCGGTGCTAGAGGATAATCATTATGTGAATCATGTAACTCACGCGGATAAACTAAATCCACTTCTAAGATCATACCTTGACCTTTTATATTACAAAATTTTCTCCATTCTTTTAATTTTTCTTCAGTTGCCCACTCAAAACCATGAGTAGGAAGAGGTTTACTCATTGCCCAAGGGTAAAGACTATTTGCGTCAAAATATAATAAATATATTGGTGGTTTACTAGGGTCATATAGATCGGCCATATATTTATTATTAGCTTTAGAATACCTTTTGCTACACATGCTAATACCTCCTATGATACCACTTTCTACCATTAAAAGCATGTCTGGGTCTGATAAAAGTTCGAGATTTACCTCAGTTTTCTTATACAAAGCATCCATACTTAATCCAGGTGCTGTATAATACCAACTAGGATCAAGTTCATAGTACTCGCGACAAATATCCCTAAAGTTCTCAAAAACATCGTTTAAAAGTAATACATCTATTTTATTGTAAAGTTCTAGGTAATCTTTAAAATTTTTTGCGTCGAAGGTTTTCCAAACCCTCGTTGCGTGAGTATAGTCTTCATCACTAACACGTTTTCTGTTTAAACTGGAGTAAAATGCTTCTTTCGGTGGTAAACTAGGTTCTTCAAGTTTTTCGAAAGAATCTAAGTACTCATAGGGAAAAACTCCTTTCCTCGTAACTAACGGTAACTGTTCTTTCGTAAAGAATTTTGCCGTGGTTCTTAATTGACTTTCATTTAAATAACCCGAAAGAGAATCTAAACTATTTTGCATAAATTTCATACTATCGAGAAATCTAATTGTATGATATTTATAATTTTCGACAAAAATACCATTTACGTTACTAATATATTTATCGACCGCAATCTTTTTACTAAAACTAATATGTCTTTCTTCATCATTTGGAATACAATCAATATGACCTTTGGTTTTACCGAGTACTTTAACAAAAAGATGAGCATCATATCCACTTAAATTATGAAAGTATACCGGAGTAAAGTTAGGAATTTTTGCCTTTAGGTTACATTCATTATGCGCGGCACCTCTATATTTACCCGTAAAATGACAATGATCTTGTACCTTATAATTCTTTTCGTCAGTAAAACCTTCTTCGCAAATCCAACATTTTTTCTCTCGCTCGTATCTTGTTTCCTCCTGTTCCGTTATTTTAATAGGTTTAGGTTTTTAATAGAAATTGTAGTAAATTTCTCTTATATCATTCGTTAAAAATTCCGCAAACTTTTCTTCCGCATTTTCTCCGGTATATTTTCTTATTATAGGATCACACACATCGTCATCAAAACATTTTATAAGATAAAGGAAACTGCAAGGTATATGTTTCTGAGTTTTTGTTGTGGAACTTTTTTCCGGATTCGGTTGATAAGCGTTTATAGGTAATAACATGCTTTCAAAATCGGCGTATACGACAAAAGGTACCGTAAGTTTTCTATAATGATTTATAAACTTTATTGAGGTACCTTTTTCCGGCATTTCTAAAGTAACAGGTTTATGCTCATTGCAATATTTCATGTGATTTTCTAAAAACGTTTTATTACCGAAATGATTTAAACAAAGCATGCAATATTCGACGCTACCACGATCTAATATTTGATCTCTCATTAAACCTTTTAAATTTTTTATTAATGCGTAGTGGTTTTTTTCTCCTTCTTCAATATAAAGTAGGTTTACATGGTTACTACACAATTTTTTAGTCGCTCTAATACGGTTAATCTTCTTTTTTTCCGTGTACTCAAACACATTAACGCTAATTTCCGGATTTTGTTTTTCTATATCCTTAAATGAGACGGGATATTTTATTCCATCCATCTTTAAACTATTTTCCTTTTCTTTTAAAACCTTATCGACTCTAATCGCGTGCTCGTCTACAGGGTTCAACCATCTCAAAATGCACAATAAAAAGCATTTATCATCTTTATTCTGAATGTTAATAACTGCTTTCTTGTTCGCAATCCATTTTGGTAAAGGTATGTGACCTCCAGCTTTTAAAGGATCATAGACAGCTGTATGCAACACTATTTCGCTTACATTTCGTAATACCCAACCGCTATCTCTGTCTAAGAATTTAGATAAATTTTCTAGAATTCTACGCGCCATTTTATCGTATAACTCGTATAAATCGGTTGTCTTCGAATTAATGTCATTTATGTTAGAATGGAAACGAGCTGGTTTTGCTTTATCAGGGTTCGTACCTCCTGGATACATATAAGCTTCAATATTCATTTTTACTTTTCTTTCGCGATTAACTAATAAAATTCTTATCACACTTTCTTTCGCTAGTAACAGAAAATAGTTCGCTGTTGCGATAGATTTCTTTTTTGAACCATGATCTTTATATGCACTTTCATTATATGGTTGACCTTCTCCTCTATATTTCTATATTTTCTTATTTGACCATTAAATGCGGTATCAACTAGCTTAATATTTATTCGATTTTGCTCCTCATGTATTTTTCTTATTTTTTTTTTAAGAGCATTTAGCTTGGGAGAAGTACTTTTAGGAACCTTTTTATCGTTAGTCTCTAAACTTTTTAATATTTCCTCAACTGAACCACCAGGAGGAGTTGTTTTAGTCGGAGTTATTATTTGAACATAAGATTTCGGAGCTAATATCGGAGCTTTTATATTATCATTATCCCAATCTAATATCGTTTTTCCCATTTTTATATAATAGTATTTTTTTCTTAAACTATTATATAAAAACTTAAGAATGCTTTATCACGTAGAAATTCTTTATTACCTTTCTGCAAATAGCGCATTCGTTTCTTCCCACGTTTTTAGTATTGCACATCGCGCACATGCAAACGTGTCTGCAAGGGATATTAAATATAGTAGGTTTTTCCTCTTGACATACGCAACATTCATCATACACGAAGAAAGTTTTTCCTTCAGGTTCCGCGTCATTCCAGGTTACCTCATTTTCATCTTCACTAGCTATAGAATTATCATCAGAATCTTCTTCACCAGAATCTTCTACATCAGAATCTTGTCCATTATTTTCCCGTAAAAAAATTTCACGTTCGGCTATTAAATCATCAGGCAAATCTCCTTCACCCATTTCTAGAATTAAACTCCTGCGTTTTCTTTTTAAATCTACCATCTCCGTAAATATATCCGATTCTTTTGATTCATTAATTCTTATTTCTTCCAACAAGCAGTTTTTTAGAGTAAGATAGCTTTTTATTTCATATTCATATTCTATAATTATTTCGTATAAAGATATTTTTCGTCGTTCCAGTTTATTAAGACGAGAAACATCTTCTTCTTTTTCTTCATGACACTTTATTAGTAATTCGAGAGAAAATATTTCTTCCTTTACGTTACAAATTATTTCTTTTATTGTTAGATTTCTTTTTTCCAAAAAACAAATGGAATTTTCATATGTCGATATTCTAAATTTAAAACGGTTATTCTTGTCATTTATTTTTTCGATTAAGGTCTGTTTTTCCAATATTTCTTCTTCTAAATAACGTATTTGTTTTACTAATTCGTTCTCACTCGTATTATTATTCTCCGCCATTTTTTAATATAATAAAAATTACTTAAGCCATTTATTAAATTTTTTATCCGCGTTACGATCGGTAAGATTTTTTATCCGCGTTACGATCGGGAAAGTTATTATCTTCGCGATGATGGAAAGATTATTATCTTCGCGATGATGGAAAGATTATTATCTTCGCGATGATGGAAAGATTATTATCTTCGCGAACATCGGGAAGTTATTACCTTCGCGATGATGGAAAGATTATTATCTTCGTGATGATGGAAAGATTGAGAAGATTTTTATCTCGCGATGATGGAAAGATTTTTATCTCACGATGATAGTAAGATTTTTTATCCGCGTTATGATCGGGAAGTTATTATCTTCGCGATGATCGGGAAGTTATTATCTTATTAAGTTAAGGAAAAAATTGTCGCGGATTTTTTAAGGAAATAATTGTCGAAGATTTTTTAAGGAAATAATTGTCGAAGACTTTTTAAGGAAATAATTGTCGAAGATTTTTTAAGGAAATAATTGTCGAAGATTTTTTTTGAGAAAACCCAAAATTTTTTTTTCCGGGAAAACCGATTTTTTTTTTTCCGGAAAAACCGAAATTTTTTTTCCGGGAAAACCGAAATTATTTTTTCCGGGAAAACCGAAATTTTTTTCCGGGAAAACCCATTTTTTGGAAAACTGGAAAAACCCATTTTTGGAAAACCGGAAAAAACCGGAATGTTAGCCTTTTGGAGATTTTCCATTGAGTTTTTAAAGACGATGATGATTGAATGGCCTAGATCGGGAGTTTTTTAGTCTACTTACAACATATCTAAAGTGGCTAAAGTAATGGTATTTGTCTTTGCAATGGGTAGAAAAACTGCTGGAAAAGGAAGAAAATGCTGGATTTTTTTTTCTTTATTCCCAAATGGTTTCAAAAAGCCCTTTTCCAGAGTTTTTTTTTTTTTTTTTTCGTTGGCGGGTTAAAAAGAGTTAAACCCTACCAACCACCAGCAAGCTAGCTAACTGATCCACCAACCAACCAATGTCAGCCAGTTAACAAACCAGCCAACCCGACCAACGACGAACCCTCAACCGACCAACCAACTAACCAACCAACCAACCCATTTCTCCATCAGAAAACTGTGGTACATACAATAAAGAAGTATGTTTATTTTGTACATTCACGTGAGTCATAATCTGTGAAAAGGCGGTTTAATCCATTCGTAAAAAGTACTGACCAGTGCCAACCTGTGCAGTCCACGCACGCTGACCTTGATCGAAACCTTTTGCTATAACAACGACACTATGAATTCCTCAGGGAGTGGATAAAACATTATAAAAACAACACTCTAATATTCGATATTTCAGCTGTTGCCTTTTTCAAGAGTTCGAAACACTTTTTCCTCTAGAACATCTTTTTAAGTGTGAACCACTTTAACCATATTGTTTTACAAGAATCTTCTTGTAACCATATTGTTTTACAAGAATCTTCATGTAAAACAATATGGTTGAAGTAGTTCACACTTAACTCTTTACCAAACGACAAAATTTTAGACTGGTCCAAATTGAAAACACTTGCAGACGACAAAATAAACGTGACTTAAAACGTAACTTAAAAATTACAATTTGTTTTGGGAAGGGTAGAAAACATTGTGGGAAAAGGAGAAAATGCTGGTAACCAGCATTGTCTTCTAACCTATCAATGATAAATTTCACCATTTGGGCCACCTTTAATTTGTCGTCTGCAAATGCTTTCAATTTGGACTAGTCTAAAAAAAATTGTTTGGTAAAGAGTTAAAAAGATGCATTGACCCATCTTGGCCAGAGCACTGCTAATATAATTGAACCGGGCTCTAGCAATGGGGGTGGGGGTTTAACTCTTTACCAAACGACAAAAATGTAGCCTTGTCCAAATTGAAAGCATTTGCAGACGACAGTTTAAATGTTGCTCAAATGATTGAATTTGTCTTTGATAGAGTAGGGAACATTGTGGGAAAAGGAGAAAATACTGGTTACCAGCATTTTCTCCTTTTCCCACAATGTTTTCAAAAGGCTTCTTCCCCAGGGTCGTTAAAATTCCGGATTGTGTGGTAAAGGGTTAATGCGTATCGGTACAGCATCATACCAAGCAGAGAGTCATATAAGTATGGATCCATAAAATCCGTTTTGTCCAACAACCGGCTGAATCATGGGGTAGAGTTGTCCTTTGACATGCAGAAAATTAAACAATAGCAGTTCGATCCATGTCAGCCTGCGCGAACTGCGCAGGTTGACAAGCTGACCTAAGTCGATACTCTTAGCCGATCTACTCTTACGAAGATGAGAGTTCGTAACAAATGCATAGCTCAAATACAAACCGCCCTGGCTGGGATTCGAACCCCGTGCAGCAAATATCCTCGGTTATTGAGGTTTAAAAGACCAACACACTACCACCGGAGCTAAAGAGCATTTTTTCTAACGCTGTTGTCTGGTATTGATTTTATACGGGAAGAAGCCATGCTGTAAGGGAGGAGTGATCTCCAGTAAGACTATTCATTAAGTAAACCCCCTTTTCACAGAGAATAGCTCATATTATCACCCACTCTTTTTCCGCGATCTAAGTATATGAAATAGAAGTTGAAGATGAGAGGGAAATAGAACCTTGAAACTTCAAAATTGAGGAAGTTTTGCCGCAAGATGATGTGAAATTTGAAACACCCTTAGATTACCAATACAACTATTTGGAGCTTTGAAACGTGAAAACAGAGTAGATTCTGATCTTCTGATCATACTGCATACAACGCGCAGTCTGATCTTGGATCTACGCTATACAATATTTCCTGAGATACTTTGGGTATAGAAAAAAAAAAAAGAAATTTCCACGGTTTGCCTCTTCTTCCCCTACCCCCACCCCTGCAAACACCACAACACAATTACATTTGAAACATGTTTTGCTCCCTTGTTATAATGATTTACAAGGAGAAGCTTTTAAGCAACATGGCGTGAAAAGGAGGAAGTGCTGGCAACCAGTATTTCTCCTTTACCCACAATGTTTTCTAACCGTTGAAAGACAAAAAGCGTTTGTGAAACACTTTCAATTTGTGCGTCTACAAACGATTTGATTTTGGACGAGTCAAAATGTTCTCCCTTAGCAAAAAGATGAGCCACCCAAGGGTTTATCCTTTACAGCACAAACTATGACTTTTTGTATCCCTGCAAATTAATGAAGTATAAAAGCATTGTGGGAAAGGAGAAATCGCTTGTAAAACGCATTTTCCTTTCTTCACAACGTTTTCGGTATCACAAAAAAGCCCGCCTTTCTTCTCCTTTTTTCTGCAAAGTTTTCATTTGCCCCAGTTTTCGATTGGTCTCAAATGAATCGGTGCAGTAACGGGTTAACGCTTTCTTCACTCATCCAAATTTTAGATCACTCCGAATTCGAAAGCATTTGCAAATGAAAAATTAAATGTAGACAAAAAAAAAAAAATGAGAATTAGTATTTGAAATGGGTAGAAATATTGCGGAAAAAGGAGAAAAACATTGTCTCCTTTTTCCACACTGTTTTTCAAAACCCTTATAATCAGCGTCGTTGAAACCTGAGATTGTATGGTAAAGGCTTAACCCTTAAGCTGCTAAGCGCGACTCACAGACCAATTTCTGACAATGTAGATTAAGATCAGACTGCACAAAATGTGCAGTCTGATCTTGGATCTACACTGTCCGATAAGAAGATATATTTTTTCCCCAAAAATACCTTTGAAATGGCAAAATTTAGAATTTTTACTATTAGCTTGAAAGTTTCATGTCACTTATTTAGCAGGATAAGGGTTAACTATTTACCACACAATCCCGACTTTTAACGACCCTGAGGAAGAAGCCTTTTGAAAACATTGTGGGAAAAGGAGAAAGTGCTGGTAACCAGCATTTTTTCTTTTTCCCATAATGTCTTCTGTTCTATCCTATCAAAGACAAAAACCATCAATTTTGCAACATTTAAATTGTCGTCTGCAAATGCTTTCAATTTGGTCCAGTCCAAAATTTTGTCGTTTGGTAAAGGGTAAATAATGCATACGTACATTTTACAAGTGTTTCAGCAGAGAAGGTCCTTAGTCAGCACTCGTGGTTTTATATACATGCGGATGACAACAACGACCGATAGTTTCCATATTGCGTATTTAAAGTTTTTAGCGCATAATTGATGGCCGAGCCCCGATAGCGCAGTCGGTAGCGTACAGCACTTGGGAATAAAGGATCGATAGTTCGAAACCCAAGCTAGGCTAATTCTCTCCCGAGGACTGAAGATAGTCATTGCAACAGGATTCATTGCTCTCTCACCGCTGATCGTTGTTTCGACAATGGTCATGTGGAAAAGCAGCCAGTGTCTTGGGAAGAATATTGTGCGAAATACTGGCAACAGACCCTGCAGGAAAGCATGGATAGGTGCACTGGCTGCCGTGATATACATGTAACTGAAATAATGTTGAAAACGTTAAACACCATACGTATACTCAGTCAATCAAAACTTTTGAACATGGAGTACCACTTTTTATGCTCCTGAATCGTGAGGAGGAAAAAAATTGTGGGGAAAGGAGAAAATCCTTGTATATAAAGAAATGGGTCTATTACCCTCATTTTTCGTTATAAGTGTTTAAAACGATCATTTATTTCCCTGTCCTTGATATGTTTTCAGATTTTTTCTTCCTTTGTTTAAACATGTAATCGTCGACACCGAATTTGGTTGCTTTTGAAGACAGTGTAGATCAAGATCAGACTGAAAAAAAAGAGAGAAAGAAACTGTTCTTTCTTTCTTTCAAAATTGAAAAGCACCAGGTTATTATTTGATCCTTTACCACACAACCCCGCCTTTTCACGACCCCGTGAAAGAAGGCTTTTGAAAACATTGTGGGAAAAGGAGAAAATGCTGGTAACCAGCATTTTCTCCTTTTCCCACAATGTTTTCTACCCTATCAAAGAAAAATTGCCACCTTGAAATTGTCGTCTGCAAATGCTTTCAGTTTGAATATTGCTAAAATTTTGTCGTCTGGTCAAGAGTTAAATACTCTAAGGGTTTGTTTTTGCTTTTAAAGTTTTAACCCTTTCGGCGCCATGGGGGAAAACGGGGACTTTTGCGGACGGCATATGTCAAGATCAGACTGCACAGAACGTTCAGTCTGATCTTTGATCTATACCGTCCGCTTGTTCCTTTAAGCCTATAAGATAAAAATCTAAGTATGAGTGGATTGTATTTTCAACCGTCTGAAGAGGTCGAGTGAATATATTTGGCGCTGAAAGTGTTAAAGATGCCTTTTTAGATTTTTCTGCGGCGAATTAAATTTTAAACAGGTGAAAAAACAGATAACAAAGACTGTCATATACCAGCTTCTCCTGGGGGCGGGGGGGGGGAATTATATACTTTAGTCCGCTACCACACAATCTTGACTTTTAACGACCCTCGAAAAGAGAGCTTTTGAAAACAATGTGGAAAAAGGAGAAAACACTGGTAACCAGCATTTTCTCCTTTTCACACAATGTTTTCTACCCTATTAAAGATGACCTCAATCATTTGAGCCACATTTAAGTTGTCGTCTGCAAATGCTTTCAATTTGGTTGAGTCCGAAATGTTGTTGTTTGGTAAAGAGTAAAGAGCTGTATACAGTCAGTTGCACGGGATACTTGCCCCTTTAATATTTTTGCACTGTAAATCTACATGTGCCACGCTCTGGCAAAAGGGGGCTTAATGCATCTCTGTGATACATTGTACCAAGCAAGCCATCACATAATTATGGATCCAAAAAAGCCACTGTTTTTAAAAACCGACTGAATCGTGAGGTAGACTGGTCCTCGGACATACAGAAGATTTATCAATAGCGAAAAGTTTCGGCCCAGGTCAGCCTGCGCGTCCTGCGCAGGCTGACCTGGGTCGATAATTGTCGCAGATGCATTAAGCCCCTTTTCACAGAGCATGGCTCGTATTTAAAATATCTATCAATTATGTTGCGTTCTTTTTTTTAAATACTGTTCAATTATATTATCTGTAATTAAATCCTTTAACAAAAAATCCATAGTGTTCAAGACCCTGAAGAACAAGGTTTTTGAAAACATTATGGAACAAAGAGAAATTGCTGGTAACTAGCATTTTCTACTTTTCCCACAATGCTTTCTATACCTTTTCCGAGACAAATGTCACCATTTGAGCCACATATGATTTTTCTTCTGCAATTGCTTCGTTTTCGAGCTTCTTTAATAGTCTGATGTCTGGAAGGGGGGGCGTTATGTAAAAATAATGAAAAAGAAAACAGGATGTTTCTGTACATATAAGCTCTGATATAGATCTAAAGGTCTTACTTATACTCACCATCCCCGGAAAATGCTTGAAACAGATTACTTTAAAAACTTCCTTGTGAAATGGACTGATAATAATAACAATAATAATAATCGTCATCATCATCATTATCGTCTCATCGGCATTGTTTAAAGAGAAATGTTTCTTTTCTATATTCGCTTGCAAAAAAAAAAAAAAAAACGTGAAATAGTAGAGAATGTCCCGGTTTTCTGCATTTCTATTTTCTGAGAAATTCTTTTCTTGTATTTGATGGGGCAGCTATTATTGGGCAACAAAAAATATATACGGTAGATATGGAGGATCTGACCACAGGCCTTTGAAGCGTTTTTGATCCATCACGAAACACCGAAATTTTCATTGGACACCTTTACTAAAATTAGCACATTGTTCTATTTTCAGGAACGGTGTATGATGATGACCCATGGTAATATATTATTAGGCAAGGCTAGAAAAACGTTATCAGGCGAGCCTTTGGCGAGCTTAATGACTATTTTTCTCTCTCTTTTTTTTTCTCTCTTTTTTTATGGATGTGTGATGAAATTTTATCTCAAAAGTCATTTGATGTCAGATGATCTTTATTACGTAATGATATCTCTCGAATCTGAGGCCTGAATATGAAAGAAACATACAAGAACGGTCCTTGGACAAACAGGAAATTGACTGATAGCGAAAAGTTTCGGCCCAGGTCAGTCTGCGCGGACTGCGCAGGCTGATCTGGATCGATACTTTTCGCAGATGCATTAAGCTCCCCTTTTCACAGATCAAGGCTCATATTTTTTATGATTTTGCATTAATGTTAGAGCATTGACATTGGTATTTCAGATTCGATAAAAGAATAGACTGCAATACATACACTACAAATTCCAACTGAAATGCATCTGACTGAAAACAAAAGTAACAGACCTAGTATCGAGTGTAACCACCTGTTGCATGTAGACATGCATTGCATCTACGCCGCATAGCCTATTCAAGTATACTACTCAAACTTTGATAAGGATCATTTAGATATTTCAGTCTGGGTATACGTTTCAACTATGCAGTTTTGCATTAAAAACATTCATTTGTGGCAATGTAACATATTGAAATGCCATACCTGATACAAGCCACACATATATATCAGCTGAATCTAATATGGTGACCCCTTGCAAATTTTGAGTAGTATATTTAGAGTGGCTACTTTTTTATGACGGCGAGTATATATTATTTATAAATTATACACAAACTTTCAGAATTACAGTGTACACATTAATCCCATCAGGGCGTTAGACGAACACGGAGGCTTTTTGCGGACGGCATAGATCAAGATCAGAATGCGCAAAATATGCAGTCTGATCATGGATCTATATAACATCCGCTAATTTAGTCATGCCTTTAAGATTCAAAATCTTTCTGAGTTTCATTGGATCATATTTTTAGTCGCCGAGAGAGGGTCGATGCTCTGTTAAAAGGGGTTCAACTCCTTACCAAACGACAAAATTTTAGGCTTGACCAAATTGAAAGCATTTCCAGACGACAAAATAAATGTGACTCAAAAATTGAAATTTGTTTTGGGAATGGTAGAAAACATTGTGGGAAAAGGAGAAAATGCTGGTTCCTTTTCCCACAATGTTTTCAAAAGGCCTTTTTCTTAGAGTCGTTAAAAGTCGGGACTGTGTGGTAAAGGGTTAATGCATGTCCATGTTGCAATATACCAACAAAGTCATCACTTTAAAACAGGATCTGTAAAATTCATTTTGTCTAACAAACGACTGAATCGCGAGGTAGAATGGTCCTTGGCCATTCAGAAAATTTACAAATACCAAAAAAACTTTCAAATCATGTCAGTCTGCGCAAACTGCGCAGGCTGACATGGATCGATTTTTTTTTTTTTGCAGACTCCTTTTCATAGGGCATGGCTCATAAATTTTGCACCGAAAGGATTAAACGCAGTCACCGGAATATGTATTCGTTTTGAATACGAGAAGCGTCACTGGATCTCTTGTAAACATCGCCAACCAGTTCAACCGAGTTTCTAAATTGACCATGCTTGGTTTTCTGACACTTTCGATCGTATTTCTGTTATATCAGAAAGACAGCCCCGTTGTCCACGTGTCTCCTGGGTTTAACCTGTACAAAACTGGGACTCTGTATTGCTTTGCCCAAGGGCAGCCAGAAGCAAAAAGCGTCGCCGATGACCTTCTGGTGTACAAATTCAACGCTTTCGCCACTGACATCGAGCCTGGTAGTTCAGGCGGTAACGTGCAGGGCTTGAAAACTGAGGGTCTCTGGTTCGACTCCTTGCAAGGCCAAACTCGTTCCGAGGACTGATGATAGTTATTGTAGCAGCTTTCATTCCATTCTCACCCCGCCGAGCCCCGGTTGTGCAGTCAGTAGCGTACAGGACTTGAGAACAAGGATCGCTAGTTCGAACCCCTTGATCGGCCAATTTCTTTTCAAGGATCGACAACAGTCATTGCAACATTATTCATTCCTCTCTCATTGCTGATAATTAATTCGACAACGGTTATGAGGGAAAGCAGCCGGTTGCTTTGGAAGAATATTGTGCAAAGTGCTGGTAAAAAAATATATATGAATGAATAACACTTCAGGAAAGCACAGATAAGTACACTGCCCGCCGCGATATAACTGATATAACGTTGAAAACGGTATTACATACTATACAATCAATCTATAGATACTCACCGCTGAACTTTTTTTTCCCCAGCGACATTTAAGTGCAAAAGGAGCCAGTGATCTGGAGAGAAAGTTTCGCTGTCGTGCGGCGTCAACAGTTTACCTTGTGTGCACTCTAGAGGCTACATTTTCAGTCAGATATGCATGAAACTTATTCAGAATGTTTGTCTTGATAAAATCTCGGACAAGTTCGAAATTGATTCGGGTCAAAAAGTAGGTCACAGGGCTAAATCTAAGAAAAACCTTGTGTGCACTCTAGAGGCCATATTTTTAATCTGATACTCTTGAAGCTTAGTCAGAATATATGTCTTGATAATATCTTGATTAAGTTTGAAATTGGGTCCTGTCGGGTCAAACAGTAGGTCACCTTTTCTCTTTAAACGCATTTTTCCTCAGGGTCGTTAAAAAGGGGATTGTATGGTAAAAGATTAACCCTTTCCCCACAAAATCCCGAGTTTTAGCGACCCTAAGAAAAAAGATCTTTTGAAAACGTGGGAAAAGGAGAAAATTTTTCCTTTTCCCATAATGTTTTCTACCCTTTAAAAAAAGAAAAAAAATGAACCAAATGTTATTTCACGTCTGGAAATGCTTTGAGTTTGGACAAGTCCAAATTTTTATAAAATGTTTGGTGAAGAGTTAACTCTTTTAGTGCAAAATGTATAAATCCGGACCGCTTTCGATGGAATCATATTTATTTAATAAATAGGCTTGACAAAGAAGGCAGACCATATAAATCAACGATCGGACTGCACGTTTTGTGCAGTCTGATCTAGATCTTTGCCATCTGCAAAGACCCCCCTTTTTCGCCTATGGCGTTGAACAGGTTAGACATGTAAGTAGGCCCATTACATTGTTTTTTTTGCCCATCTTTTTTTTTTTATATTTGAAGATATTTGTTGTTTATTTTATTGTCGCCACAAGTTTCGGATGAGACGTTAAATTTCGGCCCTGCGTGACGGTGCTATACAGAAAGCACGTTAACCCTTTCCCAAACGACAAAATTTGGACTTGTCCAAATTGAAGGAGTTTGCAGACAACAATATTAAATTTGATGAAAGTGGTAGAAAGTTCTCAAAAAGGGTAGAAAACACTGTAGGAAAAGGAGAAATTGCTCGTTACGAGCAATTTCTCCTTTTCCCACAGTGTTTTCAAAAGACTTGTGCTGCAGACACATGAAAACCAGGGCTTGTTTGGGAAAGGGTTAAAGAACCAGGCGTAACTTAGGACGGGTTTCGCCTTGTATCTTGGACTATCCCCTGTTACATATTTAACAGCCTTCAGGGAGCGTCGCCCATATGGGCAACCGCGGGCGACGATAAATAAACACAAAATCTATTAATCATGGCTTTCCAAAAAAAAAAAAAAACTGAGAGAAAAAAGAAGAAACTGTTGATGCTGGTGAGCAGCATGTTTCCATTTCTCACACTATTTTCTGCCTTTTCAAAAGACAATTCTCATAATTTGGTTTGCACTTCATTTGTCGTCAAGAAGTGCTTTGAATACTGACATCGTTAAAATTTTGTCGTCTGCTAAAGTGGTTTTTTGTCGATGGACTTGTACAGTTAACAGGGATGCATCTGAGCTATGCTCTGTGAAACAAGGGCTTAATGCATCGGCGAAAAGTATCGACCCAGGTCAGCCCGCACAGTCCGCGCAGGCTGACCTGGGCCAAAACTTTTCGCTATTGGTCAATTTTCTGTATGTCAAAGGACCAGCCTATCTCATGATTCTGTTGGTTGATAGACAAAATGGATTTTATGGATCCATAATTATGTGATGTAATGCTTGGTATAATAAATCACGGATATGCATTAAGCCCCCCTTTGTCAGAACGAGACTCATATGTTTGATTAATTAATTTGTAGCCCTATTCTGAACAAATAGTTCGATAAATGGACGGGCTCAGCATTCACATTCACATGAGCTTTCATTTCTATTATTGTTTCCAATACGAAGCGCAGCATAACAATTTTCGAATAGCGAAGATAAAGATCAGGCTGCACATTATGTGCAGTATGGTAATTGATCTACACCTTGGGATCTTCTGAGAGCTATTCTAGCCAAAGAGAATTATAATTGCTACAAAGTAGAATTATTCATTTACTGAAAATTTGCCTCAATTAAAAACTTGTCCAGGAGTAAAGAGTATACTTAGCTATCATTGGATGCTTCAGTAATGTTTGTTTCCTGTCATTTTACGGCTTGAAATACTAACGGGTGTGTGTATGTCGTAACTGCACAATATGTTAAACCGCTGTGTTAATAATATTGTGAATTATACGAATGTAATTTGTCTATTTCATCTATTTCAACTTTTCATTCATTTTCCGAGTTAAAGCTAGATGTAGGCTACATGTCATGAAATATTAATAGATTAAGTTCTCGCATAAATGTTTCGTAGTTAATGGTTTTAGGTTTGTGTGACTGAAAGGTATTAACTCATTACCAAACGAAAAAAAATTAGATTAGTTCAAATTGAAAGCAGTTGCAGACGACATAATAAATGTGACTGAAAAATGGAAATTTGTTTTGGGAAGGGTAGAAAACATTGTGGGAAAAGGGGAAAATGCTGGTTACCAGCATTTTCTCCTTTTGCCACAACGTTTTCAAAAGGCCTCTTTCCCAGGGTCGTTAAAAGTCGGGATTGTGTGGCTGAAAGGTATTAAGCCTTTCCCAAACAAGCCCTGGTTTTCACGTGTCTGTAGTACAAGTCTTTTGAAAACATTGTGGGAAAAGGAGAAATTGCTCGTAACGAGCAATTTCTCCTTTTCTCACAGTGTTTTCTACCCGTTTTGAGACCTTTCTGCCATTTTCATCAAATTTAAAATTGTCGTCTGCAAACTCTTTTAATTTGGACCAGTCCAAAATTAGTCGTTTGGGAAAGGGTTAGGCCATAGAGGTAGTGGAACTTCAAACGTCAGCTCATCGCATCACACAAGTTAATTTGGACCTTTCAGCTCGGTGCAGAGGTAGAGACACCTATCGGCTCTGTAGGAGTTTTGAGTTTGTGTCTTTCTGTTGAAAATATATTTTTTCTAGGCCAACGCCTTGTTGATTGCGAGTTAGTTACAGGTAAGAAAAGAGTCGACAGTGACCCATTAGGTCCGTATTCACCAACCATTCAAAGTTGTATTCTTCTTGTAACTCTAAATTCAGAGAGCAACACAATTTAGGCCTATGATTAGCTAAACAACTTAAAATTGTGACAGAAATGAAAATGCGACCCAGAATGGTCATTGAATACGGACCAATTGTATCTTAAGCGGCGACCTGGGAGACAAACTTAGACTAAGCCGAAATCTTAAAAAGAGATATCGGGCTTTTGGTCATAGTAATGAATTTTTCTATTTTTCAATTTACCCAGTATCTTGTTGGTATAGGTAATTTTAAGCGCAGTATTGAACACTAACATATGTTGACATACATTGTTAGACACTGACTGCAAGCAGCAATCGTTGAAAAGCTTTCTAACCCTTTGAAGTTCTGCCAACAATCAATACAACGTCGAAAGCTCTTAACTACATCAAAGGTAAAGGAGCTATGTCCTGTGAAAAGGGGGCTTAATGCATCTGCAAAAAGTATCGATTCAAGTCAGCTTGCGCAGTCCGCGCAGGCTGACCTGGACCGAAACTTTTTGTTTCCGGTAAATTTTCTGCATATCAAAGGACGATTCTACCTCATGATTCGCCTAGTTGTTATATAAAATGAATTTTATGTATCTATAATCTATAAGTGCAATGGCAATGGCAAAAATCCTGATATCTCTCTTTTAACTGAGCTCTTTACCAGAAGACAAACTTTCAAGCATGTCCAAATCAAATCTGGCAAAAATTATGGAAGTTGTTTTTGCAACAGCAATGGACCTTGTGAGAAAAAGAGGAATCCCGGTTACCAGCATTTTCTCCTTTTCCCACAATGTTTTCGAAAGCTTTGTTGCTCAGAGTCGTTCAAACTTGGGATTGTGTGGTGAAGGGTAAATAACTTATTATCTTCTGCTTCTTTTTTTCGTCTGCGGTTGATATCTTTTAAAAGCATTTTGTAAAAAAGGTCGAATTGCTACATTGGAGCAATTTCTACCCTTCAACAGGGTCCGATATGCCAAGATTATTTCAGCAAAAGAACATTGAAAATGACACACGGAATTCTATCATCGACGGAAAACTTTCATTTTATCTACACACCGTTTTAACGCCTTTACTGCCACCTTACTGAAGTCTGCTTTCTTTCGCCGAGGTTAAAAAATCCATTGCTAACTAAGGATAATTTTGGTCAAGATTAGGATCAGGTACCGGATGGTGTAGATCTAAGATCAGACTGCACGTTTCGTGCAGTCTGATCTCGATCTACACTATCCGCAAAGAGCTATTTAAGTGGCCATTTGAAGTGAAAGAGTTAAGTGTTAATAATTTACTGACGTAGTTGAAAAATAAACTATGAGTATAAAGTAAGCTCGTATGAAAACTATGGAAGCCCCAAGGGATTTACATCTCTGAAAATAAATAAAAACCTATGGAAGCCCCTGGGGATTTTCAACCCTAACACAGATAAAAAGAATATGGATTAGTGCAGGGAATGAAAAAAAAAAGTATTGTAATTAATTATCCCTTCACCGAACGATACCGTACTTCTTTATCTCTAGGAGTGGAAAAGACTTTTGAAAAACACCATGGAAAACGGATAAAATACTGATAACCTACATTTTCTCGGAACACCGTAATGTTTTGTGCCGTATCGAAGACAAATTCAATCATATGAGTCACGATCTATCACCCACAATGATTTCAATATGGACAGACGAGTCCAATTTCCCGCTCGTCAAAGTAAGTGCCACTATTGAAAAATGAATTAGTTAAGCAAGGTAGAGTTTGTTAAAACTATGGAAGCCCACAGGAATCAATAACAATTTAGTGACACAGATATTGATTGAAACCTGTAAGAATCGTTATCAACCTAACACACATAGAAAGATTTTTAAGCCTCACGGGGATCTTAAACCTTTTACCATATGATCCCGTGTTTTAACGGTCCTTGGGAGAAATGCTTTTAAAAACATTATGAGACAAGTAGAAAATGCTGCTAACCACAATGTTAACTACCCTTTCACAGACAAATCATCGACATTGAAGCCACATTTAAACACGTGTCTGCAAATGGTTTAAATCTGGACAGAGTCTGAAATTGTAAAAAGTTAATAATCTAGTTAGACATATGTAAAATATGAATATGGAAACTATAATAGAACATTTTGAAAATTAAGTAAGTTATGGGGCCAAGTTAGTGTATGTAGTTGCATATTTATATGAACCATGCTCTGGAAAAAGGGGGTTTGATGCATCTCCTCCATGAATGATATTAAGCATGTCATTATATAACCATGGATCGATAAATCCATTTTGTAAAGAAAGGCCAAGCCCCCGTAGCTCAGTTGGTAGCGTACAGGACTTGAGAACAGGAGGTCGCTGGTTCGATCCCCGGCTTGGACAATTTCTTTCCGAGGATTGATGATAGTCATCGTGACAGGATTCATTCCTCTCTTACCGCTGACCATTGTTTCGACGATGGTTATGTGGGAAAGCAGAGAGAGGCTTGGAAAGAATATTGTGCGGAGTACTGGTAAAAGAAACTCCAGGAAAGCATGGATAGTAGCACTGGCAATCAATCAATCAACAGTCTAAGAACCGACTAAATCATTCGATACACTGGTCCTTTGACCTGTAGGAAATTGACCCGTAGCAAAAAGTTTTGACCCAGTTCAGTCTGCGCAGTCCGCAGTCCGCGCAAGCTGACCTGGGTCGATTTTTTTTTTTTTTTTTTTGCGGATGCATTAACCCTTTACCACACACTCCCGACTTTTACCGACCCTTTGGGAAGAAGCCTTTTGAAAACATTGTGAGAAAAGGAGAAAATGCTGGCATTTTCTCCTTTTCCCACAATGTTTTCTACCTTTCCCAAAACAAACTTCAGTTTTTGAGACACATTTATTTTGTCGTCTGCAAATGCTTTCAATTTGGACTAAAAAGTTGTCGTTTGGTAAAGAGTTAACGCTTAAGCTCCCCTTCATGCAGAGCATGGCTTATATACATCGTAAATGTAATTAATCTTTTCATTGGTTCCTTCTTCCAGTGTGCTTTCAGTTCTGTTGCGTTCGGCAATTATAATTGTGAAACAAGACGTATTGTCACCAGTCTATCATTACACGAAGAAATAATGAACATTGTAGCAGAATATCTTACACAGGCTGACACGGGTTACATCCCCCTATAATATTTCACACTCAATCTTATTGATATCCATCGTAACGACTACTAAGCTGGGAGATAATTTGGCAAAAATATGACCGCATTCCCAAGCTGGAGAACAGCATCCAGACAAACAGATACAACGTATCAGATATCTCAAGAGAAATGTTTTAAGCTTTGATTGTTGTTGTACTCCAAATACTCTAAAAAATGTGAGCTGAACTGGATTGTATCATTGATAATTAATGAAAACTTGCATACTCAGAAAACAGAAACTCCATTCTTTCAATTTTTTAAAAAAGAACGCTCTATTGAAAGAAAGACATTTTAGGTATTTATAAACGTCACGAGCAAGTCAACATTTCTGATGAGGATAAAGTTAAGCCATTTGTAGCCGCAACAAAGTTTTTTTTCGCGACAGAAATATCCCAGACCTCCAGGAGAAAGGGAGTGATAGTATTCTAAATCCATTATTTCTCTTCCAAACCCTATGTTGTGGGTACTCATTAGAATCGTCTCGATGAGACGATTCTAATGAGTACCCATAACATAGGGTTTAGTGGAGAGCGACTGTTTTCAATTTTGAAATCAAAATCACTCCCTCTATCTGGAGCTCTGTATCCGATTAAAGTTAAGCTAAGCCAGTCGTAGGCATTAACAAAGTATATTCCAGTCAGAAGCATTCTGCGCACCTTCCAGACGAGCCCTGTCTCACGACAAATGTGCGTAACAAATGCAAATGGTCAAAAACAGAGACGGTGAATAGCTTAAGGATTTAATGTGAACAGCATTTAGAGACATCAACAACACCACAAACGTGTCTACATTGTTTGATGTCATTAAAACTAAGCCATTAGCATAAGAGAGTCTACAGAAATACTCAGAGTCGGTTAAAGCTAGGTCATTTGCATGCATAAAAAGTTTATTTTAGCCAGAAATGTCCTAAGTCCCTACCGGACGAGCGTCATCTTACAACAAAAGTGTGTATCAAATGCCAACATGTAAAATACGGAGACAGTGCCCAGCTGAAGTATCGAATGCTATCAGCGGTCAGAGATATCGACAATTCTGTAGATATGCTTCAGTTCCAAGAACTAAAATGCTTCAATTCCAACTAGGGATCAGCATATTACATGTACGTCCAAATAGCTTGATGCGACTGCATAATGGTTTTATGGATTCTCGACTTAAGGGATGCAGGAAACAAAACAATACTTGATCCTTTAAGTACTACACCCGGCTGTAGTTGCTTTTTTGAATAGATTTAAGATCTATATGTAGATCTAAGGTCAGACTGCATAAAACGTGCAGCCCTACCTTAGATCTCTACCATCCCGTTCTATGTTACTTATTCGGGGGACCAAAACAGCATCGAAATTACAATATTTTAGATGGTTTTTTTTTTCCCTATTTGAAAGGGTGTATTGTATTCATTCAACGGACCATTGGATAAAAGTAGAAATGATGTGATAATATTACTAAACGAACGCTTCCATAGTTTGTTTCTTTTTTCCCAAATCAATACCTGCAACTAAACAAAGCTTTTTTTGTTTTAGCACGATATTTGATATACGCCACATGCGCTATTTGATATGACCGCATTACACCGTTCTGTAGGGTTATTGTACTTTTCATTAGGGTACCTGAATGTCGTATATTATTTTCAATCAATTCAATGGGCATAGAAAAATTGAATAAGTCGACGCTCAGGCACAAAACGTCAATATGACCGAAATGATGTGATTTCGTCCTCATATGGCGGTAAACAGTTAGTGACTAGGAGAAAATGCTAGTCACTAGCCTTTCCTCTTTGTCGTAAATGATAATTTCAAACACGATACCATGTTGTTATTATCTTTTAATCAATATGATGATTACGAAAAATCACTGCCGTAATAAATTGAACCGAAATGTTTCATCCGCTGATATGGCACCTGCAGTAAGCACATCCGCTGATTAACCCGAACACGGACCTGGGTCGATACTTTTCGCAGATGCGTTAAGTCCCCTTTCCGCAGAGCATGCCTAATATTTAGCTAGACTAAACAAGCAATCCATGATTAGGCTGCATGTTATACAGACCACTGGTAAAAGAGAGAGATAGGTGCACTGACTGCCGCGATATAACTGAATTGTGTTGAAACTTGTGTTAAACAAAGTACAAAACAATCAAATATGATTGCTTATACTGTTTCAATAGCCATTTATAAGTCCATACTTATCAGAGTTTCGGAAGTGAAGAGTACATTTTTCCTTTGATACGCGGATGTATACTCATCAAAAAAAGTAAACATGATCTTAATGTAGACACACAGAAAAGTCAGTGGCCAGTTTTGAATGGATAACAGTGTTGTACATACAACTTTTCTTTCAATTAAGGACAGTGTTGATCAATTTTAAACTACACATAAGGTGCTATCTCTTTTTAGCTCCACTGCCAGAAGGCCAGCGGGCTTATGTCATGGCCCGGTGTCCTTCGTGCGTGCGTGCGTCCGTCCGTGCGTCCGTCCATCAGACTGTAAGAGCGTTAACTTCTTTTACAAACATCTTCTTCTCTGAAACTACCCATCCAATTTTGCTGAAACTTCACAGAAGTGATCCTGCCGTAGTCCTCTTCAGAATTCCTTCAAAGAATTTGACTCCAATGAAAACTCTGGTTGCCGTGGCAACATAGAAATATTAAAAAATCTTTGAAAATCTTCTTGTCAGAAACCATAAGGCCTAGGGCTACCAAATTTAGCATATAGCTTCATCTAATAGACCCCTACCAAGTTCCTTGAAATTAAAGCTGTGGGGTCAAAATTGGCCCCGCCCCGAGGGTCACAAGTTTTACATGGGCTTATATAGGGAAAATTTTTAAAAATCTTCTTGTCCAAAAGAGTTAGGCCTAGGACTACCAAATTTTGCATGTAGCTTCATCTAATGGACCTCTACTAAATTTCTTCAAATCATAGCCCTGGGGTCAAGACTGGCCCCGCCCCAGGGGTCACAAGTTTTACATGGCCATATATGGAAAACTTTAATAATCATCTCATTCTGTACCAAATTAGCATGTAGCTTCGTCTGATAGACCTTCACTTAGATTCTTCAAATTATAGCCCTGGAGACAAAATTGGCCCCGCCCCGGGGGTCACAAGTTTTACATGGGCTTATATAGGGTTAATTCACGTTTTTGAGGTCGTTAACATTCGCAGAGGCCCGAAAAATGGTTTAACGCCCGTGTGCGAAGCACGAGGGTGTTTAACCATTTTGAGGGCCCCTGCGAATGTAAACGACCGAAAAAAACGTGAATTAACGCTATTATTGCATAAAATAAATGTATTTTAGCAATAATTTGCAAAGACAGACAAAAATATTTCCATAGAAATGCAAAGAAACGGACTTGAAATGTACCGAACTTATACCGGTCAAAACCGGAATTCGACGATGAAATTTTTGTTACGCGTAGTAAAGGGCCATAGTCCAGTGCTACTGTTTTGGACTCTCGCTGTAATTTACTTCTAATGATATTTAATGCATAGCGGACTTTGGTGGGATTAACTTGCACATTTTTTGGATCTATTACAAACAGGATAAATGAGTGGATATGAAATTTCTGTAACTGAAAGACGTCAAAGGGATATATCAAGCGAAGGAATTGCCGACCACGGTAGGAAAGTGGGTGGGATGTAGAATGCATTACGATAGATTTTTGCTCATATCTCGATAATACTGAGATACTGGGTAAGATTTCGTTTGTGGTGTACTAAAATCATCAAAGACAAGCCATAAATGCATAATAAGGAACTAATATGGTACAAGTTCCTACAACTTAGTTGGTCGGAGTCTGGGATGTATGACAAAAACAAACGGTTCAGTGTACATTGTTTACAAGGCAGGCTCTGATTGAGGATATTGAAAGTACAAAGCCGGGCGTTAACGGCGCGTGACTTTACTGATTAACACACGTTTTCTCCCGTTAACGCCCGGTTTTTCCGCGTTAATACATGTACATGTTTATAACGGCCCGGAACCCTACATTTTGTGCAATAATACAGGGAAAACTTTGAAAGCCTTCTGGTTCTAAGTCATGTGGCCTAGGGCTACCAAAATTGGCATGTAGCTCCATCTAATAGACCTCTACTTAGATTCTTCAAATTATAACCCTGGGTTCAAAATTGGCCCCGCCCCGGGGGGGCACAAGTTTTACATGGGCTTATATAGGGAAAACTTTGAAAATATTATCGTTCTGAACCAGGGCTACTAAATTTGGTATGTAACTTCACCTAATGGACCTCTACTAAGATTCTACAAATTATAGCCCTTGTGTCAAAATTGGCCCTGTCCCAGGTGTCACAAGTTTCACAAGGACTTTATAGTGAAACCTTTAAAACTCTTCTTGTTCTTAGCTGTAAGGCCTAGGGCTTCCATATTTGGCATAAAGCTTCATCTAATGGAACTCTTCTGAATTCGTTCAAAGTTTAGCTGTTGTTCAAATCGAATTAAACCCTCTCATGTTTTGTTAGGGAAACTGAAAATTTTGTATATAACCACACAGCCTAGACCTTTATTATTTGGTATGTGGTTATATCTTGTTGACCTCTACCAGGATTCAATTAAGTATAACTTATAATTATTGATTGAAATCGTAATCATAGGTCAAAAATGGACTCGCCCTGGGGTCACAATTTTCATGTGGGCTTTTATGTATGAAACTTTACCAGTCTTCTTGTTAGAAACCTTTGGGCCTAGAGTTGTAATGTTTGGTGTGTATGGTTTGTACATATTAGCCAGTGGAGCGATACAGGCCCTCTTGTTAGATCTATTTTGTTAGATATTCTATTCGACACTATCACCAGAACTGCCTTGCAATTGCAAATGTTTAGGTTTTGACCGACTTAAATTGCCTACGGCTGATATATCATGAGCATTCTCAGTCGACTTGACTAATTATCATTAATTACGTAATGGCATAAAAACACTCGACAGTCACAACTCGGCCGTTTTCGTAACTTCGTCTAGCCTCCACCATATCAACGAGGTTTCCTTTGGGACTACTTACAGTCACATGATCTTATAAATTGCCGCAACTGGGCATTTTCCATGAATTCATATGCCAGCTACATTAAGGTTACTCACGATCATCAACCATTAAGTTAAAACCGCAAATGAAATTTACATTGGTCCAAACATAACGTTTGCCAATGGAAATTCACTTAGACCGACCTGGATTGAAAAATGTGTCTTGTGTATTTCTTTTTGATTTGCGTAATCTTATCTCACGAGCAGAAAAGCCGTCTACGTTTGGCAAGGAAATACAAAGTGAATAGAGCAGAACGTAATACACTCGAGTTTTCTATTTATCGATGGGTCAACCTAGGATTGCCAAAGGATAAAATGTCACACCACAAGGGAATGCTTCTGTGTCATGTTTGTCAAAACTGTTACGAATCGAAAAATTCGCATAAGTGGTATGATTATAACTGTATAAAACATAAAATCAATACAATAATCTTCCTCGAAAGTTAACGAATATAAACAAGCACTTTTGAAAAAGAGGCCATATCTCTCATGACAATAGGAAGATTTTTATTCATGAAGATAAATATTTAATTGGCTTTTACCCAGGGTAACATACGGTTAGGTAAGAACCTAGCGCACTATTCGTGGGTTGACTAGGCAACTTGTGATGCTCATTATGCATCGTAATTTGATTGGTTAACCAGATGGGGCCTTTCACTTCTTATGCCAAATTGTCACAGTTTGAAAAGTTTCGGACGTGTTAGGAAGTCATTTGAAAGATTTCTAAAAAAATCCGAATCGATCTTTACTGTGGTCAAAAATGTACGTTCCATATAGATTGAAATTATGTGTAAAAAGAGTAAATAATTCTTAAAACAATTTAACTGAGCAACACCCTTACCTTGAAAACTTTTATTGCTGTCTGTCAAGTTTTTGCATGCGCTAGTTGTAGCTAAGTTTTATGCTTTGTATGTTGTCTTTGTTTTACTTCTTGTGTTGTGTTGGGCCTTTGGGTTGGCAGTTTTTTGGAAATATCAAATTAATAGTTTGATAATTTAATGATTAGGACTAATTAAGTAGGTATGTTGAAGTTTAACAGTATAAGAAATTGATGGTGTATTTTGAAGATAAGTACAGTATTGACTTCCTATATATGCACTGGATAGTCTGGTCTGCAGAAAGGACCACAGAATAAATAGATCACATTTTAGCCAATCACAAATCACTAATTATTCATTCGAGACTAATACCAAGAAGTAGGTCAAAAGCAACCTTATACAGCTACGAATATATATATATATATTTTTTTTTTTTTTGCATGGTCGATCCCATCGTCGGTTATACACAATAACCTGGTCACGTTATACTACAACAGTCAAATTGTTACATTTCATGTTGCCAAGAAGGGGTTCAAAACAAGTTGTTAAGTAAGCACCTGAGGGACACTCAAAATGTGCTTACAAAAGATATGCTTTCCATGCTCTGTGAAGAAAGGGCTTAATGCGTCTCCAAGATGTATCGACCAGTGACAGTCTCCGTGTAGGCTGGCATGGGCCGATACTTTTATCAATTTGTAAATTTTCTGCGTGTTCAAGGATTATTCTACTAATGATTCTGTCGTTTGTCAGATAAAATCAATTTTATGGATTCATAACTATGTGGTGACTTGCTTGGTGTAATGCATTGCAGAGATGAATCAGACCCAATTTTGCCAGGGCGCCGCTCATTTGTATTTTCACATAATTTTCCCCATCTGGCAATATTTCTGCTTAGTACAGTTTGCATGCTATGCAAAGGTAGCCATTAACACTGGTTTTACCGTACATTTTCTATTTACAGACCGTTAACCAACCGTTGTTTGTCCAGTGATATACTGTGTGACTGACTTGTCAAAATTCAAAGATATGTAATCAATTGACGAAAATGCGTCGGTGGATTCCAGATTGTGTTCACATACGCTTGATACTTAGTGTGCTATGGACAGTTCTTATAATTCCAACAGGTATGTATAAATAGTTGTAAGGATGGATGAATAATTGATGGATGGATGGATGACTGGGTTTTGTCTAGGTTGATGGTTGGATGGAGTTTGACAGATAAGAGAAAGGGATGATGTAAGGAAAAATAGATAGTCGGAGAAATAAGACAATACAACATTCTTGCAATCTAAACAGAATAATGCTTCAATCCTCTTGCACCAGAACGGACCAAGTAATGTTGTGGTAATTGTTTCCCGGTTAGCTCATTAAATTCGGGGAACCATATATTTTCAGTCTTGAAGGAGACAAATTTGGAAAACTTTTTTTATGTAGCAAAAGGAGATATGCCACAGTTTTCCCTGCTCACCAGGTTGCGCATGTTTCTTTTTTGACAACTCTATTATATTCCACTGGGTTAGTATGACAGAGAGATAGTATATTTTCACCTGTAATATGTTGGTTGCCTTTTCTAAATTTTTGGAAATCACAGACGCGGAAGAAAATTGGAAGTTTCATAAATTATCGGTATGCCTAATCACTCCATAAAAGACTTTTACTATAAAGGGAGGTAATTCATTATGTCATTGACTTTAAAACATGCACCATATCTCTTAAAAATGCCCTGCCTGATATACTTTATAAAACTTTTTACAAGGTATTAGAAAGCACTATTTCTGTTCAGAATATAAGGGAAAATATCTGTCAACTGAGTTTTTTCATTGCAGAAAATTGATCTGAAAATAAGTCACTATTGGCACGTTTACGGGAACATTTCTAATTGATACTATGATCTATTTACTTCCCTTGATTCTTTCTATTCATCCTTTCTACTATTGACAAACATCGCATTTCTAGGAACTATCGTTTATTTGAATAGTATTTGTTATTTCAAAAAAATCCCTTTTCTAGGTTTGAAATTAAAGCCTATTCTCTGTAATTTTTAAAGCTTAGAAGACCTGTATCGTTGAATTTTGCTCCGAAACATATAATTTTCTTGTCATTGTTTTACTTCGCATACTTTGTTTTATCCTCTGAGCGAAAATGAAAAAGAAAACAATCATGTCCACTGAGAAAAACTGTGGCATATGTCCTTAAATGACACCGTCGCCTTCACGAGGGACAAACCTTACAAAAAAATAAATTTGATTGGTCAAAGATGTCGCGTAAATTGTATATGCATATAGTGTGCCCAGGGTAAGTTTATGTAAACAGTTCTGTGAGAGAGCTTTTACACTTGTCACAACTCGGCCGATTCCGCACCTACATGTATTCTCAAACCCCGTCTGTACAACGGGGGTTTCCATTTTGAAATACTGCCAGTCACATGATATTAAATATAGCGGCGCCCAGGTAAATCGATTAGCAACGGCAATAATAGCCACGGTGATAAGCAACCTGTCGCTGAAAAATGCCAACGGATTTGATAGACGAAGTAAGAAAATAAATGAACAAACTGTTTGTCATCTAAAATATTTGGGGAAGATTCACAGAGAAAATTGTGACTAGTGTCTTCTTTTTTGGGAGTGTTACGATTTTAAGAACGGTAAAGGGGTATATTTCCGACGAAGAAATGTACCGTGTATCATATCAAGCTATGCGATACAGCCGAGGGGCTTGATCAATGAATCACGCGAAGTTTGCCGAATGAGAGCGTTTATGCTTGATAATTAACATAGCGTAGCTTCTGTCGAATAATATTCATGCTGAGGTTGGTATTTAGGGAGCCTGTTCAGATTTCATGTTATCATAACAAACTTGTCAAGAAATACCTTTAAAATGAGCCATGCTTTTTGAAAAAGAGGTTTAATGCATCTGCAAAAAAAAGTATCCTGCCATGTAAGCATGCGCAATCCCTGTAGGCTTGCATGATTCGATACTTTCTGCTAATGGTCAATTTTCTGTATGTCAAAGGACCAGTCTATCTTGTGATTCATTCTGTTGTAAGAAAAAATGGATTTTATAGATCCATAATCATGAAATGACTGGCTTAGTATGACCGAGATGTACACCCTTTCCAAGAGCGCCTCTCAAATAAAGACGACGTACGAAGCACTTGACTATGATTATTGAACATCCTTTGTGGTTCGATATGAACACAAATAATACAAAGCAACCTAGTCAGCAACGGCCCAATTTTTGAGTCGCCTGGTTGCATAGCAACCAGGCTCTCATTGTTATCATCCTGATCTATGGGGTGACGTAAGCATACTTTCGGCCTTAAACTGCTTCCTGTCCCAAGTTCCGATTTACGAGATAAAACGTAGTTTTCCAAGTATTCGGTAAACAATCCAGTTTTTGAGTTTTTGCGTAGCAACCAGGCTCTCATTGTTATCATCCTGATCTATGGGGTGACGCAAGCATACCTCCGGCCTTGTACTGCTTCATGTCCCAAGTTCCAGTTTACGAAATAAAACACAGTTTTCAAATTATTTGGTAAACAACCCAAATTTTCTGTGGTAATTAACCTACAATTGTGCCTTTTCGATAATGAGTATGTATATAAAGACTGAGCTCTTTAACGGTTTAAACCTTTGAAACAATCATTTCGTCCACAAGGGTACACGATAGGCTTACATAGACATCATCTCTAAAAATAGCACATTATGTATGTATCTAAAAATAGCCGTCGTGAACTGAACAAGTTTGCGGACATGCTGCAAAATACTCTTCCACGACAAGCGTCTTTACTACGGCACGCTTCTATTTGTGGACAGTTCTCAGTGAAAATGGTTTGATAACTATCCATTAGAAGCACAGTCTAAATCTTACAATCTGTCCTTAATTGTAAGTCTTATTTCAATTCAACACTCAATCTATGATTGGAAAGAGAAAGGCGTTACCGAGTTAACGCGGAAGCTTTCAATGTGGATTTTTCCCAAAAGTAGGCTTTTTTTTTCAACAAATTTTTAACGACTTGGAATGATTGCATTGCCTTCTTAGACATTCTAATACGTTGCTTCTTCAGAGCTTTTTATTCTAGACTTCAAATACTTTGCACATCCATATTCTAGGTGCACAAGCAGAGATCGTAGATAGCGTATGTAATGCGCACGGTTCTAGACTGTATCAAGTCATCGCTTAGCAGGTGCTTTCTGGAATGTAGCTGGGCGACAAATATAGATCTTATAATCACGTGACGTATAACGTCATTTGCACCACGGAATTCTCTATAAATTTACATATTTATGAATGAATCGGTTGTTGAAGCGGCCTTTATTTTCAGCGTACACCGGCCTAGCGCCTCACCAATCCATGCAGAGAGAGTGTTTTAAAGTTTATTGTGTTTAATTAATTCTTTTTCGTTTTTAAAGAGGTGAATTTGTCTGTCTGCTCTTGTTTTTTTTTTTTTTTTTCAATGTGCGATTAATCTAGATCTAGTATGCAAGGAGCTTTCGTGACTGCCAAAGTCTGAATTCACACAGGAATTCGACTTGAAACTACGCAGTTCTAACAGCCAGCAATCTGAGAACTTTTACTCCACTATATTTCAAATATAATAGAACAGATCAATATTAACCCACTCGAACAACAAGGTCTTTATTACAGTGTTTGTAATCTTGTAAAGGGTTGTTGTAAAGGGTAATAGAGCGAATCGCAAACATATAGTTTACACCAAAGCAATATACACGTACATCTATATACAATTTTCAATTGGTGTGGGAGCCGTACTAAGTCCTGGGACGTTATAAAACGCAGACAAAGTTAAAAGGCTGATGATCATGCTTTTGGGTTATATTGTTTTTCTTGAGCTGTAGCAGCCACATTTCTAGAGTCCACTGTGGACAAAACTTGAACCCGGACAACAACAAAAACAAATTATTTCCGAAGGACAGGTAGATTACTGAGTCAAATATTTGTATGTGCTCCAGAGGCTACATTTCAGTCCAATGAACATGGAATTGCCCGGCTGTTTGTCTCAATAATATTTTTGACAAAACTGAATGTAGGTCACCGGGGGTTAAAAGAAAAAGGTTGTCACTAGGTCAAATCAGGCGAAATCGTAATAGATCTAGTGCTCAATCCATTTATGTTCAGTCCAATACTCACGAAACTTTGTCAGACTGCTTAGATTAGATATGGGTGAGTTGCTAAAGGGCATTTTGGTCTAAAAGTATGTCACTAGATCCTATACCAGAAGACAAAGTTCATTTGAATTCCATACTAATGTTGCCTAAATGGTCCTCTTGTAAAATTGTTTAAGTGGTTCTGCTCTGTTTCTATAAACTTCACAGAAGCTTCAGAAATGAGTAGTAACATTTCAAAATCACGGCCTCTGAAACTGTATAAGCAATTATACCCAAATTTCATATCAGGCAACATGTATTTGGAAAGGACAATTATTAAAATTAACAGATGTATGTATAACCACATGGTACAATTTTAGAAAATTTGTGTCATACAAAAACAACTTGTTCTAAGTCTGGAGAGAAAATGTATGCCCTATTCTACTGAAATTATTTAGAAGGTTTATTTTAGTAATATGTGTAAGAATTAAGATATGCATGTAAGTTAAGTCACCCAGATTCTGCGCTAGAAAAAACATTTTTATCAACTTGGAAGCCTAATTTTTATCCACATTCTTTACAGGCATTACTAAGCTAAGAGGGAAATGTAAACATTGATGGAACTTCGACAGTTATCATGCTTCGCCGAATTTCGGGGTGGGGGGGATATAATTTTCATGTTGTCTGTCCGTCTGTCCGTTCGTCTGTCAGATCTTCCGTCCATCCAGACAGATATATTCTAAAATCGTTGACGAAAGTTAAAGAAACTTCATACAAATGTTCCTCATGATAGTCCGCCGATATACTTTTTTTTAATGTAATGCCTTGTCATGGAAAAAAGGGGCTTGATGTCCTCTGGTCTGGTTGTTTTATTTTGTTTTTGTTTTTAATGCTGTGTCATGGAAAAAGGGGGCTTGATGTATATTTCCATTATGGACCAATATCTCTTTAACTACTGGACACAATTTTATGAAACTTCATATTAATATTGTTTATCATAAGCCACAGACAATCAGTATTTGTTTTTATTCAATGAAATACCGTGTCATGGAAAAAGGGGGCTTAATGCATATTTTCACCAATAACAAAAAGGCCATTTACATGCTAAACACAATACCTCGTATACTTATGTTTCTATCAAAAAAAAGTTTTTTTTTTTTTTGTCGGTGGATATCATTTCAACGAAATGACTTGTTTTGTATTGACTTTACCCTTTGAAAACCATTTTTTTAAAATGAAGTCACCCGGGGTAAGAGACTTTGAACTTTTTAAACCTGTTCCTTGTGCCTAAATTTTAATTCTCACCACGTATTTTTTTTTTTTTTTTTTTTGTAAATTTTAATATTAATGATTGTATTTTTAGGATGACAACTTAGAAACATGCTTGCATATAATACTGTCTTAAGATAAGTTATTTTGTGTCTTGAATGCTTTTAATAGATTTGAACAGAAAAGGGTGAAAACTTCTAACCGATTACCCTCCGGGCGACTCTCAGGACTATCTGTCCTTTGAATTTCTGTTGTTAGTATATTACAACTGTGCCATTGTGATAATGAATTCATTTGTCTATAAAGACTAAGTTATTTAACAGTTCAAACCTTTGAAACAATCATTTCGTCCACAAGGGTACACGATAGCCTATCGCTTACATAGACATCATCTATAGAAATAACGCATTATGTATGTATCTAAAGATAGGGCCGTGACCTAAACAAGTTTACGGACACGCTGAAAGATACTCTTCGACGATAAGCGTCTTTACTTCGACACGCTTCTATTTGTGGACAATTCTCAGTGAAAAGTTTTTGATAATCACCCATTAGAAGTACACTCTAAATCTTACAATCTGTCCTTAATTGTAAGTCTTATTTCAATTCAACACTCAACCTAAGATGGGAAAGAGAAAGGCGATACCGAGTTAACATGGAAGATTTCAATTGAGATTTTTCCCAACAGTAGGTTATTTTTTTTTAAAACAAATTTAGAACGACTTGGAATGGTTGCGTTGCCTTCTTAGACATTCTTACATATTGCTTCTCCAGAGCTTTTTTATTCTAGACTTTAAATATTTTGCACACCCATATTCTAGGTGCACAAGCAGAGATCGTACATAACGTATGTATTGAACAAGGTTCTAGGCTGTACCAAGTCGGTGCTTTCTGGAATGTAGCTACAAGACAAATATAGATCTTGTAATCACGTGACGGATAAACGTCATTTGCACCACGGAATTCTTTATAAATTTACATATTTATGAATCAGTCGCTGAACCGGCCTTTACTGTCAGCGTACTCCGATCTAGCGCAGAGAGAGTGTTTTAAAGTTTACTGTGTTTAATTAATTGTTTTTCGTTTTTAAAGAGGTGAATTTGTCAAAGTCTGCTGTTATTTTTTTATTTTTTATTTTTTTCAATGTGCGATTAAGCTAGATCTAGTATTTATGGAACAACAATTTTTTAGTGCGGGTGTCAGAACGCAAGGTGCCAAAATCTGAATTCACACAGGAATTCGAGTTGAAACTACGCAGTTCTAACAACCAGCAATCTGAGAACTTGACTTTTTACTCCACTATATTTCAAATATAATAAAACATATCAGTGTTGACCAACTCGAACAACAAGTTCTTTATTGGACCGTTTGTTATCTTGTAAAGGGTTGTTGTAAAGGGTAATAGAGCGAATCGCAAACATTTAGTTAACACCAAAACAATATACATGTAGATCTCTACAATTTTCAATTGGTTCGAAAGCAGTACTAATTCCTGGGAATTAAGGAGTCCACTGTGGGCAAAACTTGAACCCGGACAACAACAAAAACAAATTATTTCCAAAGGACAAGTAGATTACTGAATCCAATATTTGTGTGTGCTCCAGAGGCTACATTTCAGTCCAATGATCATGGATTGGCCGGCTGTTTGTCTCAATAATATATTTGACAAAACTGAATGTAGGTCACCTGGGATTAAAAGAAAAAGGTTGCCACTAGGTCAAATCAGACGAAACCGTAATAGATCTAAAGCTTTACAATCCATTTATGTTCAGTCTAATACTCACGGAACTTTGTCAGACTGCTTAGATCAGATATGGGTGAGTTGCAAAAGGGCATTTTTGGTCTAAAAGTATGTCACTAGATCCTATACCAGAAGACAAAGTTCAGTTGAGTTCTATACTAATGTTGCCTATATGGGCTTCTTGTAAAATTGTTCAACAGGTTCTACTCTGTTTCTATAAACTTCACAGAAGCTTCAGTACAGAGTAGCAACATTTCAAAATCAACGCCTCTGAAACTATAAGCAATTTGACCAAATTTCATGTCTAGCATCCTGTATTTGGAAAGGACAATTATTCAAACTAACCGATATTTGTATAACCATATGGTACAGTTTTAGAAAACTTGTGTCATACAAAAACAACTTGTTCTAAATCTGGAGAGAAAATGTATGCCCAAATCTACTGAAATTATTTAGAATGTTTATTTTAGCAATATGTGAAAGAATTAAGATATACGTGTAAGTGAAGTTACCTAGATTCTGCGCTAGAAAAACATTTTTATCAACCTAGAAGCCTAATTTTTGTCCACATTCTTGCATACATCATTAAGCTAGGGAGGAACTGTAAATATTGATGGAACTTTGACATGTATTATTCCCCGCCGAATTTCGAGGTGGGGGGAGATATAGTTTTCATGTTGTCTGTCCGTCTGTCTGCTCTTCCGTCCGATCTTCGGTCCATCCAGACAGATATATTCTAAAATCGTTGACGAAAGTTTATGAAACTTCATACATGTGTTCCTCATGATAGTCATCCAATATGCCTTTTTTATGTAATGCCTTGTCATGGAAAAAGGAGGCTTGATGTCTTCTGGTCTCCTTTTTTTTTTTTTTTAATTTGTTTTTTGTCTTTAATGCGGTGTCAAGGAAAAAGGGGGCCTGATGTATATTTCCATTATGGACCAATATCTCTTTAACTACTGGACAAAATTTTATGAAACTTCATATTTACATTGTTTATCATAAGCCACAGACAATCAGCATTTGTTTTTATTTCATGAAATACCGTGTCATGGAAAAAGGGGGCTTAATGTGTATTTTCATCAATAACATAAAAGGCCATTTACATGCAAAACACAATACCTCCAATAATTATGTTTCTATAAAAATAGTTTGTTTCTTTTCGGCGGTGGATATCATTTCAACAAAATGACTTGTTTTATATTGATTGTAATTTTTGCAAACCATTTTTTTAAAATGACGCCATCCGGGGAAAGAGATTCTGAACTTTTTAAACCTGTTTCTGGTGCCTAAATTTTAATTCTCACCACATATATTTTTTCATGTAAATTTTAATATTAATGTTTATAATTTTAGGATGACAAGTTAGAAATATGCATGCATGTAATACTGTCTCATGATTAAGTAATTTTGTATCTTGAATGCTGTTAATAGATTTGAACAAAAAAGGGAGAAAACTTCCAACCAATTACCGTCCAGGCGACTCTCAGGACTATCAGTCCTTTGATTTTTCATTGTTTTGCATTTTGTTGCATATTATTCTACGGTCAATCCTAACGGGCTATAGAGTTTAATCATATCTACACACGATAGCATTGCTAGAATTTTCCATAAATCGGTAACAAAGAACTAAATACTGAGAGAGAGAGAGAAAAAAAAAAAAAAAAAAAATGCTTCTAGACATACCTTCGTTTACCGTTTTGTGGAGCTAGTTCCGCTGATTACCACCCTTGAAATAGCGGTAGTGATGCTTGTATATTGGTGTCATACATGTACACGCAAACAGGCTGACAGTGGCCTGCAGAATGAACATGTCCACATTTTGTAGCAATTAAAAATCAGTATTTATTCATTTGGATTATATCAATACAAAAGAGTTGGTCAAAAGTCTCTGGAGGGAAATATCCGCCCAAACTGTATGAGTCTTGGTGGCATTCTTATTTATGAACATCAGTTGTCTATTCGTCTTCTTTCTTACATATTACATGCATATTACATGTCATGTATCATTATTACTAGTGCATGTTGTTTGGTGCTAATTCCATATTTTTTTCTTCCACTTGTATGTCATAAAGTTGTTATTTAGTAATGTGTGCTTCTATTCACTATGTCGCTGTTAACATTATGATTTCATTCATCTAACTTCCTTATCCTAAAAATTCTTTTCGTTTCCCATTGCTGTTAAGCTTATCATTAAAATGCTACATTCTTCTTGTTTATGCATATTGTGTCAAAAACTAGGGGCTTTTGCGATAATATTGTAGTGAAGCTATGGTAGGTAGCTGAGAATTCACTTACAAGAATAACATTTACACGCATACGGCAAGTCATATCATGATACCAGATGGCGCTACCATATAACCAATCAAGGCCTTGCTTTAGAAATTACGGGTGGCCTCTAAATTCTCGTACGTTTAATTCCCAGTAGATATTGCAAGCTCATCTTTATCGCACAAACAGCAATTTTATAAAGATCTAAACTGGTGTAAAATGATTGACCAGGATTATATACACGATGGCTGTATTTTAGACAAAAACCTTTTAATTGTTACCCAAAAAATTCTATGTGCACACCATAGAATGCAGACCCCGCGTTACGCGACAGTAGTGACGGAAAACCCAAAATAATGTGCACACCATATAACGCAGATCTAGATAACTATGGTTGCATCAGAAAAGAAACAAATTAGAGCTACTGTGCCCACTTTAGAATGCAGGTGTGGGTTACGGAAGTAGGGAAAGAAAATCTTTAAACAATATGCACACCATAGAATGCAGGTCTAGGTTAACTACTGCGGTAAAGAAACAAACCATCCAAAATAATGTGCACACCACAGAATGCAGATCCCTGGTTACATCAGTAGGGTCAGAAACGCTCTAAATAATGTGCACACCATACAATGCAGGTCCATTGACAATGCAGTAGGGTCAGGAAACGGCAAAGAGCTGTGCACACAATAAAATGCAGATCTCTGGTTATTGTAGTAGGAACGGAAATCGCTATAAATAGATAAATGATGTACACACCATTGAATGGGGATCCCTTTTAAGAACAGTAGAGACAGAAAACGCTGTTAATGTGCACACCACACAGTGCAGTTGTCTTGAGGGTGAAGTAGGGACGGGGTGCGAACCAATACTAGGAACACCATGAGATGTAGGCCCTCTCTAAGAACAGCAGGGACAGAAAAAGCCTTAAGCAATGTGCACACAATACAATACAGGTCCCTTGAAAGCGCAGTAAGGACAGGAAATGCCAATTAGCTTTGCACACTATAGAATGCAGGTGCCTGGTAACGTCATTAGGGACAGAAAACGCTCTAAGAATGTGCTCACCATACAATGCAGGCCCTTGAAAGTGCAGTAGGGACAAAAAACGCCAAAAGCTGTGCACGCCATAGATTGCAGGTTCGTGGTTACAACAGTACGGACAGAACACACTTTAAATGATGTGCGCACCATATAATGTAGATCCCTGATTACGGCACTTGGCAATGCATGAGCTAGCCGCTCTTTGTAAATATGTAAAATGTCTGGTTACAGTTGGACTACATTTGGGAAAATAAGTAATATATTAGTAAATATCACACACTTAGATGTTTCAGACCCTTGTAGGAAAAAATATCAATATTTTAGTGTGGTATCGTGGGGTGGCTTTTGGTGCCTTGGGATGACTATAGAGCTATATCCATATACGTATAGCAAAAGGGGCGTTGCGAAATTGACATTTGATTGATTAGCATTGCATGGAGTGTATACATGCATGGTGTGTATCTAGACAAAACCTTTTACAAAATAGCATTCGGCAAACCTCGGGGGATCCGTTGATCAAGTCCCTTGGCTGTATCACGTAGCTCGATATGCACCTACGCGGTACATTTCTTCGCCGGAAATACACTGATTTATTGTTCTTAAATCTTAATACTCCACCTCCACTTAAAAAAAAAAAAAAAAAAAAAAAAAAAAAAACCACGAGTGACAGTTTTCTATCAGAATCTTTCTAAACATTTTCGTTGACAAACAGTTTAAACATTTAAACATTTATTTTCTAACTCGGTCTATCAGGTATTCTTTTTTGAGCGACAGGTTGCTTATCACCGTTGTTGTTGTTGCCGTTGCTAATCGATTTACAAGGGCGCCGCCGTGTTTAAGATCATGTGACTGGCAGTGACTGGAAACCTCCTTGATACAGAGACGAGGTTGGATGTAGGTACGGAATGGGCCGAGTTGTGAGGGGTGATAAAACAGTGGACACCGGCTACCTCTACAATGAGAACTAGCATTATCTTTCTTGCCTAAGAATACCACATTGTTGTCTGCTACTAGGAAAGTTTGGAGTAGTGGGTAGAACAAATAAAACATGTATTCAGAAGGAAGTAAAATGCTACTAAAACATGCAACAGGCACTTGGAAAAAGGACACCTGCGATGACGCACTAGGAAATAATTAGGAAGAAATGATAATTCATAATCAACACAAACACAATAATAAATATCAAGTTGTAATAATGATCCAGGCAATTGAGGGATAGAAACATGGAATTAGCACCAAACACCATGCACAAGTAATAATGATACACGAAGTGTAATATACATAAAAGTTGTAAAAAAGAAGACGAATATACATCTTATATTCATAAATAAGAATGTCATCTAGACCCATAGAATTTTGGCGGTTATTCCCCTCCGAAAAAGTGGGAGTAGCAGGCTACGCCGAAATGAACTTTATTACAGATCTTAGTAAGACAGAGGTTTTCATTCACTTTATTACTGACCTTAGTAAGACAGAGGTTTTCAAACCATGAATAAAAAAGTAAGATTTTTTTTAGTAGCATCGATTTTTACTTACACGTGGCCTCTTACGTTTTTTTTTTCAAGATTTTTTTCAAATGTTTATTGAAATGTGAAATGATCAAGAACATACGTCGGCTATATCAATTATATCTAGGAAGGTGGAATGACGTCATATCTAGTCTCATTAAATGGCAAAATGTTGATTATTTCAACGCCAATATTGCGCTGTTTTACGACTGTAACCTTCTAGTTTATTTATGCAGAAGAAGCTGCAACAACAACAACATATATGAGCTGTGCTCTGTAAAAAAGGGGTCTAATACATCTGCCAAAAAGTATGGACAAGGTCAGCCTGCGCAGTCTGCGTAGGCTGGCCTGGGGCGAAACTTTTTGCTTTTAGTAAATTTTCTGCATGTCGAAGGACCCGTCTGCCTCATGATTTACGCGGTTGTCATACAAAATGGATTTTATGGAACTATTAATACGTGATGACTTGCTTGGTATCATGGATATCGGTGATGTATCAAGCCATCTTTTGTCAGAGCATAGAGTGTATATCGTTAGTAATTTGTCAATGTTTTTCAAGAATTTTCAATTGCACGTGTATAAAACCTAAATATACCGTTTTAGCCGTCGGCGACATAGAAAGTCTATGCACTCAGAATGCGAAGTAACTAGATTTAACTATTGGGGCGGCGCTCTGAGAAAAAAAGAGAAAGGTCCGTAATCCATTATACCAAGCAAGTCATCGTATAGTTCTTGATCCATAAAATCATTTTATCTAATAACCATTTGAATCATGAGGTAAACTGGTTCTTTGAGATGCAGAAAATTTCCCAGTAGCAAAAAGTTTCGACCCAAGTCATCCTGTGCAGAATGCGCAGGCTGATCTGGATCGATAGTTTTTTCAGATGCATTAAACTCCCTTTCACAGAGCATGACTCATCTATGTTTTTCAGTGTTGGGGGAAATCCAATTGTACGACTTATGGACGAATATGAGCTTCTGCGTTGAAAATACGACCGTTCTTGAACAACAAAAATACAACAGGAAATACATAGAAGATCGTTGCAAGGAGCTGATGAACAAACAAGAGAGGTAAGCGTTGATTCTATTTCTTATGTTTTATGTCTGCAAAACTTTCAGGTCTGCTTGCTTTCAGTCTGCCCATCTGTATTTGTTGCAGTCTGTGCGCGTCGGCGTCCGTCTTTAATTCCTTCTCTTGATGTCGCGTAGTAGTGATCGTTATTTATATGATTGTTGATGTATGTATACAAAAAGTACTTGTAGCGATATGAGTTGGAACAGTATGTACTGTATAAGTAAGATTTCAACATTAGCCCCGATTCCTTTCAGTGAAAAGTATCTGGTAAACCGGGATGTTTATAGCTGGAAAGAAAATGCATTCACATACAACATTATCTTCCGCTAGGTGGCATTTTTCAAATACATGTACATACTTATCTTATATAGGCATTCTGGGTACAGAACCGGACTACTTTTCAAGGCGGCAATTAATGCAGCGAATTTCAAAATAATTTATACGTTTACTCACTAAAACCTGCCTTGTACGATTCATCCAGCCATGGTTAGCTATTATAACCTATGCACCAGCCATTTATAAAAACAGCCCCTATAAGCTTGGGAAAACGTTCGGTTATATATGCGCAACAAGGTTGGGACGTTATTTTTGTTATTAGTCTGTTGCACAAATTCCGGTTTTCCCCATGTCTATATTTAGGAACTGTCTACAGTGATTTGCAGTAGACAATGGTTTTTATGAGATTATTTTCCCCGTTTAAAATCATTATATTTTAAGAAATTTGTAGGGAAAAAAAACTAGCTTGATTTTTCATCAGACTTATCACAGCTATTTTCCTCTTGCTGTTTTTAGCGTCAATTTAAGCACTTCGTATTAATATATATCCTCTACAGGATAGTGATGTAGACAGGTCCAATCTTCGAAGAATATGATATGCGCAGACAACGCCACATACACCGTTTTCGCCTCTGTTGTACCTCGATAAAGAGGCCGGGCTAACGGGCCTCACTGCTTGTATTCTTTTAGAAATTCAGTGTTTTTCCCCTCTATCTTCAAAGTGATTAAGAGTTAATGCGCCCTAATCAAAAGGTATCAGCACACCGACGCGTAACTCTTTACCTTACGCTTGGATTGTTAAACTTGCCCAGATTGAAAGCATTTGTACACGACAAATCAAATTCTTTTCAAATTATGCGATTCTTCTGTAAAAGGCTGGTGAACGTTACTATAATTTTCTCTTTTTCCCACGATGTTTTGAAGATGGGTAACATTCGGGATTTCGTGGTTAAGAGTTAAGGTTGGAAATGTTCCTTTCAAAGAATTCACAGCTTTTTCCTGCTTGACCCGGGGATCAATCATGCCAGGAAGTATATGAGCTATGCTATATGAAAATGGGGTTTAACACATTTACAAAAAATATCACTCCAGGTCAGCCTGCGAAGTCTGCGTAGCCTGGCTTGGATAAAAACTTTTTTGCTATTGGTCAATTTCCAGCATTTCAAAGGACCAGTATACCTCATGATACAGCCAGTTGTTAGACAAAATAGATTTAATGGATCCACAATGAACACATACATGCATACAGTGTATGTATGGTGACTTGCTTGGTATAATTCATTACGAAGATACACTATTTCTCTTGAACTCCCTTTTGCCAGAGCGGCGCTCATATCATTAATACCTTCGTGAACGTTCACCACGGAAATTCAATAACTTTATCGGATGCAGGCAAACTTCCTGTCGTGGCGAAATCTGTATATTTACTTTTGGCGACGTTGCGATCAATGATATAGTAACAAGTGTATTTGCTTCATATTTTACATGACAGATAATCCCGAAACAGCAAAATGTCCGAACCTATTAACGAATGATAGTATTTTAGCATCGGCGCTAGCTCTTGGCTTTGGTAGAGTAATGTGATTAGATTTGTTGAAGAGGAAAATGCTTAGACTATGTGTTTAAAAATCTTGATTTACGTTATGTCAGTTTGTTTCTCTTCCTGTTTATGTATTAGAGCACCTTACAGCTAAATTTACGATAACTATCTTATTCAGTCCTACCTAGAGTTTTAGTAAAAACACTTTTATTTCATGCTTTTCAGTAGTTTATTGAAAAATAATGGTGGATTATGATTTGATGTTTCATGGTTACAACCAGTGAAAAATACCGATTTCATATTGTCTGACCCTTTAATGAAGGCAAAAACAGTAATTCCCGCGCAATAGTTACCGAGTTAAACAGCGCGTGCCATTCAGCCAGAGGGAAATATGGCATAAATATGCGCATTTACCCTGTATTTTTCGCGCTTTACGTAATATTGTCATGCGTTAAGTGAGGGGGGTACGCCACAGGGAATAACCGAAATAATCTGTACTGGATTTTGATGAAAGTCCCGACAAAAAAAGGGGGTTAGAAGCATGAAATAAATATGTATTTTTTTTCCTCGTGAACATCATTGGTAATATTTTCACGAGTGGCTGCGCCACTCGTGAAAATATTGCCGATGATGTTAACTTGATGAAATAAATTTCGATCTTTCACCGAAAAAAAAAACCTCTATTTCACTCTTGAGTCGAAGGTAATTTTGTTATTAAGTAGAACAGGCCTCTCTTGCAAATGTCTGTGTTTGGCACACGATCAAAAGTGTTCCCGGTATTTGTCTCGTGGTCTTCCTGGTTGAAGCAACGCATTGACTTAGATGAACGCAGATAGTGTGTCACTCTATTGTGGTAAAATCAGTTGGACCTCGCTAATTAATATCATGACAAAAGATCCAGTACACTAATCTCTCTTTAAATATCTGTTTTATGCCATTTCAAATGTTTGTTGTCTTTTTAATGGGTTAGAAAGCAGTACATAACTCTTCATTTTCAATCAATAAGTCATGACATTATTATGCATCCACAACATTCATTTTGTCAAACAACCGGTTAAAATCTGAGGTAGAATCGTCCTTCGAAGTGCAGAAAAATTACTGAGAGTAAAACGTTTCGACTCGTATCAACCTGCGCAGATTACGCTGGTTGACATTGGTCGATACTTTTTAAAGATGCACTAAGCCCCTTTTTCAAAGGGCATTACTTATATCGTTTTGTTTTTGCATCTCCGGTATTCATTTTTCAGCAAAAGCCATACGATTGAAGGGAGTTTGTATCCAGACTACAGTGACCCAACTAACGTCACGCTCAACAACATAACCGACGGTTGTCTTGATGAAACAACTATTTCCAAATGTGAGGCGCAGGAGACAAACACGTCCTGTCCAAGTGTAAAATTATGTTGTAAATACGACAGTAAGTAGACGTAACACTTTAACAGATTTTTATCATCATACCAAACTTCAAAACATGTTTTTTAACTTTATTTAGTTTGCCAATATTTTGCAAACCATCGATAAGAATTATTAAGGGAAATGTTAGAAAAAAGTATGGGCCGTCCTCTGGCAAACGGCGGTTTAATGCATCTTCGCACGATGTAGTCTACCAAGCCAGTAACCGAAGTATTACTGATTCATAAAGTCCATTATATGTAACATCCGACTGAATCATGAGGTACACTGGTCCTTTGACATGCAGAAGATTTACCAGAAGCAAAATGTTTCGACACATGTCAGCCTGCGCGGACAGTGCAGACTGACCTCGGTCGATACTATTTTTTTTTTAAAGTTCTCTCCTTGAAGTAGAAAGTAGCCTCTTAGATTTCACTCCACAAGGTTGAAATTGTTTTTTGGGAATATAAAATGTTAAACAACACGTGTTGATCACGTGGGATCATATTTAAATAGGTACGATGACGTCAAACCTGGACTCGTAAAGATAGATGGAGCTCCCGTTGTCTGAGCATGTCATATTCTTTGAAGACTGACCTGTCTGCTATGACGTATCACTGTCCTGTAGAGAGTAAATAATATGAAAAAGGCAAAGCCTCAATACGACCAAGATGGAATAAATATTTGAGGAATAAATATCTAATAAATGAAACGTCAAGCTAGATCTTGATATCACGGGGTTTTGACTTCAAATACTAACTTTGCCAAAACTATTGAGGGGAGGGGTTTCAATCGTCGTTGCAAGAGAATGCATTCTTCTCTCTTAGATGTTTACATGTGACCCATGCGAACGTAAAATAGGGTGGATGGTTCGGGATTCTCTTAAAAGAATGAAGATAGTTCCCTGTTAACTGTGTTCTTATTGGTTCAGAGTAAATCAAAGTACTGAAAGTACTACCAGACTAGCGAATTTGATCGATTGATTGTTTGTATGGTGTTTAACCCTGTTTTCAACATTATTTCAGTTATGTAGCAGTGGACAGTGCACATATCCATGCTTCCCTGGAGTTTCTTTTACCAGTACTCCGCACTATATTCTTTCCAAGCCACTGGCTGCTTTCCCATATTTATATTAGAACCATCGTCGAAACGTGAGAGAGAAATGAATCCTGTCACAATGGCTATCATCAATCATCGGAAAGAAACTTGCCGAGTTGGGGATCGAACCAGCTACCTCGTGTTCCCAAGTCCTGTACACTACCAACTGAGCTGCTGGGCCTATGCGTGCTATTGGTTAACTGTAATCCAGTTTTAAGTTTAACCCTTAACCTGCTAAAAATGTTAAACGAAACTTTCAAGCCGATGGTAAACACTTGAATATTGCTATTTCAAAGTTACATTTTGGAGAAAATAATATATCCTCTTATCGGACAGTGTAGATTCAAGATCAGACTGCATGCTCTGCGCAGTCTGGTCTTAATCCACACTGTGCGCAAAACGTCATTGAGTCGTGGTAGTGCTGGTAAAAGAAACTCCAGGAAAGCATGGATAGGTGCTCTGGTCGCCGCATTATCACTGAAATAATGTTGAAAACGGCGTTAAAAACCATGCAATCAATTAGTCAATATCCAATAGCAAAAGATGTAGTTAACTATTTAACTCTCTTTACTAAACGAAAAAATTTACGCCAGTCCAAATTCAAAGCTTTTGCTGACCATAAATTAAAAGTGGTTGAACTGATGAAACCTGATTCCAAAAGGGTAGAAAACAATGTGGTAAAAGGAGAAAATGCTGGTTACCAGCATTTTCTCCTTTTCCCACAATGTTTTCAAAGGGATTTTTCTCCAGTATCGTTAAAACTTGGCATTGTTTGGTAAAGGGTTAATATTCAAGACCAGAATATCAGTTTAACATAACAGTTTAACTGTACACAATGATCTAAATAATGAATGACTGAAGGAATGACAAGGGTTCCCTGTCCAGTGAGGGTTTATGTAACTGGGACTTGCTACAAGTTACCTAGGTGTGTATATTAATACATTCATTCATAATGTTACAGTTGTGTAGGAAAAAGTGATTCTCTGCTTTGCATAGGTCACTTAATTTACATATAAGCAAAGACCGGGTACCTTGTAAATGACATCTTGTTCAGTTTATTACTTTGTAAGACGACATATTCAAATTGGAGTGGTAGAGATTTAGTGGTTTTTGTCAAAATTTTCACATATTACAGAATTAAGATTTATAACAGAAAGAAGTATTTTTCTGTGAGGCAGTATTTGGCAACTGTGGGGTTTTTTGTTTACTTTGACTCTAGGTCAGTCTTGATGCCTATAGACTAGCTTCGCTAGTCTAAAAAGCAAGTGGTAATCATAACATCTAATGAAGAGAACATTTTACCGACACATTTCCTCATTGCATGCAGATCTATAATAGGAATGAAAGAAAGACAGATAGGAAAAAAGGTCATGGTCACATTTTTATACTGCATGTTTACATATACATGTTTACATTAAATCTGGTGGCAAGTTACATGGAACACTATTTACTTCCTGCAATCCCCACCCCACCCCGTGCCTTTAATCTGCAGAGAATCATTTATGACCTCTACGTTTAGAAGGGTTTTGGTGACGATTAAGTTCAAAAGGACTTTGCATCGCTACCTTATATACCTTAGAGCTACTGCAGCGGTATCTGATAATTATCGGTACTTGTTCACATCTTGATCTCTCTCGATTTTTTAAAGATCTATGGAGTTCTGTCAGGGTACGTTCTGATCATTTTTTCGACCCTGACATTGCAGGAAATTAGTCAGTAGGTTAAAAACTTGTTTTATTTGTATCTATCGATGAAATGCCAGTGTAAGTGTTTGGATTCCTTATCAACGAAATTTATATGGGATTTGAAGAAAAGTCCGCGACACTTTTATTCCAATTCAAATAACATGCTGCAGATAATTTCAATCGTGATCCGGATGATTAAGGATATATGAGTGGAAACGGATGATATGTACCTGTGATTGAAGACGAATTTATATTTATGTTGAAATCTTACAATCGATTTCAACACATGTTAAACGCAGTTTTTCAACATTATTTCACTTATAGATCTGTCATAGAGGCCAGTGCACCTATCCATGCTTTACCTTGAGTTTCTTTAATAAGTGTGTGTAGATTGCCGAAATTAGTTTATTGTTGCTCTATTTTTCTCTCTTTTTCGCTGTCTGCTTTCCCACACGTCTATCGTCGAACCTATAAAGAGAAAAGAATGAATCTTGTGGTGATGACTAGTAAGATCATCAATCCAAAGAAAGATCGATCTGAATCTATTCGCTTCTAAGCTACCCTAGATCTAAGCTAGATTGATCTAGATCGACCTGCATTATGAATTAGAAAAAAAGAAGAAAAAAAAAAAAAAAAAAAAAAAAGAAAAAATTAGAGATCTAGGTCTGTTAACAAGCATTAGTAACATATCAATGAATATATAGGGTATATACTATAAAAAATCTTAAAAAGAAAAACCTACATCCCGCTTTTCCTATCAAAGGCACCTTGAAGTAAGTAAAAAAAAACTAGTTTTGTCATGTCTTTGACACAATATTTTTCTGCGAAAAAAGGCTCGCGCACGACGTAAAATAGTATGATTTATAAAGTTATGACGTCATTATTTTCTAGGAACATGGCAGGTATTTATACAAAAAAAGAAATTTAATATGAAAAATGTAGAGAGAGAGAGAGAGAGAGAGAGATGTATTATTTAGAAGCTTGCTTTATCTCTATGAAGCCCAATGACCAAGATCTACTGATGTATTTACTCCAGTTATGTTATCAATTGTGTTTTGCTGCTTAGTTTTTGCAAAATGTTCTGTATATATGTTCGTCTGATGGTTCGAATTTTTCCCGCGTTTATACTCAACAATCCTTATTCCTTTTATCGTTACAATACTGTATTTCTTCTTAAGGATCAGTCGATATGGCAAAAGTTTAAAAATCCTGTCTGTAAAAGGCTATCACTGTTTCAGTAACTTAAAACATGACATTGGCAGTTTACAAATTACTCATTTTACTCCTGATATATATGAAAACATTCTTTCTGAGAGGGATCTGAAATTTACTTGAGCTATATAACACATTTAAAAGCAGAGGCTATTTTATTTTAAAAAATCTAAATGTCAAAATTTACGACTCAATGATCGGCGATGAAAATGGTAACTTTATTATTCTGGATTTAAGCGTTAACGACTTCCGGTCTAGCTTTACCTCTATCAATGGTCCCAACACTGATCATCCTTATCTATGAGAAAATCTTTGAAAAAAATAGACAGTATTTGAAATGCCTCCTACATAATTTGTGGAGATTTGAACCCAGTTATTGATCATAAAAAAACTACTTCAATTATAAGCACAAAAAGAACAAAAAGTCAAGAGACTTTTTTTTTCATATTTCTAGACGTGATCTCAATGATCCCTTTAGACAATTTAATCGAGACAAACTATATATGTTACACTTGGAGAAAATGTAATCCGATACAACAACCTCGCCTAGACTTCTTTCTCATTTCACCATCTCTAAATACTTATACAATTTATTTCTCAATTGAAAATATTTTTGTGTCCGATCACTCCATTATTTCAACACATCTACAAATTAATGAATTTCAATATCCTTCAGGCTTATGGAAGCATAATAACGCGCTACTCACTGAACTTTATCATATTAATACAGTAAACACTATTCCAGTGTATGACCGAACTAATTTAAAAGAATTTTTTAATTCCGACATACAATTTGCATACAATCAATGATCAGTTTTTTCTTGCAACACTGTTGATGGAAATAAGAGACAAATCAATTTCCTACGGTTCGCATAAAAAAAATTAAAAACCAAAAGAGAACTAGAAATTCAATCAAAAATAATCTCAATCAAGAAAATTTAGACGAATATCATTCACTGACTCACCAATTTGAACAATTACAATATGAAAAACTGAAGGTTCGATTATACAATCAAGAGTCAAATGCAATATTGAAGGTGAAAAGCCACCAAGATAGTTTTGTGGCCTAGAAAAATCCAATACAATTTCCAAAACGCTACAAACATAATTAAAAATGCCGGATCTGAAGTAACAAATCAAGAATAATTCTTGAAGAAATCAAAACTTTTTACGAGACTTTTTATAATAAAAAACATTCTGAATTCGCTTCTGTACATTTTGATGCCTTTATCTCTGATTCAGAGATCCCGAAACTTTCTGCTGAGGAATCTGAAAGCACTGAGGGTAAAATTACTGTAAAAGAAGCATCTCATATCCTAAGAAATATAAAAAATAAAAGAAGTCCCAGTACATTACGTTTACATGCTGATTTTACAAAGATTTTTGGGGGGTAAATTTGAAGTTTTGTTGTAAGAACATTGAATGAGGCATACACCGTTAATTCATGATCCGAAACCCAAACACAAGGTTTGATATTGTGCATTCAAAAAAAAAAAAAAAAAAAACGGAATCAAAAACAAGAGGGCCATGAAGGCCCTACATCACTCACCTGAGTCCCACCTCTCACCTCTGCTGAAGCATGTGAGAAAAGTAGTCGGTGGCTTTGGAAAGAAAGCTGTGTTAGTACTGGTGTGAGAAAGCCAGGAAACACATGTGCGTCACCGACCGCCATGATATGACCTTAGCTGTTAAGGTGGCGTTAAACCCCAATACAACCAACCAACCAACCACCTGAGTCAATAGGCGAACTTCCCTCAACGTGCATAATTCAATTTCTGACCAATTGTCAGGTCAATTGAGCTTAAAATGTGGCCTTTAGAGCGTCCACAAGGAATTTCCGTAAGTTGACCTAGTGACCTAATTTATCAACCCACGTGACCCAATTTAGAACTCATCAAAAAACTTTATCAAGACAAACATTCTGAACAGTTTTCAAGTTAATCGAGCAATAAATGTGGCCTCTAGAGTGCCCACAAAGTGTTTCTTAAATTTGACCCAGTAACCTAGTTTATGACCCCAGCTGACCCAATTTCAAACTCACCCAATATTTCATCAAGACAAACATTCTGACCAACTTTCAAGTCAATTGAGCAAGAAATGTGACCTCTAGAGTGCCCTAAAGGTTTTTCTTTAATTAGATCTAGTGACCTAGATTATGAGCCCAGGTGACCCAGTTTTCAACTCATCCTAGATTTCATCAAGACAAACATTTTGACCAATTTTCAAATCAATTGAACAACAAATGTGGCCTCTAGAGTGCCCACAAGATATTTCTTTAATTTGACCTAGTGACCTAGTTTATGACTCCACATGACCCAATTTAAAACAGTTTTAACTGATCTGAAAATTTATCAAAACAAACATTCTGAACAATTTTCAGTCATTTGAGCACAAAATGTGGCCTCTAGAGTGCCCAAAAGGTATTTCTTTAATTTGACCTAGTGACCTAGTTTTTGATCCCAGTTGACCAAAATTCAGACTCATGTGAGATTATCAAGACAAAAATTCTGACCAATTTTCAAGTCAATTGAGCAAAAAATGTGGCCTCTAGAGTGCCTTAAAGGTATTACTTTAATTTGACCTAGTGACCTAGATTATGACCCCAGTTGACCCAATTTACAACTTACCTGAAAGTTTATCAAGACAAACATTCTGAATAATTCTCAAGTCATTTGAGCAATAAATGTGGCCTCTAGAAGAATATAACTCAACCAAACAGAATTTAAACTATCACAATATGCTGATGATACAAGTATGATTCTTGATGGATCTGAACGATCCTTAAATGAAACATTAAATGTTCTATCGGAATTTTCGAAACTGTTCGATATAAACATTAATTTTGATAAGACTAAGGTTACTTGGATTGGAAAGAAAAAATAAAGTTCTGACACAATCAAAACAAAGTGGAAACTAATATGGGGGCCACGATAAAGTTGAATAATTTGGTATAATTTTCCACGTAGATTTAAACAGGAATATTTTTTTTTTTATCAAAACTAAACGAAAATGAGAACACACTAAAAATGGAATCGTCGTGTCCTTACACCAAAAGGAAAAAAAAAAAAAAGTTTTAGGGACTTCAAAGATGAACCATTTGTTTCTTGCTCTACCTAGACCTTCCGGAAGAATGATAAAAAAAAAAAACTTTTGTAACTAAACAAGATTTTCCACACAGTTATTTCGGAAGGTTGTAGATTATGTAGATGGACTAAAAATGCTAAATATTAAAGTTTATATAAATGCACTTCATGTCACTTGGATAAAGCGCTTAATCGAAGATAATGGTGGATAATGGCAAGTACCATTAAGGAATTGATCAGTGTTGAAAAGATGTGTTCATGCGGAAAAGATTATTCTAAAAAAACTCAAATGAAAAAAATACTAACCCGTTTTGGATAGACGCACTAAAAGTACCTAGCCAAGTATTCGATAATATCAAAATACACAATACTAAAATTGCAGGTTGTCCTATTTTCTACAATAACAATATCCTCATATCTGCTCAAAGCTTTTATTTTAAAAAAAATGTACAACGCCGGTATCATCTGTATAAGAGATATACTTGATTCTAATAGTTCTTTTCTAACTCTAGATCAATTAAACACAAACGATAGAATATCTATAAATCATTTAAAATACAGTTAAAATGTGCAATCAAAAACTACTTGTCGATAAAACCTCAATACATATATTTACATCAAAAAACATTTTTACTATTATACCATCAGGTCATTCTTAAAGATTCGCGAAGTTCAGAGGTTCAAAACGTATATACCAATGTCTAAATAAAGACACAAGATGAGTCCGTTTGTATAAAAAGCCGGACACAAAACACAGATATTAACAAGAATGAGTGGTACCAAATCTTTTCGATCACTTTTTTAGTGACACGGGACACATACATACAGTGGTTTCAATTTCGTATAAATCATCGTATTCTTGGAATAAATCATTTCTTGTACAGAATAAAATATATTGATTCCGAAAATCGTACACTATGTTCCATTGATCAAGAAACAATCGAACGTTTATTTTGCAATTGTCCCCAAGTTCAACAATTAATTACAAATTACTTTAAAACCTAATAATGCCATTTATACGGACCTCGACAGCACCAAAATGCTATTTTGTAACTTGTGTCTGTCTGCTTGGACTGGGTTTAGAGAGTAAGGTTGGAGGGGTGGGTTGTTTTATGGTCCAGAATACAATAACAGATGGTCTTCAACCACTCCTTATTTTTACGTGGCATTTGTGAAGTAAAAATGGCAGACGAAACAATGGGAAAATGATAGCAATCTGAAATGAGAATAGGAAAAATATCTAGGAAAAATGCCTTGATCCTGTCCTTAACTCAATGCATATAACAATAAATAATTTTTCACAGAAATATCTAAAACACAGGACAAGTACACCCACTTCTTAATTTGTGGAATTAACAGCTTTCCATTCTCCGTAACTCTTCTGTTCATGTTAGTCTGCAATGAAAGGTAATTCAATTAAGATCACGTTAAAATTTGTTAGTTACTAAAGGTTTTAGATTGGACAGACAATCGTCGAGATCGTGTGAAAAAACCAAATAGCAAGCATAACAAACCGTATCACAGTCAGGGAATAAAGCAAGACAATGATAAACAGGTAGACAAACATTTTCAGATGCCTTGAAAAACTAAACAAGGAAAGTCATGTGACCAAGTTCCCGGCAAATTTAAATCAAAATACGTGAATAGAAACCATAAAACCCGGAACCAATGCTCCGGTTACATGCTCCTCCTCTTCAGAAATGACGTCCCGTCATTCTCCATTCAGTCGTCTAATAGTCCTACGTAAGGCAGTACTTAACACTACTTACATAACTAACTAACTAACCTGAAAAGCCGAACAGCAAAACAAAAAAAATTATAATATATAACTGTAAGGTTAAAACGTCAAATAAAAAAAAGGGTTCTAACTTTGCAAGCAACTAAATTTTCTACCAATCCAAATGCTTTTTGCTTTCAAATGTTTGAATAAACGTACAAATAAACCTTTCAATGGTAGAAAATTGCCTCTTTTTGCCATGATTTCTTCTCTTCTTCAGCTGTAATGTGTCCTCGCATTTCCACCAAATCGTCTGAACTCACCTACAATGAGAAAGCAAAATAATGCACGAAATAAATGCTAATAGAATTGTTAAAAGAGTTCAGTTTAAGATTGCCGAAAGGATTTTGTGCACTGTTTAAGATGCCAGACTTCATCAATTCGTTGACTACATGTAGTTTGCTGTCTTGGTCATCACATTACTCACATATTCACAAATCTGTCCGGTAGCTTCCTCAGTCTAGATGAAAGTCTTGGCGCTGGAACAGGTAAGTTCCTCTCCCCCCTCTGTATTTCCGTGTCTCTACTTTCTACTTTCTATCCAGTAGACCCTGACTCACTGGAATCCTCTTTCTCCGCACTATATCGAGTAACATCATCATCCTCAACTACATTCTCCTGTTTTCTCTCCGTTTCAGTCTCTTTAGCCCATTTATCTATCTTTTTAGCAACTTCTGGTACTTTTTCTCTTTCGTTATTCCTATTTTCATCACCTACAGTATCTCTTCTGTAGTTTCTGTCAGAACTATTCCCTGACTCTGGTCGCTTCTTTCTTTTCTTGATTCTGAGCCTGTGATGCGGTCGTTGGCGTCCTCACACTTTAATGTTCTGAAAACAATACTATTCTCATCACCTGACACATCCTTATTTCCCATGACGTCATGGTCTATTTCCTTCAGCTATCGTTCACCTATTTCTCGAAGTACTTCATTACTTATTTATTCATCTAACTCTCCATCTTCTGTTTCCTTTTTCTTTATTCTCTCCCTCAATTCCGACTTCATCTTCAAGATAGGTATCTCCGGTCTCGGGTGCTAAGTTATCGTGTAGAGTTCTTCTTCGAATTTGTCAGCTATTTCATGCTTGCCGTCAAATGCTACTTTTTTCACAAGATCCCGATCTCCGACAGAAAGTTTAACAGACTTGGCTTTCCTGTCATATAATTTCTTTTGTTCCTTCTTGGTTTTCTCTGTGTGAGATTCGAGAATTTTCATTGTTCATTCCAATCTTTCTTTTAAGTGTTGATGTATACCTTTGTTGATTTACTCTGAGTTTCTTCCGTTGCACTTTAGTATTCCAAGTAAATAGGTAACTTTGGTTTCCTTCCAAACATCAACTCATATGGGGTAAACTTGGTAGGAGTGCAGTTATAGAAGTAGACTAGGGAGCTCACACATTTCTTCCTGTCTTGTTTTCTGACGCAGTTTAAAGTACCAAGAATGTCCAAGAGTGTCCTGTTCAATCTCTCAGGTCCAGCACCCCCTTGTGGATGATATGGGGTTGTATGGATTTTGTTCACGTTGGTTAGAATACAACGTTCTTGAATGATTTCGCCCTCAAAGTTTGCTCTTTGGTCAGAATGCAAACGATTTGGCATTCCGAAGTTCAAAGTGAAGTTGTTATAGAATGCTTCGGCAGTTGTTTAGGCCGTATGGTTTCATGTAGGTATTACCAAGTATTGAGGCGAGTTCTTCCAAATTAAAAATATATCATGTAAACTTGAAATAACCAAGAACATAACCGTTTTGAAATATAAAAGTAGACAAAAATAAAGAATGGATATACTCATATCATTTTTATACCTTATTTAGTAAAATTCACATTATTATTTTCATGTCTCCGTGTTCATAATCAACCATCAGTTCATATACATAAACTGCCCTGCCCCCTGCGTACTTGATATTGTACCAATCTCGAAAGCCTGGGACTTGTAAAATGGTAAGTTTACTGATGAAATTGGCTGAAATATTTAACCCTTTAAGAAATAGTTGTTTGTTTAAACATAGACTAAATCAGGAAAACATTGTGGAAAAAGGAGAAACTGCTCAAAACAAGCTATTTTTTGTACTATGTTTTTTTTTTCATGTAAAACAATCTAGACTCAATTGAACAAATTTTACAAATTTTCTCAACAGAGGCATTCCTTTAGGAAATTCTAAAATTCCACTTTGGTTAAAGATGAACTAAGTACATTAGAACAAAGCTTTGAAATATCTTTAAACAGCTGAAGTTTCAAAATTCAAATTCAATGGAATGTAAAGAAATAGTATATTTGAAATAAGTTAAACCATTTGAAATTAATTTAGAAAATATGAAAACAGTAAATTAATGTAATACTCAAAATAAAAGGGCAGTGAGCATGACTTATTTATCAAATTATCGCCATGATGTCTTCGTTAACCAGTGTAACTCTTTACCACATGACAAAAGTTAACCTTGTCAAAATTGACAGCATCAACAGACAAGGTTTATGTAAAAACAAATGGTGGAATTTGTTTTTGAAGGGTAGAAGAATAAGTTGTGGTAAAATAAGAAAATGTTGGTTACCAGAATATTCCCTCTTTTCCACAATGTTTCACATAACCCTTTTTCCCCGGGGTCACGGAAATTCAGGATGGTTTTAAAGGAATAAACATTTGATAACCTGTTAGTAGGGAAACATGTAGTTTAAATAATTTCAAGCTTTAGTAAGTAAGTAGTAATTAGTCTTTGTCCTACTTTTTCGCCCAATCAGAAGGCTTATATTTGAAAAAATCTGACTGTCTATTTCCTATAAACTGCCTCAAGCAGCGTTTATTTTGACCATTCAATCAGTTAATCGTCGCTCTTATTTGGGTTTCCCGCGCTGCGCGCATAAAACCCGCCTCTGTCATTAATATTCATCTACCATTTAAATTTACACATATATGTACAAGTACCGAAAACTCGACAAACGCTGTGGAAATAAGAAAATGGGAAAACGCAATGTTTTTTAAACTCTTTAACTGCCAGTGTCGCAATGGAAAGATTTTGCGGACGGCGTAGATCAAGATCAGACTGCACAAAACGCACAGTTTGATCTTTGATTTACACCATCCGCTATCTTGTGTTAGTCTTCAACCAAAAACAGATTTAATTCAAACGAGAAGGATACTTATAGACCATGTGAAAAGCCAGTTCCGTTTAGTTGGCAGCGAAAGAGTTAATCATAAGTCAGTCAATCTATAATTTGAAATATACAGAAAATCCACATCGTAGTAGACTAGTTTATCGCGGTGTCATATCGATACAGGTATTTAACATAAAATATCTGAACCATGCTCTGTGAAAAGGAGGCTTAATGCATCTGCAAAACAGTATCGACTCAGGTCAGCCTGTGCAGACAGCGCAAGCTTACAAGGTCCCAACGTTTTTGCTTTCGGCCAATTTTCTGCATTTCAAAGGACCATTTTACTTGCTTATTTTGTCGGTTTTCAGCGAAAATGGATTTTAAAGATCCATAATCACATGATATCGTGCTTGGTACCATGCATCACAGAGGTGCATCAAAGCCCCCTTTACCAGGGCATGGTTCATATTTTATATGTTTATAGCATTTTTTTCCGTCCTTCACGATAATTTGTGAATGAATGAAGCAGGGAAGTCCATGTAATGTTACATTTAGCATTGTTTTAGCGATGATGCAATTAGGGTGTGTCTTTGGGAATGATGGAGCGGGAAACTATAGATATGGCACCAATGTTTTAGCGATGATGTAATTAGGGCGGACAACGACTGCGCTCCCTCCTTTTGGCTGTTCAAATCGTTTAATCTTTTCTTCACAGCGTCTAACTATTACGTAAATGATGATCAAACTGGTAAATGAATCTGTAAAGTACGGTTATGCCGGGAATTACTTGTGATATAACTTGTCCAGTGTACCAGGTTACGGCACCATTTTCATGAAATGCGTGGCTGACCTTTCGTCGAAAAATCAATGCAGGTTGTCCTTCATCCTGGCCTCTGTCGAAACTTACCCTAGTGTTGTTAAAAACATGGTTTACCAAGGTTTTTACATTTGTTGTTAATTCTTTCCCTGTAAGAGGTTTTGATTTATCACCTCGTTTGCTGAATTTATACACTGATTTATTATCTGTCTTTTGTCGCAAAACTTTTTTTTCTGCAATTAAGCTGGCATTTCATAGCTTTTACTTTATCAGTTTTGTTCTTTATCCTTTTTAACGCTGAACTGATCTCCTTTTCGGATTGCCACAATCCCCAAACTTGTATATTGTCTATTATCGTTTCTTTCTGTTCTATTTTTTCGTTGTTTAAGTCACTGGGCTTTTCCCAACTTTTCCTTGAGTAACGGACGCCGTTCTATCTCTATTTTAACTCCCTTATCTTGGAAGCTTTTCTCATAGATGCCACATCCGTTCTTGCTTAGAAAGTAATTTGTCACATTCTTTTTGAGTTTTGCTTTTAATCAACATATTGTTTTGTTATGTATAAATATTATGTTTGCTTCCAAAGCAATTTGTGATGTGTTGGGCTTTTCCTTTATAAGCCTGTCCATGTAGCCAAAGATTGATTATCTTAATTTGTTGTGCTTCGGTACGTCTGATGTTTTTGACTTCGTGTTTTCTGTGCTATTATGCCACATTGCACATAGAAGAAAGTTTCTGAATAATCTTATGCATAGCTGGCATAATGCAGGCAGTAGAGCTTGGAGAAAAATGAACACAAGTGGGTCGTGCTCCCTGTCCGAGATTAATGATTTAAAGATAGGACTGATTTAAGTTAACTTCATTACAGTAGCTTAGTATAGTTTTACCTTCAACAATATCATCAAGATTCTCTATTGCATTCTCAAGATAGTGAACAAGTTCTAGGTACATTGCCCCCGATTCTGTAGTGTGAATATTTTCATTTTCTATCATTCTTTACAGTTGTAGTGTAATCAACTCGCTGATAAGCCCTATAGCTTTACAACCAACAAAAATATTCAGGCATGTTAATTTCATGCTTAACTAAAGCCAATAATCTACTTGGACTGTCCATGCCCAGAAATTGTTTGATCTCTTCTTTTAACATGTACCCAGCCTCAGCATTTCTGAATAGTATGTTGAATCTGTTGCCTCGAAATCGTTCTAGGCGTATGCTGTGGAATCCACTTTCTTTCAACATGCCTTGAACATAGGTTGGGAATGGTTGGAACTGACCATTTTTATCGTCTTTGCCCTTTGCAAAAGCTTTACAACATGTGCGTACTAGTCTAACTCATCCAAATTCATTAGCCTTTTGTAAAGGATTTGCATGGATTGGCGGTTCTTCAAACACGGCTGTGTCCATTTCAACAAGAGATTTGGAGCACACATCTGCCATATGCACGATTGCAAAGAATTTTCCCGTTTGAAATCTTTTGGTTATTTTTTTAAGAAATTTGTAGCGAAAAATTGGCTTGATTTTTCCACATGCGTATTATTTATTACCATTTCCCGCCTGCAATTGTTAAGCAGCAATTTACGCACCACGTATTAATATTTGTCATTTTATTGTCTAGTGATGCGTCGTAGCAGACAGGTCAAATCTTCGAAGAATATGACATGCGCAGACAACGGTTGACAGAAACACTTCGATAATCTGACCTCGCTTTCTTTGGCAAACTAAACAAAGAAAGTCGGATGACCAAGGTCTCGGCAAATTCATATCAATAGATAGAAACCATAAAAGTCGGGACCAATCATCCGGTTACAACTTGGCTACACAAAAAACTCAAAGAGTGCTAAAAACATTATCCTCATTCTTTTTAAAATGTGTATTTATAAATGCCGAGTATCAAAAAACATACCTACTCTTACTGGTGTCAGAAACTTTATATCTTTTAAATACAGAGTTTTAAAAAAAAGTTGCAATTGAAACAAGAAACCTAGTAGAATTCGATAAAAATACGAAAAAATGAATAACATGATACATATAATTTTCGCTAATATTCTAATTTGTTTTCAAACGCTGAGACGATTCAACCCTTTTTTTTAAATATTATTTCTCTCCATATGCAATCCATGTTCTGTTTTTTTTTTTTTTTTTTTTTTTTTTTGTTCTTTTTTCTCCCTTTCCTTTTGCACATAAAAAAAAAAAAAAAAAAATGTTTTAGTCATTTGTTACATGAACATGTCAAAAAAAAAAAAAAAAAAAAAAAATGTCAATGATTGTAAGATGTGGAGAGAGGCAGATCCCCGACCATCGCACATCACTGCACCCGGACAATAGATATTTAAAAAAAAAGAAAAAAAAAAAAAAAAGTAAGCAAAGCCTCAATACGAGCGACATGATTAAGTTTTGAAATAAATATTTAATAGTTTGAATGTCGAGCCAGATCTTGAAATGATAGGTTTTTGAGTTCGAGCCCCGACTTTGCCAAAACTTATTTTTCAGTGATTGTTTAAAGTCATTGCGATAGAGTGCATTTTTCTGAAACTTTGTCAGAATGTTTGTCCTAATAATACCTCTGACAAGTTCGAAATTGGGTTTCATGGAGTCAAAAAGTAGGTCACAGGGCCAAATCTTAGAAAAGGCTTGTGTGCACTCTAGAGGCCATATTTTCAGCCTGATACTCATGAAACTGTGTCGAATTATTGGTATTGAATATATCACGGACAAGTTCGAAATTGGGTCATATCTGGTCAGAAAATAGGTCACTGGGCCAAATCTTAAAAAAAAAAAAAAAAAAAAAAAACATTGTGTGCATTGTAGAGGCCAGATTTTTATCCCGATACTCATAAAAGCGGGTCAGATTATTTGTCTTGATGATACCTCAGACTAGTTTGAAATTGATCACATTGGGTCAAAAAGTAGGTCCATGGGCTGAATCTTCGAAAAGGTTTGTGTGCACTTTAGAGGCCATTCAGTCGGTTAGTTATGAAACTTGGCCAGAACGTTTGTCTTGATATCTTGGATATGATTGAAAATTGGTCATGTAAAAGTAGATAACTGAGCTAAATCTAAGAAAAACCTAGTGTACACTCTAAAGGCTACAATTTCAGTATGATACTCTTGAAACTTGGTCATATTTTTTTCTTTTTTTGATGACATCTTGGACAAGTTCGAAATTGGGTATCATCGGGTCAAAAAGTAGGTCACTGGGCCAAATCTTAGATAAACCTTGTGTGCACCGTAGATGCAACATTTTCAGCCTGATATTCACGAAACTGGGGCAGATTGCTTGTCGTGATGATATCTTGGACAAGTTCGAAATTTGGCCATTTTAGGTCCAAAAGTAGGTCACTTACACTCATGTGATTTGCATCGTTAAAACCAGGATCTCTTCAGCTTAATCAAATGTAGATGACTTTACTAGGGTGAGCGCTTTAGGGCAAATTGCCCTCTTGTATTTAGTAAATGTTCAGGTTGAAATTTGCAGTGCAGGCTCATCGATTGCCGTATTGAAAAGTAGTCGTGTTCTATACCCAGAATGCCCAAATCAGATAAGTTTTTATTTAGAAAATGCCACCTAGCGGAGATAATGACGGAGCTCCCAATTACAAAACGATAATTTCGCGGTAATTTTTTGTGTTCTCTATATTTATTTCTATGTCTTAACTTGAAACCGATCTATGCAACAGAAAGAACATTTCTCTAGAAAACATGCGAAGCGAAATTTATTTGATGTCCCTTCAAACACCAGCCGAATTATTGAATGTTGTAAAATAGCGTCAAGTAATCGTTTTATATAACTATGTATATTTACTTCATGTATTTCGGTAGTTTATTTGGAAATAAATGGTGGATAATGGTTTGATAATTTCACTGCTTCGACTAGGGAATTTATGGACTAATAAACTCACAGGTACGGGAATATCGAGGGCTCTCCTGTACTTCGCAAAAGCTACCAAAAAATGGGTTAGAAGCGTGTAAAAAAAAAAAAAAAAAAAAAAAAAAAAAAAATATATATATATATATATATATATATATATATATGAAAGATCGAAATTCATGTCATCTCGTGAACATCATGCGGTAAGATTTTCACTCGTGGCTTGGCCACTCGTGAAAATATTACCGATGATGTTTACTCAATTACATAAATTTCGATCTTTCACCGAAAATAAACCCCCAAAATATTCTGTATGTGTATCGTTTATGTAAACATCTCTATTTCTTACCCGACAGAGTGGTCTCCCTTGCATAGTTTTGTACTATATTCAGATCAAATGACTTCTTCTAATACATACGCTTTTTGATGTTGTTCTTATTGTGATGTTCAGAAATGACTTTTATTTATGAGATCTCGATTGATGGAATGAAAAAGAGTGAATTCTTATCACCATCATTGTTGCTATTGTAATTAATAGTATTATTTTCATAAGTAGTATTGGTATCAGTAGTATTTGTAGTAGAAACATCACGTTTACTACTATTTTTACTTCCACCAGCAATACTAGTACTACTGCTACTACTTATAAAACCACTACTTTTACAATTGTTGTTATTTACAAGCCAAAGATATCCCACAAGGGATTTACTCCGATTGTCCGTCGGTGACAGCAAGTACGGACCGGAAATGTTCACTTGTCACTTATCAACGGAGCCGAACGGAAAAAGAAAAGGTGAATGCTGCTATGTCTGGACAGCCAGAAGTTTATCATTGGACTGGATCTTATATCGCCAAAACAAGTAAGTTCGGGCAAACCCATTTTAATACTAGACGACTAAAACATAAGACTTATCCAAGTTGAAAGCATAAAACGCAAGTAAGCAAAGGAGAATTAATGATTTATTGCTCGCTCTATGTACACCACATTGAAGAATGAATTCAATAGTTTTGAAACGACTTCACTGATTGACTGAGCTATAATTACCGATACTGAAAAATCCAGATTCAGTTACTGAAAGATCCAAGCGAACAGGCCGTCGTCAGATCTACCATCGTGTTTTCTTTTTTGTCATAATTTATTTAAGAAAGAATCTTCTTTCTATCGTGGTTTATCGATCCGTAAACCACGGTTGTAAGTTATGAGGCACAATAAATAAACCCGTATGGCGATAGCCCATATGGTGGTTTATTCATTGCACATAACTCACATCCGTGGTTTATTGAACGATAATCCACTATAGAAAGAAGATTAATTCGATTCTAACATGACCAACTCTCGATCAAAAGAAAAGAAGTTCATATTTAGTATGAAAAAACGCAAAAGTGTATGCGGATTAATTCCCTTGAAAAAACCATGGCTGTCCCAGTTACTAACCAGTCGGTAAATATAAAAACAACCAAAATTTCAATAAAACCTCACACACACACACACACACACACACACACGTATTACTGTTTTATTTTCTCGGGAAGCATTAGACTCGCAGTGGCTTCAAATGCTCTGAATATTATCCCACCCGATCCCAATCCAATTTCCATTGCAACAACCACTAATTTTGATATTAATCTTCAACATGAAAAGACGATTCATTTACACGTGTTTACTGGTAACATTTCAAATAGTTCCATCATTGTCAATTTTTATCAATAACAGTAAATGTCGGTGAATCTTGGGGATTTTACTCCCTCCTTGGTCGAGTAGCGGAAAATGACGATATGTTTATGTCAAGTGACTTTAATTGATAAAATATCCGAGGGCAGAGACATGGAACAGCCACGAGCGACTTACTTTACATAGAATGACGTAACTTTGTATCCAAAACATGGATCCGTGGCGATAAGATAACTTCCTTGGTAACTGTTGCTAAACAACCGCAGTAATAACATACACAGTAAAGCAGATAGGCTACTTAAATCGTGCTGTCATGACTGTTTCTCTCGATAAAATTCCGCTTTTTGCCAATGATGCATTCTCAAAAATTTATGCATGCTTGAACCAATTTACACAAGGGTATAGTACAAAAAGTGTAGTTTTCAGGGGCTACGGACTATGTAATACCTGTGCGAGCAAAGTTTTGAACTTCAATGAGAAAGAATGAAAAACTTTATAAACCTCAGTTTTGCCTAAGAATAATATAATTAAAGGTGCTTAATGTTTTCGTAAGGCTAGGTGAGCTTTCTCAATATCATATTTGATAATAATTCACACTGAATAATAAGCATTTTGAAATATTTAAAGAGTGTCTGATTAAGCACAGGAGTGTAAGTCTAAGAAAAGTTTCAATTTTAAGTTAAGGGAAATGGTTGCTTGTTGATTTTAAAATGCGTAAAGTGTGCTGTCGATTAACAAACTTATCAATATCATTGACGGTAGTTTGTTTTATTGGAGAGGTCATCAGACCTCTCCAACGGTGGTGAGTTTAAAAGGCAGACTGCCTCAGAAATTGCTGTCTAAGCCCATGTTTTTTACGAAAATGTTCTGATACAGTCTGTCTCGTCATGGTTTTATAAATAAACCGAAATCAAAAAAGCTGAAATAGGAAATAGACGTGAATTGTTTTTATATGACGATTCAAAAAAGGTGTGCTATGTTGGTTTGATTGCAAATGATCTCTCCAATAGTACGGTAATTTTTCATTTAACAAATAAAGCTAAGCAGAAAAAAAAAAAAAAAAAAATTTCGTCAAAAAAGAGAACACCGCAGGAAAAGATCACACGGGATGAAAACGCGTCTGCCATGTAATGCATAAGAGGTTTCAACGCAGCGGTATGATCATTTATGCCTTACTTTTTTGTTTACATGTACCAATATAATATAATGAAATTAAAAGCCAATAAACTATTTTAAAACATTGATGCTCACCTCTCCTGGCTTCGTTTTAAAGGAGCCAACTTGTTGTATTCTATAATGAAGACAACAGGTGGTCGAGTGGATTATAGTGGCATTTTGGTTTGCAATCCAGCACTCATTCTATCAGCTAACAGTTTACCGACATACCTTTTGAAATAGCAGATGTGATAATCCACTTAAATATGGCTAAGTCAAAAATTGATTTAATTAACATAAGTTGCCTTTTGAGCTGAACTTCCAAAGCAGTATAGGACAGAACTTAGTCTGTTTCGTAATTGAAATCTTCATGTACTTTTAGTAAGGAATACACGTAAATGTGCTTAATTAAAGTAGCAGATGGTTGCATCCAAGAATAAACTGCGTATTATTTGCACTCTGACCTGTATCTACACATTCATCATTCTTCACGCACCAACAGTTATTGTTAACGTCAAACCGAACATTGATGTCAAGTGCCCCCACCCTTTTTCTTTTTGGATGTGCAGAGTTTATTAAACAAGGTTACATATTTTAGTGAACCTACCTTCTTTTTATTAGTATTTCATGAAATTCTTACCTTTGTTCTCCACTATGAAGCAGTTTAATATATCTCTGTCAGAGAATTTCAGAAAAAATATGGCATTATTTAATTCATTGTGTAATGTAGAGTTGATCGGAACGTTTTGCTCATGTCCCATTGTCAAACATTATCATAATGCAACTTTGTAGCCTCTGCGTATATCTCACGTAAGCCGTACACGTTCGCAAAGCACATCTTGTAACCTTTTACCACACAATCCCTAGTTTTAACGACCCTGAACAATAGGCTTTTTGAAAACATTGCGGGAAAAGGAGAAAATGCTGGTAACCGGCATTTTCTCCTTTTCCCAAATGATTTCTACCATATCATATACAAATTCTTCCATTTGAGCCACAATGAAATTGTCTTCTGCAAATGCTTTCAATTTGGACAAGTTTCAGGTTTTGTCGTGTGGTATAGCATTAAACTTTTCTCTCAAACTCAAGGACGCTTAAACACAAATAATGTCGTACTTCTCCAACATTAACAGTCGCTTAAGGTATGATCATCCTAACTCCAACCTTGCAATACAAGTGTGTAACTGGTATAGGTATAGGGTGTTAGAGTATTGTATTATACATAAAAGTGTGAAATATGAAAGAATTTCACCATGTCGTTTTCAAGAAAATTGATTTTCTGTTACCCCAACCCCACCCTTTCGAAATTCCAATATGGCCGCCACCACCCAAACTGTACAATATTTTTTTTCTCAAGAAAGAACGATAAAAATAATCTATCTTTATGTTTTTATTATCACCAATATGATTGTCGTTACCAATATATTTAATGAAATAGCCATTGCTGGTATATGTATACTATATTTCCAAATTAATATGTGCACCCTACAGAATTAAACGCTCTTTTTTTCCAATGTCCGGAAAGGAAGAGTGTGAAAGAGGTGCTGTTTTGAATTCAAATAAGACATGCAACCCCTAAAACTGATATAAAAATTTTGCTTGACAATATTATGACAAATTAAGATGAAAGAAAACAACTTTAACCTGCCAAATTAAAAATACTTGATATTAAAAAAAGTATTACCGAAAATTCGGCAACTGATTTTTCAGATAGTTGGCTAGTCAAAGTCTGGAACTTTATGAATGAAACAATATCATTAAATTCGACTGTAATCAAACCATAATAAATAATATCCTTAGCAAGAAAATGTAAAATAATAACTACTTTACTAGGTTTTAATTAGATTTTCAGCCTTTTAACCCGTTACCAAATGACAAATTTTAGACTCCGTACTGAAAGCGCCTGCAGACGAAAATTAAAATAAATGAAAACAGTGCAATTTCTGAAGAACAACACCCTTTGGGTAAAATGCACAAAGAAAGCAAATAATATTGTTAAAGATAGCTTGTTAGTCAGAAGATAGCTTGTTAGTCAGAAGATGGCTGGTTTATCATGTTTAACTCTTTACCAAACAACAAAATTTAAGACTTGTCAAAATCCAAAGCATTTGCTGACAACAAAATAACTGTTACTCAAAAACTGAATTTCCCCTTTTAAAGGGTAGAAAACGTGCGAAAAGGAGAAAATGTTGGTTACCAGCATTTTCGCCCTTTTCCACAATGTTTTCAAACGCCTTTTTGCACAGCATCGTTAAAAGTGTGTGGTAAAGACCTATAATCAGTGTTCTCACATTTGAGATAAAGATTCCATCCAAGTCCCTTTCGTAATTTCTCAAGAACATTGAACTACGTCGAATACACCGGTAGGCCACCATCCATCATGAACACGATCGCAAATTGTGAAGTAAAACACCAAGTTCAACAATTCGTCTCCCATCCCTCCAACTGTCATGGCTAACAGTATGTGAAATCTGCGCGAAATAATGATTTCCTCGGTTCCGTATTAACTCATATCCAATACAGTATCAAGAAAAATCGTCATAGGTGTGATCTACAAGTATACTCTTGACAAAACCCTTTTTTTCTTCTGTCATTCCTGACACAAAGCGGTCGGGACTGTCACGGGACGCAATTTTGGAATGCTGGTTCTGCGTTTTACCAATATGTTAGAGAGTAAAGCGAGGAACCAGATCCTCGTTTCCTTTATACTTCCGATACTGCCGGAATACGTACGAATTGGTACGGAAAATGTCGAGATCGGACGGAAAGTAATGAGATCGCAAAGAGCGGAGTTAGGATGGCCATACCTTAATTGGGAGCCGAAATAGCATACAGCAAGGCTGCATATCGGGCCAAATAAATCCGATGACCTGGTCAACTATTAATTTCCACGGATCCATGTTTTATATTCAATGATGTCGATTTTACCACGCTTCCGTTACACTGTATTTATATGGCCGAATTCTTTTGTCATCCTTGAATATTGGCTTATCCTCAGCAATAAGTACCGTTTGGCATCGAGCTATTAGCTACACTATGTGAACCGCTTTAGCTCTTTAACAAACTACAAAGTTTTGGACTCAGCTAAACTGAAAGCAATTGCAGAAGACAAAAAAAAAAAAAAAAAAAGACTCAAAAATTGAAATTTAGTTTTGGAAGGGTAGGAAACAAAGTGGGAATAGGAGGAAATGCTGGTTACTGCCATTTTCCCCTTTTTCCACAAAGTTTGCAAAAACCGTAAGGTAATAAAAACTCGGGATTGTGTGGTAAAGGGTTAAGGATTGTATTCCACGTCTGTCTCAACATAAACGAAACAAAAACGTTTATGTTGCTAGAGAGACTATGGACATCTCGTACATCAGAAGACATTCAAGAGATGCTAGATTTTGTTATGTTTTGCAAAATTTAAATCATTTTAGACAGAATACGACCATTACGCTCTCGTAGTGTTCAAGGCGATAACCCGAAAATCTAGATTTCAAAGTTTTACTTAACTTGTGAGCATCAAATAAATCACCTCGATCTCTTTCAACGGGTGAGAATATAATCCACCGACACCAAGAAAGATTTTTTTTGTAGGTTTGACTATACAAGCGGACGGTAAAGATCCAAGATCAGACTGCGTTCTGTGCAGTCTGATCTTGTTCTTTGCCGTCCGCGAAACTCCGTGTCTTCGCCTATTGCACTAAAAGGGTATTCGATGACTCTATCAGTTTCAGATACTAGTAAAGATCTGGATTCTCAGGAGCACGAGATACGCTCGGAGGAAGAAGAAGAGTGTATAGAGCAGTGTTTAAATTCAAACTGGGGATGCAAGAAGGATGACAACCTGGACTTTAAAATGAACAACGAAATTCTCTATATAGCTTACAGTCCATCAGATGCAGATGTGAGTATGTCTAACAAATTACTAGTACCATATGCCACATTAACAGCATAGCAAAGAATGGGGACATTGGTTTACTCGGTCATTGCTACATGTACATTGGGATACAACTTTCTTATACGTTAATACTAACTCTCCCGCAGCCAAATATATCGGTTCAACTTTCCGACTCCAGAACGTAAAATTTTACTGTCAATATAGGCACTTTTGTCATTGTTAAGAATGAAAAGGCGAATCATGTAGACTCAGGATTAAACCGTACTTTTTGTGCAGTATATTCTTGATGTACCATGTCCGCTACCGAGTACATGACCATGCGTATCGAGGACAGTCATGATGACCATGCACATTGACGAGACCCAAATGCATACCAAGGACAATGCAATCCGCATGAGCACTGACGGTGTTACAATGCGTTCTAGAACAATGACAATGGCCATGCACGCTGACGATGGCACAATAAGTACCAAGGACAAGTGACCGTGCATACTGACGACGCCACAATGTGTTCCAAGGACAATGACAATGAACATGCACACTGACAAAGCCAGAATGCGTCTTGAGGACAATGGCAATGACCATGTTAAATGACGAGGCCACAATGCGTACCACGGACAATCACAATAACTTGCTCATGGACGACGCCATAATGCATATTGTTGAAAATGGCGATGACCATGCTCAATGACAAATCCACAATGCGATTTGAGGATAACTGCAATGGATTATGCACACTGGTGACGCCTAATTGGGTACCTAGAACAATGAACATGCACACTGACGACGCCGTAATTTGTGCAGAGGACAATGACAATGATTATGCACATTGACGGTGCCAAAATGCGCACCGAGGACAATGGCAGTAGCCATGCACACCCTCGACGAAAAAAATGTGTAGTCAAGACAATGGCCTTGATCAATGACGAGGCCACAATTCTTTCTTAGGACTATGACAATGACCAATCAAACTAACGACGCTTTAATTCGTTCCAAAGACGATGACAATGACATTTCTCACTATGGACACCTAAATGGATTTCAAGGACAACGAAAATGACTATGCTCAATGATGAGGCTTCAATTCTTACCGCAGATAATGACATTGATCATACACAATAACGACGCAACAATGTGCCGATGATAATGATCATGGACGCCGCCATAATGAGTACTGTTGTCAATGGCACTAACCATGCTTAATGACGAAGTCACATTGCGTACTGAGGATAGTTTAAATGATTATGCACACTGTTGACGCCTCATTGCGTACCTAGGACAATTAACATGCACACTGACGACGCCTAAATCTGTACAGAGGACAATGACAATGGTTACAAACACAGACGATGCCATAATGAGTACCGAGGATAATACCAGTGACCATGCACACAGACGATGGCATAATGCGTACAGGGGACAATGACAATGACCATGCTCACTGACGCTGCCACAATGCATACTGAGGACAATGAAAACAAGCATTCTGATAGTATTGCATAGCAATACACAGTCCCCTACCGGCCGTATGTATCGCTGGCATGTCAGTGAAATTTTTAAAGTCCAAGGTCCGTAAATGCGTCAAAAAGCAGTGGAGCGGGACAAAACTCGAACTTGATGTGTAAGTCATAGTGGTTGATGTACACACCAAAAAGTCAGCTCTATGTAGCAGCGTTTAGAAAAAAAAGTGCGGAAAAATGTTTTATCAGTGAAATTTTGTAAGTCCAAGGTCCGTAAATGCGTCAAAAAGCAGTGGAGCGGGACGAAACTCAAACTTGATGTGTAAGTCATCGTGGTTGATGTACACACCAAAAAGTCAGCTCTATATGTAGCAGCGTTTAGAAAAAAAAGTGCGGAAAAATGTTTTATCAGTGAAATTTTGTAAGTCCAAGGCCCGTAAATGCGTGAAAAAGCAGTGGAGCGGGACGAAACTCGAACTTGATCTGTAAGTAATGGTGGTTGACTTACACAGCCAAAGTCAGTTGAATATCTACCAGCATTTAGAAAAAAAAAGTCCGGAAAACTGATTTATCAGTGAAATTTTGTACATCAGTAGTGTAGTAAATGCATATTCTGGAACATGGTTATATTCCCCCACGTTTTACGCCGTTTTTGTATATTTTTTTATCACACTCGCAATCTTATTATCATGGTTTTTCCAACCGCGCGATAATAAGATTTTATTCCGCGATGATAATAAGATTTTATTCCAGCGGTTTTGCATATTTTTTATCACGCGCAATAATAAGATTTTATTCCCGCGGTTTTGCATAACCATATTCCCCCACGTTTTACGCCGTTTTTGCATACTTTTTTATCACACTCACAATCTTATTATCATGGTATTTCCAACCGCGCGATAATAAGATTCTATTCCGCGACGATAAAAACTTTTAGTTCACGGGTTCGCATAACCATAGTCCCCCACGTTTTGCATATTTTTTTTATCACGCGCGATAATAAGATTTTATTCCCGCGGTTTTGCATATTTTTTATCACATGAAGATTTTAGTTCACGGGTTTGCATAACCATATTTTTTATTACACGCGTGATAGTAAGATTTTATTCCACAAGGATAAAAAAATTTTAGTTCGCGGGTTCGCATAACCGTAGTCCTCCACGTTTTGCATATTTTTTATCAGCGGAAGGATGCATGTCCGTCTCCGTCGCGCGCTGATAAAAAAATTCTAGTTCGTGGATTAGCATTTTTCCAGGCTCGCGCAGAAAAAAAGTTTTAATTTAAAAAAAAAAAATTTTTTTTCTAGTTTAAAATTCCTTACTTTCAAAATTTTTACAAGATAAAAAAAGTTTTGATTTTAAGAAAAAAATCTTCGTATAAAAAGCGTCATAATGGCACAAAATAATAGTAATACAATCTCAGAAATAGTTTCACCCGAGCAAAAGTTGCTGGATATAGACAATCAATTGCGTGATATAAAAAACCAAATAAGTCGTAAAAATGAAGTGATTAATGACATATACCGTTATATTGATGCTGGCGAAAAAACCATCAAAGAACTAGAACGTGAGGAAAGAAAGTTATACAGGCAACTCGAAAATAAAAGAAATAAAAACGCGGCAGAACGATTTGTTGCGGTCCAAAAAGATATATTTCGTCATTATGTAAGACGACAAGATCTATCGGAGAGGATAGATCTTTATTTAGATGACCTAGGAGATTTACTCCAAAAAGAGTTAGCTTTAAGAAAACAAGGACGGCAATTACTTCGAGATGCTAATAAAACGGATGAGGAAGAATATTATGGAAATGAAGAAAGGGATGAATCAAATGCTGCGTGGCATTTACGAGAAATGAGTTTGACTATAGCTGAACGTAATGCTGAACTTGATGCTGAACTTAATACTGTACACACAATTACACACAATTACGTTTATTCATAACGATTAAAATAAATTTATAACTTTTTTTAAAGTTATAAATTGTTATAAGCAAAAAAAAAAATTTGTTCAAGACTCTTCTACCGTTTCCTCCACAGTCTGCACAATCTCCACAGTCTCTACGATCTCTGGTAAAAATTCATCCGCTTTAGAATAAATATTATCGATCTTTTCTCTATAAATAATCCGTGAAAAAATATCTACACTGCCTTATTAAAAGACAATATATGTCGCGAACTTTACTTTCGTAATATTCGCAAAGATCGTACTTACTAAACAAAGGTTTGTATTTAATAAGTTCCGTACAGTATGCCTGTATACTCGTTAATAAATTTTCTAGAGGATCTTTAAAAAAGTCATCGGTTCCCGCTAATTCATTTAGCCTTTCTTCAAAGCCATCGGTTCCAACAATCTCTTTTAGTATTTTTTCCATTTTATAATAAAAAAAAAAAATTTATTTGATATATTTTTATGTATCGAGTTCTATAAGTATCGTCAAATAAGAGTTTTTTGCGTTGGGGTTATCCGTCCTCGTTATAAAGTTTATGACGTCGCATTGTTTTAGTTCTAAAGGTTGAGGAAACAGGCGCGTCGCGTGTTTTTGTACATTGGACGGGGTGGGTGTGCCGAAGAAAATTTTAAAATCTGTCAGGGAAATGCCTCCATTTCCTGGACTTCGAAACTTGCTTGGAGCTTTTTTTAATGTTGATTTTGTCTTAGATTTTTGGCATTTAGTTCATCTATACATGATTGATCTGCAACATTATTAGATTATTCTGTGAATGGAAAACATACTAGTCACAAGCCCTTTCTCCTTTTCCTAGAATGTTTTTATGATTCGGAAAACAGGGGGTTTGTAGTTTGTTTTTGTACATACCTTATTGTAATGGAGCCTCGAGAACTGTTTAAACCATTGTGCATTGAATGATCGTAGTTCTGGAGATTTCTTTCCAAAGGAACGCTTAGAGAACTTAAAGTCACGGGGCTAATTAGGTTCAGTCATGTTTACATATAGAAGATACGTAGAGGAATGAAGAAGAAATATTGTTCAAGGAATTTGCACGTTTTTGAGTACAAGTAATTATTTCTTATCAAACCTGCCGCCTTTTTTCATTGCTATAAAACAATTCTCGATTAAGCCTTTGACGGCTAATTAATTATTCAATCAAACGTTCTCAGTTTGCGGCTGTTGTATATAGTGTATATTCTTTAAAACCACACACTTAAACTCTTAAATAAGTTTTTGATGGCTGATTAATTAGTCAAAGTTTCTCTGTTTGAAAGTGTCCTATACTGTGTATTGCCTAGGTCGCATTGTCAGACTTTCACACTTAATCGACACAAAGGGAGAGTAGGTATACATGTCACGGTCGCCTTAGAAACCGATTACAGATATCCGCCGATTTCACCGCTCCATTCAAATTGCAAATTCTTAAACGGAATGTCAGAATTCTTACATTTTCATTGTACGAACTACGCCTTGTTTGTGGAAATATTGGGGCGGCCATCGCCGCCCTTGCCGCCCCGGACGCGACGCCACTGAGAAAAACTATGCAACTGTAACTTTCTCCAATTTTTTTAATTAAGGAGTAGTCGGTTTTTTCGATACCGTTTACGACTACGTTAATTTTTACCTCTTCTTCTAAAAACCTATTTCTTTTTAAAAACCAATAAAGAACCTCTTATAATTCTACCCGGAGAAGACATACAATAACCTCCTAATCCGTGCGATCTTCCGCTGCTACCATTACCGAAAGAAAACTCGTAATTTCCATTTTCTAAACTTCCTTGTTCCTCAGCATGAACGCTTATTATAGGCTTAATTAACTTTCTCTCAGTTAGAGTTAACAATTGTCTGGAAAGAAAAGACCTCGTCACTGGGTCATCCCAAGCGGCAGGCTCAGGCAAGTGTTTAATTCTTTTCCTTTCATATCTATTTCGCCATCCACGGAAAAAGAACCGTCCTGGTTTTTCGTTAAAGTTTTTCCTCCTTCGGTAGCTGCCAAAACCGTGGTATCTACGTAAAATTTATTTGCAGCTTGCTGTTGCTCTAAAGGAGTTCCAACGTTGGTAATTCTTCGTCCTCCCATAGAAACGTCAGCAGTTGCTATATAGCCACCAGAACCGTAAATAAAAGCTCGATTAGCGGAATCCACATAATTCTTTGTCACAACGTCTTGCAGTTCTGCGGGGTTTAAAAGATTTGTCAACTGGTAACCCCGCATATTTATATTCGTAATGGCAGAAAAACTGCCATCGTGTTGTTGTACTATTGCCCTACCGCTATCATCCACATACTTTTTAGTGGCGGCTTCGCTCGGCTCCGTAGGGTCATCTAAGTTTTTTATTTCATTAAATCCCATGTTTAAATATCCTACCATGTGATAACCCCCATTTTCGTCCAATAACCCGGCGCTAGAGTCGACGTAATTTTTAGTCGCAACGTCTTGCAGATTTACTGGATTACTAACCCTCGTTAATGTATTACCGTTCATATTTATAGAACCGGTAACCTCCGTTGTACCATCTTTACGCAAAAAATTATTATTTATGTAAGTAAGTGACGCTCCATCGCCGCTCGATTTAACATCGTCCATTCCTCCAAATTTATCGACTGGCATTTTTTTATATAGCTATAAAAATTTATTTAAAATTCGCTGAAATTTATTTCCCAGGCTTAACTCTTTAAGAACGTACAAACATAAACGACCGCAAAATACTTGCCCTGGTTGTTGTAATTGGTCCAAATTGTAAAATACCGGATATACCAAGTATAAATTTTTAGTTTACCGTCTTTATACCAAGCGACCCAATGTGTGCCGGGCCCACTCGTGTCATCGAGGTTTAATATGCCGCATTCCTTTTTCCTACACTTTCTCGGTAGAGTGTTTCGTAAAAAAACGCCCCTAAAAGAAGGAATCTTTAATCTTTTCGCGGCATCTTCTAGTTCGAAGTTGCTTAACGGTTTGTTCGGTAAAATTAAGTTTTTAATCGCGATATCTGTCATTTTTTATGCCGAAATATTTTTAATGTCTTTGTTGCCAACCCACGAATTAAACTCGTCGGAATAACCTTTCCATTTTACCAACGATTTATTTTTACCCTTTTTAATAACCCTTTCTATCCTGTACAACTCCTAAGTAGTTTTTTGTAGTTCGGGTTCGTAAGAAGTGCCTCGTATTTCTTCCCTGTTAAGATCCGCAATTTCATACGTTACGGGTGACGTATGTTTTACCTCGGAAACTGTAAAAACCTCTTCAGTCCATCTTGTTGTATATCCCTTTTCAAAGGTTTTTTTCTTTTTAGATATCCTTACTTTATCGCCGACGGAAAACTTAGGATCTATATCTCTTACTTCGTGACGATCGGGATAAAGAGTTTTCCAAACTTTGGTTTCATTTACCTTCTTACTAGCATTTACTGGCGTCATCTTAATAGAAGAATGTTTCGCATTATTATATTCTTTAACGAGATCCGACAACGCGTTAATGTAAACGTTAGTGGAATTAGCGGAAAAATATTTCCACATTTTTTCTTTCATCATTCTAATTCATCTCTCAACGACGCTAGATTTTTCCTCATTTTCGGTAGAATACAACTCTATCAAGTCTTTAACATCCTTGTTATAAAACTCTTTACCCTTATCCACCCACATTTTTTCCGGTTTTCTCTCTTTAGAAATACTCTTTAATGCCGCGGCGACAGATTTCCCCGTTTTATCTTTTAACGGAATCAACCAACCGTATTTGGAAAAGATATCAATGACAGCGAGAAGATATTTTACACCCCGATTAAATTTAGAAAATGCTTGCATGTCTACTAAATCCGCGGCCCATATCCTATCAATACCGTTTACTCTAACTCTCCTTTTCTTAAATTTTCTTCTTACGGGCTTATGCAGCTCTTCCGACAAAGCCGTCATGCTGAATTTTTTTTTTTTTTTTTTTTTTTTTTATTAACACCCATCCCAAATTATAGCCTTGGCGCCTATTAACCAGGAAACTAATCCCCGTTCCATTCTTTCCTTGATAGAAGGATTGTAGATTCCTTTTAACTCTTCAAGCATGTTTTTATCACAAATAGCATTTCTGGTAGCTGTATCATTATGCTTAAGATAACAAATATCGTGATGGTACGCCGCTTTATCAACCCGGTTCCTTTCTTCGGCGTTAAATCGGGGTTGAGTCTTTTATTTAACTTAGTACCAGGTCCAGTAAAGTTATGGCCGGGAAGATGCATTTCGACGGGTAAGTTATTTATAAACTTATTTAGTAATGAACCGCCTTTTTTTTAAAACAAAGTTTGTTTTAGTTCTTCCGCACACGACGCATTTACCACGCGCCATATTCCTTCCATTTTTAGTAACAACATATTCTATGTTGCTGGTACCAGTAACTTTTTTACATTTAACGCAATACATCTTTTTAATATATATTGATTTTTTTTAAATATATTTAAAAATGGATGTTGTAAATTTATCGTGGAACGAAGTAGTATCAAAGAGATTTAACAACCCTCTTTTACCTAAAAGCATTAGGGGGCTAATTGTGGGTAAATCGGGATGTGGTAAGACTACGCTTTTACTAAACCTTTTGCTAAGACCGAAATGGCTTGACTACGATAATTTAACCGTTTTTGGGAAGAGCCTTTTTCAACCCGAATATCGCATACTTAAAAAAGCTTTTGAAGAAAAATTACCGAAAGAAGCAATTTTATTGTTGTTTGACTTTCGTGATGAAGTTCAGGATAAGAATGTTTCTCCCTCAGTTTTGATTGAAGAATGGATCAAAACCATGAAAAATAAAGCGGATATACAGTGTAGTTTCTTTGAAACTGCTGAGGATGTGCCTGACCCGAGAGAGTTAAAATCGGAAAACAAAAATTTAATGATCTTCGATGATTTACTTTTAGAAAAGCAAAATAAGTGTGAGTGTTACTATATTCACGGAAGACATAGTAATGTTGACTGTTTTTACCTTTCGCAAAACTATTTTAGGTTACCGAGGCAAACTATTAGAGAAAACGCTAATTTTATTTGTCTTTTTCGTCAAGACCTGAAAAAACATTAACACCCATCCCAAAACAGCGACCATGTAAGCGAAGATATGCCCAAAGAAGAGTTTAGAAAATTTTGCCAAAAAGTATGGGAAAAGCCTCATGGTTTTGTCGTTATCGATTTATCTAGTAAAAAAGACGAAGGAAAATATAGAGACGGTTTTGACAACTTTTATATTTCCAAACCAATAGAAAAAAAAAAAAAAAAAAAAAAAAAATGAAAATAAAAATTTTTAAAATAAATAATAATTGTAAAAATGAGTCATCATTTAAGAAATTTTAAAGAACATAAATATATGTACCATTCAAGTGGCCAAACTGCAAATGAGTATATGGAGGAGTTTAAATATGTAGTGGAAAATGCATTACCGAAAGAACTTGAATATTGCACTGCAAGAACTTTAGATAAAGGAATTCAACATGTGCTCAGACTAAAAAGTAAGTTTCTTTCTTTTGCTAAAGAACGTGATATGGACGAAAAAGAATTACGCGTTCTTTTTATAAAAAAATATCTTTCCGAATTATTACTCAATGCGAGTAAACACGCAAAGATTTTTGAAACTGAAAAGGAGGATAAAACGAATAAAAAGCACATAGAGCATATAAACAAAATGTTAGAATATACGCTTAGAATAACAAAGGCATATCTTATATTTTATAAAGGTTGTAGGGAAAGACAAAAAAGGTCATTTAAACGTTATACCAAGTTTGGTTTATATTAAATAGTGCTACACGAAAATATATCTTGTAACGAAAGATATGTATATATATTTTTTTTTTAATTTTTGACTATAAAAAATGGAAGATCTTTTAAAACAGATAGCTAAAAATACGCGGCACAAAATGTCTTCTCAAATTATAGTAAGCGACAACAAAACACGCTTTACAACGGGGTTTATTCCCCCAATCCGACTGGAATACGATAGAAAATACGAAATAGCTTTGGTAAACCTCGAAACATACTACTCTTCTCCAAACATTGACGCGACAAACAACATGTTTATTTATTCCCCGGACAATGGCGTTTCTTGGTTTAAAATAGAAATACCGGAAAAAAGTTACGACCTTATAGACATTAATGATACCATTCACCAGGAAATGAGAAAAAAAGGCCACGTTGATTTAGTAAATGATGAATACCCTATTAACATTTCCGCAAACACAAATACGCTAAAATCTATTCTTACCCTTGAAGATGGTTATGAAGTAGATTTTAATCATCCAAACTCCATTTCCAAAGTATTAGGTTTTACTCGCGCAAAATATGAAACGGGATTTCATGAGTCGGAGAATGTTGTAAACATTCTAAGTATAAATTCTGTGTTTGTTAACATCGATATTATCTCGGGAAGCTACGTTAATGGATCAACGCAAAACACAATTTACTCTTTTTTCCCCAATGTTGCGCCCGGATATAAGATAATCGAGTCACCGCTTAATTTAGTATATTTACCGATAACGCAGAGCGATATACACAATATGGAGGTAAAAATTACGGACCAAAATGGAACTTTACTAAATCTTAGAGGTGAAAATATAGTGATTAGATTTCATATTAGAGAAACATAAAAAAAATAAAGCGTATATAAAATGGCGAGTTACATAAATATTAAAGTTAATATATCGAAGGGGCAAAAGCAAAAACTTCAATCCGCTATTAAAAAAGGGGGTTGCGAAACGAGTATTCGTTTAGGTCGCGAAGATTTACGAGGTAATGATGTTTTAGCTGTTACCCAGTTGCAAGCGAAAAAAATAGCCAAAGCCTTCGAAAATGGTAAAGGCGTAACAATTAGAATGACTGCTAAACAACTTAAACACAATATGAAAATAGAGGGAGGTTCTCTCGGAATGTTAGCCGGTTTAGCCGCTAGTGCTTTGCCAGCCATAGCATTAGGCGTTGGTGCTCTTTCAGGATTAGCGTCAACGGGCGTACAAAAGGCGATGGGTTGCGTTTGCCTGGTAGAAACTGATGGAAAAGGTCTCTATTTGGTGGCCTTATAAAGGTAAAGGATTAGGGTCTGCTATTGATGATGGTTTATATTTAAAACAGGGCGGAAGGTTTTATGACGGAAGAGGCCTTATCCTAGGCCCTAATAGTCCTTTCACTAATATACCCATTTTAGGAGCTATATTATAAATTAATATTATAATACAAAAAAGATGAATGTTCACAAATTTAACGTAAAACCGAGAATTTCTCAACCAAAAACGATCCATTGGAGACCAGCTTCTAATTTAAAACATCCTCCGATAAAAGTAAATCCGGTAACTTGGAAAATCTTTAGTCAAGAAGAAATTACGTTAACTCCGAGGCAAGTACTTCCGGTGCAATTAGGTTTAGGCTTTATGTCAACTAAAGGCGTAATTTTAACCTCATTAGCGTATTCTTTAAGATTTAAGAAATGCAGTTTACAAAATGAGGTTAGCCTCGAAGATGTCGAGAATATTTTAATTACTATTACTAATAACTCGAAGGATATGGTAAAAATAAAAGAAAACGAACGTATTACCCACGGCTCCACCAGTTGATGAGGGACAGGGTTATGGTTTGCAGAAAATTAACGAGATACAAAACTTTTTAGAAGCCGAGGTAGTAAAGAGAGAAGCTTAAAGTAAGAAATATTTTAGAGCCGCGAGAATAGTAGACAACGTAGATACCGTTTTAATTACGCTTACCTTAGCTGCAGGGGGTGGAGGAATGGCTTTGTTATCAACGATAGTTGCTGCGCCAGCAGTTATGGCATTAGAAGGTATTGCGATTCTTACTGGTTGTTTAAGTATAGCCGGGAAATATGCCGTTAGAAATTCGACAACTAAAGCGGAAAAACACGAGAAGATTAAAATCATCGCTGATACAAAACTAAATACTATATCTTCGCACGTCTCGAAAGCTTTATCGGACAATAAAGTTTCGGATGAAGAGTTCCAACTGATCATGGAGGAATTAGAGAAATATAAAAAGATGAAGGAAGAAATTAGGTCTAAATCCAAGAAAAAGATTGTGAGCGAAACGGAAGAATCGTTAATAGAGAGAGGGAGAAGAGAACAGCGTGAGTCCTTTCGGAGGTTGGTTGAAAAACATAATGGTGGGCCGTTGGAATATTAAGAAGCCTAAGATTAAGTTTTCGTGTAGCTTTAGTTACGAAACGGGTTAAAAAACTGCGTTAAAAACTGCGTTAAAAACTACGTTAAAAAAAATAATCCAAACAAAAAATGTCTTTTTTAAAAATCGTTGATCCGGCAAAAAGAGAACAAACAGTAAAAGAATTTCTCGCAATAAAAAAAAATATTCGCGCTAACGAATTAGCGGAAAAAACGGGGCAAATAGAACTACAAACTGACCTTCAAAGTTGTTTAAGCCTATTACAGAAACGCAAAAAACTGCGGCAAAGGAGATTACGGAGGGTCTTAGACCTATGAAAGAGGGCATCGAACAATTGCCTCAAAGGTTACCGCAACAAATAGGTTATTCTGCCAGTTTGCCTCCTTATAGGTCGCCAAGCCCTACATTAACAGAATTTTCAGAAGTACCATCAACATCTAAAGAAGAGGAAGAGGAAATAGAGGAAATTGCATTTATTGACCCTGATACCACATTCGGTCCTCGTATGACACCCGATGGAATATATATGGGCAATAAGCCATTTAAAAAACAAAAAGATGATATTATTGGTAAGAATAAAAAATTTAAACTAACAAAGGGGTTAAGTAATCTTATTTTTTCTAAAAACCCTGACCCGGTTTCTTATAACGCTAATGATTATACAACATATGTTAATCTCTTAGCTTTAACTAGTACTATGCATCTCAACAATGATCCGACTAATCCCAATTTTAAATTTCGAGCTTTTGAACAACCGAGCTTAAAGAAAAAAGCTTTATTTATTAAAGAAGATATTTGGCCAGAATACACAAAAACACTATATTATAAAAAAAAAAAAAAAAAAAAAAAACACAGGAAAAACTGGTTCGGGCGTTAAAAAAGTTGTTATCCCCAGTGACCCTAACGCATTACTAGAAAAACTTGACCTACTTATGGCTAGTAAAGCGGCGGGTAACACGGGTGTGAGAAACGAGCTTGTTAGCGTGTGCGACGAATTAAAAGGACAAGGCGTTTTCGATAGTAAAAGCTATAAAAAAATAATGTCCCTATTATAAAATATGATCGTCTATAAGAAACGCGGATTTACGAGAAGAAATAGATACGGCGGAGCTGGAATTTTTGACAGCTTAGCCAACTTTTTTGCGAGACTTTTAAGCAGCGGCGCGGCTAAACAAATTGCGTCCTCTGCCGTTGATGTGGGAAAGAGTGTCACTAAGGAAGGAGCCAAAAAAGCTTTAGAGGCCGGAAAAAGTGCCGCTGTAGATGCGGGAAAAAGGTTAGTTGAAAAGGCTTTAACGCCAAAATCTAAGAAAATTTTACAAAAGTACAATAATATGCCTACAACAGCGCCTGTTTCGCAAAACATAAACGTTTTAGATGGAAGTGGTAACGATCCAATTGCTATACAAGAATTAGTTAAAAAATTAAATAGCGAGGCGGGCATTAAAACGACGTAAAAATATTATAATAATTTAAAATTATTATAACATAATAAAAATGAGCATTTTAAACATTACTGAAGGGGCTTTTAATGATGATAGTATCGAAGAGTACGAATACTTCGAGTATCTACCAATTGTAGGTGCCGTTAATAATCTTAACAATGCCGGAGGAGATATTACGATTAACATCGAAACTCAAGATATTTTTATGCTTCCTAGCAATAGCTATTTACCTATAGAAGGCAAATTAGTAAAGGCTGCTGACGGCGCAAGATATACCAATGATGACATTGTTACTTTAATGAACAACGGCTTAATGTATCTTTTTAGTAATATTAGATACGACCTTTCAGGTAAAGAGATTGAAAGAATAGAACATCCGGGGAGGGCCACCACTATGCTTGGATTGTTAAAATATTCCAGTGATTTTTCTAAATCACGAGGGTTAAACCAATTGTGGTATAGGGATATGGGAACTGCGGCAAACGTTGATAATAATGCGGGTTTTAAAGTGAGACATGATCTCATTACTAAAAAACCTAATCCAAAGGGTACATTTCAATTTAAAGTTCCATTAAAACATATTTTTGGTTTTTGCGAAGATTATGATAAAGTCTTGTACGGAATGAAGCAAACTCTTTACTTGACAAGAGCCGGTGATAATAACGCTATTTTTAAAGGTGATCCTGTCGCGGGACCCCCTGCTTTGAATGATGCTGGTAAAGTTACGCTGGAAAGAATAGCGTGGTATATGCCGCACGTGTTGCCCTCAGATCAGTATAAATTGCAACTTTATAAACATATCGAAAATAAAGAAACCTTTCCGGTTAATTATAGAATGATACAATGCGATAGTGCAGAGGTTCCTCGAGCAAGATCATTTACTGGAGACTCGCCGTTAAAACTGCGCCTGAGTTTCCGCGTTACATCATTATCGGTTTTCAGGTTAACAAACGAAATAACCAAGAAGGAAATCCTGCTATATTTGACCATCTTCAAGTTACGGACATTCACGTTACGTTAAATTCCTATAAATATCCTAGAACAGACTACAAACTTTCTTTTACCAAACAACAATTTAGCAGAGCGTATGGTGATGTTGCCATGTTTAGATCCAAGTTTTTTCTTATGCATGATTTGGCATCAAATCCTAACTTTACCCCTTTAGAGTACAAAGATCTCTATCCATTGTTTTTGTTCGATGTTAGCAAACAGAGTGAAAGGTTAAAATATTCCGTAACCGATATTCATGTTAAGACAAATTTTGGTGCCAATTTTGATGCGGCATTACCTGCTCCTATTGCATATGCCGTTATTATTAGCGACAGGCAAATAAACTTCCAGTCTGATGGAAATAAAATGAGTGTAGTGTATTAAGATTTTTTCTTTAATAATAAAAATAATTTTCTTAGATAAAATAATATAAGGTTTATTCGTGGATGGATAGAAAACCGAGAGACCCTAAGTTAGATAGATTGAAATATATTAGGAATAATCCGAGAGAAGTTCTTGTGCAGGATGTTCAAACGGGAGAAATACGTACTTTCCCTTCGATTTGTAAAGCGAGTAAATTCATTGGATGTGACTCTAAAACAGTTTGTAATTGGAGTGGCAGAGTCTGGAAAGATAAATATAGAATAAGAGTTTGGTAATTTTATTATGATTAAAAATCATAATAAAATTGATATCTTAACTTATTTTTATTGTATATAAAAAAATGTCGGGCTATATTCCAAATTTATTATCTGCAGCGAAACGCGCCGCATCTAGCGCTTACTCCGCGACACAAAGAGCCGCCACGACGCTAATACCAGAAAGCGTACGGAGAAGGGTAAGCAATTTTACTAATTGGTTAACTGGTAATGTGGAACCAGAACAGTTTTCGCAAGTATTGGGCCAAATTGCCGAAAATCTTAGAGAACATTATCCTCCTCATCCGCCTGTAGAACCTGATCTGCCCCCGCCCCCGCTCAGAATAACAACTGCTAATTCTGCATTTGTTGAATATGTTACGCAACACAATGTAGATGTAACAGGCAGAGAACACTATACGCCTAATAAATTTTTAAAAGTAGCGGGGGGTCTCGTTATAAGAACTCTTCGAGGAAATTTAGAAAGAAAGGTAAAACTTGTATTAAGGGCTATGTTTTGTAGATATACTGATCCCGAAGATGCGAGGGAATTTGCCTTTCACTCAAAAAAGTTAGTAAACTTAAATAGAAGGGGCGCGCGTGAATTATACGAATATATGACGGAAGACATTTTAGAAAAGATAAGCGTTTTAGAAAGACAAGAGAGTGGTTGGGTTTTTATAAGTATGGTAAGTTTATAACTACATACAGGTCTTTATAGACCTTTACGTGGTAGAGGTTACTTACCTTTACCAAAATGGATTAGCGATAAAAAAGCGTGCGTTAATATGAAAAATAACGATAATAAATGCTTTTTATGGTGTATTTTAAGAAAATTATTCCCAAAGGAACAAACCCCGGAAAGAGTTGACCAAGATTTAAAAGCGAGGGAAGATGTAATAAACATGCGTGGAATAGTATACCCCGTTACGCTTAAAGATATAGATAAATTTGAAAAGCAAAACCCAGAAATTAGCGTAAACGTTTATAGTTATAAAGAAGAAGAAGAAAGATTTTATCCTCTTAGGGTTACGAAAGATGAAAAAACTAATCATGTAGATCTGCTTTATATTAAAAATGAGGAAAATACGCACTACGCTCTCATAAAAAAATTTGGACGTTTAATAAATGGTCAAATATCGAAAAATACTAAAATGAAGTATTATTGCAAAAGATGTTTAAACCATCGTGGAAGTAAAGCCCTTTTAGAAAAACACACAAAATATTGTAACGAAAATGAGCCCGTTTGTTTAGAAATGCCCGAAAAGGGAACCGTATTAAAATTTAAAAATTATGATAGGAAACTCTTGGTTCCCTTTGCTGTATATGCTGATTTTGAATGTATTTTAAAACCGGTTCACGAAAAAGAAACGGGAAACACTAAGGAAACGCAGGAACATGTTCCCGCTAGTTTTTACTACATTATAAAATGTTTTGATGATAATGTTTGCGCTCCTATAGAAAGACACCATGTTGGAGAAGATGCGCCGGAAGAGTTTATAAAAACTTTAATGAAAGAAATACGAAATATTCATGGAAAATACTGCCAAAACCCGGTACCTATTAAAATAACGAAAGAGGAAAAAGCGAGACATGAAAGAGAAACGCATTGTTGGATTTGTAATGAAGAATTTAATCGCGAAAATTATAAACTAAGAGATCACTGTCATTTTACTGGTAAATATAGGGGTGCCGCGCATAATGAATGTAATCTAAAGGCAAGAACACCGAACTTTACGCCCGTATATTTTCATAATTTGAGCGGATATGATTCGCATCTTTTTATTAAATATTTAGGTAAATCTAGTAAAATCGATTGTATTCCTAATAACGAAGAAAAATATATTAGTTTTAGTAAAAACATTTTGGTTGGAAGAAACACAAACCATAAAATTAGGTTTCTTGACACCTTTAAGTTTATGGCTTCTAGTTTGGATAAACTTTCGAGTAATTTAGATGAATCTCAGTTAAAAATTTTACCAAGATTTTTTTCCGAAAGAACATTTACCATTATTTAGAAAAAAAGGGGTTTTTCCTTATGATTATTTAGACTCTTTTGAAAGATTAAAAGAAACTCAGTTACCTCCTAAAGAAGAATTTTACTCTAGTTTAAACAAAGAACATATTAGTGACAAAGACTATGCCCACGCATTAAATGTTTGGGAAAAATTTGGTATGAAAACGTTTAAAGATTACTTAGAACTTTACAATAAAATAGATGTGTTGCTTTTAGCGGATGTATTTGAAAATTTTAGAGATGTTTGTCATAAAAATTATGATTTAGATCCTAGTTGGTATTATACTGCTCCGGGTTTGGCCTGGGATGCTACATTAAAAACAACAAATATAAGCTTAGAACTTTTATCGGACCCTGATATGCTTTTAATGGTAGAACTGGGTATTAGATGCGGTCTTAGTATGTGCACAAAAAGATATTCTGCGGCAAATAATAAATATATGGGTAAATCTTACGACCCGGCTAAGCCATCAACTTATATACTATATGTTGACGCAAACAGCCTTTACCCCTGGGCAATGAGTCAACCTCTTCCTACGCATGATTTTAAATGGATGACAGAGAAAGAACTAGATAAATGGGAAAAATGCCCGTGTATATTAGAAGTAGATTTAGAATACCCTAAAGAATTACATGACTGGCATAATGACTTTCCTTTAGCCCCTGAAAAGCTAAAGGTTGAAAAAGTAGAAAAATTAATACCAAATTTAGAAGACAAGAAAATTACGTAATACACTACTAAGCATTAAAAACATATCTTTCTTTAGGTTAAAAATTAACGAGAATTCACCGCGGGATTAAATTTAAAGAAAGTGCCTGGTTAAAACCTTATATTGATTTAAACATTGGTCTGCGAAAAGCGGCAAAAAATGATTTCGAAAAAGATTTTTTTAAGTTGATGTGTAATTCTGTTTTTGGTAAAACTATGGAAAACTTGAGAAATAGAGTAGACATACATTTAGTTTCTGAAGCTAAACAGTGCAAAAAACTAATAGCAAAACCAAACTATAGGCATGCAACAATATTTGATGAAAATTTGGTGGCTATACATATGAAAAAGACTATTATAAAATATGACAAGCCCATTTATTTAGGAGTAAGTATTTTAGATATTAGTAAAACGCACATGTATAACAGTTATTATAATTACTTTAAAGTAAAATATGGAGAAAAAGTAAAACTGTGTTATACAGATAGTTTTATTCTCGAAATAAAAACTGATGATTTGTATGAGGATATTGCTCCAGATATTTGTACAACGTTTGATACGAGTGGCTATCCTTCATTATATAGTCAAAAGAACAAAAAAGTAATTGGTATGTTTAAAGACTAATTAAATGCCGAAATAATGACAGAGTTTGTCGGTTTAAGAGCTAAAATGTACGCGTATAAAAAATTAAATATAAAAAGAGATACAAATGGAAATTTGATATGGGAAGGTAGTGACGAAGAACGAAGATGTAAAGGAATTAAAAAGTCAGTGGTTAAAAATGAACTGCATTTTAGCAATTTTAAAAAAATGTTTGGATACGGATGAAAAACAATATAGAAGGATGCGTGTATTTAAAACCTACGGGCATAAGATGTACACGGAAGAAGTTAATAAAATAGCGTTAAGTTCTGATGATGACAAAAGGTATATATTGGAGGATAAAATACACACCTTAGCTTGGGGGCATTATAAGATAGGACGTGAGTAAGCAAAAATTTATAACTTTAAAAGTTATAAATCTACTTAAAAATTTTATTTAAAGAAATTTTTCGCGTAATTAAAAGGGAATCGTCTCCTTCCCTTTTTGGAATATAGCCTGACGACATTAAAAAAAAAAAAAAATCTATAACTTTTTTAAAGTTATAAATTTAGATCGATTAAAGTATCCTTACCATACCACATTTTAATCTGCATGAAGGACAACTATGCAAGACCATATTTTTATTCCGGCTATCGTCAAAACAACTCGAGCACACGCACTGATGCCCGCAATTAAAGAATAGTACATTGGGTTCTTTCTCGCAACAAATTACGTATTCTTGTACTTTAAAAACTTTTCCAGAATGAAGTATTTCAGTTGAGTTCGGTCCCGCGGTTACCGTAATTTCTTCGATATTTTGCGTTTCACCTACCTCAAGTTCGCTAGGAGCTACTGAAGACGACGAAAAAACGATTGAGGGCTCCTGGTCATCCTCGTCGTCGGCCGTTAAAACATCCAAACGTCCTTGATAAGCTGCCATAATTTGTTGTTCAATTTCAATTAGCTCCTGATTGTGATAAATTTCTTGGTTACAGTTTTCGATGCTGGTATTTAAATATCCCGAATGAATATCAATAGAAGAACAAGAATGCCCATCCCTCTTATCCGCTTCTGTATCTGTAACAAATTTTGTAGTTCTCTAATCCGTTCATTGGTTGCCCGAATTTTATCGCGAAGGATTCGTATTTTGTCATTCGAGGTCCGAATTTGTGACGTTAAATAAGAAAGCTCTTGCTGGAGAAATCGATTTCGTTGGAAAGTTAAACTATTAAGATTAAATGTTTCGCTATAATGTTCTAGTTCCGAATTAAGGGTCTCCATCCTACTAACGTTTGCTCGCATTTCTTCACTAAGCTCCCGAATAATCCGGTTGCCTAAAGAAAGATTCTCAATCTCCCTCGCGTTATCTCGAATTTCCGCAATATTACTCCTAATATCCGTACTAATTTCCTCATTTCTAGTATTTAGAGTTTGTATCTCACCGGTAATCTCCCGAATCCTTCTATCCCGTATTTCAGTCTCTCGTTCGCCGATGTCTGCAGGAAACCTTACCCTTCCGTATGGAGTCCCCTCCGGAAAGTTACCCACATCCCAAGAATGTTCTAGATCGTCGCGGTTTAAAGTAATATTACTGTTTCCTAGAAACCGCGCCGAATTAAATCTAAAAAAACTATGAAAAGTAACATTAATAAAAAATATTCTCGCTTCGGGAAAACTCAGCTGCGTTTCGCAATCATTAAAAAAGTCGAATAGCATGGTTACCGCGCCTGCTCCAAATGTTTCTTCGTAATGCTCGTCATCCCCCTCGATTTTTGGTATTTGTCTCCACAACAATGGGGTCATAGTATTCAATTTTGCGTTCTTTCTTAATCCTACTCGTCTCATGATAAATGTAGGGTCTTGCTCTAAACAATGCAATTTCATATTCCTTTTCTTTAAATGGTGGCAGAACTAATTCGTTTGTAGCTCGATAAACTCTTTTCGAAAACAATAGTCGTTCCTTCATGCATCTTCCTAACTTGTAAATAAAATCGACACTTACTATGTTCGAATAAATAAATTTCATATCGCTAAACCTCATGATTTTCCACAGTTTATGTAGGTAATGAAATTACGATGAAATAAAAAATTTTTATATAAAATAAATTTTTTAAAAAAATTTATTTTATCTATTAAGCACTTTCGTCGTACCAAAACAATATTACATTTCTGCAGATAGGGCATTTATTTTTACCATTTTCATTATTCTCGCCGTAATCGTGACACTCCGCGCACAAACAAACATGGCCGCACGGCATGAAAAATATAATAGGCTCTTTTTCCGTGCATACGCAACACATTTCGTTTCTGTATTTTTTTTATTTGTTTAGGTTCGTCTTTTTCAGATTCGTTATCTTCAGATTCGTTGTCTTCAGATTCGCTGAGTTCGGGTTCTTCTAGAATAAATTCAGGCTCTCTGCCATTTTCTAAAAGTTGTACTAGAGTTTGATCACTGAGGTTTAACTTTTCCAAAATCGTCGAGTTACGCGGGTCTTCTCCGTTTAACTCCCAAAGACATCTATTACGTTGCTTTTCCAAATTTAGCCTTTGCTCCGATAAGTCTCTTTTGTGCTCCGAATAGCTAATACTTTTTCTTTTCATTTCTTCAATATGATTTGTACACTTTAATATTTGACTTTGCAGTAGATCTTTTTGTTCTAATATTTTTTGAAGGTCTCTTTCTAGCTGGCACCGTTCAAAGTTTTTTTCTCGGGCTTTCGAATAATATATTTCGCTGGGGATTTGGTCTATTTTAGCTTTAGATTTTTCTACCATTCTTATTTCTAATTCTATACGCTGCAACTTAGCTGAAACTATTTCCGTCATTATGCTCTTTTTATGTAAAGATTTTTTCCTTTGTAACAATTTATAACTTTAAAAAAAGTTATAAATTTATTTTAATCGACTTCAGAGTCAGAATCGTTAGAAATATACGTAATTTCGTATTCAGCATTACGTTCAGCTATAGACACACTCATTTCTCGTAAATGCCACTCCATATATAATTCATCCGATTCTTCATTTCCATAATATTCTTCCGCATCCGTTTTATTAGCGTCTCGAAGTAATTGCCGTCCTTGTTTTCTTAAATCTAACTCTTTTTTGAGAAAATATCTTAGGTCTTTTAATTTACGATTTAACCTCTCCGATAGATATTTTCGTCGGCCAAAACGACGCGATATGTCTCTTTTGATATCAGCAATTTCATCTAATAAGTCTTCATCATTACTATTTATAGCTCGTTCTAATAGGCTTTCTTTCTCACGTTCTAGTCTTTTGATGGTTTTTTCGTCAGCATCAATATAACGGTGTATAATACAAATCGTATCTTCTTGTTGACCTATTTTGTTTTTTATATCGCGCAATTGATTGTCTATATCCAGCAACTTTTGCTCGGGTGAAACTATTTCTGAGATTGTATTACTATTATTTTGTGCCATTATGACGCTTTTTATACGAAGATTTTTTTCTTAAAATCAAAACTTTTTTTATCTTTTAAAAATTTTGAAAGTAAGGAATTTTAAACTAGAAAAAAACTTTTTTTTTTTTTAAAAATTAAAACTTTTTTTCCGCGCGAGCCCGGAAAAATGCTAATCCGCGAACTAGAATTTTTTTATCAGCGCGCGACGGCGACGGACATGCCTCCTTCCGCTGATAAAAAATAAGCAAAACGTGGAGGACTATGGTTATGCAAACCCGCGAACTAAATTTTTTTTTATCATCGCGGAATAAAATCTTATTATCGTGCGTGTAATAAAAAATATGGTTATGCGAACCCGTGAACTAAAATCTTCGCGTGATAAAAAATATGCAAAACCACGGGAATAAAATCTTATTATCGCGCGTGATAAAAAAATATGCAAAACGTGGGGGACTATGGTTATGCGAACCCGTGAACTAAAATTTTTTATCGTTGCGGAATAGAATCTTATTATCACGCGGTTGGAAATACCATGATAATAAGATTGTGAGTGTGATAAAAAATATGCAAAAACGGCGTAAAACGTGGGGGAATATGGTTATGCAAAACCGCGGGAATAAAATCTTATTATTGCGCATGATAAAAAATATGCAAAACCGCGGGAATAAAACCTTATTATCATCGCGGAATAAAATCTTATTATCGCGCGGTTGGAAATACCATGATAATAAGATTACGAGTGTGATAAAAAAATATGCAAAAACGGCGTAAAACGTGGGGGAATATAACCATGTTCCAGAATATGCATTTACTACACTACTTACGTCCAAGGCCCGTAAATCCGTGAAAAACAAGTTGACCGGAACGAAAGTCGAACTTGATCTGTAAGTCATGGTGGTTGAATTACACAGCAAATCTGAAAATCAATACCTACCAGCGTTTAGGAAAAAAGTCCGGAAAACTAATTTATCAGTGCAATTTTGTAAGTCCAAGGCCCGTAAATCCGTGAAAAACCAGTGGACCGGAACGAAAGTCGAACTTGATCTGTAAGTCATGGTGGTTGAGTTACACAGCAAATCTGAGATCAATACCTACCAGCATTTAGGAAAAAGTCCGGAAAACTGATTTATCAGTGATATTCTGTAAGTCCAAGGCCCGTAAATCCGTGAAAAACCAGTGGACCGGAACGAAAGTCGAACTTGATCTGTAAGTGATGGTGGGTGACTTACACACCAAAACTCAGCTCAATATGTACTAGCGTTTAGAAAAAAAGTCCGGAAAACTGAATTACCCGACTGACGGACAGATGGACAGACGGACAGACGGACGGACGGAGTGCAAACCTAAAGTCCCCTTCGGCTTCGCCGGTAGGGGACTAATAACCATGCACACTGACGACGCCACAATTTGTACGGAACACAATGACAATGACCATGATCGAAGACGCCAAAGTGCGTTCTGAGGACAATGAAGAAGACCATGCACACGAACGATGTCACAATGCTTTCCAAGGACAACGACAATGACAATGACTGCACAGTGAGGATGCCACAATGCGTACTGAGGACGATGAAAATGATCATGCTCAATGATGAGGCCGCAATGCGTAATGCATACAGTGACAATGACCATGTACACTGACGACGCCACAATGCTTACCAAGGAAAATGAAACTGACCATGCTTATGGACGACGCCATCATGAATGCACTATAACCATGCTCAATGACGAAGCCACTATGCATACTGAGGACTGAGGCATGCTCATGCACATCAATAACGTGAAAGGGCAGAACGAGGACGTGATATTGCATTTAGAAAGCATGACCACACCCATCGAGGACTTGATCACGGGTACTAACGATGTAACCATGCATACTGAGGATGTTATGAAAGATACATGTGTGTACAGATAACATGGCCGTGTGTAATGGGGACAAATGTCCTGTATGTGCAATCCAAGGGCATAACTATGTGTACGCTGGTCTCAGTGAAGTTACAAGGTTGTTAACCTCAAAATGCTGAGTACAAACCTCATAAACTGGTCCCAGTTGTAGATTTGCATATTACAACTGGTACAGGCGATTGTGCCATTGCTTTTCATTGGGCTACATGTATATCACAGAATAGCCGTTGAGAGCATCTTACACATGTCCAATTTGGCTGTATAGATAACACGTCGATTTTTGCACAATTTGAAATTGGTAATCGAAACTAAAAAAATATTAGCAGAAAAAAAAAAAAACATTAATAGGTGATAACAACATACAATTCACTTATTCGTGAGGTCAAAAATATCGGGACCTCCCCTGAATCTCTATTCGTTTCTCGACATGGTTGTTAAACAAATAGATGGGCAGAATAACGCCCGTTTCTGATAGCCAGTACCGATCCCTATACACTTGCTGTATTGGGGGATTGGAAACTAATCTACAAACCTCAGTGCTCTGAACACTGTGTTGATCAAGATCAGACTGCAGTGGTCGGCTGGCCGATATACGAATAATATGAGGTATCTGGACGAAAACGGCTCTAAAAATGCGATTTAAGTCCATTCCATTATTTTGGGTGTTGACAACCTTTAACCATACAACCGCACATTACAAAGACCCTGAAGAAAAAGACTTCCGACACCATCAAAGGAAAAAGGAGAAAATACTAATAACCAGCATTTTTTTCTCTTCAGTGTTTCCTCCACTTTCAAAGACAACCTCATTCATTTGAGCCGTATACGAATTGTTGTTTGAAGACGCTTTTAATTGGGACAAGTTGAAAATATTGACATCTGGTGGACACACAATCCCGACTTTTAGCGACAATGACAAAGAAGGGTTTTGTTTAAACAATGAGGGAAAGGAAGAAAATGCAGCATTTTATTTCATGCTTTCCGGTAGGATATCGAGAAATAGCGGTGAAAATATTTTTCGATATTACACGTACCCGACCACAGAGAATACCGATTTGTACTGATTTTTATGGATGTCTCGCCAAAAAAAAGGCGTTAGAAGCATGAAATAAATAGAATATTTGTTTTTTTCGGTGAAAGATCGAAATTTATTTCATCGGGTGAACATCATCGGTAATATTTTCACTCCTGGCTGCGCCACTCGTGAAAATATTACCGATGATGTTCACCCGATGAAATAAATTTCGATCTTTCACCGAAAAAAACAAATATCCTCTATGTCTCCTTTTTTTCACAATGTCATTTACCCTTTCTGATACAAATCTCACCATCTAAAAAATTGTTGTCTGTTAAAAAGTTAAGTCATCGAAATTAATTCTCACGCACGCATGCACACACACACACACACACACACACACACACACACACACACGCGCGCGCTAGCCATGCTCTGTAAAAAGGGGGCTAAATGCATCTGCGAACTGTATCGACCCAGGTCAGCCTGTGCAGTCCACGCAGGTTGACCTGGACCGAAACCTTTCGCTATCGGTCAATTTTCTGCATGTTCAAGGACCAGCCTACATGTACTTCACGATTCAGACCCTTGATCGACAAAATGGATTTCATGGATCCATAATAACATGACGACTTTATATATATATATATATATATATATATATATTTTTTTTTTTAAATCAAAACTACAAATATTTTGTATTATTTTCAGGGTGAATGTAACTGTTCATCCGCTGGAAACCGATCTGATTGTTCCTGGAATAGACCGGATCACATCTCACAATATAAGACCGTCTATGCTGTACGTTACAGGGACAGTCATTTGAAACATTTTAATAGGACAAAAAACTGCATTGCTGTGATAAAGTCCAATAGCAGGCTAAAATATGAGGTGCAGAATTGTTCATTTCATTTGAATACCATTTGTGACCTAAGTAAGTTTGGTGAAATAACTGATTGATCTTCTAGTATTTAACAGGACAATATCGTAGACTTGTTTAATTAAAGTCGAAGCATTTGCAGGCAACAAATTAAATCTTACTCTAAAAGAGATATAAGCATTGTCTTTAAAAGACTAGAAAACATTGTGGAAAAGGATGAAATGGTAGTTACAAGCATTTTCTCCTTTTTCTGCAATGTTTTCAAAGCCTTCATTCTTTTTGGTCGTTAAAACTCGGGATTGTTTTGTCAAGGATTTATCCTGTAGGTGGCCGTTTTTAGATGAGCCATGCTCTGGCAAAAGGAGGCTTACTGCAGCTCCGTAATGCATTATACCAAGCAGGTCATCACAAGGCTATTGATCCATAAAATTCATTTTGTCCAACAACTGTCTAAATCATAAAGGTGGAATGATTATTTGACAAGCAGAAAATTGACCGAAAGCAAAAATTTTGGCCCAGATCAGCCTGTGCAGACTACGCAGGCTGATTTGGGTCGATACTATTTGCAGATGCATTAAGCCTCCTTTTCGCAGAGCATGGCTCAAATGTATTATGCTTTGCAAGCGTGAAGAAATTTGATGGTGACATTCAGTTAAAAGGTGAACTATTAGCCGTTCATTTACCCGCTTATTCACACCTTAGCAAATTCTCTGGTACTAAAATGATTATTTAATGGCTCAGATGTTTTTGTCACCAATCAATATTTTTTGTATACTGCCGATTAAGAGTAATGATTAAGCAACGTTGAGAAATGACGTTCTGGCAGAAGTGGGGGGGGTTTAATGCGCCCCCGTGACGCATCATACCAATCAAATCATCACATGATAATGGATCAAAAAAAAAAAAAAAAAAAAATCCAGTTTGTCTAATACCCGATTGAATCATGAGGTCGAATGTCCTTCCACATGCAGGAAAAAATTTACCAACTCTCCCCCTGAGTGAACAAATAGCTAACCCCAAATCTTGGGTCTAATGTCAATAAAAGTCCTCAAATGCTGAACTGGACAAAGACAATTCTTTGTTGGCTGATTCAAAATCACCTATTCTTTCCCTAATTGATCAGTTTTTGAATGAGTTAAATTAATTTCAATATTGGTGTCTGTTAGTTTGATGCCAGATATACGCATAACATGAACTGATTTGGACTTTGACTCTGCAACAAGTTCACCCACTCGAGAAAATCCAAAGAATGCTTTACAAAAAGGGCCTTAAAAAGAACTTCTTCATATCTAGAAGTGCAAATAATATGCAAATTTAATACATTTTCTTCTCAAGGAGTTTGGCAGTGATAGGTAGCCTTACATCTGATCGTTTTTTCAGCTTTTCCATGCCAGACATAACTTTTTTGACGACAAAATACTGTGTGACATCCTCTAATAGTGAGGATTTACATTTAAAGCCAATCTCTGCCAAATATGAACGAACTGTTGCAGGAGCAGGGCCTTTCAATGATAAATGAGAAATAAAGTCAACATTATGCTTAATATTAGGTGGCCATAATATGTCATGACCATAATTAACTCTAAATTCATTAAAATCTTTCAGACCAGTCATATATGCCTGGTGAGTATTTGTTGCAATTGAGGCTGTCATTAGCATGTCTGCTCTATGTTTGATAGCATAATGCAAAAAAATTGTGGAATGGTTGATGGGTACTCTTCTGCTTTGGATGCAAAACTCTGAAAACGAACCCATTGCTTATGAGATAAAGCGTCAGCTATACAATTCTCTTTACCAACTATATGAACAGCTTTAATTGAATGTTGTAAAACATACACTGTAAAATGAGGGGCCCGAGTAAACGCATTATCCTCGATGACTTTGATAATTTTTTATTAAGAATGGAAACCAGTGCAATACTGTCAGTATTCAATATTACCTTTTTACCCTTGAGGTGATGTCCCCATGTTTGGAATGCCAAAACAATTGGAATTAACTCCTAAGAATGAGGCGTCTTTCAATAGTCCTTTCAAAACCCAAGATTTCGGCCACTGATAGAAAATCCAATATGGCTCAAAAAAGGCTGCACAACCCAGGTCTGATCCCCCGGCAGCATCAGTATATAGGTGTAAATCGTGATTACTTACCCATTCTGCATCAGGTAAGTAACATACCCTATTGAAAAAATTAAGAAAAAGTAATATTACCTGTGGGTCTTCCTTAATTTGCCTTGTAACGCGAATAAAATGGTAGGATTTAGAAACTCCAGATATGGAAGCATAAATACAAAATGCCCGAATGGAAGGTATAGCTCTTGCACAAAAATTCAAAGAGCCAGCCAAACACTGCATATTTTTCAATGTAATTTTCTTTTTACCAAGGGCAAATACAAAATTTTTCTTTAAGTCTACACTTTTTGAATGTGGAATACGGATTTCCATTTTTATTGTATCAATTTCCAAGCCAAAGAAAACTAGGACCTCTATTGGGCCTTCTGTTTTATCCTCTGATAAAGGCACGCCTAATTCAAGACAAAGTTCTTCAAAGTAATTCATGGAAGTTTTACATCCCAGTTTACCTTTCCTTCCCCCAAACAAAAAGTCATCTAAATAATGCATGACATATCTGTTTTTTGTATGTTTAACTATTAACCATTCCAAAAAAGTTGAATATTTTTCAAATAGTGAACAAGATATGGAGCAACCCATTGGCAAACACTTGTCAAAGAAATATTTGTTCGCCAATTTAAAACCAACTGACTCAAAATAAAGTGGATTTACTGGTAAAAGCCTAAATGCTGACTTAATGTCCATTTTTCCCAACAATGCCCCTACACCAAGAGATCTTACCATAGACATTGCACTGTCAAAAGATGCACATTGAACCTTGCATATAGCCGAATCTATATAATCATTTCCACTTGATCCAGCTGGGTAAGACAAATGCTGAATAAGCATAAAAGAGTTGTCTTTCTTTCTGACAAGACCAATTGGCGAAATGCTAAGATTTTCAAAGGGACAAAATTAAACGGGTAGCTATCCTACCCAGATTTACTTCCTTCATGACTAATTTCCAGGCTTCATCTTCATTTTGTTTGACAGATATTAAATTATTGCAATCAATGAAATGTCGAGGTCCCGAACAATGCGATTTAAAACCAAAAGTAAACCCATTAATTAATTCATGTTTGATGGTTTCATTTGGGTAATCTGAAAGAGCTTGATTAAATGATTTTAGTTTAATTGGGGTTTGCCCTAGGTCCAAAGTTGCTGTTTGGGTTTCTAAAATTGATTCTTGAGCTGATGTTTTACCCCTGACACAAAACTGGTGCTGCCCTTGGTTGCCAGCAATGGGGCTTGCAAAACTTGGCCACTGATTATTTCGGCTTCTTGCTGTATACCTATAATTAGACATGGTGGAATTCTGTTAAAACTTAGCAGCATTACAAGCTACTAATGGATGGTTTGCATTAAGGTGTAAACATAGATGCTTAAAATTGCATGCTGACTTGACACGATATCCATTATAAGGTCATAACATATTGATTTCAAAGACATAGAATTTCCTACTGATCCAGCATTCAACATGTACAACAACCAAAGCTCTTGGTCTATAGCAGCCCACGAAATTTGATTGTTACATGACTTCTTGAGTCGAATCCACCATAACGAGATACTCCAAGACGTATGATGCTCATATATTTTAACAGGTCATGAATTTTTTCAGGATGTGTTGATGTGTAAATGTCAGTAAAATAATAAAAGCGCCTGTCCACTGCTCAATGTTTGCAATTTTTGGGATATTAGAACGCTTCTGAAGTACCAACGTACCATCCCAAAAAATTGGCATGACTACATGAGTCTAAAGTCCCTTTTGGGGATGGTAACAGAGAACTAAGTTCTGCAAATTCCAAGCCTATAATCTTTTGTCGGAGAGCGGGCGTGATATGTGCCCCTAACGAATCATTCATGGAGTAGGTCATACAGAGACTGGTTCTCTGCAAACAAGTTTGGTGCCTGAGAATTGGCCCTTGCATTAGCCACTCCAATCAATTGTTGTGTCTGCACTAGCTTTTCCAACACCTTCTCCACAATCCTATCCGTAGCCTCCTCTGACTCGGTTGTTCTGGCTCTCTTTCGCTTTGTTGCCATAGCTAGAATATACTAACTAAACAATATTAGAGATTTGCTAATCAAATTTAATAATTTACCAAACATAAGCACCGCATTTCGGTGCCAATATTCAGGTGCAGCGAGTGGAATTTCGAGTTGAAAAAGGGAGCATAACTCTATCAAAACGTATTGTGAGTTACCTGCTGTACTAGTCTGATTTTCCCTTTTTGGCGGAAAACAACTAAATAGCAAGTATGGTAAATTAGTAATGACAGATATTTGGAAAAACTGTAAAAGTTCTCGCTCGACAAAAACGTTTATTCCAAAGAGTAAAACGAGTACTTATGACTTATTATAACTATTGCTTAAGTAATATTTCTTTAAAATAAGCATGGTACCTTTTTACCAACCATTCTTAGTAACATTGTTAGTCTTATTGAATGTCAAGAAAGTAAAGCAATTTCTGATTTTCTAAAGGATAGACGGCATTAAATGGTTTTGCCAATTAGAAATAATTCAACTTCTGATAGGTTAAATCAAATTTTGATTTAACCAATTAGAAATTGACCTATTTCGAAATTCAGATGCTTCTTGAGAAGTAGACTTAGAATGAGATCAAGAATGGTCGGTGGATATGGGCCCTTGGGGTCTGTATTCATCAACCATTCTTTTGAACATTCTTTGCCTTATTTTCTTAATTTGAAATTAACACAACTTCTGATTGGCTTAACAAAATAGCTACTTTCTAAATCTAGAATTAGACGAATAATGAAATTTAAAATGGTTGGTAAATACGAGTCCTTCTATGATTATTTATCCATTTTCAGCACATGTGGAGATCTGTAGTGACTACAAAGGTTCACACACAACCTCTACGCAGCAAAAAGGTCAGCAACTTGAAGAAATCATTTTCGGTAGTCGTATATGCTGCATTTCTTTTTCTTTTCCTATTTCATTATAATGAAATACTAATTCGATTTAAATGAAATAGTTACTAATTGTTACAAAATCTTATTTGTTTAAAATGAAATGATTAATTCTTAATCTCGAAATGGCAGTTCGGTTAAAACGAAATGATAATTAGTTTTAACCATATAAAAATTAACTTTAACAAAATAGTCATTCGTTTTAACGAAATCTTATTTCGATAAAACGAAATATTACTCTGTTAAAGTGCAGTCGATTCATGGCGGACGAATAGTAACATAAGTTCTAAACAACGAATAAGTGATTTGATTCATCTTTTAACTAACCGGATATCCATGCAATAACACCCATTCGATATTTTTTTTATATATATACCACAGATATTTATGGATTTTTCGTATACCGCGGATATTTAAAGAACAGTGATTTTCAGTGACTCCGCCCCCTATTACCACTTATGAATGAAATGTATTCCAAAAATAGTAACGATTACTACAGAAAGCCCACGAAAAAAAGAACGATGTGATAGCACGCGCTCTACTTTCCGATGATTTGCCTACGTAATTCCTGCCCATGACGTCTTTATCAATAGAATAATCCAAAGCGATCTCAGTCGCAATTTTCTGACGTTTAATTACTACGATAAAGTACTATATATGTGGGTAATACTATTTTAAAATGGGAGTTCCGATATAAATGAACTTTCAACATGTATTTGTCAGTCACATTTTCACATCTTTTTCACAATGAGTACAGATCAGACGTTAAAAGATAAACAGAATACGTACATTGTCGTATATCAAAAATATCTAACGAGGTTGGGAGAATTGATAACTGTCGAGCCTTGGCGAGATATATCGGATAAGAATTTTGTTCAAATGAATTATTATATCATTATCTCAGAATAAGATCTTGTTATTACGGATAAATACTTTCTTTTATCGAATTAGTATTTCGTTTCAACGAAATAAGAAATATTTTTAAAAAGGATAGACGGCGTAAATTTGCCAGCAAATAAGCAGGGACCCTTAGAATAAACATGCCTACATATTTGACCAATCACAAATTTCTATTTATTCATTTTTGTCAGTACCATGAAATAGATCAAAGCCAGCACATTCAGCTACGCCGACACAAAAAGTGCCACACGTGACACCTTTTCAGATTGTTTTAGAATGCCATTTTAATGCTGCCTTGACTGGAATCTCGTAAATGTAGGTCAGTTAAGAGAGAGAGAGAGAGAGACAGAGATAGAGACAGACAAACAGACAGAGAACAAGAGAGAAGCAGAGAGAGAGAGAGAGAGAGAGAGAGAGATTTATCATGTCTTCATTTTTTAACCAACATCTGTTTCACGAAAACACAAATTATAGGCATATGTACATGTCAGTTAATAATCATGAATCGTGTAAAAATGGTAGAACTATCGGTAAAATATAATGGTGATAATGTACATTTTGTCTTATAAAAAGAGACACGATCTTTGTTGTTACTGCCGTAAATAATGATTACTAGTATTGGATTAAAATATGTGAGCCATACTCTGGCAAAAGGAGGCTTAATGCATCCCCGTGATGCATGCTACCAAGCAAGTCCTCAAAAGATCATTGATCCATAAAATCCAGTTTGTCTAACAATCCACTGAATCATGAAATATCTCGGTCCTTGGATTTCTAGAAAATTGGCAAATAGCAAAAAGTTTCGGCCCAGGTCAGCCTTCGCGGACTGCACAGGCTGACCTGGGTCGGTACTTTTTGTAGACGCATGTAGCCTTCTTTTCACAGAGAATGGCTCATATGTATTTTTTTTCTGTTTTTTTCTTCTTTCAGATCCTCATACGTAAGTATAACTTTACTTTTTCGTCAATCTAATGAATACTTCCATCATTGAAATGATATTGTATATTTTTTGTTTCATTTGGCATAGTCAAAACCAAAATTTAAATCACACGTTGTAAATGGAACCTGTCGACCCCTTACTAATCACTTTCAGAGACAAATTTCATAAGTCGATTGTAAAAACATCCCTGTGAAATATAGAAAATTAATACGAATTGACATTTCAGACGTTTATAAAAGAGGAGTTATCGAATTACAATACGAATTTGCTTGATACGAGCGATTTCAACTATTGTCAACTTGTTCTTACTTTTTGTCTGGTGCAGGTTGCAAACAGTTGTTTGTTGGTAAGCAATGTAGTAAAATATTCAAGAAGACAATACTTATTTTCAAACGTATTGATCTAATTTTTCTCCACAGGACCACCGCAAAAGATCCTGCACAAGGTAATCTTTGTTCCCTCTTTCTTTCTTTTGGTTTTCATAGTAATAAGTACTGAAATGATGTATATTGGAATTAATTGACAGGCTGGAAGGCAGTACAGAAAGGGTTTATGGTTGGGTTAACCGACGGACAGACGAGACTGGTTACCTCCCCTGATACAGCAAGCGTATAGGGATCGGTACCACTCGTCACAAATCCATACCTACACTGTACATCTTACCTCGTCCGTATAAAGGAGGTTTCCGTTTTGAACTACCAATCACATGATCTTAAACATGGCGGCGCCCACGTAAATCGCTTAACAACGACATGAACAAACACGTTGAGGTTTTTCACATATATCGATCTGTCGGTGATGTCTCCGAACGGAATTGATAAACCACGCTTAAAGTGAATGTACGAACTGTTTGCCGATAGAAATATTCTTAGATAGATATCGATACAAAATTTTGACTAATTTTTTTCTTTTTTTTAAGAGGAGTCTTACAATTTTAATAACGGTAAAACGGTGCACTTCTGGCGAAGAAAAGTATCGTGTAGGTGTATATCAAGCTACGTGATACGACCGTGGGACTTGATCACCGGATCATCCGAGGTTTGCCGAATGGGATCGGTACATGTTACTAAAATCGGGCAGAATTCTACCCGTCTATTTTTAGAGCAGCTATGTCGCGGGACTAATAGAGATTCAGGGGAGGTCACTCTCACTTCCTGATCGGTAGATTATCCGATTTTTTTTTGACAACACGAATAAGTAAATTGTAGTTTTGGTATCACTGCATATATTCTAAAAGTTTCGATTACCAGTTTCAAATTGTGTTAAAAAACGCCATGCTACCTATACAGCCAAACTAGAAATGTGTTAGATGCTCTGATTGGCTATTCTGTGATATACATGTAGCCCAATGAATAGGAACGACACAATAGCCTGTACCAGTTATAATATATAAATCTACAACGGGGACCAGTTTACATACAGACATACAGGCTGGCAGGAAGCACTGAAAGCACAGAAAGGGGATATGCTGGGGTTAATCGACAGGCAGGCAGTACTGAAATACTGTTCACAAAGGGTGTACATGTATGTTGGGGTTAAAGTCCCAATGAAGTCCAAATGTGAACAATGCGGGGTAAAAAATGAAGTTAAATTTTAATCATACCATTTAAAACTATGTAAATTAATATAACGATGACGTTCTCTTAATGTGCGATTGGTCAAAGTTCCATTCGCTGGCAGAAGAATTACTTTCAAAACTACAAGAAATACTACCAGGTATCTCTAACTTTTGTTTACATCAATAACGATGACGTAGGTACACCACGTGATACCTTGGAGCTAAGGTAAACGAAAAACAAAATGGAGGACGGTGTGACGGTGTAAGAATCGTATTCGACAGAAAACCAAGTTCGTTTACCGAATTTACCGAAGAGCGACACAGAAAGAACAAACGGGCGTCTATTTCAGGATTTGTTTCTTTTGTTTTGAACAAGAAGCTCCGTGTAAATATACAGAATGAGCGAACTGTCTGAAAACAGATGCGGATTTCAGTTCGCATTCTTGAATAGGTAAGTCGCCTTACGTTCATCCTATATTTACTGTGTTAAAAACAGATTTATCGCTATATATCTGTATTGATTTCCCCATTTACTGTTGGAACAGGATACGTAAACACTTTCTGATTAATGAATATTGGCTAGTAAGATGAAACACAGGTGAACGGCGAGCGACAGTATAATTCATATATTACACACTAATTTACTATTACTTAGTGTGTAATACATGAATTATACTGTCGCTCGCCGTTCACCTGTGAGATGAAAGTGATCTTTCATTTTTGCGCAGCACCCGATTGACCCACTTTCTTTGCAGAGAATGCAGATAATGATTAAATGTGCATGAATCTAGTCTGAACCTCGGATATACGCGACGCATATTTATTCGGAGATTGGCCATTTACCTAGCAATTCCTAGTTTTTACGATATTGAAAAAATGCTTTTGAAAACATGGTGGAAATATGAGAAAAAGTTGGTAGCCGACATTTTCTCCAATTTCCACAATATTTTTCTTGTATCACAGACAAATTTCATTATTTGAGAAATATTTGTTTTTCCGCAAATGCCTTAGTGTTGGACAAGGCTAAGTATTTGGTGTGTGTGTGTGTATAACACTTTAGAAATGCAATTGAAACTCAATGTGTTGAATTAAATCTGCACCATTTTTTTTAAAAATTGGCTGAATTTCTTGGGTGACACAAATTTGAACGTAGAAACCAATTATCTTTCCCTAATCTGGTCAGTGCACACGGTATAGCTAAACAGCGAAAGGAACTTCCTTTCGCGAAAGGAATATTCCGTCCACGAAAGGAGGGTTTTTTGCTATGAAAGAGGTGTTTTTCTTACGAAAAGAAGGTTTGCGTGTTCATCTTAGTACATCTTCTCGATGTATATGACATTTAAATGCTGAATTTAAGTGTTTTAGACCGAAAAACTCGTGTTTTCATATATCACGGTAAAGCGTTAAGTACTATAAATAGCGTTAGGTAATTTCTTTTCACGAAAGGAAGACTTTTGCTACGAAAGTAGTGTTTAGTTTACGAAAGGATTTTTTTTTTTTTTAAGTCTAGGGCTATCTTTTTGACATGAATACATTTTACTTTAAATTATGGGTTATTTATTTATCCCGCTAAATAAGTGAAATAAAACTTTCAAGCCTACAGTAAAAACCCAAATTTTGCTTTTCAAAGGTATTTTTTGGGGAAGGATATCCACTTATCGGACAGTGTACATTCAAGATCAGACTGCATGTTCTGTGTGGTCTGATCTTGATCTACACTGTCTGCAAAAGGTCCTTGAGTCGCGCTTAGCAGCCTAAGGGTTAAATGAAACTGTGTGAAGAAGTATTTGCTGTGAATGGTGAAGCGTTCCTTTACAGAAAGGAAAGAAAGGAACTTCCTTTCTCGAAAGAAAGATTTCGTCTACGAAAGGAAGATTGTTTTGCTATATAAGAAGTGTTTTCTTAACGAAAGGAAGTTTCCTTGCCAAACTTAGTAGGCTAAATCTTCTCGTTATGAATAAAAATTGAATGTTGAGTTGAAATGTTTTAGATCAAAAAATGTATTTTAGCATTGCGTATTAATATACATAAGTAATTGTACAGTATTGTGTTGAACGCTAGATTCATTGCGACATTTCCGTAAATGTAAATTCCTTCCACAAAAGGAAGTTTTTTGCTACGAAGTTTAGTTTAAACATATTTTATTGTCATTATTTACAAATTCTTACATAAAATACATTTTTACATACAATACAAATAAGACAAAAGGGTTTGACCACAAGTTCTCACAACTTAGATTCGGCCATCCCCTTATTGAACATGCATAGTATTCAGTCTTCAAAGGAAAGAAAAAAGAGGAGAAAATCATAAATAAAAGTATTTTAACAAAACATGATTGAAGACAGTTTTATTCCAGCTATAGAGAAGATTTTTTTAACGACAATAAATAAACCAAACACATTAAGAGAATGTTGTGAATATCAATAATAACATTCACTTAAATAGGAGGGAAAACAACATCAAAAGGGTGGTAGTAAAAGAAAATCTTGGTGTCAGTCGGTAAGAGGGCAGATCGGATTTTGGTGCTGCAAAGCAAACTATTTATCAAACCTCTTTGTATCCCTTATAAAATTTTGAACTGAGTTAAATATAAATGAATTTTCACCCTAATCGAGGTTGTCAGAACCAAACAGTAGGAGCTGTAAAGAAAGTGGGTGGAAACGGCGTAATTCTCGAAACAATTTTATACGCGGTTCAGTGAAATTAGGACACTGAAAGAGAAAGTGTTCGGCATCTTCAGCAATGTATCCACAACTACATGTAGGGAACGGGGATAAGTGGTTCGAATAGAGATCGAAGTTCAAATTACTACAATTATTCCGGAGTCTTGTGTGTAAAACAGATAGTCTCCTCTGTCCTACAAGATAATGTCGCGGTACAGGAGGCGCAGAGAAACGTTGTAAAATGCGAGATTTAAAAAGTGATATGGAAGTTATGGATTTCATATCATACGGAAGTTCATTCCAAAGGGAGACAGCAGAACGAATAAAGGAACTTGCAAACAGCTCAGTGCGGCAGCCAACTATATCGATATTATCAGCGTTTCTTAAAGAATAATCAGTTCTAGTGCTGACATTCGTTGGAAAAATATCTCGTAAGTAGTCCGGAGTAAGGCCGTTTATAATTTTGAATACGCAAATAAGTTTTTGATACCTACGCCGATCTTCAAGAGTCAACCAACCGATTTCCTTGTATAAATTATCGAGAGATGCGGATCTGGTGATACCAGTTACTAGTCTTGCGGCCTCGATTTGGATTTTTTCAATAGTTTCCTTTTCACGGGAAGTGCAATTATCCCAAACTATTGAAGCGTATTCAAGAATAGGACGTAAAAGAGAGATGTAAATTTGTTGAAGTGAGTCTCGTTTAACTATGAATCTTAAGTTTCTCATGATGCCTGGTAATTTTGACGCTGATTTAGAAATGTTATTTATATGTTCAGCCCACTTTGCATTACTGCTCAAAATAACTCCTATATGTTTATGGCTATCTACAAATTGAATTTGGACATCATTGAACAGTAAGTTAGGGGGAGAGACAGTTTTGTTCGTGAATAGCATTGCAACTGTTTTAGAAGGATTGAATGTAACAAGCCAACGTTCAGCCCATTCGGATATCATTTGTAAATCATGGTTAATAATACCTTCAATATCAGGAACATGTGAGGCAGAGCACGCCAAGGATGTATCATCTGCAAATAGTCTAGATATGCTTAACAAATTGTCAGAAATATCATTTACATATACAAGAAAGAGTAATGGGCCGAGTACAGAGCCTTGAGGAACTCCGGCATTAATTGACAGTGACCTTGACCTTGCCGTTTTTACGATTACAGATTGCTTGCGGGAAGATAGATAATCTTTAAACCAATCTAAAAGAGAGCCGCTGATCCCTAGTTGACGTAATTTAAAAATAAGACCTTTATGCTAAACTTTATCAAATGCATTTGATATATCGCAAAATACCATACAGGTGCTTTGCTTGGCATCAAGCGACGATACGACTTGGTGATATATCTCAAGCAGTTGGTGGACAGTGGAGTGGCCTTTTAAAAAGCCTGACTGTTTTTCGTAAATCAATCGATTAGAGAAAAGATAATTATAAACGTGTTTATGAACACATTTTTCCATAAGTTTACCTAAACCACTAAGTAAAGAAATAGGACGATAATTGCTAACAGACGACTTATCGCCCTTTTTGAACAGTGGGTTTACAATGCACTCTTTCCATTTACATGGGAATTTCGTGTCCGTGAGAGACTTATTAAATAATTTTGTAAGAGGTTTACTTATACTGTTTTTTGCTAGCTTTAATAATTTGTGACTAATAAGGTCTGGTCCAACTGCTTTGTTGGTACTTAAGTTGCTTATTATATTTGCGATTTCTTCCGTTGAGATACGGATTTGGTTAAGTCTACTATTGGTTAAGGAGAAAAAGGGAGGTAAGTTTGCATTAGTATCATCAACTGTCGAAATAGACGAAAAAAATCGATTCAGACACTCAGCCTTTTCCTCATCTGTACAATGAAAGTATTCATGACCATTTTCAGTCGTTTTCAAAATTGGTAAGGTATCGCATTTTTTGTTTCTATTTACCAATGTACGAATATGTTTCCAAAAGGTTTTAGGGCATTCATTGCTAGAATTAGACAACATTTCGTCAATATTATTTAAATACCTTTGCTTAGCTTCTTTTATGAAGTTGTTTACTTTATTACGAATAGCTTTGTATTTTATCCAGTCAGTTTGCCGCCCATTTTTTATCACAAGATTTTTTAGTCTATCGCGATGTCTACTGAAACGTCTGATTTTTGAGTCATACCAAGGTCGGTCATTGGGTCGTATGGTAACGTCTTTCGATGGTATACAACGGGACATAATTTCTGAAAGTCTAACGGTTCACATGCATCGTCAATGTCTGTCGAATCAATGAAGTCCCAACTTTCGGCATCAATAAGTCGGTTTAGTTCGTCGGAGTTAGCTCGATCATAATACCAGACCTTCCTTTTTGAACAGGAAACGGGCAAGTGGGCAAATTCAAAGAATATAAGTGTTGCTTTATGGTCACTAATGTTCGGTTCAACGTCGATGGTGTCAGCTTCTTTAACATTTATATGTTCTGACACTAGTATAGGGTCGATAAGTGTTGCTGTGTTATTCGTCACTCGGGTAGGTTTGTTGATTACGTTTGTCAAAGTATTTATAGCCATAACATTTGTAAGATGGTTCCTCGAGTCATTAAGCAAGTCTTGATTGAGATCTCCAACAATAATTATGTTTTTGTTTCATTCATATCCTTTTTCTAAGGAAATATTAAGGTCATCCCAAAAGGTCAAAGGCGTTGTCGGAGATCTATAAACGGTGCATAGAAGAAATGATAAACTACGGTATTTGACCTCGACCCAAATAGAATGAATGGATAAAGGCTCTAAGTCATGTCTTCTCTCGGATAAAAAAGAATTTGACACATAAACAAGAAGACCTCCAGAGTGAGCCGTAAGGTCGTGTCTGAAGATGGTACTATCATGGGTATCGACTGTCAAGACAGAGTCTAAAATGGTATTTTCAAGATGAGTTTCTGTAAAACACATAATATCGAAATCAGACAAATGGTCTTGTATAAAATCAATCTTGTTGCGTATGCTACGAATATTAAGATGTACAATCGAAATGCAACCGTTATTTGTTGTAAAGTCATGGGTTGTCGGACCAGGATTAATTTCGATATCACCAGATAAGATCAGCAATAATATTATAATGATAAGAAGCAGCAGGTTGATTTTTATAGACAGGAAAAAAGTTTTAAAGTTCGAATGAATCTTTAACTTGAAAAGAGAAACAAATAACTTTAAAAACTTGCAGAAAATATCAAACAAGGTCAAGATAAAAAGAGAACGTATCCTGCAGCAATGTGTATTTGCGTGAAAAATTACAATAGCGGCGCGCCAAACAGCAATATCAGTACCTACGGTGGATCGAACGCATCATTATTGATATGACGCGCCGACATTGGGGTTTTCACAAAATCGAGAAATACCGCCCTGAACTGAGGACACCGACTGACCCAAGAGTTCCCCTTAAAAGAATTGAACATAAGTTTGAATGATAAGAAAAATGTAAAAAACAAAAGTTCTAACAATAAGTGTATGAAGGGAATGGAAAATGGTATGGCGGTTATGTCAACCATAGAGCGAAGAGTAGCGTATATTTTCGTGTATGTTAAAACACTGGATTTTCAATCGAAATATAAGCACAATTAAAAGAAAAGTAATGGGCCCAACATTTTGTCCAACCTTGTTTCTACACTACACCATTTACCGTTTACAGCAAATCACCCTATATTATATAGTTTATGTTATGTTACAGCTATCAACGGTTGGCCTCAAAAAAAAAAAAAACATGGCTCGAATAAACCGTTATTTCGATTTTTGGGGGCAAATCATCGACAAATATTGCACTGAAATATAAAGTAAGTTATCTGATAATATACAACTATTAACACTGGTGCGTAAAGCTAATTTCATTTTATATACAACTTTTTGCCCTATTTTGTACAGATCTGCTGTTGTTTTTGTTGTTGTATTTACACTTGAATATACAAATACATGTATTTATATTGCAACATAAAGGTACTTTGTGACCCACAAAGCTTTTTGACGAACAGGCAATAAGAGATGGAAAAATTATCAGGTCATTACCGCGCAAATAGCACTAACCAACGATTAAAAGAAAATGCAGACATGGATCAGCAGCAAATCAGTGATGTCTGATCTCCGCACACGTTCCTTAACATGTAAAGTTTGAGCTAGGTCTACTGTGCAAAACTTAAAAATGATAGTAGACTTGTCTGTAACAAGAGTTTAAGTGGAGTCTTAATAATTTTTACAGCAAACACTTCTTAGGCAAAGTTTACACATTAACAAAGTACATATCGACAGACAAACAAGTACAAAATTGCAATGGCATTGAAAATTTTACACAATGAGCTGTGACTGAAAATTAAAGTTATACGAAGCTACGAAGGTACATGATGTTGCTATTTATAGTTTTCTTTTAGTAAAAGAAAGTTCAAGAATTTCATAACAAAAAGCTTCTTAGTTTCCGAAACGAGTAGATCTAATTTTGAAAAAAAAAAAAAAATGAACATTTAATGGCGAGTTTTGATATTCATTTGATATCTTCTTTTTCTACGTTAGCTTTCAAGGGGTGGGTTTTTCTTCGTCCTTCATTTTTCCGTATAGACGTTTCTGTCCGGATTTATTTCTGTTACAAGTCTTGTTCATGCCTAATTAATATTCCGTGGAAAAAAAAATCCAGATATATTTCAGTTCCGAAGTGTGTGAATTTCACTCGTATTGAACGAAAGGAACCTTTCCGAAGATGTTCTCCTCCCACCCAAGATAACTGAATCGAACTTTAAGAAGGGGGGGGGGGGGGACTTAAGGACTGGTTAAAGAAACTCGGACCTCTCTCTCTTGCAGTCTTTTTCTCCGGTTGTCCCTCCACCTGTCTGTGTCGCTACAATGTAAGTATTTTCAGCAAAATAGGACTAACTTCTTTCTCAAACTTTCAAACCCCGTTATCTATCGCTGAGAAGGATTCTCCCTTTTGGAGTTTCTGCATGCGTTTAAGGGGTAAGTGCGTGTGTAATTAAGTCTTCACAGCAATAATATGTACGGGTACGAGCCTTTTGAAAATAGCGTGACATAAGTTCAGTCAGAAATGCTTCTGAACCACTTTTCATTGAGAAAGAATTCATGTTACAAATGGGACCTTAATAAATGATTTTATACAAATGTACTTTTATCCTCTCATGATCGGTTAAGATTCGCCGGACAGTGATTTTCATTAATTTGAACAAACTAATGAATCGAACCGAAGCGCCAGTGATGTCAATTTGCATACTGACTATAATTGCTTTGAAATGTACCTTTAAAATATTGCAGTCTAACAACACTTGTGACTGTGTAGGAAGTAGAACTGCTGCTGCAATGTTTTTGAATGACTTCAGACAGAAACAAGCATGCAGGACCCTAAAATAATGTCCGTTCAATAATAATGATAATAATAATAAAAAATTCTCTGCAACCAGCTGAATATTAATTACAAATCGGGGTGTTACACTGACAATAAACTATTGAAATCGTCGCGGCGGCCAGAGCACCTGTCTATACTTTCCGTGAGCTTTAATCAGTACTTAGAAGCATAGCCAAGTTTTACGGCCATGCCTTATCTGCAGCCTCGCGTATCAACAAATCAATAAAAATTATCGTTATCATTCGTACAGGTTCGGCAGTTTCCCGGAGTTTGGCGAACCTAAACCGTGTGTAATCGATATCCCGTGGCTAAGAAAGATAAGATAAATGTAACATTACGTAACAATCAGTAGCCCGGCTTCCATCACATGTATATTGACCATCCTTTTATATATAGACTGTATATCTGGCACTAATCAATTTATTCGCATTTTAGCCACATCCCTTAGTCCACTAAACGCGACTCAGGATGACTTTAAAAACAGTGTAGATTAACATCAGACTGCAAAGAACGAGCTTACTTATCTATGATTTACATTTTTAGATACGGTGAATTTTTTTTGCGGAAATGTTGAATTCAAATTATTCTTCTGTTTAACGGTTAGATTTTCATTATTTGATACATTAACTGACCCCCGTGGTTTGACCTTCAGGCCAGGGATGTAATTTACGATCCCTGCTTAGGCTGATTAAATTGCACTTTGCCGACAGTATAGATCAATAACAGACTGTACAAAAATAAAACAGTCTGATCTTTGACCCCCCTCGGTCCTATAGATCGATATTTTTTCGGTAAAAAACAAATACATGTTGATCTACGTGATATCGTAATATTTTGGTTGAAATTATTGGCTGTAAGTGTTTATTTATGTAGCAGTTTAATCCTTTAGTAAGCAGTCTCTGTTTTATGACCCTGAGGAAGCAGGCTTTTGTAAACACCGTGGAAAAAGGAGAGAAAGCTTGTTATCGGCAATCTGCTATTTTCCAACGTGTTCATCCCGTTTCAAAAACAAATACTAGATTTATACGACACATTCAATTTGTCCTCTGTAATTGTTTTCATTTTGAAAAATTCTAGGATAATTTAGTCAGAATTTCAAAAAATGTATTTATGTACACGTGGATCTAGAGAGTACTGTTCTTGCGAGAGAGGCTGACCAATTTAATTTGTTCAAACAGCGTTTACAGTTTCCCATCATTAGCAAAAGAACGAGAGAAGAAAACAAAATTCATGTATAACACATGTTAATTTCGAATACTGCACAGAATGTTTAAAGGACATGATTTTATATACACGAAAAGTTACAGATTCAGAGAATATAATGACGTTTTGGCCAAGGATATTTTGGTAAGGACATTTGGGCCATGACGTTTTGTCAACGAACGTTTTGGCCAGCCGAAAGCAAAAAGTAGGACGTTTGGTCCAAACGTTATGTCAACGTGTCTGCCGCGGGTGTCTTTTGAAAAAATTGGAGAAATCGTCTGTTAAAGTATAGATTATTTGAAAATATCGGTGGAAATAAAAAAAAGATTCTTGGGATGTGCAAATTCAGCTTAAGGAATTAAAAGTCATTATGGGAAAAGGTAAAATTTACAAGCATTTACACCTTTTCTCACAATGATTTCTATGTCATCACATTAATATATCCTTGGAAAATTAGGATTTATTGGATTTAATATGATAATAATGATATGGTATCGGGTAATATTGAAATGAAGAGAAGTTCTTGTTACGTTTCTTTTCTAATAAAGTATAATTTATAATTATTTATGTTCTGGTCAAATGTTATTTAAAAGCAGAAAAATGTAATAAATGAACTTCCAGTGCTTTTCTTTTTCTAAAAATGTATTCATGTACTAAAGAGCACAAACAATTCACTTATTGCATTTCTCTGTTCTAAAACAGCATTTGGCCAAAACGTCCTTTTTTGTACTTTCAGTTGGGCAAAACATCCATGGCCAAAACGTCCGTCCGCCAGTTCGGATATTTATCTAACCTTGGTTTTGTTGAGATTTTTGTTTGGTTCTGAATAATGCATTGACTATGTGGTGTCGATTTCTTTTCGTTCACGCTACTGGTGGACGAGCGATTTCCCTTCTGGAACCCACAATTTCTACTGCTGTCCCGGAGAATTTACCATTATTACTAGCAGGTATGTTTCTATTATTCTATCAACCCTTATGCTGCTCGATCAGTGCAAACTGAATCTCGCCATCTATAGGGATGAAAAAGATACTAAGTAATCCTTCCTCCAAAATCTATGTATGATGCAGACGGTGTCAATTCAGGTAACCATACGTGGATTGCTTAACGACATCGAAATACATGTAGCTACAATACGCATTCGTGATTTTCACTTGTTTCAAAGTTTGCCTTCTTTTAAACGATTCTAAACAGGAACTCGCCATACAATTCGCCTATCTATGTTTCACTGCCAACCACATGAGTAGAGTTAAAAGTCAGAATTAGAGTTTCAGGACTACAAACCTCATAGCCTGCTCATGATATCGCTCTTTAAGCTTACATATATTATGCAGTAGCCAACTTTCGAAGTCACTGGTAAAGATAAAATCGCTTGTACCACCCCCTTTTCCTCCGCTTTGTTCAGAGTCTGTGTAAATTTCAAGCTATAAGTAGTCATTCTTTTTGCAATTACCACTTTTTTGCAGGTTACTTTGTTTTAAATTTGGACGAAACTTCAAATTAACCCATTTCTGCATAGACTAATTTTAGATCATTGAACAATTAATACATGGGAAAACATTTGAAAGAAAGGGGTCACTGCTAGGTGATATTGGTGATATTTAAAACATTGAGGGGAAAGGAGGAATTTCGGGACCTGTTACAAGTAATTACTCGCTTATCCAGAATGTTTTCAAAAGAAATCAACTTCAGGGTCGTTATATTTGTGCTGTTGATATTTTTAAATCGGCGATTCACGTATGAGATTTCCCCGCACGGCAATCTCAAACCCGGTAATGAAAACCATAGTGTCTAAGACTGGTTTGTTGCTATAACCACTGTTACTTTAGTAAATTACTCGTAAATGAAAGAAACATTTTACAGACGATTAACGCCCAATGGAACCAAATGCTACCTTTCCCCACAATGTTTTAAAGGGTGGCATAGTTCAAGCAATATATAAATCTACGTATATAAATATTCTCATTATTTACTTTTTCTGTCATTACTGTTGTTAATTACTATCATTATCATCATCTCGAAAAAGTAGGTAATCATTTTCTTTGCTCGTGAGAAGTGTCGACTTAGACCAACATGCCTGACGAGTTTGCAAGGGCTTGCTTTGTGCTTTCTCGGGAGTTTCGGTCGCGATGACAGCGTAACGAAACAACTGCCCCTCAAGTTTCTGGTGATTGGTTAAGAATTGGTCTAAAAGAAGTCAGGAAACATGAATATCTGAGCTGTCACCGTGAAATACTTGTGGTAAGGCATTAATTATCACACGTTTTACATTTTTAATATTGTTAATCTCGAACCCATGAAACTTTGTTAATGATTTAAAGTTTACAATGCAGTCTGTCAAAGTTCCAGTCGCTGGCAGAGAAACTATTGTAAAACTAGAATGAATTAAAGTTGCAAAAATACAATTAAAGTAATCACTAAAGATGGATACATGGCGTATTTCGTCATGTATTTAACATTGATGAATACAACAAAATATACTTTTGGACATACGCAGTAAAAAGGACACAGACTGGATTTCGAATAACAGGTTTGTTGCTGTTTTTTGGTGTGTGTGAAATCGAATATGTCATTGTATAATTCATTTGATAAAGATCCCACGTCCTATGTCATTGGTCACATAACATTCCCTCATGATATTCAGGTGCAAAAACTAAAAATACTGTAAATTGTGTCGGCTAGCACCAGGCAGTGCTACGAAGTTTGTCATGAGAGAGAGAGAGAGAGAGTTTGTTTGTTTGTTTGATCCTTTCTTGCAATTTAGATCATGGGTATTGAGAAAGTGATTAATTTTATTTTGCTAAAAACTGACGTATATGGTAGAGACACTGACAGGAGGGACAGATAGAGAGACAGACTCGCTAAGGAGAGAATTCCACTTTTCTTCAACCAATCCTGAAGTGTGCTTTTTTCCCAACCAATCTTGAAGTGCGCTTTTCTCCCTGAAAGTTCTATTTATAGGATCTGTAGGAAGAGAAGAAAATTTAGGAAAGGTTCCTTTCGATCTGCCCGAAATTCTTTGACTATTTAAACCTTTCATACAAAATTCCGAATGAGAGGGCTCTGGAAAACATTGCTGGTGAAAGACATTTCTCCTTTTTCTATTATGATTCCTCATATTTCAAAGCTAAATCTCATTATTTGAGCCACTTTTATTTGTCGTCTGCAAATGTATACTTTGAATTTGGACAAGCCTATAAAATCGTCTTTTGGTAAAGGGTTTCTCTTTGGAACTGAAATACACCTAGAATAATTATTTTTTCCATTTCCACAAAATATTTGGGACACACAGTACATATTACAATTATAAAACTGGACGAAACGTCTAAAGTGACGAAAAAAATAGGGACGAAAAAAGCTTGCCCCCCCCCCCACCAAAGTAAACAACACGAACAGTAACAAAACAACCCTCAGTATTCAAATACATCATCAGTAAATGTGTAGCATAATAGGCATAGTTTTCATTTTTTTAAGTTTATACGTTTCCGAACCAAAAAAAAAAAACCCTTTTACTTTTGAAAGAAACTTCCTTTCACGATATCTAATTGAACGCTCTAATAACAACGCTGTGTAAAGGCTTCGGGCGATGCAAATACATGGCGATTTGGTTTAAAATACTTGAATTCAATTTGTAAATTTTATCCATATACAAGAAAATATATTAAATGTGACAAAGAAACCTTTCTTTTAAGTATTAAACCCATATTTCATTGTAAATAATCTTCCTTTCGTGGACACTATCCTCCTTTCGCGAAAGGAAATTCCTTTCGCTGTTTAGCTATACCCAGTGCACATATCAATGGAATCTCAGTGTTTTTTTTTTTAGCAGATGACAAAATTTTGGACTTGTGTAGATTTAAGCCATTTGCAGACGACATAGCTTGTATTGGATCTACATGATTTGTATTTGAAACAGGAGAAACAGTTGTTGAATTAAAGGTAAATACTAGTCACCAGCAGCATTTTCTCCTTTTCCTACAATGTTCTGAAAAGGTTTATGCCTCTGGGTCATTACAGCACTGGATTGTATGTTAACCCTTCACTACGCAATCCCGAGTTTTTACGACCCTGAGAAATAAGCCTTTTGAAAACATTGTAGGAAAAGGAGAAAATGTTGGTAACCAGCATTTTCTCCTTTTCCCACAATATTTTCTCCCCAATCAAAGACATATTCTATCGTTTGGCCCACATTAAATTGTCATCTGCAAATGCTTTCAATTTGGACAAGTCTAAATTTTTGTCGTTTGGTAAAGAGTAAAAGATGAATTTGCACATTTTTAGGTCTGGGGTTCCATCTGCTGGTTTTTTCATGGGAGTGTCTTTGGGCAAGACACTTCAGAGCCCTAGCCTAGTACTGGTGAATCCCAGGAAATACATGAATTTGTGTGATGCTGCCATGATATGACTGAAATACTGTTGAAAGCGGAGTAAAACACCATTAAATTTCTAGCACAGAATGTTAAATGATATGTAAATGATGTTCCAGAGTATGGAGATAATTACTTTACACATATCTGGCCAATGTGAATGGATCCTCCTACATGATGATGCACATACTGAATTATACTGACTGTGCAGATGCAGATGAGCCTTGGTTTCTGACTCTGTCATAATTGTGGTTCCATTCCAGTAAATTCAGAATTTGGTGACCACTTTTCAGGTACATGTGTCTTAATTAGATAAAACAAATTTTATTTTCAATAGCCAAATTCACAAAATTTACATGACTGGTAAAGTAATGAAAATTCAAAACAATGTATTGCAGTTTCAGGGATTCACCTCAACCCACCGCATGGGCTATATCTTTGAAGCAGTGTAGATTCAAGATTACTGGTATACTGCAAGAAGTTTTTGCAGTCTCATTTTGCTAGATCTTGAATGAAACCCTTATTATAGGCCAGGATGAAACTGGAGCAGAATTCTTGAAAATATGCTGTTGGACAAAATACCGGTAGACAGCTGATTAAGCTACTACTGTGCTTATGCGACTGAATTTTGTTTTGTCACTTAGGGCTTCACAGTTCTCGTATATTACTTGAGCTGACCCTTGTGATACTAGTAATGCCACAAGTTTTATTTAGCTGAACAGCTGTAAAGGGCTCAAGGATTACTTCATGTCTCAGTGGTAAATGCATAATATAAGTAATCCATGACTCAGATTCAATTCTCACTGGGTTTCGTCGGGATGTCCATGGGCAAGTTACTTCAGATATTGTTAAAACTCAGGAAGTATATGAATAAATGATCTGTCAAAATGGTATGACTGATATAATGTTGAAAGCTACACGTATGTATCACTCAGTCAATCAAACTGGGCTTCATTTGCAAAAGTGCTGATTATTGAGTAAAAGATACTGCATTACACTGTTCTAGAATTTACGTAGAGTTATATTGCCGTAGCCCTGTCGTTGTTGTGCAACAAGTTTGAAATACAATCCTGACTTTTAACGACCCTGAGAAAGGAGCCTTTTGAAAACATTGCGGGAAAAGGAGAAAATGCTGGTTACCAGCATTCTCTCCTTTTCCAACAATGTTTTCTACCCCTCCCAAAACAAATTTCAATCTTAGAAGTCGCATTTATTTTTTTGTCTGCAAGTGCTTTCAATTTCAACCGATCTGAAATTTTGTCGTTTGGGAAAGAGTTAAGATATTTACTTAAAAGCTTGGCAAGTTAGTAACTATCAAAAGGGGAACCTATACAACAAGCAGGTAACAATCACAGCCATGCCCCTTTTTCACCTTGGGGATTTGCCCTGAAAATCAAGCACCTGCTGCCGAACTATATTCACACAGTGAATATAGATATGGGTTAAAAAACGAATCAAATGGAAAAATGTTTTCTCATTTATTTCATTGCTCATGATACAAACAAGGAAAAGATATTTTATTAACCATTTTTTTTATCCTGGCCGACCCCATGTACTTTTCATTTTAAAAATGGCACCACCTGGCTCCAATTATTTCAATGTGGCGCAAACTTTTCTCATTTGGCGAAAGTGGTGGCGCAAGAAAAAAAATGGCCAGGGGGAACCCTGACATGTATCATACATGTAAACAGAATGATTGTCAGAAAGTGAAAGGCTAAAAACTACATTCATTTGTTTGATGCATAGCCCATGCCCATGATTGTATATGCTACTGTTTAAAGGCCCAGCAGCCACCCAAAGTAAACAAAGTGGGTGTTAAAATGCATTTTGATTTAAGTCATACCTTTTGAAAGTACTAAATTGTTCGGAAGATGACAATCTGTTGTTGTACAGTCAATCCAAGTGTAAGTCAATGGCAAAAAAAAAAAAAAAAAAATTGAAATCAAGTAAAAAGTTAACAAAAGATAGAGCAGCATAGTAACTGCTGACCTACTTTTTGTGTACTTTTTGCTACTATTTGGGCTTTGAGACATATGCCATACTAGAGTAAAGAACATGTGAAGAAAATTAGTAAAAGGTTGGAAATGCAGCAGCAGTCAATTTTGATCCATATGGAAAAGTAATATTGTGGAAGATGGATCACATGATTCTTCCCTACAAATGATAAGTAATTACCAATGCTGTTTCGAAACAGGTTTGCTAAAAGCTGTATTTGTACAGTTATGACTTCATACCTGTACAGTTTCCAACATTATTTAAGTTCAACAACATGCTGGACAAATGCTGCAATCAATTCTGTTATCAAATGGAATGAAGTTGGAGTAAACCTACACCTATTACTATACTGCTGTCTTTTATTTTTTTTTTTTTTACAGTTTCAGATTGAGATAAATTAAAAAAGAGAATACGTCTTTTTTTTATTTTTCAGATATACAGCAGAATAATCAGATTTCCAAAGACATATTCTGTGGTGTTGCTGAAGAATATGTACCATGTGAATAGTTGGCCTTCAGTACTACGATATAAAACTGGCTGGTTCAGATCACAGCTCTTACAAAGACAGATATGTTTCATGCAACAATCAAGGCAATATAGTGTAATATTATTTTATTATTTTAAATACATGTACATTACAATAGTCTTACAAGAAAAATTTGTGGACAAAAATAAAAAAATATATTCATACATACAGAGCAATGTTAGAAGCTATTGTCTGCCCTCAACCCTTTACCAAACAACAATATTTTGGACATTTCCAAAATGAAAGCATTTGCAGACGACAAAATAAATGGGACTCAAAAACTGAAATTTGTTTTGGGAAAGGTAGAAAACATTGTGGGAAAAGGAGAAAATGCTGGTTACCAGCATTTTCTCCTTTTCCCACAATGTTTTCAAAAGGCTTCTTTCCCAGGGTCTTTAAAAGTTGGGATTGTGTGGTAAATGGTTAACCAAAACATCCAAGTTATTATGTAAAGCACTATTTAATCATTTTAACAAAGAAAAATGGTTTTGAAACATTATGGAAATAGCAGAATTGCTGGTTACCGGTATTTTTTCCTTTTCCAATAATGTTTACTATTCTTCTTGAAGCAAATCTTTTCATTTGAGCTACTATGTCCAATTTTTCATCTGCAATTGTTTCCAACTGGAACAATTGAACTAAAATTTTACCAACTGGTAAAGGGTTGCGCACCTGCTTGGAAAGTAAGAAAATGGTAGCCATCTTGCTTTATTTTGACAAAACTTGTTTCATAGTAGCTGAAAGTATAGATCTAAAATCAGACTACATGTTATGTGCAGTCTGATCTTTATCTACACTGTCTGCAAAAACAACTTTTGTCTGCAAAAACAACTTAAGTTGGTTCCAGGGCTTTAAGCCGCACCCTGTAGCTCAGTCTGTAGCGTAAGGGACTTGAGAACAGGAGGTCGCTGGTTCGATCCCCGGCTCGGCCAATTTCTTTCCGCTGATTGATGATAGTCATTGCGACAAGATTCATTCCTCTCTTACCGCTGATCATTGTTTTGACAATGGCTATGTGGGAAAAGCAGCCAGTGGCTTGGAAAGAATACTGTGCGAAGCACTGCTAAAAGAAACGCTAGGAAAGCATGGATAGGTGCACTGGCCACCACGATATAACTGAAATAATGTTGAAAATGGCATTAAACACCATAGAATCAATCAATCCAGCGCTTTAAGGGTTAAGGAATGCCCTTAGGCAAGACATTGCAGAGCCCCAGCTTTGTGCTGGTGAAATACAGAAAAGACAGTAATGAGTTGTCACACTGACATGAATAAAAATCTGAAATAATGTTCAAAGTGGTGCAAAATGCTCCAACAAATAAACACCCAATCTATACAAGAGAAGAACATTTTAGTCTCGTCTAAATTGAAACTATTTGCAGATGAAAAAGTACATGTAACTCAACACAATAAATGTCTCTCTGGAAGGGTAGAAAACAGTGTGGGGAAAAAAGAAAAAAATGCAGGCTACCAGCATTTTCTGCTTTTTCTACAGGCTATATTGTTCCAAAATTTTCTCTTTATCCCACAATATTTGGAGAGGCTGTCTTACTAAGAGTTGTTAAAACTTGGATTGTTTGAAAAAGGTTTAAATTTAATAATACGCCTTTTACCTCTATTTCATATACTAGTAATTCTCAGCAAATTCTCTAAAATTCACTGGCTGTTTCCCCCATGAGCAAACCCAAATAATGTTCAGGAGTTTGAGAGGATCAAATCCTGTTGCAATGACACTTAACTCTTTACCACACAGCAATATTTTAGATTGGTCCAAATTGAAAGCATTTACAGACGACAAAATAAATGTGACTCAAAATTTAAATTTGTTTCTGGTAGGGTAGAAAACACAGTGGGAAAAGGAGAAAATGCTCGTTACCAGCATTTTCCCGGAATGTTTTCAGAAGGCATCTTCCATAGGTTTGTTTAAACCTGGAATTGTGTGGTTAAGGGTTAATAAACAAGGCCGTGAAGATGCTTGCAAGCCCACCATGGCCTTTTGGTTGATATGATTTGTAAAACATGTGTTCAAAATTCAACTGTAGCTGGAGCTTGATAGGTAGTTTCCTACAAAAAGTAACCTCCCCCAGCTTTATTGCCGGTAATATCTCTTTACCAAACAACAAAATTTTAGACTGGTCCAAATTGAAAGCAGTTGCAGACGACAAAATAAATGTGACTGAAAAATTGAAATTTGTTTTGGGAAGGTTAGAAAACACTGTGGGAAAAGGAGAAAATGCTGGTTACCAGCATTTCTCCTTTTCCCACAATGTTTTCAAAAGGCTTCTTTCTCAGGGTTGTTAAAAGTCGGGATTGTGTGGTAAAGGGATATCAGTTATTGACCCAGTGAACATGAGTAAGTGTACAGCTACTGCTATACAGTTGAAATACTGTTGAAAACAGATTTATTGCATTGTGATATATATCAGTCAAATACATTTACTTGTTTCTGTTTCTCTTCTTACCTTAGGTGCTCTATGATGGAAAGTTTTACGTGAACAGTATTTTTGCCCAAGATACAGACATTATTAAGTTTTTACAACAGTCATGAAGAACATTGAATTAAGATTACCAATATAATTAACTCTTTACCAAACGACAAAATTTTAGACTGGTCCAAATTGAGAGCACTTGCAGACGACAAAATAAATGTGATTGAAAAATTGAAATTTGTTTTGGGAAGGATAGAAAACATTGTGGGAAAAGGAGAAAATGCTAGTTACCAGCATTTTCTCCTTTTCCCACAATGTTTTCAAAAGCTCTCTTCTTCAGGGTCATTAAAACCCGGGATTGTGTGGTAAAGAGTTGAGTGTGATATTTTTGTGACCATTGTTTTTTATTACTAAAAGGAAAATTATTGAAAGATACTAAACTCTATTTCCAGTTTAAGCCTTTACCACACACTCACGGCTTTTAACAGCCCTGAGAGAGAAGCCCTTTGAAAACATTGTAGGAAAAGGAGAAAATGCTGGTAACCAGCATTTTCTCCTTTTCCCACAGTGTTTTCTTCCCTTCCGAAAAAGAATCTTAATTTTAGAGTCACAATTATTTTGTCAACTGCAAATGCTTTCAATGTGGACTAGCATAAAATTTTGTCATTTGGTAAAGGGTTACAGTTTTAATTCATATTAATGAATTTTAAAACAAAACCATATCTTACAAAGTTCGAGACCAATAAAAAGTACATTTGAGCAAACTGCAATTGTTTTCACTATCTACATATTTTCAAGCTTTTAAATCAAGTATACAATGGTCCTTTGGCAAACAATCTCGTCTTTTAATGACCCCCAGGGAGATAGCTTTAGAAACTTCGTGGGTGAAGGAGAAAATGTTGGTAACCAGCATTTTCTTCTATTCCCTCAATGATTTCTACCATTTCAATGACAAACCTAATCCTTTACGCCACACTGAATTACAGTAGTTGTCAAAAAACACTTCCAATTTGGACTTGTCCAAAGTCTGTCATCTGGTAAACGGTAAACCCATTTCTGCACATAGTTTTTAACTCTTGACAAACAACACAATTTTAGACTTGAAAGTATTTGCAGATGATAAATGGGACTCAAGTATTGAAATTTGTTTTTGAAAGGGTAGAAAATATTATGGGAAAAAAAAAAAAAAAAAAATGCTGGTAACCAGAGAATTTCAACAATGTTTTCAAAAGTCTTCATCTCTAGGGTCGTGAAAACTCAAGATTGTTTAGTAAAGGGTTAAACCGACAAAAACCCTTTTTAAAGTACCTCACACAACAATATTTCCAAGCCACTGGCTGCTTTCCCACATGTCTCAATAAATATCATCAATTCTAAGAAATTGGAAAAGCCAGGAATCAAACAACTGACCCCCTGTTCTCAAGTCCTTGACTGAGCTACCTGGGCTTTGTCCTGTTCATAAGTAAATACCTGTGTATAGTAACATGAACCAGGCTATGGCAAAAGGGGCTTAAGGCACCTCTGTGATGCATGATACCTAGCAAGTCATAACACGATCATGGATCCACAGAGTTCATTTTTTTCTAACAACTGACTGAATCATGAGGTGGAATGGTCCTATTACATACAGAAAATTGTCCAATAGTGAAAAGTTTCGTCCCAGGTCAGCCTGTGCAGTCCGCACAGGCTGACCTGGGTTGATATTTTTCACAGATGTAATAAACCCCCTTATTACAGAGCATAGCTCATAAGCAAAGTCAGTCATCTTATACCCATTATCTATTCCAGCACTCAGAAAGCAATAGCTCATAACTGTATCTGTCCAAACTTGTTTTCTAGCTTTATTGTCTGTAGGTGATGTGTATAGGTATATGTATAGGTAGAGTTCTTATTTTGAATTTTACTCACTCAAATTGTTCCAAAAGAAAACTCCAAAATCCACAATTTTGATCCGAAATTCTAAAATTACGATCACCAATCACTGCAGAAGTCCATTCCGATGTTACTGGTATATTGTTAAGTTAGTAGATGCACTAATATTGTCCATATTTGTCTATAAACTGAGAGTGATTTTTTCCCTGTCCACACTGTTCAAATGTCACGTCACTCTGTCCAAAATGAGACACTGAAATGACAAGAACATAAGTTTCTTTTTAACTCTTTACCACACAATCTCGACTTTTAACAACCCTGAAAGAAAAGGCTTTTGAAAGCATTGTGGGAAAAGGAGAAAATGCTGGTAACCAGCATTTTCTCCTTTTCCCACAATGTTTACTACCCTATCAAAAAGAGAAATCATCAGTTTAGCAACACTTAATTTGTCGTCTTCAAAATTAATGCTTTCAATTTGGTTCAGTCTAAAATTTTGTCGTTTGGTAAAGAGTTAAATAATGCAAAGTATGTATGGCCATGCTCGGACAAAAGGGGGCATAATGCATCTCCAGGTGTTTTGAAAACATTGTGAGAAAAGGAGAAAATGCAGGTAACCAGCATTTTCTTGATTCCACACTATGTTTTCTACCCTATTAAAAACAAATTCCATCATTTGAGCCACAGTTAAATTTTTGGCTGCAAATACTTTGAATTTGGACTAGTCCAAAATTTTGTTGTTTGGTAGAGTTAAATGAAATCCTAAAGAGGCCATTTAACAACTATGTCCTTGTACACTGCCATTGAGACTGCATTCGCATTTTGAGTCAGAAATACAAATTTATATAAGGTCTCCCTGGCTCAGTGGTAAAGTGTAGCACTCATAACCTGGAGGTCCGAGCTTTGAGCCTCACTGGAAGCAATGGGTTTTTCATAAGAATGTCCTTGGGCATGACACTACAGAGCCATAGCCTTGCACCATTAAAACCCAGGGTATACATGAACAAGCAAACTGACGCAATGAAATGAGTGATATAATGTTGAATGCCGCATTAAACACCATTCAATCAATCAAGTAAATTTAGATTGAAAAATACATGTATTTTTAATCTACTAGTCTCAGATTGTATCTCTATAACTATTTTACAAGATATTCTCATTTCTTTATACAGTAAACCCTGCCCTTGTGACCACCTTTATACTAATTCTTTTCAAGCTGATAAAATTTCTAACTTGTCCAAATTGAAAGCATTTCTGGACAACAAATTGAATTTGGCTCAAATGACGAACTTGTCTAAAAAGGTAAAATCACTTTTGGACATAGAAAATGTTGGTTTTCACCTTTTTTCGTTATGTCTCAAAAGCCTTCTTTTTCATGGTAAAAAAACCCCCACAATTTGAGAGTCTCTTTGGTGGTGGCTTAATACAAAGCAGCTTTTGAGTGTACCTTTTATGCTTGCTTACTAAAGGTTGGAATTTAACTTGTTTTAGCCCCAAGGCATGCCTTTTTCTCTCTCAAGAGTACATTGCTTTTACGAAATACTACTGCAGAGCCCCTAGTGGTGCAGCTAGTCGCATACAGGACTTGAGATTGGGGGATTGCTGCTTCAAATCCCTAGCTCAGCCAGTTTCTTGCCCAGGACTGATGATAGTCATTGTAACAGGATACATTCCTCTTTCAATGCTAATCAGTGTATTGACAATGATTACGTGGAAAAGCAGCCAGTGGGATATTATGCAAAATACTGGAAACAGAAACTCTTGATAAGCATGGACAGGTGCACCGGCTGCCGTGATAAAACTGAAATAATGTTGAAAATGGCATTAAACAACTGACAACTGGGGAATATTCACACACACACACACACACACACACAAATCAACTAAATGGAGAAATGTGGGAAAGGAGCAGTTGCTTGTAGCAAACAATTGCTCCTTTCAAAAATTTATGTCAAGGGTGTAAAAAAGTATTTGATCAATCATCCCTTCAGCAGCTGATCCTTTCTAAGCTTGAAATATAATAGGCTTCAAAGTTCTAACATTAATGTGTAATAGATCTAGATCTAAATATCATTCAAATACCTGTTGACATGGACTGTGCTAAAATCTGTGAAAAAAAAAAACAAAAATTGTCGTACAGCAGAGATATAACATCAGACTGGGATATCTATTTGTCGGTTAACAAACATCTTGGTCTCTCTGTATCACACCCTAAAAAGATACACGGTTTTTAGATTGGAAAGAAAAGAGATCATATAAAAAATATTTTTCTTAATCACAATGTGGTAGATAAATATTACTTGAGTACTAGTAAACTTCTACTTTTGTCTTCAATTGTCTTGCACTCCAACAACTTGAAGTACATGTATTTATCAGCTTTGGAATATGTATCTATAATTTTGAAAAGTATGGTTCATCTGCATGCAGTAACTTGACTGATGAAGTAACATCAACTCTGTCTTCAAAAACTAGCAGTAAAAATATCTATAAGCAATGTGTTTTACTAAACTCTTGAAAGTTGACAAATATCCTTTGTTGACAGCATAGATCGAGATCAGATTGCACCTAGTAAGAGGTCTGACATTTGATATAAAACGTCCACCACCTGATGCTAAACTCAGGTCAAAATTCGCTAGTAATTACAGACCAAAAAAACCCCACAAAATTCTTAACTTTTTCATTACCTATGAAGATCAAGATCAGATCGCACATAATGTAAAGTCTGATCTTCGTTACAAAACGTCCACATTTTGTTTGACTTATTCTCCATGGCTCATATTACAAACCTTTATACCCTGTGTAGACATTCGATTTTGTATGCGCCGAATTTCTTACTAGTCGAAATTGTAATAGGCCGAAAGTGTTATAGGCCGAGATGTCATTCGATGTTTTGACGACTCTTGACAAGAAGAAATAGGCATATCATGATCGAAATAAAGATAACACAGCTCCGATTTACCAATCAAATGCATACAAATAACTTAGATACGATGAGCGTAGGTAATTTAACGAAAATTAAAGACTTACCGAAGTTTCACAACGTTTTCTAAGGAGAGAAAGCACATCGTCTGTGTAATACGTCATGAGTACTATGTCGGTCACATGGTGTCTACAAATAGGACACCAGAATGATTCCGAATAGTGCGTGGCAGCGTCACTTGGGAGAATTGATAAAAAAAATCAGGATTTTTTGTATGGTTCTGTGACATGAACCGATGCTGCAATGAACGCCCCTATCCCCTTGGCGACAAAATAAGAGTAAATCTAACAGATTCGTGTCATTTTTCAAGCATAAAAAAATTCTAATTTTGGACTTTGTTGGGGCTTTAAGAATGGTCGGTGAATACAGACCCAGAACTCCAAGTCAAAAGGTAAATGGGGTCATTTTACGACTTGCTGTTTTCACGTACAACATTCTCCATGTACCTGACCATGGAATACAGAAATGGAGTCTAGGACACTTCCCCCCCAGACAAATGGCCCCGGACAACTCCCCCCTGCAAATTCCCCCCTGGACAATTGCCCCCAAGACAATAGCCCCCGGAGACAATTACCCCCTGGACCATTACTCCCTGAACAACTGCCCCCAGACAATTACCCCCTGGACAACCCCTCCCCCGATGATTGCCCACCAGACCCCCCCCCCCCCGAAATTACCCCCCCGGACACCCCCCCCCCGGACAATTGCCCCCCGACAACTCCCCCCTCCAGACAATTCCCACCAGGATGTTCATACAATCATATGCATATTAGTAAATATCATAGTGAAACTCGTCAAATTTGTGAGCACTTTTCTGGGTCTATAATTTCTTTTTCCCAAACGGTTCTTCCTCCTCACATTCTGAATCAGAGGATTATGCCAACTGAGGTACTTTTCCTCAAAATATCCGCAGAGCATTACACATTTAAACGCTCCTGGTCCTGATTCCCTTCCTAATCCCAGCCTTGCCCTAAAACCATCCACGCTGCATGCAACATGACAGAAATGAACAATCATTGTGGAGCTTCTATAATGCTGGCATCTCACTGTCCCGAATATGACTCCGACATTTTCATCTGATCCATAGGCCGTAGAAAGCCCATAGAAGCCCACTCGGCCAAACCAGCGAAAACTGTCAGCCAATCAAAACCCGAACAGAATGTGCAATGGATATGTAGATTGGGGAAAAAAATTCGCGGCCGGGCCCCAGCGCCTTGCGCGCATGTGTTCATCGGACAGGCCCCGGAAGCTTCCGTATGGCATCTGGCCGGCACCTTTACGGTTTGTAGATGGGTGTCTTGCGATTGCTCTCCACCAGTTTTCACCAGGCACCGCCGAGCGCCGTAGAATATGTGACCACACACACCGTAGACATGAAAATCGTAATGGGCCCGTACGGTCTCTAAAATCCACGCCAAGGCGCCGGATGGGGAAAATCGTACGGGGCCCGGTGGATGTGTGACCTAGTTTTAAGGCTGCTTTTCCACGAAGCGTTTGCGGGCGCGGAATAGGAGGCGGCGCGGGTGCGAGTGAAACTGGTAAAGGGAAATGCGTTGGATCAATTTTTTCCACCCGCACCCGGCCCCTATTCCGCGCCCGCAAACTCCTCGAGGAAAAGCAGCAACATACATACTCAAACAAACAAACGCGTCTCCCTGAAATTGACAGAATCTGATTTCAAAAAGGCGGTTCTGGTGGCCCTATTGTATATCGCAGCACGGCCATTTTCTACAGGAACTTTCCTCTGGTCACACCGAACATACATAGAAAAATATGAAAAACGGTTTTCCCTGAAATTGACGGAATATGATTTCAAGATGGCGGATCTGGCAGCGATACTGTAAATCAGCCATTTCCGAAAGGAAACTTCCTCTAATCACCCCCGAAATACGAAAAAAAGAAAAGATCAATAAGATCGGACATATGGTTCTCCATGAAATTGACGAAATGTGATTTCAAGATTGCGGCTCTGGCGGCCATATTTTCGAAAGGAAACTTCCTCTAGTCACCCCAAACATTCACACAAAAAGTCTATAAGTTCGGACATACGGTTCTCACTGAAATTGACGGAATCTGATTTCAAGACTGCTGATCTGGCGGCCATATTGTAAATTGGGTCGCGGCTATTTTCGAAAGGAACCTTCCTTTAGACACACCCAAAATACACACAAAAAATCAAATTGATTGGACCAGCTGCTTCCTTTTAAATGGTTGGAAATGGAAATGGAAAGTTTATGGCGCGACGTTGAAAACCAAATGTACCAAAATAATGTGCGGTTTTGATCATTTGGTAGGCCTACTACATGATTAGCAGACGCCATCTTTAAACAACTCGATGAACTCAATTTTCTGTTCGCGAGGAACTCCTACTCGACGTGCGTACTTCAAATGTGATCACATGAAAAATCTAGTAATCTAATCTAATCTAGTTCCAGTTGAACTCGGCCTTGGAAGTGAACCCAGGGTCTGACGCTGAGAGCCGACAATGACCTCGTCCCAAAGCAAAAGCAGAAGAAATTTCGAGATTGGGGGATTATCCGGGGGCAATTGTCCGGGGGGCAATGGCCGGGGGGGGAATTGTTCGGGGGAAATGGCAGGGGGGAGTTGGGGGGGGGGAGTTGTCGGGGGGGGATTTGTCCAGGGGGTAATAGTCCTGGGAGGCTATTGTCTGGGGTGGGTGGGGGGATTTGCCTTTGGGGGTAATTGTCCAGGGGGAGTTGTCTAGGGGGCTATTGTCTTGGGGGCTATTGTCCGGGGGGGGATTTGCAGGGGGGGGGGGGAAAGGGGAGTTGTCCAGGGGGCAGTTGTCTAGGGGGGAAATTGTCCTGATACGACAGAAATGAACACGCAGAACATGAAAAAAGTTATATGAACACTAAAACAATAAAATATTTAGCTAGATATATGTTTATGCAAGAAGGTGTATATAAACTCATATATTACTTATTTTCACTTGGTTTTAACACTTTAACAAACGATAAAGTATTAGACTCGTCCAAATTGAAAGCATTTGCAGACGACAAAATAAAGGTGACTCAAAAACTGAAATTTGCTTTTGGAAGGATAGAAAACATTGTGGGAAAAGGAGAAAATGCTGGTTACCAGCATTTTCTCCTTTTTCCACAATGTTTTCATAAGACCTCTTTTCCAGGGTTGTTAAAAGTCAGGATTGTATGGTAAAGGGTTAAGGTGCAGTTAACCCTTTACCAAACAATCCCGTGATTTCACGACCCTAAGAAAAGACCCTTTTGAAAACATTTTCCCACAATGTTTTCTCCACTTCCAAGAACAAATTTAAAATTTTCAGTCACAATCATTATGTCGTCTGCGAATGCTTTCAATTTGGACAATTCTAAAATTTTGTCATGTGGTAAAGAGTTAACATAATTACATATAAATTTCCTTGTGTATGCTGGATAGAAAAGGTGTACCAGTGAACATAGAACCTATATTGGGACCATTACTCAAAGGACATTAATGTAGACACAAACTCAGGCAAGAAAAGCATCGAAAACACAATTCAGTGTAAAATCAATGTCATCTTAGCTTTAAAAAAAATGACAAAATGTAAGGTTATGTACCAAATTTATCTTACAAAAAATGGTCAATTTTTTCAAATCCATTTTCTGACAGGCAAGTTTTCAACGCTTTCTAGCGATTATTTGTATTTTTTGACCATTCAGGTCCATCTTCCTATTAAGATATTGGTTGAATCTGGTTTGCAATGAACTAAAGCTGTTTCACCGTGTATCATCGACTCTGGAACTTCGTACTAGCTGAAGCGGTGATAAACAAAAATTGGTCGTGTCCAGGTTAGGAAAATTCTTTATTTTGATGTTATGTCGCGATATTATGCGTCAACGAGGATGTCTCCAATTACGGAACATATTTCTGTTTGAAGTGCACATCCAGAAATGACATGAAAATGATTTTAAGTTCACTTTTTATTGTAAAACGAGGTGCCTGGTACTGCCGAAATTATTTGTCTTCGTCAAAACCCACCTGTTTATCATACAAACAGTTGTGACAAATTTCAGTCTATTATTATGCAGATGCGTTCCCATCACCGCTGCTTTAATACAATCAATAGTTTCCTCAAAACAATGATGGAACTCAATAAAAACATCATAAAACTCGGAAGGCTTGAGTACGGCAACTTGAGGCCTTGCATAAAAATACTGGACGGCGTCTTGCTAGCTAACTCTACGGCGATTTATTGTGAAAATAATAGATTTTAATGCAACGTAGCACGCGAAAGGGTATTATTTCCTAATTAGTACCATCTTCACAGTTGCCAACATTAGTTACAAGAAAATTTATTTGTTGGAGTATGGTCATATCGAAAGAAAAAAGCACACAGCTCGACTGGAAGCCAACTCCTCTCGCAGGCCGTGCGAGTATCCTAGCAACAAAACTACAGAGTCGTATATCGGCCTCTGACAATAAGTTTATACTTCAGGAAATATTACCCGAGAGAAATATTTCCAGTATCTTGAAGTAAAGATGGATTCATTTATAAGAGGGCCATTAATTTTGTAGGGTACATTGTATTTGTAGTAGAGACATAGCTGTAAACCGTGAACTCGTATAAAGGAAAGTTTGAACCTTTCTTAAAAAGATTGGGAAAAACACAGTAGTATCATGGACACTGGCATGAATTTAGTGCAATAAAACGCGACACAAGCTGTAACAATATCGGTGGTATTATTTGAGATTTTCGAGACGCTGGAACAGCCATGCCTTATCTATATCAGATAATCATGAGTACATGTAGAAAAGTGAGTTATTTCAACAATGAAGGTGTACTTTAAATGTTAATCAGTTTTCTTAAAAGAAACTGTCATACTTAGTATGGCATTACTTGACGACTCACGCAGCTTGTTTCCATGCATGATGTTCTGTTTCCGGGTATATTATATAATTCCATAAAATCTCTATTGTTGACCCTACCACGACCACAAAACTAAAGGAAATCAAATATTTCTTAAAGCAGAACACTGTGACGACCTGCGACTCATTCTTCGTTCTTAAATTTTCAGTTCCTGGCATTTTCTCGCAGAAACATTATTTCAAACCCAACACCCCCCACTTGTGTGAGCAGGGTGGGTGTGGTAACTGACCATACATGTATCCAGTATAAAAACAGTATATGTTCTTGTGACCGTATTTTGTAGCAGGTGCATGCATACGAATTGCGGATTAAATTAAAGTGTAGTTGTTGATCTTTACGATGATATCAAATATAAATGGTTTCTTAGGTGGGTAATCGCCGCAGATGAACTTTTCAAACGGCCCTTATACCGGGCCGCAGCAACTCGTACAACCAATATGCTTGCCCAGCAAATACATTAGCTCAGCATCCCTATCTATATTCAGAGTCTGATCAGAGTCTTTGCTAGTCGCCTGAAGCAGGGTTGGGTCCTTAGCTATCAACAGTGTGGTCATTGAAGACACTGATCTAAATGAACAGGCTGACCTTAGCAGGATGCACATGTAAACTGTAAAATTTGTTGTGCTCCGGCTAATTTATTAGCGTCTAATCGTCTAAAATCTTGGACCACCATGAATCGCGGACAACTGCTTTGTACCGTGAGAATGAAACCTTTTTTTTTTCGGTACATCTGAATGCGCTAGCTTTTGACCTACTTCTTGGTACTAATAAAGAATGAATAGATGGTAATTTGCTATTGGTAAAATATGTGCACATGTTCGGCGGGCGCCTGCTGGCATGTTTCCTCGCACTTTATGAAACCACTATCAACAAGTGTTTGCTACTGCTAATCGATTCCCCGGGCCTTGATTCATACCATAGCAAACTAATGTACTGGGGAATAATTATTTTCTTGTGCTATTTGGAAACTAAGTACTTTTATGAGCGTTACCCAATAGCCCGATACCACTTTTTAACAAAATGAAAATCACTGAGGAGAAAGAGGCAAATTGCTCGTGAGGTTACTTTTCATTATTTTACTTCGTACTAACACAAAAGAGTTTCAATATTTATATTCCAGTTTCTCTTACGCCGTCGATCTTTTTTTTTAAAGACATTTCTTTTTACTTTTCTAAATCCCAAACTGCCGCGATTCGTGGTTGTCTCTTTCTATTTTGTAACAGGACTATTTTTGCCTTTCTGTGACTTCGAAACGCTAAATATGTTATTCGTCCTGATGTAGACGCCTCTAAGTGCAATATCCACAAGCAAAGGGCATAAGAACCTGCAAGGGGATAAAAGAATGCATAAAAATAGCCACTTTTGCTGTATCATACCGATGCAAGTTGCCGTACAGTTACGTTAGTGAAATTTTCATGTTGCCGTACAGCAACCTTTCAAATCGCCGTACTCCCAAGGATTTTTGTTTTCGAGAATAATTCAATCAAATCTTGATTGTTGTGTATGAAACTTATACCAAAGTTAATTCCAAATGTCCGGAATATTTTGATATTAAGAACCAAGGGTAACAAGCTTTGTAAGAACGCAAAACGAACGATTTACAATGGGATATGGTGGTTAGAGCAGTACCAGCTAGTAGGATTTCGCTGTTTTTTGCAGCATGCAGGAATATTATTTTTGACTCACGATCACGGACAACAGTTGGATATCTCTAAACACCGATGCTTATCGTTTGGTAGGAAGACACTCATTGAAAACCATTCAAAAAGACGATTGACTCACCCCACTATGTGCCATGACTACTTTTTGTGTTGACTCGGCTGGTACCAAGTTCCGGAGTCGATGATACACGGTGTGTTTGGTAACAATTAAAATCAGGTGTTTTAGAAAGAAGACCCAGAACAACAGTGTGACAGAGAAAAAACAAAAATGCCAAGTTAAACGACTTTGAGTGATTCCTCTCTCACTGCTGAATATTATATTCACAATGTTTTTCATCTGGGAAAGCAGCCAGTGGGTTGGTTAGAATGCTGTACTGGTAAAAGAAACTCCAGGAAAGCATGGACATGTCAGCTGGCTTCTGTGATATAACTTGAAGAAGGAGATAGTCACAACATGTATGGCTTATTGATGGTGCATCTTTGCTTATAGTGTCAAAACCCTAGTGGTTCAGCTTATATCTGTATCTTACAGAGTATACTTTGTTGTTAAGATGTCTGCATGCTTAATTGTTGTTTTCCATCAATTTGGTGTGGTGAGTAATGCATTTTATGATAAGTTCCTGAATTTATTTTTTTTCCTCATGAGATGCATTTTCAGGATCAACCACAGACCAAGATATTTTTGTTGCCACTATATTTTTTCTAGAGTATGGCCAAGCAAGTAAAATACATATTTCATTTCTTGCTTGGCTTTCTAGTTGTAGTTAACTCATTACCGCAAGGAAAATGTAAACTTGTCCAACTTGAAAGCAATCGCAGACGAAAATTCAAATGTGACTCGGATCAGAAAACTTGTCTTGGAGAGGGTAGAAAACATCGTGGAAAAAGGAGAAAATGCTGGTTATCCAAATTTTCTACTTTTCCTATGATATATTTAAAAGGCCTCTTCGTCAGGGTCTTGAGAAAGTGAGATTGTGTGGTAAAGTGTTAAGTTTGGTTTTATGTGCTGCACACAAAAGTACAAAATATGTTCTGTGCAAAATGGTAATGTACAATTCTAGGATCATGTTAGGACATTTTATCGAATAAAGTGTAGTAACTGAAAATCTCTATAAAATGGTTGAAATCTTGAGGACAAATTGTTCAGTAATTTTTTTCACATTACTCAGGCTTTTTTTAATATTTTCTATATTTCCAATAAGAATCTGGACATTTATATGAAGATCATGTGTACATTTTATGATGGTCAATCAAGTTAAGGTAAAATGTTGTTGTTAATTTTTTTTTTTTCATCCTTTTACCTTGGTTACATTAGGGCATGATATAAGACCTTTGAAGATTAGCAAAAGCTATATGAAATCACAGATATTCATTGCATTCCTTGTACAAATTATAATGAACTTTATAACCATGGAGCCATGCTGTGTGAAAAGGGGGCTGAATGCATCTGCAAAAAGTATCAACAAACGTCAGCCTGTGCAGTCTGCGCAGGCTGACATGGATCGAAACTTTTTCTACTTGTCAATTTTCCGCATGTCCAAGAACCAATCTTTCTCAAAATTCAGTCAATCATTAGGTTAAATGGATTTCATGGATCCATTACTGCGATGACTCGCTCGATAAAATGCATCATGGAGATGCATTAGGCACCCATTTGCCAGAGCATGGCTCATTTATTTTTTTACTCTTCATTTGACTTGTTTAGCCCAAGATGGACTATCAACTGGAGCCCTAATTGGTATTCTGATTGCTGTTTTCATTGTCCTGTTTATTATTGTGGACGTGTTCTGTTACTTCAAGAGCAACTGTGGAGTCTTGATGACCATCAGAGAATCTCTAGGTGGAGGACGGGGCGAAGAGGGATATTCTGCTGCAAAAACGGACGATGTCGAGAATCTGTGAGATTTTTTTCTCTTACTTTCAGTCATTCTACCAAGGGTGTTTGTTTGACGCCTTCCTCTGTCTTTCATTGGCTCTTAGTGGTTAACTTGTATGGGAAAATTAACTCTTCACTAAACGAAAAAATGTAGGCCTTGCCCAAACTGAAAGCATTTGCAGGTTATAAATGTAACTTTAAAGATTTTGCTATTCATAGGGTAGCAAACATTGTGGGAAAAGGAGAAAATGCTGGTTACCTGTATTTTCTCCTTTTCCCATAATTTTTTCAAAAGCCTGCTTCCAAAAGGGCTGTCAAAAGTCTGGATTGTATAGAAAAGAGCTAAAGATAATTCTGTTGACATTCAGTACATTAAGTTCAGACTTAATGTTGTGTGCCCATGCAAAGAGTGTTGGTCAAGATCAAACATGCAAAAAAAAAGGAAACTGAACTTGATTCGTAAAAAAGATATTTTTGTGTATGATAGTCTAGGAGCAGACTGTAGGCTTCTCACATCAAAGGTTTTGACTTGGAATCCCAATGTACATTGCTACCCTAGTACTCATTAACCCTTTCCCACACAATCTCGACTTTTAACGACCCTGAGAAAGAAGCTTCTGAAAGCATTGTGGGAAAAGGAGAAAATGCTGGTAACCAGCATTTTCTCTTTTTCCCACAATGTTTTCTACCCTTCCCAAAGCAAATTTCAATTTTTCAATCACATTTATTTTGTCGTCTGCAAATGCTTTCAATATGGACCAGTCTAAAATTTTGTTGTTTGGTAAAGATTTAACTCTTTGCCAAACTATAAAATTTTAGACTTGTCCAAATTGAAAGCATTTGCAGACTAAAAAGTAAATGTGGCTTTAGGACTGATGTTAATTTAATGAAAAACTAAATACAATCCAATTTTCAGCTTTACTGGCTGAAAGCTAGCAGAGCTTATGTCATGGTGTGGTTTCCTTCATCTGTCCGTCCTTCTGTCCATCTGTCTGTCTGTCCATCCATTAGTCTTGTTCTTGTTTTCATGAAAGTCACACAGCTTCATTATATGATCAATACAGTGTAGCTTGAACCCTGTTGATTTTGAAAACAATCTGACAATCAGTATGAAAAATTTTTCCATTTGAATTTGAAAATTTTACATTTCTTGTTTACACAATAGAGTCCACATAATTATGTAGTTAGATTTTCATGAAACATGCACAGTTGCTTTATATTATCAGTAGCTTCAACCCTATTGATAAAAAAAAAATATGATGATTAGTAAGGGAAAAGTAGCCACTTAAAGTTGAAAATTTTCATATCTTGTTTACTTGATTAAATCTGCATTTTTTATCCAGTTCTTTTGAAACTTGCACAGATCATTTGTATCATCAAGGTATTGAACCCCATGAAAAATGAGGGAAATCCAGCAATCAGTTTAGGAAAAGGAAGAGCAGCCATTTTTTGACTTGGTCTTCTTTACTCAACATAGTCCACATTATTGGTCACATTTCTTTAAAACTTGCAAGGATTGTTTACTACAATGGTTTTGAGAAATTGTACTTTAATTATTTCACTTTATTCAATTCACCATGCCTTCAAATGATGTATGCTAGTTTTTGTGTGTTTCTTTTTTCTTTTTGCATCAAAAATTATTGATGTAATCTAGAAAATGAGCAAAATCACTGCAATTCAGGCCCTCAAGGGCAACTACTTTTGAAACAGCTCTTTGTATTGAGAAGCAACCCATGTAAACCTGGAATTATTTTGTATTTCAGAATTCTTGTTTTTAAATACAAAATTTTCTATGATAAACAAACATCTATATATTTTTTCCTGGATATCACATTGTGAAAGATTTAGGCTTTGCATTGCCTTTCCCAGAAATACTTCTGCCCAAACCTCAGTGCTTCACCTGAGGATAAAACTCCAGACTTCTGGGTTGCTAGCTTGACACCTAACTTACTGAATTAAGCTCAAAGCTGATTGGGCCAAAAAAGTAAAAAGATATAACAGTAACACACTATGAAACTGGATCCAAAATTAGATGGCTAATTTGCATGAATGGACAATCTCAGTTTGAACAAAAGACTTACAGGTATCTCTCACAAGTCTGTTATCTAGAATGTGTTTGGAGCATATTTCTTGATAATTGCTATGACTAAAATACTTCTAAAGACAGTGTTAACCCTTGAAGCACCTTGTAGCTCAGTCGGTAGCGTGCAGGACTTGAGAACAGGAGGTCGCTGGTTTGATCCCTGGCTTGGCCAATTTCTTTCTGAGGATTGATGATAGTCATCGTGACAGGATTTATTCCGCTCTCACTGCTGACCATTGTTTCGATGATGGTTATGTGGGAAAGCAGCCAATGGCTTGGGAAGGATATTGTGCAGAGTACTGGTAAAAGAAACTCCAGGAAAGCATGGATAGGTGCACTGGCAGCCGTGATATAACTGAGATAACGTTAAAAAAGGCGTTAAACTCCATACAATCAGTCAATCAATCACTGAAGCACCTTTGCAGGCAGTGTCGATCAAGAGCAGACTGCACAAAATGTGCTATATGATCTTTGATCCACACTGTCTGCTTTGCTTAGACATTCTCTATAAGAGCAACCTTACCCCTTTACCACACAATCCTGTGTTTACATGTCCCTGAGGAAGAGGCCTTTTGAAAACATTGTTGGAAAATGAGAAAATGCTGGTGGCCAGCATTTTCTCCTTTTTCCACAATGTTTTCTACCCTGTCAAAAAACCTTAAGTTCATATGTCCCACTTTCAGATTTGTCGTCTGCAGATGCTTTCAATTTAGGAGGGGCTAAAATTTGTCGTTTGGGAAAAGGTTAAAAGTGTAATTATTTTAGTTTTATTTTTTGCCTGAAAATGTTTGTAAGGTTTATTCGCTGCCCAAAAGGTTGGAGTCTTCAAGTCAATCAGGGAAGGGGTGAATTGATTCGGTTTTTCAGCTGATAGAAATACAATACAATACACCCACAAATTATTATGATTCATGTCCATTTCAGGGCAAAGAAAGATGAACTGACAGAGGAAGCTAAGGCTGCAGAAGAAAATGAGATTGGTGGACAAGGGAATGAGTAAGTGGCCTTGTAAACTGAGAACCTGGATCCTCGACACTCGTGCAGTACCCTCATTGTGTGACATTTCATGTGTTTTTTACTCTTTACCGAATGACAAAATTTTTGAGTTGTCCAATTCGAAAGCATTTGCAGACGACAAATTAAAAGTGGCTCAAATGGCGTAATTTGTTCTTGACAGAGTAGGAACATTGTGGAAAAGGAGAAAATGCTGGTTACCAGCATTTTCTCCTTTTGCTATAATTTTTCAAAAGGCTTCTCTCCCAGGGTAGTTAAAGCCCAGGCTTGTTTGGAAAAGGGTTTTTTTCACTATGCAAAGGAGTGAAATGTTGTCAGGAGGAAATATCTGTGCAGTCTGATCTTGATCTACACTGTCCACCAAAGGTCAATGAGTTGCGCTTAGCAGCTTTAGGGTTAAAACATGTAGCCATTTCAAGTTTTATTACATCACAAATGTTTGAAATAAGCAAGTAGTGCTATCATAGGTTAAAGCTCTGTATTTGTTCGCCATGTTAGCTCGGCCTTTTATTTTTTTTAAAGAAAACGTCGAGGTATTGTTGTAGTCCTGGGGTCGTCAATGTCATTGTTGTTGTGCAAAAACTTTGACATTTTATAATATCGCTGTTATTACTGAAGATATTTGCTTCAAACTTTTAGGAGTTGTTTATGATCAAAAAGGGAACCTATACAACATGGCCAGGTAACTGTCAAAGTATTTTTGATACAGTTATGCTCCTTTTTCAAGCAGCTGCAGGTGAGCGTTGGCACCCACATGCAGTGCTCTTGTTGTCTTTTATTGGACGTTAATGGTTAACTTTGAGGGGCAATTCAAATATAATTTGGTTGATATTTATGAAATGAAGATAAGATTGTACGTTGTGTGCCTATTCAAAGAGTGTAGGTGCAACTCAAATATGCAAAATACATTTTCCCCACAGAACTCATGAAAAATGGTCAGAATGTACAAGTTCATGTCAAGGCAAAAAGTAGGCCATTGGAACAAATCTTAAAAAACCTTGCATGTACTCTAGAGGCCGCATTTTTAGACCAGTACTCATGAAAATTGGTCTTAATGATACATCAGACAAGTTCAAGATTGGATCATGTCGGATAAAAAAGTAGGTCACTGGGATATATCTTAGAAAAATCTGCTTGCAGTCAAGAGGCCACATTTTCCATCTGATGAAACATTGTCAGAATGTCTGTCTTGATGATATCTCGCTTAAAAAATAGGTCACGTTGGTCAAAAAGTAGGTCATTAACACTCATGTGTTTTACATCATTACAACCAGGATTTCTTGAGCTTTATCAATCCTAGATGACTTTACTCAGGTGAGTGCTGTAGGGCCAATTGCCCTCTTATTTTCTGATTTTACACACGTTTGAGATAAGATTTTTTGATGCCATAGGACTCTGTTGGACATCATCATCTGAAGAGTTTTATTCCTGCCTATTATTTCCAAGAGATGTCAGACACAGACACTATATCTCGATACAAATTTATGCCAGATCCTATATTTATCACATAATCTCCCTTGGTTTCAGTTTAATAAACTCATTGTGAATTTTCTTATCTTATACATGTTTGATGTCAGAATCGTGTGATGTCATGTTTTACATCATTTTGTACATCATTTTGTACCGATTTCATAGAAGTGAATGGGCTTTTTAGCTCACCTGAGCACAAAGTGCTCATGGTGAGCTATTGTGATCGTCCGTCGTGCGTCGTGCGGTGTGCGTCGTCCGTCGTCAACTTTTTACCTTGTGTACGCTCTATAGGCCACATTTTCAGTCTGATCCTCATGAAACATGATCAGAATGTTTGTCTTGATAAAATCTCGGACGAGTTCGAAATTGGGTCATGTGGGATCAAAAACTAGGTCACTAGGTCAAATCTTAGAAAAACCTTGTGTACGCTCTAGAGGCCACATTTTCAGCCCAATCCTCATGAAACTTGGTCAGAATCTTTGTCTTGATAAAATCTCAGATGAGTTTGAAATTGGGTTATGTGGGGTCAAAAACTAGGTCACTAGGTCAAATCTTTGAAAAACTTTGTGTACGCTCTAGAGGCTGCATTTTCAGTCAGATACTTGTGAAAATTGGTCAGAAAGTTTGTCTTGATAAAATCTCAGACGAGTTCAAAATTGGATTATGTGGGGTCAAAAACTAGGTCACTAGGTCAAATCTTAGAAAAACCTTGTGTATGCTTTAGAGGCCACATTTTCAGTCCAATCCTCATGAAACTTGGTCAGAATGTTTGTCTTAATAAAATCTCGGATGAGTTCGAAATTGTGTCATGTGGGCTAAAAACTAGGTCACTAGGTCAAATCTTTGAAAAACCTCGTGTACGCTCTAGAGGCCACATTTTCAGTCAGATACTTGTGAAATTTGGTCATAACGTTTGCCTTGATAAAATCGGAGACGAGTTCGAAATTGGGTCATGTGGGGTCAAAAACTAGGTCACTAGGTCAAATCTTCGAAAAACCTTGTGTACGCTCTAGAGGCCACATTTTCTGTTCGATCCTCATGAAACTTGGTCAGAATGTTTGTCTTGATAAAATCTGGGACAAGTTTGAAATTGGGTCTTGTGGGGTCAAAAACTAGGTCACTAGGTCAAGTCTTCGAAAAACCTTGTGTGTGCTTTAGAGGCCACATTTTCAGTCAGGTACTTGTGAAATTTCAGAATGTTTGTCTTGATAAAATCTAGGACGAGTTTGTAATTGGGTCATGTGGGGTCAAAAACTAGGCCACTAAGTCAGATCTTCGAAAAACCCTGTATATGCTCTAGAGGCCACATTTTCAGTCAAATACTTACGAAACTTGGTCATAATGTTTGGCTTGATAAAATCTCACGATTCTGAGGAAACAGACTTTTGAAAACCTTGTGGGAAAAGGTGAAAATACTGGTAACCAGCATGTTTTCTACATTTCTACTGAAAAGGACCATCATTTCAGCTACATTTATTTTGTTGTCTGCAAAGGCTTTCAATTTGGACCCGACTAAATTTTTTTTCGTTTGGTACAGAGTTAACTGTGGCTCAAATTATGAAACTTGTCTTGGAAAGGATAGAAAATGTCATGAGAAGGGGGGGTGGAGAAAGCTTTAGTAAACACTGTGGGAAAAGGAGAAAATGCTGGCAAGAATTTTTTTCTCCTTTTCCCTCAGTATTTACCAGCAGATTACAGATAAATTCCATCATTTTAGTCACATTTATTTTGTTGTCTGCAAATGCCATTAATCAGGACAATGTCTAAAATTTTGTCATGTGGTAAAAAGATATGGGATCCCCTTTTGAAAGTTATCAACTACCCAAAGTTTGATTTACCTCTTTACCAAACAACAAAATTTTGGTCTAGTCCAAACTCAAAGCATTTACAGACGACAAAATAAATGGGACACAAAAACTGAAATTTGTTTTGGGAAGGGTAGAAAACATTGTGGGAAAAGGAAAAAGGTTACCAGCATTTTCTCCTTTTCCCTCAATGTTTTCAGAAGGCTTTTACCAGAGGGTCAGTAAAAGTCGGGATTGTGTGGTAAAGAGTTAAATATCCTCAGTAATAACAGAGATATGAGAAAATGTTAAAAGTTTTTGCGCTACAATGACACAGAGATGACAGATACAGACAACCACAGGCCTATGACAGTACCTAGAACTTTTCTCCAGCCAGGCTAAATATGGAATATTACAACAGTCTGCATTTCTGCAAGATCGGATTGTGTTTGAGTTGCGTGTGTAAGGAGATGCGTATCGGATGAGACTAAAGGTCAAGTCCGATGCGCCTCTCTTTACACACGCAACGAGACATGATCCGTCCACACAGAAATGCAGCCTATTGTAATATTCTTTTTATTATCTACATCACCAGTATAACTGTAAAGAAACATCACAAAATCGATATGAATAACCAAAAAATCAGAGAACTAAATTTTATTGTACATAAGTACAATATTTATGAATGGCAGATGAATATACATAGATAACATAGCTCTGCATAAATCTATATACATTTAAAAATGACAGTTGTTGTTTTTGAGCTGCTTCGAGAAAATAAACAACAACTGTGGCTTAAAAAAGATTCCTTAAACACTGAAAAGGTAGTCAGTTGTTATTCACTGTCACTGTCAAGAACAGTACATTTTTTTTTTGTTTCAACACAGGAAGTGAGCGATTATTAATCGCAATGCTGAAGTTCACGAGTGTATTGTACAGTAGCATTTGGAAATACCCTTTCGAAACAACATGTTTATGTAATGGGCATTGATATCAGTCAAAATTAAGTTCTGCATGAAAATGATTTTTGAAAAAAGTACATGACATATAACAGTTGAAATATCTATAGATACACTTAACCCTTTCCCAAACGACAAATTTTGGACTGGTCCAAATTGAAAGAGTTTGCAGACGGCAATTTTAAATTTGATGAAAATGGCAGAAAGTTATCAAAAAGGGTAGAAAACACTGTGGGAAAAGGAGAAATTGCTCGTTACGAGCAATTTCTCCTTTTCCCACAGTGTTTTCAAGTCACTTGTACTGCAGACACGTGAAAACCAGGGCTTGTTTGGGAAAGGGTTAAATAGGTTTTTCATGCTTTGTCATGCTAGCTGAACGTAAATAAGGATATGCTTGAAAGTCTTGTAAGTTATTGTACAGAAGTGTTCTGTGTACACGATTATGCTCTACAAACAGTACTATGCTGAAACAGAAAAATTTTACGTCCAGTTGTATTGTGAAGTCCGATATCATCCGTATTTTACTCAGATCATTTAAGGAATGAAGAGAATGTTTTGTTTTTTTTAAGGAGGTATGAAAAAAAAAAAAAAAAATGTGATTAAGTTTTTTTTTTTTTCATACCTCCATGAAAAAATAAAAAAACATTCTCTTCATTCCTTATAATTTAATATTACAGACAAGATGTGCCCACGGAAATAATTCAAACTGCATTTATTTTCTTTATTTTTAAATATAATGTCTGAGTTTAGCCCCTTCCACTCATATTTGTTTGGCGCTAGAATATGTCCTGAAAATCAACCAATAAAATGCAAGTATTAACGTGGCAGTGTGTAGAACGCGCAATGTGTAACCTTCACTCTGAGTAAAAGCATGGTGAATATTGCAGTGGGAATTCATGATTCCCCAAAAACTGGATTGTACAATTTTCAAAGGAACAGTTGGACATTATACCAGCAGATATTAGATTACTTCTGCTTTTATTTGAAATTTGGTTTGAGACAGCAACATTGGCTTGGCTTTGATGAGTATCTGAAGTGTTTAAAAAAAAATGTGGAATATTGTATACATGTTTGTTTACATTAGTTTGACAGCTAAAGTAGTTCCGGCACAACATGATTTTTTTTTTTGGCTCCACTGGCCAAGGGCCAGCGGGCTTATGTCATGGCCCGGTGTCCGTCGTGCGTCCGTCCGTCCGTGCGTTAACTTTTATTTCAAACATCTTCTTCTCTGAAACTACCCATCCAATTTTCATGAAACTTCACAGAAATGATCCTGCCATGGTCCTCTTCAGAATTTCTTAAAAGAATTTGATTCCTTCAAAAACTCTGGTTGCCATGGCAACAAAACTGAAAAATATTGGAAATCTTTAAAAATCTTCTTGTCTGAAACCATAAGGCATAGGGCTACCAAATTTGGCATGTAGCTTTATGTAGTAGACCTCTATCAAGTTTCTTCAAATTATAGCCCTGGGGTCAAAATTGGCTCTGCCCCAGGGGCACAAGTTTTACATAGGCTTATATAGAAAAAACTTTAAAAATCTTCCTGTACCTAGCTATAAGGCCTAGAGGTACCAAATTTTGCATGTAGCTAGTGGGCCTCTACCAAGCGGGCCAAAAGTTTAGGCCTGGGGTCAAAATTGGCCCCGCCGCAGGGGTCACAAGTTTTACATTTGCTTACATAGTGACAACTTAAGAAATCTTCCTGTTTTTTTTTTTTTTTTTTTGAAATTAGCCTTGCATCAGGGGTCTTATGTTTTACAGAGGCTTCATATGGACAAAACTTGAAAATCACCTTATTTATAACCATACAGCATAGACTTGTATTATTTTGGCATGTGGCTTTATCTTGTGGACCTCTACCAGGGTTCAAGTAATTATAGCTCTGGGATCAGAAATGGCTTTGCCCTGCAGGTCTCAACTTTTACATGGGCTTTTACGGAGAAAACTTTGTAAGTCTTCATTTTGAAACCATTTGGCTCAGAATTGAAATGTTTAGTATTTATGGTTTATATTTATAGGCCAATGGAGCGATACAGGGCCATCATGGCCCTCTTGTTTTTTCATGGAGCTATGAAATAATTTTTTCAGCCAATCAGAACTCGCCAAAATTCATGAAAACAATTGATATTAAATTATTTATAGGTATATAATAAAAATGAAATATACTCTCACTGATCAGGATATATATATTTACCACACGATCCCGACTTTTGATGACCCTGAGAAAGAAACTTATTGAAAACATTATGGGAAAAGGAGAAAATGATGGTTACCAGCATTTTCTCCTTTTCCCACAATGCTTTCTACCCTTCCCAAAACATATTTCAATTTTTGAGTCACATTAATTTTGTCATCTGTAATTTCTTTCAATTTGGACAAGTCTAAAATGTCGTCATTGGGTAAAGAGTCAAAGTTCCCTCGACTACTTTGAGTTGCCTTTGTGGATAGTGGTGATCAAGATCAGACTTCATCTCTAACACCAAATAAAGGAAATGAAGATCACTTGGGTAGATATTACTGAAATATTGCAGTTTGAAGACTGTGTGGGTTTGCTTCCTTCTCTAGGTATCCTTACCAAACAACAAAACAAAATTTTGGACTCGGACAAATTGAAAGAACTTGGAGACAACCAGGTAGATTTAGCTCGAATGATGACTTCTGTCTTGATAGGGTAGAAAACAATATGGGAAAAGGAGAAAATGCTGGTTACCAGCATTTTCTCCTTTTCTCACAATGTTTTCAAAAGCCTTCTTCTGCAGGGTCTTGAGAACTTGAGATTGTGTGGTAAAGGGTTAGTAATAAAAAGACCAAATCCAAATACAGTCCTTTTAACCCTTTACCACACAATCCTAACTTTTAACAACCTTGAGAAAGAAAGCTTTAAAAAACATTGTGGGAAAAGGAGAAAATGCTGGTAACCAGCATTTTCTCCCTTTTTCACTATGTTTTCTATCCTTCCCAAATAGAATTTCAATTTTTGATTCCCATTTATTTGGTAGCCTGCAAATGATTTCAATTTGGACAAGTGCAAAATTTTGTTGTGTGGTAAAGAGTTAAGAACTGCAGTCTTTACCATAAAACTGTGCTATAAAAAAATTGTGTTTTATTTTAAAATTTAGCCTTTCAGCTTATTCATATCAGTTACTGAAATTCCCTTTCCTGCAGGCTCCAGTTATTGAAGATAAATCTGAACCAGCTCCAGATACGACAGAAGACAAACCCACTGAACCAACACAAGAATAGACAGTGAAGCTGCAGGTCAGTCTAACTTTCATGTCATGTGACATAGAAACAGGTCACATGATCTAGTCAGATCATTTTTTTTTTCTTCCAAAGACTTATTGTTCAAGAAAGATTTGAACCAACACCAGATATGACAGATAACATAGCAAACTGAAACAGTGCTAGATATAAAAGAAACAAAACTGACTGAACGAACATCAGAATAGAATTGACAGAAACTGTTTAAGATTTATCTGCCCTTGGGTCATGTGATGCAAAAAAACATGTCACATGACCGAATTTAATCCATTACTAAATGATCCAGAGATATTATAACCGCTTTTAAGAAAGCTTTTGAAAATATCACCGGAAAAAAAAATCCTAGCAATTAGCATATATTTCCTGTTTTTTTTTTCACCCTTTCTAAGAAAAATCCTGCTATATGAGCAACATTTTGTTGTCTGCAAACCCTTTATGGGTAGATTTGAAAATTTGCTGTTTCGTACGGAGATAGGTTGACCATTCACCCTTACTCTGCTTATGTTGTAGTATAAGGGTTTACAACAGATGACTGTTACACCCTTTACCACATGACAAAATTTAAGACTTGTCTATACTGAAAGCACTTGTAGAGGAGAGACTAAACATGGCTCAACTGATGAGATTTCATTTTTTTGAATAGGCAGAAAAAAATATTCTCTGACAAGAAGAAAAGGGGGGGTATTCAGCATTTTCTCCTATTCCTACAATGTTTTCAAGAGCCACCTTTGTCAGAGTCATTAAAACTCGGGATTATGTGGTAAAGGGTTGACACTTTACCTAACAATCCTTTGTTTTAACAATCTTGCAAAAGAGGGCTTTTGTCAACATTGCACGGAGACGAGAAAATGTAGGTAGCCAGCATTCTCTCCTTTCCCAGCAGCATTTTTAACCATTTCATTTTTGCTAGATGTTATGCATGTATGTCATCTGTGAATGCTTTCAATTTTGAAGAGTGTAAAATTTTGTCTTATGGTAAATAGTTTAACCCTTTCCCAAACGACAAATTTTGGACTGGTCCAAATTGAAAGAGTTTGCAGACAACAGTTTTAAATTTGATGGAAATGGCAGAAAGTTATCAAAAAGGGTAGAAAACACTGTGGGAAAAGGAGAAATTGCTCGTTACGAGCAATTTCTCCTTTTCCCACAGTGTTTTCAAAAGACTTGTACTGCAGACACGTGAAAACCAGGGCTTGTTTGGGAAAGGGTTAAATACTGCAAATGTTGTATTTCATAAGAAAATCTTTCTTTCTGTTTTACTTGCATTCTCCAATGTTTCCTGTAAATAGTCTTCAAAACACCAACCATTTTTAGCTCAGCTGTTTTCGAAGAAAATGGCGAGCTATTTTCATAGCCCTGGTTTCTGCATCATTACCATCATCATTGTGCAAAAACTGTGACATTTTCTAATATCTCTTATTACTTAAGATGTTTACTGGGTACTTGCACAGGTTCTTAACTATCAAAGGGGGATTGATTGATTGATTGATTGATCAAATAACTGATTGATTGTATGGTGTTAAGTGTCGTTGTCAATATTAATTTCAGTAAAATTGCAGCAGCCAGTGCACCTATACATGATTTCCTGGACTTTCTTTTACCAGCACTCCCCACAATATTCTTTGCAAGCCCTTGGCTGCTTTCCCACCTAACCATCATGGAAACAATGGTCAGGGGTGAGAGAGGAATGAATCCTGTGGCAATGACATCAAAGGGGGAACACAACAAGGGCAGATTACTATCAAAGTGTATGTATTTTGACACAGTTATCCCCTTTTTTGACTTGGAATTTTTACTGAAAATTAAGTGACTGCCGAGCATTGGCACCCACATGCGGTCCCCCCTTTTTTTTTGGAGTTGTAAAGGTAAGCTTTGTGAACTCATTGGGAGGGTCCTAAGGCATGCCATTAATTTTACTGCATATTTCATTCTTGAAATATCATATTTTATTGTTTCATAATTATCATTTTCATTTTTTTTGAAAATCTCATTAGAACTGCACTTCCAAGGTATATGTGTACCGCGGTATATTAATCCTTAATCATATAACCCTTTGCTTTAACAACCCTGATGGAGAAGGCTTTGGAAGACATTGTGGGAAAAGGAGAAAATGCTGGGATCCAGTATTTTCTCTTTTTCCTATAATATTTTCTCTACTTTCACTCATGTATTCTGTCATTTGGGCCACATTAAATTTATGGTCTGCAATTGCTTTGAAATTGGAAAAATCCTAAATATTGTCATTTGGAAGGGGTAAGAGAGAAGTCTGTTTCCCTGAATACATTCTAGATAACAGCAAGTTAGCAAATGGTGAATGCATAATTATACGAGCCATGCTCTGATAAAAGGGGCTTAATACATCTCCATTATGCATTATTGTTTTAACTTGAGGAATCATTCTAAGCAAACAGTTCAGAAATAAATCCATACATACATATGTATTTTGACTTGATAAGAACTAGATCTAGTAGTCATGTAAAGAAGTATTATTTAAATGCATTCCATATACTCAGAGTCGTATTGTTCTTGTAACTTTCATTAACATGTAAATCATCTTATTGACTATTTTTAAAGTGTTTTACCAGTTTCGTTACTTTTTGAAACCTTTATCATATTGTTTTTTGCCTTTTTGATAAATAATTTAATTAATATACCAAATTTCACCTAATTAACGCTCCCTCCCTAATAGTAACACCAATTACCGTATTTCACCTGTAAGCACTCCCTCCCTAACAGTAGCACCCCCTACCATATTACCTACTCCAGGGGCCTCCAGGCAACCCCCATCCACACCCAACCGTAGCTTAAATTTGATGTCTGGAACAACAAAATTCCAAACACAAGATAACTTCACTAAAACTTTTCAAACACAGACTGACCAAAATTATTGATGACCAATATTTCATCAATAAACTTGTCTGAACATCATTGACATAATCCTAATTACTTCACAAATTGATGTCATTAAAACCTGATGATCAGGGTATACATACACTTCTGGTAACATTATAAAATTCTGGTAGCACAGAATTTGTCAGCTTGCTTGGAAAAACTTTTAAGAAAGTGAAGTATCGAAGATCTGTGTCCAATATTAATCATGAAAGCTATTTAATATCCAAATCAGCAGTAAAATGAATATTCTCCATTATAAAGCGATCGCTTCAGAGCCGGTACTGACTAGCAAACTGGGGTCAAGGTACCATACTTACTCTACATAAGGGTACTTAATTTCGGGAAATTGGATTTGAAATAGGAGGGCCCTGTTTGCATTTTGCATGGTCCCCTGGGGTGTCAATTAGGTGAAATGTGGTACTACAAATAGAACGAAAGGAAAGCACTTGAGAAACATGAAGATTTTTTGAAATGTATGGCCAAAAAACAAAAGAGAAAAAAAACAGAGGAAGAGGAGAATCTGTTTCTTAAAAGCAATTGCTCTTTTTCCCTCAATATTTTCAGAAGATAAATACTGAAAGAATAAAGTTATTTTTATTTGATAATGGGTTAATCTGTAACTTATGCCTTTGCTTCATGTTTACTCCTCTCTTTGGAATATATTAAAGGATAAAAAGCATTAGCTTGAAACAAGCAACTGCTTCTCCTTTCAAAGATATATTCTGTATTGTTCACGAAAAAATAGTTTTATTTCCTTCAAGTATATCACCTTTATGTCTGTTTTGAAAATTTTCATGATACTGTATTCAATTCTTTACCAGACAACAAAATTTTAGACTTGTCCAAATTTAAAGCGTAAAACTTGGCAGATGACAAAATAAATGTTACTCAAAAATCTAAAGTTGTTTGTGAAAGGATAGAAAATATTTGGGCAAAGGAGAAAATACTGGTTACCAGCATTTTCTCCTTTTCCCACAATGTTTTCAAAAGGCTTCTTTCTCAGGGTCGTTAAAAGTCGGGACTGTGTGGTAAAGAATTAACAGGGTCAGAAAATATTGTTGGAAAAAGAGAAAATGCTGGTTTGCAGCATTTTCTCTTTTACAAACAATGTTTTCAACAGCCTCCTTCCTGGGGATCATTAACTCTTTAACAGACGACAAAACTTTAGACTTGTTGAAAGCATTTACATGGAAAAAAATGGGTAAAAGGTTAGAAATAGACTGCACAGCAATGGGCTTATTCAATGATAGGAATCAGGAAAAGAACTGGATCTGTACTCACCAACCATTTTTAAGAATAGTCTTTGTCTAATTCTCAAGAATTTTATAGATTTGAAAGCAACACAGCTTCTGACTGGTTAAACTGAATGGTTTAGCCAATCAGAAGTTGTGTTACTTTTAAATTTGGAAAATTTTTCAGCATAAGACTAAGCATAAGACTAAGAATGATTGGTGAATACTGGCCCTGATCACTTGAAATTAATCTCACTCACCCCTGGAACACCTACTTTCTTTAGCAAAATAGGCCAGTTCATTAGCCTCCTATCTTTTTATGACCTGACTGAAGAGACTCTAACCCTGTACCAACGACAAAAATGAAGACTGCTCCAAATTGAAAGCATTTGCGGATGACAAATGAATTGTGAATCAAATGATGTAAATTGTCTTTGTTAGGGTAGAAAACATTGTGGGAAAAGGAGAAAATGCTGGCTACCAGCATTTTCTTCTTTTTCAATAATGTTTTCAAAAGGCTTCTTCTTCAGGGTCGTTAAAACTCGGGATTGTGTGGTAAAGGGTTAAACAACATTGTGGGAAAAGAAGAAAATGCTGGTAACTAGCATTTCCTGCTTTTCCCACAAGGTTGTCGATCCTTTTAACTCTTTCCCTCACAATCTTGAGTTTTAACGACTCTAAGAAGAAAGGTTTTTAAAAACATGATTGGAAAAGGAGAAAGTGCTAATAGCCAGCATTTTCTCCTTTTACAACCATGGTTTCTACCCTATCTTAGACAAAAACCATTTCTCGACTTGTTTTTAATTTTTTGTCATCTGCAAATGCTTTCAATTCTGACATATCTGATTTTTGTCGTGTGGTAAAGAGTTCAAGACCAATCCTGTCAGTTCGGCCACATTACATTTCATAGTCTGCAGAACAATGCTTCCAATAATAATGCTAGACAAAAATTTTGTCGTCTGGTAACGGTTAAAAAACATCCCCGATGTAGAAAGATAATCAGAGTGAATTACAAGTTATTAAATGCAAACATGTTGAAAAATTATTGGAAAAGAAGAAATTCCTCAATTCTCCTCTTGCCACCGTCTTTTCAAAACTGGTATGCTGTATGGTGAAAGAGTTGTTTGCGGAAGGTTATATCATTTAACCCTTTACCAGACGACAAAATTTTAGACCTGTCCAAATTAAAAGCATTTGCAGACGACAATTTCACTGTGGCTGAAATGGTGCAATTTTTGTTTGATAGGGTAGAAAACATTGTGGGAAAAGGAGAAAATATTGGTTACCAGTATTTTCTCCTTTTCCCACAATGTTTTCAAAAGGCTTCTTTCCCAGGGGCGTCAAAAGGCGGCATTGTTAACCATTTACCAAACAATCCCAGGTGTCCACGACACTAGGAAAGAGGGTTTTCGAAAACATTGTGGGAAAAGGAGAAAATGCTGGGAATTAGCATTTTTAGCTCCACTGGCCAAAGGCCAGCGGGCTTATGTCATGGCCCGGTGTCCGTCCGTCCGTGCGTGCGTTAACTTTTATTTGAAACATCTTCTCCTCTGAAACTACCCATCCAATTTTCATGAAACTTCACAGAAATGATCCTACCATGGTCCTCTTCAGAATTTCTTGAAAGAATTTGATTCCTTCAAAAACTCTGGTTGCCATGGCAACAAAATTGAAAAATATTGGAAATCTTTAAAAATCTTCTTGTCTGAAACCATAAGGCATAGGGCTACCAATTTTGGCATGTAGCTTTATGTAGTAGACTTTTATCAAGTTTCTTCAAATTATAGCCCTGGGGTCAAAATTGGCTCTGCCCCAGGAGTCACAAGTTTTACATAGGCTTATACAGAGAAAACTTTAAAAATCTTCCTGTACCTAGCCATAAGGCCTAGAGCTACCAAATTTTGCATGTAGCTATATCTTGTAGGCCTCTACCAAGCGGGCCAAAATTTTAGCCCTGGGGTCAAAATTGGCCCTGCCGCAGGGGTCACAAGTTTTACATGGGTTTACATAGTGACAACTTAAGAAATCTTCCTGTTTTGATTTTTTTTTTGAAACTAGCCTTGCATCAGGGGTCTTATGTTTTACAGAGGCTTCATATGGACAAAACTTGAAAATCACCTTATTTATAACCATACAGCATAGACTTGTATTATTTTAGCTTGTGGCTTTATCTCGTGGACCTCTACCAGGGTTCAAGTAATTATAGCTCTGGAACAAAAATGACTTTGCCCTGCGGGTCTCAACTTTTACATGGGCTTTTACGGAGAAAACTTTGTAAGTCTTCATTTTGAAACCATTTGGCTCAGAATTGAAATGTTTAGTATTTATGGTTTATATTTATAAGCGAGTGGTGCGATACAGGGCCATCATGGCCCTCTTGTTTTCCTTTTTCCACAATGTTTTCTACCCTATCAGAGAGCTTAACCTCATTTGTACCAACTTTGAATTTGTTGGCTGTAGATGTTTGAATAAGAAAGAGTCTAAATTTTGTCATTTGGGAAAGGGTTAAATAAAATGTTTTGTTTTTATCATTTTTTTCTTGCCATAATTAGTTTCATAATATTATCAATTAACTTTCTGAAAGGAAAGAGTGAATGTTTTAAAAGTTAATGTGTATATAAATCTGATGTTGATGTTTGGTAAAATGTTGAAATAGTTTTTTTCTTCTACCATGCATAAAAGGCTGCCATTTTATTCTCTGTTTTGCCAGACTACAATTATGTTCATTTATGTCTGCTACCAACCAACAAAATTTTAGACCGGTCCAAATTGACACCATTTGCAGACGACAAAATAAATATGACTTAAAATTTGCAAGTTATTTTTGGAAGGGCCCTGAGTAGAGAACTATGTCAGAAAAGGAAAAAAAAAGAAATGCTGGTAACCATCATTTTCTCCTTTTCCTATAATTCTTTAACCCTGTACCAACCGACAAAATTTTAGACTTGTTCAAATTGAAAGCATTTGCAGATGACAAAATAAATGTGACTCAAAAGTTGCAATTTGTTTTTGAAAGGGTAGAAACATTGTGGGAAAAGGATAAAATGCTGGTTACCAGCATTTTCTCCTTTTCCCACAATGTTTTCAAAAGGCTTCTTCTGCAGGGTCTTGAAAACTTGAAAAGCTTTTGATAACCCAAATGAAAAGACTGTTTAAACCATTGTGAGATAAGATGAAAATGCTGACTACCAGTACTAGCATTTTTCCTTTTCCCACAATGTTTTCTACCCCTAAAAAGAAAATTTTATCATGTGAAAATCATTTCATTTTTTGTCTGTAAATACTTTCAATTTGCAAATGTTTTGAATTTTGTTTTCTCTCATATTGAGTTAATTTATTTAGTATGTCTGTTCCTGAAATAGTATCCATTGACACCAAAGAATATTGAAAATAAATGTACCTGTAAAGTATATTTACAACATATCACTAGACAATTAATACTTTAAGTACTTCTGCAATGGATGGCACTCCAAAACAGTGTAGAAAAAGAAGCAGCTGCTAGTAAAAGCTAATCGGTCCTTTTCCAAATGACTGACACAAAAAAAAAAAATGTTTTCTGTATCATAACCCTTTACCACACAGTTGGGAGTTGTAATGACCCTTGATGAAGAAAGCTTTTGAAAACATTGTGGGGAAAGGAGAAAATGCTTGTAACCAGCATTTTCTATTTTTTCCTGCAATGTTTTCTACCATATCAGAGAACTACAGCTCTTTTATACCTATTTAGACTTTGTTGTCTGTAGTTACTTTCACTTCAGAACAGTCAAACAATTTGCACTTTTGGAAAGGGTTACAGTGTTTTTTTGTTTATCTTCTATTTCCTTTGCCTGTATTCACGAGCAATTCTACAAAATATTCTTTGCCGATTTCTGGATTTAGAAAGTAAGAGAAGTTCCTTTAAAATTTAGGAATGGCTTGAGAATTAGAATATGGTTAGGAATGGTTGGTGAATAACAGACCCAGATTTATTAAAGCGCATAAGAATACTTTTTTTGTCTAAATTTGTCTCTGGATGACATAAACTTTAGCCCTTTACCAGACGACAAAATTTTGGCCTTCTCCAAATTGAAAGCATTTCCAGACGACAATTTCAATTTGGCTAAAATGGTGCAATTTTTCTTTGATAGGGTAGAAAACATTGTGGGAAAAGGAGAAAATGCTGGTTACCAGCATTTTCTCCTTTTCCCACAATGTTTTCAAAAGGCTTCTTTCCCAGGGGCGTCAAAAGGCGTCGTGTGGTAAAAGGTTAGGTATCACTTAGACTTAATATTCAGAAATGGCACTCACTCACTACCTCTTGTTAATGTAATTATGCATATTTTAAAACAGAGTATTTTGTTAAGTTGTTAAGGACTTGTTTTCTTCCGAATACCTTACTTATTCTATCTAGTGACTCCTTTTAAATATACCTCTCAAGAAGACATCTGAAAACAGTATGACAAATTGAAATATTCAAATGTGAAATTTCCTCTATTTGTCACCATGCTCTTCTGGCAGGGGCTACAGAGAGCTTCAGTGACCTGTCACTTACCATGGCTTATCATTACATATCCAATGCATGCCTTTAACCCTTTACCACACAATCCCGACTTTTAACGACTCTGTGAAAGAATCCTCTTGAAAACATTGTGGGAAAAGGAGAAAATGCTGGTAACCAAAACAAATTTTAGTTTTTCATTCAATTTTATTTTGTCGTCTGCAAATGCTTTCAATTTGAACCAGTCTAAAATTATGTTGTTTGGTAAAGAGTTAAATACATAGTGGAAAGTTTAGAGATTACCCATGTTCTCCAGCTTCTCCTGAAATAATTTTACAGCATACAACATGAAAAACATTCTTGTCTTAATAGAGTAAAACCTGCCATTGTTGCCAACTCTATTAACTCCTTACCAAACGACAATATTTCGGACTGGTCCAAATTGACAGCATTGGCAGACAACAAATTAAATGCGGCTAAAATGATTGCATTTGTTTCTGAAAGATTCGAAACATTTGAGAAGGTAGAAACATTGTGGGAAAAGGAGAAAATGCTGGTTACCAGCATTTTCTCCTTTTCCCACAATGTTTCCAAAAGGCTTCTTTCTCAGGGTCGTTAAAAGTCGGGATTGTGTAGTAAAGGGTTAACCTTGTACCATTCAATCCCGGGTTTTAACAACCCTGAGAAAGAAAAGTTTTATAAACATTCATGGAAAAGGAGAAAATGCAGGTAAACAGTAATTTCTTCTTTTCCCACAATGTTTTCTATTCACTCAAAGGCAAATTTCATCATTTGAGCTACATTTAAATTGTTGTCTGCAAATGCTTTCAATTCGGTATGGTCCAGAATTTTGTCGTTTGGTGAAGAATTAAACAAGCAACAAGTATTAGCCCTTTACCACACAATCCCGAGTTTTAACAACTCTGAGAAAGAAGCCTTTTGAAAACATTGTGGGAAAAGGAGAAAATGCTGGAAACCAGGTAAATATGTTGAAGCGTACTTGTATTAACTCTTTACCACACAATCCCGACTTTTAACGACCCTGAGAAAAGCTTTTGAAAACATTGTGGGAAAAGGAGAAAATGCTGGTAACCAACATCATCTCCTTTTCCCACAATGTCTTCTACCCTTCCTAAAACAAATTTCAATTTTTGAGTATCATTTATTTTGTCGTCTGCAAATGCTTTCAATTTCGACTAGTCTAAAATGTTGTCGTTTGGTAAAGAGTTAAGCAAGCTCCTTTACCAAACTCCTTACCATACGACAAAATTTTAGACTGGTCGAAATTGAAAGCATTTGCAGACAGCATAAATTGTGGCTCAAAAATTTGATTCGTTTCTGAAAGGGTAGAACATGTTAGATAGGAGAAAATTCTGGTTACTAGCATTTGCTCCTTTTCCCATAATCTTTTCAAACCTTCATCCCCAGGGTCGTTAAAACTCATGATTGTGTGGTAAATTGTTAAGCAAGCATCTTTTGATTGTCCCTAAGGTGCTTGCTTAACCCTTTACCAGACGACACAATTTTGGACTGGACCAAATTGGAAGTATTTGCAGACGACAAATTCAGTATGGCTCAAATGATTATTTCTGTCTTTGATAGGGTAGAAAAATATTGTTGGAAACAAGGAAATGCTGGTTACCAGTATTTTCTTCTTTTCCCACAATGTTTTCAACAGTCTTTTTCCACAGGGTCGTTAAAAGGCAGCATTGTGTGGTTAAGGGTTAATACAGGTTTGACTGTATAGACATCAAAAATTATATCTTAATAAATAAATGATGGTGAAAATGTGGCAAAAGGGGAAACTACTCTATGAGAGCAATTCTACAATTGCCATAATATTTTGAATTGGGTTTTCGCTGCAAAAAGAAAATTGTATGCAGGAGACAGCAAGTTAATTTAGATTTCAACGTGAAATGATCTCACACAATTTTGGGGTATGATGCCTTTTTTCAATTAATTTAGGGGTATGAAGCTTCAATTTTTTTGCCATTACGATACATAAGGAAAAAAACAAATATTGGCATTTATTCCGAGAAGAAAAAATTCTTTTCTTTTTTTCCAATTAACTGATGTCTTTTTAACGCAAAATGATAGTTGTGTCACCGTTTTCGCAGAAAGTGCATTGGATCAGTAATTTACCAGTCCAACATTCTTGTTGCCGAAAGGTTAGTTGTACTTCCATCTCCTAAATCCCAACGCAAGGGACAGAACCTATTATCATTGCCTTCTGGTTATTTACATCTAAAAATATCATTTTAGATCCAGACTTTTTGGATTTCTCCATATTTATCAATCAGTAACAAGTAATTTCATAGACTGAACATAATAATATGAAAATGTTCAAAATTTACTTTTTTGATTCTATTCTCTTTATTAAAAATATGAAAATGTTCAAAATTTACTTTTTTGATTTTGATTCTATTCACTTTATTAAAAATATGAAAATGTTCAAAATTTACTTTTTTGATTCTATTCTCTTGAAGTGAATAAAAAAAGATCAGTAGTACCGGTAGCATGAGAGGTTTGTCTGGGAACAAATGAATGACTGTTTGATCATATTTCTTTCTCTACATTATTCGATACATGTCTATTTGTGTTCCTGTTTATGTGTAGATATTGTGTTAATTCTGAATTATCAATGTTGTGTAGATATGTTGTTTCTATTTTTAGAAGTAGTAAGTATGTTGCTTTTGTAAGGAATATTCAAGTTTTATCTGATTGGATGACCTGTATGCACTAGCAACCAGAAGGACACAAGATATTTTAGACATTTACAAAATTGTTATAAATCACGTGAAGGTGAAATTTATATTTTTTGCTCCTTTTCTCATTATGCTTTTTAAACTGTGGAAAAAATGACATTTTCCCCTTCATATGTTTTGTAATTTGCTTAAAAAAATGGTATAACATCTATAACACAATCCCAAGGTTAAAGAACCCTTTGGAAAAGGCTTTTAAAAACTTGATAGGAATAGGAAAAAATGCTGGAGAAAATGTTGGTTTTCAGCATTTTCTCCTTTTGCCACAATTCCCTCCATGGTTTCAAGCACAAATCCCATCATTTCAGCCATCTGATACGGTAATTGTTGTCTGCAAGCACTGGCCATATGGAGAAGTCAGATTTAATCCTTAAGCACACAATCTCGAGTTTTAACAGCCCTATAAAAAAGGCTCTTAAAAACATTATTGGAAAAGGAAAAAAATGCTGGTAATCAGCATTTTCTCCTTTCTCATAATGTTTTCTACCCTACCAAAGACAGAAATCATCATTTGAAATACATTTGTCACCTGCAAATGCTTTCAACTTGGTTGAGTCCGAAATTTTGTTTGGTAAAGAGTAAAATAAATGCCTGAAAATCTGAAGGGTAGAAAACATGGTGGGAAATGGGAAGGGTAGAAAACATTGTGGGAAATGGAGAAAATGCTGGTAACCAGCATGTTCTCCTTTTCCCACATTGTTTCCAAAAGGCTTCTTTCTCAGGGTCGTTAAAAATTGGAATTGTGTGGTAAAGGGTTAAATAGGCTTCTACAGCAATGGCTCAATACTGTTGCCAGTGTTATATATAAGTGTTGCAAGGACAATTTTAAACAAGTTATATGACAGGTCAAACTGCCAAAGAAGACTCTTTAGTTTTGGAGGTAAGAAAGTGTGAGAAAATTTCAAATATTTTGAGAGGGCTGAATGACAATGTTGTGTACTTTATATTTCAAAGCTTCTCTGTGTGGCTTGAAAACAGTATTTGTAACTTTCTATATGCTTAATAAAATGGACAAAACAAGCAGATTTTCCCGTTGTTTCATTTCCAGACATGGTCAATGTTTACGAGTGAATTTGAATATTGTATAAATACCAAACCCATTTACCTTTTATCAACTAGTCTTATGTGTTCACAACCTGAGGTATAAAGGTTGTAGAAAACATTGAGGAAAAAAGAGAAAACACTGGACACAAGCATTTTCTCCTTTTTCTCCTTTTCCAATATTTTCTACTCATTTCACAGTCAAGAAGCATACTTAGGAAGGCAACATAGAGAAACACTTAACTTAACTCTTTACCACATGACAAAAATGTAGACTTGTCCAAAGTGAAAGCATTTGCAGACGACGATTTAAATGTGGTTCAAGTGATGGAATTTGTATTTGATTAGGTAGAAAATATTGTGGAAAAAGGAGAAAATGCTGTTACCAGCATTTTCTCCTCTTCCTACAACATTTTCGAAAGGCTCTTAGAGTCGTTAAAACTCGTGATTGTGTGGCAAAGAGTTAATCTGTTGTCGGCAAATGCTTTCTAAACGAAAAAGTCTAAAAGTTTGTGAAATAAAAGAAAGTTTGACAAATCTGCATTTGCAAGCATAGTTATATCAGCTCAAGACACTTTCTGGTCAAACAGCCTCGTTTTTCATGTAATAATAACTTGAACACATACACATACCCAAAACTTCATCAAACAATCCGGAGTTTATTCTGGTTACAGCATTTTCTCCTTTTCCCAAAAGGTTTTCTACACTTTCACAGACGAGTACCATCATTTCAGCTACATTTGATTTGGTCTCTGCAAGTGCTTTCAGATTGGAGAAGCCGAAGATTTTGTTGTGTGGTAAAGAGTTAACACTTTACCCAACAATCCCGTGTTTTAACCTTTACCAAAAGACAAAATTATAGCCTTGTTCAAACTGAAAGCATTTGCTGATGACAATTTCAATATGGTTCAGATGATGCAACTTTTCTTTGATAGGGTAGAAAACATTGTGGGAAAAGGGGAAAATGCTGGTTACCAGCATTTTCTCCTTTTCCCACAATGTTTTCAAACGGCTTCTTTCCCAGGGGCGTCAAAAGGCGTCATTGTGTAGTAAAGGGTTAACAATTCTGAGGAATAAAAGTACTTGCTACTTATTAACACGTTGTTTTCCATGCAGTTTCCACCTGTCAAATGTTTACCAAACGACAATATTTTAGATTCATCTAACTTTGAAGTGTCAAGATGACAAATAAAGACTGGGTCAAATGGCAAAAAAGTGTCTTCTAAAGGGCATGAAACAGTGTGAGAAAAGAACTTTCTCCTTTCCCCACAATGCCGTCAAAAGGCTTCTTCCTAAGGGTCATTAAAACTCAGGATTGTGTGGTAAAGGGTTAATCCTTTATTTCACTGACACTAAGTCTGGTTTCTTGTACTAGACCTAGAATTAGACTGTTAGTAGGTAAAGGGCAAATCTACCAGCTATCCTACTAACTGTTGCCAGAGTGATTCAGTTTAATCAAGGATGGACTTGGTTCCAGACTCAGCAAATTTTTTCAAAGCATTACTGGATTTGTGGGAATGATAGACTGGTCTCAAAGGTTCAGGTGTCGACATGGACTGGATATCAGTTGCAGTAGCACTTGCTAAAAGCATAGTTGATAAAAGAGTAGACTGATGCTGTCCAAGGGAAGCATGAATAATAGGTACAAAAGAAGCGTGTACACTGGGTGGAACAACTGTTCTCACAGGAGATTCAATACTAGGTACACAAGAAGCTTGCAAACTTGGCGTTAATTCTGATCTCTCAGAAGCTGGTACACTAGATACAAGAGAGGGTTGTCCTTTAGCTGGCAGTTCTGATCTTACAGAGGCTTGAACAGATTCAAGAGAAGTTTGAATGCTAGGCACAAGAGAAACTTGCACACCGGATGGCAGATTAGATCTCAGAGAAGCTTGTACACTAGGTAGAACACCAGCTTGTACCCTAGGTGGCAGTTCTGATCCCAAAAAAGCTTTTACACTAGGTACAACAGAAGCTTGTATACTAGGTGGCAGTTCTGATCTCAAAGAGGCTTTCATACTATGTCCAACTGAGTCTTGTACACTAGAGAGATAAGAAGCTTGTACATTTGGTGCCAGGTCTGATTTCACAAAAGCTACATGGCCAGGTATAAAAGAAGTTTCTAAACTAGGTTCAAGAGAATTTGGGCACATTAACTGAGAGTTCTGGTCTCAAAGACACTTTAATACTAGGTAAAATGGAAGCTCTGACACTAGGGAAAGAGGAAGCTTGATCACTTGGTGGCAATTCAGATCTCAAACGAGGGTCTCCACTGTCATGTGACATGCAAAAGTTTTTCCTCAGCCTATAATTTAAGTCACTATTATTGTTGCTATGAGGTACTTTAGTTAGGGAAGTCAAATCTGATTTGAGTAGATTAGGAGGTTCACATATATTCATTTGTTGAATATCAACAGATCTCTGCAAATTGTTTCCAACACTTTTATGTTGATCTGTTCTTTCCTTTACAAGTTTTTCTGTATCATTTGCTGTTAGCAGACCCTCGATATCTACTCCATCCGGTAAGGCTAGTATGTCTGTTTTAATGCCCAACTTTTTATTCCCTTCTCTCACTTCATTCAACTTCTCTTTAAGTTTTATACGACAAATGCCATGTATTTTTTCCATGTGAACCCAAAATGGCGTACTCTGAATAAATCCATGTTTACAGATGTGGCACTGGAATCTTTTAACTCCTGTATGGGTTTTCTCATGTCGTTTAAGTCCTGTCTTGTCCTTAAACATCCTTTCACAAAAACTGCACTTCAATTTAGCTTCAAAGTGAGTTGCCATATGGATGGTATAGCTGGATTTCTTAAAAAATCTTCGATCACACATTTCACACTCAAAATGTGTCAGTCCCATGTGTATGTTTGCTTGGTGCGTCAGAAGACTTGCTTTGCAAAGGAAACGCTTGTCACATACATTGCAAATAAATGGTCTATGCCCTGAAAATAAAAAGAAAAATTTAAAAAGTTTTGGTAGACAAGTTTTCAAGTCACCTGACCGGACAACTAATATACTAAAGGCTTCCATTGGTAACAGGAGATGGTGTGCTAACATTAAATAATGATAGATACCTGAATGGCCTGCTAGGTGCAAGTTGTACTCCTTCTTTTGACAGAATTGTGCTGAACAAACTGAACATCTCCATGGTTTTATATTTTTGTGTGTAATGAGATGCCTGTTTAAAAATAGACTTCGTGTGAAAGCTTTTCCACATTTGTCACAAACAAACTCTTGTTTCCTCCTATGTCCCCTTTTGTGGCTATTCCAATTTTGTTTTAAGATCATTAAGCCACAAGTTTCACAATGTCGATGTTTTTCTTTTAGTTCTGCTTCGGCCCTTTCAGTTGAAATCTCAGAGCTATCAATGGATGTAATGTCAGTAGTATCCAGGTAGGAAATTTTACAGAGTGGAATAATGCTATCAACTTTCAATATTGTATCTGAATCTATTGTCTTTGAATGTTCTGCATTATCATCAGCTCCATCATCTTCGGCATTAGGGTAAACAACTGTACATAATGTCTTTGACTGATTCGATTTTTTTTCCTAGCAATCTTGCAAGATCCAACTGACTTTGAAATTTTTCTCTTTTTGAATGGCATGCTTTCAACAGTTTCTCTTAAAGCATTGTTTGATCCAACACTTTCTGTAATTGTATCACTGATCTCTTCATCAGAGTTTGTAAATATTTCTGTCTCTCTTTCTTTTAATTGATCTAATTCTAGTTGTTTTCTAATGCTATGACTTGTTTTTTCTTCAGCGAAATCTACCTTTGAAACTTCATTCTGTGTTTTGCATTCACCATTTCTATTTAACCTGCTTGTGCATTTATCAGAATTCTCTTCAATTAAGCTGTTCTCATTTTCATCAACGGAACATACAGCTCTCTTCCTCTGTTGCTTTTGTAACGTTCCTTTACTTAGTGATACCTTACACTTATTTTGTGACTGATTATTTCTGACTAAAGATTTTTTCTTTGTATTTTCAGGCTGTCTAATTATTTTTCCTTCCCTTTTCCTTTTAAAATCATCGGCAATATCATCTTCTTGCAATGTTTCTCCAACTGTATTCACTACTCTCTTTGATATAGTCTTTTCTTTTACACCGTCTGACTGGCTCTCTGGTACTCCCTCTACAGTCTGTGCATATTTACACACTGTATCATACTTTGGAAATGCAGTCTTGCTTACATTATCATAATGGTATGACCCAACTAGGACATGTTCCTTCAAATGGTCATGTAGACAACAAATCTTCGTGAATGTTCTACAACATCCACCACAAGTAAATCTGTCAGACTCTTTTAATTTAGACATACACTTACAGGTTTCAACCATTTTAATCCTTGTTGGTATCCTGTTGTAGATTTATAATTACTGATTCCTGCTTTCATATAAAATTGATATACACCCAGCAACATGTATGTGAACTTTGTTTCCAGACATGGCCCTAACTATCAAAGTTTTGTGTGGAACTGAGAGACTGTAACTGATGGATCCTGTGGTGTACCTTAAAAAAAAAAAATATGAACCACAATTGTGGCTAACCCTTTTGTTGTTAACCCTTTACCGCACAATGCCACCTTTTAACCTTTCCCAAACCACAAATTTTGGACTGGTCCAAATTGAAAGAGTTTGCAGGCGACAATTTTAAATTTGATGAAAATGGCAGAAAGTTATCAAAAAGGGTAGAAAACATTGTGGGAAAAGGAGAAATTGCTCGTTACGAGCAATTTCTCCTTTTCCAACAGTGTTTTCAAAAGACTTGTACTGCAGACACGTGAAACCCAGGGCTTGTTTGGGAAAGGGTTAAGAAAGAAGCCTTTTGAAAAAACCTGGGAAAAGGAGAAAATGCTGGTAACCAGCATTTTCTCCTTTTTCCACAATGTTTTCTACCCTATCAAAGAAAAATTGTAGCATTTGAGCCACACTGAAATTGTTGTCTGCAGATGCTTTCAGTTTGGCCAAGGCTGAAATTCTGTCGTCTGGTAAAGAGTTAAAATACTTGGCTGAAGAGCAGGAGGTGGTGCCATCATTGTCAACCTGCCTACATTCTTTTCGTCGTGCAACATGCCATTTGCCAAAGAACTGTGTCAAAAAATGAAACTGTACCTGTCAAGCAATTTTTCATTTTGCAATATTATTTTGTGGATACTAATTTTAATCTATGAGTGGTGTTCAAAAATATCTGTAAAAGTGATATATAGAGAATAGATGGTTGGTGTCTTGGATGGGTTAAGTTTATCGGGCAAGGCGGAGGAATTTATCTGGTGAGCCGAAGGCGAACCGGATAAATTTCGGAGCCGAGCCCGATAAACTTAAACCATCCAAGACACCAACCATCTATTCTATTTATCCTGTCACGCACTCTGCAAGAACAAAAAAAAAAACACTGATATAAAGACCGTACCTCCTATTCAATATCCTTACGGTACTGATACCATAAAATTCCGAAGCCGAGCATGACAAACTTTCCTGAAATCAAAGACACTATGTTATTGTATAATTCCACAATCCACGACACTATTCTGTCCTGTTTCTCATTTGTGAACAATCCTAAATCCGACTAGATAGGATATTTCGCTCGAAATTAAAGTACGTATTGACATCTTTCTCACTATGAAATAAACACACAAATGGCGAACTGTGTAAAGCGCTTTGGGTATGCAGCTGCAATAATGACGTCATAAATTATATTGACTACGTCATAAACTTGACGTAAGACCTCGGGAGAATGCTGTGGCGAAGAATTCTGTTTTGTTTTAAATAATAAGAAAAATCAATATGTGCATCGAATTTTAAGCGATAATTTTACTTTAAAATATTGATTTCGTATCGCGGTACCTAAAAAAGGAGTTCCGGCTGGTCACATGACCAACTAGCCTAATAAACCTTGATCACGTGGTCAACTGACATAATAAACCTAGTCACGTGGTCAAGTGACCGTATATCACCAAGTTTATATGACCCCATGTTATACGACGGAATTTATAGGAGGTGACAGGATAAATCTAAATTAGCAGTACAATTTTCATATAAAATTTCAGCCAAAGATCCTTTGAGGTCTATGTTTTATATATGTTACAATAGAGGTACTAAGTATCCATGGGTAAATCTATGCAAATTCCTTAGTCATTGTAGTGAAGTCCAGTAGCATTGAGCTGGGCAAAAGCACTATCAACTCTTTACCGCACAACAAAATTTTACACTTGTTGAAATTAAAAATATCTTCAGACAACACGTTAACCTTTAAAGGGCCTTTCACAACTATAGTTTCCTTTGCGCCTAGTATAGATCAAGATCACGCTGCACATCACATGCAGCCTGATCGTTGATCTACACTGTCTGCTTTGCTGAAACACTTTAGACAAAAGCACGAAATGGCAATTATTTGATTTGTATTTCTAGGATGAAAATGACTTATGGGTTTATTCGGCACTCTAAGGGTTAACCCTTTACTGCACAATGCCACCTTTTGACACCCCTGGGATAGAAGACTTTTGAAAACATTGTGGGAAAAGGAGAACATGCTGGTAACCAGCATTTTCTCCTTTTCCCACAATGTTTTCTACCCTATCAGAGAAAAATTGCACCATGTGAGCCACACTGACATTGTCGTCTGCAAATGCTTTCAGTTTGGACAAGGCTAAAATGTTGTCGTCTGGTAAAGGGTTAACTGTTACTCATATCGTGGGGTCTGCCTTTGAAAGGGTGGAAAACAATGTAGGTAAAGGAAAAAAAGCTGGTCTTCTCAAGCGCTTTACCTTAGGGTTAAAGGCAAAGGTTTTTTTAATAGAATGTTAACCCTTTATCGCACAATCCCGACTTTTAACGACCTTGTAAAGAATCCTTTTGAAAATATTGTGGGAAAAGGAGAAAATGCCGGTAACCAGCATTTTCTCCTTTTCCCACAACATTTTCTACCTTTTCCAAAACAAATTTCAATTTTTGAATCACAATTAATTTGTCGTTTGCAATTGCTTCCAATAAGGACCAGTCTAAAATTTTGTTGTTTGGTAAAGAGTTAAACAGATGACAAATTAAATGTAGTACAAATAGTGAAATCTGTATTTGAAAGGGTAGAAAACATTATGGGAAAAGGAGAAAATGCTGCTTTCCAGCATTTTCTCCTTGTCCCACAATGTTTTCAAAATGTTTCTTCTTCAGGGTCGTTAAAAGTCGGGATTGTGTGGTAAAGGGTTACCTCTTTACCAAATGACAAAATTTTAGACTGGTCCGAATTCTGAATGTCTCGCTTTTGAGTATTATGAATATCGTGGATTCCCCATTTCAAGCTTACGTCAAAGCATGTCTTGCTTGCAGTTGTTCAAATCCACATTAATTACCTTTTTTTTCCCCCCACTTTAATTGTGTTTGTTTTTATGCACTTTCTGGTATGTTTGCGTGTGACAAAAATGTGTTTATGTTCTTGACCTGAATATTTGTGCTGTCTACTGTTGGATTTGGAAATTAACATGTGGGTAAGTAATTTTCCAAAATCAACTATCTTCATAGCTTTGAAAAATTGACAAAGTTTAGGGTTATCTGCTGAATTTATCTTACGGTCAATTTTTCCCAATCCACTTGCAACAGGCAAGTTTTCTCTGTCTTCTGGTGATCATTTGTATCTTGTGACCATCCAAGTCCATCTTCTCATTCAGATATTGGTCGAATCTGGTTTGCCATTAAAGATAGCTGTTTGGTAACAATTTAAATCATGGTGTTTTAGAAAGAAGACCCAGAAAAACAACTGCAACAGAGAAAAAACAAAAGTGCCAAGTTAACTGACTTTGAGTGTTAACCCTTTACCACACAAGCCCAACATTTAACGACCCTGTGAAAGAAGCCTCTAGAAAACATTGTGGGAAAAGGAGAAAATGCTGGTAATCAGCATTTTATCCTTTTCCCACAATGTTTTCTACCCTTCCCCCAAATTTTTTCATTTTTTCTGTCACATTTATTTTGTCGTCTGCAAATGCTTTCATTTTGGACCAGTCTAAAATCTGACGTTTGGTAAAGAGTTAAGCATCCTCCTATGGTAAGTAGGTATCCACCTAACTTTTCTCCTACAGTCATGACAGCTATTATTGTGTTGTATGCCTAGGTTCACTGTATTTTAACCGATTTGTGCTGACCAGTTACCTTAATGTGAACAACTCAAGGCTGAAATTACCTTAACAAAAAATTACTTTTTAAATTTTACAAGACAAACCGGTATTTATTTGTAAGTTGTCACAACATTGAGATTACCCTAGATCCGAAGGCGAGCTGCGATGTTATTTTTTTATTGTTTCTCTGCTCGAGCCGAGAAACAATTGAAAAATAACATCAGATTCTGAGCTCTCCCTTGGATCGTAGGTGCCTTAAGATATAAGGATTTGTAAATATAAAAACCAGTGCCATTTCTTTTTCTTTCTTTCAAATATCGGCATAGTCCCGGGAACTCTCAACGGCGGATTTCGCTTCGCAATTTTCGGGAATAATGCAAGAAAAGTAGAGAATGAATGAAATGTAGAATACACAGAACTTGCAAAATTACCAATTCATTATAGATACATACCGCACTTTTCTTGCATTATTTCCCGAAATAGTCCAGGAAAATCCACCGTGGGGAGTTCCAAGCATTATGCCTAAATACCATCATTGCTTTATCACATGTTATTTTTTTCTCACCTTTCAAAAGATACGGCTTACTTTTCATAGAAATATTAGCGAAGTTACGCTAATGTCATAAAGTTGAGTAAATGGCGTGTTTTTTAATAGGGGAGGCAACTCTTTTTACATTCCGTATAATTCGTTAAATTGGCGATCTGCTGTTTCGGCCCCTGGTTCTGGTTTCATTATTACAAGTTACAATAACTAATTACGTTGATTTTTATGATTTTCTGTCTATGATATTGATTGATTGATTGATTGATTGATCGATCGATCGATCGATCGAACGAACGAACGAACGAACGATTGATTGATTGATGGATTGGTGGATTGATTGATGGATTGATTGATTGATTCGTGGTATGACCCGTTTATAACTGTATCATTCATCAATTTCCTAATCATTTCGAACTCACTTTTACTCAATCAGCCCCAAACTCTTCCCAAATTTCAATTTTACAAGCTTTTCATATATGATAGACTAACTTTTTGTCATGGTTCACATCCACTATTGTGGATAGTCTACCAGGCGTAACTTAGGATTGGTTTCTTTCTGTATCTTGCACTATCCCCCGTAACAAAAACTAACAGCATTCAGGGGCCGTCGCCCATATGGGCAGCCGGTGGCGACGATGAATAAATTCAATTTCAATCAATCGAGAATGCACTCAATGCCAGGTTTCAATCCTTCATTTAGCCTAGGCCGTAATAACATTTTAAATCATTCCTTATCGCGGTCTCCTTTCACGGCCTCTACAGCAGATCTGTGGCAAAACTTTTGATCGATTTCGCAGTTATTATATTTTTGACACGATAATGTCCGAATATGTATATGTATGAGTCATTCTGTGGCAAAAGGGGCTTAATGCATCTCCGTGATCTAAAATACATAGCAAGTCTCCATAAAATACGTTTTCTCTACTTGAACAACCGACTGAATCATGAGATACACTGGTACTTTGACATGCAGAAAAATGACCCCAAAAACCCAGGTTTTGACCCAGGTCAGCCTGTGCAGACTGCATCGATCTGGCCGAAACTTTTGCAGATGCATTAAGCCCCCTATTCACAGAGCATGGCTCATTAAAAAAATGATCCGGCTGGAGCCCAGGCTAGACCTGTTCTTTAACCCTTATCATGCTACATAAGTTAAATAAAACTTTCAAGCCGATAGTAAAAACACGAATAATATTATTTCAAACTTATTTCTGGAGAAAAATATCTCCTCAAAGGACAGTGCAGATCCAAGATCAGACTGCACGTTTTGTGCAGTCTGATCTTGATCTGCACTGTCCGTAAAAGGTCAGTAAGCCGCGCTTAGCAGATTCAGGGTTAATATTAGGGAAGGGGAAGCTGTGTATGCCCGAACAGGATGTCAGTCGATATGAGAGTGAAGAAGCGAAACGCGCGAGTAGAGGTCAAGTGAAGACGGATGAATGCCAATCCCGTTACGCTGTACCTTTTCTCGTCTTTGCAGCAGAACCTTTTCGGATAACATTTCGACACATGCAGAATAAATATACACGTAAATTTATATTTGGAGCAGTAGATAAATGAGCAACTTCCCCTGTGCTACGATGTTTTCACTTCTATTAGAACCTATGTTCGTAATAAATGTTATTTTCATGGTGACTCCTATATTACGATGACATTTTCAAAATTTTCAAAGTCACCTCGGGCAAGTATCACGTTCTTAGTCTTAATCTGCGGAATTTTCTAAATTTAAAAGTAACACAGTTCCGATTGGCTAAACCATTTGGTTCAGCCAATCAGAAGTTTTGTTACGTTCAAATTTAGAAAATCTTGGAGAATGTTTCAGGAAGTATAAGTTAACCCTGCTAAGCGTGACCCACTGACCTTTTGCTGACAGCGTAGATCAAGATCAGACTGCACAGTACGTGCAGTCTGATCTTGGATCTACACTGTCCGATAAGCAGATATCTCCCCCCCCCCCCAAGGTATCTTTGAAATAGGAATTGTCTGCAAAAGCTTTCAATTTGGACTGGTCTAAAATTTTGTCGTTTGGTAAAGAGTTAAAGGCTAGAAAACATAGTGGGAAAATGACAGTCAAAACGACCAGGAGAAATGAAGGCGTTTGAAAATATTGTGGAAAGAAGGAGAAATGCTGCTAACCAGCACTCTCTCCTTTTCCCACGATATTTTCAAAAGCCTTCGTATTCCCGGCATATAAAACTCAGCATTGTCTTCCGAAAGGTTAGGAGTACTTCAAGGCAAATGCCACATTTTCCTCTGCATATTTCTTTTCCGTTTTTTTTTTTTTTTTTTAAATTCTATTATATTCCATGGGGTTACTATGAAAGTGAGATAGTATATCTGTATCTGTGATATGTCGGTTGCCTTTTTAAAATGTGGAAATCACAGATGCAGAAGAAAAAGGGAGATTCATAATAATCAGGATGCCAAAATCACGCCAAATTAGACAATTACTATAAAGGGAGGTAATTCATTTGTCAATTACTCAAAATGCACTGTATCTCTTAACTCTTTACCACACAATCCCGAGTTTTAACGACCCTGAAGAAGAAGGCTTTTGAAAACACTGTGGGAGGGGAGAAAATGCTGGTAACCAGCATTTTCTCCTTTTCCCACAATGTTTTCTACCCATTCAAGGATAGAAATCATCATCTGACCTACATTTATTTTGTCGTCTGCGAATGTTTTCAGTTTGGTCTAGTCTAAAATTTTATTGTTTGGTAAAGAGTTAAAAATGCACAGCTTGATTTACATTTTTTTTTTTTTGTCATTTTGTGAATAAGATACCAAGAAGTCCTAGTTATGTGCAAAACTAAAAAAAAAATCTGTCCGCTGAATTATTTTATTGCAGAAAAATGATCAGAAAATTCATAAGTTTTTTGTTGACACATTAGATCATTCCTAATTGCGATCTGTCTACGGCCTTAATTCTTTCGATTATTCCTTTTCACTATTGACAAACATCACATTCCTATGAACACTCATTTATTTGAGCAGAAATTTGTTACTTTAAGAGCTTTCTTGTTAAGTTTAAATTAAAGCCTATTTTCGGTAATTTTGACAAGAGTTATCTCCTTTTGATGAACTGTATCTGTGTATTTTGCACCGCAGCATCTGATTTTCTTTTCATTTTTTTTTTTTTAAATTCCGAATATATTATATAATCAACTGCGTGAAAACGAAGAAAAAAAATGTCAGAAGAAAAAAATTGTGGCATATACCATTGAAAACATTATAGGAAAAGGACTGGCAACAACAAAGGATTCAAAAACGTTACTCCCGGATAACACTTACCCTGTGTCGCGTTTACTGCCTGCACTGTTGGTATGAGGCAACAGGGAGGAAAGAAAGAAAAACAGAAAAAATAAAGCGCAATAAAGAAAGAAAGAAAGAAAGAAAGAAAGAAAAGAAAAGAAAAGAAAGAAAGAAAGAAAGAAAGAAAGAAAGAAAGGAAAGAAGAGAAAAAAAGAGAGAAATTAAGAAAGAAAGAAAGAAAGAAAGAAAGAAAGGAAAGAAGAGAAAGAAAGAAAGAAAGAAAGAAAATTATCAACATTGTACGTAAGTTCAAAGAGATATATGTGGAAAAAATGGCGAATTTTTCTCGTTAAAAACAATTATTTTTCCGGTCGTTCCATTGTTTTTCCTGGGCAATGTTACTTTAAGCGCATCAAAATAGTCTATTGTTACAAATGAAGTTTACTAAACAATACTCGCTCATCTGATCTTTAAGCAGGTCTAATTGTATTTGAGCCATAATATGTGAAAAGGGAGCTTAAGGCATCTGCGAAAAGTATCGACCCAGGTCAGCCTGCGCAGTCCGCGCAGGCTGACCTGAACCGAAACTTTTCGTTATTGCTCAATTTTCTGTATGTCAAAGGACTAGTCTACCTTATGATTAAGTCGGTTGTTAAACAAAGTGGCTATTATGGATCCATAATTATGTGATGGCTTGATTGAGAAAATACATCACGGAGAGGCATTAAGCCCCGTTTTGCCAGCGCATGGCTCAATTATAAGTGGGTGTTTGGAAAGGATCGTTTCCTCTTTGCAGACGACAATTGTTTACACTCGTCCTAACTGTAAACATTTGCAGACGACAAATAAAATGTTTCCAAAATGTAGGAAATTGCTTTTTGAAGGCAAGAAATCACTGCGGGAAAAAGAGAAAAAGCCGGGGCACCTTTTCCCATAATGCTTTTCAAAAGCCTCCCTCCTCAAGGTCCAGATTATTTGATGAAGAATTAATAATTGGAAATCCATATTAAAACCTATCTTTTTTTGACCAAAAAATACTTGTAGATCACGGTCAGACTGCCTTTTGCGGACAATGCCGGTCAGGATCAGACTGCACAGAACGTGTAGTCTGATCTTAGATGTTAACTGTTCTGTATTTCGTGAGATATATTGGCAAAAATGTCCATTAATATTGTGCTGGTTTGCGCTCCTTTTTGAAGATCAAGAAGGCCCAATTCATCTAAAAGTCATGCTCTGGCAAAAAGGGTTTTTGATGCATTCCCGTGATGCATCAAACCAAGCAAGCCATTACATAATTATAAATCCCCCAAAAGCCGGTTTTTTTCCCTTCTAAAAACCGGCTGAATCCTGAGATCGAAAGGTTTTTGGACATGCAGAAAATTTAATAATAGGAAAAAATGTCGACCCAGGCCAGTCTGTGCAGATTGCACAGAATCATGTGGGTCGATAGTGCTTTCAGATGCATTAAACTCTCTTTTAACCCTTTACCACACGATCCCGATTTTTAACGACCCTGAGAAAGACGCCTTTTGAAAACATTGTGGGAAAAGGAGAAAATGCCGGTAACCAGCATTTTCTCCTTTTCCCACAATGTTTTCTAACCTTTCAGGAACAAATGCAACCACTTTAGCCACAATTAATTTGTCGTCTGCAAATGCTTTCAATTTGGACCAGTCCGAAATTTTGTCGTTTGGTAAAGAGTTAATAGAGAATGTCTGATATTATATTTATCGCTTAACCCTTTCCCAAACAAGCCCTGGTTTTCACGTGTCTGCAGTACAAGTCTTTTGAAGACACTGTGGGAAAAGGAGAAATTGCTCGTAACGAGCAAATTTTTCCTTTTCCCACAGTGTTTTCTACCCTTTTTGAGACCTTTCTGCCATTTTCATCAAATTTAAAATTGTCGTCTGCAAACTCTTTCAATTTGGACCAGTCCAAATTTGTCGTTTTGGAAAGGGTTAACTCTTTACCAACAAAATAATTATGGACTCGTTGAAAGCATTTGCAGACGACAAATTAATACTGTTGAAATTATCGTGGTTATCTTTGACGGTGTGGAAAACATTGTGGGAAAAGGAGACAGATATCCGTAATTTCAACATTTCAACAGAAATGCTTCAGCCCCCAACTCACACACCCACATAAGAGAGAGAGAGAGAGAGAGAGAGAGCGAGAGAGACAGAGACAAAGAAAGAAAGAAAGGAAGAAAGAAAGAACGAGAAAGGAAAAGAAAGAAAGAGAGAGAGAGAGAGAAAGAAAAAAAAAAAAAAAGAAGGAGACAACAGAAGAATAAAAGAATGAAAGAAGGAATGTAAGAATTAGAAAGAAAGAACGAACGAAAGAACGAACGAACGAACGAACGAAAGAAAGAAAGAAAGAAAGCAAAAAAGAAAGAAAGACAGACAGACAGACAGAAAGAAAGAAAGAAATACTGATTGATTGATCGGTTGCTTGGTTGGTTGTATTGTGTTTAGAGCCGTGTTCAACATTATAACAGTGATGTCGCGGCGGCCAGTGCACCTATCCATGCTTTCCTGGAGTTTCTTTTACGTTTTGCCTGGCCGGATTATGCCAGCCAATGCAACATTAATAAGAGTTAAAAAAAAAAAAGAACGTGGCGAAAGGAGAAAGTGTTCAGGAGACATTTGAAAAATTGTCTGCTGTAAAATGTCGTCAGCAGGAATCAAACGTGGTAAGGGTAAACAGGGAAGTTTAAAACAAAATGGATTAGCGTTTAACCCTTGGGCTGACCTTTTGCGGACAGTGTAGATCCAAGATCAGACTGCACAGAACGTGCAGTCTGATCTTGGATCTACACTGTCCGGTATGGAGATATTTTTTTTTCCAAAAAATAAGTTTGAAATAGCATTATTTGGGTTTTTCTATCGGTTTGAAAATTTAATTTTACTTCTTTAGCACGATAAGGGTTAAACTGCTCAAATAAGTAACACGAAACTTTCAAGTGGATAGTAAAAATGCAAATGTTGCCATTTAAAAAAATTTTTTTTTTTTGGGGGGGGGGGGAGAAAATATCTCTTTATCGGATATTATAGATCAAAGATCAGACTGCACGTTCTGTGCAGTATGATCTTGATCTAAACTGTCTGCAAAAAGTCCATGAGCCGCGATTAGCAGCCTAAGAGTTAACCATTTACCACACAATCCCGAGTTTTAACGACCTTGGGGAAGAAAGGCTTTTGAAAACATTGTGGGAAAAGGAGAAAATGCTGGTAACCAGCATTTTCTCCTTTTCCCACCATGTTTTCTACCCATTCTGATACGAATTCCATCTTTGGAACCACATTTGATTTTTCATCAGCAAATGCTTCCTAGAAAGACAAGTCTAAAATTTTATCGTTCGACAAAAGAGTTAACTCTTTACCACACAACAAAGTTTTGGACTTGTCCAAATCGAAAGCATATGCAGACGACAAAAAAATTTGACTCAGATATTGGGATTTGCTTTTGAAGACAGAGAAAACATCGTGGGAAATGGAGAAAATGCTGGTTACCAGCATTTTCTCCTTTTCCCCTCAATGATTTCTACCCTTCCAAAAACAAATTTCAATTTTTTCAATCACATTTATATTGTCGTCTGCAAATGCTTTAAATTCGGACCAGTCTAAAATTTTGTCGTTTGGGAAAGAGTTAGGGGATTTCCCTCGTCCATAATGACCTAATTTATCCCAATGAGACTGTTTTGTACCTATAACTCGAAATATAGTTATGTTTGCTAAATTTAAAGCCTAGCCAAATAAAGTTTGGCCAAGACAGAACGTCAGGACCAATCAAATAGCGATTCTTGGAAATTAGAATTGGATTTGAAATATCTTAACTCTTAATCTGCTATTTAAATAAAATGAAACTTTCAAGTCGATAGTAAAAACCCAGATATTGCTGTTATTTTTTTTGGGGGGAAAAATATCTCCTTATCGGACAGTGTAGATCCAAGATCAAACTGCAGTCTGATCTTGATCTATACTGTCTGCAAAAGGTCCTTGAGTCGCGATTAGCAGCTTGAAAGTTTAGGATGGTTAGTATATACTGCTTTATTTAACCCTTCGGCTGCTATGCGCGACTCGATGACCTTTTTGCGGATAGTGTAGATCAAGATCAGACTGGAAAGATCGTGCAGTCTCATCTTGGATCTACATTTTCCGACAAAGAGATATTCCTCCTCCCCCCCCCCCACAAAAAACAATTTTGAAATAAAAACATTCGTGTTTTTACTATCGACTGGAAGGTTTCCTGAACTCTTTTAGCGGGTTAAGGGTCAAGATTTTATGCAGAGCATCCAATGGCCCGTCCAGGGCTATTCTTCCTGCAGCTGTATAAACTGGAGTCGGACTTTCTTCTAGCGATTAGTCTTGAATGAATGAATAATAATTTGCGATTGGTTAAAAACAAAAGTCGACATAGCTGACACAAACATACAAAGGCTGCTACTGTTGAGAAAGCAGCCAGAAGCTTGGAAGAAAAGTGTACAGTCAGTAGTACTGGTTGAAAATCTCAGAGAATGTATTCTAGAACGACCTACTGCATAACTAAAACATTGTTGAAAACAGATTTATCGCATAGCCACCCATTTTTCATCGCTTAAACCCACCTCTCTGTTTTCAGTGTAATAGAAACATTATCTGAAAATTTTCTGGCTCAAATATATGCGTCGCACGCGGATAAAATAACACACAAGGCAGATTAAAAAAAAAAAACATATTTACACAGTGTCAAACACGGTTCCAAATATGGTATGATGACGCATCTTGCACGCGGAATAGGCATACGTACATGTTGATTTGCGATCTGATTAGTCAAGCTGTTAGGCTATTTATATAATATTCATCCGCAAGTTACTTCCCTTTACACCATTAATCATTTCATTTTGTTTACCGTTTTCGATTTAAATGCTGATAATTGCAAAATTTTGTCGTTGAAAGTTGAAGGTATATAGTAAAAGGAATCTTATGCTGTAGCAACTTTCCTGGTGCTTGTATTTGCTTCTCGCTGCGTAAGAAAATTTAACGGTCTCGCGCGATATCAAGTTTTTTCACGAGCTCGAATCAAATACAAGCACCACACCATTAAATTTGAGATTCTGAATACAACAGTAGACTAAAAAACTCCCGATCTAGGCCATTCAATCGTCATCGTCTTTAAAAACTCAATGGAAAATCTCCAAAAAGCTAATATTCCGTTTTTTTCCGGTTTTCCAAAAATGGGTTTTTCCAGTTTTACAAAAAATGGGTTTTCCCGGAAAAAAATTTCGGTTTTCCCGGAAAAAAAATTTCGGTTTTCCCGGAAAAAAAAAATTTCGGTTTTCCCGGAAAAAAATATTTTGTGTTTTCTCAAAAAAAATCTTCGACAATTGTTTCCTTAAAAAATCTTCGACAATTATTTCCTTAAAAAGTCTTCGACAATTATTTCCTTAAAAAATCTTCGACAATTATTTCCTTAAAAAATCCGCAACAATTTTTTCCTTAACTTAATAAGATAATAACTTCCCGATCATCGCGAAGATAATAACTTCCCGATCATAACGCGGATAAAAAATCTTACTATCATCGTGAGATAAAAATCTTTCCATCATCACGAGATAAAAATCTTCTCAATCTTTCCATCGTCGCGAAGATAATAATCTTTCCATCATCGCGAAGATAATAATCTTTCCATCATCGCGAAGATAATAACTTCCCAATCATCGCGAAGATAATAATCTTTCCATCATCGCGAAGATAATAACTTTCCCGATCGTAATGCGGATAAAAAATCTTACTATCTCGGAAAGATAAAAATCTGACTAAGATAAAAATATTACTATCTTAGATGATAAAAAATCTTCAACAATTTTTCCTTAATAAATTTGATTTAAGAAAAAAAAAAAAAAAAACAAACAAACTTAATATAAAAAGTGTGAAAAATGAAAATCAAATATTTAGACATAGTATCAACAGATTTTGTGCTTAGGCTTAACGAGCTTCATAAAGATAAATATTTATACGAGAAAAGATTTTATCGCGAAAATCAGACAATAGTCTCACCTCCTTTTGTAGGAGATAATCTTCTTTTATTTATATGATTATTTTAAATTTGGTATTCATGCTATGTCAAAAAACAATGTCGAAAAAAGTTTTTTAAGGGAAATTAATAGAATTGCGTTGGTAATAAATGATCGATTTAATGGTATTATTTTCAATGAATTATTTACAAATTTCTCGTTTTTAACAAGCCGCAGAAAGAAACTAATAAAAAGAGAAGATTTAAAACATTCTTGGGAAGAAGGTATATTTTTTGATGTTGATTTTTTTGGAGATCCACCCCACACCACTGGTTCTCGTGATTACACGGAAGAATAACCAAACATAATACAAACATACCAAGAACCAAACATAATAAAAACATACACAGAAAAAGTATGTGTGGTCTGTTACGTTAATAAACCGTGCATGCTCTTTTCATTTTGCGGACACATTCCCGTTTGCTCTAATTGTAATAGAATGACAAAATGCCCGTTGTGCAGAGCAGTAAGTGATATAAAATTTATAATTTAAAAAAAAATATATTTAACCAAATTTATAACTTCAGAAAAAAAGTTATAAATTTTTTGTTAAAAAAAAATTATCTAATATATTTATAAATCGAGTTCTATGAGTATCGTTAAATAAGCGTTTTCTGCGTTTTGATTATTTGTTCTCGTTAAAAAGTTTATGACGTCACATTGCTTTAATTCTAAAGGTTGAGGAAAAACTACGCAACTACAACCTTTTCGTCTTTCTTTTATTAAGGAGTAGTCGGTTTTTTCGATACCGTTTATTACTACGTTAATTTTTACCTCATCGTTTAAAAAACTATTTCCTTTTAAAACCATTAAAGAACCTCTTATAATTCTACCCGGAGCTGACATACAATAACTTCCTAATCCGTGCGATCTTCCGCTACTACCATTACCGAAAGAAAACTCGTAATTTCCGTTTAATAAACTTCCTTGTTCTTCAGCATGGATACTTATTATAGGTTTGATTAACTTTCTCTCAGCAAGAGTTAACATCTGTCTAGAAAGAAAAGATCTCGTTACGGGATCATCCCAAGCGGCAGGTTCGGGTAAGTTTTTAATTCTATTTCCTTTCATATCTATTTCGACACCAACGGAAAAAGAACCGTCCGGGTTTTTCGTTAAAGCTTTTTCTCCCGCAGTTGCCGCTGAAACTGTGGTATCTATGTAATATTTATTCGCAGCTTGCAGGAGCTCTAAAGGAGTTCCAATATTATTAATTCTTCTTCCTCCCATAGAAACGTCAGTAGTTGCCATATAACCGCCAGGACCATAAGCAAAAGCTCGATTAGCGTTATCCACATATCTTTTTGTTGCAGCGTCTTGCTGTTCAGCGGGATCTAAAAGATTCATCAACTGGTAACCTCGCATATCTATATTCGCGATGGCGGAAAAACTACCATCATGTTGTTGTACAATTGCTCTACCACTATAATCCACATATTTTTTATTAGCGGCTTCGCTCGGTTCCGTAAGTTTTTCATTTTATTAAATCCCATGTTTAAATATTCCGTCATGAGATAACCTCCATTTTCGTATAGTAAACCCGCGTTGGAATCAACATAATCCTTAGTCGCGACGTCTTGCGGATTCGTGGGGTTACTAACCCTCGTTAATGTATTTCCATTCATATTTATAGAACCGGTAACTTCCATTGTTCCATCTTTACGTAAAAAATTATTATTCACGTAAGCAAGTGATACACCATTACCGCTCGATTTAACATTATCCATTCCACCGAATTTATCAACTGGCATTTTTTTTTATATCGCTAAAAAGTTTATTTAAAATTCGTTGAAATTTATTTCCCGAGGTTAGCTCTTTAAGAACGAACAAACATAAATGACCGCAAAATACTTGTCCCGCTCGTTGTAATTGGTCCGTATTGTAAAATATCGGATTCGTCAGATACTCTTCTAGTTCGAGAGGCGGTTGTAAACCGTAACTATCGAAATGAATTTTTAATTTACCGTCTTTATACCAAGTAACCCAATGCGTACCGTGTCCGCTCGTGTCATCTAGGTTTAATATACCGCATTCCTTTCTCATACTTTTTTTCGGTAAAGTATCTCGTAAAAATACTCCCCTAAAAGAAGGTATTTCTAATTTTCTCGCGGCATCTTCTAGTTCAAAGTTACTTAACGGTTTGTTAGGTAAAATTACGTTTTTAATCGCGATATTCATCTTTTTTTTTTTACGTCGAAAAACTCCTAATGACTTTATTATCAACCCAAGAATTAAACTTGTCGGGATAACCTTTCCATTTTACAAGTGATCTATCTTTTTCTTTCTTAATAACCTTTTCTATCCTGTAAAAGTCTTGCCTAGTTTTTTGTAGTTCAGGTTCGTAAAAGCTACCTTGTATTTCTTCACCTTGTAGATCTTTAATTGTATACGTTACGGGTGATGTACCTTTTACCACGGAAATCATAAAAATCTCTTCGTTCCATCTTGTGGTATATCCCTTTTCGAAAGTCTTTTTCTTTTTTGCTATCCTTACTCTATCACCGACAGAAAACTTTGGCTTTTTATATACTACTTCATCACGATCGGGATAAAGAGTTTCCCGAACTTTATTTTCATTAACCTTCTTACTAGCATTTACTGGCGTCATCTTAATAGAAGAATGTTTCGCGTTATTATATTCTTTAACGAGATCCGGTAACGCGTCAATGTAAACGTTAGTAGATTTAGCGATAAAATATTTCCACATCTTTTCTTTCATCGTTCTAATCCATCTCTCGACAACGCTAGATTTTTCTTCATTTAGGGTAGAATATATTCCATATCTTATCAATACCTTTTACTTTGACTCTCCTTTTCTTAAATTTTCTTCTTACGATTTTGTGCAACTCTTCCGCTAAATCCTCCATATCAATTTTTTTTTTTAACTCCCATTCCGAATCTTTTTTATGTTCCAATCAGATTACTAACGACGGATCGCTCCATTTTTTCCCTAAGTGTCGGATTATAGATTCCCTTTAGTTCCGTTAACATATTCGCGTCACACACATCGTTTCTAACTTTCGTCGTAGGATTTTTTAAATAACAAATATCGTGATTGTACGCGGCTTTATCAACGTGGTTTATCGGTTTACTCCATTCCTTTGGAGTTAAATCGGAGTTAAGTCTTTTATTTAATTTTGTACCGGGTCCAGTAAAGTTATGTCCAGGAAGATGCATTTCAACGGGTAAATTATTTATCATCCTATTAAGTAATGATCCTCCTAAATTTTTCTCTCTTTTTTTTTAACGCTCTTCGGTTTGACGCTTTTCGGTTTGACACTTTTCGGTTTGGCACCCGTTGACTTAACAAACTGTGTTTTAGTTGTTCCGCACACTTTACATTTTCCACGCGCCATATTTCTTCCATTTTTAGTAACAACATAATTTATGTTGCTTGTCTCAGTAGATTTTCAACATTTAACGTAATACATCTTTTTTATATATACATTAAATTCTTTTTTGATATATATAAAAAATGGATGTTGAAGATTTATCTTGGAACGAAGAAGAATCGAGTAGATTTAATAGTCCTCTTTTACCTAAAAGCATTAGGGGGTTAATCGTAGGTAAATCAGGTTGTGGAAAGACTACGCTTTTACTAAACCTTTTGCTAAAACCGAAATGGCTCGATTACGATAATTTGTGCGTTTTTGGAAAAAGCCTTTTCCAACCTGAATATCGTGTGCTTAAAAAAGCTTTCGAAGAAAGACTACCGAAAGAGTGCATTTTAGAGTTATTTAACAATCGTGATGAAATAAAGTGCATTTTAGAGTTGTTTAACAATCGTGATGAAATAAAGTGCATTTTAGTGTTGTTTAACAATCGTGATGAAATACAGGATTCTAATTTTAATACGGAAGATTTAATCGAAAAATGGGCAAAAGTCATAGAAGATGATGATAAATCGGATATAGCGTGTAGTTTCTTTGAAACTGCCGAGGATGTGCCCGATCCGAGAGAGTTGGAAACGGTAGACAAAAATTTAATGATCTTCGACGATTTACTTTTAGAAAAACAAAATAAGTGCGAATGTTACTATATTCGTGGAAGGCATAGTAATGTTGACTGTTTTTACCTCTCGCAAAACTATTTTAAGTTACCGAGACAAACTATTAGAGAAAACGCAAATTTTATTTGCCTTTTTCGACAAGACCTAAAAAACATTAATCATATTTATGCCGATCATGTAAGCAAAGATATGCCTAAAGAAGAGTTTAGAAAATTTTGCTATAAGGCATAGGAAAAACCTTATGGTTTTGTTACACTCGATTTATCTAGTGAAAAAGATAAAGGAAAGTATAGACACGGTTTTGACGTGTTTTATGTACCTAAACCATTAGGAAAAAATGGAAAAGATGTTTAATTAAATATTTTTACTATAAAAAATGGAAGATCTTTTAGAACAGATAGCTAAAAATACGCGACAAAAAAACCTCCTCACAAATTATAGTAAGCAACAACAAGACGCACTTTAGTACAAGGTTTAATCCACCAATACAACTGGAAACCTACTACTCTTTCCCAAACATTGACGCGACAAGCAACATGTTTATTTATTCTCCGGACAATGGCGTTTCTCAGTTTAAAATAGAAATACCGGAAGGAAGTTACGACCTTATAGACATTAATGATACCATACATCAGGAAATGAGAAAAAAAGGATACGTTGATTTAGTCAATGATGAATATCCTATTAAAATTTCCGCGAATACAAATACGTTAAAATCTATTCTTACTCTTGAAGATGGTTATCAAGTAGATTTTAATCATCCAAACTCCATTTCTAAAGTATTAGGTTTTACTCGCGCGAAATACGAAGTGGGTTTTCACGAGTCGGAGAATGTAGTAAACATTCTCAGTATAAATTCCGTGTTCGTTAACATCGATATTATCTCGGGAAGCTACGTTAATGGTTCGACGCAAAACACAATTTACTCTTTTTTCCCTAATGTTGCCCCAGGATATAAGATAATCGAATCACCGGTTAATTTAGTATACTTACCAATGACATTAGATGCAATACACCATCTAGTAGTAAAAATTACGGATCAAAATGGAACTTTACTAAATCTAAGAGGAGAAAACATTACAATTAGCTTTCATATTAGAGAGGCATAAAAAATAAAAAACGTATAAAAAATGATGAATATCAAAGTTAATATATCGGAGGGACAAAAGAAAAAACTCGTGTCCGCTATTAAAAAAGGAGACTGTAAAATATCCATTCGTTTAGGTCATGCGGATTTACATGGTAATGATGTTTTAGCCGTTACCCAAACACAAGCGAGAAAAATAGCTAAAGCCTTTGAAAATGGTACTGGCGTAACAATTAGAATGTCAGCCAGACAACTTAAACGCAATAAGGAAATAAAAGGAGGTTTTCTCGGAATGTTAGCCGGTTTAGCCGCGAGTGCTTTACCAGCGATAGCTAAAACCGTTTTACCTGCATTAGGTGTTGGTGCTCTTTCGGGATTAGCATCATCTGGTGTTCAAAAAGCAATGGGATCGGGTCTTTATCTTAAAAAAGGAGGTTGTGTTTGTCGAATAGAAACTGATGGTAAAGGTCTTTATTTGAGTCCTTATCAAGGTAAAGGATTAGCGACTGTTGGAAATGGTTTATATTTAAAACAGGGTGGAATGTTTTATGACGGAAGTGGTCTTATTCTAGGTCCAAATAGTCCTTTCGCTAATATTCCCATTTTAGGAGCTATATTATAAATTAATATTATAATATAAAAAAAGATGAATGTTCGCAAATTTAGTGTAAAATCGAGAATTTCTCAACCAAAAACGATTCATTGGATACCTGATCCTAATTTAAAACATCCCCCGATAAAAGTAAATCCGGTAACTTGGAAAATCTTTTGTCAAAAAGAAATTATATTAACTCCGGGGCAAGTAATTACGACGGAATTAGGTTTGGGCTTTAAGTCAACAAAAGGCATAATTTTTACCTCTTTAGATTATTATCTAAGATATAAAAAATGTAGTTTGCAAAATGAGATTAGCATCGGTGATGTTGTGAATATTTTAGTTACTATTACTAACAATTCGAATGAAACAGTAAAAATAAAAGAAAACGAACTTTTTTGTCTCGTTTATTATCATCTTTAAAAAATATTTCGTTTATAAAAAATGGAGATGAAAGAGAATAAATATCCTTTATTACCAACGGCTCCTTCAGTTGATGAGGGTCAAGGTTATCGTTTGCATAAAATTAGCGAGATACAAACTTTTTTAGAAAACGAGGTAACAAAAAGAGAAGCTTTAAGTAAGAAATATTTTAGAGCCGCGAGAATAGTAGACAACGTAGATACCGTTTTAATTACGGTTACCATAAGTGCGGGTGGTGGAGGAATTGCTTTGTTATCAATGATAGTTGCAATGCCAGCAGTTATAGGTATAGAAAGTGTTGCAATTCTTACCGGTTGTTTAAGTATAGTCGGAAAATATGTCGTTAGACAATGGTCAACTAAAGCGGAAAAACACAAGAAAATTAAAACCATCGCCGACACAAAATTAAATACTATATCTTCGCATATCTCGAAAGCTTTATCGGACAACAAAGTTTCGGATAAAGAGTTCCAACTGATCATGGAGGAATTAGAGAAATATAAGAAGATGAAGGAAGAAATTATGTCAAAATCCGAAAAAAAGATTACAAGCGAAACGGAAGAATCGTTAATAGAGAGAGGAAGAAGACAACAGCGCGAGTCCTTTCGGAGGTTGGTTGAAAAACATCATGGTGGGCCGTTGGAATATTAAAAAACCTAAAATTAAATTTTCGTGTAGCTTTAGTTATGAAACGGGTTAAAAACTACGTTAAAAACTACGTTAAAAACTGCGTTAAAAAAAAATAAACCTAATAAAAAAATGTCTTTTTTTAAAATCGATGATCTTGATAAAAGAGACTTAATTGTAAAAGAGTATCTCGAGACAAAGAAGAAAATTCGAGACAACCAGTTAGCGGAAAGAATGGGTGAAATAGAATTACAAACTGATCTTTCGAGGATTTTTAAACCTATTACAGAAACGCAAAAAGCTACAATGAAGGAAATTACGGAGGGACTTATACCTATTAAAGAGCGTATCAAAGGATTACAACAATCTATTAAATTACCGAATTACCCGGGAATAGAATTTAATACCGATGAAAAAGGAAATATAACTATGGAGGAAGATGATGAAATTCAAACTATTGGTCCAATTGGATCTTCGTATTTAACGAGATTTGCTGAAAAATCTGATATTGATAAAACATACGGGTTATATTCTAAAAATGGTAAATTTTATATCAGAAATAAAAAAGTCACGATTAATAATAATGATATCACGATAAATGATAAAACTTATACAGGAACACAGGGTATCTGGGAGTTAATTACTTCTAAAGACCCATATTCAAACATTTATACGCAAGATGATTATAATAATTATGGTGAAATAATCATAAGAAGCAATACTCTTTATCGCGATAACAATCCGAATAGTAAATACCCGAAATCCTCTAAAGGAAAAAAGTGGAACGAAGTAGTTAAACCTATTTGGGATGTGATTAAACCGGGAACATCAACTGGGTCGGGAATTATTATTCCGTGCGATCCTAACGCATTAGTGCAAAGATTAGACTTACTTATGGCGAGTAAAGCGGCAGGAAACACGGGTGTGAGAAACGAGATTGTTAGCGTGTGTAACGAATTAAAAAGACAAGGTCACTTAGATAAAAAAAGCTATAAAAAGTTAATGGCTATATTATAAAAAAAGATGATAACGCCTAAACAAAGAGGATTTAAAAAAAACGTACTCGTACGGTGGTTCCGGAATTTTTGACAGTTTAGCTAGCTTTTTTACGAAACGTTTTACTAGTAACGTCGCTAAACAAATTGGTTCATCTGCCCTCGATGTAGGAAAAAGTGTTGCTAAGGAGGGTGCAAAAAAAGCTTTAGAAGCTGGAAAGAGTGCCGTGGTAGATGCTGGAACTAGATTAGTTGAAAAGGCTTTAACACCAAAATCCAAAAAAATTTTGTGAAAGTATACCGCATCACCAAAAACGCAAAGTACTAGCACGTTAATAGATGGTAGTGGAAACGAAGCAATTGCTATAGAAAAATTAATTAAGAAATTAAGTAAAGGATCGGGTATTAAAACGATGTAGTTCGTATTCTCGCGATGATAAGAAGATCGTATTCTCGCGAAGGGGAACAGGTATTAAAAAGATGTAGATCGTATTCTCGCGATGATAAGAAGATCATATTCTCACGCTGATAAGAAGATCGTATTCTCGCGATGATAAGAAGATCGTATTCTCGCGATGAAAAAAAAAAATTAAAAAATATTATAATAATTTAAATTATTATAATATATAATAAAAATGAGTATTTTAGACATTACAGCACCAATTTCAGAAGATACTAGTATTGATGTATACGAGGTTCATGAGTATAGTCCCATTACTGGTACCAATCTAAACAACCCCTCGTGAGAAATCAGGATTAACATCGAAACCCAAGATATTTTTACGCATCCTTCCGAGTCTTATTTATATTTTATAGGCAAATTAGTAAGAAATGATAATGGTAATGCTTATGCCGCTGGTGACAACATTTCGTTAACAAATAATGGTTTGATGTATATTTTTGAAAATATTAAGTATCAGCTTAGCGGAAAGGAGATTGAATCCGTAACAAATCCTGGTCAAGCTACTACAATGATCGGGTTATTAAAATATCCGGATGATTTTTCTAAATCGCAGGGATTAAACCAATTGTGGTATAAAGACACTGCAGATGCTGCGAATAATACCAATGCGGGTTTCGAAATAAGAAGACTGTATATTATACGTGATGCGCTTCCGCATGGTACGTTCAGTTTTAGAGTTTTGTTAAAACATATATTCGGGTTTTGCGAAGATTATAATAAAGTTATTTATGGAATGAAACAAACTCTTACCTTGACAAGAAATGATGATAATGACGCGATATATAAAGAAGGTGCTGTGGCTGAAGGTCGAGTTAATTTAATTAAAATATCGTGGTTTGTGCCTCACGTTACTCCCGCGGATGAGGAGAAGATGAAACTTTATAAACTTATCGAAAAAAAAAGAAAAATTCCCAGTCGGGTATAGCATGATACAATGCGACTCTATCTCGGTTCCTCAGGCAACAACATTTACTTTGAGACTTTGCGTTAAATCATCTCCCGAGGTGCCACGTTTTATCATTATCGGCTTTCAGACGGACAAGCGAAATAATCAAGATGCAAATGCTGCTGTATTTAACAACATAAACGTTCAAAATATTTATGTTACGTTTAATTCTACTAGATATCCTGTGGCTGACTATAATTTATCTTTCCCCGCTCATCAATTTAGTAGAGCATATGGTGATGCCGCTTTGTTCAGATCTAAGTTTTTTAACATGGATGAATTAGTATCAAATCCTAGCATTTCCCCCGTGGATTATAAAACCCTTTATCCTCTGTTTGTGTTTGATGTCTCTAAGCAAAGTGAAAAGATAAAATATTCTTCTACTGATGTACAAGTTAAAGTATTTTTTAACGCGAATGTACCCGCAGAAACGGAGGCATACGGCATTATTATTAGTGACAGGTTATTATCCTTCGATTCTGACGGAAATAAATTGAGCGTAGTATTTTAATTTAAACATTTTTTTTCCTATAAAAAAAAAAATGTTAACGATAAAGGATATAAAAAGAATTCTTAGAGAGAATAATATAAAATATTTCTCTTTTTGGGATAAGAAAGATTTAATCGCGAAATTAAAAGAACACAGATTAATGCCAGATGGAGATAGCAAAATCGGAAATACATGTAGTAATAAAACGAGAACCTAAACAAGAAAAGATAGCTGATCCTAAGTATGATAGATTAAAAACTATTATGAAAAATCCTAGAAAAGTTACTTTAGAGGATGTTGAAACTGGAGAAATACATACTTTCCCATCGATCTTTAAAACCGGTAAATTTATTAAACGCTGTCCTCAAACGATTTTAAATTGGAAAGGGAAAGTTTGGGAAAATAAATATAAGATTATCATTTAAAAAAAAAAATTAATAAATGGTATAAAAAAAAAATATATATATATATTTTTTAAAAAATATATTTTAAAATATTTAATGAGTTAACTTTGTATCCTTTTCTAAAAGTCGGTTTTCCCTTTTTATTTTTTCTATCATAGCGTAGTTTTGTCTCCTTTTTCTAGCATTGACTAAGTAAACACTATAAGCTTCAGTTTGTTCCGAAATATCATATTCATCAATTTCATTCCTTCCCATTTTCTTGTTTTCCTCTTTTAACGTTTTAATACGTTTCACGTTTTCCGAGATTTTCTTGTCATTAATCTCTTTTCTTACATGAATCGAGCTATTCATTTTCTAAAAGCAATATTTTTCTTAAACCATCTTCGCTTAAATGTCTTTTTCTGTATCCGTCTCATTCCTATAGTGACCTAAAGATCTTGTGTTTATTCTATCATTTATTATATATCTTTTATCATCATCATAAGCTAATGCTTTCTTGTTTATCTCCTCAGTATATATTTCGTGTTTATAACTTCTTAGCGTTGGCATAGTTCTGTACTGATCCTTACCACTAAACAAACATTCTTTGTAATCCTCAAAATGTAAGTCGCAATCAACCACACGCTTTTTAATTCCTTTACATCTTTTAAGTTCCGAACCTTCTATAGTTTTAAAAGCGTAATTTTTTGCTCTTAAACCAGCAAACTCCGTCATAATCCTTCCACCAAGTTCGTCTTTAAACTTTCCAACTACTCTTTTATTACTATTATCTTTTAGAAAATGATCATCAGGATAATTACTCGTATCAAATATTGTGGACTTTTCCGGTTCGATACCCTTATAAAAATCATCCGTTTCTATTTCGAGAATAAAACTATCTGTATCGGTATAACACAATCTAACTTTTTCGTCATACTTTACTTTGGAGAAATTATAATAAGTATTATACATATGAATCTTACTAATGTCTAAAATACTCTTCCCTAAGTAAACGTTTTTGTCGTATTTTATATTAGTCTTCTTCATATGAACTGCCGCTAAGTTCTCATCGAATATTGTGGTATGATCATAGTTAGGTTTAGCAACAAGCTTTTTATACTGGTGACTGTTTTCGTTAGAAACCAATTGTATATTTACTCTATTTCGCACGTTTTCCATGGTCTTACCAAAAGCTGAATTCATCATTAACTTAAAAAACTCTTCTTCGAATTTATTCCTCGCCATTTTTCTTAGTTCAACGTTAGTTTCATAAGAGGGCTTCCCATAAATTTAATTCCGCGATGTATCTTTTTAATATTTAAACCTAAATCGAGATACGTTTTTAAAGCTTCGTAGTGTACTATATAATTTTCCTTATTATATAAATTAGGCACGAGCTTTTTTACCTTTTTTATCTCTAAATGCTCCGGTGCCAGAGGATAATCATTATGTGAATCATGTAACTCACGCGGATAAACTAAATCCACTTCTAAGATCATACCTTGACCTTTTATATTACAAAATGTTCTCCATTCTTTTAATTCTTCTTCAGTTGCCCACTCAAAACCATGAGTAGGAAGAGGTTTACTCATTGCCCAAGGGTAAAGACTATTTGCGTCAAAATATAATAAATATATTGATGGTTTACTAGGGTCATATAGATCGGCCATATATTTATTATTAGCTTTAGAATACCTTTTGCTACACATGCTAATACCTCCTATAATACCACTTTCTACCATTAAAAGCATGTCTGGGTCTGATAAAAGTTCGAGATTTACCTCCGTTTTCTTATACAAAGCATCCATACTTAATCCAGGTGCTGTATAATACCAACTAGGATCAAGTTCATAGTACTCGCGACAAATATCCATAAAGTTCTCAAAAACATCGTTTAAAAGTAATACATCTATTTTATTGTAAAGTTCTAGGTAATCTTTAAAATTTTTTGCGTCGAAGGTTTTCCAAACCCTCGTTGCGTGAGTATAGTCTTCATCACTAACACGTTTTCTGTTTAAACTGGAGTAAAATGCTTCTTTCGGTGGTAAACTAGGTTCTTCAAGTTTTTCGAAAGAATCTAAGTACTCATAGGGAAAAACTCCTTTCCTCGTAACTAACGGTAACTGTTCTTTCGTAAAGAATTTTGCCGTGGTTCTTAACTGACTTTCATTTAAATAACTCGAAAGAGAATCTAAACTATTTTGCATAAATTTCATACTATCGAGAAATCTAATTGTATGATATTTATAATTTTCGACAAAAATACCATTTACGTTACTAATATATTTATCGACCGCAATCTTTTTACTAAAACTAATATGTCTTTCTTCATCATTTGGAATACAATCAATATGACCTTTGGTTTTACCGAGTACTTTAACAAAAAGATGAGCATCATATCCACTTAAATTATGAAAGTATACCGGAGTAAAGTTAGGAATTTTTGCCTTTAGGTTACATTCATTATGCGCGGCACCTCTATATTTACCCGTAAAATGACAATGATCTTGTACCTTATAATTCTTTTCGTCAGTAAAACCTTCTTCGCAAATCCAACATTTTTTCTTTCGCTCGTATCTTGTTTCCTCCTGTTCCGTTATTTTAATAGGTTTAGGTTTTTGATAGAAATTGTAGTAAATTTCTCTTATATCATTTGTTAAAAATTCCGCAAACTTTTCTTCCGCATTTTCTCCGGTATATTTTCTTATTATAGGATCACACACATCGTCATCAAAACATTTTATGAGATAAAAGAAACTGCAAGGTATATGTTTCTGAGTTTTTGTTGTGGAACTTTTTTCCGGATTCGGTTGATAAGCGTTTATAGGTAATAACACGCTTTCAAAATCGGCGTATACGACAAAAGGTACCGTAAGTTTTCTATAATGATTTATAAACTTTATTGAGGTACCCTTTTCCGGCATTTCCAAAGTAACAGGTTTATGCTCATTGCAATATTTCATGTGATTTTCTAAAAGCGTTTTATTACCGAAATGATTTAAACAAAGCATGCAATATTCGACGCTACCACGATCTAATATTTGATCTCTCATTAAACCTTTTAAATTTTTTATTAATGCGTAGTGGTTTTTTTCTCCTTCTTCAATATAAAGTAGGTTTACATGGTTACTACCCAATTTTTTAGTCGCTCTAATACGGTTAATCTTCTTTTTTTCCGTGTACTCAAACACATTAACGCTAATTTCCGGATTTTGTTTTTCTATATCCTTAAATGAGACGGGATATTTTATTCCATCCATCTTTAAACTATTTTCCTTTTCTTTTAAAACCTTATCGACTCTAATCGCGTGTTCGTCTACAGGATTCAACCATCTCAAAATGCACAATAAAAAGCATTTATCATCTTTATTCTGAATGTTAATAACTGCTTTCTTGTTCGCAATCCATTTTGGTAATGGTATGTGACCTCCAGCTTTTAAAGGATCATAGACAGCTGTATGCAACACTATTTCGCTTACATTTCGTAATACCCAACCGCTATCTCTGTCTAAGGATTTAGATAAATTTTCTAGAATTCTACGCGCCATTTTATCGTATAACTCGTATAAATCGGTTGTCTTCGAATTAATCTCATTTATGTTAGAATGGAAACAAGCTGGTTTTGCTTTATCAGGGTTCGTACCTCCTGGATACATATAAGCTTCAATATTCATTTTTACTTTTCTTTCGCGATTAACTAATAAAATTCTTATCACACTTTCTTTCGCTAGTAACAGAAAATAGTTCGCTGTTGCGATAGATTTCTTTTTTGAACCATGATCTTTATATGTACTTTCATTATATGGTTGACCTTCTCCTCTATATTTCTATATTTTCTTATTTGACCATTAAATGCGGTATCAACTAGCTTAATATTTATTCGATTTTGCTCCTCATGTATTTTTCTTATTTTTTTTTAAGAGCATTTAGCTTGGGAGAAGTACTTTTAGGAACCTTTTTATCGTTAGTCTCTAAACTTTTTAATATCTCCTCAACTGAACCACCAGGAGGAGTTGTTTTAGTCGGAGTTATTATTTGAACATAAGATTTCGGAGCTAATATCGGAGCTTTTATATTATCATTATCCCAATCTAATATCGTTTTTCCCATTTTTATATAATAGTATTTTTTTTCTTAAACTATTATATAAAAACTTAAGAATGCTTTATCACGTAGAAATTCTTTATTACCTTTCTGCAAATAGCGCATTCGTTTCTTCCCACGTTTTTAGTATTGCACATCGCGCACATGCAAACGTGTCTGCAAGGGATATTAAATATAGCAGGTTTTTCCTCTTGACATACGCAACATTCATCATACACGAAGAAAGTTTTTCCTTCAGGTTCCGCGTCATTCCAGGTTACCTCATTTTCATCTTCACTAGCTATAGAATTATCATCAGAAACTTCTTCACCAGAATCTTCTACATCAGAATCTTGTCCATTATTTTCCCGTAAAAAAATTTCACGTTCGGCTATTAAATCATCAGGCAAATCTCCTTCACCCATTTCTGGAATTAAACTCCTGCGTTTTCTTTTTAACTCTACCATCTCCGTAAATATATCCGATTCTTTTGATTCATTAATTCTTATTTCTTCCAACAAGCAGTTTTTTAGAGTAAGATACCTTTTTATTTCATATTCATATTCTATAATTATTTCGTATAAAGATATTTTTCGTCGTTCCAGTTTATTAAGACGAGAAACATCTTCTTCTTTTTCTTCATGACACTTTATTAGTAATTCGAGAGAAAATATTTCTTCCTTCACGTTACAAACTATTTCTTTTATTGTTAGATTTCTTTTTTCCAAAAAACAAATGGAATTTTCATATGTCGATATTCTAAATTTAAAACGGTTATTCTTGTCATTTATTTTTTCGATTAAGGTCTGTTTTTCCAATATTTCTTCTTCTAAATAACGTATTTGTTTTACTAATTCGTTCTCACTCGTATTATTATTCTCCGCCATTTTTTAATATAATAAAAATTACTTAAGCCATTTATTAAATTTTTTATCCGCGTTACGATCGGTAAGGTTTTTTATCCGCGTTACGATCGGGAAAGTTATTATCTTCGCGATGATGGAAAGATTATTATCTTCGCGATGATCGGGAAGTTATTATCTTCGCGATGATGGAAAGATTATTATCTTCGCGAACATCGGGAAGTTATTACCTTCGCGATGATGGAAAGATTATTATCTTCGTGATGATGGAAAGATTGAGAAGATTTTTATCTCGCGATGATGGAAAGATTTTTATCTCACGATGATAGTAAGATTTTTTATCCGCGTTATGATCGGGAAGTTATTATCTTCGCGATGATCGGGAAGTTATTATCTTATTAAGTTAAGGAAAAAATTGTCGCGGATTTTTTAAGGAAATAATTGTCGAAGATTTTTAAGGAAATAATTGTCGAAGACTTTTTAAGGAAATAATTGTCGAAGATTTTTTAAGGAAATAATTGTCGAAGACTTTTTAAGGAAATAATTGTCGAAGATTTTTTAAGGAAATAATTGTCGAAGATTTTTTTAGAGAAAACCCAAAATATTTTTTTCCGGGAAAACCGAAATTTTTTTTCCGGGAAAACCGAAATTTTTTTTCCGGGAAAACCGAAATTATTTTTTACGGGAAAACCGATTTTTTTTCCGGGAAAACCCATTTTTTGGAAAACTGGAAAAACCTATTTTTGGAAAACCGGAAAAAACCGGAATATTAGCCTTTTGGAGATTTTCCATTGAGTTTTTAAAGACGATGATGATTGAATGGCCTAGATCGGGAGTTTTTTAGTCTACTTACAACATATCTAAAGTGGCTAAAGTAATGGTATTTGTCTTTGCAATGGGTAGAAAAACTGCGGGAAAAGGAAGAAAATGCTGGATTTTTTTTTTTTTTTTTTTCTCTATTCCCAAATGGTTTCAAAAAACCCTTTTCCAGAGTTTTTTTTTTTTTTTTCGTTGGCGGGTTAAAAAGAGTTAAACCCTACCAACCACCAGCAAGCTAGCCAACTGATCCACCAACCAACCAATGTCAGCCAGTTAACAAACCAGCCAACCCGACCAACGACGAACCCTCAACCAACCAACCAACTAACCAACCAACCAACCCATTTCTCCATCAGAAAACTGTGGTACATACAATAAAGAAGTATGTTTATTTTGTACATTCACGTGAGTCATAATCTGTGAAAAGGCGGTTTAATCCATTCAAAAAAGTACTGACCAGTGCCAACCTGTGCAGTCCACGCACGCTGACCTTGATCGAAACCTTTTGCTATAACAACGACACTATGAATTCCTCAGGGAGTGGATAAAACATTATAAAAACAACACTCTAGTATTCGATATTTCAGCTGTTGCCTTTTTCAAGAGTTCGAAACACTTTTTCCTCTAGAACATCTTTTTAAGTGTGATCCAATTTAACCATATTGTTTTACAAGAATCTTCTTGTAACCATATTGTTTTACAAGAATCTTCATGTAAAACAATATGGTTGAAGTAGTTCACACTTAACTCTTTACCAAACGACAAAATTTTACACTGGTCCAAATTGAAAACACTTGCAGACGACAAAATAAACGTGACTTAAAACGTGACTTAAAAATTACAATTTGTTTTGGGAAGGGTAGAAAACATTGTGGGAAAAGGAGAAAATGCTGGTAACCAGCATTGTCTTCTAACCTATCAATGATAAATTTCACCATTTGGGCCACCTTTAATTTGTCGTCTGCAAATGCTTTCAATTTGGACTAGTCTAAAAAAAATTGTTTGGTAAAGAGTTAAAAAGAAGCATTGACCCATCTTGGCCAGAGCACTGCTAATATAATTGAACCGGGCTCTAGCAATGGGGGTGGGATGGGGGTTTAACTCTTTACCAAACGACAAAAATGTAGCCTTGTCCAAATTGAAAGCATTTGCAGACGACAATTTAAATGTTGCTCAAATGATTGAATTTGTCTTTGATAGAGTAGGGAACATTGTGGGAAAAGGAGAAAATGCTGGTTACCAGCATTTTCTCCTTTTCCCACAATGTTTTCAAAAGGCTTCTTCCCCAGGGTCGTTAAAATTCGGGATTGTATGGTAAAGGGTTAATGCGTATCGGTACAGCATCATACCAAGCAGAGAGTCATATAAGTATGGATCCATAAAATCCGTTTTGTCCAACAACCGGCTGAATCATGGGGTAGAGTTGTCCTTTGACATGCAGAAAATTAAACAATAGCAGTTCGATCCATGTCAGCCTGCGCGAACTGCGCAGGTTGACAAGCTGACCTAAGTCGATACTCTTAGCCGATCTACTCTTACGAAGATGAGAGTTCGTAACAAATGCATAGCTCAAATACAAACCGCCCTGGCTGGGATTCGAACCCCGTGCGGCAAATATCCTCGGTTATTGAGGTTTAAAAGACCAACACACTACCACCGGAGCTAAAGAGCATTTTTTCTAACGCTGTTGTCTGGTATTGATTTTATACGGGAAGAAGCCATGCTGTAAGGGAGGAGTGATCTCCCTTAAGACTATTCATTAAGGAAACCCCCTTTTCACAGAGAATAGCTCATATTATCGCCCACTCTTTTTCCGCGATCTAAGTATATGAAATAGAAGTTGAAGATGAGAGGGAAATAGAACCTTGAAACTTCAAAATTGAGGAAGTTTTGCCGCAAGATGATGTGAAATTTGAAACACCCTTAGATTACCAATACAACTATTTGGAGCTTTGAAACGTGAAAACAGAGTAGATTCTGATCTTCTGATCATACTGCATACAACGCGCAGTCTGATCTTGGATCTACGCTATACAATATTTCCTGAGACACTTTGGGTATAAAAAAAAAAAATGAAATGTCCACGGTGTGCCTCTTCTTCCCCTACCCCCACCCCTGCAAACACCACAACACAATTACATTTGAAACATGTTTTGCTCCCTTGTTATAATGATTTACAAGGAGAAGCTTTTAAGCAACATGGCGTGAAAAGGAGGAAGTGCTGGCAACCAGTATTTCTCCTTTACCCACAATGTTTTCTAACCGTTGAAAGACAAAAAGCGTTTGTGAAACACTCAATTTGTGCGTCTACAAACGATTTGATTTTGGACGAGTCAAAATGTTCTCCCTCAGCAAAAAGATGAGCCACCCAAGGGTTTATCCTTTACAGCACAAACTATGACTTTTTGTATCCCTGCAAATTAATGAAGTATAAAAGCATTGTGGGAAAAGGAGAAATCGCTTGTAAAACGCATTTTCCTTTCTTCACAACGTTTTCGGTATCACAAAAAAGCCCGCCTTTCTTCTCCTTTTTTCTGCAAAGTTTTCATTTGCCCCAGTTTTCGATTGGTCTCAAATGAATCGGTGCAGGAACGGGTTAACGCTTTCTTCACTCATCCAAATTTTAGATCACTCCGAATTCGAAAGCATTTGCTAATGAAAAATTAAATGTAGACAAAAAAAAAAAAAAAAAATGAGAATTAGTATTTGAAATGGGTAGAAATATTGCGGAAAAAGGAGAAAAACATTGTCTCCTTTTTCCACACTGTTTTTCAAAACCCTTATAATCAGGGTCGTTGAAACCTGAGATTGTATGGTAAAGGCTTAACCCTTAAGCTGCTAAGCGCGACTCACAGACCAATTTCTGACAATGTAGATTAAGATCAGACTGCACAAAATGTGCAGTCTGATCTTGGATCTACACTGTCCGATAAGAAGATATATTTTTTCCCCAAATATACCTTTGAAATGGCAAAATTTAGAATTTTTACTATTAGCTTGAAAGTTTCATGTCACTTATTTAGCAGGATAAGGGTTAACTATTTACCACACAATCCCGACTTTTAACGACCCCGAGGAAGAAGCCCTTTGAAAACATTGTGGGAAAAGGAGAAAGTGCTGGTAACCAGCATTTTTTTCTTTTTCCCATAATGTCTTCTCTTCTATCCTATCAAAGACAAAAACCATCAATTTTGCAACATTTAAATTGTCGTCTGCAAATGCTTTCAATTTGGTCCAGTCCAAAATTTTGTCGTTTGGTAAAGGGTAAATAATGCATACGTACATTTTACAAGTGTTTCAGCAGAGAAGGTCCTTAGTCAGCACTCGTGGTTTTATATACATGCGGATGACAACAACGACCGATAGTTTCCATATTGCGTATTTAAAGTTTTTAGCGCATAATTGATGGCCGAGCCCCGATAGCGCAGTCGGTAGCGTACAGCACTTGGGAATAAAGGATCGATAGTTCGAAACCCAAGCTAGGCTAATTTTCTCCCGAGGACTGAAGATAGTCATTGCAACAGGATTCATTGCTCTCTCACCGCTGATCGTTGTTTCGACAATGGTCATGTGGAAAAGCAGCCAGTGTCTTGGGAAGAATATTGTGCGAAATACTGGCAACAGACCCTGCAGGAAAGCATGGATAGGTGCACTGGCCGCCGTGATATACATGTAACTGAAATAATGTTGAAAACGTTAAACACCATACGTATACTCAGTCAATCAAAACTTTTGAACATGGAGTACCACTTTTTATGCTCCTGAATCATGAGGAGGAAAAAAATTGTGGGGAAAGGAGAAAATCCTTGTATAATATTATAAAGAAATGGGTCTATTACCCTCAGTTTTCGTTATAAGTGTTTAAAACGATCATTTATTTCCCTGCCCTTGAGATGTTTTCAGATTTTTTCTGCCTTTGTTTAAACATGTAATCGTCGACACCGAATTTGGTTGCTTTTGAAGACAGTGTAGATCAAGATCAGACTGAAAAAAAAGAGAGAAAGAAACTGTTCTTTCTTTCTTTCAAAATTGAAAAGCACCAGGTTATTATTTGATCCTTTACCACACAACCCCGCCTTTTCACGACCCCGTGAAAGAAGCCTTTTGAAAACATTGTGGGAAAAGGAGAAAATGCTGGTAACCAGCATTTTCTCCTTTTCCCACAATGTTTTCTACCCTATCAAAGAAAAGTTGCCACCTTGAAATTGTCGTCTGCAAATGCTTTCAGTTTGAATATTGCTAAAATTTTGTCGTCTGGTCAAGAGTTAAATACTCTAAGGGTTTGTTTTTGCTTTTAAAGTTTTAACCGTTTCGGCGCCATGGGGGAAAACGGGGACTTTTGCGGACGGCATATTTCAAGATCAGACTGCACAGAACGTTCAGTCTGATCTTTGATCTATACCGTCCGCTTGTTCCTTTAAGCCTGTAAGATAAAAATCTAAGTATGAGTGGATTGTATTTTCAACCGTCTGAAGAGGTCGAGTGAATATATTTGGCGCTGAAAGGGTTAAAGATGCCTTTTTAGATTTTTCTGCGGCGAATTAAATTTTAAACAGACGAAAAAACAGATAACAAAGACTGTCATATATCAGCTTCTCGGGGGGGCCGGGGGGGGGGGGAATTATATACTTTAGTCCGCTACCTCACAATCTTGACTTTTAACGACCCTCGAAAAGAGAGCTTTTGAAAACAATGTGGAAAAAGGAGAAAACACTGGTAACCAGCATTTTCTCCTTTTCACACAATGTTTTCTACCCTATTAAAGATGACTCTAATCATTTGAACCACATTTAAGTTGTCGTCTGCAAATGCTTTCAATTTGATTGAGTCCGAAATGTTGTTGTTTGGTAAAGAGTAAAGAGCTGTATACAGTCAGTTGCACGGGATACTTGCCCCTTTAATATTTTTGCACTGTAAATCTACATGTGCCACGCTCTGGCAAAAGGGGACTTAATGCATCTCTGTGATACATTGTACCAAGCAAGCCATCACATAATTATGGATCCAAAAAAGCCACTGTTTTTAATAACCGACTGAATCGTGAGGTAGACTGGTCCTCGGACATACAGAAGATTTATCAATAGCGAAAAGTTTCGGCCCAGGTCAGCCTGCGCGTACTGCGCAGGCTGACCTGGGTCGATAATTGTCGCAGATGCATTAAGCCCCTTTTCACAGAGCATGGCTCGTATTTAAAAATATCTATCAATTATGTTGCGTTCTTTTGTTTAAATACTGTTCAATTATATTATCTGTAATTAAATCCTTTAACAAAAAATCCATAGTGTTCAAGACCCTGAAGAACAAGGTTTTTGAAAACATTATGGAACAAAGAGAAATTGCTGGTAACTAGCATTTTCTACTTTTCCCACAATGCTTTCTATACCTTTTCCGAGACAAATGTCACCATTTGAGCCACATATGATTTTTCTTCTGCAATTGCTTCGTTTTCGAGCTAGTTTAATAGTCTGATGTCTGGAAGGGGGGGGGGGCGTTATGTAAAAATAATGAAAAAGAAAACAGGATGTTTCTGTACATATAAGCTCTGATATAGATCTAAAGATCTTACTTACACTCACCATCCCCCGGAAAATGCTTGAAACAGATTACTTTAAAAACTTCCTTGTGAAATGGACTGATAATAAGAACAATAATAATAATCGTCATCATCATCATTATCGTCTCATCGGCATTGTTTAAAGAGAAATGTTTCTTTTCTATATTCGCTTGCAAAAAAAAAAAAAAAAAAACGTGAAATAGTAGAGAATGTCCCGGTTTTCTGCATTTCTATTTTCTGAGAAATTCTTTTCTTGTATTTGATGGGGCAGCTATTATTGGGCAACAAAAAATATATACGGTAGATATGGAGGATCTGACCACAGGCCTTTGAAGCGTTTTTGATCCATCACGAAACACCGAAATTTTCATTGGACACCGTTACTAAAATTAGCACATTGTTCTATTTTTAGGAACGGTGTATGATGATGACCCATGGTAATATATTATTAGGCAAGGCTAGAAAAACGTTATCAGGCGAGCCTTTGGCGAGCTTAATGACTATTTTTCTCTCTTTTTTTTTCTCTCTCTTTTTTTATGGATGTGTGATGAAATTTTATCTCAAAAGTCATTTGATGTCAGATGATCTTTATTACGTAATGATATCTCTCGAATCTGAGGCCTGAATATGAAAGAAACATACAAGAACGGTCCTTGGACAAACAGGAAATTGACTGATAGCGAAAAGTTTCGGCCCAGGTCACTCTGCGCGGACTGCGCAGGCTGATCTGGATCGATACTTTTTGCAGATGCATTAAGCTCCCCTTTTCAAAGATCAAGGCTCATATTTTTTATGATTTTGCATTAATGTTAGAGCATTGACATTGGTATTTCAGATTCGATAAAAGAATAGACTGTAATACATACACTACAAATTCCAACTGAAATGCATCTGACTGAAAACAAAAGTAACAGACCTAGTATCGAGTGTAACCACCTGTTGCATGTAGACATGCATTGCATCTACGCCGCATAGCCTATTCAAGTATACTACTCAAACTTTGATAAGGATCATTTAGATATTTCAGTCTGGGTATACGTTTCAACTATGCAGTTTTGCATTAAAAACATTCATTTGTGGCAATGTAACATATTGAAATGCCATACCTGATACAAGCCACACATATATATCAGCTGAATCTAATATGGTGACCCCTTGCAAATTTTGAGTAGTATATTTAGAGTGGCTACTTTTTTATGACGGCGAGTATATATTATTTATAAATTATACACAAACTTTCAGAATTACAGTGTACACATTAATCCCATCAGGGCGTTAGACGAACACGGAGGCATAGATCAAGATCAGAATGCGCAAAATATGCAGTCTGATCATGGATCTATATAACATCCGCTAATTTAGTCATGCCTTTAAGATTCAAAATCTTTCTGAGTTTCATTGGATCATATTTTTAGTCGCCGAGAGAGGGTCGATGCTCTGTTAAAAGGGGTTCAACTCCTTACCAAACGACAAAATTTTAGGCTTGACCAAATTGAAAGCATTTCCAGACGACAAAATAAATGTGACTCAAAAATTGAAATTTGTTTTGGGAATGGTAGAAAACATTGTGGGAAAAGGAAAAATCGCTGGTTCCTTTTCCCACAATGTTTTCAAAAGGCCTTTTTCTTAGAGTCGTTAAAAGTCGGGACTGTGTGGTAAAGGGTTAATGCATGTCCATGTTGCAATATACCAACAAAGTCATCACTTTAAAACAGGATCTGTAAAATTCATTTTGTCTAACAAACGACTGAATCGCGAGGTAGAATGGTCCTTGGCCATTCAGAAAATTTACAAATACCAAAAAAACTTTCAAATCATGTCAGTCTGCGCAAACTGCGCAGGCTGACATGGATCGATTTTTTTTTTTTTTTTTTGCAGACTCCTTTTCATAGGGCATGGCTCATAAATTTTGCACCGAAAGGATTAAACGCAGTCACCGGAATATGTATTCGTTTTGAATACGAGAAGCGTCACTGGATCTCTTGTAAACATCGCCAACCAGTTCAACCGAGTTTCTAAATTGACCATGCTTGGTTTTCTGACACTTTCGATCGTATTTCTGTTATATCAGAAAGACAGCCCCGTTGTCCACGTGTCTCCTGGGTTTAACCTGTACAAAACTGGGACTCTGTATTGCTTTGCCCAAGGGCAGCCAGAAGCAAAAAGCGTCGCCGATGACCTTCTGGTGTACAAATTCAACGCTTTCGCCACTGACATCGAGCCTGGTAGTTCAGGCGGTAACGTGCAGGGCTTGAAAACTGAGGGTCTCTGGTTCGACTCCTTGCAAGGCCAAACTCGTTCCGAGGACTGATGATAGTTATTGTAGCAGCTTTCATTCCATTCTCACCCCGCCGAGCCCCGGTTGTGCAGTCAGTAGCGTACAGGACTTGAGAACAAGGATCGCTAGTTCGAACCCCTTGCTCGGCCAATTTCTTTTCAAGGATCGACAACAGTCATTGCAACATTATTCATTCCTCTCTCATTGCTGATAATTAATTCGACAACGGTTATGAGGGAAAGCAGCCGGTTGCTTTGGAAGAATATTGTGCAAAGTGCTGGTAAAAAAAATATATATGAATGAATAACACTTCAGGAAAGCACAGATAAGTACACTGCCCGCCGCGATATAACTGATACAACGTTTAAAACGGTATTACATACTATACAATCAATCTATAGATACTCACCGCTGAACTTTTTTTTTCCCAGCGACATTTAAGTGCAAAAGGAGCCAGTGATCTGGAGAGAAAGTTTCGCCGTCGTGCGGCGTCAACAGTTTACCTTGTGTGCACTCTAGAGGCTACATTTTCAGTCAGATATGCATGAAACTTATTCAGAATGTTTGTCTTGATAAAATCTCGGACAAGTTCGAAATTGATTCGGGTCAAAAAGTAGGTCACAGGGCTAAATCTAAGAAAAACCTTGTGTGCACTCTAGAGGCCATATTTTTAATCTGATACTCTTGAAGCTTAGTCAGAATATATGTCTTGATAATATCTTGATTAAGTTTGAAATTGGGTCCTGTCGGGTCAAACAGTAGGTCACCTTTTCTCTTTAGACGCATTTTTCCTCAGGGTCGTTAAAAAGGGGATTGTATGGTAAAAGATTAACCCTTTCCCCTCAAAATCCCGAGTTTTAGCGACCCTAAGAAAAAAGATCTTTTGAAAACGTGGGAAAAGGAGAAAATTTTTCCTTTTCCCATAATGTTTTCTACCCTTTAAAAAAAGAAAAAAATGAACCAAATGTTATTTCACGTCTGGAAATGCTTTGAGTTTGGACAAGTCCAAATTTTTATAAAATGTTTGGTGAAGAGTTAACTCTTTTAGTGCAAAATGTATAAATCCGGACCGCTTTCGATGGAATCATATTTATTTAATAAATAGGCTTGACAAAGAAGGCAGACCATATAGATCAACGATCGGACTGCACGTTTTGTGCAGTCTGATCTAGATCTTTGCCGTCTGCAAAGACCCCCCTTTTTCGCCTATGGCGTTGAACAGGTTAGACATGTAAGTAGGCCCATTACATTGTTTTTTTTTTTGTTCTGACTTATATAATACTTGTAGAGGTTACGGATACTTGTAAGTGAGCCATGCTCTGGCAAAAGGGGGCTTAATGCATCTTCGTGATACATTATACCAAACAACACATCACGTAATAAGGGATCCAAAAAAATCCATCTAGTCCAACAACCGACGAAATCATGAGTTACACTGGTCCTTTGACATGCAGAAAATTTACCTATAGCAAAAAGTTTCGGCCCAGGTCAGCCTGCGCGGATTGCGCAGGCTGACCTGGGTCGACACTTTTTGCAGATGCTTTAATCCCCCTTTTCATACAGCATGGCTCAAATGCATTGTTAAAAGAAAGAATACGCTATTTTGGGATGAAGTGTTTCAAGTCTACTACTATTGTTGTAATAATAATAACAACAATAATTTGTCGTCGAAGATTTGACTTCAGTTTTATTTTTCGGCGTAGCTGAAAGCGCTGGCTTTTGACCTACTTCTTGGTACTGATAAAGAAAAAAATAGATGGTAATTTGCGATTGGTCAGTCAAAAATGTGCACATGTTTGTTCGGCGGGTCCCTGCTGACATATTTGCTCACACATTTATGAAACCACTGTTAACAAGCGTTGCTACTGCTAATCGATACCCTGGGGGCATTGATTCATATCACAGCAAAATATTGTAAAAGAGAGCGTTTCTTTTTTTGTCCCATTTGTTAATTTGATATTTTCATAAACGTTACACAATAACCCAATACTACTTTTCAACGAAATGAAAAACAGTGAGGAAAAAGAGGCAATTCCTCATGAAGTTCATTATTTTACTTTATATTGAGACACAAAAGAGTTTCAATATTCACATTCCAGTATTTCTTACGCCATCTTTTTTTTTTTTTTTTTGATATTTGAAGATATTTGTTGTTTATTTTATTGTCGCCACAAGTTTCGGATGAGACGTTAAATTTCGGCCCTGCGTGACGGTGCTATACAGAAAGCACGTTAACCCTTTCCCAAACGACAAAATTTGGACTTGTCCAAATTGAAGGAGTTTGCAGACAACAATATTAAATTTGATGAAAGTGGTAGAAAGTTCTCAAAAAGGGTAGAAAACACTGTGGGAAAAGGAGAAATTGCTCGTTACGAGCAATTTCTCCTTTTCCCACAGTGTTTTCAAAAGACTTGTGCTGCAGACACGTGAAAACCAGGGCTTGTTTGGGAAAGGGTTAAAAGAACCAGGCGTAACTTAGGACGGGTTTCGCCTTGTATCTTGGACTATCCCCTGTTACATATTTAACAGCCTTCAGGGAGCGTCGCCCATATGGGCAACCGCGGGCGTCGATAAATAAACACAAAATCTATTAATCATGGCTTTCCAAAAAAACTGAGAGAAAAAAGAAGAAACTGTTGATGCTGGTGAGCAGCATGTTTCCATTTCTCACACTATTTTCTGCCTTTTCAAAAGACAATTCTCATAATTTGGTTTGCACTTCATTTGTCGTCAACAAGTGCTTTGAATACTGACATCGTTAAAATTTTGTCGTCTGCTAAAGTGGTTTTTTGTCGATGGACTTGTAAAGTTAACAGGGATGCATCTGAGCTATGCTCTGTGAAACAAGGGCTTAATGCATCGGCGAAAAGTATCGACCCAGGTCAGCCCGCGCAGTCCGCGCAGGCTGACCTGGGCCAAAACTTTTCGCTATTGGTCAATTTTCTGTATGTCAAAGGACCAGCCTATCTCATGATTCTGTTGGTTGATAGACAAAATGGATTTTATGGATCCATAATTATGTGATGTAATGCTTGGTATAATAAATCACGGATATGCATTAAGCCCCCTTTTGTCAGAACGAGACTCATATGTTTGATTAATTAATTTGTAGCCCTATTCTGAACAAATAGTTCGATAAATGGACGGGCTCAGCATTCAAATTCACATGGGCTTTCATTTCTATTATTGTTTCCAATACGAAGGGCAGCATAACAATTTTCGAATAGCGAAGATAAAGATCAGGCTGCACATTATGTGCAGTATGGTAATTGATCTACACCTTGGGATCTTCTGAGAGCTATTCTAGCCAAAGAGAATTATAATTGCTACAAAGTGGAATTATTCACTTACTGAAAATTTGCCTCAATTAAAAACTTGTCCAGGAGTAAAGAGTATACTTAGCTATCATTGGATGTTTCAGTAATGTTTGTTTCCTGTCATTTTACGGCTTGAAATACTAACGGGTGTGTGTATGTCGTAACTACACAATATGTTAAACCGCTGTGTTAATAATATTGTGAATTATACGGATGTAATTTGTCTATTTCATCTATTTCAACTTTTCATTCATTTTCCGAGTTAAAGCTAGATGTAGGTTACATGTCATGAAATATTAATAGATTAAGTTCTCGCATAAATGTTTCGTAGTTAATGGTTTTAGGTTTGTGTGACTGAAAGGTATTAACTCATTACCAAACGAAAAAAAAAAATTTAGATTAGTTCAAATTGAAAGCAGTTGCAGACGACATAATAAATGTGACTGAAAAATGGAAATTTGTTTTGGGAAGGGTAGAAAACATTGTGGGAAAAGGAGAAAATGCTGGTTACCAGCATTTTCTCCTTTTGCCACAACGTTTTCAAAAGGCCTCTTTCCCAGGGTCGTTAAAAGTCGGGATTTTGTGGCTGAAAGGTATTAAGCCTTTCCCAAACAAGCCCTGGTTTTCACGTGTCTGTAGTACAAGTCTTTTGAAAACATTGTGGGAAAAGGAGAAATTGCTCGTAACGAGCAATTTCTCCTTTTCCCACAGTGTTTTCTACCCGTTTTGAGACCTTTCTGCCATTTTCATCAAATTTAAAATTGTCGTCTGCAAACTCTTTCAATTTGGACCAGTCCAAAATTAGTCGTTTGGGAAAGGGTTAGGCCATAGAGGTAGTGGAACTTCAAACGTCAGCTCATCGCATCACACAAGTTAATTTTGGACCTTTCAGCTCGGTGCAGAGGTAGAGACACCTATCGGCTCTGTAGGAGTTTTGAGTTTGTGTCTTTCTGTTGAAAATATATTTTTTCTAGGCCAACGCCTTGTTGATTGCGAGTTAGTAACAGGTAAGAAAAGAGTCGACAGTGACCCGTTAGGTCCGTATTCACCAACCATTCAAAGTTGTATTCTTCTTGTAACTCTAAATTCAGAGAGCAACACAATTTAGGCCTATGATTAGCTAAACAACTTAAAATTGTGACAGGAATGAAAATGCGACCCAGAATGGTCATTGAATACGGACCAATTGTATCTTAAGCGGCGACCTGGGAGACAAACTTAGACTAAGCCGAAATCTTAAAAAGAGATATCGGGCTTTTGGTCATAGTAATGAATTTTTCTATTTTTCAATTTACCCAGTATCTTGTTGGTATACAAAACAGGTAATTTTAAGCGCAGTATTGAACACTAACATATGTTGACATACATTGTTAGACACTGACTGCAAGCAGCAATCGTTGAAAAGCTTTCTAACCCTTTGAAGTTCTGCCAACAATCAATACAACGTCGAAAGCTCTTAACTACATCAAAGGTAAAGGAGCTATGTCCTGTGAAAAGGGGGCTTAATGCATCTGCAAAAAGTATCGATTCAAGTCAGCTTGCGCAGTCCGCGCAGGCTGACCTGGACCGAAACTTTTTGTTTCCGGTAAATTTTCTGCATATCAAAGGACGATTCTACCTCGTGATTCGCCTAGTTGTTATATAAAATGAATTTTATGTATCTATAATCTATAAGTGCAATGGCAATGGCCAAAATCCTGATATCTCTCTTTTAACTGAGCTCTTTACCAGAAGACAAACTTTCAAGCATGTCCAAATCAAATGTGGCTAAAATTATGGAAGTTGTATTTGCAACAGCAAAGGACCTTGTGAGAAAAAGAGGAATCCCGGTTACCAGCATTTTCTCCTTTTCCCACAATGTTTTCGAAAGCTTTGTTGCTCAGAGTCGTTCAAACTTGGGATTGTGTGGTGAAGGGTAAATCACTTATTATCTTCTGCTTCTTTTTTTTCGTCTGCGGTTGATATCTTTTAAAAGCATTTTGTAAAAAAGGTCGAATTGCTACATTGGAGCAATTTCTACCCTTCAACAGGGTCCGATATGCCAAGATTATTGAAAATGACACACGGAATTCTATCATCGACGGAAAACTTTCATTTTATCTACACACCGTTTTAACGCCTTTACTGCCACCTTACTGAAGTCTGCTTTCTTTCGCCGAGGTTAAAAAATCCATTGCTAACTAAGGATAATTTTGGTCAAGATTAGGATCAGGTACCGGATGGTGTAGATCTAAGATCAGACTGCACGTTTTGTGCAGTCTGATCTCGATCTACACTATCCGCAAAGAGCTATTTAAGTGGCCATTTGAAGTGAAAGAGTTAAGTGTTAATAATTTACTGACGTAGTTGAAAAATAAACTATGAGTATAAAGTAAGCTCGTATGAAAACTATGGAAGCCCCAAGGGATTTACATCTCTGAAAATAAATAAAAACCTATGGAAGCCCCTGGGGATTTTCAACCCTAGCACAGATAAAAAGAATACGGATTAGTACAGGGAATGATAAAAAAAAAGTATTGTAATTAATTATCCCTTCACCGAACGATACCGTACTTCTTTATCTCTAGGAGTGGAAAAGACTTTTGAAAAACACCATGGAAAACGGATAAAATACTGATAACCTACATTTTCTCGGAACACCGTAATGTTTTGTGCCTTGTCGAAGACAATTTCAATCATAGGAGTCACGATCTATCACCCACAATGATTTCAATATGGACAGACGAGTCCAATTTCTCGCGCGTCAAAGTAAATGCCCTTATTGAAAAATGAATTAGTTAAGCAAGGTAAGAGTTTGTTAAAACTATGGAAGCCCACAGGAATCAATAACAATTTAGTGACACAGATATTGATTGAAACCTGTAGGAATCGTTATCAACCTAACACACACAGAAAGATTTTTAAGCCTCACGGGGATCTTAAACCTTTTACCATACGATCCCGTGTTTTAACGGTCCGTGGGAGGAATGCCTTTAAAAACATTATGATAAAAGTAGAAAATGTTGCTAACCACAATGTTAACTACCCTTTCACAGACAAATCATCGACATTGAAGCCACATTTAAACACGTGTCTGCAAATGGTTTAAATCTGGACAGAGTCTAAAATTGCAAAAAGTTAATAATCTAGTTAGACATATGTAAAATATGAATATGGAAACTATAATAGAACATTTTGAAAATTAAGTAAGTTATGGGGCCAAGTTAGTGTATGTAGTTGCATATTTATATGAGCCATGCTCTGGAAAAAGGGGGTTTGATGCATCTCCTCCATGAATGATATTAAGAATGTCATTATATAACCATGGATCGATAAATCCATTTTGCCTAAGAAACGCCAAGCCCCCGTAGCTCAGTCGGTAGCGTACAGGACTTGAGAACAGGAGGTCGCTGGTTCGATCCCCGGCTTGGACAATTTCTTTCCGAGGATTGATGATAGTCATCGCGACAGGATTCATTCCTCCCTCACCGCTGACCATTGTTTCGACGATGGTTATGTGGGAAAGCAGCCAGTGGCTTGGAAAGAATATTGTGCGGAGTACTGGTAAAAGAAACTCCAGGAAAGCATGGATAGGTGCACTGGCAATCAATCAATCAACAGTCTAAGAACCGACTAAATCATTCGATACACTGGTCCTTTGACCTGTAGGAAATTGACCTGTAGCAAAAAGTTTTGACCCAGGTCAGTCTGCGCAGTCCGCAGTCGGCGCAAGCTGACCTGGGTCGATTTTTTTTTTTTTTTTTTTTTTTTTGCGGATGCATTAACCCTTTACCACACACTCCCGACTTTTACCGACCCTTTGGGAAGAAGCCTTTTGAAAACATTGTGAGAAAAGGAGAAAATGCTGGTAACCAGCATTTTCTCCTTTTCCCACAATGTTTTCTACCTTTCCCAAAACAAACTTCAGTTTTTGAGACACATTTATTTTGTCGTCTGCAAATGCTTTCAATTTGGACACGTCCAAAAAGTTGTCGTTTGGTAAAGAGATAAGGCTTAAGCTCCCCTTCATGCAGAGCATGGCTTATATACATCGTAAATGTAATTAATCTTTTCATTGGTTCCGTCTTCCAGTGTGCTTTCAGTTCTGTCGCGTTCGGCAATCATAATTGTGAAACAAGACGTATTGTCACCAATGTATCATTAAACGAAGAAATGATGAACATTGTAGCAGAATATCTTACACAGGCTGACACGGGTTACATCCCCCTATAATATTTCACACTCAATCTTATTGATATCCGTCGTAAAGACTGCAAAGTTGAAGAAAAATTTGGTAAAAATATGACCGCATTTCCAAGCTGGAGAACAGCATCTAGACAAACAGATACAACGTATCAGATATCTCAAGAGAAATGTTTTAAGCTTTGATTGTTGGTGAACTGGATTGTATCATTGATAATTAATGAAAACTTGCATACTCAGAAAACAGAAGCTCCATTCTTTTAATTTTTTAAAAAAGAACGCTCTATTGAAAGAAATACATTTTAGGTATTTATAAACGTCACGAGCAAGTCAACATTTCTGATGAGGATAAAGTTAAGCCATTTGTAGCCGCAACAAAGTTTTTTTTCGCGACAGAAATATCCCAGACCTCCAGGAGAAAGGGAGTGATAGTATTCTAAATCCATTATTTCTCTTCCAAACCCTATGTTGTGGGTACTCATTAGAATTGTCTCGATGGGACGATTCTAATGAGTACCCATAACATAGGGTTTAGTGGAGAGTGACTGTTTTCAATTTTGAAATCAAAATCACTCCCTCTATCTAGAGCTCTGTATCCGATTAAAGTTAAGCTAAGCCAGTCGTAGGCATTAACAAAGTATATTCCAGTCAGAAGCATTCTGCGCACCTTCCAGACGAGCCCTGTCTCACGACAAATGTGCGTAACAAATGCAAATGGTCAAAAACAGAGACGGTGAATAGCTTAAGGATTTAATGTGAACAGCATTTAGAGACATCAACAACACCACAAACGTGTCTACATTGTTTGATGTCATTAAAACTAAGCCATTAGCATAAGAGAGTCTACAGAAATACTCAGAGTCGGTTAAAGCTAGGTCATTTGCATGCATAAAAAGTTTATTTTAGCCAGAAATGTCCCAAGTCCCTACCGGACGAGCGTCATCTTACAACAAAAGTGTGTATCAAATGCCAACATGTAAAATACGGAGACAGTGCCCAGCTGAAGTATCGAATGCTATCAGCGGTCAGAGATATCGACAATTCTGTAGATATGCTTCAGTTCCAAGAACTAAAATGCTTCAATTCCAACTAGGGATCAGCATATTACATGTACGTACAAATAGCTTGATGTGACTGCATAATGGTTTTATGGATTCTCGACTTAAGGGATGCAGGAAACAAAACAATACTTGATCCTTTAAGTACTACACCCGGCTGTAGTTGCTTTTTTGAATAGATCTAAGATCTATATGTAGATCTAAGGTCAGACTGCATAAAACGTGCAGCCCTACCTTAGATCTCTACCATCCCGTTCTATGTTACTTATTCGGGGGACCAAAACAGCATCGAAATTACAATATTTTAGATGTTTTTTTTTTTCCTAATTGAAAGGGTGTATTGTATTCATTCAACGCACCATTGGATAAAATTAGAAATGATGTGATAATATTACTAACGAACGCTACCATAGTTTGTTTCTTTTTACCAAAATCAATACCTGCAACTAAACAAAGCTTTATTTGTTTTAGCACGATATTTGATATACGCCACATGCGCTATTTGATATGACCGCATTACACCGTTCTGTAGGGTTATTGTACTTTTCATTAGGGTACCTGAATGTCGTATATTATTTTCAATCAATTCAATGGGAATAGAAAAATTGAATAAGTCGACGCTCAGGCACAAAACGTCAATGTGACCGAAATGATGTGATTTCGTCCTCATATGGCGGTAAACATTTGGTAACTAGGAGAAAATGCTAGTCACAAGCCTTTCCTCTTTGTCGTAAATGATAATTTCAAACACGATACCATGTTGTTATTATCTTTTAATCAATATGATGATTACGAAAAATCCCTGCCGTAATAAACTGAGCCGAAATGTTTCATCCGCTGATATGGCACCTGCAGTAAACACATCCGCTGATTAACCCGAACACGGACCTGGGTCGATACTTTTCGCAGATGCGTTAAGTCCCCTATCCGCAGAGCATGCCTAATATTTAGCTAGACTAAACAAGCAATCCATGATTAGGCTGCATGTTATACAGACCACTGGTAAAAGAGAGAGATAGGTGCACTGACTGCCGCGATATAACTGAATTGTGTTGAAACTTGTGTTAAACAAAGTACAAAACAATCAAATATGATTGCTTATACTGTTTCAATAGCCATTTATAAGTCCATACTTATCAGAGTTTCGGAAGTGAAGAATACATTTTTCCTTTGATACGCGGATGTATACTCATCAAAAAAAGTAAACATGATCTTAATGTAGACACAAAGTCAGTGGCCAGTTTTGAATGGATAACAGTGTTGTACATACAACTTTTCTTTCAATTAAGGACAGTGTTGATCAATATTAAACTACACATAAGGTGCTATCTGTTTTTAGCTCCACTGCCCGAAGGCCAGCGGGCTTATGTCATGGCCCGGTGTCCGTCGTGCGTGCGTCCGTCCGTCCGTGCGTCCGTCCATCGATCTGTAAGAGCGTTAACTTCTTTTACAAACATATTCTTCTCTGAAACTACCCATCCAATTTTGATGAAACTTCACAGAAGTGATCCTGCCGTGGTCCTCTTCAGAATTTCTTCAAAGAATTTGACTCCAATGAAAACTCTGGTTGCCGTGGCAACATAGAAATATTAAAAAATCTTTGAAAATCTTCTTGTCAGAAACCATAAGGCCTAGGGCTACCAAATTTAGCATGTAGCTTCATCTAATAGACCCCTACCAAGCTCCTTGAAATTAAAGCTGTGGGGTCAAAATTGGCCCCGCCCCGAGGGTCACAAGTTTTACATGGGCTTATATAGGGAAAATTTTTAAAAATCTTCTTGTCCAAAAGAGTTAGGCCTAGGACTACCAAATTTTGCATGTAGCTTCATCTAATGGACCTCTACTAAATTTCTTCAAATCATAGCCCTGGGGTCAAGATTGGCACCGCCCCAGGGGGCACAAGTTTTACATGGCCATATATGGAAAACTTTAATAATAATCTCATTCTGTACCAAATTAGCATGTAGCTTCGTCTGATAGACCTTCACTTAGATTCGTCAAATTATAGCCCTGGAGACAAAATTGGCCCCGCAAGTTTTACATGGGCTTATATAGGGTTAATTCACGTTTTTGAGGTCGTTAACATTCGCAGAGGCCCGAAAAATGGTTTAACGCCCGTGTGCGAAGCATTTTGAGGGCCCCTGCGAATGTAAACGACCGAAAAAAAAAACGTGAATTAACGCTATTATTGCATAAAATAAATGTATTTTAGCAATAATTTGCAAAGAAAGAAAAAAATATTTCCATAGAAATGCAAAGAAACGGACTTGAAATGTACCAAACTTATACCGGTCAAAACCGGAATTCGACGATGAAATTTTTGTTACGCGTAGTAAAGGGCCATAGTCCAGTGCTACTGTTTTGGACTCTCGCTGTAATTTACTTCTAATGATATTTAATGCATAGCGGACTTTGGTGGGATTAACTTGCACATTTTTTGGATCTATTACAAATAGGATAAATGAGTGGATATGAAATTTCTGTAACTGAAAGACGTCAAAGGGATATATCAAGCGAAGGAATTGCCGACCACGGTAGGAAAGTGGGTGGGATGTAGAATGCATTACGATAGATTTTTGCTCATATCTCGATAATACTGAGATACTGGGTAAGATTTCGTTTGTGCTGTACTAAAATCATCAAAGACAAGCCATAAATGCATAATAAGGAACTAATATGGTACAAGTTCCTACAGCTTAGTTGGTCGGAGTCTGGGATGTATGACAAAAACAAACGGTTCAGTGTACATTGTTTACAAGGCAGGCTCTGATTGAGGATATTGAAAGTACAAAGCCGGGCGTTAACGGCGCGTGACTTTACTGATTAATACACGTTTTCTCCCGTTAACGCCCGGTTTTTCCGCGTCAATACATGTACATGTTTATAACGGCCCGGAACCCTACATTTTGTGCAATAATACAGGGAAAACTTTGAAAACCTTCTGGTTCTAAGTCATGTGGCCTAGGGCTACCAAAATTGGCATGTAGCTCCATCTAATAGACCTCTACTTAGATTCTTCAAATTATAACCCTGGGTTCAAAATTGGCCCCGCCCCGGGGGGGTCACAAATTTTACATGGGCTTATATAGGGAAAACTTTGAAAATATTCTCGTTCTGAACCAGGGCTACTAAATTTGGTATGTAACTTCACCTAATGGACCTCTACTAAGATTCTACAAATTATAGCCCTTGTGTCAAAATCGGCCCTGTCCCAGGTGTCACAAGTTTCACAAGGACTTTATAGTGAAACCTTTAAAATTCTTCTTGTTCTTAGCTGTAAGGCCTAGGGCTTCCATATTTGGCATAAAGCTTCATCTAATGGAACTCTTCTGAATTCGTTCAAAGTTCAGCTATTGTTCAAATCGAATTAAACCCTCTCATGTTTTGTTAGGGAAACTGAAAATTTTGTATATAACCACACAGCCTAGACCTTTATTATTTGGTATATGGTTATATCTTGTTGACCTCTACCAGGATTCAATTAAGTATAACTTATAATTATTGATTGAAATCGTAATCATAGGTCAAAAATGGACTCGCCCTGGGGTCACAATTTTCATGTGGGCTTTTATGTATGAAACTTTACCAGTGTTCTTGTTAGAAGCCTTTGGGCCTAGAGTTGTAATGTTTGGTGTGTGTGGTTTGTACATATTAGCCAGTGGAGCGATACAGGCCCTCTTGTTAGATCTATTTTGTTAGATATTCTATTCGACACTATCACCAGAACTGCCTTGCAATTGCAAATGTTTAGGTTTTGACCGACTTAAATTGCCTGAGGCTGATATATCATGAGCATTCTCAGTCGACTTGACTAATTATCATTAATTACGTAATGGCATAAAAACACTCGACAGTCACAACTCGGCCGTTTTCGTAACTTCGTCTAGCCTCCACCATATCAACGAGGTTTCCTTTGGGACTACTTACAGTCACATGATCTTATAAATTGCCGCAACTGGGCATTTTCCATGAATTCATATCCCAGCTACATTAAGGTTACTCACGATCATCAACCATTAAGTTAAAACCGCAAATGAAATTTACATTGGTCCAAACATAACGTTTGCCAATGGAAATTCACTTAGACCGACCTGGATTGAAAAATGTGTCTTGTGTATTTCTTTTTGATTTGCGTAATCTTATCTCACGAGCAGAAAAGCCGTCTACGTTTGGCAAGGAAATACAAAGTGAATAGAGCAGAACGTATACACTCGAGTTTTCTATTTATCGATGGGTCAACCTAGGATTGCCAAAGGATAAAATGTCACACCACAGGGGAATGCTTCTGTGTCATGTTTGTCAAAACTGTTACGAATCGAAAAATTCGCATAAGTGGTATGATTATAACTGTATAAAACATAAAATCAATACAATAATCTTTCTCGAAAGTTAACGAATATAAACAAGCATTTTTGAAAAAGAGGCCATATCTCTCATGACAATAGGAAGATTTTTATTCATGAAGATAAATATTTAATTGGCTTTCACCCAGGGTAACATACGGTTAGGTAAGAATCTAGCGCACTATTCGTGGGTTGACTAGGCAACTTGTGATGCTCATTATGCATCGTAATTTGATTGGTTAACCAGATGGGGCCTTTCACTTCTTATGCCAAATTGTCACAGTTTGAAAAGTTTCGGACGTGTTAGGAAGTCATTTGAAAGATTTCTAAAAAAATCCGAATCGATCTTTACTGTGGTCAAAAATGTACGTTCCATATAGATTGAAATTATGTGTAAAAAGAGTAAATAATTCTTAAAACAATTTAACTGAGCAACACCCTTACCTTGAAAACCTTTATTGCTGTCTGTCAAGTTTTTGCATGCGCTAGTTGTAGCTAAGTTTTATGCTTTGTTGGTGTCTTTGTTTTACTTATTGTGTTGTGTTGGGCCTTTGCGTTGGCGGTTTTTTGGAAATATCAAATTAATAGTTTGATAATTTAATGATTAGGACTAATTAAGTAGGTATGTTGAAGTTTAACAGTATAAGAAATTGATAGTGTATTTTGAAGATAAGTACAGTATTGACTTCCTATATATGCACTGGATAGTAAATTAAATAAACATAAGTCTTATTTAGGTGTTGTTGCTGTTTTTAGCCCAGACTAAAGAATAATTGGTGGATTTTTCCCCGAATCGAATTTTACCGATATTTTATGATAGTATACCTGTGTGCAAAATATGAAATTCACACAACATGATAAGAAACTATCCTTTTGCACGAACTGAAGTTGAAAAAGGGGCATAACTGTCAGTTGTCTGCGAGTGTCATTTTCTTCGAAGATAGACCTGTCTGCTATGACGTATCACGATCCTGTACAAAATAAATATTGACACGTGGTACGTAAGTTGTCGCTAAAATAGGAAGCGGAAAATGGCTACAAATAATACATGTATGTCTGGGAAAATTCAAGTCAGTTTTTTCCGCTACAGATTTCTTAAAAATATCATAATTTCAAACGGGAAAAAGTAATTTAATAAAATACCATTGTTTTCTGAAATCTCCGTATACATTTTCTACATACAGACATAGGGGAAAAGCGGGATTTGTGCAACAGACTGACAACAAAAATAAGGTGCCCACCATGATGGGCTTATACCGGGGCTATTTGTCAAGCTGATACGGCCTGTGTTTATGAATGACTGGTGCATAGGTTATATGCTGGCTCGGAAGGTTTTAATGAGTAATCGTATACTCTATTTTGAAATTCGCTGCATATCGATTGCCGCTTTGAAAAGTAGCCCGGTTCTGTACCCAGAATGCCCAAGTTAGTTCTGTATTTGAAAATGCCACCTAGAGGAAGATAATGCATACAATTTGAATGAAATAAATTTATATGAATCATGCTCTGCGAACGGTATCGATCCAGGTCAGTCTGCGCAGTCAGCATAGTTGACACACCATAGTTTTAAAAAATGAAGTCTTCACTTTGATATGAGCCACACTCTGGCAAAAGGGGGCTTAATGTATCTCCGTAATACATGATACCAAGCATGTCATAACATAATTATGAATCCATAAAATCTATAACAATTAACTGTATCTTAAGGAAGGCTGGTCCTTAGGCATACACAAATTAACCAATAGCAAAAAGTTTCGGCCCAGGTCAGCCTACGCGGAGTTTTTTTTGGGTTTTTACCCATGCATTAAGCCCCCTTTGCACAGAGCACGGCTCATATATTTTTCAAGATGAGATATGAATCCAACTGATCGTGGGAAACGGAGCTACTCTAAATGGTGTCCGGGAAATACATGTTGGCTGCAAAGTAATGGGTTCTAGAGTAACACATAAAACATTAGATTACCTTTGAATAAAGAAAAAGGAGTATCCTGAATCATATCCAGTTGCTCAGTGCCGCGGTGTATCAATTAATGATAGCAACCCTTCTTTCTGGTGTCATAAACGGGTCTGGTCTGCAGAAAGGACCACAGAATAAATAGATCACATTTTAGCCAATCACAAATCACTAATTATTCATTCGAGGCTAATACCAAGAAGTAGGTCAAAAGCAACATTATACAGCTACGAATATATATATATATATATATATATATATATATATATATATATATATATATATTTTTTTTTTTCTTTTGCATGGTCGATCCCATCGTCGGTTATACACAATAACCTGGTCACGTTATACTACAACAGTCAAATTGTTACATTTCATGTTGCCAAGAAGGGGTTCAAAACAAGTTGTTAAGTAAGCACCTGAGGGACACTCAAAATGTGCTTACAAAAGACATGCTTTCCATGCTCTGTGAAGAAAGGGCTTAATGCGTAGATGTATCGACCAGTGACAGTCTCCGTGTAGGCTGGCATGGGCCGATACTTTTATCAATTTGTAAATTTTCTGCGTGTTCAAGGATTATTCTACTAATGATTCTGTCGTTTGTCAGATAAAATCAATTTTATGGATTCATAACTATGTGGTGACTTGCTTGGTGTAATGCATTACAGAGATGAATCAGACCCAATTTTGCCAGGGCGCCGCTCATTTGTATTTTCACATAATTTTCCCCACCTGGCAATATTTCTGCTTAGTACAGTTTGCATGCTATGCAAAGGTAGTCGTTAACACTGGTTTTACGGTACATTTTCTATTTACAGACCGTTAACCAACCGTTGTTTGTCCAGTGATATACTGTGTGACTGACTTGTCAAAATTCAAAGATATGTAATCAATTGACGAAAATGCGTCGGTGGATTCCAGATTGTGTTCACATACGCTTGATACTTAGTGTGTTATGGACAGTTCTTATAATTCCAACAGGTATGTATAAATAGTTGTAAGGATGGATGAATAATTGATGGATGGATGGATGACTGGGTTTTGTCTAGGTTGATGGTTGGATGGAGATTGATAGATAAGAGAAAGGGATGATGTAAGGAAAAATAGATAGTCGGAGAAATAAGACAATACAACATTCTTGCAATCTAAACAGAATAATGCTTCAATTCTCTTGGACCAGAACGGACCAAGCACTGTTGTGGTAATTGTTTCCCAGTTAGCTCATTAAATTCGGGGAACCATATATTTTCAGTCTTGCAGGAGACAAATTTGGAAAACTTTTTTTATGTAGCAAAAGAGATATGCCACAGTTTTCCCTGCTCACCAGGTTGCGCATGTTTCTCTGTTGACAACTCTATTATATTCCACTGGTTTAGTATGACAGAGAGATAGTATATTTTCACCTGTAATATGTTGGTTTCCTTTTCTAAATTTTTGGAAATCACAGACGCGGAAGAAAATTGGAAGATTCATAAATTATCGGTATGCCTAATCACCCCATAAAAGACTTTTACTATAAAGGGAGGTAATTCATTATGTCATTGACTTTAAAACATGCACCATATCTCTTAAAAATGCGCTGCCTATTATACTTTTTAAAACTTTTTACAGGGTATTAGAAAGCACTATTTCTGTTCAAAATTTAAGGGAAAAAATCTGTCAACTGAATTTTTTTATTGCAGAAAATTGATCTGAAAATAAGTCATTATTGGCACGTTTACGGGATCATTTCTAACTGATACTATGATCTATCTACTTCCCTTGATTCTTTCTATTCATCCTTTCTACTATTGACAAACATCGCATTTCTAGTAACAATCGTTTATTTGAATAGTATTTGTTATTTCAAAAAAATCCCTTTTCTAGGTTTGAAATTAAAGCCTATTTTCTATAATTTTTAAAGCTTAGAAGACCTGTATCTTTGAATTTTGCTCCGAAACATATAATTTTCTTTTCATTGTTTTACTTCGCATACTTTGTTTTATCCTCTGAGCGAAAATGAAAAAGAAAACAATCATGTCCACTGAGAAAAACTGTGGCATATGTCCTTAAATGACACCGTCGCCTTCACGAGGGACAAACCTTATAAAAAATAAATTTGATTGGTCAAAGATGTCGCGTAAATTGTATATGCATATAGTGTGCCCAGGGTAAGTTTATGTAAACAGTTCTGTGAGAGAGCTTTTACACTTGTCACAACTCGGCCGATTCCGCACCTACATGTATTCTCAAACCCCGTCTGTATAACGGGGGTTTCCATTTTGAAATACTGCCAGTCACATGATATTAAATATAGCGGAGCCCAGGTAAATCGATTAGCAACGGCAATAATAGCCACGGTGATAAGCAACCTGTCGCTGAAAAATGCCAACGGATTTGATAGACGAAGTAAGAAAATAAATGAACAAACTGTTTGTCATCTAAAATATTTGGGGAAGATTCACACAGAAAACTGTGACTAGTGTCTTCTTTTTTGGGAGTGTTACGATTTTAAGAACGGTAAAGGGGTATATTTCCGACGAAGAAATGTACCGTGTATCATATCAAGCTATGCGATACAGCCGAGGGACTTGATCAATGAATCACGCGAAGTTTGCCGAATGAGAGCGTTTATGCTTGATAATTAACATAGCGTAGCTTCTGTCGAATAATATTCATGCTGAGGTTGGTATTTAGGGAGCCTGTTCAGATTTCATGTTATCATAACAAACTTGTCAAGAAATACCTTTAAAATGAGCCATGCTTTTTGAAAAAGAGGTTTAATGCATCTGCAAAAAAAAGTCTCCTGCCATGTAAGCGTGCGCAATCCCTGTAGGCTTGCATGATTCGATACTTTCTGCTAATGGTCAATTTTCTGTATGTCAAAGGACCAGTCTATCTTGTGATTCATTCTGTTGTTAGAAAAAATGGATTTTATAGATCCATAATCATGAGATGACTGGCTTAGTATGACCGAGATGTACACCCTTTCCAAGAGCGCCGCTCAAATAAAGACGACGTACGAAGCACTTGACTATGATTATTGAACATCCTTTGTGGTTCGATATGAACACAAATAATACAAAGCAACCTAGTCAGCAACGCCCCAATTTTTGAGTCGCCTGGTTGCATAGCAACCAGGCTCTCATTGTTATCATCCTGATCTATGGGGTGACGTAAGCATACTTTCGGCCTTAAACTGCTTCCCAAGTTCCGGTTTACGAGATAAAACGTAGTTTTCCAAGTATTCGGTAAACAATCCAGTTTTTGAGTTTTTGCGTAGCAACCAGGCTCTCATTGTTATCATCCTGATCTATGGGGTGACGCAAGCATACCTCCGGCCTTGTACTGCTTCCTGTCCCAAATTCCGGTTTACGGGATAAAACACAGTTTTCAAATTATTCGGTAAACAACCCAAATTTTCTGTGGTAATTAACCTACAATTGTGCCTTTTCGATAATGAGTATGTATATAAAGACTGAGCTCTTTAACGGTTTAAACCTTTGAAACAATCATTTCGTCCACAAGGGTACACGATAGGCTTACATAGACATCATCTCTAAACTTCAAAACTTTGCACATCCATATTCTAGGTGCACAAGCAGAGATCGTACATAGCGTATGTAATGCGCACGGTTCTAGACTGTATCAAGTCATCGCTTAGCAGGTGCTTTCTGGAATGTAGCTGGGCGACAAATATAGACCTTATAATCACGTGACGTATAACGCCATTTGCACCACGGAATTCTCTTTAAATTTACATATTTATGAATGAATCGGTTGCTGAAGCGGCCTTTATTTTCAGCGTACACCGACCTAGCGCCTCACCAATCCATGCAGAGAGAGTGTTTTAAAGTTTATTGTGTTTAATTAATTCTTTTTCGTTTTTAAAGAGGTGAATTTGTCTGTCTGTTCTTGTTCTTTTTCTTTTTTTTTCAATGTGCGATTAATCTAGATCTAGTACGCAAGGAGCTTTCGTGACTGCCAAAGTCTGAATTCACACAGGAATTCGACTTGAAACAACGCAGTTCTAACAACCAGCAATATGAGAACTTTTACTCCACTATATTTCAAATATAATAGAACGGATCAATATTAAGCCACTCGAATAACAAGGTCTTTATTAGAGTGTTTGTAATCTTGTAAAGGGTTGTTGTAAAGGGTAATAGAGCGAATCGCAAACATATAGTTTACACCAAAGCAATATACACGTACATTTATATACAATTTTCAATTGGTGTGGGAGCCGTACTAAGTCCTGGGACGTTATAAAACGCAGACAAAAGTAAAAGGCTGATGATCATGCTTTTGGGTTATATTGTTTTTCTTGAGCTGTAGCAGCCACATTTCTAGAGTCCACTGTGGACAAAACTTGAACCCGGACAACAACAAAAACAAATTATTTCCAAAGGACAGGTAGATTACTGAGTCAAATATTTGTATGTGCTCCAGAGGCGACATTTCAGTCCAATGATCATGGAATTGCCCGGCTGTTTGTCTCAATAATATTTTTAAAAACTGAATGTAGGTAACCGGGGGTTAAAAGAAAAAGGTTGTCACTAGGTCAAATCAGGCGAAATCGTAATAGATCTAGTGCTCAATCCATTTATGTTCAGTCCAATACTCACGAAACTTTGTCAGACTGCTTAGATTAGATATGGGTGAGTTGCTAAAGGGCATTTTGGTCTAAAAGTATGTCACTTGATCCTATGCCAGAAGACAAAGTTCAGTTGAGTTCTATACTAATGTTGCCTAAATGGTCCTCTTGTAAAATTGTTTAAGTGGTTCTGCTCTGTTTCTATAAACTTCACAGAAGCTTCAGAAATGAGTAGTAACATTTCAAAATCACGGCCTCTGAAACTGTATAAGCAATTATACCCAAATTTCATATCAGGCAACCTGTATTTGGAAGGGACAATTATTAAAATTAACAGATGTATCTATAACCACATGGTACAATTTTAGAAAATTTGTGTCATACAAAAACAACTTGTTCTAAGTCTGGAGAGAAAATGTATGCCCTATTCTACTGAAATTATTTAGAAGGTTTATTTTAGTAATATGTGTAAGAATTAAGATATGCATGTAAGTTAAGTCACCCAGATTCTGCGCTAGAAAAAACATTTTTATCAACTTGGAAGCCTAATTCTTATCCACATTCTTTACAGGCATTACTAAGCTCAGAGGGAAATGCAAACATTGATGGAACTTCGACAGTTATCATGCTTCGCCGAATTTCGGGGTGGGGGGGGATATAATTTTCATGTTGTCTGTCCGTCTCTCCGTTCGTCTGTCAGATCTTCCGTCCATCCAGACAGATATATTCTAAAATCGTTGACGAAAGTTAAGGAAACTTCATACAAATGTTCCTCATGATAGTCCGCCGATATACTTTTTTTAATGTAATGCCTTGTCATGGAAAAAAGAGGCTTGATGTCCTCTGGTCTGGTTGTCTTATTTTTTTTATTTTTTTTTTAATGCTGTGTCATGGAAAAAAGGGGCTTGATGTATATTTCCATTATGGACCAATATCTCTTTAACTACTGGACACAATTTTATGAAACTTCATATCAGTATTGTTTATCATAAGCCACAGATAATCAGTATTTGTTTTTATTCAATGAAATACCGTGTCATGGAAAAAGGGGGCTTAATGCATATCTTCACCAATAACAAAAAGGCCATTTACATGCAAAACACAATACCTGATATACTTATGTTTCTATAAAAAAAAAGTTTTTTTTTTTTTCGTCGGTGGATATCATTTCAACGAAATGACTTGTTTTGTATTGACTTTACCCTTTGAAAACCATTTTTTTAAATGAAGTCACCCGGGGTAAGAGACTTTGAACTTTTTAAACTTGTTCCTGGTGCCTAAATTTTAATTCTCACCACGTATTTTTTTTTTTTTTTTTTTTTTTTTTTTTTTTTGTAAATTTTAATATTAATGATTGTATTTTAAGGTTGACAACTTAGAAACATGCTTGCATATAATACTCTCTTAGGATAAGTTATTTTGTGTCATGAATGCTTTTAATAGATTTGAACAGAAAAGGGTGAAAACTTCTAACCGATTACCCTCCGGGCGACTCTCAGGACTATCAGTCCTTTGAATTCCTGTTGTTAGTATATTACAACTGTGCCTTTGTGATAATGAATTCATTTGTCTATAAAGACTAAGTTATTTAACAGTTCAAACCTTTGAAACAGTCATTTCGTCCACAAGGGTACACGATAGGCTTACATAGACATCATCTCTAGAAATAACGCATTATGTATGTATCTAAAGATAGGGCCGTGACCTAAACAAGTTTGCGGACACGCTGAAAGATACTCTTCGACGATAAGCGTCTTTACTTCGACACGCTTCTATTTGTGGACAATTCTCAGTGAAAAGTTTTTGATAATCACCCATTAGAAGTACACTCTAAATCTTACAATCTGTCCTTAATTGTAAGTCTTATTTCAATTCAACACTCAACCTAAGATGGGAAAGAGAAAGGCGATACCGAGTTAACATGGAAGATTTCAATTGAGATTTTTCCCAACAGTAGGTTATTTTTTTTAAAAAAACAAATTTAGAACGACTTGGAATGGTTGCGTTGCCTTCTTAGACATTCTTACATATTGCTTCTTCAGAGCTTTTTTATTCTAGACTTTAAATATTTTGCACACCCATATTCTAGGTGCACAAGCAGAGATCGTACACAACGTATGTATTGAACAAGGTTCTAGGCTGTACCAAGTCGGTGCTTTCTGGAATGTAGCGACAAATATAGATCTTGTAATCACGTGACGGATAAACGTCATTTGCACCACGGAATTCTTTATAAATTTACATATTTATGAATCAGTCGCTGAACCGGCCTTTACTGTCAGCGTACTCCGACCTAGCGCTCCACCGATCCATGCAGAGAGAGTGTTTTAAAGTTTACTGTGTTTAATTAATTCTTTTTCGTTTTTAAAGAGGTGAATTTGTCAAAGTCTGCTTTTTTTTTTTTTTTTTTTTTTCAATGTGCGATTAAGCTAGATCTAGTATTTATGAAACAACAATCTATTAGTGCGGGTGTCAGAACGCAAGGTGCCAAAACAGCAATATGAGAACTTGACTTTTTACTCCACTATATTTCAAATATAATAAAACATATCAGTGTTGACCCACTCGAACAACAAGTTCTTTATTGGACCGTTTGTAATCTTGTAAAGGGTTGTTGTAAAGGGTAATAGAGCAAATCGCAAACATTTAGTTAACACCAAAGCAATATACATGTAGATCTCTACAATTTTCAATTGGTTCGAAAGCAGTACTAATTCCTGGGAATTAAGGAGTCCACTGTGGGCAAAACTTGAACCCGGACAACAACAAAAACAAATTATTTCCAAAGGACAAGTAGATTACTGAATCAAATATTTGTGTGTGCTCCAGAGGCTACATTTCAGTCCAATGATCATGGAATTGCCCGGCTGTTTGTCTCAATAATATATTTGACAAAACTGAATGTAGGTCACCTGGGATTAAAAGAAAAAGGTTGCCACTAGGTCAAATCAGACGAAACCGTAATAGATCTAAAGCTTTACAATCCATTTATGTTCAGTCTAATACTCACGGAACTTTGTCAGACTGCTTAGATTAGATATGCGTGAGTTGCAAAAGGGCATTTTTGGTCTAAAAGTATGTCACTAGATCCTATACAAGAAGACAAAGTTCAGTTGAGTTCTATACTAATGTTGCCTAAATGGTCTTCTTGTAAAATTGTTCAAGGGGTTCTACTCTGTTTCTATAAACTTCACAGAAGCTTCAGTACAGAGTAGCAATATTTCAAAATCAACGCCTCTGAAACTATAAGCAATTTGACCAAATTTCATGTCTAGCATCCTGTATTTGGAAAGGACAATTATTCAAACTAACCGATATTTGTATAACCATATGGTCCAGTTTTAGAAAACTTGTGTCATACAAAAACAACTTGTTCTAAATCTGGAGAGAAAATGTATGCCCAAATCTACTGAAATTATTTAGAATGTTTATTTTAGCAATATGTGAAAGAATTAAGATATACGTGTAAGTGAAGTCACCCAGATTCTGCGCTAGAAAAATATTTTTATCAACCTAGAAGCCTAATTTTTATCCACATTCTTGCATACATCATTAAGCTAGGGAGGAACTGTAAATATTGATGGAACTTTGACATTTATTATTCCCCGCCGAATTTTGAGGTGGGGGGAGATATAGTTTTCATGTTGTCTGTCCGTCTGTCCGCTCTTCCGTCCGATCTTCGGTCCATCCAGACAGATATATTCTAAAATCGTTGACGAAAGTTTATGAAACTTCATACATGTGTTCCTCATGATAGTCGGCCAATATACCTTTTTTATGTAATGCCTTGTCATGGAAAAAGGAGGCTTGATGTCTTCTTGTCTCCTATTTTTTTAATTTGTTTTTTGTCTTTAATGCGGTGTCAGGGAAAAAGGGGGCCAGATGTATATTTCCATTATGGACCAATATCTCTTTAACTACTGGACAAAATTTTATGAAACTTCATATTTACATTGTTTATCATAAGCCACAGACAATCAGCATTTGTTTTTATTTCATGAAATACCGTGTCATGGAAAAAGGGGGCTTAATGTGTATTTTCATCAATAACATAAAAGGCCATTTACATGCAAAACACAATACCTCCAATAATTATGTTTCTATAAAAATAGTTTCTTTTTTTTTTCGGCGGTGGATATCATTTCAACAAAATGACTTGTTTTATATTGATTGTAACTTTTGAAAACCATTTTTTTAAATGACGCCATCCGGGGAAAGAGATTCTGAACTTTTTAAACCTGTTTCTGGTGCCTAAATTTTAATTCTCACCACATATATTTTTTTCATGTAGATTTAAATATTAATGTTTATAATTTTAGGATGACAAGTTAGAAATATGCATGCATGTAATACTGTCTTATGATTAAGTAATTTTGTATCTTGAATGCTGTTAATAGATTTGAACAAAAAAGGGAGAAATCTTCCAACCAATTACCGTCCAGGCGACTCTCAGGACTATCAGTCCTTTGATTTTTCATTGTTTTGCACTTTGTTGCATATTATTCTACGGTCAATCCTAACGGGCTATAGAGTTTAATCATATCTACACACGATAGCATTGCTAGAATTTTCCATAAATCGGTAACAAAGAACTAAATATTGAGAGAAAAAAAAAAAAAAAAAAAAAAAACGCTTCTAGACATACCTTCGTTTACCGTTTTTTTTTTTTTCGTGTCTTCGCTAGGTCGCGAGTTCCTGGATGTGTTGAGGGCACGAAATGCCAGTGACTTTTGTGGAGCTAGTTCCCCTGATTACCACCCTTGAAATAGCGGTAGTGATGCTTGTATATTGGTGTCATACATGTACACGCAAACAGGCTGACAGTGGCCTGCAGAATGAACATGTCCACATTTTGTAGCAATTAAAAATCAGTATTTATTCATTTGGATTATATCAATACAAAAGTGTTGGTCAAAAGTCTCTGGAGGGAAATATCCACCCAAACTGTATGAGTCTTGGTGGCATTCTTATTTATGAACATCAGTTGTCTATTCGTCTTCTTTCTTGCATATTAGATGCATATTATATCTCATGTATCATTATTACTAGTGCATGTTGTTTGGTGCTAATTCCATATTTTTTTCTTCCACTTGTATGTCATAAAGTTGTGCTTTAGTAATGTGAGCTTCTATTCACTATGTCGCTGTTAACATTATGATTTCATTCATCTAACTTCCTTATCCTAAAAATTCTTTTCGTTTCCCACTGCTGTTAAGCTTGTCATTAAAATGCTACATTCTTCTTGTTTATGCATATTGTGTCAAATACTAGGGGCTTTTGCGATAATATTGTAGTGAAGCTATGGTAGGTAGCTGAGAATTCACTTACAAGAATAGCATTTACACGCATACGGCAAGTCATATCATGATACCAGATGGCGCTACCATATAACCAATCAAGGCCTTGCTTTAGAAATTACGGGTGGCCTCTAAATTCTCGTACGTTTAATTCCCAGTAGATATTGCAAGCTCATCTTTATCGCACAAACAGCAATTTTATAAAGATCTAAACTGGTGTAAAATGATTGACCAGGATTATATACACGATGGCTGTATTTTAGACAAAAACCTTTTAATTGTTAACCATAAAATTCTATGTGCACACCATAGAATGCAGACCCCGCGTTACGCGACAGTAGGGACGGAAAACCCAAAATAATGTGCACACCATATAACGCAGATCTAGATAACTATGGTTACATCAGAAAAGAAACAAAATAGAGCTACTGTGTCCACTTTAGAATGCAGATGTGGGTTACGGAAGTAGGGAAAGAAAATCTTTAAACAATATGCACACCATAGAATGCAGGTCTAGGTTAACTACTGCGGTAAAGAAACAAACCATCCAAAATAATGTGCACACCACAGAATGCAGATCCCTGGTTACATCAGTAGGGTCAGAAACGCTCCAAATAATGTGCACACCATACAATGCAGGTCCATTGACAATGTAGTAGGGTCAGGAAACGGCAAAGAGCTGTGCACACAATAAAATGCAGATCCCTGGTTATTGTAGTAGGAACGGAAATCGCTATAAATAGATAAATGATGTACACACCATTGAATGGGGATCCCTTTTAAGAACAGTAGAGACAGAAAACGCTGTTAATGTGCACACCACTCAGTGCAGTTGTCTTGAGGGTGAAGTAGGGACGGGGTGCGAACCAATACTAGGAACACCATGAGATGTAGGTCCTCTCTAAGAACAGCAGGGACAGAAAAAGCCTTAAGCAATGTGCACACAATACAATACAGGTCCCTTGAAAGCGCAGTAAGGACAGGAAATGCCAATTAGGTTTGCACACTATAGAATGCAGGTCCCTGGTAACGTCATTAGGGACAGAAAACGCTCTAAGAATGTGCTCACCATACAATGCAGGCCCTTGAAAGTGCAGTAGGGACAAAAAACGCCAAAAGCTGTGCACGCCATAGATTGCAGGTTCGTGGTTACAACAGTACGGACAGAACACACTTTAAATGATGTGCGCACCATATAATGTAGATCCCTGATTACGGCACTTGGCAATGCATGAGCTAGCCGCTCTTTGTAAATATGTAAAATGTCTGGTTACAGTTGGACTACATTTGGGAAAATAAGTAATATATTAGTAAATATCACACACTTAGATGTTTCAGACCCTTGTAGGAAAAAATATCAATATTTTAGTGTGGTATCGTGGGGTAGCTTTTGATGCCTTGGGGTGACTATAGAGCTATATCCATATACAAAACGGGCGTTGCGAAATTGACATTTGATTGATTAGCATTGCATGGAGTATATACATGCATGGTGTGTATCTAGACCAAACCTTTTACAGAATAGCATTCGGCAAACCTCGGGGGATCCGTTGATCAAGTCCCTTGGCTGTATCACGTAGCTCGATATGCACCTACGCGGTACATTTCTTCGCCGGAAATACACTGATTTATTGTTCTTAAATCTTAATACTCCACCTCCACTTAGGGGAAAAAAAAAACAAAAAAAACCACGAGTGACAGTTTTCTATCAGAATCTTTCAGTAGGTAATAAAATGTCGGTTCTAGGACAGCCCTAAAATCCGACGAATCTAAAGAAATATAAGTCCCCCTATTAAAAATATAAGCCCGCCTATTAAAGTCGTTAAAATAGGAACGCGATCGTGATTTCGCACGACGTCCCTATCTTCCCTATAGTACTCTCTAGCGCGCTCTAGTCTAAAATCCGACGAATCTAAAGAAATATAAGTCCCCCTATTAAAAATATAAGCCCGCCTATTAAAGTCGTTAAAATAGGAACGCGATCGTCGATTTCGAGCGACGTCCCTATCTTCCCTATAGTACTCTCTAGCGCGCTCTAGTAGGACAGCCCTAAAATCCGACGAATCTAAAGAAATATAAGTCCCCCTATTAAAAATATAAGCCCGCCTATTAAAGTCGTTAAAATAGGAACGCGATCGTCGATTTCGCGCGACGTCCCTATCTTCCCTATAGTACTCTCTAGCGCACTCTAGTACTTTCCTTATAGTACGCTCCCGCGCGCGTAAAAAATTTATAACTCGCTAAAAGTTATAAATTTTTGAAATTCTCTAAATTCGTCCCGGCTTAAAAGCGTGAAATAAAGATGGCTGAATATCACGAATGTATTAATTTAGTTAATATAAATTAAAGATTAAACGGGCATTCCGTAAAATATACCTTAGAACGTATAGATGAAAGAATAGTATCGTTTAATGAATTTCTTCCAACCATATCCCTTTCGAAAGGAGCTTTTTATAATTTTTTAAAACTTTTTAAACGCGAGAAAGATTTTGTTCGTTACGCTAAAGGCGCTATCGAAAAGGAATTATATGTCCCTTACGTAAAAATATTTTTAGCCGAATTAAAGGAAAATTTACATAAACGCGCGAGAATTTTTGAAACCGAAGAGGAAGATAGAACGAACAAGAGACATCGTAAATGTATACTGAATATGCTACCTATTTTAAAGGAGCTTGGTTCTTTTTTCGCTTACTTTTTTTTTTAAATTCGATAGCGACGGGATTCATAGTAAAATTTTTGAATGCGATACATCCGCGAAAATGGATTCTCTTTTATTGCGGGATTTAAAAAAGGGATATGTTTATCCTATGAATAATTTTAATGGATGGAGAAAACAAAAACGCGACTAATTTTTATTAAAAAATTTATAACTCGGTGAGTTATAAATTTATTTTTTTTAAAAAAATAGCGATAAAAAAATTTGAAATTATCTAATTTTTTCCGGCTTAAAAGCGCAGAATGGAGAGAAGAAGAGATTTTTGGGAAATATATTACGATCCTATTACTAAGAAGAAAAAAATGAGAATACATAAAGTAATCTGGGATATGGCTAACCTTTCTAAAAAAAAAGTATTAAATACTTTAGCTTTGAGCGAGAGGTTGGAATTATCGTACTTTTTTTATAAAAGATTATCTTTTGTTTCGGCTAACGTAAAATGGGGTTTTAAAATAATAACTTTCTTGTTTAATATTAAACCGGATGACCGCCCGATAACTGTCGCGCTTAAGGGTTTTCGAAAAGAACATGTGGCTGATCATTTAAAAAAGTTAATATCGGCTATACGATATTTTTTAAGTAGAGAAAAAGCCGTAAATACGAGCGAGTTTAATTTTGATTTTTACGTTGAGGAAGGGGAGGTATCGAAAAAAATTATAGGGGATGTTTCGTCGAGTTCTTTTTTTACTCGGGATCAAAATGATCGTTTAGAATCGTATCCGTACGAATTTTCTCGCGAAGACGCGACCTTTTTAATCCGTTTTAAGAATGGAGGGTTTTTGGAAGATGATGGTGAAAGAAAAATTAATAATGGCAAAACTTTTTTCTTAGAAAAATGCGTCATTTGTTCGGAAAAAACTCCTACAGTAGGGCTTTTTAATTGCGGACACGTTTGCCTATGTACGGAATGCAGTGAAGTATATAATTCGACAATATGTCCGGTTTGTAGAACGGAAAGTATACTCTCGTTTTGTTTAGTTTAAAGAATTAAAAAAATTTATAACTTGCGAAGTTATAAATTTATTATTTTAAATCCTACGATGTCCCCAAGCTAGAGTATCTATATTATCTTCTAATACGTATCTTTTATCGTCCTCGGAACTTAACGCTTTTTTATTTAGCTTCTCCGTGTAAATTTCGTGCTCGTAACTTCTTATCACGCTCATAATTTTATAATAGGGTTTTCTAGAAAATAAACAATCTTTATAATTTTCTAATTTTAGTTCGTTTTTTACGACTGAGCGTTTTACGCCCTTACATTTTTTGTCTTCGTCTTCGTCCTCGTATATTAATTTTCCGCGATCATCTATTTTAATATTTAATCGTTTATAAGCGTACAATTTAGCGCCTAAGCCGACAAACTCCGTCATAATGTCGCCGTTTAATTCGTCTTTAAACATACCTAGTACTTTTTTATTCTTTTGATTATGTAATTCGTGTTCTTTAGGATAGCCGCTCGTGTCAAACATTCTATCAATATCTTCGCTAATATCTTTATATAAATCCTCGGTTTCTATTTCGAGAATAAAGCTATCCGTATCGGTATAACACATTCTTACTTTTTCTCCGTATCTCGCTTTAAAATAATTATAATAAGTTTTTTGCATGAGAATTTTACTAATATCTAATATACTCGCGCCTAAATAAACGGGTTTGTCATATTTTATTTCAGTTTTCTTCGTGTGAACGGCGACTAAATTTTCGTCGAATATCGTAGTATGATGGTAGTTCGGTTTAGCGGTAAGTTTTTTATAACGATAACTATGCGTTCTGTCGACTAATTGTATATTTACTCTATTTCTTAAATTTTTCATGGTCTTACCGAAAACGGAATTCATCATTAACTTAAAAAAGTCTTTTTCAAAATCGTTTTTCACGTTTTTTCTTAACTCGATGTTTAAATCGATATATTTTTTAATAGCCGAATTTTCCTCGAATTTAATTCCGCGATGTATTTTTTTAATCTTTAAACCTAACTCTAAAGACGTTTTTAAAACTTCGTGATGTATAACGTAAGTTTCTTTATCGTTTAAATTAGGAATTAATTTTTCTACCTTTTCTATTTTTAAACGCTCAGGAGCTAAAGGAAAATCGTTATGTAAATCGTGTAACTCTTCGTGATATTCTAAATCGACTTCTAAAAAGCAAGGTATATTTTCCCATCCGTCTAATTCTTCTTTACTCATCCATTTAAAACCGCTAACGGGTAATAATTGACTCATAGCCCAAGGGTAAAGACTGTTCGCGTCTATATAAACTAAGTATTTCAACGGTTTATTCTCGTCGTAATCTTTACCCATATATTTATTATTAGCCTTAGAATACCTTTTACTACACATAGATACGCCGCCTCTGATACCTTTTTCGAACATTAAAAGCGCGTCGATATCCGATAAAAGTTCGAGCTCTACTCCGATTTTCTTTAACATAGCGTCGTACGCTAATCCGGGCGTAGTAAAATACCAGCAAGGGTCTAATTCGTAATGTTCGCGACATATGTCCCTAAAGTTTTCGAATACGTCCGCTGAAAGCAAAACGTCTACCTTATTGTAAAGTTCTAAATAATCTTTAAAAGTTTTCGCGTTAAAAGTATTCCAGACATTTTTTGCGTGTTCGTAATCTTCGTCGCTAATATCTTCCTTATTTAAACTCAAATAGAATTTTTCTTTAGGCGGTGGTCGAGTTTCTTCTAGCCTTTCGAAAGAGTCTAAGTAATCGTAAGGAAAAACTCCCTTTCTTCTAACTAGCGGTAAATGTTCTTTCGGAAAATATCTCGATAAAATATTTAACTGGTTTTCGCTTAAATTTTTCGAGAGATTATCTAAGCTCGAAGGCAAAAATTTAAAGCTATCGAGAAACCTAATTTTATGGAATATTTTTTCTCCTATCCAAATAGTTTTACTGAAGCTAATGTATTTTTCTTCGTTATTCGGTATACAGTCGATGTAACCGCTAGTTCTACCGAGAATCTTAATAAAAAGATGAGCTTCGTAACCGCTTAAATTATGGAAATAAACGGGCGTAAAGTTAGGAATTCTCGCTTTTAGATTACAGCTCGAGTGAGCGGCTCCTCTATATTTACCGGTAAAATGACAATGGTCTTTTACTTTATTATTTTCGCGAGTAAATTTCTTGTTACAAATATAGCAATTAGTTTCTCTTTCGTATTTTCTTTTTTCTTCTTCGGTTATTTTAATAGGAGCCAGGTTTTCGCAATATTTTCTAACAATTTCTCTAACGTCGTCGGTTAACGTTTTTATAAATTTTTTATCGGCGTCTTTTCCGGTATAATTTCTTTCTATAGGTCGACTTATCCCGTCAAAAAATATTATAACGTAGTAAAAACTACAAGGAACTTGTTTTTGTCTTTTTATAGTATAACTTCCCTTTTCGCTAGGTCGACAAGTTTCTATAGGTAATAGTACGCTTTCGAAATCGGCGTATATAGCGAAGGGAAACTTGATTTTTCTATCGTGATTTTTAAACCGTAATACGCTACCCTCTTCTGGCATTTTTAAAAAAAACCGCTTCGTGATCGGCGCAGTATTTTTTATGTTTTTCTAAAAGTTTTTCGCTTCCGAAAGGATTCGCGCATCTTTTACAAAAATACTTTTTATGCTCATTTTTCGATATTTGACTACTTATTAAACGACTAAAATCTTTTATAACGGCGTAGTGACAATTCGTTTCATTTTTAAAGTAAAGTAAATCGACGTGTTTTTCTCATTCGGTTTTTGTAGTTCTTAACGGATAAAATTTTTTTTCTTCGTTAAAACTAAAAACGTTTACGCTAATTTCCCGATTTTGTTTTTCGAACTTATCTATATCGGGCATCGTAACGGGATATTCTATTCCTTTTACGTTTAAGCTATTTTTCTTAGATCGTAAATCTTTATCAATTCTTTCGGGATGATTTTTCTTCGGATTTATCGCTATTAAAACGCACCATAAAAAACACTCGTTATCGTTATTTTTCGGATTGATACACGCTTTTTTGTTCGAAATCCAGTCAGGCAGCTCTATATATCCCGTAGCTCTTAAAGGTTCATAAACGACTGTATGTAACTTTAAATGTTTAACAGAATGAAAACCCCAACCGCTGTTTCTCATTACGAAGTCTATAAGATTTTCTAAAATTTTCGCTATCATAATACTACATAATTCGTTCGCGTCGGTTCCTTCTAAATTAATTTCGTTTATTTCGGAAGAAAAATTAGCTTCTACCATTTCTACTTTATTTTTATCGATCAATCTAGTCATAATGCATTGAAGAACCATTTTTACTTTAGTATTCCGCTTACTTTTTAGAATTTTTACCATCTCGGGTCTCGAAAATTCTAAAAACTCTTGAGGTATATCGACGTCTATTCCGGGTATTTTGTATTCTTCGGCCCATTTTTTAAGAGACGAGCGATTTTTTTCTACCTTTATTAGTTTTTGCTTAGCGTATAACTTCTCGATCTTATTTTTAAGAGCGTTAAGTTCGGGTGAAATACTTTTAGGAACTTCTTTAACTTCGTCTAAACTTTTTAATAAATCGTCTAGCTGTCGCTGCTGACTAGGCGGAGTTACTGGAAATGGAGCGATAGTCGGTCGTAAAATGGGAGTTCCTATATCTTCGTTATCTCTATCTAATATCGGCCTACTTAAAAGATCGATTAATTGATTTCGATTAAGTCTCGAGTATTCTCTAATACCGTAGCTAAATTTTTTTGTCCTTTTATCGTAAGTCTATTAAATTCCATAATTTTTTAATGCGCCGAATATTAATTAAAAAGTTTTATTCAATTTTATTACGATTTTCGTAATAAAATTTTAATACGCTACGACCATTTTATTTCCGTCGGACTGTAATTTTATTAACCTGTCGCTAATAAGAACGCAATATGCGCGCGTATTATCTTCGATACCTCCAGCCTCATTAGGCCTTTTGAAAGTCGCCTTAATGTGAATATCCGATACGCTATATTTTAGTCTCTCACTTTGTCTTCTAACGTCGAACAAAAACAAAGGATACAATTCTTTGTACTCTAACGGAGTAAAATTAGGATTCGAGTCTAAATCGTCCGTAAGAAAAAACTTAGATTTAAACTCGCAAACATCTCCGTACGCTCTACTAAATTGATTTTTATCGAAAGAAAGTTTGTAGTCCTTTTTAGGATATTTAGTAGAAATTAACGTAACGTGAATATCCGTAATGCGGACGCTATCAAATATAGCCGGGTTTTGTTCCGGTATATTTAGTTTTCCCTTTTGAAAACCGACGATAATGAAACGAGGAATCTCCGGCGACGTTTTAACGGAAAGTCTCTAGTTAAATGTTGATGATTGAGGAACCGCTAAAGTATCGCATTGTATCATTCTATAATTAACTGGAAAGGTTCCTTTGTTTTCGATATGTTTATAAAGTTGCATTTTATACTTATCCGTAGCTAACACGTGCGGAACGTACCATGCTATTCTTCACAGCGTAACTTTACCCGGTTCATGTAGAATTGGATTACCGCCACCAGGATCGTTACAAGCGACTTTATAAATAGCGTCATTATCGCCCGCTCTCGTTAAGATAAGATTTTGTTTAATTCCGTATAATACCTTATCGTAATCTTAGGAAAAACCGAAAATATGTTTTAATGGGATTCTAAATTCGAAGTTACCCTTGTCGTCTTCGTTTGCGATTTTATCGATAAGAAATTCTTTTCTAGCTTTCCAGCCAATATTATTATTAACGTCTATTCCCGCCATCGTATCCTTATACCATAACTGCTTCAATCCTCGCGATTTAGTAAAATTATCGTCGTATTTTAACAATCCGAGCATAGTAGTAGCCCAACCCGGGTTTGCTATTCTTTCGATCTCCGTACCCGAAAGGTCGTACCTAATACTACTAAAAAGATACATTAGACCGTTATTCGTTAAAGCGACGTGATCCCTATCCTTGTATGGCCTATTATCAGTTCTCATTAATTTGCCTTCTATAAGTAAATAGCTTTTGCTAGGGTGCATAAAAATATCTTGAGTTTCGATGGTAATCGTTATATCTCCGCCGGAATTATTAAGATTATTAATGTCGCCCGCGACCAGTAAATACTCGACGTATTCGTACTCTTGGATACTATCGTCCTCTAAAGGCGTTTCGGTAATGTCTAAAATGCTCATTTTTTAGATTATAATAATTTTTTAAATTATTATAATTTTACGTCGTTTTAAGTCCGGTGCCGCTATTTAATTTTTTAACTAATTCTTGTATCGCGATCGGATTTTTACCACTTCCGGCTATTAAAGCGTTTAAGTTTTTCGAAGTCGCGGGCGCCGTTACTGCGGGTATCGCGTTATACTTTTTCAAAATTTTTTTAGATTTCGGCGTCAAAGCTTTTTCGATTAACTTTTTTCCAGCGTCTACCGCAGCACTTTTTCCGGCTTCTAAGGCTTTTTTCGCTCCTTCCTTAGCGACGCTCTTTCCTACGTCGACCGCGGAAGACGCGATTTGTTTAGCCGCGCTACTACTTAAAAGTCTCGCGAAAAAGTTAGCTAAGCTGTCGAAAATTCCGGCTCCGTTATATCTTTTCCTTTTAATAAATCCGGGTTTCTTATAAACGTACATATTTTATAATAAGGACATTATCCTTTTATAACTTTTATTATCGAAAAAACCCTGTCTTTTTAATTCGTCGCACACGCTTACTAACTCGTTTCTTAAACCCGTATTACCAGCGGCTTTACTAGCCATAAGTAAGTCGAGTCTTTTTAGTAGCGCGTTAGGATCGCTAGGTAAAACGATTTTTTTAAGACCTTTACCAGTTTTTTTTCCTTTTCCTTTTCCTTTTTCTTTTTGCATTTTTTCCCACGCGGGTTGTACAATTAAACTAAATTTTTCTAATAAATCTACGTCGTTTACGGGTTTTAATTCGTCACTTTTCGGATCATTGTTAAGGTACATAGTGTTAGTCTCTTTTAGGATTTTTACGTACGCCGCAATATCGCTAGCAGGAACATCCTCTATTTCATCGATTTTTTTAGATGTGAGAAGATATTGCAACCCAGGTGTTTTTAAATAAGCCCTTCTAAACAGTGGTTTACCGATATTATAATAAGTATTACCATCTTCGTCATCATCAACTTCTACTAATATTTTATCGCCGATAAAATATTCGCCTTCTTTTTCGTAAATACCAAACTTAGTATCAGAAACCTTAAAAATTTTCCCTTTCGATGACGATGGGATAATAATAGGTTTTTCGCCCGGCATCCTTTGAGGTAATTGTTCGATACCTTCTTTAATAGGCCTAAGACCTTCCGTAATCTCTTTCGCGGTAGTTTTTTGCCCTTCCGTAACGGGTTTAAATAGCTCTGAAAGATCCTCTCGTAATTCTATTTTACCCGTTTTTTTGGCTAATTCGTTAGCGCGAATATTTTTTTTTATCTCGAGAAATTCTTTTACGACCCGTTCCCTTTTTACGGGATCTTTAATTTTTAAAAAAGACATTTTTTTATTAGGATTTTTTTTTTTATCCCGTTTCGTAACTAAAACTGCACGAAAACTTAATTTTAGGCTTTTTAATATTCCAACGGTCTGCCGTAATTCTTTTCAACCAACTTCCGAAAGGACTCGCGCTGTTCTTTTTTTATATTTTTTTATTAGCGCTTCTTCCGTTTCGCTCGTAAGCTTCTTTCTTAAATTTAGACCTAATTTCTCCCTTCATCTTCTTATATTTTTCTAATTCTTCGATGATTAGTCGGAACTCTTCGTCAGTGACTTTATCATCCGATAAAGCTTTCGAGACGTGAGTCGATATAGTATTTAATTTAGTATCGACGATGATTTTAATCTTCTCGTGTTTTTCCGCCTTTTTTCGCGAATTATTAACAGCGTATTTTCCGGCTAAACTTAATAAACCGCAAAAACCCGCTATACCTTCTATCGTTATAACCGCGGGTATCGAGACTACCGTAGTTAACAAACCTATTCCTCCTATTCCGCCAGCCGTAGTAATCGCGATTAAAACGGTATCTATATTATCTACTATTCTCGCGGCTCTTAAATATTTCTTACTTAAAGCTTCCCTTTTAGAGATCTCGCTTTCTAAAAAAGTTTGTATATCGTTAATTTTTTGTAAGCGATAACCTTGTCCCTCATCAGCCGGAGGAGCCGTAGGTAATTCGGGATATATATTAATATCTTTCATCTCCATTTTTTAACGGTCGATTTTTAAAAAAAAAACGCGAAAGCTCGTTTTTTTTAATACTGATAATAAACGAAACATAAAAGTTCGTTTTCTTTTATCGTTACTTCTTGTTTCGAATTATTAGTAATCGCGACTAAAATATTCGCGACATCTCCGTAGCTAATTACATTCTTTACATCTTAGATGGTAATCTAAAAAGGTTAGAATTACGCCTTTAGTCAACGTAAAGCCTAAACCTAATCCCGCGTGAATTACTTTCCCGGGAGTTAATGTAATCTTTTTTTGAGAAAAGATTTCCCAAGTTATCGGGTTTATTTTTATCGGAGGATATTTTAAATTATTTAAGGGTCGCCATTGAATCGTTTTCGGGTTATAAATTTTCGATTTCGCGCTAAATTTGCGTACGTTCATCCTTTTTTTATATTATAAGTTTTATATAATAAACTTATAATATAGCTCCTAAAATAGGAATATTAGCGAAAGGACTATTAGGTCCTAAAATAAGGCCTTTTCCGTCGTAAAATTTTCCTCCTCGTTTTAAATATAAACCGTTACCGATGGATTTTAATCCCTTACCTTTATACGGACTTAAATAAAGCCCTTCTCCGTCGGTTTGTACTCTACAAACGCAGCCCCCTTTTTTAAGATAAAGTCCCGATCCCATAGCTTTTTGTACTCCGGATGACGCTAAACCGGAAAGAGCGCCGACTCCTAACGCGGGTAAAACGGTTTTAGCTATAGCCGGTAAAGTGCTAGCGGCTAAACCGGCTAACATTCCTAAAAAACCTCCTTCTACTTTAGCGTTGTGTTTCAGCTGTTTAGCGGACATTCCGATCGTTACTCCGATACCTTTTTCGAAAGCTTTCGCTATTTTTTTCGCTTGAGACGGGGTAACGGCTAAAACGTCATTACCGTTTAAATCTTCTCGTGTTAAACGAATACTAATTTGGCATCTTTTTTTAATAGCGGATTTAAGTTTTTGCTTTTGTCCGTCCGATATATTAACTTTAACGTTCGTGTAACTAGACATGTTTTTTTATACGTTTTTTTTATTTTTAAACTCGTTTTATTTTTTACGATTCTTTAATATGAAATCTAATCGTTATATTTTCTCCTCTGAGATTTAGTAAATTTCCGTTTTGATCCGTTATTTTTACTTCCATATTATGTATATCTCTTAGCGTTATCGGTAATTATACTAAATTAAGCGGAGACTCGATTATCTTATATCCGGGCGCGACATTCGAGAAAAAAGAATAAATTGTATTTCACATTAACCCATTAACGTAGCTTCCCGAGATAATATTAACGTTAACGAGCACGGAATTTATACTGAGAATATTTACTACGTTTTCGGATTCGTGAAAACCATTTACGTATTTCGCGCAAGTAAAACCTAATACTTTGGAAATGGAATTCGGATGATTAAAATCTACTTCGTAACCGTTTTCTATTATGAGAAGAGATTTTAGCGTATTCGTGTTCGCGGAAATATTTATACGGTAATTATCGTTAACTAAATCGGCGTGTCCTTTTTTTCTCATTTCCTGATGAATAGTATCGTTAATGTCTATAAGATCGTAACTTCCTACGGGTATTATTATTTTAAACCAAGAAGTGCCGCTGTCCGGAGAATAAATAAATGTACTATTCGACTCGTTAATATTAGGAAAAGAGTAATACATTTCGAGATTTACTAAAGCTATTTTGTATTTTCTTTCATAATCTAGTCGGATCGGAGGATTAAAATTCATCATAAACAGCGTTTTGTCGTCGCTTACTATAATTTGTAAAGATTCTTTAGGTCGCGTGTTTTCGACTATTTTTTTTAAAAGATCTTCCAATTTTAAAAAAGAAATATATTTTTTTAAAAAAATATATATTTTTTCGAGACCTTACGTTTTATTAGTGCGAATATCTATTAAAATCTCAATCGCTCTCCGAAAATCAAATAATTCGGAATCGCATAACCCTTTTGACACGCATTCCGCTTCGGCCGTGTTTAGAAGTTCTTTTAAAATATTAAGTTCTAGGAGCCATAAATTATTTTTTTCTATAATAAAAAAATATTTCGCTTTTACGCGATTAATTTTAAAAACGTTTTTAATATTCGAGATTTATTTTCTCCATTTTTACGATTATTATTTAATTTTTAATTCCTATTTTCATTTTTTTATTAACTCGGAATATAAAAATCATCGAGACCGTCTCTGTATTTTCCTTCGTCTTTTTTACTCGATAAATCGATAACAATAAAACCGTAAGGTTTTTCCCAGACTTTTTTACAGAAATTTCTAAACTCTTCTTTAGTCATATCTTCGCTCACGTGATCCTTATAAATATGATTAATATTTTTCTGGTCCTGCCTAAAAAGACAAATAAAATTTGCGTTCTCTCTGATAGTTTGTCTAGGTAATCTAAAATAGTTTTGCGAAAGATAAAAACAATCGACGTTACTATGTCTTCCTCGTACGTAGTAACATTTGCACTTATTTTGTCTTTCTAAAAGTAAGTCGTCGAAAATCATTAAATTTTTGTCTTCCGATTTTAACTCTCTCTCTCCGATTTTAACTACGTTTCGCGCGTTAAATAACTGTAAAATTCTTTATTTTGGTAATTTTTCTTCGAAGGCTTTTTTAAGCAGGCGATATTCAGGCTGAAAAAGACTTCTCCCGAAAACCATTAAATTATTATAGTCGAGCCATCCCGGCCTTATTAAAAGGTTTATTAAAAGCGTAGTCTTACCGCAGCCGGATTTACCGACTATTATTCCTCTAAAGCTTTTAGGTAAAATAAGATTATTACGTCTTTTCGATACTTTATTATCCCAAGATAAATCGGCGATATCCATTTTACTTAAATTAAAAAAAATTAAACTTATAAAAAATGTATTGCGTTAAATGTAGAAAAGTTACCGATACTAGTAACGTACAGCACGTCGTTACTAAAAACGGAAGAAATATGGCTCGCGGAAAATGCGTAGTATGCGGAAGTACGAAAACTAAATTCGTTAAAAAAAAAAAGGCAGTTCGTTACTAAATAAGTTTATAAATAACTTGCCCGTCGAAATGCATCTTCCCGGGCATAACTTTACCGGTCCCGGTACGAAGTTAAATAAAAGGCTTAACGAAGATTTAACGCCGAAAGAATTTAGTAAACCGATAAACCGCGTAGATAAAGCGGCCTATCATCATGACGTTTGTTATCTTAAATACGATGACACGGCTACCACAAATTCCATTTGCGACGCTAATATGTTAAAGGAATTAAAGGGAATTTATAATCCTACGCTTAGGGAAAAAATAGAGCGATCGGTCGTCGGTAATCTAATCGGAGCGAAAAAAAGAATCAGAATGGGAATTAAAAAAAAAAAATTCGTAAATTTATCGGAAGAACTACATAAACCCGTAAAAAGAATATTTAAGAAAAGGAGAGTTTTAGTAAACGGTATCGATAAAATATGGGCCGCGGATTTAGTAGACATGCAGGCATTTTCTAAATATAATCGGGGTATAAAATATCTTCTCGCCGTTATAGATATCTTTTCCCAGTACGGCTGGTTAATACCGTTAAAAAATAAAACGGGAAAATCCGTCGCCGAAGCGCTAAAGACTATTTTTAAAGAGAGAAAACCGGAAAAAATTTGGGTAGATAAGGGTAAAGAGTTTTATAATGCGGACGTTAAAAATCTGATAGAATTGTATTCTACCGAAAACGAAGAAAAATCTAGCGTCGTCGAGAGATGGATTAGAACGATGAAAGAAAAAATGTGGAAATATATTTCCGCTAATTCTACTAACGCTTACGTTAACGCGTTACCCGTTCTCGTTAAAGAATACAATAACGCGAAACATTTTTCTATTAAAATGACGCAGGTAAACGCCAGTAAAAAGATAAACGAAAAAGTAGTCCGGAGAACTCTTTATCCCGAAAGTTACGAGAAAAGGGATATAAATCCTAAGTTTTCCGTCGGCAATAAAGTAAGGATAACTAAAAAGAAAAAGGCCTTCGAAAAGGGTTATACTACTAGATGGACCGAAGAAGTTTTTATGATTTCCGAGATAAAAGGTACTTCACCCGTAACGTATAAAATTAAGGATCTTAACGGAGAAGAAATACGAGGTTCCTTTTACGAACCCGAACTACAAAAAACTAGCCAGGAGTTATTTAGGATAGAAAAGGTTATTAAAAAAGGAAAAAATAAATCTTTGGTAAAATGGAAAGGATATTCCGATGAGTTTAATTCTTGGGTCGATAACGAAAACATTAAAAATATTTAAGTTTAAAAAAATGCGGGATATCGCGATTAAAAACGTAATTTTACCGAATAAACCGTTAAGTAACTTCGAACTAGAAGATGCCGCAAAAAGGTTAAAGATACCTTCTTTTAGAGGAGTATTCGTGGGAAACGATCTACCTAAAAAGCGTAGAAAAAAAGAATGCGGTATATTAAATTAGGCGATTCGAGCGGACCTGGTACGCATTGGGTCGCTAAGTATAAAGACGGCGAGATAAAAAATTATTTCGATAGTTACGGTATAAGACCGCCTATCGAAATAGAAAAATACTTAGGAAATCCGATACTTTATAATACGGATCAATTACAGCGAGCCGATCAAGTATTTTGCGGCCATTTATGTTTGTTCGTTCTAAAAGAGCTAACTTCCGGTCAAGAATTTCAGCGCGATTTAAATAAACTTTTTTAGTTTATTTAAAAAGGATGCCAGTCGATAAATTCGGAAGAATGGACGAAGTTAAACCTAGCGACGACGGTATTTCGATCTCTTACGTCAATAATAATTTTTTACGTAAAGACGGAACGACGGAAGTTACCGGTTCTATAAATATGAACGGTAATACGTTAACGAGGGTTAGTAATCCCGTAAATCCTCAAGACGCGGCGACTAAACATTACGTAGACACTAAGGGAGGGTTATTATTAGAAAATGGGGGTTATCACATGTTAGGATATTTAAACATGGGATTTAATAAAATAAAAAACTTAGATGATCCGATGGAACCGAGCGAAGCCGCTAATAAAAAATACGTAGACGAAAGCGAAAGAGTGATCGTTAAAATGAATGACGGAAGTTTTTCTGCTATCGCGAATATAGATATGCGAGGATACCAGTTGACAAATCTTTTAAATCCCGCACAGCCTCAAGATGTAGCGACTAAAAATTACGTAGATTCCGGTAATCGAGCTTTCGTTTATGGTAGAGGGGGATATTTAGCGACTTCGGACATTTCTATGGTCGGACGAAAAATTTCTAATATCGGTTCTCCTTTAGAAGATCACCAAGCCGCGAAAAAAAATTACGTAGATCCGACAGTTTTAGCGGCTACGGGAAAAGAAGCTTTAACGAGAAACCCTGACGGCTCTTTTACCGTAAATGGACAAGTAGATATGAAGGGAAAAAGACTTATGAACTTACCCGAACCGTACGGAAAAAACGATCCCGTAACGAAATTTTTTTTAAGCAAGCGGCTATTACATTTAACGGCGCATATAATAAATTTATACAGACAAGAAAAAACTAAACCTATAATAAGTATTCACGCGGAAGAACAGGGAGCTTTAACGAACGGAAATTACGAGTTTTCTTTTGGTAACGGTAGTAGCGGAAGATCGCACGGTTTAGGAGGTTATTGTATGTCCGCTCCCGGTAGAATTATAAGAGGTTCTTTAACCGTTTTAAAAGGAAACGATTTTTTAGACGAAGAAGCTAAAATTAACGTAGTAATAAACGGTATCGAAAAAACCGACTACTCCTTAATAAAAGAAGTAGGAAAAGGCTGTAGCTGCGTAGTTTTTCCTCAGCCTTTAGAATTAAATCAATGCAACGTTATAAACTTTTTAACGAAGACGGATAATCCTAACGCGAAAAACTCTTATCTAACGATACTCGTAGAACTCGATTTATAAATATATTAAATAATTTTTTCCTATTTAAAAATGCTAGAACATCGGGAACTAAAAGACGCTATCGTAACCGATCCGGAAGATTTATTTAACGTTATAACGGCGGACTTTACGGAAATCGCTAAATACAAGATTTTGTTTAATTCCGAAGATTGTCGTAAAATTTACCTAAAAAATGTTAACGAGCTATATGTTTATTCAATAAAAAAATGCGGACCTTTTTTAAAAGATTATTATAAAAAAGAGATCGAAAGTATTTTTTCCGAAGAAGTTACGGCTTTACCGGAGATTGATACTACTACAACCATTGAAGTCGAAAAGACCTGGAAGTCAGCTGGGAACAAAAATTTATAACTTTAAAAAAAAGTTATAAATTTATTTAAAAAAAAGTTATAAATTTATTTAAAAAAATATTTATTTTTCGTCGTCGGATTCTAATATTATTCCCGTCGGTTTTTCGAAATTTAAAGGCGGATAAACGCCCGTTTTAGTAACGATAGCGGCGGAAATAAACGTACGTATTTTAGGTACGCAATTTTTCTTAACGAAAATATCCGCTATATCTATATAACAGATTACTTCGCAATTTTTACGATAAACCGTGAGAGGATCTTTTTTCCCGATTTCTCCTTTTTCTTCTTTTTCGTAAAAATCGGTGGTTATTTCGCTCTTCTTTAATTTTTTATTATCTCCCTAAATTTTATCTTGCCTTAATTTCGGGAAAAAAACTTTCTGATCTACGAGAATTTCCATTTCTTTTAAATCGTCTTCCTTTATTATTTCGGGAAATTCCGATAATTCTTCCCGTAAACATTCCGAAATACTATTTAGCGTTTCTTTAAAACCAATTTCTTTTTCTTTCGGATTTTTTTCGTCGTAAAAAGATTTTAAAGTCATAAAATAATCACCGCCCCCACTTTCATACTTCTTAATTCCGTAAGAAAACAGAGCGGGAGAACGTAGTCGTAAAACTTTATCTTTTCCATCCGGATACGTGTATTTAATCTCGAATGTTCGATAACCGTAGGTTTTATTTACTTTTGCCTCTTCGAAAAAAAGCTTTTTTTTATCGAAATCCGTATAATTTATAAAATTCTTTTCATCATTACTCGCCATTTTTGACGATTAATTTAAAAAGGTATTTTCTAAAAATCAATTTTAAAAATGGACGTAAAAGTTTCTACTCAAACATTTTTAACGTACACGAACGCGAATGATCTTGACTTAAAAAAACTGTTCGACGAAATAACTCCAACGGTAGAATTAATATACTTAACTTACGGACTAAAAGAAAAAGGAAAAAGAAAAAAAGTTAAAAAAAGTAAACGCTTTTTAAATTGTATCACGTTTTTATTTTTCTTCGACGAAAAAAAAATTAATCTAAAACTCTTTAAAAACGGGGTAATACAGCATACGGGATGTAAAAGTTACGAGCATTGCGAAAAAAGCTTAGTCTTTTTATGGAGCGTACTTAAAAAAACTAATTCGCGTTCTTTACTTAATAACCTAAAAGTTTACCTACTGCCTATAATGAAAAACGTTAGCCTTAATTTAGGTTTTCGCGTCGATAAGGAAAAATTACGAGAATACTTCCTAGAAAATAAAGAACATAACCTTTTCGTTACGATGAACGGTTTTTCGGGATCGCAATTTATTAAACCCGTAGAATCTATAGATGATATGCCGGTTTATACGTTCGAAATAAGCGAAAAAGATAATACAGTAAGTTTAAAAAAGGAAATAACCTACGAACAGTTTCGCGTTTTAACCGGACGCGAGATAGCTAAAGAAAAAAATATCTCCGTAACCGTATTTTTCTCGGGACGAACCTTGTTTTCCGGAATTCACGGAAAATACCTAGAACCTACGATAAAATGGTTTTTAGATATAATATTCGGTATAAAAGATGAGATCGTAGCGAAAGAATACCCGGTTTGTTCGCTCGAGGATTACTTACGCCCTAATAAAAAGGCGCTATAAATTTATAACTTAAACTTAAGTTATAAATTTTTTATACGCTCCTTACGTATAAACTAGCTATTTTTTTCTCTCCTTCTCTTAGATCGGTAAGAAGTTCGACTAAGGTGTGGACAGCGTATCTAACATCCTCACGAACTTTTTCTCGAATAGTTTCATTTTTAATCTTTCTCCATTCCTGGCGTACTCTAACGATAATCCCTCTGACTCGCCCTCCTATAACATCGTGCAATTCTTCGATCGTATCTTCTACGTAATTAGTAGGCGACTCCCGTTTAATTTCCCCGTTTTCCTCGTAACAATGAAGATAGTTACTAATATCCGTAAAGATGCGCGAAATTTCGTAACGCGCATCTTCGAGGATCGAATCAGGAATATGAAACCAAAAAGGGCCGACGATTTTAGAGACGCGAATTAAAATTTCGCGAACAAATTTAAAACTATCGTAAACATATTTCGTAAACTCGATAGTTAAACTCGTTATTTCCGGCATGACGTCTTCTAATTCGCGCCCACTTTTTTTATTAACTTTTCTAAATAACTCCGCGCTCATTATTTCCCGATTTATATAGAAAAAATCTAAAAAAAACAAATTTATAACTTTAAAAAAGTTATAAATTTAACGTTAAGAAGCGCATAAAGAACATTCTAAAATGGATATATCTTCCGGTCGATCTTCCACTTCTCCTCTATAATAATATAATCTTTTACATCCCAGCTCCCAGGCTTTATAATGAATATTATGGATATATTTTTTATTCGTGCCTGGAGGAATAAAAATATTTAGAGACTGTCCTTGATATATATACTTTTGTCTATCAGCGGCGTATTCGATTACTTTTAGTTGATCTATTTCCTGCGCGATTTTAAGATTTTCCTTATTAAATGGCATCGGGGTATTAAGATGTTTTATCGAACCCTCATTACGAATAATACTATTCCATATTTTCTTCGTATCTAATCCTTGACGACGTAAATTTTTTTCTAAATATTTATCTTTCGCGAGAAACATACCGGCGCGCGTCTTGGATATAAAAGCGTTAGATACGACGGGCTCGATAGAAGGAGAACAATTCGCGATAATCAAAATATTAGCGGTAGGAGCGACCGCGATTAAATGAGAATTTCTTTTTCCCGTTCCTTTCATAGACGGACATTCTCCTCGTTCTTTTCCTAGTTTTAAAGTAGCCATTTCCGCGTATTTTTTTAGCTTAGAAAATAACTCTATATTAAATTCTTTCGCGCTGGAAGATTCGAACGGAAAATTCATCTTACGACAGGCGGATCCGAACCCCATAACTCCTATTCCTAAAGGTCGGTCTCTTATCGCTCCTTTTTTAGCTTTAGATAATTCCGGCGGACAATTTTTAATAAACGATTCTAAAACGTTATCCAGAAAACGAACGATATCTTCGACGACACGCGACGACCATTTATAAGGATATTCCGCGTTTAAAGAAGCTAAACAGCATACGGCGGCCGTACTATCGTCCGTAGGTAAATGGATTTCGTTACATAAATTACCACTATAAATTTTTAATCCTTTTTCTTTCATCTCTTTAGGAAGAGATCTATTAATCGTATCGATAAAATTTAAATACGGAGTTCCGTTTCTGCTTCTAGTTTCTAAAATCATTTCCCATATTTTCCTCGCGCTCGTAGGAGTTCGTTTTTTAGTTTTAGGATCTATTAAATCGTAATCCGTACCATTTTTTACGGCGCGCATGAAATCGTCGGTAATATTAATCCCGCTAAATAAATTAAGATTTTTTCTATTAATATCTCCTCCGGTAGGTATTCTCATAGTAATAATTTCTACTATTTCCGGATGAGTAATATCGAGATAAGTCACGTAACTTCCTTTTCTAGTTTTTCCCTTTTTTATAAGAAGTCACGACGGAATTAATAGGGGATAAAAAAGATACCGGACCCGATGACTTACCGTCTGCCGATCTTACTGAACTCCAATCGGCTCCAACTCCTCCGCTTACGATTAAAGACCAGCACGTATCCGCTAAATGTTCGATGATACCGTCTATTTTATCCGGAATATGAGAAACGAAACAAGAAATAGGTAAACCCTTTTTAGAAGATTTTCCCGCGTTAGCTAAGATAGGGGAGGAAAACATAAATAATTGAGTTGACGCGTAATCGTAAATTCTTTGCGCGTGTTTTAGATTATCGGAATAGCTAACCGCGGCGCGAGCGAATACTCTTTGAGGAGTATCGTCGTCGTACCGGTAATAATATCCTTCGAGAAGTTTTTTACCGTGTTCGGATAAAAGATTATCTAAATTATTATTGATCGTAATTCCTAAATAATCTTCCATTTCTTTTTATATACGGGTAAGGAAATCTTTAATTTTCAATAAATATTGACTCGATATCTTTAAAATGGATGATAAAGAATCGTTAACAATGAGCGAACCAGAATCGCATTATAACGAAAAAATCGAGAAAAATAACGTTCGTATTAAGGCGTTATTAGCTACGATAAATAAACTTAAAGAAGAAAACAAACGTTTTAGAAAGAGAAAAAAATTACTATTAACTCTTTATAATAGATAAAATATATATTTAAATTTATAACTCGACGAGTTATAAATTTAGGAATTTTCGATTAATTCTAATTTTACCCGCGTTCCCGTTCTATTCAAAGTTGTACAAATCGGGCATATCGCTTTTATGCTGACCTTAAATTTTTAAATAACTAATTCGGGGATAAATATTCTTTTCCTCGCACTTTAAACATAACATATTTTTTATATATTTTTTTATAAAATATATATTTCAATTCTACGTTTTACTCGGACGGCCGTTCTACATATAGGACACCTTTTTAAACTATCGTTATTACACCCCTCGCATACGGGTATATGACCGCAATTACAAAACATTATATTCGGTATAGAGTCTTTGCAAATGACGCATTCTTCCTCTCGAAATGAAGAGATATCGTTTTTGTTAGAGGAGGAGGAAAAAAGCGATTCCCTCATTGTCGTTCTCAGCCGATTAAGCCTAGCCTCGTCCCCAGCAAGGTATTGTTCAATTTCGGTATTAATAGGATCTAAAATACTCGAAACCATTCGATCAAATTCAGAATTAGGCCATGTTTCATCTCTGTTAAAAAGTAAACGACGCCGTGTATATGCTTGTTCTTCGTCAGACAATTCTCCCAATGTTTTAAGGACGCTAAATGTTCCATTTTGCCAGGAGTGCGGAAAATCGTTCGGAGAAAATTCGATACCGGGGAGTACAATATTCAAATACATGTACATTCTTCCTTCCATCGGCCTTAAATATTTTAACACTATATCGTCGTATTTTACATTTTCGTTTATGTTTTCCGTTCTAAATTCATCAGCATCATCATCATGATAATCATACTCGAAAAATAAAACTAGAATTACTCTGCCTGGCGAACCCGCTTTACTAATTTCGTAGTAAAAGGCGGGCTTTAATCGAAATAACGATAAACCGAAGTTCCTCCCTTTTACCAGGGGAAATGCTATAATATTTGGAAAACGATATTTACGCCGTCCAAAATAATTTTTTCTTCTAGCGTTTTAACTAGATGTAAAATAAAAGTACTTTCTAAATTCTTTAATACGCTCATTATTTCACGCTTTTAAGCCGGGAAAAATTTAGAAAATTTCAAATGTTTTTATCGCTTTTTAAAAAAAAAAAAAAATTATAACTCAGCGAGTTATAAATTATTTAGCTTAAAGTTTTATAAAGTATAAAAACGCTAACGAGAAAAAAAATTATTCCGTACATTATGGAAAATAAAAAAAAATCTAACCGGGGAATAACCTTCCTCAAATACTAATTTACGTTTCGTTTCCGAGGACGTTTTACATACGGGACATTTTTTTAGATCAAACTTATCATCGCATTCCTCGCACAGGTTTATATGCCCGCAATTACAAAACATCACGTTCGGTTCCGTGTCTTTGCAAATAACGCATTCTTTTTCTCGAAACGACGAATTACCGTTTATATTTATTATCTCAGTTTCTCGCTCGTCTTCCGATTCTTCGGGAATATGGTCCCGAAAAATTCCTCGCGCGCTGGGTCTTTCTACAATTTCCCAAGAAGGTAATAAATCATCGGGAGAAAATCCAAAGTCACGGATAGCTAAACACGGCCGCTCGTTTTCATTCCGCAAAAACGACAGCAATTTAAATGCTGCACGATCGTATCCTTCAGGCGCAGTTACTCTGATAACGTATTGCCTAAAAAATAAAATTAAACTTACATTGCCTTCCCGTAACGATAACTTCGCTTTACTAATTTCGTAATAAACGGCGGGTTTTAATCGAAATAGGTAGAGCATGGTATTATTACGTATATATTCGGATGAAGGAAATATTACCGAACTCCGAGAAATACATGTCTTGTAGCTAAAATGTATTTTACCTTCCAACGTTCTAACTAGATGAACGATAAAAGTACTTTCTAAATTCTTTAATACGCTTTTTTCCGTAATACTCGACATTTTTTTATATACTTTAAAGCCGGGAAAAATTTAGAGAATTTCAAAAATTTATAACTTTTAGCGAGTTATAAATTTTTTACGCGCGCGGGAGAGTACTATAAGGAAAGTACTAGAGCGCGCTAGAGAGTACTATAGGGAAGATAGGGACGTCGCGCGAAATCGACGATCGCGTTCCTATTTTAACGACTTTAATAGGCTGGCTTATATTTTTAATAGGGGGACTTGTATTTCTTTAGATTCGTCGGATTTTAGGGCTGTCCTTTAGAGAGTACTATAGGGAAGATAGGGACGTCGCGCGAAATCGACGATCGCGTTCCTATTTTAACGACTTTTATAGGCGGGCTTATATTTTTAATAGGGGGACTTATATTTCTTTAGATTCGTCGGATTTTAGGGCTGTCCTACAAGAGCGCGCTAGAGAGTACTATAGGGAAGATAGGGACGTCGCGCGAAATCACGATCGCGTTCCTATTTTAAGGACTCTAATAGGCGGGCTTATATTTTTAATAGGGGGACTTATATTTCTTTAGATTCGTCGGATTTTAGGGCTGTCCTACTAGAGCGCGCTAGAGAGTACTATAGGGAAGATAGGGACGTCGCGCGAAATCACGATCGCGTTCCTATTTTAACGACTTTAATAGGCGGGCTTATATTTTTAATAGGGGGACTTATATTTCTTTAGATTCGTCGGATTTTAGGGCTGTCCTAGAACCGACATTTTATTACCTACTTCTTTCTAAACATTTTCGTTGACAAACGGTTTAAACATTTAAACATTTATTTTCTAACTCGGTCTATCAGGTATTTTTTTTCAGCGACAGGTTGCTTATCACCGTTGTTGTTGTTGCCGTTGCTAATCGATTTACAAGGGCGCCGCCGTGTTTAAGATCATGTGACTGGCAGTGACTGGAAACCTCCTTGATACAGAGGCGAGGTTGGATGTAGGTACGGAATGGGCCGAGTTGTGAGGGGTGATAAAACAGTGGACACCGGCTACCTCTACAATGAGAACTAGCATTATCTTTCTTGCCTAAGAATACCACATTGTTGTCTGCTACTAGGAAAGTTTAAATAATGGAGTAGTGGGTAGAACAAATAAAACATGTATTCAGAAGAAAGTAAAATGCTACTAAAACATGCAACAGGCACTTGGAAAAAGGACACCTGCGATGACGCACTAGGAAATAATCAGGAAGAAATGATAATTCATAATCAACACAAACACAATAATAAATATCAAGTTGTAATAATGATCCAGGCAATTGAGGGATAGAAACATGGAATTAGCACCAAACATCATGCACAAGTAATAATGATACACGAAGTGTAATATACATAAAAGTTGTAAAAAAGAAGACGATTATACATTTTATATTCATAAATAAGAATGTCATCTAGACCCATAGAATTTTGGCGGTTATTCCCCTCCGAAAAAGTGGGAGTAGCGGGCTACGCCGAAATGAACTTTATTACAGATCTTAGTAAGACAGAGGTTTTCATTCACTTTATTACTGACCTTAGTAAGACAGAGGTTTTCAAACCATGAATAAAAAAGTAAGATTTTTTTTAGTAGCATTGTTTTTTTACTTACACGTGGCCTCTTACGTTTTTTTTTCAAGATTTTTTTCAAATGTTTATTGAAATGAGAAATGATCAAGAACATACGTCGGCTATATCAATTATATTTAGGAAGGTAAAATGACGTCATATCTGGTCTCATTAAATGGCAAAATGTTGATTATTTCAACGCCAATATTGCGCTGTTTTACGACTGTAACCTTCTAGTTTATTTATGCAGAAGAAGCTGCAACAACAACAACACATATGAATTGTGCTCTGTAAAAAAGGGGTCTAATACATCTGCAAAAAGTAACGACCAAGGTCAGCCTGCACAGTCTGCGCAGGCTGACCTGGGTCGATACTTTTTGCTTTTAGTAAATTTTCTGCATGTCGAAGGACCCGTCTACCTCATGATTCACGCGGTTGTCATACAAAATGGATTTTATGGATCTATTGATATGTGACGACTTGCTTGGTATCATGGATCGCGGTGATGTATCAAGCCATCTTTTGTCAGAGCATAGAGTGTATATCGTTAGTAATTTGTCAATGTTTTTCAAGAATTTTCAATTGCACGTGTATAAAACCGAAATATACCCCTTTTAGCCGTCGGCGACATAGAAAATCTATGCACTCAGAATGCGAAGTAACTAGATTTAACTATTGGAGCGGCGCTCTGAGAAAAAAAGAGAAAGGTCCGTAATCCATTGTACGAAGCAAGTCATCGTATAGTTCTTGATCCATAAAATCCGTTTTGTCTAATAACCATTTGAATCATGAGGTAAACTGGTTCTTTGAGATGCAGAAAATTTCCCAGTAGCAAAAAGTTTCGACCCAAGTCATCCTGTGCAGAATGCGCAGGCTGATCTAGGTCGATACTTTTTTCAGATGCATTAAACTCCCTTTCACAGAGCATGACTCATTTATGATTTTCAGTGTTGGGGGAAATCCAATTGTACGACTTATGGACGAATATGAGCTTCTGCGTTGAAAATACGACCGTTCTTGAACAACAAAAATACAATAGGAAATACATAGAAGATCGTTGCAAGGAGCTGATGAACAAACAAGAGGAGTAAGCGTTGATTCTATTTCTTGTGTTTTATGTCTGCAAAACTTTCAGGTCTGTTTGCTTTCAGTCTGCCCATCTGTATTTGTTGCAGTCTGTGCATATCGGCGTCCGTCTTTAATTCCTTCTCTTGATGTCGCGTAGTAGTGATCGTTATTTATATAATTGTTGATGTATGTTTACAAAAAGTACTTGTAGCGATATGAGTTGGAACAGTAGGTACTGCATAAACAAGATTTCAACATTAGCCCCGATTCCTTTCAGTGAAAAGTATATGGTAAACCGGGATGTTTATAGCTGGAAAGAAAATGCATTCACATACACCATTATCTTCCGCTAGGTGGCATTTTTCAAATACATGTACATACTTATCAGATATAGGCATTCTGGGTACAGAACCGGACTACTTTTCAAGGCGGCAATCATTGCAGCAAATTTCAAAATAATTTATACGTTTACTTAAAACCTGCCTTGTACGATTCATCCAGCCATGGTTAGCTATTATAACGAATGCACCAGCCATTTATAAAAACAGCCCATATAAGCTTGGGAAAAAGTTCGGTTATATATGCACAACAAGGTTGGGACGTTATTTTTGTTGTTAGTCTGTTGCACAAATCCCGGTTTTCCCCATGTCTATATTTAGGATCTGGCTACAGTGATTTGCAGTAGACAATGGTTTTTATAAGATTATTTTCTCCGTTTGAAATCATTATATTTTAAGAAATTTGTAGGGAAAAAAAAACTAGCTTGATTTTTCATCAGACTTATCATAGCTATTTTCCTCTTGCTGTTTTTAACGTCAATTTAAGCACTGCGTATTAATATTTATCCTCTACAGGATAGTGATGCAGACAGGTCCAATCTTCGAAGAATATGACATGCGCAGACAACGCCACATACACCGTTTTCGCCTCGGTTGTACCTCGATAAAGAGGCTGGTCTAACGGGGCTCACTGCTTGCATTCTTTTAGAAATTCAGTGTTTTTTCCCCTCTATCTTCAAAGTGATTAAGAGTTAATGCGCCCTAATCAAAAGGTATCAGCACACCGGCGCGTAACTCTTTACCTTACGCTTGGATTGTTAAACTTGCCCATATTGAAAGCATTTGCACACGACAAATCAAATTCTTTTCGAATTATGCGATTCTTCTGTAAAAGGCTGGTGAACGTTACTATAGTTTTCCCTTTTTCCCACGATGTTTTGAAAAGCTATCATCCTCAAGATGGGTAACACTCAGGATTTCGTGGTTAAGAGTTAAGGTTGGAAATGTTCCTTTCAAAGAATTCACAGCTTTTTCCCGCTTGACCCGGGGGTCAATCATGCCAGGAAGCATATGAGCTATGCTCTGTGAAAATGGGATTTAACACATTTACAAAAAATATCGCTCCAGGTCAGCCTGCGAAGTCCGAGTAGGCTGGCTTGGATAAAAACTTTTTTGCTATTGGTCAATTTTCAGTATTTCAAAGGACCAGTATACCTCATGATACAGCCAGTTGTTAGACAAAATAGATTTAATGGATCCACAATGAACACATACATGCATACAGTGTATGTATGGTGACTTGCTTGGTATAATTCATTACGAAGATACACTATTTTTCTTAAACTCCCTTTTGCCAGAGCGGCGCTCATATCATTAATAGCTTCGTGAATGTTCACCACGGAAATTCAATAACTTTATCAGATGCAGGCAAACTTCCTGTCGTGGCGAAATCTGTATATTTACTTTTGGCGACGTTGCGATCAATAATATAGTAACAAGTGTATTTGTTTCATATTTTACATGACAGATAATACCGAAACAGCAAAATGTCCGAACCTATTAACGAATGATAGTATTTTAGCATCGGCGCTAGCTCTTGACTTTGGTAGAGTAGTGTGATTAGATTTGTTGAAGAGGAAAATGCTTAGACTTTGTGTTTAAAAATCTTGATTTACGTTATATCAGTTTGTTTCTCTTCCTGTTTATGTATTAGAGCACCTTGCAGCTAAATTTACGATAATTATCTTATTCAGTCCTACCTAGTGTTTTAGTAAAAACACTTTTATTTCATGATTTTCAGTAGTTTATTGAAAAATAATGGTGGATTATGATTTGATGTTTCATGGTTACGACCAGTGAAAAATACCGATTTCATATTGTCCGACTCTTCAATGAAGGCAAAAACAGTAATTCCCGCGCAATAGTTACCGAGTTAAACAGCGCGTGCCATTCAGCCAGAGGGAAATATGGCATAGATATGCACATTTACCCTGTATTTTTTGCGCTTTACGTAATGTTGCCATGCGTTAAGTGAGGGGGGTACGCCACAGGGAATAACCGAAATAATCTGTACTGGATTTTGATGAAAGTCCCGACAAAAAAGGGGGTTAGAAGCATGAAATAAATATGTATTTTTTTTTCTCGTGAACATCATCGGTAATATTTTCACGTGCGCCAAACATGAAAATATTGCCGATGTTGTTAACTTGATGAAATAAATTTCGATCTTTCACCGAAAAAAACAACCTCTATTTCACTCTTGAGTCGAAGGCAATTTTGTTATTAAGTAGAACAGGCCTCTCTTGCAAATGTCTGTGTTTGGCACACGATCAAAAGTGTTCCCGGTATTTGTTTCGTGGTCTTCCTGGTTGAAGCAACGCATTGACTTGGATGAACGCATATAGTGTGTCACTCTATTTTGGTAAAATCAGTTGGACCTCGCTAATTAATATCATGACAAAAGATCCAGTACACTAATCTCTCTTTAAATATCTGTTTTATGACATTTCAAATGTTTGTTGTCTTTTTAATGGGTTGGAAAGCAGTACATAACTCTTCATTTTCAATCAATAAGTCATGACATTATTATGCATCCACAACATTCATTTTGTCAAACAACCGGTTAAAATCTGAGGTAGAATGGTCCTTCGAAGTGCCGAAAAATTACTGAGAGTAAAACGTTTCGACTCGTATCAATCTGCGCAGATTACGCTGGTTGACATTGGTCGATACTTTTTAAGGATGCACTAAGCCCCTTTTTCAAAGGGCATTACTTATATCGTTTTGTTTTTGCATCTCCGGTATTCATTTTTCAGCAAAAACAAGATGATTGAAGGGAGTTTGTACCCAGACTACAGTGACCCAACTAACGTCACGCTCAACAACATAACCGACGGTTGTCTTGATGAAACAACTATTTCCAAATGTGAGGCGCAGGAGACAAACACGTCCTGTCCAAGTGTAAAATTATGTTGTGCATACCACAGTAAGTAGACGTAACACTTTAACAGATTTTTATCATCATACCAAACTTCAAAACATGTTTTATAACTTTATTTAGTTTGCCAATAGTTTGCAAACCATCGATAAGAATTATTAAGGGAAATGTTAGAAAAAAGTATGGGCCGTCCTCTGGCAAACGGCAGTTTAATGCATCTTCGCACGATGTAGTCTACCAAGCCAGTAACCGAAGTATTATTGATTCATAAAGTCCATTATATATAACATCCGACTGAATCATGAGGTACACTGGTCCTTTGACATGCAGAAGATTTACCAGAAGCAAAATGTTTCGACACATGTCAGCCTGCGCGGACAGTGCAGACTGACCTCGGTCGATACTATTTTTTTTTTTTTTTTTTTTTTTAAAGTTCTCTCCTTGAAGTAGAAAGTAGCCTCTTAGATTTCACTCCATAAGGTTGAAATTGTTTTTTGGGAATATAAAATGTTAAACAACACGAGTTGATCAAGTGGGATCATATTTAAATAGGTACAATGACGTCAAATCTGGACTCGTAAAGATAGATGGAGCTCCCGTTGTCTGAGCAAGTCATATTCTTTGAAGACTGACCTGTCTGCTATGACGTATCACTGTCCTGTAGAGAGTAAATAATATGAAAAAGGCAAAGCCTCAATACGAGCGAGATGGATAATTTGAGGAATAAATATCTAATAAATGAAACGTCAAGCTAGATCTTGGTATCACGGGGTTTTGACTTCAAATACTAACTTTGCCAAAACTATTGAGGGGAGGGGTTTCAATCGTCGTTGCAAGAGAATGCATTCTTCTCTCTTAGATGTTTACATGTGACCCATGCGAACGTAAAATAGGGTGGATGGTTCGGGATTCTCTTAAAAGAATGAAGATAGTTCCCTGTTAACTGTGTTCTTATTGGTTCAGAGTAAATCAAAGTACTGAAAGTACTGCCAGGCTAGCGAATTTGATCGATTGATTGTTTGTATGGTGTTTAACCCTGTTTTCAACATTATTTCAGTTATGTAGCAGTGGACAGTGCACATATCCATGCTTCCCTGGAGTTTCTTTTACCAGTACTCCGCACAATATTCCACTGGCTGCTTTCCCATATTTATATTAGAACCATCGTCGAAACGTGAGAGAGAAATGAATCCTGTCACAATGGCTATCATCAATCATCGGAAAGAAACTTGCCGAGTTGGGGATCGAACCAGCTACCTCGTGTTCCCAAGTCCTGTACACTACCAACTGAGCTGCTGGGCCTATGCGTGCTATTGGTTAACTGTAATCCAGTTTTAAGTTTAACCCTTAACCTGCTAAAAATGTTAAACGAAACTTTCAAGCCGATGGTAAACACCTGAATATTGCTATTTCAAAGTTACATTTTGGAGAAAATAATATATCCTCTTATCGGACAGTGTAGATTCAAGATCAGACTGCATGCTCTGTGCAGTCTGGTCTTAATCCACACTGTGCGCAAAACGTCATTGAGTCGCGGTAGTGCTGGTAAAAGGAAAGCATGGATAGGTGCTCTGGCCGCCGCATTATCACTGAAATAATGTTGAAAACGGCGTTAAAAACCAAGCAATCAATTAGTCAATATCCAATAGCAAAAGAAGTAGTTAACTATTTAACTCTCTTTACTAAACGAAAAATTTTACGCCAGTCCAAATTCAAAGCTTTTGCTGACCATAAATTAAAAGTGGTTGAACTGATGAAACCTGATCCCAAAAGGGTAGAAAACAATGTGGGAAAAGGAGAAAATGCTGGTTACTAGGATTTTCTCCTTTTCCCGCAATGTTTTCAAAGGGATTTTTCTCCAGTATCGTTAAAACTTGGCATTGTTTGGTAAAGGGTTAATATTCAAGACCAGAATATCAGTTTAACATAACAGTTTAACTGTACACAATGATCTAAATAATGAATGACTGAAGGAATGACAAGGGTTCCCTGTCCAGTGAGGGTTTATGTAACTGGGACTTGCAACAAGTTACCTAGGTGTGTCTATTAATAGATTCATTCATAATGTTACAGTTGTGTAGGAAAAAGTGATTCTCTGCTTTGCATAGGTCACTTAATTTACATATAAGCAAAGACCTGGTACCTTGTAAATGACATCTTGTTCAGTTTATTACTTTGTAAGACGACATATTCAAGTTGGAGTGGTAGAGATTTAGTGGTTTTTGTCAAAATTTTCACATATTACAGAATTAAGATTTATAACAGAAAGAAGTATTTTTCTGTGAGGCAGTATTTGGCAACTGTGGGTTTTTTTGTTTACTTTGACTCTAGGTCAGTCTTGATGCCTATAGACTAGCTTCGCTAGTCTAAACAGCAAGTGGTAATCATAACATCTAATGAAGAGAACATTTTACCGACACATTTCCTCATTGCATGCAGATCTATAATAGGAATGAAAGAAAGACAGATAGGAAAAAAGGTCACGGTCACATTTTTATACTGCATGTTTACATATACATGTTTACATTAAATCTGGTGGCAAGTTACATGGAACACTATTTGCTTCCTGCAATCCCCACCCCACCCCGTGCCTTTAATCTGCAGAGAATCATTTATGACCTCTACGTTTCGAAGGGTTTTGGTGACGATTAAGTTCAAAAGGACTTTCCATCGCTACCTTATACACCTTAGAGCTACTGCAGCGGTATCTGATAATTATCGGTACTTGTTCACATCTTGATCTCTCTCGATTTTTTAAAGATCTATGGAGTTCTGTCAGGGTACGTTCTGATCGTTTTTTCGACGATGACATTGCAGGAAATTAGTCAGTAGGTTAAAAACTTATTTTATTTGTATCTATCGATGAAATGCCAGTGTAAGTGTTTGGATTCCTTATCAACGAAATTTATATGGGATTTGAAGAAAAGTCCGCGACACTTTTATTCCAATTCAAATGACATGCTGCAGATAATTTCAATCGTGATCCGGATGATTAAGGATATATGAGTGGAAACGGATGATATGTACCTGCGATTGAAGACGAATTTATATTTATGTTGAAATCTTACAATCGATTTCAACGCACGTTAAACGCAGTTTTTCAACATTATTTCACTTATAGATCTGTCATAGAGGCCAGTGCACCTATCCATGCTTTACCTTGAGTTTCTTTAATAAGTGTGTGTAGATTGCCGAAATTAGTTTATTGTTGCTCTATTTTTCTCTCTTTTTCGCTGTCTGCTTTCCCACACGTCTATCGTCGAACCTATAAAGAGAAAAGAATGAATATTGTGGTGATGACTAGTAAGATCATCAATCCAAAGAAAGATCGATCTGAATCTATTCGCTTCTAAGCTACCCTAGATCTAAGCTAGATTGATCTAGATCGACCTGCATTATGAATTAGAAAAAAAAAAAAAAAAAAAAAAAAAAATTAGAGATCTAGGTCTGTTAACAAGCATTAGTAACATATCAATGAATATATAGGGTATATACTATAAAAAATCTTAAAAAGAAAAACCTACATCCCGCTTTTCCTATCAAAGGCACCTTGAAGTAAGTAAAAAAAAAAAACTAGTTTTGTCATGTCTTTGACACAATATTTTTCTGCGAAAAAAGGCTCGCGCATGACGTAAAATAGTATGATTTATGAAGTTATGACGTCATTATTTTCTAGGAACATGGCAGGTATTTATACAAAAAAAGAAATTTAATATGAAAAATGTAGAGAGAGAGAGAGAGAGAGAGAGATGTATTATTTAGAAGCTTGCTTTATCTCTATGAAGCCCAATGACCAAGATCTACTGATGTATTTACTCCAGTTATGTTATCAATTGTGTTTTGCTGCTTAGTTTTTGCAAAATGTTCTGTATATATGTTCGTCTGATGGTTCGAATTTTTCCCGCGTTTATACTCAACAATCCTTCTTCCTTTTATCGTTACAATACTGTATTTGTTCTTAAGGATCAGTCGATATGGCAAAAGTTTAAAAATCCTGTCTGTAAAAGGCTATCACTGTTTCAGTAACTTAAAACATGATATTGGCTGTTTACAAATTACTCATTTTGCTCCTGATATATATGAAAACATTCTTTCTGAGAGGGATCTGAAATTTACTTGAGCTATATAACACATTTAAAAGCAGAGGCTATTTTATTTTAAAATCTAAATGTCAAAATTTACGACTCAATGAACGGCGATGAAAATGGTAACTTTATTATTCTGGATTTAAGCGTTAACGACTTCCGGTCTGGCTTTACCTCTATCAGTGGTCCCAACACTGATCAACCTTATCTATGAGAAAATCTTTGAAAAAAATAGACAGTATTTGAAATGCCTCCTACATAATTTGTGGAGATTCGAACCCAGTTATTGATCATAAAAAGACTACTTCAATTATAAGCACAAAAAGAACAAAAAGTCAAGAGAGACATTATTAAATCATATTTCTAGACGTGATCTCAATGATCCCTTTAGACAATTTAATCGAGACAAACTATATATGTTACACTTGGAGAAAATGTAATCCGATACAACAACCTCGCCTAGACTTCTTTCTCATTTCACCATCTCTAAATACTTATACAATTTATTTCTCAATTGAAAATATTTTTGTGTCCGATCACTCCATTATTTCAACACATCTACAAATTAATGGATTTCAATATCCTTCAGGCTTATGGAAGCATAATAACGCGCTACTCACTTAACTTTATTATATTAATACAGAAAACACTATTCCAGTATATGACCGAAATAATTTAAAAGAATTTTTTAATTCCGACATACAATTTGCAATCAATGATCAGTTTTTTCCTGCAACACTGTTGATGGAAATAAGAGACAAATCAATTTCCTACGGTTCGCATAAAAAAAAAAAAAAAAAGAGAACTAGAAATTCAATCAAAAATAATCTCAATCAAGAAAATTTAGACGAATATCATTCACTGACTCACCAATTTGAACAATTACAATATGAAAAACTGAAGGTTCGATCATACAATCAAGAGTCAAATGCAATATTGAAGGTGAAAAGCCACCAAGATAGTTTTGTGGCCTAGAAAAATCCAATACAATTTCCAAAACGCTACAAACATAATTAAAAATGACGGATCTGAATAATTCTTGAAGAAATCAAAACTTTTTACGAGACTTTTTATAATAAAAAACATTCTGAATTCGCTTCTGTACATTTTGATGCCTTTATCTCTGATTCAGAGATCCCGAAACTTTCTACTGAGGAATCTGAAAGCACTGAGGGTAAAATTACTGTAAAAGAAGCATCTCATATCCTAAGAAATATAAAAAATAAAAGAAGTCCCAGTACATTACGTTTACATGCTGATTTTACAAAGTTTTTTGGGGGGTAAATTTGAAGTTTTGTTGTAAGAACATTGAATGAGGCATACACCGTTAATTCATGATCCGAAACCCAAACACAAGGTTTGATATTGTGCATTCCAAAGGAAAAAAAAAAAAAAAAAAAAAAACTAAACGGAATCAAAAACAAGAGGGCCATGAAGGCCCTACATCACTCACCTGAGTCAATAGGCGAAATTCCCTCAACGTGCATAATTCAATTTCTGACCAATTGTCAGGTCAATTGAGCTTAAAATGTGGCCTCTAGAGCGTCCACAAGGAATTTCCGTAAGTTGATCTAGTGACCTAATTTATCAACCCACGTGACCCAATTTAGAACTCATCAAAAAATTTATCAAGACAAACATTCTGAACAGTTTTCAAGTTAATCGAGCAATAAATGTGGCCTCTAGAGTGCCCACAAAGTGTTTCTTAAATTTGACCCAGTAACCTAGTTTATGACCTCAGCTGACCCAATTTCAAACTCACACAATATTTCATCAAGACAAACATTCTGACCAACTTTCAAGTCAATTGAGCAAGAAATGTGAACTCTAGAGTGCCCTAAAGGTTTTTCTTTAATTAGATCTAGTGACCTAGATTATGAGCCCAGGTGACCCAGTTTTGAACTCATCCTAGATTTCATCAAGACAAACATTTTGACCAATTTTCAAATCAATTGAACAATAAATGTGGCCTCTAGAGTGCACACAAGATATTTCTTTAATTTGACCTAGTGACCTAGTTTATGACTCCACATGACCCAATTTAAAACAGTTTTAACTGATCTGAAAATTTATCAAAACAAACATTCTGAACAATTTTCAGTCATTTGAGCACAAAATGTGGCCTCTAGAGTGCCCAAAAGGTATTTCTTTAATTTGACCTAGTGACCTAGTTTTTGATCCAAGTTGACCAAAATTCAGACTCATGTGAGATTATCAAGACAAAAATTCTGACCAATTTTCAAGTCAATTGAGCAAAAAATGTGGCCTCTAGAGTGCCTTAAAGGTATTACTTTAATTTGACCTAGTGACCTAGATTATGACCCCAGTTGACCCAATTTACAACTTACCTGAAAGTTTATCAAGACAAACATTCTGAATAATTCTCAAGTCATTTGAGCAATAAATGTGGCCTCTAGAAGAATATTACTCAACCAAACAGAATTTAAACCATCACAATATGCTGATGATACAAGTATGATTCTTGATGGATCTGAACGATCCTTAAATGAAACATTAAATGTTCTATCGGAATTTTCGAAACTGTTCGATATAAACATTAATTTTGATAAGATTAAGGTTACTTGGATTGGAAAGAAAAAATAAAGTTCTGACACAATCAAAACAAAGTGGAAACTAATATGGGGGCCACGATAAAGTTGAATAATTTGGTATCATTTTCCACGTAGATTTAAACAGGAATATATATATATATATATATATATATATATATATATATATATATTTTTTTTATCAGAACTAAACGAAAATGAGAACACACTAAAAAATGGAATCGTCGTGTCCTTACACCAAAAGGGAAAAAAAAAAAAAAAAAGTTTTAGGGACTTCAAAGATGAACCATTTGTTTCTTGCTCTACCTAGACCTTCCGGAAGAATGATAAAAAAATACTTTTGTAACTAAACAAGGTTTTCCATACAGTTATTTCGGAAGGTTGTAGATTATGTAGATGGACTAAAAATGCTAAATATTAAAGTTTATATAAATGCACTTCATGTCACTTGGATAAAGCGCTTAATTGAAGATAATGGTGGATAATGGCAAGTACCATTAAGGAATTGATCAATGTTGAAAAGATGTGTTCATGCGGAAAAGATTATTCTAAAAAAACTCAAATGAAAAAAAAATATTAACTCGTTTTGGATAGACGCACTAAAAGTACCTAGCCAAGTATTCGATAATATCAAAATACACAATACTAAAATTGCAGGTTGTCCTATTTTCTACAATAACAATATCCTCATATCTGCTTAAAGCTTTTATTTTAAAAAAATGTACAACTCCGGTATCATCTGTATAAGAGATATACTTGATTCTATTAGTTCTTTTCTAACTCTAGATCAGTTAAACACAAACGATAGAATATCTCTAAATCATTTAAAATACAGTTAAAATGTGCAATCAAAAACTACTTGTCGATAAAACCTCAATACATATATTTACATCAAAAAACATTTTTACTATTATACCTTCAAGTCATTCTTAAAGATTCGCGAAGTTCAGAGGTTCAAAACGTATATACCAATGTCTAAATAAAGACACAAGATGAGTCCGTTTGTATAAAAACCCGGACACAAAACATAGATATTAACAAGAATGAGTGGTACCAAATTTTTTCGATCACTTTTTTAGTGACACGGGACACATACATACAGTGGTTTCAATTTCGTATAAATCATCGTATTCTTGGAATAAATCATTTCTTGTACAGAATAAAATATATTGTTCCATTGATCAAGAAACAATCGAACGTTTATTTTGCAATTGTCCCCAAGTTCAACAATTATTTACAAATTACTTGAAAACCTAATAATGCCATTTATACGGACCTCGACAGCACCAAAATGCTATTTTGTAACTTGTGTCTGTCTGCTTGGACTGGGTGTAGAGAGTAAGGTTGGAGGGGTGGGTTGTTTTATGGTCCAGAATACAATAACAGATGGTCTTCAACCACTCCTTATTTTTACGTGGCATTTGTGATGTAAAAATGGCAGACGAAACAATGGGAAAATGATAGCAATCTGAAATGAGAATAGGAAAAATATCTAGGAAAAATGCCTTGATCCTGTCCTTAGCTCAATGCATATAACAACAAATAATTTCTCACAGAAATATCTAAAACACAGGACAAGTACACTCACTTCTTAATTTGTGGAATTAACAGGTTTCCATTCTCCGTAACTCTTCTGTTCATGTTAGTCTGCAATGAAAGATAATTCAATTAAGATCACGTTAAAATTTGTTAGTTACTAAAGGTTTTAGATTGGACAGACAATCGTCGAGATCGTGCGCAAAAACCAAATAGCAAGCATAACAAAACGTATCACAGTCAGGGAATAAAGCAAGACAATGATAAACAGGTAGACAAACATTTTCAGATGCCTTTAAATGACAAGTGAAACAAAACATAGCTACAAACCAAGACAAATACAAAGTTCAACACCACAAAGTTATGTTCAGTGTGTTCTCTTCCTTTGGAAAACTAAACAAGGAAAGTCATGTGATCAAGTTCCCGGCAAATTTAAATCAAAATACGTGAATAGAAACCATAAAAACCGGAACCAATGCTCCGGTTACATGCTCCTCCTCTTCAGAAATGACGTCCCGTCATTCTCCATTCAGTCGTCTAATAGTCCTACGTAAGGCAGTACTTAACACTACTTACATAACTAACTAACTAACCTGAAAAGCCGAAAAGCAAAACAAAAAATATTATAATATATAACTGTAAGGTTAGAACGTCAAATAAAAAAAAAAGGGTTCTAACTTTGCAAGCAACTAAATTTTCTACCAACCCAAATGCTTTCTGCTTTCAAATGTTTGAACAAACGTACAAATAAACCTTTCAATGGTAGAAAATTGCCTCTTTTTGCCATGATTTCTTCTCTTCTTCAGCTGTAATGTGTCCTCGCATTTCCACCAAATCGTCTGAACTCACCTACAATGAGAAAGCAAAATAATACACGAAATAAATGCTAATAGAATTGTTAAAAGAGTTCAGTTTAAGATTGCCGAAAGGATTTTGTGCACTGTTTAAGATGCCAGACTTCATCAATTCGTTGACTACATGTAGTTTGCTGTCTTGGCCAAGCGGTCATCACATTACTCACATATTCACAAATCTGTCCGGTGGCTTCCTCAGTCTAGATGAAAGTCTTGGCGCTGGAACAGGTAAGTTCCTCTCCCCCCTCTGTATTTCCATGTCTCTACTTTCTACTTTCTATCCAGTAGACCCTGACTCACTGGAATCCTCTTTCTCCGCACTATATCGAGTAACATCATCATCCTCAACTACATTCTCCTGTTTTCTCTCCGTTTCAGTCTCTTTAGTCCATTTATCTATCTTTTCAGCAACTTCTGGTACGTTTTCTCTTTCGTTATTCCTATTTTCATCACCTACAGTCATCTCTTCTGTAGTTTCTGTCAGAACTATTCCCTGACTCTGGTCGCTTATTTCTTTTCTTGATTCTGAGCCTGTGATGCGGTCGTTGGCGTCCTCACACTTTAATGTTCTGAAAACAATACTATTCTCATCACCTGACACATCCTTATTTCCCATGATGTCATGGTCTATTTCCTTCGGCTATCGTTCACCTATTTCTCGAAGTACTTCTTTACCTATTTATTCATCTAACTCTCCATCTTCTGTTTCCTTTTTCTTTATTCTCTCCCTCAATTCCGACTTCATCTTCAAGATAGGTATCTCCGGTCTCGGCTGCTAAGTTATCGTGTAGAGTTCTTCTTCGAATTTGTCAGCTATTTCATGCTTGCCGTCAAATGCTACTTTTTTCACAAGATCCCGATCTCCGACAGAAAGTTTAACAGACTTGGCTTTCCTGTCATATCATTTCTTTTGTTCCTTCTTGGTTTTCTCTGTGTGAGATTCGAGAATTTTCATTGTTCATTCCAATCTTTCTTTTAAGTGTTGATGTATACCTTTGTTGATTTACTCTGAGTTTCTTCCGTTGCACTTTAGTATTCCAAGTAAATAGTTAACTTTGGTTTCCTTCCAACCATCAACTCATGGGGTAAACCTAGTAGGAGTGCAGTTATAGAAGTAGACTAGGGAGCTCACACATTTCTTCCTGTCTTGTTTTCTGACGCAGTTTAAAGTACCAAGAATGTCCAAGAGTGTCCTGTTCAATCTCTCAGGTCCAGCACTCCCTTGTGGATGATATGGGATTGTATGGATTTTTTTCACGTTGGTTAGAATACAACGTTCTTGAATGATTTCGCCCTCAAAGTTTGCTCTTTGGTCCGAATGCAAACGATTTGGCATTCCGAAGTTCAAAGTGAAGTTGTTATAGAATGCTTCGGCAGTTGTTTTGGCCGTATGGTTTCATGTAGGTATTACCAAGTATTGAGGCGAGTTCTTCCAAATTAAAAATATGTCATGTAAACTTGAAATAACCAAGAACATAACCGTTTTGAAATATAAAAGTAGACAAAAATAAAGAATGGATATACTTATATCATTTTTATACCTTATTTAGTAAAATTCGCATTATTATTTTCATGTCTCCGTGTTCATAATCAACCATTAATTCATATACATAAACTGCCCTGCCCCCTGCGTACTTGATATTGTACCAATCTCGAAAGCCTGGGACTTGTAAAATGGTAAGTTTACTGATGAAATTGGCTTAAATATTTAACCCTTTAAGAAATAATTGTTTGTTTAAACATAGACTAAATCAGGAAAACATTGTGGAAAAAGGAGAAACTGCTCAAAACAAGCTATTTTTGTACTAGGTTTTCTTTCATGTAAAACAATCTAGACTCACTTGAACAAATTTTACAAATTTTCTCAACAGAGGCATTCCTTTTGGAAATTCTAAAATTTCACTTTGGTTAAAGATGAACTATGTGCATTAGTATAAAGCTTTGAAATATCTTTAAACAGCTGAAGTTTCAAAATTCAAATTCAATGGAACGTAAAGAAATAGTATATTTGAAATAAGTTAAACCATTTGAAATTAATTTAGAAAATATGAAAACAGCAAATTAATGTAATACTCAAAATAAAAGGGCAGTGAGCATGACTTGATTATCAAATTATCGCCATGATGTCTTCGTTAACCAGTGTAACTCTTTACCACATGACAAAAGTTAACCTTATCAAAATTGACAGCATCAACAGACAAGGTTTATGTAAAAACAAACGGTGGAATTTGTTTTTGAAGGGTAGAAGAATAAGTTGTGGTAAAATAAGAAAATGTTGGTTACCAGAATATTCCCCCTTTTCCACAATGTTTCACATAACCCTTTTTCCCCAGGGTCACCGAAATTCAGGATGGTTTTAAAGGAGTAAACATTTGATAACCTGTTAGTAGGGAAACATGTAGTTTAAATAATTTCAAGCTTTAGTAACTAGTCTTTGTCCTACTTTTTCGCCCAATCAGAAGGCTTATATTTGAAAAAATCTGACTGTCTATTTCCTATAAACTGCCTCAAGCAGAGTTAATTTTGACCATTCAATCAGTTAAACGTCGCTTTTATTTGGGTTTCCCGCGCTGCGCGCATAAAACCCGCCTCTCTCATTAATATTCATCTACCATTTAAATTTACACATATATGTACAAGTACCGAAAACTCGACAAACGCTGTGGAAATAAGAAAATGGGAAAACGCAATGTTTTTTAAACTCTTTAACTGCCAGTGTCGCAATGGAAAGACTTTGCGGGCGGCGTAGATCGAGATCAGACTTCACAAAACGCAGTTTGATCTTTGATTTACACCATCCGCTATCTTGTGTTAGTCTTCAACCAAAAACAGATTTAATTCAAACGAGAAGGATACTTATAGACCATGTGAAAAGCCAGTTCCGTTTAGTTGGCAGCGAAAGAGTTAATCATAAGTCAGTCAATCTATAATTTGAAATATACAGAAAATCCACATCATAGTAGACTAGTTTATCGCGGTGTCATATCGATACAGGTATTTAACATAAAATATCTGAACCATGCTCTGTGAAAAGGAGGCTTAAAGCATCTGCAAAACAGTATCGACTCAGGTCAGCCTGTGCAGACCGCGCAAGCTTACAAGGTCCCAACGTTTTTGCTTTCGGCCAATTTTCTGCATTTCAAAGGACCATTTTACTTGCTTATATCGTCGGTTTTCAGCGAAAATGGATTTTAAAGATCCATAATCATATGATATCGTGCTTGGTACCATGCATCACAGAGGTGCATCAAAGCCCCCTTTACCAGGGCATGGCTTATATTTTATATGTGTATAGCATTTTTTTCCGTCCTTCACGATAATTTGTGAATGAATGAAGCAGGAAAGTCCATGTAATGTTAGATTTAGCATTGTTTTAGCGATGATGCAATTAGGGTGTGTCTTTGGGAATGATGGAGCGGGAAACTCCATATATGGCACCAATGTTTTAGCGATGATGTAATTAGAGCGGACAACGACTACGCTCCCTCCTTTTGGCTGTTCAAATCGTTTAATCTTTTCTTCACAGCGTCTAACTATTACGTAAATGATGATCAAACTGGTAAATGAATCTGCAAAGTACGGTTATGCCGGGAATTACTTGTGATATAACTTGTCCAGTGTACCAGGTTACGGCACCATTTTCATGAAATGCGTGGCTGACCTTTCGTCGAAAAATCAAGGCAGGTTGTCCTTCATCCTGGCCTCTGTCGAAACTTACCCTAGTGTTGTTAAAAACATGGTTTACCAAGGTTTTTACATTTGTTGTTAATTCTTTCACTGTAAGAGGTCTTGATTTATCACCTCGATTGCTGAATTTATACACTGATTTATTATCTGTCTTTTGTCGCAAAACTTTTTTTTCTGCAATTAAGCTGGCATTTCATAGCTTTTACTTTATCAGTTTTGTTCTTTATCCTTTTTAACGCTGAACTGATCTCCTTTTCGGATTGCCACAATCCCCAAACTTGTATATTGTCTATTATCTTTTCTTTCTGTTCTATTTTTTCGTTGTTTAAGTCACTGGGCCTTTCCCAACTTTTCCTTGAGTATCGGACGCCGTTCTATCTCTATTTTAACTCCCTTATCTTGGAAGCTTTTCTCATAGATGCCACATCCGTTCTTGCTTAGAATGTAATTTGTCACATTCCTTTTGAGTTTTGCTTTTAATCAACATATTGTTTTGTTATGTATAAATATTATGTTTGCTTCCATAGCAATTTGTGATGTGTCGGGCTTTTCCTTTATAAGCCTGTCCATGTAGCCAAAGATTGATTATCTTAATTTGTTGTGCTTCGGTACGTTTGATGTTTTTGACTTCGTGTTTTCTGTGCTATTATGCCACATTGCACATAGAAGAAAGTTTCGGAATAATCTTATGCATAGCTGGCATAATGCAGGCAGTAGAGCTTGGAGAAAAATGAACACAAGTGGGTCGTGCTCCCAGTCCGAGATTAATGATTTAAAGATAGGACTGATTTAAGTTAACTTCATTACAGTAGCTTAGTATAGTTTTACCTTCAACAATATCATCAAGATTCTCTATTGCATTCTCAAGATAGTGAACAAGTTCTAGGTACATTGCCCCCGATTCTGTAGTGTGAATATTTTCATTTTCTATCATTCTTTACAGTTGTAGTGTAATCAACTCGCTGATAAGCCCTATAGCTTTACAACCAACAAAAATATTCAGGCATGTTAATTTCATGCTTAACTAAAGCCAATAATCTACTTGGACTGTCCATGCCCAGAAATTGTTTGATCTCTTCTTTTAACATGTACCTAGCCTCAGCATTTTGTTCTTTATCCTTTTTAACGCTGAAATGAATAGCATGTTGAATCTGTTGCCTCGAAATCGTTCTAGGCGTATGCTGTGGAATCCAATTTCTTTCAACATGCCTTGAACATAGGTTGGGAATGGTTGGAACTGACTATTTTTATCGTCTTTGCCCTTTGCAAAAGCTTTACAACATGTGCGTACTAGTCTAACTCATCCAAATTCATTAGCCTTTTGTGAAGGATTTGCATGGATTGGCGCTTCTTCAAACATGGCTGTGTCCATTTCAACAAGAGATTTGGAGCTCACATCTGCCATATGCACGATTGCAAAGAATTTTCCCGTTTGAAATCTTTTTTTTTTAAGAAACTTGTAGGGAAAAATTGGCTTGATTTTTCCACATGCGTATTATTTATTGCCATTTCCCGCCTGCAATTATTAAGCAGCAATTTACGCACCACGTATTAATATTTGTCATTTTATTGTCTAGTGATGCGTCGTAGCAGACAGGTCAAATCTTCGAAGAATATGACATGCGCAGACAACGGTTGACAGAAACACTTCGATAATCTGACCTCGCTTTCTTTGGCAAACTAAACAAAGAAAGTCGGGTGACCAAGGTCTCGGCAAATTCATATCAATAGATAGAAACCATAAAACTCGGGACCAATCATCCGGTTACAACTTGGCTACACAAAAAACTCAAAGAGTGCTAAAAACATTATCCTCATTCTTTTTAAAATGTGTATTTATAAATGCCGAGTATCAAAAAACATACCTACTCTTACTGGTGTCAGAAACTTTATATCTTTCAAATACAGAGTTCTAAAAAAAAGTTGCAATTGAAACAAGAAACCTAGTAGAATTCGATAAAAACACGAAAAAATGAATAACATGATACATATAATTTTCGCCAATATTCTAATTTGTTTTCAAACGATGGGACGATTCAACCCTTTTGTTTTTTTTATTATTGTTTCTCTCCATATACAATCCATGTTCTTTTTTTTTTTTTTTGTTCTTTTTTCTCCCTTTCCTTTTGCAAATAATAATAATAAAAAAAAAAAAAAAAACATGTTTTAGTCATTTGTTACATGAACATGTCAAAAAAAAAAAAAAAAAAAAAGTCAATGATTGTAAGATGTGGAGAGAGGCAGATCCCCGACCCTCGCACATCACTGCACCCGGACAATAGATATTAAAAAAAAAAAAAAAAAAAAAAAAAAAAAAAAAAAAAAAAAAAGCCTCAATACGAGCGACATGATTAAGTTTTGAAATAAATGTTTAATAGTTTGAATGGCGAGCCAGATCTTGAAATGATAGGTTTTTAAGTTCGAGCCCCGACTTTGCAAAAACTTATTTTTCAGAGATTGTTTAAAGTCATTGAAATCGAATGCATTTTTCTGAAACTTTGTCAGAATGTTTGTCCTAATAATACCTCGGACAAGTTCGAAATTGGGTTTCATGGAGTCAAAAAGTAGGTCACAGGGCCAAATCTTAGAAAAGGCGTGTGTGCACTCTAGAGGCTACATTTTCAGCCTGATACTCATGAAACTGTGTCGAATTATTTGTCTTGAATATATCACGGACAAGTACGAAATTGGGTCATATCTGGTCAGAAAATAGGTCACTGGGCCAAATCTTAAAAAAAAAAAAAAAAAAAAAAAAAAAAAAAAAAAAACTCAGACTAGTTTGAAATGGGATCACATTGGGTCAAAAATTAGGTCCATGGGCTGAATCTTCGAAAAGGCTTGTGTGCACTTTAGAGGCCACATTTTCAGTCGGTTAGTTATGAAACTTGGCCAGAACGTTTGTCTTGATGATATCTTGGATATGATGGAAGTAGATATAAAAATACCCGTTCTGGCACATCCCCCTTTTTCCTACGCATTCGCTATAAATTTATCCAAGGTTAGAATGAACCACAGATAATAAAAAAATCACCCATATAATTTATAAACTACCCTTAAGTTAAATTTATGTGCCAGCTTTTTTAATATGACTGAAATGAACCACAAATAATAAAAAACCCATTTACCTAAGCAATCCCCCCCACGCTTAACCATATAGCTAGTCCTTATCCATTCAACCCATCCTTAAGATTATAGCTAACCATTAAACATATTAACAATCTTATGTAACATTAACATGCTCATAAAATTAAAACAATAATGGGTTAACAAGTCAATCTAATGAAGGTCAGCAAACTAATTAACAAAACCTTTTTTATAAACATTTTTTACTTAAATCAAATTTTTAAAAAAATAAAAACAATTTTGATTAAGAAAAAAAAAACAACGAATCAGCTAACCGGTTAACAAGGTGCATCAGCCAACCAGTTTCTTAACTATCCAACAAACCCTTACATCAGACAATTGCTTAACCTTTTTCCCAACCCATCAGCCAGACAATCACTTACATCAAACAATTGCTTAACCTTTTTCCCACCCCATCAACCAACGCGTGACGCAATGGCTAACCGGCTTATGAGTTTGTGTGCGGGTTAAGATTTTAGTAAAAAAATTTAGTAAAAAAAATTATTAAAAAAAAAAAAAATAAAAATAATAATAATAATTGAATCTTACATAAACCTGTTTACTTATGATAATATAAAATGGAAATCAGAACTAAACCTTATAACTGTGGTAATGATAGCATACTTTTAAAAAAGTGTAAATGTTGTGGAGATAAACTAATAAAAAGGGTAAGAGAAGGAAAAGGTTTTATTAAGCAATGTGATGAGTGTTTAAACCATGATAGACCTTTTGGTTGGTCTAAAAAATGTAAATGTGAGTGGGGAGTTAAAAAATATTTATATATCACATGTTCAAACTGTTATTCCCCAACATGTATATACTGTAAAAAAATATCTTTACCTTCTTTTTGGAATTGTGAAGGCAACAACTGCTCTAAATTTTGTTGTTATGGCTGCTTTTACTATAATGTTTAAAAATTTTTATTTTTATTTGTTTCAATACAACAAATAAAAATTTTCATTAATACGTTTTTGGTCTTACCCCCTGTGCTTCATACATTTCTCTTTCTTCTTTAGTTAACTCAGATATCTTATAATGTCCATGTGCTAAAGTTCTATAACTACCATCCAAGAGTATCACTCTTTTATCATCTTCAAAGCTTAACGCTCTTTTGTTCATTTTTATAGTTGCTAATTCATGAAGTTTACTTCTTATTCCTCCCATATTTGTAAAATAATCTTCTCCAGTATCTAAACACTCCTTATAAGTTTTAAATCTTAGTTCATTTTTAATCACAGACTTTTTAACACCTTTACATTTTTTAGTTTCTGTTTTCTCATTATATACCATTACCATCTTTATCTTTTTTAACAGGCTTATCATAAATCCACATACCATTTTTATCAGTTAACGCATTTCCTTTTTCATCTTTTCTTAAGACAAATTTTTTCATGGCATAAGTTTTTGCTCCAGGACTTACAAATTCAGTTAAAAGATCCCCCTCTAATTCATCCTTAAACATACCTAGCACATTTCTATTTTTTTCACTATACAGCGGATGATTAGGAGGATAATTACTAAAGTCAAACAATTTATTGGCATCCTCTTTTAAATCTTCATACAAGTCTTCAGTTTCTATTACTAAAACATAACTATCTGTATCAGTATAGCACATATATACTTTCTTTTCACCAAATTTCTTTTTAAAATATTCATAATAATCTAATAACATTGTTGTTTTACTAATATCAAGTATGCTTACTCCCAAATAAAGAGGTTTTTCATATTTAATCCATGTTTTTTTCATATGAACAGCAACCAAATTTTCATCAAATATTGTATGACTATGAAAGTTATGTTTTGCTGTTAACTTTTTAAAACGTTCACAGTTTTCACCATTAACTAATTCTAAATTTACTCTATTTCTTATGTTTTCCATGGTCTTACCAAAAACAGAATTCATCATAAACTTCCACAACTGATCCGAAAATTTATTTTTATCCTTCTTTGCTTGTGTTCTTAATTTTACACATTTATCAATATATTTCTTAATATCGGTACTCTCTTTAAATTTAATCCCACAATATATTTTTTTAATTTTTAATCCTAACCGAATGTAAGTCTTTAAAGCTTCGTAATGCAATGTATATATTTTTTTTTTTTGGATTTAAGTTAGGGATTAACTTTTCTACTTTACCTGTTTTTAATCTTTCTGTTGCTAATGGCATTTCATTATGTAAATCATGTAATTCTTTTGGATACTCTAAATCAACCTCTAAAAAGCAAGGATATTTTTTCCAATTTTTTAATTCTTCTTCAGTCATCCCTTTAAAACCACCTACAAGTAAAGGTTTACTCATAGCCCAAGGATAAAGACTGTTTTTATCAATATAAAACAAATATTTACTAGGTTTTGTTGGGTCATACTCATCACCCATATATTTATTATTTGCTTTTGCATATCTAACGCTTGTCATACATACACCGCCCCTTTTTGTTCCTTCAAGAAAGTTAAGCATATTTATATCAGTAAGTTTTTCTAAGTTTATCCCACTTTCCTTTAGCATTACATCCCAACCATATCCAGGTAAAGTATAATACCAAGCAGGATCTAAACCAAATTCTTTATGAATAGAAAATCTAAAGTTTTCCATAATATCAGCTAAAAGTAAAACATCTGTTTCATTGTATAACCGTAAAAAATCCTTAATATTTTTACATCCAAAAACATTAAATACCTTTAAAGCATGTTCATAATCTTTATCACTTATATGTTCATTGTTTAAACTTGAATAAAATGCTTCTTTAGGTGGTAGTTGTGTTTCTTCTAATTTTTCAAAAGTATCTAACCATTCATATGGGAAAATACCCTTTTTTCTTAACAAATGTAATTTTTCTTCTGTATAACCTTCACGATGTTCTTCTAAATACAATTTTAAATTTTTAAAATCATCATCTTTTAAATTTTCTGCAAGTTTATCTAAACTACTAGCTAAAAACTTATAACTATCAAGAAATCTTAACTTAAGATGTTTATTTCCTACCATAAGATGTTTTGTAAAACTAATATATTTTTCTTCAGTGTTAGGAATACAATCAATTCTTCCATTAGTTTTACCAAGGTATTTAATAAAAATATGAGCATCATATCCAGATAAATTATGAAAGAAAACAGGGATAAAATTAGGAACTTTTGCATTAAGATTACATTCATTATGTGCGGCTCCTCTATATTCACCAGTAAAATGACAATGATCTCTTACTTTATAATTTTTATGAGTAAATTCACCACCACATATCCAACATTTTACTTCATTTTTATGTTTTCTAACTTCATCTTCTGTTATTTTAATTTTTACTGGGTTTTTATAAAATTCGTTATAAAGTTGTTTAGAATCCTTAGTTAAAGTATCTATAAAATGTTTTTCTGCATCTTCACCCTGATACCCTCTTAATTTTGGTTTTGAAACTTTTCTATCAAAACTACAAATTAAATAGTTATAACTGACAGGTATATGCTTTTGTGTTTCAATAGTATTATTTTCTTGCTGTGTTTCTGCTTTTATTTTTTGTAATATACATTCAAAATCAGCAATAACAACAAATGGTACCATAATTTTTCTACAATAGTTTTCAAACTTTATTAAAATTTCTTCAGGGTTTTTAGGATTAAACTTAGGCATTATTAAATCAACCCCATCATGATCTTCACAACGCTCCATATGCTTTTCTAAAAGTTTTTCACTTCCAAAATGGTTCATACAAAGCATACAATACCATACGTTATTATTATCACTTACTTGTGCTCTCATTAAAGCATTAAATTTTCCATCTTTTATTAAAACATAATGTGATTTTTCTTCTTCATCTTCAATATATAACAAATTTATATGATTTTCTTTTAAACTTTTTGTAGTTCTAATATGTTTGATTTTTTCCTTACCTTCTACTATCCCAAAAACATTTACGCTAATTGATGGATTTTGCCTTTCAAACTTATCTATATCAAGTAAAGAAACAGGATATTTAATTCCTTTCATATTTAAGCTATTTTTCTTAGATTTTAAATCACTATCAACTCTTTGAGGATTTTTATCTGTTGGATTTAAATACCTTAAAATACAATCTGTAAAACATTCATCATTCTCACTTTTCATATTAATACATGCCTTTTTGTTAGCAATCCAATCAGGTAAAGGTATCCACCCGCTTGCTCTTAATGGTTCATAAATAACACTATGTAATTTTAAATGAACCACACTATCAAATATCCACCCACTACCCTTCATTAAAAAACTAACAAAATTTTCTAAAATTCTTTCAATCATTTCTAAGTATACTTCTGTTATATCGGTTCCTTCTAAAATAATCTCATAACCATCTTCAGAAGAAGAAGAAAAATTTGCTTCTACTCTTTCTTCATTTTCACCTTCTCCTCTTTTCATTAAACATTGAAGATTTAATTTTACTTTAAACCCACGCATGCTGCTTAAAAGTTTTACGATTGTTGGTTGAACTAACTCCAAAAACTCTTGTGGTGTATCAACAGGTATTCCTTCTATTTTATGTTCAGTTGCATAATTTTTTAAGGCAGATCTATTTAATATTACTTTTATTTTATCCAGTTTATCAAATATACTTTTTATCTTCTTTTTTAAAGCATTAAGTTCAGGTGATATACTAGGTTGTACCACTCTAACATTTTCTAAACTTCTTAACAAATCATTAACTGAAGTAGTTGGAGGAGTAGTTGGTTTTTGTCTTGATGTTGATGGTAAAGGTTGTGCTATTGTTGGTTGTAAAACTGGTACATTTCTATTTTCTATATCTCTATCTAATATAGGAGTATCCGCTAAATTTAGAAATCGAATTAATTCTTGTCGCCTTAAACGTGAATAACCCCTTAATCCTCTATTTCTTGCTAAAGCCCTTAATCCATCTACAGTATAATTATTATAATTGTTATCCATAGTTACTTTTTTTAATATTTAAAACACATCCTTAAGTCAAATTTTATTATTTTTATAAAATAATAAAATTATTGAATGTCAATCTTATATTTACCATTCCACACTCTACCATTCCAATTTTCAATCGTTTGAGGACATCTATCTATAAACTTACTAGCCTTGTAAATTGATGGAAATGTTGTTTCTTCTTCAGTTTCAACATCCTTTAATATTACCGTTTTAGGATTTTTAGCAATATCCTTTAGTCTATCATAATTAGGTACTTTTTTAAGTGGTATAGTTTCTTCAGGAAACAATCCATGCTCTTTTAACACATCAATATATTTTTTCTTGTTCCAATAGGAATACCACTTAATATTGTTATCTTTTAATATTTTCTTAAAATCAGCAATCTTTAGCATTTTTTATATAACATAAAAATTACTTAATACACTACACTCATCTTATTCCCATCACTCTGAAAGTTAATCAGCCTATCACTAAGTAAAACCGCATATGCTACAGTATTTGCAGGAGGATTTGGATTACCAGCTGCGTTTCTTGATGCAAATGTTGTCTTAATGTGAATATCAGTTACAGAATACTTTAACCTTTCACTTTGCTTTGATAGGTCAAACACAAACAAAGGAAAAAGGAGTTTAAAATCTGAAGGAGTAATATTAGGGTTTGATACCAATTCATCCATATTATAAAACTTTTTTCTAAAAGAAGCTGCTTCACTATATATTCTACTAATTTGATTAGTGGTAAAATTTATATTATAATCATATATCGGATATTTTTTTGAACCTAGCATTACATAAATATTTTCAACTAGTATATTGTCAAATATAGCTGGGTTTTCTTCCTGATTACCACTTTTATCAGTTTGAAAACCAACAATTAAAAAACGTGGCACCTCAGGGGATGATTTAGATGATAGTCTCCAAGTAAAACCAGCTGCTTGTGGAACCACAATACTATCACATTGTATCATTCTATAACCAACTGGAAATTTCTCTCTCTTCTCAATAAATTTATAAAGTTCCATCCTATTACCATCTTCCGGCTCTACATGAGGCATAAACCAAGATACTTTAGTTAATCTAACTCTACCAGCATCAACTGCTGGTAAATTTCCTCCACCGGGTCCCGCTCCTGGAATTACACCTCTTCTAAAAATTGCATCATTGTTATCATTTCTTGTTAAGGTTAAAGTTTGTTTCATACCATATAAAACTTTGTTGTAATCTTCACAAAAACCAAATATATGTTTCAAGGGTATCCTAAAACTAAAGGTACCAATTGGATTTGAACTAAAAATATAACTTCTTCTTACTGAAAAACCAGCATTATTATCACCGTTTGCGGTATCATCGGTATCCTTATACCAAAGTTGGTTTAGACCTTGTGATTTAGAAAAGTCATCAGGGTATTTTAACAGTCCTAGCATTGTGGTAGCTTGACCAGGGTAATTAATACTTTCTATCTCTTGACCACTAAGTTGATATCTAATATTTTTAAACAGATACATCAATCCGTTGTTTGTTAAGGTAACCTCATTTGCTGCGCCATAAGCGGTATCATCATCTTTTATTAATTTTCCTTCAATTTCTAAATATGAATCGGAAGGGTGATAAAAAATATCTTGTGTTTCAATATCAATCCTAATATTTCCTCCTGGATTGTTTAGATTGGTACCTGTAATAGGTAGATATTCATAATATTCATATTCATTAATACTATCATCTTTAAAAATCGGTGCTTTAATGTTTAAAATGTCCATTTTTATTATATACAATTATAATTTTTAAGTTAAAATTATAATTGTGTTTTGTTTTTAATATTCTAACCATAGTTGATGGAATGATTTGTTTTCATCATTAACAAAAACACCCTTAAGTTTAATATTTTTAAGTTTTTCAGCAGAAAAATTTTTTCTCATTTTAGGATAAAATCTATTTCCGTAAAGAATGGTTACCTTAGGCATATTATTTTCTTCTAAATATAGATTTACATTTTCTTCAAATTCCTTAATGATATCAGCTTTTTCAGGTGACAATTTTAAAACAACCTTTTTATAATCATAACTTGTATTGGTAACTTCAAGAATTTCACAATCTTCATTTATCTTAAAGTTAGCAAAAAGGATACCAACCCTTTTAGTATTGTATTTTTCATATTTTGTTACTTTAAATTTAAGATTTGACATTCTTTTTATTTAATGTAAAAATTTGCTTAACTTAAATTTATTTTTTCATAATACTTTAACTCCGGAACCCTTACTATTTAATTTCTTAACTAAATCTTGTATAGCAATGGCACTACCATCTATTAAAGTGTTAATATTTTGCGTTGCAGATTTAGTTGTTGAAGAAGGCTTTTGAGTATATTTTTCTAAAATCTTTTTAGATTTTGGTGTTAAAGCCTTTTGAACTAACTTTTTACCTGCATCAATTGCTGCCGTCTTTCCAACCTCTAACGCTTTCTTTGCTCCTTCCTTAGCAACGCTCTTACCAACATCAACTGCTGAAGATGCAATTTGTTTAGCTGCACTGCTTGTAAATAGTCTTGTAAGAAAATTGGCTAAGGTATCAGATATTCCGGCACCACCATAAGCATAATTTCTTTTAAATCCTCTCTTTTGTGATGTAATCATTTGTATAGTATAGACATTAACTTTTTATAATGCTTTGAATTTAATACACGTTGTCTTTTTAATTCATCACAAATACTTACTAACTCATTTCTTACACCTGTGTTACCAGCTTCTTTACTTGCCATTAAGAGGTCTAATCTTTCTAATAGTGCGTTAGGGTTAGATGGGATAATGGTAATTCCTTTTCCAGTTTTTGCTTTGATTTTATCATAAATAGGTTTAACAAAAGTATTATACTTGATTCCGCCACTGCTTCTAGGTCTGCGACTAGGGTCATTACCATGAAAAATAACATTGGAATTTATTAATATTTTTTCATAATTTTCAAGGTCTTTAGGTAAAAAAGTATGTTTTCTACTTGGATTTTTTGCTATAATAAGTTCCCACAATGCACTTGTCGGTTCATATTTTTCTGCACCAACCCAAATATGGTCACCATCGTAATAAAAAATTTTATCACCTATATAATAATTAATACCTTTCCTTCTAATACCAAATGATTTATCAATATTTTCTCCATATTCATCTTTTCATTCACTATATTTTTCATCTAATAATGAATATCCTACTTCTTCCTCTTCCTCTTTAGGAATTAATTGTTGTTGAGGCAACTCTTTAGGTAATTGTTCAATCCCTTCTTTAATAGGTTTAAGTCCTTCTGTAATCTCCTTTGTTGCAGCTTTTTGTGTTTCTGTAATAGGTTTAAAAAACTTTGAAAGGTCTTTTTGTAATTCAATTTCACCCGTTTTCTTTGCAAGCTGACTATCACGAATTTTTTTCAAGATATTCTTTTACAATTTGGTCTCTTTTTACAGGGTCTTTTATCTTTAAAAATGACATATTTTTTTAAGTAAAAATTTTTTTTATCTTATTTTTTGATCAGCATTACCTATCTCACAAGCACAAGAACATTTAAACTTAGGTGGTTTTAGTTTTAGTTTTAATGGGTTCCATTGTTTCTTTCTACTAGTCTGCGAAATTCCTCCCGTGCTTCCTGTTTCCCCTTCTCGATTAAGCTCTCTTGTTCCTCTAGCTTGCTTTTTTTCCTTGACTTAACTCGTATCTCTTCCTTCATCACCTTATATTTTTCCAATTCATCCATAATTAAAGTAAATTCTGAATGTTCTACTTTGTTGTCATTGATAGCTTTAGATATATGTGTAAATAGTGTATTTAACTTTGCATCAGCTAACATTTTAATCTGAAGGTGTTTTTCTGATTTTGTCCTGGTTCTTCTAACAACAAATTTACTAACAATTGCAGCAAATCCAACAGCTAAGGCACAACCTTCTAAAGCTATCGTTGCTGGAATTGTTACAACAGTTGATAGTAAAGCGATACCACCTGCTCCGGCACCTAGTGCTAAAGTGGTTAGTCCTGTTTCAACGTTATCCACACTCTTGCTAATCTTTAAATATTTTTTACTTAACTGCTCTCTAACCTTAACTTCATTTTCAAGAAATGTTTGAATTTCTGATATCTTTTGTAGCCTGAAGCTTTGCCCATTGTCTTCTGCTGATATCATTGGTTCTAATGATGGTGCATTTGGTATATTTCGTGCTTCTGGTAATACTGGATATATCTTTTCTTTTAGTTCCATTTTATTAATTACAACTATTTTTTTAAATAGAATAGTAAAGACGACACAAAAATTCACCTTCATTAATTCTTACTAGCTTACTTGAGTTGTTTGTAATTGTGGTAACCACATCTTCGGTTTCCTCCAACACTACCTCATTTGTTATACTTATTTGATTAGTTTTTAGAGCATAAGATAGAGAAATTAAAACGGCACCCTTACTCATCATAAAACCAAAACCTAAAGCAATAGTTTTAGTTTCACCACCTTTTAATATAATAGGTTGTTGTGTAAAAACATCCCAAGTAACAGGATTAACTTTTTTAGCTGGATATTTAAGTTCTACAGGGTTCCAAAAAATAGTTTTTGGTTGAACCATTTTAGGTTTATTTCCAAATTTATACACATTCATTCTTTTTAATTTACAAAATTGCGCCTAATATAGGAATATTAGCAAATGGGCTATTTGGTCCTAAAAGAAGACCTTTTCCATCATAAATTTTTCCACCTTGTTTTGTACAATCCATCACCTTTAGAAGCTAATCCTTTACCCCTGTATGGTTTAAGATATAAACCTTCACCATCAGTTTCAACTTGGGAAATATTACCACCTTTCTTAAGATACAATCCGTTACCCATTGCTTTTTGAACTCCTGTTGATGCTAAACCAGTTAGGGCACCCACACCTAAAGCAGGTAATACTGTTTTTGCTAATACAGGTAAAGCAGCTGATGCTAATCCAGCTAACAAAGGTAAAAATCCTCCTTCTACTTTCATGTTATGTTTTAGTTGCTTAGTTGACATTCTAAACGTGGTTCCCTTACCAGCTTTATAAGCTTTAGTAAGTTTATTTACTTGAGACTTGGTTAATGCTATTACATCTTTACCATGCAAATCTTCATGTTTTAAACGAAGACTTGCTGGGTTTTTGTTTTTAAAAGAATGTAAAATTTTTTCCTTTTGCCCTTCTGATATATTTAATTTTGTGTTAATGTAGTTTGACATTTTATATTTATCTTGCTTCTCTTATATGAAATCTAATCGTTAATGTTTCTCCTCTTAAATTTAATATGTTTCCATCTTGGTCAGTCATTGTAACGTTTAAATCATGTATTTCATTCAACGTTAAAGGTAGGTATACCAGATTAACTGGATTTTCTATTATTTTACAACCTGGAGCAACATTTGGAAAAAAGCTGTAAATTGTGTTTCTTTGAGAACCATTAACATAACTACCTGAGATTAAATCGATATTAACAAGTATGCTATTAATACTTAAGATATTAACTAAATTTTCATTTTCATGAAACCCTCGAACATATTTTGCTCTGCTAAATCCTAATACCTTTCCAATACTGTTTTCATGATTAAAATCTACCTGATATCCATTTTCAAGAATTAAAACTGATTTTAATGTATTAGTGTTTGCTGATAAACAAATATAATATTCTTCATTAAATTGGTCATAATGTCCTTTTTTCTTCATTTCTTGTTGTATATAATCGTTGATATCAACTATATCATAACTACCTGTTGGTATCTTCATCTTTTCCCATGTTTTACCACTATCTTGTGAATAAATAAAAATGTTGTTGCTATTAGTAATATTAGGAAATGAATAGTAAGTTTCAAGATTGACTAAAGCTACTTTATATTTTTTATCAGCTTCAAGTTGAAGTGGTGGAGTAAATCTTGTTTTAAAATTTGATTTGTTATCACTTACGATAACTTGAAATGACGTTTTATTGTCAGTGTTTTTTACTATTTGTTTTAGTAATTCTTCTTCCATTTTTATATTTAGTAAAAATATATTTTAACAAAAATATATTTTTTTAATAGTAATCTCTATAATTTTTTGGTATATAAAAGTTATCAAAACCACTTCTATACTTTCCGTTGTTTTTGTTGTTGGTTAAGTCAATTACAACAAAACCATGAGGTTTTTCCCAACAATTTTTACAAAAATTAACAAACTCAGTTTTTGTCATATCATCACCTACATGGTCACTATAAATATGATTAAGATTTTTTAAGTCTTGTCTAAACAAGCATATTAAGTTAGCATTTTCTCTAATAGTTTGACGGGGTAATCTAAAATAATTTTGTGATAGATAAAAACAATCAGCGTTACTATGTCTTCCACGAACATAATAGCTTTCACATTTGTTTTGTCTTTCCAAGAGTAAATCATCAAACGTCATTAAATTTTTGTTTTCCCCGTTTAAATCTCTTGGGTCAGGTACATCACTAGCATTTTCAAAAAATTCACAGTTAATATCAGATTTTTCCTTAATTGTTTTGCCCCATTCTTCAACTAACGCTGTAGGTGAAACATTATAGTTTTGAACATCATTTTTAAGTGAAAACAGCCTTAATATATATTCTTTTGGTATTTTTTCTTCAAAAGCTTTTTTAAGTATGCGATATTCTGGTTGAAACAAACTTTTACCAAAAACGCATAAGTTGTTATAATCTAACCAATCAGGTCTTAACAAAAGGTTAAGTAAAAGTGTAGTTTTACCACAACCTGATTTACCTACTATTAAACCTCTGATACTCCTAGGTAAAAGGGAATGGTTAAATCTTTTTGCTAACGCTTCATTCCATGATAAATTAACAATATCCATATTTTATATTAAAAAAAATTATTTAATATAAAAAAATGTATTGTGTTAAGTGTAAAAAACAAACTGAAACAACTGATTTTGAATGTGCGGTAAGTAAAAATGGTAGAAATATGAAACGGGGTAAGTGTAAAGAATGTGGAACAACTAAAACACAGTTTATTAAAACAGATAAAAAGGGTGGGTCGTTGTTAAACAAGGTTATTAATAACTTACCTGTTGAAATGCACTTACCTGGTCATAATTTTACTGGTCCTGGTACTAAGTTAAAGAAGAGATTAAATCCTGATTTAACACCTAAAGAATGGTCAAAACCTGTAAATCGTGTTGATAAAGCAGCATATCATCATGATATATGTTATCTTAAACATGATGATACAGCAACAAGAAATTCTGTTTGTGATGCTAATATGCTTAAGGAGTTAAAAGGTATCTATAATCCAACAATTAAGGAAAAAATGGAAAGAGGATTGGTTTCTTCATTGATAGGAACTAAGAAAAGATTTGGTATAGGAATTAAAAAAAAATGGCCAAAATATAACGCTAGCAGAAGAATTACATAAACCTGTAAAAAGAAAATTTAAGAAAAGGAGAGTTAGAGTAAATGGTATTGATAGGATATGGGCTGCAGATTTAGTAGATATGCAAGCATTTTCTAAACTTAATCGTGGTGTAAAATATCTTCTTGCTGTCATTGACATCTTTTCAAAGTATGGTTGGCTGATACCATTAAAAGATAAAACAGGAAAATCTGTTTCTATTGCACTGAAGAGTATTTTTAAGGAAAGAAAACCTGAGAAAATATGGGTGGATAAAGGTAAAGAGTTTTATAACAAAGAAGTTAAAGACTTGATTGAATTATATTCCACTGAAAATGAGGAAAAATCAAGCGTTGTTGAGAGATGGATTAGAACAATGAAAGAAAAAATGTGGAAGTATTTCTCTGCTCACTCAACAAATGTTTATATTAATGTATTACCAAATCTTGTTAAAGAATATAACAACACGAGGCATTCTTCTATTAAGATGACGCCAACTGAAGCAAGTAAGAAGAAGAATGAAAATAAAGTTTGGAAAACATTGTATCCTGATTATAATCAAGTAAGGGAGGATATCAAACCAAAGTTTTCTGTTGGAGATAAAGTAAGGATAAGTAAAAAGAAAAAGACTTTTGAAAAAGGTTATACCACAAGATGGACTGAAGAGGTTTTTACAGTTTCAGAAGTAAAACATACATCACCTATAACATATAAAATTGAAGATTTAAATGGTGAAGAAATAAAAGGTTCCTTTTATGAACCTGAACTACAAAAAACGAGACAAGAGTTGTATAGGATAGAAAAGGTTATTAAAAAAGGTAAAAAGAAATCTCTTGTAAAGTGGAAAGGTTATTCTGATGAATTTAATTCATGGGTTGATAATAGTGCTATTGTAAATATTTAAATATATAAAAATGCATGATATTTTAATTGATAACATAACTTTACCAAATAAACCTTTAAGCAATTTTGATCTTGAGGATGCCGCAAAAAAATTAAAAATAAAAAATTTTAGAGGAATATTTCTAAGAGATACCCTACCTAAAAAAGTAAAAAATAAAGAATGTGGTATATTAAATCTTGATGATACTGGTGGTCCTGGAACTCATTGGGTTGCATGGTTTAAAGATGGTAAAACTAAAATTTATTTTGATAGTTATGGTATTCAACCACCTAATGAAATTAAAAATTATTTAGGGCAACTGATACACTACAATACTGACCAATTACAACATGCAGGGGAAGTATTTTGTGGTCATTTATGTTTGTTCATTCTTAAAGAGTTGGGTTTAGGTAATAAATTTCAGAATGTTTTAAATAAACTTTTTTAGTAATATTAAAAACTATGCCTGTTGATAAATTTGGAAGAATAGATGATGTTAAAACAAGTGGTGATGGTGATGGTGTATCGCTCGCTTACATAGGAAATAATTTTTTACGTAAAGATGGAACAACCCCCGTTACTGGTTCTATAAATATGGCTGGTAATACATTAATACAGGTTAGTAATCCAGTAAATCCTCAGGATGTAGCCACTAAGAGTTATGTTGATGCAAACTCAGGGCTGTTAGATTAAAATGGAGGATACCATATGACAGGGTATTTAAACATGGGTTTTAATAAAATAAAAAATATAGCTGACCCTGAGGAACCGAGTGAAGCTGCCACTAAAAGATATGTAGATGCTGCTAATAGTGCTTTTGTTTATGGAGCTGATGGTTATACAGCAAGTGGAGACATTTCTATGGGTGGATGGAGGATTAACAATGTTGGTTCACCTATAGATAACCAACAAGTTGCAAATAAGTTTTATGTGGATACCGCTATTGAAGCAAAAAATACAGGTAATAATGCTTTAACAAAAAACCGATATGGAACTTTTTTAGCAACCGGTAAAATAGATATGAACACTCACCCACTTACTGGATTACCAAATCCTACAGACCGTGATGCAGCTGCCAATAAAAATTATGTTGATAATGGAGGAGCTATTGTAAAAAATCCTGATGGAAGTTTTACAGCAATATCTAATGTAGATTTTCAAGGTTTTACTATAAAAAATGCTGCGGCACCTGTAGAAGAAAGAGATTTAGCAACAAAATCCTACGTGGATTGAAAAGTATCACTTCCTTCTCTCATAGGTCCTAAACCTATTATAAGCGTGCATGCCGAGGAACAAGGTGAATTAAAAAATGGTAATTATGAGTTTGCTTTTGGTAATGGAAGCACCGGAGAAAGTCATGGGTTAGGAGGTTATTGTATGGCTGCTCCTGGTAGAATTTTAAGAGGAACTTTAATGGTTGTTAAGGGGACCGGTATTCTAAAAGAAGAGGCAAGAGTTAATATAGTCGTAAATGGAGTTGAACAGGTTGACTACTCCATAGTAAAAAAGAAAGGAGAAGGTTGTAGTTTATAGTTTTTCCTCAACCTTTAGAAGTGGACCAATGTGATGTTATAAACTTTATAACAAGGAGAAACAATCCAAATGCTAAAAATGCATATTTGACAATGCTGATAGAATTGGACTTGTAAAAATATTTAACCCAGTTAAAAGGGTTAAATATTTAAATTTTTCTTATGATATCACTTTTTACTCTGCAAACTGGACAATCCCTTTTATTATAACTTGCAAAACATGTATTACAAGCACAAAGATGGCCACAAAAACAAAATAAAATATTTGGTTTTACATTTTCATCCAAACATAAAACACATGTATCAGATTTGTAGGTTTCATTTGTGTTAATGTGTTGTGGTTGTTCCTCATCTTCCTCATCTACACCTCCTATCCTTTCAATTCCTTCTATTCCTCTTTCACTAAATGTTGTTCTATATTCACCCATTCTTAAAGCTGCATTTTCTTGAAGCCGATCTAAAACTTGTTCATATCTAGCATATGTAAAGTTAGTAGGCTCTCTAGTTACTTCTGTTAAGTAGGCTTCTGCATCTGATATACCATCATTTTCTTCATATCCTTCACCTTCATGTGCTTCTCTTTCTTTCTCTCGTTGTGCATCAGCAACAGTATCATTTAGTTCAGGAAATGGGGGGTAATTTGAATATTGTTCTGTTTCAAAATGTATAAAAGGGCTAACCGTTTCATTGTTTTCCAGTGATGGTAAATAGTTAAGATAATTATCTAAAAAATTATTATCAAATATTTTTTTTTTAAAAATTATCAGTAGATGGTGGTATAAGTATATTTGTTAAACATATTTTTCTTAAGGTTGTATTATATATTATACATAGATATATCCGTAAATATCCATTATCAGGTATTTCTTTTTTAATTTTACTATATTCATAATATATTGCTTCTTTTAAACCACGTAAATTTGTTTTAAATAAAATTTCACCATATATATTTTCTTTTTTTAACCAACCAAACACTTTTTCTTCATAATCATAACTAAAACTTGTTCTTGTTAAACATTTTCGTTTTAATATACCTTCTAAACCAGAAAGTATTGTTATTAATTCATCATCATTAAATCTTCTAAAAACACCTTTCATTTTTTAGATATATAACTGCATGGCTTAACAAAGAAAATTTCATTTTTTTATTAAACGTCAACGGGTTAAAAAAATTAAATTTTTTTTATTTTAATTTTATTTTTTTTTTTTAAATTATAATTTTAATCATTTTTAGGATTAAGTGTAACAGTTCTTTTTACTATTGCAAATAACTCATCACATTTATTAAATATATATTTTATTACTTCTTTTTTAGTATTAAATGTCAATGTTTCTGTTTCTTTTTTTATTGAATCTTTAAAAGATGTAGCAATTATATCAAATGATTCTTTATCACATGGAAGAAATAAATCTGTTGTGTTTTTATAATAATCATCTTTATCTATAGCTTCAAAGTATTTATGCTTTATGCGAGCGGAAAAATGATCAAATATTATAAAAATGTAGTTTTGTATTTGTTCTTTTAGTGTGTTTGCTTTAGGTATATCAATATCTTTCATTTCCCCTGTTGAGGATGTAATGTCTGATATCTTTTCTTTTCTAAAATCTTTTATATCCATGATTAACTTCTATGTAATACCATAGATATATAACCTGTTAAGGTTAAGTTATATATCTGATTTATTTATTTTTTTGTTTTTCTTCTTTTATCAATTCTTTAATCAAACTATGTTCATCTTCCACACAAACACATTGCCAATATTTTTTATATCCTATCAATCTTTCTAATACCCTAATTCTTTCTTTTAAACTAACACCTATAAAAAGTTTTTCCCTTTCTTCATGTAAAATACAACACATTACTTCATGTTTTTTATTTCTTACTTTTATTTCTTCTACAAAATCTTTTACAGATTTCCAATACCTTGGTTCAGTTTCATAAGTAAAACCTTTTTTACAAATGATTGCTTTATCACCATCACTACCATCAATTTTATTAGCTAATATATGAAGACAAGCTTCTAAAACTGTTTCAAATTCATAAAAGTTAATCATGTTTTAATTTTATATGTATCACCGGGTATCTATTACATGTGATACATTATGTTTTGCTAAATTTATTTATAAAATTCAAAAATATTTTATTCTTACTCAATGTTAAAATTTTTTTTTTTTCTTTTTTTTTTTTTTTTTTTTTTTTTAATAATTTTTTTTACTAAAATCTTAACCCACCCACAAACTCATAAGCCGGTTAGCCATTGCGTCACGCGTTGGTTGATGGGGTGGGAAAAAGGTTAAGCAATTGTTTGATGTAAGTGATTGTCTGGCTGATGGGTTGGGAAAAAGGTTAAGCAATTGTCTGATGTAAGGGTTTGTTGGATAGTTAAGAAACTGGTTGGCTGATGCACCTTGTTAACCGGTTAGCTGATTCGTTGGTTTTTTTTTCTTAATCAAACATTTTTTTATTTTTTTAAAAATTTGATTTAAGTAAAAAAATGTTTATAAAAAAGGTTTTGTTAATTTGTTTGCTGACCTTCATTAGATTGACTTGTTAACCCATTATTGTTTTAATTTTATGAGCATGTTAATGTTACATAAGATTGTTAATATGTTTAATGGTTAGCTATAATCTTAAGGATGGGTTGAATGGATAAGGACTAGCTATATGGTTAAGCGTGAGGGGATTGCTTAGGTAAATGGGTTTATTTATTATTTGAGGTTCATTTCAGTCATATTAAAAAAGCTGGCACATAAATTTAACTTAAGGGTAGTTTATAAATTATATGGGTGATTTTTTTATTATCTGTGGTTCATTCTAACCTTGGATAAATTTATAGCGAATGCGTAGGAAAAAGGGGGATGTGCCAGAACGGGTATTTTTATATCTACTGGTGGAAAAGTAGATAACTGGGCTAAATCTAAGAAAAACCTTGTGTACACTCTAGAGGCTACAATTTCAGTCTGTCTGTTACTCTTGAAACTTGGTCATATATTTTTCTTTTTTTGATGATATCTTGGACAAGTTCGAAATTGGGTATCATCGGGTCAAAAAGTAGGTCACTGGGCCAAATCTCAGATACACATTGTGTGCACCGTAGATGCAATATTTTCAGCCTGATATTCACGAAACTGGGGCAGATTGCTTGTCTTGATGATATCTTGGACAAGTTCGAAATTTGGCCATTTTAGGTCCAAAAGTAGGTCACTTACACTCATGTGATTTGCATCATTAAAACCAGGATCTCTTCAGCTTTATCAAATGTAGATGACTTTACTAGGGTGAGCGCTTTAGGGCAAATTGCCCTCATGTATTTAGTAAATGTTCAGGTTGAAATTCGCAGTGCAGGCTCATCGATTGCCGTATTGAAAAGTAGTCGTGTTCTATACCCAGAATGCCCAAATCAGATAAGTTTTTATTTAAAAAATGCCACCTAGCGGATATAATGACGGAGCTCCCAATTACAAAACGATAATTTCGCGATAATTTCTGGTGTTCTCTATATTTATTTCTATGTCTTAACTTGAAAGCGATCTTTGCAACAGAAAGAACATTTCTCTAGAAAACATGCGAAGCGAAATTTATTTGATGTCCCTTCAAACACCAGCCGAATCATTGAATGTTGTAAAATAGCGCCAAGTAATCGTTTTACATAACTATGTATATTTACTTCATGTATTTCGGTAGTTTATTGGGAAATAATGGTGGATAATGGTTTGATAATTTCACCGCTTCGACCAAGGAATTTATGGACTAATAAACTCACAGGTACGGAAATATCGAGGGCTATCCTGTACTTCGCCAAAGCTACCAAAAATGGGTTAGAAGCGTAATATATATATATATATATATATATATATATATATATATATGTGTGTGTGTGTGTGTGTGTGTGTGTGTGTGTGTGTGAAAGATCGAAATTCATTTCATCTCGTGAACATCATGCGGTAAGATTTTTCACTCGTGGCTTGGCCACTCGTGAAAATATTACCGATGATGTTTATTCAATTAAATAAACTTCGATCTTTCACTGAAGATATTCTGTATGTATATCGTTTATGTAAACATCTCTATTTCTTACCCGATAGAGTGGTCTCCCTTGCATAGTTTTGAACTATATTCAGATCAAATGACTTCTTCTAATACATACGCTTTTTGATGTTGTTCTTATTGTGATGTTCAGAAATGACTTTTATTCATGAGATCTCGATTGGTGGAATGAAAAAGAGTGAATTCTTATCACCATCATTGTTGCTATTATAATTAATAGTATTATTTTCATAAGTAGTATTGGTATCAGTAGTATTTGTAGTAGAAACATCACGTTTACTACTATTATTACTTCCACCAGCAATACTAGTACTACTGCTACTACTTATAAAACCACTACTTTTACAATTGTTGTTATTTACAAGCCAAAGATATCCCACAAGGGATTTACTCCAATTGTCCGTTGGTGAAAACAAATACGGGCCGGAAATGTTCACTTGTCACTTATCAACGGAGCCGAACGGAAAAAGAAAAGGTGGATGCTGCTATTTCTGGACAGCCAGAAGTTTATTATTGGACTGGATCTTATATCGCCAAAACAAGTAAGTTCGGACAAACCCATTTTAATACTAGACGACTAAAACATAAGACTTATCCACGTTGAAAGCATAAAACGCAAGTAAGCAAAGAAGAATTAATGATTTATTGCTCGCTCTAAGTACACCACATTGAAGAATGAATTCAATAGTTTTGAAACGACTTCACTGATTGACTGAGCTATAATTACCGATACTGAAAAATCCAGATTCAGTTACTGAAAGATCCAAGCGAACGGGCCGTCGTCAGATCTACCATCGTGTTTTCTTTTTTGTCATAATTTATTTAGGAAAGAATCTTCTTTCTATCGTGGTTTATCGATCCGTAAACCACGGTTGTAAGTTATGAGGCACAATAAATAAACCGGTCTGGCGATATATGGTGGTTTATTCATTGCACATCATAACTCACATCCGTGGTTTATTGAACGATAATCCACTATAGAAAGAAGATTAATTCGATTCTAACATGACCAACTCTCGATCAAAAGAAAAGAAGTTCATATTTAGTATGAAAAAACGCAAAAGTGTATGCGGATTAATTCCCTTGAAAAAACCATGGCTCTCCCAGTTACTAACCAGTCGGTAAATATAAAAAACAACCAAAATTTCAATAAAACCTCACACACACACACACACACACACGTATTACTGTTTTATTTTCTCGGGAAGCATTAGACTCGCAGTCGCTTCAAATGCTCTGAATATTATCCCACCCGATCCCAATCCAATTTCCATTGCAACAACCGTTAATTTTGATATTAATCTTCAACATGAAAAGACGATTCAGTTACACATGTTTACTGGTAACATTTCAAATAGTTCCATCACTGTCAATTTTTATCAACAACAGTAAATGTCGGTGAATCTTGGAGATTTTACTCCCTCCTTGGTCGAGTAGTGGAAAATGACGATATGTGTATGTAAAGTGACTTTAATTGATAAAATATCCGAGGGCAGAGACATAGAACAGCCACGAGCGACTTACTTTATATAGAATGACGTAACTTTGTATCCAAAACATGGATCCGTGGCGATAAGATAACTTCCTTGGTAACTGTTGCTAAACAACCGCAGTAATAACATACACAGTAAAGCAGATAGGCTACTTAAATCGTGCTGTCATGACTATTTCTCTCGATAAAATTCCGCTTTTTGCCGATGATGCATTCTCAAAAATTTATGCATGCTTGAACCAATTTACACAAGGGTATAGTACAAAAAGTGTAGTTTTCAGGAGCTACGGACTATGTAATACCTGTGCGAGCAAAGTTTTGAACTTCAATGAGAAAGAATGAAATACTTTATAAACCTCAGTTTTGCCTAAGAATAATAGAATTAAAGGTGCTTAATGTTTTCGTAAGGCTAGGTGAGCTTTCTCAATATCATATTTGATAATAATTCACACTGCATAATAAGCATTTTGAAATATTTAAAGAGTGTCTGATTAAGCACAGGAGTGTAAGTCTAAGAAAAGTTTCAATTTTAAGTTAAGGGAAATGGTTGCTTGTTGATTTTAAAATGCGTAAAGTGTGCTGTCGATTGCCAAACTTGTCAATATCATTGACGGTAGTTTGTTTTATTGGAGAGGTCATCAGACCTCTCCAACGGTGGTGAGTTTAAAAGGCAGACTGCCTCAGAAATTGCTGTCTAAGTCCATGTTTTTTACGAAAATGTTCTGATACAGTCTGTTTCGTCATGGTTTTATAAATAAACCGAAATCAAAAAAGCTGAAATAGGAAATAGACGTGAAATGTTTTTATATGACGATTCAAAAAAAGTGTGTTATGTTGTTTTGATTGCAAATGATCTCTCCAATAGTACGGTAATTTTTCATTTAACAAATAAAGCTAAGCAGAAAAAAAAAAAGCATTTCGTCAAAAAAGAGAACACCGCAGGAAAAGATCACGCGGGATGAAAACGCGTCTGCCATGTAATGCATAAGAGGTTTCAAAACAGCGGTATGATCATTTATGCCTTACTTTTTTGTTTACGTGTACCAATATAATATAATGAAATTAAAAGCCAATAAACTGTTTTAAAACATTGATGCTCACCTCTCCTGGCTTCGTTTTAAAGGAGCCAACTTGTCGTATTCTATAATGAAGACAACGGGTGGTCGAGTGGATGATAGTGGCAATTTGGTTTGCAATCCAGCACCCATTCTATCAGCTAACAGTTTACCGACATACCTTTTGAAATAGCAGATGTGATAATCCACTTAAATATGGCTAAGTCAAAAATTGATTTAATTAACATAAGTTGCCTTTTGAGCTGAACTTCCTAAACAGTATAGGACAGAACTTAGTCTGTTTGGTAATTGAAATATTCATGTACTTTTGGTAAGGAATACACGTAAATGTGCTTAATTAAAGTAGCAGATGGTTGCATCCAAGAATAAACTGCGTATTATTTGCACTCTGACCTGTATCTACACATTCATCATTCTTCACGCACCAACAGTTATTGTTAACGTCAAACTGAACATTGATGTCAAGTGCCCCCACCTTTTTTTTTTTTTTTTTTTTTGGATGTGCAGAGTTTATTAAACAAAGGTTACATATTTTAGTGAACCTACCTTCTTTTTATTAGTATTTCATGAAATTCTTACCTTTGTTCTCCACTATGAAACAGTTTAATATATGTCTTTCAGAGAATTTCAGAAAAAATATGGCATTACTTAATTCATTGTGTAATGTAGAGTTGATCGGAACTATTTGCTCATGTCCCATTGTCAAACATTATCATAATGCAACTTTGTAGCCTCTGCGTATATCTCACCTAAGCTGTACACGTTCGCAAAGCACATCTTGTAACCCTTTACCACACAATCCCTAGTTTTAACGACCCTGAACAATAGGCTTTTTGAAAACATTGCGGGAATAGGAGAACATGCTGGTAACCGGCATTTTCTCCTTTTCCCAAATGATTTCTACTATATCATATACAAATTCTTCCATTTGAGCCACAATGAAATTGTCTTCTGCAAATGCTTTCAATTTGGACAAGTTTCAGGTTTTGTCGTGTGGTATAGCATTAAACTTTTCTCTCAAACTCAAGGACGCTTAAACACAAATAATGTCGTACTTCTCCAACATTAACAGTCGCTTAAGGTATGATCATCCTAACTCCAACCTTGCAATACAAGTTTGTAACTGGTATATGTATAGGGTGTTAGAGTATTGTATTATACATAAAAGTGTGAAATATGAAAGAATTTCACCGTGTCGTTTTCAAGAAAATTGATTTTCTGTTACCCCACCCCCACCCTTTCGAAATTCCAATATGGCCGCCACCACCCAAAATGTACAATATTTTTTTCTCAAGAAAGAACGATAAAAATAATCTTTCTTTATGTTTTTATTATCACCAATATGATTGTCGTTACCAATATATTTAATGAAATAGCCATTGCTGGTATATGTATACGATATTTCCAAATTAATATTTGCACCCTACAGAATTAAACGCTCTTTTTTTCCAATGTCCGAAAAGGAAGAGTGTGAAAGAGGTGCTGTTTTGAATTCAAATAAGAAATCCAACCCCTAAAACTGATATAAAAAATTTGCTTGACAATATTATGACAAATTAAGATGAAAGAAAACAACTTTAACCTGCCAAATTAAAAATACTTGATATTAAAAAAAGTATTACTGAAAATTCGGCAACTGATTTTTCAGATGGTCGGCAGTAGGTAATAAAGTACCGGTTTTAGGACTTTCGCGATCTCTATCGCGCGCGCCTCATTACGATCCATCTCCTGGTTAAAATCGCGATGTAAAAACGCGTATTCGCTAGCTCCCTATAGTACTCTCATACGCGGCCTAGTAATCTCTTTATCCGTAGGACTCTCATTAGCTTCCCTATAGTACTCTCCTATGCGCGCTAGTAATCTCCTTATGAGTAGCTTCCCTTTAGTACTCTCGCTAGCCCCATACGCGCTCTAGTAATCTCCTTATAAAAAAAATTATAACTTGCGTTCTCGCTAAGTTATAAATTCCTTATCCTACGTCCTCGCGTCTTTTTAAAGAAATAAAAAAAAAAAAAAAAAAATGAAATTTCCGAAAAAAATGTTTCCCGATAAAAAGCGTGAATAAAAATGAGCAAATATACGGAAAAAGATTTAGAATCTTTTAAGAAATATTTCGAAAGGTTTTACGGAGCCTTTTTTAAAAGAATTATAGATCATTATAATTTTTGGTTTCTTTCCCGAGACTGCTTAAAAAAAATACATAATATCTGTTACGATTTTTACGTTTATAAACTAGACGGAAATGTTAGTCTCGATTATCGTTATTTTTTCGGTTATATTAGAATTAATAAATTATATAATAATAGTATTTATAAGTCTATGTCGAGAGAGTCTCTTATATCCGTTTTCGAACTTTATTCGGATTTATTAGACCTCGATAAACTTCCTGAAAAACATATCTATATATTAGCGCATGCGGCTAATTTCTTAATCGAAGCTAGATCGGACTTTTTACATAGGGAAAAATTAAAAAAAGCCGATTTCTCGTTTACGGACGAACTCGGAGATAATGAAGAGCATTTCCTTCTTTTTAGAAAATGTCCTTCGCCCTTCGCTTATTTAACCGAAGAAGATATTGAGAAATTAAATGAACGCATATATCGCAATTATGTATAAGCTTAGTAGAAAAAAGCCGTTACAGTAAAATTTATAACTCACCGGGTTATAAATTTAAATTTTTTCTTTTAAAGAAAGAGGCTGGAGAAAACAAAAACGTAATTAATTTTTTATATATATATATATATTTTTTTTTTTAAATTGATAAAAAAAATTGAAATTTCCTAAATTCTTTCCCGACTAAAAGCGTGAATAAAGATGAGTGAGTTTAAAATATACGAGGATAAAAAAAATATACGCGAGAAAAAAGTGTTAAATACTTTAACCAGGGAAGGGAATAAAAAACCCGTCTTATCTAATCGTTTTATCGACGATACTGTCGAGGAAAATATAAAATCTTTATATGATATGGGAATATTCTTTGATAGATATTTAGAATACGAAAGCGTTTCGGGTTTTGGAGAAGATGTATTTGTGTTTGAAGATATACCTAGAGATTTTCTTTGCCCTAATCTTCGGTCAATTAAAAATTTTATATATTATTTATATAGTACAACACAAATAGAACTAGAAGATAAAATTATTAGTGTACGGTTCTCTTTTAGGCCAGCAGGAGGCTATACTGAACACGATAGTCTTATTTTTATTAATGATTTGACCCGTTTACTTTACGAAATCGAAAATTTTCTACAATATATAATTTTAAATTTTTCCAAGAACATAAATATAATTTTAAATATTTGTTTCTATTTTACTCCACTAGTAGGAGAAGAAGAAATAGTAGGCTCACCAATACCAAACTAATATGTCCGATTTGTAAAACGAAGAGTAAAGTAGCGTTTAAATTGGCGAATTAAAAAAAGATTTATAACTCGCCGAGTTATAAATTTAATTTTTTAAATCCTATGATGCCCCCAAGCGAAAGTATTTATATTATCGTCTAATATATACCTTTTATCATCCTCGAAACTTAACGCTTTTTTATTCAACTCCTCCGTGTAAATTTCGTGTTAGCGACTTCTTATTACGCTCATAATTTTATAATAGTCTTTTCTCGAAAATAGGCAATCTTTATAATTTTTTAATTTTAGTTCGTTTTTAACGACCGAGCGTTTTACTCCCTTACATTTTTTGTCTTCGTCCTCACCTTCGTATATTAATTTTCCGTGAGCGTCTATTTTCGTATTTAATCGTTTATAAGCGTATAATTTAGCGCCCAAGCCGGCAAACTCCGTCATAGCGTCTCCGTTCAATTCGTCTTTAAACATGCCTAGTACTTTTTTATTTTTTTGACTATGTAACTCGTGTTCTTTAGGGTAGCCGCTCGTGTCAAACATTTTATCAATATCGCGAACAATATCTTTATATAAATTCTCAGTTTCTATTTCGAGAATAAGACTATCCGTATCGGTATAACACATCCTTACTTTTTCTCCGTATCTCGCTTTAAAATAATTATAATAAGTTTTTTGCATGAGAATTTTACTAATATCTAATATACTCATGCCTAAATAAACGGGTTTGTTATATTTTATTTCCGTTTTCTTCGTGTGAACGGCGACTAAATTTTCGTCGAATATCGTAGTATGATGATAGTTCGGTTTAGCGGTAAGTTTTTTATAATGATAACTATGCGTACCATCGACTAATTGTATATTTACTCTATTTCTTAAATTTTTCATGGTTTTACCAAAAACGGAATTCATCATTAACTTAAAAAAATCTTTTTCGAAATCGTTTTTCGCGTTTTTTCTTAACTCGATATTTAAATCGATATATTTTTTAATAGCCGAATTTTCCTCGAATTTAATTCCGCGATGTATTTTTTTAATCTTTAAACCCAACTCTAAACACGTTTTTAAAGCTTCGTGATGTATAACGTAATTTTCTTTATCGTTTAAATTGGGAGTTAATTTTTCTACCTTTTTTATTTTTAAACACTCGGGAGCTAAAGGAAAATCGTTATGTAAATCGTGTAACTCTTCAGGATATTCCAAATCGACTTCTAAAAAGCAAGGTATATTTTCCCATCCCCCTATTCTTCTTTTATCATCCATTTAAAACCCCGAACGGGTAATAATTGACTCATAGCCCAAGGGTAAAGACTGTTCGCGTCTATATATATTAAGTATTTCGACGGTTTATTCTCGTCGTAATCTTTACCCATATATTTATTATTAGCCTTAGAATACCTTTTACTACACATAGCTAAACCGCCTCTGATACCTTTTTCGACCATTAAAAGCATTTCGATATCCGATAAAAGTTCTAGTTTTACTCCAGTTTTCTTTAACATCGCATCATACGCTAACCCGGGCGTAGTAAAATACCAACAATGGTCTAATTCGTAGTGTTTTCTGCATACGTCCCTAAAGTTTTCGAATACATCCACTAAAAGCAAAACGTCTACCTTATTGTAAAGTTCTAAATAATCCTTAAAAGTTTTCGCGTTAAAAGTATTCCAAACATTTTTAGCGTGTTCGTAATCTTCGTCGCTAATATTTTCTTTATTTAAACTCGAGTAAAATTTTTCTTTAGACGGTAGTTGAGTTTCTTGTAACCTTTCGAAAGAGTCTAAGTAATCGTAAGGAAAAACTCCCTTTCTTCTAACTAACGGTAAATGTTCCTTCGGAAAATATCTCGATAAAATATTTAACTGATTTTCGCTTAAATTTCTCGAGAGATTATCTAAACTCGAAGACATAAACTTAAAGCTATCGAGAAACCTAATTTTATGGGATATTTTTTTCCCTACCCAGATAGTTTTACTAAAGCTAATGTATTTTTCCTCGTTGTTCGGTATACAATCGATGTAGCCGTAAGTTTTACCGAGAATCTTAATAAAAAGATGAGCGTCGTAACCGCTTAAATTATGGAAATAAACGGGCGTGAAGTTAGGAATTCTTGCTTTGAGATTACAGCTCGAGTGAGCGGCTCCTCTGTATTTACCGGTAAAATGACAATGGTCTTTTACCTTATAATTTTCGAGAGTAAATTCCCCGTTACAAATATAGCAATTAGTTTCTCTTTCGTGTTTTATTTCTCCCTCTTCGGTTATTTTAATAGGAACCGGGTCTTCGTGATATTTTTTAACGATTTTTTCAACATCGCCGGTTAACGTTTCTATAAATTTTTTATCGGCGTCTTTTCCGGTATAATTTCTTTCTATGGGCTGACTTATCACGTTAGAAAATATTATAATATAGTAAAAACTGCAAGGAACGTGCTTTTGCCTTTTTATAGTATAACTTTCCTTTTCGCTCGGCTGACAAGTTTCTATAGGTAATAATACGCTTTCGACATTGGCGTATATAGCGACGGGAAACTCTATTTTTCTATCGTGATTTTCAAACTGTAACACGCTTCCCTCCCCGGGCATCTTTAAAAAAACTGCTTCGTGATCGGCGCAGTATTTTTTATGTTTTTGTAAAAGTTTTTCGCTTCCAAAAGGATTCGCGCATCTTTTACAAAAATACTTTTTATGCTCGTTACTCGATATTTGTTTACTCATTAAGCGACTAAAATCTTTTATAACGGCGTAGTGGCTATTTATTATTCCGTTCGTAAAGTAAAGTAAATCGACGTGTTTATCTCGTTCGTTTTTCGTAATTCTTAATGGATAAAATTTTTTTTCTTCGTTGAAACTATAAACGTTTACGCTAATTTCCGGATTTTGTTTTTCGAACTTATCTATATCGTGCGTTGTAACGGGATATTCTATTCCTTTCATGTTTAAGCTATTTTCCCTCGATCGCAAATCTTTATCGATTCTTTCGGGATGACTAGCCTTAGGATTTATCGCTATTAAAACGCACCATAAAAAACATTTATCGTCGTAATTTTTCGGGTTAATACACGCTTTTTTGTTCGAAACCCAATCAGGCAGTACTATATATCCCGTAGCTCTTAAAGGTTCATAAACGACTGTATGTAACTTTAAATGTTTTACTGAATGAAAACCCCAACCGCTGTCTCCCATTACAAAGTCTTGGAGATTTTCTAAAATTCTACTTATCATAATATTGTATAATTCACGCGCGTCGGTTCCTCCTAAATTAATTTCGTTTATTTCGGAAGAAAAATTAGATTCTACCAGTTCCACTTTATTTTTATCGAGCAATCTAGTCATAATGCATTGAAGAACCATTTTTACTTTAATATTCCGCTTACTTTCTAAAACTTTTACCATCTCGGGTCTTGAAAATTCTAAAAACTCGTGAGGTGTATCAACCCGTATTCCGGGTATTTTGTATTCTTCGGCCCAGTTTTTAAGAGCCGACCGATTTTTTTCGACTTTTATTAGTTTCTGTTTACTATATAACTTCTCGATCTTATTTTTAAGCGCGTCAAGTTCTGGCGAAATACTTTTAGGAACTTCTTTAACTCTTTCTAAACTTTTTAATAAATCGTCGAGCTGTCGTTGTTGCCTAGGCGGAGTTACCTGTACTCTCGCTACTGCAGGCGGCGGGGCGATAGTCGGTCGTAAAACGGGAGTCCTTATATTTTCGTTATCTCTATCTAATATCGGCGTACCGGGATTACTTAAAAGATTAATTAATTGATCTCGTCTAAGTCCCGAGTATCCCCTGATACCCCTTGTCCTAGCTAAATTTTTCAACCCTTTTACCGTAAGTCTATTAAATTCCATGATTTTTTAATGGGCCGAGAAATTAAAAGCGTTATTCAATTTTATTACGATTTTCGTAATAAAATCTTAATACACTACACTCATTTTATTTCCGTCGGACTGGAAGTTTATTACTCTATTGCTAATAATAACGGCGTACGCGTGCGTGTCTGCATCTACATTTTCTTCAAAATTCACCTTCACGTGAATATCGGTTACGGAGTATTTTATCCTTTCGCTTTGTTTACTAACATCGAACAAAAACAGCGGATAAAGGTCTTTGTACTCTAAAGGAGTAAAATTAGGATTTGAGGCTAAATCATCCATCAGAAAAAACTTAGATCTAAACTCGCTAATATCCCCGTACGCTCTACTAAACTGTTGTTTAATAAAAGAAAGTTTGTAGTCCGTTCTCGGATATTTAAAAGAATTTAACGTAACGTGAATATCCGTAACTCTAACATGATCAAATATAGCCGGATTGCTGTTTTGATTATTTTGTTTACCCGTTTGAAAACCGATAATAATGTAACGCGGAAACTCAGGCGACGTTTTAACGGCGAGTCTCCAGGTAAATGATCTCGTTTGAGGAACTACTGCGGTATCGCATTGTATCATTCTATAATTAACCGGAAAGGTTCCCTTGTTCTGGATATGTTTATAAAGTTCCATTTTATACTTATCCGTAGGTAACACATGGGCATATACCACGCTATTCTTTCCAGTACAACTTTACCACCAACGACAACAGGATTACCCCCACCATCTACAGCATTGCTTTTATAAATAGCGTCATTATCACCCGCTCTCGTTAAGTAAAGAGTTTGCTTCATTCCGTATAATACTTTATCGTAATCTTCGCAAAAACCAAAAATATGTTTTAACGGGATTTTAAATTCAAATGTACCCCTTGGTATAGGTTTCGTGATAATGAGATTCTTTCTTACTGTAAAACCCGTATTAATGACGGCATCTCCAGCATCATTTAATATTACTTTTTCCGTATCCTTATACCACAATTGATTTAAGATCCGCAATTTAGAAAAATCGTCATCATAATTTAACAATCCGAGTATAGTGGTAGCCCACTCCGGATGCGTTATTCTTTCGATCTCTTTACCAGAAAGGTCGTACCTAATATTACTAAAAAGATACATTAAACCGTTGTTCGCTAAAGCAACATTATCCGCAGCATCATATATTATATCATCATTTTTTACTAATTTACCTTCTATAAGTAAATAGCTTTCGCTAGGATGCATAAAAATATCTTGAGTTTCGATGTTCATCGTAATATCCCCGCTAGGATTGTTTAGATTATTAACGGCGCCCACGATCGGTAAATACTCGAAGTATTCGTACTCTTCGATACTATCGTCTTTAGAAGGCGTTTCGGTAATGTCTAAAATGCTCATTTTTATTAGATTATAATAATTTTTGAATTATTATAATTTTTAAGTCGTTTTAATCCCGGCGCCGCTATTTAATTTTTTTACTAGTTCTCGTATCGCGATCGGATCGTTACCGCTTCCGTCTATTAAAGCGTTAACGTTTCGCGAAGCCGTGGGTATAGCGTTATACTTTTTTAAAATTTTCTTAGATTTCGGCGTTAAAGCCTTTTGGATTAACTTTTTTCCCGCTTCTACTGCGGCACTTTTTCCGGCTTCTAAAGCTTTTTTCGCTCCTTCCTTAGCGACGCTCTTTCCTACGTCAACAGCGGAAGACGCGATTTGTTTAGCCGCGCTACTACTTAAAAGTCTCGTGAAAAAGTTAGCTAAGCTGTCAAAAATTCCGGCTCCGCCGTATCTATTCCTTCTAGTAAATCCCCGTTTCTTATAGACGTACATTTTTTATAATAAGGACATTATTTTTTTATAGCTTTTATTAGCTAAAATACCCTGCCTTTTTAGTTCGTCGCACATGCTTACTAACTCGTTTCTTAAGCCCGTATTACCAGCAGCTTTACTAGCCATAAGTAAGTCGAGTCTTTCTAGTAACGCGTTTGGGTTGCTAGGTAAAACGACTTTTTTAAGACCCGTACCTTTTTTCTTTGCCCTTCTTTTCTTTCCTTGCATTCTATTCCACGAAGGCGCGATAATATCGCTCCATTTTAATGATTCTTTGATTTTAGGGTCATCTTCTAATTTAAATTTTCCAGTTTTTGGATCATTGTTTACGTACATATTGTTAGTGTTTTCTAAATTTTTTTTGTAGATCGAAAGATCATTAGCATTATAACTTTCTCGGTGGGGGTCTTTATATGTGATAAGATTATATAACCCATTCGTTAAAAAATAGGCGTTTTTCCCAATAATAATAACCTCTTTACCGTCTTGGTCTAAATCTTTTATAATTGGTGTATCGCCGATAAAAAGATCTTCACCTCGTTGATAAACGCCAAAAATATCATCGTGTTTAAGAAGAGACGGAATCATTTCCTCTCTAAATGCTGGTAAAGTAGAAGGAGGCGGAAGAATTACCGTTTTTTGCCCCGGCATCCTTTGAGGTAATTGTTCAATACCCTCACTAATAGGTCTAAGACCCTCCGTAATCTCCCTCGTGGTAGTTCTTTGCGCTTCCGTAACGGGTTTAAATAGCTCCGAAAGATCCTCTCATAATTCTATTTTTCCCGTTTTTTCCGCTAATTCGTTAGCGCGAATATTTTTTTTTATCTCGAGAAATTCTTTTACGACTCGTTCCCTTTTTGCGGGATCTTTAATTTTTAAAATACATTTTTTATTAGATTATTTTTTTTTTATCCCGTTTCGTAACTAAAACTGCACGAAAACTTAATTTTTGGTTTTTTAATATTCCAACGGCCCACCATGATTTTTTTCAACCAACTTCCGAAAGGACTCGCGCTGTTCTCTTCTTCCTTTTTCTATTAACGATGCCTCCGTTTCGCTCGTTATTTTTTTCTTGGATTTAGACCTAATTTCTTCCTTCATCTTTTTATATTTCTCTAATTCCTCTATAATTAGTCGAAACTCTTCGTCCGTGACTTTATTATCCAATAACGCTTTCGAGACGTGCGAAGTTATAGTATTTAATTTCGTATCGGCGACGGTTTTAATCTTTTCGTGTTTTTCGGCTTTAGTTGTCGAATGTTTAACGACGTATTTCCCGGCTATACTTAACAAACCGGTAAAAGCGGCGACGCCTTCTATCGCTATTACCGCGGGTATCGCGACTACCGTCGATAATAAACCGATACCTCCGGCTCCTCCGGCTAAAGTAAGCGTAATTAGAACGGTGTCAACACCGTCTACTATTTTCGCGACCCTAAAATATTTCTTACTTAAAGCTTCTCTTTTCGCGACTTCGCCTTCTAAAAAGTTTTGTATCTCGTTAATTTTTGTGAGCCGATAATTCAGTCCCTCATCGACCGGAGGAGCCGTAGGTAATTCGGGATATCTATTAATCTCTTTCATTTCCATTTTTTAATGGGTAAAATTTTTTAATACTGATAATAAACGAAGCATAAAAGTTCGTTTTCTTTTATCGTTACCTTTCGCTTCGAATTATTAGTAATCGCGACTAAAATATTTGCAACATCTCCGTAGCTAATTTCGTTTTGTAAACTGCATTCCTCGTATCTTAGACGGTAATCTAAAGAGGTTAGAATCACGCCTTTAGTCGACGTAAAACCTAAACCTAATCCCACGTGAATTACTTGTCCTGGAGTTAACGTAATCTCCTTTTGACAAAAGATTTCCCAAGTTATTGGGTTTACTTTTATCGGAGGATATTTTAAATCGCAATAGAGTCTCCATTGAATCGTTTTAGGACTATAAATTTTCGATTTTACGTTAAATTTGCGCACGTTCATTCTTTTTTATATTATAAGTTTTATATTATAAACTTATAATATAGCTCCTAAAATGGGAATATTAGCGAAAGGACTATTAGGGCCTAAAATAAGGCCTTTTCCTTCGTAAAATTTTCCTCCCCGTTTTAAATATAAACCATTACCGGCGGATTTTAATCCTTTGCCTTTATACGGGCTTAAATAAAGACCTTCTCTGTCGGTTTCTACCCGACAAACGCGACCTCCTTTTTTAAGGTAAAGACCAGAACCCATAGCTTTTTGTACTCCCGACGACGCTAAACCGGAAAGAGCGCCGACTCCCAACGCGGGTAAAACGGTTTTAGCTATAGCCGGTAAAGCGCTAGCGGCTAAACCCGCTAACATTCCGAGAAAACCTCCTTCTATTTTAGCGTTATGTTTAAGTTGTTTAGCGGACATTCTAATCGTTACTCTGGTACCTTTTTCGAAAGCTTTCGCTATTTTTTTCGCTTGAGACGAGGTAACGGCTAAAACGTCATTACCGTTTAAATCTTCTCGCGCTAAACGAATACTAATTTGGCATCTTTTTTTAATAGCGGATTTAAGTTTTTGCTTTTTGCTTTTGCCCATCCGATATATTAACTTTAACATTCGTGTAACTAATCATGTTTTTTTATGCGTTTTATTTTTTTAAGATTCTCTAATATGAAATCTTATCGTTATATTTTCCCATCTAAGATTTAGTAAATTTCCATTTTGATCCGTAATTTTTACTTCCATATTATGTATATCCCGTAACGTTATCGGCAAATATACTAAATTAAGCGGAGACTCTATTGTCTTGTATCCCGGCGCGACATTCGGGAAAAAAGAATAAATCGTGTTTCGCATTAACCCGTTAACGTAGCTTCCCGAGATAATATTAACGTTAACGAGCACGGAATTTATACTTAAAATATTTACTACGTTTTCCAATTTGTGAAAACCATTTACGTATTTCGCGCGAGTAAAACCTAATACTTTGGAAATGGAATTCGGATGATTAAAATCTACTTCGTAACCGTTTTCTAGGGTAAGAATAGATTTTAGCGCATTCGTGTTTGGGGAAATATTAATAGGATAATTATCGTTAACTAAATTGACGTGCCCATTTTTTCTCATTTCCTGATGAATGGTATCGTTAATATCTATAAGGTCGTAACTTCCTACGGGTATTATTATTTTAAACCAAAAGCGCCGTTATCGGGAGAATAAATAAACGTACTATTCGACTCGTTAATATTAGGAAAAGAGTAATACGTTTCGAGGTTTACTAAAGCTATTTCATATTTTCTTTTGTAATCCAGCCGGATCGGAGGATTAAAATTCGTCGTAAACAGCGTCGTGTCGTTGCTTACTATAATTTGTAAAGATTCTTTAGGTCGCGTATTTTCGGCTACTCGCTTTAAAAGATCTTCCATTTTTTTAAAATATATCTTTCGTTAAAAAGATATATTTTTTTTAAATTAGAATGAGCAGTCCATCTTTATTCTTTCTTTAAATTCTATTAAAAGTTCAGTCGCCTCCCATAATTTTAATAAGTTTTCTTCGGTAAAACTTTTCAACTCGAATTTATCAATGTAATATTCTTCGAAATTCGACTTTTAATACTTATCCGTAATATCCTCTCGATATTTTAACATCGTTTGGATCGCGTATGTAAGTTCTCTTAAAATAGGATATTCTAGATCCCATAAATCATTATTCTCTATAATACGATACATATCTCCTCCGTGATAGGTTCCAAAATGGATTTTTTCATCTTCGCGCATTTTTTCCCGATTATCGTTTAATTTTTAATTCCTATTTTCATTTTTTATTAACTCGGAATATAAAAGTTATCGAGGCCGTCTCTGTATTTTCCTTCGTCTTTTTTACTCGTTAAATCGATAACGATAAAACCGTGAGGTTTTTCTTAGACTTTTTTACAGAAATTTTTAAACTCTTCTTTAGACATATCTTCGCTTACGTGATCGGCGTAAATATGATTAATGTTTTTCTGGTCTTGCCTAAAAAGACAAATAAAATTCGCGTTTTCTCTGATAGTTTGTCTAGGTAACCTAAAATAGTTTTGCGAAAGGTAAAAACAATCGACATTACTATGTCTTCCTCGTACGTAGTAGCACTTGCACTTATTTTGTTTTTCTAAAAGTAAATCGTCGAAAATCATTAAATTTTTGTCTTCCGGGTTTAAATTTCTCGGGTCAGGTACATCGTCAGTACGTTCGAAAAAACTACATCTTATATCCGATTTATTCGCTAAGGTTTTAGACCATTCTTCGATCAAAGATTCGGGAGAAATGCTCTCGCTCAGAACTACGTCTCGCGCGTTAAATAACTGTAAAATTCTTTCTTTCGGTAATTTTTCTTCGAAGGCTTTTTTAAGTAGACGATATTCGGGTTGGAAAAGGCTTCTCCCAAAAACCATCAAATTATTATAGTCAAGCCATCCCGGCCTTATTAAAAGGTTTATTAAAAGCGTAGTCTTACCGCAACCGGATTTACCGACGATTATTCCCCTAAAGCTTTTAGGTAAAATAAGATTATTATGTCTTTTCGATACTTTATTATCCCACGATAAATTAGCGATATCCATTTCACTTAAATTAAGAAAAATTTAAGCTTATAAAAAATGTATAATTAAAGAAGTTACAAGAACGTATATATAACTGGCGCGTAACCCCGTATGACTAAGAACCGTTATAGTTATAAATCTCATTAACGAGTAAAAAATTTGATATCTCTTAAGAAAAAAAAAAAAATATGTGAGAAAATGAGCAAGTTTATGAAAGTAGATTTAGAAACTTTAAAACATTACGGGCCTTTTTTTAAAGAAGTTATAGATCATTATAATTTATGGGCTTTTAGCCAAAAAAGTTTAAAAACTTTAAAGACACTCTGTAATGATTACCACCTTTTTTATCAGGTTTATTATAAATGAAAACGAATGTAACTTTACTTCTAACGAAGATATAAGAAATCGTATCGTTAAAATGTCTCCTGAGTTCGTATTTTATTCGGAAATATTCGGACTCGCCAATCTTCCTGTCCGTCATCTCATTATATTAAAATGGTCGATTTGTTTCTTATTAGAATATAGAATAGATTTAGGTATGGAAACGTATCTAAAACCCAATTTCGAATTATTTAAGAAAGAGCTTAAAGATTATAAATATCATTTTTACCTTTTCGAAAAAAAATGTCCTACACCCTTCAATAGTTTGACTGATGAAGATATAGACGAATTACAAGATCGAATAGTTAATCTCGTAACCTAGGATTAATAGTAAAGAACCGTTATGCTTAGATTTATAACTTGATATTAAAGTTATAAATCTCGATTAGCGATATCCATTTTACTTAAATTAAAAAAAGTTTAAGCTTTTAAAAAATGTATTGCGTAAAATGTAAAAAGGTTGCTGATACTAGTAACGTACAGCATGTTGTTACTAAAAATAGAAGAAATATGGCGCGCGGTAAATGCGTCGTATGCGGAAACACGAAAACTAAATTCGTTAAAAAAAAAAAAAAGGCGGCTCGTTACTAAATAAGTTTATAAATAACTTACCCGTCGAAATGCATCTTCCCGGGCATAACTTTACCGGCCCCGGTACGAAGTTAAATAAAAGACTTAACGAGGATTTAATGCCGAAAGAATGGTGTAAACCGATAAACCGCGTCGATAAAGCGGCGTACCATCACGATGTTTGCTATCTTAAATATGATGACACGGTTACCAGAAATTCTATTTGCAACGCTAATATGTTAACGGAGTTAAAGGGAATCTATAATCCTACGCTTAGGGAAAAAATAGAGCGATCGGCCGTCGGTAATCTAATCGGAGCGAAGAAAAGATTCGGAACGGGAATTAATAAAAAAAAAAATTCGTCATGACGAGTTTATCGGAAGAATTACATAAACCCGTAAAAATTTAAGAAAAGGAGAGTCTTAGTAAACGGTATCGATAAGATATGGGTAGTGGATTTAGTAGACATGCAGGCATTTTCTAAATATAATCGAGGTATAAAATATCTTCTCGCCGTCATCGATATCTTTTCCAAGTACGGTTGGTTAATACCGTTAAAAAATAAAACGGGAAAATCTGTCGCCGAGGCATTAAAGAGTATTTTTAAAGAGAGAAAACCGGAAAAAATATGGGTAGATATGGGTAAAGAATTTTATAATGCGGACGTTAAAAATCTGATAGAATTGTATTCTACCGAAAACGAGGAAAAATCTAGCGTCGTTGAAAGATGATTAGAACGATGAAAGAAAAAATGTGGAAATATTTTTCCGCAAATTCTACTAACGTTTACATTAGCACGTTACCAGATCTCGTTAAAGAATACAATAACGCGAAACATTCATCTATTAAGATGACGCCGGTAAACGCTAGTAAAAAGGTAAACGAAAACGAGGTTTGGAGAATTCTTTATCCGGAAGGTCTCGAAATAAAGAAAATAAATCCTAAGTTTTCCGTAGGCGATAAAGTAAAGATATCTAAAAAGAAAAAGACTTTCGAAAAGGGTTATACTACGAGATGGACCGAAGAGGTTTTTACGACTTCCGAGGTAAAACGTACGTCGCCCGTAACGTATAAAATTAAAGATCTTAACGGGGAAGAAATACGAGGTTCCTTCTACGAACCCGAACTACAGAAAACTAGTCAGGAGTTGTTTAGGATAGAAAAGGTTATTAAAAAAGGAAAAAATAAATTGTTAGTAAAATGGAAAGGATATTCTGACGAGTTTAATTCTTGGGTCGACAACGAAAACATTAAAAATATTTAAGTTTTTTAAAAAATGCGGGATATCGCGATTAAAAACGTAATTTTACCTAATAAACCGTTAAGTAACTTCGAACTAGAAGATGCCGCTAAAAGATTAAAAATACCTTCTTTTAGAGGGGTATTTGTGAGAAACGATCTACCTAAAAAATGTAGAAAAAAGGAATGCGGTATATTAAACTTAGACGATTCGAGCGGACCCAGAACGCATTGGGTCGCCTGGTATAAAGACGGTGAACTAAAAAATTATTTCGATAGCTACGGTATAAGGCAGCCTATCGAAATAGAAAACTACTTGGAGAATCCGATACTTTGTAATACGGATCAATTACAACGAGCCGATCAAGTATTTTGCGGGCATTTATGTTTGTTCGTTCTAAAAGAGCTAACCTCCGGAAATAAGTTTCAGCGAGTTTTAAATAAGCTTTTTTAGTTATATAAAAAAGATGCCTGTCTATAAATTCGGAAGAATGGACGAAGTTAAACCAAGCGAAGACGGTACTTCGATCTCTTACGTCAATAATAATTTTTTACGTAAAGACGGAACGACGGAAGTTACCGGTTCTATAAATATGAACGGTAATACGTTAACGAGAGTTAGTAATCCCGCGAATCCTCAAGATGTAGCGACTAAACATTACGTAGACGCCAAAGGCGGATTTTTGCTCGAAAATGGGGGTTACCATATGTTAGGATATTTAAACATGGGGCATAAAAAAATAAAAAAACTTAGACGATCCGACGGAACGGAACGAAGCCGCTAATAAAAAATATGTAGATGAAAGTGACAGGGCGATAGTTAAAATGAGAGATGGAAGTTTTTCCGCCACCGCGAATATAGATATGCGAGGATACCAGTTGATAAATCTTTTAAATCCCGCGCGACCTCAAGATGCAGCGACTAAAGATTATGTGGATTCCGCTAATCAAGCTTTCGTTTACGGGTGCGGAAGTTATATAGCAACTGTGGACGTTTCTATGGGAGGGCGAAGAATTATTAATACTGCTGCTCCTTTAGAGTATCATCAAGTCGCGAATAAATTTTACGTAGATAGCACAGTTTTAGCAGCCACCGAGGGAGAAAAAGCTTTAACGAAAAACCCTGGCGGTTCTTTTACCGCGAATGGACAAGTAGATATGAAAGGAGAAAGAATTATGAACTTACCCAGACCACTCGAAAAGGGTGATCCCGCAACAAAATCTTTTTTAACCGAGCGGTTATTAGCTTTAACGGAACATATAATAGGTTTATCCAGAAAGGAAAAAACTAAACCTATAATAAGTATCCATGCCGAAGAACAAGGGCCTATATCGAACGTAAATTACGAGTTTTCTTTCGGTAATGGTAGTAGCGGAAGATCGCACGGTTTAGGAGGTTATTGCATGTCCGCTCCGGGTAGGATTATAAGGGGTTCTTTAACGGTTTTAAGAGGGAGCGATTTTTCAAACGAAGAGGCAAAAATTAACCTGGTAATAAATGGTATCGAAAAAACCGACTACTCCTTAATAAAAGAAGTAGGAAAAGGTTGTAGTTGCGTAGTTTTTCCTCGGCCTTTAGAATTAAATCAATGCGATGTAATAAACTTTTTAACGAAAAGCGATAATCCGAACGTGAAAAACTCTTATTAATATGGAAAAGAAAATAAAAGATGTTATTGGAACCGACCCGGAAGATTTACTCGACTCTATAACGTCAGACTTTACGGAACTCATTAAATACGAGGCTTTGTTTACCCACGAAAATTTCCGAAAATCTTACCTAGAAGATGTAAACAGGCTATACGCGTCTTTAATAGGAAATTGTAGATTTTTTTTAGCGGATCTGTATAAAAAAGAGATCGAAAATATTTTTTCCGAAGAAGTTAAAACTTTACCGAAAATAAATGAAGAAACTATAAATATTATAAAAATCGTTAATATTGAGAAGACCCTAATACCTGAGGGTAAAAAGACGGAAAATTTATAACTTTTTTAAAAAGTTATAAATTTATTTATTTTTCGTCGTCGGAATCCAACGTTACTCCCCTCGTTTTTTCGACGTAAATTATAGGAGAAGGAACATCCTCTTTAATAAGGATAACGTCGGTAATATACGTACGTACTTTAAGTAAATCTTGCCTAATGAAAATATCCGCTATATCTATATAACAGATTACTTCGCAATTTCTTTCCCCCGTAAAAGAATCTCTTTCCTCGATATCCTTACCGTTTTCTTTTTTTCCGTAAAAACAGGTAGTTATTTCCGACTTTTTAAATTTATTATTTTCGTAAATTTTACGTTGTCTTAATTTTGGGAAAAAAATGTTTTTATCGTTAAAAATTTCCATATTTTTTAAATCGTCTCGGTCTATTTTTTTTATCCAGCGATCGCAGTTCGTCTCGCAAAAATTCCGAAATACTATCTAACGTTTTTATAAAGTCGATTTCTTTTTCTCTCGGATTTTTTTCGTCATAAAAAGGCTTTAAAGGCATAAAGTACTCGGGTGCTGATTCGTACCTATTAATTCCCTAAGTAAACAGAACGGGAGAACGCAGCCGTAAATCCCCCAATTTCCCGTTCGGATACTCGTATTTAATCTCAAATGTTCGATACTTAAACTTTTTATTTTCTGTACCCTTGTGAAGACTAATATTTTTTACGTTTAAATCTCTGTAATTTATAAAATTATTACTATTAATACTCGCCATTTTTGACAATTTATTTAAAAAGCGTTTTATAAAAAATCAATTTTAAAATGGACGTAAAAGTTTCTACCCAAACATTTTTAGCTTACACGAACATGAATGATCTTAACTTAGAAAAGCTGTTCGACGAAATAGCTCCGACGGTAGAGTTAACATATATGGCCTACAAACTAAAAGAAGTAGGAAAAAAAGTCAAGAAAAGAAAAAGTAAAAATTTTTCGAACTTTATTTCGTTTTCCTTTTTCTTCGACGAAAAAAATATTAATCTAAAACTCTTTAAAAGCGGGGTAATACAACATACGGGATGTAAAAGTTACGAGCATCGCGAAAAAAGCTTAGTCTTTTTATGGTCCATACTCAAAGAAACTCCATCGTGTTCTTTACTTAGTAACCTAAATGTTCGTCTAGTGTCGATAATGAGAAATGTTACCTTTAATTTAGGTTTTCCCGTCGACAAGGAAAAATTAGAAAAATACTTCTTCGAAAATAAAGAATATAACCTTATCGTTACGATAAACGGAGGTTTTAAGGGATCTAAATTTATCAAACCCGTGGAATACGTAGATGATATGCCCGTTTATACGTTCGAGATAAGCGGAACGGATAATACCGTAAGTTTAAGAAGAGAAATAACCTACGAAAAGTTTCGCGTTTTAACTCAACGCGAACGAGACGGGAAAAAAAATATTACCGTAGTCGTATTTTGGACGGGACAAATCATGTTTTCCAGAGTCCACGAGAAATACCTAGATCCTACGATAAAATGGTTTTCAGATATAATATTTAGGATAAAAGATAAAATTGTTTACTTAAGGACTACTTGCGCCCAAATAAAAAATCATGGAAATAATTACTATTAATACTTTGAAACACGTATACGAAAAAAACTCGTTAGATACCGCTCACGAAATAATTATTAGTAAATATTCGGGTTATATAAAAACCTTATATAACCTAGATATTAGGGAAAAAATAGAATTTCCGAAAAGTATTCCCGAACTCGTGAAACGAAAATTGGAAAAAATTATAATTATGTCTTTAATAACGTACGAAAAAGAAATACAAGACGTATTGTTATATATACCGTTAAAAAATATAGATCGTTTTACGTCTTTCGTAGATTATTATATTAATGAAGGATTTAACTTAGGAAGACTGGTTATTTTAGTCGCCGTGGCTATCGTTAGCGGAACCCAGAAATATTTTGACGATTACGAGCCTTTACAAGAAGCGATAACGAAAATGATAAATTTATAACTTAGTTTTAAGTTATAAATTTTTTAATTTTTCGCTAATAAAAAACATATTTGGTCCAACTTTCTTAATAGTCCGTTTCTAGTTACTTTTAAGACGCAAACAGCGACAAATTTATAACTTTTAAAAGTTATAAATTTAGCGTTAAGAAGCGCACATAGAACATTCTAAAACGGATATATCTTCAGGTCATTCAACCGCTTCTCCTCTATAATAATATAATCCTTTACATCCCAGCTCCCAGGCTTTATAATGAATATCGTGGATATATTTTTTATTCGCGCCCGAAGGGATAAAAATATTTAGAGACTGTCCTTGACATATATACTTTTGTCTATCAGCGGCATATTTGATTACTTTTAGTTGATCTATTTCTTTCGCAGTTAAAAATTTATTCTTTATAGTTTGCGGGATATTAAGATGCTGTACTGAACCTTTATTACGAATAATACTATTCCATATTTCCGACGTATCTAAATTACGAGCGCGTAACGCTTTTTCTAAATATTTATCTTTCGTAAGAAACATGCTGGTGCGCGTTTTGGATACAAAAGCATTAGCTACGACGGGTTCGATAGAAGGAGAACAATTCGCGATAATCGAAATATTAGCGGTAGGAGCGATCGCGATTAAATGAGAATTTCTTTTTCCTGTTCCTTTCATAGACGGACACTCCCCCCTTTCTTTTCCTAGTTTTAAAGTAGCTATTTCCGCGTATTCTTTCAGCTTAGAAAATATCTCTATATTTAATTTTTTCGCATAAGAAGATTCGAACGAAATCCCCTCCCTGCGGCATAACGATCCGAATCCCATTACTCCTATTCCTAAAGGTCGATCTCTTATCGCTCCCTTTTTAGCTTTAGATAATTCCGGAGGGCAGTTTTTAATAAACGATTCTAAAACGTCATCTAGAAAATGTACGATATCTTCGACGACTCGTTTCGTCCATTTATAAGGATGTTCCGCGTTGAAAGAAGATAAACAGCATACTGCAGTCGTATCATTGTCCGTAGGTAAATGGATTTCGTTACATAAATTACTGCTATAAATTTTTAATCCTTTTTCTTTCATCTCTTTAGGAAGAGATTTATTAATCATATCGATAAAATTTAAATAAGGAGTTCCCATCCTACTCCTTGACTCTAAAATCTTTTCCCACATCTTCCTAGCGCTCGTAGGCGTTCGCTTTTTTAGTTTTAGGATCGATTAAGTCGTAGTCCGTATCATTTTTCACGGCGCGCATGAAGTCGTCGGTAATATTAATCATGTTAAATAAATTAAGATTTTTTCTATTAATATCTCCTCCGGTAGGTATCCTCATCGTAATAAATTCTACTATTTCCGGATGCGTAATATCGAGATAGGCCGCGTAACTTCCTTTTCTAGTTTTTCCTTGTTTGCAAGAAGTCACGACAGAATTAATGGGTGATAAAAAAGATACCGGACCCGATGACTTGCCGTCCACCGATCTTACGGAACTCCAATCAGCTCCGACTCCTCCGCCTACGACCAAAGACCAGCAAGTATCCGCTAAATGTTCGATGATACCGTCTATCTTATCCGGAATATGAGAAACGAAACAGGAAATAGGTAAACCCTTTTTAGACGATTTTCCCGCGTTTGCTAAGATAGGGGAGGAAAACATAAATAATTGAGTCGACGCGTAATCGTAAATTCTTTGCGCGTGTTCTAAGTTATCGGAATAGGTAACCGCTGCGGGAGCGAATACTCTTTGAGGGGTATCGTTATCGTACTGGTAATAATATTTTTCGAGAAGTTTTTTACTGTGTTCGGATAAAAGATTATCTAAATCGTTATTAATCGTGATTCCTAAGTAATCTTCCATTTATTTTTTATACGAACGAGAATTTCTTAAATTTTCAATAAAGAATAATTGAACTCTTCAAAAAGGACGTTAAAGAATCGTCAACAATGACCGACCCAGAATCGCATTATAACGAAAAAATCGGGGAAAACAAAGCCCGTATTAAAGCGTTACTAGCCACGATAGATAAACTAAAAGAAGAAAACAAACGTTTTAGAAAGAGAAAAAAATTACTATTAACTCTTCATAATAGATAAAATGTATATTTAAATTTATAACTCGGCGAGTTATACATTTTTATTATTACTTACTTAAAGGTTTAAATCCTTTATTATCTCTTCCAAGACGTTTACGACTATACTATTTCCTAGATAAAATAACATAGCTTTTTTACTGACAATTCCTTCGTACTTAAAATCGATATTAAATCCAAACATCTTAAACGTTTCTTTTACGGTTAACGCCCTAAATTTACCGTTAAAGTCGTATAATATTCCCGCTCCTTTTGGACCTACGGGTGAAGCGCATATGGTAGGACCGTAAAAATCTAATCTACATACCCTTTCTCCCTGTCTCCCCCCTTTACCCGTCCTTTTATTTACTAATTTATATTTAGTCATACATTTTTTATTATTACATTCCGTTAACATATACCTTTCCGTATAATCGTAAAAATTCTTTTCGTCGTAATCGAGGATCGCTGAAACGGGAATAATAGGATTTTTTACGTCTCTGAATAGATATTTTTTACTACGATGACATACGATATAAATGCGCTGCCTAGATTGAGGGGAATTATAATACTTAGAATCTATAATCTTATAACTTACAATATATCCTCTTTTTTCCAGTTCTAATTTAATCGTATTAGAAATACTACCATTAAGCATAACATATAAATTTTTTACGTTTTCTAATATAGTAGTTTTGGGCTTTTTAATATCGATAATCTCTAATATTTTATAAAATAAATTTCCTCCTTTTTTATCTTCGAATCCTCTTTTTTTTTCCCGCAGCGCTAAAAGGCTGACAAGGAAATCCAGCGCATAATATATCGAAGTCCGGAATATCTTTTTCTATATCAATCGCGTTAATATCTCCTTCCGGCTTTATTCCGTAATTCGCTTCGTATAATTCCCGCGCGCCCTTATTTATATCGCACGCAAAAGTACAGACATATTTTACGTCGGTTAAGACTTTATTACATCTTTCAAAAGCCGTATGGAACGCTCCTATTCCGCAGAATAAATCCGCGTAAGTTATTATTTTATTACTTGTCATTTTTTAATATTCACGCTTTTAAGTTAGGCCAATTTAATAATTACAAAATTTATAACTTTCGCGAGTTATAAATTTTTTTTTTTTTTTTTAAAAGTTATATTTTTCGTTTAATATTATTGTAGGTTTTACAAATTGGACACGTCGACGACATATTTATCCAGTTACACTCTTCACACAAACAAATATGACCGCAATTGACAAAATGTATATTCGGAATATTTTTGAGACATATTACGCACGTTTCGTAAGTAAATATTTTTTTGCCATTAATTGCTTTAGGCTCGTCTTCTTCGAAATTTCCATTTCTAAAGAATAACAGTATAATAACGTGATTATTCGACATAAAAATTGGAAATGATTTTAAACATTTATTTTGGTCTACACTAAAAACCGTACTTGACAAATGATTTACTATAATAGGACACGCTTTCCCCGTAAAACGATTAAACGCGCAAATATCTGTCGTAAAATCCCGCGTGTTTCTAGCTTTTTCTTTACTGATAAAATAATATATAGCCGTTTTTAAACTTTCAAACATCCTGTTTACGCTCGTATAATTGTTTTCATTCAAATAAAATGCTACTATTTTCTCTCTCGGTATAGCTATATTACTCGAAATAAAAGATACTTTCTCTCGCAAACATCTTTCAATTTTTTCTCTAGATTCTGTCATCAAATTATTTAATAAGCTCATTTTTTTTAATTCTATGCTTTTAAGTCGAGACGAAATTAAAGAATTTCAAAAATTTATAACTTTCGCGAGTTATAAATTTTTTTATAAGGAGATTACTAGCGTGCGTATAAGAGTACTATAGGGAAGCTACTCATAAAGAGATTACAAGGTCGCGTATGAGAGTACTATAGGGAAGCTAGTCATAAAGAGATTACTAGCGCGCATAGGAGAGTACTATAGGGAAAGAGATTACTAGGCCGCATATGAAAGTACTATAGGGAAGCTAATGAGAGTCCTACGGATAAAGAGATTACTAGGCCGCATATGAGAGTACTATAGGGAGCTAGCGAATACGCGTTTTTACATCGCGATTTTAACCAGGAGATGGATCGTAATGAGGCGCGCGCGATAGAGATCGCGAAAGTCCTAAAACCGGTACTTTATTACCTACTGTTGGCTAGTCAAAGTCTGGAACTTTATGAATGAAACAGTATCATTAAATTCTACTGTAATCAAACCATAATAAATAATATCCTTAGCAAGAAAATGTAAAATAATAACTACTTTACTAGGTTTTAATTAGATTTTCAGCCTTTTAACCCGTTACCAAATGACAAATTTTAGACTCCGTATTGAAAGCGCCTGCAGACGAAAATTAAAATAAATGAAAACAGTGCAACTTCTGAAGAACAACACCCTTTGGGTAAAATGCACAAAGAAAGCAAATAATATTGTTAAAGATAGCTTGTTAGTCAGAAGATAGCTTGTTAGTCAGAAGAGGGCTGGTTTATCAAGTTTAACTCTTTACCAAACAACAAAATGTAAGACTAGTCAAAATCCAAAGCATTTGCTGACAACAAAATAACTTACTCAAAAACTGAATTTTCCTTTTTAAAGGGAAGAAAACGTGCGAAAAGGAGAAAATGTTGGTTACCAGCATTTTCGCCCTTTTCCACAATGTTTTCAAACGCCTTTTTGCACAGCATCGTTAAAAGTGTGTGGTAAAGACCTATAATCAGTGTTCTCACATTTGAGATAAAGATTCCATGCAAGTCCCTTTCGTAATTTCTCAAGAACATTGAACTACATCGAATACACCGATAGGCCACCATCCATCATGAACACGATCGCAAATTGTGAAGTAAAACACCAAGTTCAACAATTCGTCTCCCATCCCTCCAACTGTCATGGCTAACAGTATGTGAAATCTGCGCGAAATAATGATTTCCTCGGTTCCGTATTAACTCATATCCAATACAGTATCAAGAAAAATCGCCATAGGTGTGATCTAAAAGTATACTCTTGACAAAACTCTTTTTTTCTTCTGTCATTCCTGACACAAAGCGGTCGGGACTGTCACGGGACGCACTTTTGGAATGCTGGTTCTGCGTTTTACCAATACGTTAAAGAGTAAAGCGAGGAACCAGATCCTCGTTTCCGTTATACTTCCGATACTGCCGGAATACGTACGAATTGGGTACGGAAAATGTCGAGATCGGACGGAAAGAAATGAGATCGCAAAGAGCGGAGTTAGGATGGCCATACCTTAATTGAGAGCCGAAATAGCATACAGCAACGCTGCATATCAAGCCAAATAAATCCGGTGACCTGGTCAACTATTAATTTCCACGGATCCATGTTTTATATTCAATGATGTCGATTTTACCACGCTTCCGTTACACTGTATTTATATGGCCGAATTCTTTTGTCATCCTTGAATATTGGCTTATCCTCAGCAATAAGTACCGTTTGGCATCGAGCTATTAGCTACACTATGTGAACCGCTTTAGCTCTTTAACAAACTACAAAGTTTTGGACTAAGCTAAACTGAAAGCAATTGCAGAAGACAAAAAAAAAAAAAAAAAAAAAAAGACTCAAAAATTGAAATTTGGTTTTGGAAGGGTAGGAAACAAAGTGGAAATAGTAGGAGGAAATGCTGGTTACTGCCATTTTCCCCTTTTTCCACAAAGTTTGCAAAAACCGTAAGGTAATAAAAACTCGGGATTGTGTGGTAAAGGGTTAAGGATTGTATTCCACGTCTGTCTCAACATAAACGAAACAAAAACGTTTATGTTGCTAGAGAGACTATGGACATCTCGTACATCAGAAGACATTCAAGAGATGCTAGATTTTGTTATGTTTTGCAACATTTAAGTCATTTTAGACAGAATACGACCATTACGCTCTCGTAGTGTTCAATGCGATAACCCGAAAATCTAGATTTCAAAGTTTTACTTAACTTGTGAGCATCAAATAATTCACCTCGATCTCTTTCAACGGGTGAGAATATAATCCACCGACACCAAGAAAGATTTTTTTTGTAGGTTTGACTATACAAGCGGACGGTAAGGATCCAAGATCAGACTGCGTTCTGTGCAGTCTGATCTTGTTCTTTGCCGTCCGCGAAACTCCGTGTCTTCGCCTATTGCACTAAAAAGGTATTCGATGACTCTATCGGTTTCAGATACTAGTATAGATCTGGATTCTCAGGAGCACGAGACACGCTCGGAGGAAGAAGAAGAGTGTATAGAGCAGTGTCTAAATTCAAACTGGGGGTGCAAGAAGGATGACAACCTGGACTTTAAAATGAACAACGAAATTCTCTATATAGCTTACAGTCCATCAGATGCAGATGTGAGTATGTCTAACAAATTACTAGTACCATATGCCACATTAACAGCATAGCAAAGAATGGGGACATTGGTTTACTCGGTCATTGCTACATGTACATTGGGATACAACTTTCTTATACGTTAATACTAACTCTCCCGCAGCCAAATATATCGGTTCAACTTCCCGACGCCAGAACGTAAAATTTTACTGTCAATATAGGCACTTTTGTCATTGTTAAGAATGAAAAGGCGAATCATGTAGACTCGGGATTAAACCGTACTTTTTGTGCAGTATATTCTTGATGTACCATGTCTGCTACCGAGTACATGACCATGCGTATCGAGGACAGTCATGATGACCATGCACACTGACGAGACCCAAATGCATACCAAGGACAATGCAATCCGCATGAGCACTGACGGTGTCACAATGCGTTCTAGAACAATGACAACGGCCATGCACGCTGACGATGGCACAATAAGTGCCAAGGACAAGTGACCGTGCATACTGACGACGTCACAATGTGTTCCAAGGACAATAACAATGAACATGCACACTGACGAAGCCAAAATGCGTTTTGAGGACAATGGCAATGACCATGTTAAATGACGAGGCCACAATGCGTACCACGGACAATTATAATAACTTGCTCATGGACGACGCCATAATGCATATTGTTGAAAATGGCGATGACCATGCTCAATGATAAAGCCACAATGCGATTTGAGGATAATTGCAATGGATTATGCACACTGGTGACGCCTAATTGGGTACCTAGAACAATGAACATGCACGCTGACGACGCCGTAATTTGTGCAGAAGACAATGACAATGATTATGCACATTGACGGTGCCAAAATGCGCACCGAGGACAATGACAGTGGCCATGCACACCCTCGACGCAAAAAATGTGCACTGAAGACAATGGCCTTGATCAATGACGACGCCACAATTTTTTCTTAGGACTATGACAATGACCAATCACACTAACGACGCTTTAATTCGTCCCAAAGACGATGACAATGACATTTCTCACTATGGACACCTAAATGGATTTCAAGGACAACGAAAATGACTATGCTCAATGATGAGGCTTCAGTGCTTACCGCAGATAATGACATTGATCATACACAATAACGACGCAACAATGTACCGATGATAATGATCATGGACGCCGCCATAATGAGTACTATTGTCAATGGCACTAACCATGCTTAATGACGAAGTCACATTGCGTACTGAGGATAGTTTAAATGATTATGCACACTGTTGACGCCTCATTGCGTACATAGGACAATTAACATGCACACGGACAACGCCTAAATCTGTACAGAGGACAATGACAATGGTTACAAACACTGACGGTGCCATAACGAGTACCGAGGATAATACCAATGACCATGCACACAGACGATGCCACAATGCGTACAGGGGACAATGACAATGACCATGCTCACTGACGCTGCCACAGTTCGTACTGAGGACAATGAAAACAAGCATTCTGATAGTATTGCATAGCAATACACAGTTCCCTACCGGCCGTATGTATCGCTGGCATGTCAGTGAAATTTTTAAAGTCCAAGGCCCGTAAATGCGTCAAAAAGCAGTGGAGATGGACGAAACTCGAACTTGATGTGTAAGTCATAGTGGTTGATGTACACACGAAAAAGTCAGCTCTATATGTAGCAGCGTTTAGAAAAAAAGTGCGGAAAAATGTTTTATCAGTGAAATTTTGTAAGTACAAGGCCCGTAAATGCGTGAAAAAGCAGTGCAGCGGGACGAAACTCGAACTTGATGTGTAAGTCATGGTGGTTGATGTACACATCAAAAATCAGCTCTATATGTAGTGCTCAGCGTTTGGAAAAAAAGTGCGGAAAAATGTTTTATCAGTGAAATTTTGTAAGTCCAAGGCCCGTAAATGCGTGAAAAAGCAGTGCAGTGGGACGAAACTCGAACTTGATCTGTAAGTAATGGTGGTTGACTTACACAGCAAAAGTCAGGTGAATATCTACCAGCATTTAGAAAAAAAAAAAAAAAAAAAAACCCGGAAAACTGATTTATCAGTGAAATTTTGTACGTCCAAGGCCCGTAAATCCGTGAAAAACCAGTGGACCGCAACGAAAGTCGAACTTGATCTGTAAGTCATGGTGGTTGAGTTACACAGCAAATCTGAGATCAATACCTACCAGCGTTTGGGAAAAAAGTCCGGAAAACTGATTTATCAGTGAAATTTTGTACGTCCAAGGCCCGTAAATCCGTGAAAAACCAGTGGACCGGAACGAAAGTCGAACTTGATCTGTAAGTAATGGTGGTTGAGTTACACAGCAAATCTGAGATCAATACCTACCAGCGTTTAGGAAAAAAGTCCGGAAAACTAATTTATCAGTGCAATTTTGTAAGTCCAAGGCCCGTAAATCCGTGAAAAACCAGTGGACCGGAACGAAAGTCGAAATTGATCTGTAAGTCATGGTGGTTGAGTTACACAGCAAATCTGAGATCAATACCTACCAGCATTTAGGAAAAAAGTCCGGAAAACTGATTTATCAGTGAAATTTTGTAAGTCAAAGGCCCGTAAATCTGTGAAAAACCAGTGGACCGGAACGAAAGTCGAACTTGATCTGTAAGTGAATGTGGGTGACTTACACAGCAAAACTCAGCTCAATATGTACTAGCGTTTAGAAAAAAAGTCCGGAAAACTGAATTGCCGGACTGACGGACAGATGGACAGACGGACAGACGGACGGACGGAGTGCAAACCTAAAGTCCCCTTCGGCCCCGCCGGTAGGGGACTAATAACCATGCACACTGACGACGCCACAATTTGTACGGAACACAATGACAGTGACCATGATCGAAGACGCCAAAGTGCGTTCTGAGGACAATAAAAAAGACCATGCACACGAACGACGTCACAATGCTTTCCAAGGACAACGACAATGACAATGACTGCACAGTGAGGATGCCACAATGCGTACTGAAGACGATGAAAATGATAATGCTCAATGATGAGGCCGCAATGCGTACTGCATACAATGACAATGACCATGTACACTGACGACGCCACAATGCTTACCGAGGAAAATGAAACTGACCATGCTTATGGACGACGCCATCATGAATGCACTATAACCATGCTCAATGACGAAGCCTCTATGCGTACTGAGGACTGAGGCATGCCCATGCACATCAATAACGTGAAAGGGCAGAACGAGGACGTGATATTGCATTTAGAAAGCATGACCACACCCATCGAGGACTTGATCACGGGTACTAACGATGTAACTATGCGTACTGAGGATGTTATGAAAGATACATGTGTGTACAGATGACATGGCCATGTGTAATGGGGACAAATGTCCTGTACGTGCAATCCAAGGGCATAACTATGTGTACGCTGGTCTCAGTGAAGTTACAATGTTATTAACCTCAAAATGCTGAGTACAAACCTCATAAACTGGTCACAGTTGTAGATTTACATATTATAACTGGTACAGGCGATTGTGTCATTGTTTTTCATTGGGCTACATGTATACCGTCACGTCATATGCTCGCGGGCGTCATATCCTCGCGGTAACAGTATTTTCCGTTGTAAACAAACACTAGCGGCACCTTTCGGTTGTTTGTGGATGCAAAACCGTCACGGGAGACTGCGCCGATCTGTCAAACAGCAAAAAAGAAGAATGTTTCGTTTATCGGTAAGTAAACAATTGAAAAACAATATAGATGCTAATTTAGTACCTTTATCACCTACTTGAAGACTGCATAGAAAAATAAACCCCGTTTTCCCTTTGAAAAAATACAAATCCCATCGAATTCTGTCCGATACGGTTCGGCTGCACAAAACTGTAAACAAATAAAAGTCACGTGAACGGCCTTGACTCCTTCCGCAAAAAAAAAAAAATCTACGGAAGCCAATAAGTGCCACAGTGCAATTTTTATTTAATCATGTGTTGTTTGTATTTTTTTTAACATTGAAAAAATGAACACTATAAATCTCAAATAAAAAGCAGATATGGGATTAAATTGAATATTTTTTTGAACAGCTAATGAATTTTAATAGCAATTTAAACATTTTAGTTCGAAATATGCTACAATGCACATCACATCTAGTGCTATGTAAGGCATTTTATGGTTTATCATTTTTATACCCCCGCAAAATGAATGTTTTTGCGGGTATACTTGAATCACCCTGTCTGTCCATTTGTCCGTCTGCCCGTGTTTCAGTCTGTCCGCCCCTGTGTCCGTCTGTATGTCCATCTGTGTATACTACAAAATACTATTAATTTTGTGTCACTAACTCCTGCACTTTTGATGCAATTGTATTAATTTTTGGCACATACATTGATCATTTATTGAAGATTTGCAAAAAGCAATTTTGAAATGTCAGCATGTTATAGTTGAGGATTTATCTCCCCTTGAGCCTGTTGTTACTGTCAAGGCGCTGGTGGATGTATTAAGTCACATACTGTGACTAGTTTCATTTTCATTGGGACTTTAAAGGTATATTTATGATTTCAGGATGAGACCAAAGCAAAGAAGGGCAAGCCATATGATAAAGCTAACCTTCTTAGAGCTTTTGAAGCCACAAAAGGTGGAACATCTGTCTACAGGGCTTCTCGAATGTACAGTGTCCCGGAATCCACCTTACGTGATCGTACACGGGGAAAACAGCCACTAGATGCTCATATGGGACCAGAGAGAATTTTCACTAATTTAGAAGAGAGTAAAATGGTTGAGCACATCTCATACGTGGTAGATATTGGCTATGGTTACAGTAAAGGGAATATTCAATTCATGGCAGCTGACTTTGCAAGGTCCCTTGGAAAAACAGTTAGGGCAAAGGATGGATTAAGTGATCACTGGTTTTATGGTTTTTTAAAGCGTTGGCCAGATATGAAAATGGTCAAACCACAAAAACTTCATACTGCGAGGGCAAAAGGTGCAAACAAAGAAACAATTATCAAGTATTTCATGGAGCTCGAGACTGTTCTAAAAGAGAATGACCTCTTCAATGCACCTGAGCGTATTTATAACGTTGATGAGACTGGAATCAGCACTGAACATTCACCCCCCAAAATTGTCTGCTCAAAAAACACAGATCCTCAAGCTATAACCTCTCCTAGATCTGCAAATGTTACAATAATCGCAGGAGCTAATGCCCTGGGAAATCACATACCGCCATTCTATGTGTTCCCAGGAAAGAGATGGACAGATGAGCTTCTTGCTGGTGCCCCAGTCGGTTCAGATGGAATGATGTCAGATTCCGGTTGGTCCAACGGAAAAATATTTGAAAAATATGTAATGGGTCACTTTGCAAAACACGCAGGCATTAAACAAGGCAATGTTTGTGAGCCCACTTTACTTCTGTATGATGGCCATAGGTCGCATTTGTTGCTGACTTTGACTGAGTGGGGTAGTAGAAGACGGGTTATTCTTTTTGTACTTCCACCGCACACCAGCCACCTAACCCAACCACTAGATGTTGGTGTCTTTGGCCCTTTAAAGTGTCATTATTATAGGCAATGCCAGTCTTACCTACATCAAAACCCAGGAATTAATATCACTAGATATGAGGTTGCCAAGCTGACATCAAGACCCTACTTGAAAGCACTGTGTCCAGAAAACATCATGTCAGGTTTTCGTAAATCAGGCATTTACCCTTTCAACAGCCAAGTATTTTCTTCTTCACAGTTGGCACCTGCAGTTATTTACCACTCTAAAACACCTGAAACCCCAAATGTCCCAGAAATCTCCCAAGAGCTCCCAGTATTTAAACCCAGAAATGACCTTACTCCAAACTCTAATGCCCTTACAAGAGACAGTCCTATCCCCCCTTCTCATACAAACAGCAGTATACCCTTAACCCCCTCTGTCATCCAACCTACCAATGAGTGTACAAAGGATAAAATTGAGGCCTTCTTTGATGCAAAAAGATTACTAAAGCTGTAAAGAAACTTAAAAAGAAATTTGTACCACCATTCTTAGTTACTGGTAGTTTGATGAAGAAAACAAACAAAAATTATCTTGAAACTCAATCAAATAAAAAGACCTCACAATCGTTTAAGCAGGATGGTAAAATCAAGAAGACTCGGACGATTACATCAAAACAAGTCACTTCAAAAACTGTTGAAAAAAGTAAGCCTAGAGTGACACAAAAAAGTCCCCAACCAAGCACATCTGGAGTTTCATCAAGAAAAGGTGGCCCTATTGACTTAAATACACCAGAAGATACATGTTCCAGTGATGAATCGGTTGCAGAGGAAGATAAGTGCTGTGTGAGTAATTTGTTCTATCCGAAGGAGGCCAGGGATTGTTACAACCTAATTTTTATCAAGTGGGCACAGTGCGACAGTTGTTTCCATTGGACTCATTTGCAGTACTGCTCTAAAGTAAGATTCCTGAGAAGGGGGGATACCTGTCTTTGCCCTCACTGCATGGATGCATAATAGACAAACCATTAAAAAGAAATGTAAATAAGTTTTTTTTCTGAACTGTTAACTTTATTTTACTAACAATCACTTTTTCTTGTTGAAAAACTTTCCGGTGAAATTTTCTCTTCAGTGAAGTAAATATATGGTACATTCAAGCCACCATACACAAGTTTTCCCATTTACCGCGAACATATGACGTCATCATTAAAGATGGCTGTTGTTTGGGTACACTCTTCCAAACGCCGAAAAAGACTGGAATTTCCCTTCAAAACCGCTATATGACGACCTATTTGACCAAACTGAATGAAATGGTAAGTTAATTCATGATAATAATAAATGCCTTCTGTTTTTTGTAGTTTATATTGGACGCGGAAGCGTAAGTACCGTGAGCATATGACGAGGCAGTCTATATCACAGAATAGCCGTTGAGAGCATCTTTCACATGCCCAATTTGGCTGTATAGATAACACGTCGATTTTTGCAAAATTTGAAATTGGTAATCGAAACTAAAAAAATATTAGCAGAAACAAACATTAATAGGTGATAACAACATACAATTCACTTATTCGTGAGGTCAAAAATATCGGAAAATCTCCAGAATAACGCCCGTTTCTGGTAGTCAGTACCGATCCCTATACACTTGCTGTATTGCGGGATTGGAAACTAATCTACAGACCCCAGTGCTCTGTACATTGTGTTGATCAAGATCAGACTCCATGTATCCTGCAGTGGTCGGCTGGCCGATATACGAATAATATGAGGTATCTGGATGAAAACGGCTCTAAAAATGCGATTCAAGTCCATTCCATTATTTTGAGTGTTGACAACCTTTAACCATACAACGGCATATTATAACGACCCTGAAGAAAGACTTCCGACACCATCAAAGGAAAAAGGAGAAAATACTAATAACCAGTATTTTTTTCTCTTCAATGTTTCTTTCACTTTCAAAGACAACCTCATTCATTTGATCCTTATACAAATTGTTGTTTGAAGACGCTTTTAATTGGGACAAGTTGAAAATATTGACATCTAGTGGACACACAATGCCGACTTTTAGCGACAATGACAAAGAAGGGTTTTGTTTAAACAATGAGGGAAAGGAAGAAAATGCAGCATTTTCTCCTTCTTTTCACAATGTTTTCTACCCTTTCTGATACAAATCTCACCATCTAAAAATGTGTTGTCTGTTAAAAAGTTACATCATCGAAATTAATTCCCACGCACGCACGCACGCTTGCGCGCCAGCCATGCTCTTTGAAAAGGGGGCTTTATGCATCTGCGAACTGTATCGACCCAGGTCAGCTTGTGCAGTCCATGCAGGTTGACCTGGACCGAAACCTTCCGCTATCGGTCAATTTTCTGCATGTCCAAGGACCTGCCTACTTCACGATTCAGACACTTGATCGACAAAATGGATTTTGGATTTTATGGATCCATAATAACATGACGACTTGCCTGGTATCATCCATCACGGAGGTGCATTAAACCCCCTTTTGGCAGAGTGCGGATATATATATATATATATATATATATATTTTAAATCAAAACTACAAATATTTTGTATTATTTTCAGGGTGAATGTAACTGTTCATCCGCTGGAAACCGATCTAATTGTTCCTGGAATAGACCGGATCACATCTCACAGAATAAGACCGTCTATGCTGTACGTTACAGGGACAGTCATTTGAAACATTTTTATAGGACAAAAAACTGCATTGCTGTGATAAAGTCCGATAGCAGGCTAAAATATGAGGTGCAGAATTGTTCATTTCATTTGAACATCATTTGTGACCTAAGTAAGTTTGGTGAAATAACTGATTGATCTTCTGGTATTTAACGCTTGTAGGACAGGACAATATCGTAGACTTGTTAAATTAAAGTCGAAGCATTTGCACGCAACAAATTAAATCTTACTCTAAAAGAGATATAAGCATTGTCTTTAAAAGACTAGAAAACATTGTGGAAAAGGAGAAAATGGTAGTTACAAGCATTTTCTCCTTTTTCTGCAATGTTTTCAAAGCCTTCATTCTTTTTGGTCGTTAAAACTCGGGATTGTTTTGTCAAGGATTTATCCTGTATGTGGCCGTTTTTAGATGAGCCATGCTCTGGCAAAAGGAGGCTTACTGCAGCTCCGTAATGCATTATACCAAGCAGGTCATCACAAGGCTATGTATCCATAAAATTCATTTTGTCCAACAACTGTCTAAATCATAAAGGTGGAATGATTATTAGACACGCAGAAAATTGACCGAAAGCAAAAAGTCTCGGCCCAGATCTGCAAATAGTATCGACCCAAATCAGCCTGCGCAGTCTGCGCAGGCTGATTTGGGTCGATACTATTTGCAGATGCATTAAGCCTCCTTTTCGCAGAGCATGGCTCAAATGTATTATGCTTTGCAAGCGTGAAGAAATTTGATGGTGACATTCAGTTAAAAGGTGAACTATTGACCGTTCATTTACCCGCTTATTCACACCTTAGCAAATTCTCTGGTACTAAAATGATTATTTAATGGCTCAGATGTTTTTGTCACCAATCAATATTTCTTGTATACTGCCGATTAAGAGTAATGATTAAGCAACGTTGAGAAATGACGTTCTGGCAAAAGGGGGGGTGGTTTAATGCACCCCCGTTACGCATCATACCAGTCAAATCATCACATGATAATGGATCAAAAAAAAAAAAAAAAAAAAAATCCAGTTTGTCTAATACCCGATTGAATCATGAGGTCGAATGGGCCTTCGACATGCAGAAAATTTACCAAATCTCCCCCTGAGTGAACAAATAGCTGACCCCCAATCTTGGGTCTAATGTCAATAGTATATATCAATAAGTTGGGCAGAATTGGGGAAGTTGGGGAAGTTGGGAAGATGCCCAAAAACAATAGGGGTATTGTTCCAAGAACAATGGAATCATTCACGCGTGACTGCACACGAACAATGGTTATTATTCCGGAGAAACAATGGGTATACAAGACCGGAAATGCCAATGCCAATCCTGTATGACGTCATATAACGGAACAATAGGTTGGGGAATTTGGGTGGCACGGTGGCACCTGCCCAAAACAATGGAATCATGCACGCGTGACAGCCCACGAACTATGGGAAGGTATCCCGAGAACAATGGGGTATTATTCCGTAGAACAATGACCGGAAATTCCAATGCCAATCCTTGATGACGTCATATAACGGAACAATAGGCTGCGATGCCTGCTTCCCATCCCCCGTGACTCATACCAGAAAACAATAGGATTATTATTTCGACAACAATGGGGTAAGTATCGTGTGTCTGCCCGGAAACAGTGACGTCATACCGCAAGACCGCCAACTGCCCCGTGACTCCTCCAGAAAACAATAGGATAAAGATCTGAGAATAATGGGGTAAGTATCGTAGATGTGTGCAGCCCCTTGACTCATACCACGGAAGAATAGGATTATAATTTCGAGAACAATAGGATAGATATCGTTTACCTACCACACCTTCATAATGTCATACCACCGAAAAAGTGTGGACCGTAGGTTCGCTACCGTAACGTCCGTGATACGAATTCAATCATGTTGAAAGCGGCGTTAAACACCATTCAGAAATTTTCTCCTCGAGCCATATCGTTTTACAATTGAAAACACACCTGAATGACTTATTCCCAAACGCATGGACAATGAGTTTTCGAACAAACCCTGTAGTCTTGAGGTTGGTGGCACGGAGATGGGTATTACACAATAGTCTCGGAGAATAAGGTAAATCGGGTAGCAGCACTTGGTAGCTGCACTCATTTTCGGGATAAGTCATACACCTTCGGAAAGGAACCTGGTTCACGAAAAGTCAATAGGTGGACTGGTCGTGCGTATTGCGGAACGAATTTTAATGAAGAACATGCGAAATGTCGATCCAGTGTAAAGGATGAAAACTATATACCATCTGGCTCGTGTTTAAGTTATCGATTTCAATACGGTACACGCCTATCGACTGATTAGATCATGACCTATTGTGTACCCGGTGTTAAATGACCGGGTAGGACCAAGGACTCGATAAATTATTGCATGGTGGTTCTTTTCAAATTTATTTCTATTATGTCGCGACGGCCAGTGCGCCTATCCGTGCTTTCCTGGAGTTTCTAATAGCCTTTTTTCTGTTTAACGTGATATATTTTAAACAAAAACGAAAGGTTGACGGAAAAAGGATGCCAATTTTGATACCGCAGAAGCCCTGCTCCAAAGAGATCACTTACGATTATCGGCTGCTGCCTTATTATTATTATTATTATTATTTTTTTTTTTTCCCGAGGTAGAATGAGATCAGTGTAGATCAAGATCAGACAGTAGTCTAAAAGCTCTAATAATGGCCTGACAAGCGTGATATCCAGTTATATCAGTTTAGTGTCGATTGATTTTTTTTTTCCGGGGTAATGAGATCAGTGTAGATCAAGATCAGACAGTAGTCTAAAAGCTCTAATAATGGCCTGACAAGCGTGTATCCAGTTAAATCAGTTTAGTGTCGACTGATTTTTTTTTCCGGGGTAGAATGAGATCAGTGTAGATCAAGATCAGACAGTTTTCTGAAAGCTCAAATAATGGCGATACGAGCATGGTATCGACCTACATCAGTTTAATGTTGATTTTATGGGGGTAGAATGGGATAAATCAAGATCAGTCAAGTCATCGAGTATTCTCAGTGTAGATCAAGATCAGACAGCATTCTAAAAAGCTCTAATAACAGCGTGACAAGCGTGATATCGAGTTACATCCGTTAAGCATTGATGGATTTTTTCTCGGGGTAGAATAGGATGAATCAAGATCAGACACGTTTTCGTGTTTACCGAGCTAATGCGTCACAAAGATATCGAGTTACTTCAATTTTATGCCTCGTTAAACCGGTGTACTTAGGCTGCAGTCTGCAAGTTTAAACTTGTTTCACCGGAAAACAATAGATAAATTATGTCATACAATGCTAACGACTGTAATTAATCCGTGATTGACTCATTTTTAAGGATTGTCAAACAATTAGAAATACATCTGGAGGAGTGTCCATGAATCACTTTCAATTAGACCTTCAAGGTGTGAGGATTACGGTCGTGTGTTGTCCCAAAAGAGTGATTAATTAATAACGTTACATTTTTTAATTAGTGAATTAAAAAAAAAAAAAAAAGATTACGTCGTGTTTCATCGGAGTTTCGAAAACAGGTAAGTCCATTTTTAGTGCATTTATACCACCTCAGACATAAATTCTTGACTTATTTCTCGAAAATTATGAAAATGATCCATACTGTAATTTGAGTTTTGAAAACCAACAGTACTCAAAAGTTTTGCTGTTCTCAACACATTTAACATCAAATGGGGAGAAGTCTGAGGTATATTAAACTTATTTTTATTCCATATTGAAATAGTTTAAAACATTCTAAATCAAGATCAGACGTGTGGAGTTAAGACCAGACGATTGTGTGAAGTAGTCTCTAATGCGTCAATGTTGTTTATCTTTTTTATGTTGTTAGAATTAATTAAATGACGTTTAACACTCATTTAAACATTACTTCAGTCATATCACGGTGCATCATAACACGGTACTTCAGTCATAACACAAACGTATATCCTGGGTATCACAAGTACTGGGCTTGGGATGTTTAACACTCCCACGAATTTGTTTTAGGAAAAAACTCCTTTTTTTTCCTTTTTCATTCCACGACGATACTTGAATCCCCTTCAGCAGTTCGAGTCTACACCCGTAAACGAGACGCATTAAAAAGGATTAGAAATCAGCCCAGACTGTGGCTTACAAGGTATCATTTTTCTCCTTGACATTCCTATATTTTGGTTATCTTTACATTCCTATATAAAAAGAGTTTCAATATCACCAGAAAGTAGAATGAGCCTTCCAATCCCCAGAACAACAACAACAAGGTGGTAAAAAGAAAGAAGTGTAATACAAGCCAATATAAGGTTCTTATGTTTTGGACCTGTCTTCTGCCAGTCTGAACACGAGTTTTATTTTGATGCATGACTTTTTGGGTCAGGTATGCTGTTGACTTAATACTTAAAAATATGGATTGTAAATGAATGTGGGAAATCTGAATTAGGGCAAGAAATAAGACAGTTATTGTAAGACGGAATCTGATTTTTTTATATTCTATTTATAACCGAATACAGTTTAACGCCTCTTTCAACATAATTTCAGTCATAACACGATGACAATTCATTAATGTAAGTTTCACCGGTACAAGGTCAGATCTCTGTTTTGTCCAAGGGCACTCCGATGTTTCATTAAACATAAGTTGTCAATATTCGCTTAATATCTATTGTATTATTGTTTGCTATGCAGTTCGAACTTTGATCTATACAGACAGAGACGAGTTTTGTTTCTATTCAAGATCACTTTTTCCATCTTTTGTAGTTCGTTCCGTACCAAAGTTAAGGAAAAATCTGTTAAAATGGAAGCGGTTGTCAAAGCTTTGTTGGAAGAAGGGGCGACGGCAGACCAATTTTTAACGTTTGCGAACGAGGAAGACGGTGTCGTGGTGCCGGTCTTTAAATCCACGGAACGGTTTACGGATACCATGTACGTGAACCAATTTGAAAACCACTGCTCGTACGTGACGGATTTTGCCCAATTTGCCAAGACCTTTAAATGCCCACTGTGCGACCGGATGTTTGATCTCCTCGGTAATTTTAAGCAGCATACTAAAATATGCGACAAGAAAACAGTTTTTGATTTCCCGGGTGATTTTTACAAAGAGCGCCAGACCGTGTTCGAACACCTGGAAGAGTTCGGTATCCACGTGCCGCAAGACGAGCGAACATACCCCTGGTTCGCCGTCTTCGACTTTGAATCCATCTTGGTCAAGCTACAGGGAGATGCTACGGAGAAACTGGAGTGGACCAAACAACACGTACCTATCAGTGTCTGCTCCAACGTTCCCGGACACACGGACCCTTCGTGTTTCGTGCAAACCGACATGGATTCATTGCTCGAACGCATGGTGGAGGCTTTGACTGAAATCCAGCGCGCCGCAAGTGGGGAGGCCCAACAAAAATGGGGCAAATACTTAGAGCTCCTGAATAATCGCCTGGATAATCGCCTGGAGTGTCTAAACGAAGACGACGAGGACGACCGAAACCAGTCGGAAAAGTTGAAGACTTTATTCGGTCAATTTAAGGGCTATATAACCACCCTGCCCATGCTCGGCTTTAACAGGTAATTACAATTTTATTTCTTCCGGAATAAATCTTTCTTAAGAAATATTAAAGCGAGTATTTAAATCCAAGCGCTAAAATTTTCTTAAATCAAGAAAAAAAAAAAAAAAAAAAAAAAAAATCGAAGGGCTGAAGTTACTTTAATCAAAGTGCTTAAATTTCTTTTTTTTTTTTTTTTTTCAGCGCCAAATACGATCTGAACTTGGTGAAACAGAAGTTGGCCAAGCATTTAAAAATGCACGAGCTGGCGCACGGGTTTGTGGTCAAAAAATCGAATGCCTATGCCTGTATTACGACCGAAACGTTGAAATTCCTCGATATCAGGTAAGTTCCAGCATAATTTTAATTTTATCTATTTATGTATTATCTATGTATTTTGCATCATTATCTATGTATTTTGCATCATTATCTTATTTCATTTATTTTTAGAAGCTCGTATCTAATTTTCACGTTTCAGTCACTTCTTGGCACCAGGCACGTCCTATGTGCGTTTCCTCTGAGCCTACAATGTCGAGGAAGCCAAAGGTTTTTTCCCCTATGAATGGTTCGATGACGTCATGAAGCTAGAACACACCGAGTTACCTCCCCACGAAGCCTTTTACAGTGCGCTCAAAGACAGTAATATCTCTGACGAGGAGTATGCATACTGTCAGAAAGTGTGGGAGGATCGTAACATGTCCGCCTTTCGCGACTTCCTGACATGGTATAATAATTTGGACGTGGGTCCCTTTGTCACGGCCGTGGAATGTCTGCAAACTTTCTACTTCCAGAAGGGCATCGACGTGTTGAAGACGGCTATAAGCGTACCGGGTATCGCTCGCCAGCTTCTTTTCCAGGCTGCCCGCAAACAATCGGCCGAATTCTCCTTGATTGACAAGAACAATGCCGACCTTCACACTACCATCAAAGAAAACATTGTCGGTGGTAAGTTTTATTTATTTTATTTAACTTTAGAATTATTTCTGAATGAATGCATTGTTTGCTCGTGTGTTTACACGGAGACATTTACATTCCAGGACCCTCCATTATTTTCACGCGACACCACGAGGCGGGTCAAACGAAGATCAGGGGAGATAAACTTTGTCAAAAGATCGTCGGGTATGATGCCAATGCCCTCTACTTGTGGGCTATAGGGCAGCCCATGCCGGAAGGCATGTTCGTGGGTCGTCGACCCGAAAATGAGTTTAAACCGGAGCACAGAGACCATTATATGCAGGCTTTTAACTGGCTGAATTACTTGAATAAGTACGAAGGGACCCACATCCTCCATCAGCGTAACCACGGCAAAGAAATTCGGTTAGACAAATACCCCGTGGACGGGTACGATGCAGAGACGAATACCGTCTACGAATTTCAGGTAAAACTTAAATCTATTTCTCGTTACAAAACTTACATAATTTTAGAATAGATTTCTTGTAACGCTATATGAAATTGCTGTGTCCTAAATATTTCTTTAAATCTTTTTTCTAGGGCTGTTACCATCATGGCCACGAATGTGACGTCACCAAAAACGTCACGAGCGAAAAGTGGCACAAGATCCAGGATTCGCTGATGAAGAGAACGAGGGCTAAAGTCGCTAAACTGCGACAGAAGGGGTATACCGTGGTACAAATGTGGGAGTACGAATTTCGGGACTACTGTAAGTCGCATCCGAAAATCTATGCCATACGGGACCAATGTCGACCGACCTTCAGCCAAAAACACCGGGGAAAAGTCAGCGAAACTCAAATTTTGAACGCTGTTCGATTCGTCGAACTGTTTGGCATGGTGGAATGCGATATCGAGGTTCCGGAGCAGTGGGGGCCGGAATTCGCCCATATCTCCATGACTCCCGAACAATATTTCGCGGAAATGTGCCCCATTTTCTGTAATACGGAAGTGGGATTTGACGATATAGGGGAGCATATGCAAGCCCACGTCTGGCACTACCAGCTGTCCGACAAGCCCAGACGGTTGTTAGTGGGTGGCACGAAAGCCCGTCAAATTCTCTTGGCCACACCTCTCCTGAAATGGTACTTGGACCATGGACTTCGAGTCACCAAAATTTATCAAGTGGTCGAGTACAGGAAAATGTCCTGCTTCGAGTCGTTCGTGCAGGAAGTCAGCGATGCCAGACGAGCAGGGGATGCATCGCCCGAGCTTGCTATTATTGCCGACACCATGAAATTGATCGGTAACAGCGGGTAAGTATTTCTTTTTTTTTTTTCTTTTAATTTCTTTTAATGTTTTAAGTTTACTTTTATTGTTATATTCATTATTATTATTATTTATTTTTATTTCCAATAATATAATCTTTTATTTTATTTTATTTTTTTTATTTTTTTTTTTTATCTTTTTTTTAAATTTATTTTTCTTCTTCTTCTTATTATTATTATTTTTTTTTTAAATTTTATTTTATTTGTCCGCCTAATAGTAACAATTTAGTTGGCTTTTTATTTTTCTAAATTTCATTTTAAAAATAATTTCGTTGAGTTATTATTTTTAATGTTTGTTGTTAACACAATAATTTAGTAGGCTTTTTTTTTTTTTACTATATTTTTATTTCTTCCAATTCAGGTATGGCTCGCTCATCATGGATAAGGCGAAGCATCGCCAGATATATTACGTCGAGGGGGAAAATAGGGCGTGCTTCGAGGTCAACAAGCCCCAGTTCAGACAAACCACGTGCCTGGACGAAGAGGACCAATATTTTGAGGTCGAAGCGGCCAAACAACGCATCAAACTCGACCTTCCCATACAGCTTGGGTTTTTTATCCTGCAGTACGCGAAATTACGCATGCTGCAGTTTTATTACGACTTCCTGGATGAATACGTGAACCGTTCCGACTTCAAATACTTGGAAATGGACACGGTAGGTTGACTTTTACTCTTTGACTTTTATGAAACATTTTCAATCATTTTGAAATATTTACGCTTATGTAGCTGAATGATTGTGAACGCTGATAAAGCAGTGCTTTTTTAAATTTCAGGACTCCGCTTATATGGCTTTATCGGCGACGACTCTCCGGGAAGTCGTGAAGCCCGAGAAACTGGCAAAATACCAGCGTGGTCTCACGGGGTTATGCGACGACAAACATAATCCCGTTGGGGACCGTTGGTTCACCAGGGAATGCTGCGCGAAGCACGCCAAATACGATAAGAGAGTGCCCGGTCTCTTTAAAACGGAGTATGAGGGGAACGAGATGATTGGTCTCTGTTCTAAAACCTATGTGGTAAAGAACACGGAGCAAGATTTGAAATATAGCTGCAAAGGCGTCTCAAAGCGACTCGTTAAGGATCCTTTCAATATTTTTAAAGGAGTTTTGCAGACCGGAAAGCCGGCTTCCGGCGAAAACAAAGGATTTCGCGTGAGAAACAATGGTGTTTATAGCTACAATCAATCTCGCTGCGGGTTTTCCTACTTTTACTGTAAACGCCGGGTACTTAACGACGGAATTCACACTATTCCTTTAGACATTGTGCTATGTCCGAGGAAAGCGAAGGAAACAGAATCTGAGGAAGAGGAGGGACTAATAGACATGCTTTCGGAGGAGGAGTTGCTCCAGCTTTTAAACTAGTGTATTTAAGACACATTGTTTGATAAGAAGAAATTTCTAACTGCTGAGTTAAAAAAAAATACTTAAATTATATTCTGTTGAATATTATTAGTGTAAATCTGTAATATAACACTTTACAAACCAGACAAGTTTATGTCTGTTAAAAATTATGTACATTATTGGTATAGATTTGTAACATTACGAATCGCACAAGTATGTCCTTACAAAATGTGTAACTATTTTTATGATATGTTGTACATCGTTAGTGTAGATAATGAAATAATGAACATAAAGCTTTACATACGAGAGAAGTAAAACTGTCTAGAAAATTGTTTCTTAAGATTTTTGCTATTGATTTTACTCGTCTTAAATATATAAATCCGTCATCTAGTTTTGTGTCATTTTCATTCCAAAACCTTCGCATTGATGAGTTGGTCGTCGCTGTTCTAAGCGTTTCAGTCATAATCACGACGCCATTTACAAGGAATAAATAAAAGAATATTTACCGTGTCTGGTCATTTGCGAGATGTATCCCTTTCCCGAATGTACGTCGATTTCCGTGTCAGGAGCTACGTGCAGTGGCAAGACTACCTGGTTATTTCGTCTCTTACGTCATAAAGACGAAATGTTTGAGAACCCTCCCCAAAAAGTTTTGTATTGCTACGGTATTTACCAAGCTTTGTTCGACATTATGGAGCGAGATTTACCGTTCATCACTTTTCACCAAGGTTTACCCTCTGACGAAGATTTACGCAATCATTCGGAGGAAAGCATTTGTAATCTGGTTGTTTTAGACGATATGATGGAAAGCGTGACGTCATCGTCTGACATGGAAAATTTATTCGTGAAAGGTATGCACCATCGTCATTTGAGCATTATATACTTGAATCAGAACTTATATTGTAAGGGCAAACACAGTCGAACCATCAACTTGAATACCCACGTGCTGGTCCTCATGAAAAATCCTAGGGACGTGTCTCAACTCCAGTGTTTGGGACGTCAAGCTTTCTTAGGGAAAGGAGCGTTTCTGTTAGACGCTTATAAAGACGCTACTTCAAAAGCATACGGTTATCTCGTTTTGGATTTCTCTCCGACTGGTGAAGAAGAATATCGTGTAAGAACCAACGTGTTTCCGGACGAAGACACCGTCATTTATCGCCCTAAATAAGCAGAAACAATAAATGACAAGTCATAACTTTGTTGGCAGCGGTTGTGGCAACATGCAGAAAATGATCTTATTGCCGTACGACAGATATCAACGTCTTTTGACAGTACACAATAATGTTCAAACGGAAGAGCCCTTATTAGCGCCAGAAACCCCTAAAAAATTCTTGGAGGAACCGGAAGAAACGAAAAAATCCGTAGATAATTTACTTACCTTTTTTCCGAAGTCTTTAAGCAGTAGGGCGAGGGCATTATTGACCTTCATTTCCCCTCGTGTAACTTGGAACCAACGCGGAGAAGCGGTTATAGAAGGAGAAACAATACCGAATTCTAATATCGTCGATCTCGTTAAAGTACAGTTAAAAGACTACAAAGACCTCGATCCAGTTGGACTAGAAAAGTTTTCGCGTATATTAAGAGACATCAACGTTCCTCTTAGCTTATTATCGAGCTCTAGACGAGACCAGACGGGTCAAGGAACAAGCTCCCGAAAAGAACAGATTCCACCTCCTCCAGGCAGTCCGGTAAAAAGACCAAAAACAACCAGTCCGGTGAAAAGACCAAAAAATAAAAAAGTAAAATGGCTCCGACTGTAAAGTACGAAGACTATCTTAAAAGCATCTACTATAATCCGAAGCACGCGGGCGCTTACGGAGGGGTTGACAAGTTATTTCGGGCCGTGAGAAAAGACGGAAAATTCGTGCTCAGTCGAAAGAAAATTCGGGACTGGCTTCTAAAACAAGAAGATTACGCCGTGCATCGAGAAGAAAGACAAAAATTTAAACGGAGAAGAGTAATCGCCCCGGAGGTGGATTACCAATGGGACGTCGACACGGCTAATATGGAATATTACAAGAAACAGAATGATGGTTTCGCCTACTTTCTGTTAGCCATCGATATTTTATCCAAGTACGTTTGGACCGTGGCGCTTCGAGGGAGGACGGGGAAAGAAATGGTTGAAGCTTTGCGCAAGGTTTTTGCCCAAGGGAGAAAACCTACGAAATTGAGAAGCGATCCAGGTACGGAATTTGCCAACAAAGACGTGAGAGCATTTCTAAAGCGAGAAGGGGTCAACTATTTCGTTACCCGCAATTTAAACCTTCCTACGCGGAGAGAGCTATCAAATCGGTCAAGGGACGTTTCGTGAGGTATATGACGCGTCAACAGACGCAAAAATGGATCGATGTTCTCGCCGATATTACCGAAAATTACAACAAAAGCTATCATCGTTCTATCAAGAGAACTCCAGAAAGCGTAAAAACCTCGGACTCTGCGATTTTGTGGCAAATTCAATACGAAAAACTAGCAAAACCACAAAGGAAAAACGCTGTACCTCCCGTTAGTCGCTATAACTTCAAAGTCGGAGACCTGGTGCGTGTGTCACGCCTGCGAAGAATCTTTCAGCGAGAATACGACGAACGTTGGTCCAGAGAATTGTTTGTCGTTAACAAGAGGTTCATGACGGAATACATTCCGCAGTATCAGTTAAAAGATTACGCGGGCGAAGAAATTTCCGGCACATTTTATCAAAATCAACTCAAGAAAGCTTACGAACAAAACGCGTACTTGGTGGAAAAAATGCTTAAATCGAGAAAACGAGGTGGGCAAAAGCAGTATTTAGCACGCTGGAAAGGTTGGCCCCCGAAATACGACACGTGGATCAGCGAAGACGATTTTAAAAGTTTAAGTACGGTTAAAACTTTATCATAAGCTGACCAGCCCTTGAGCACGATGGTTCAAAAATATTTACCTTTGTTCGAATTACTTGCCGAGTCTGACGATGAACAACGGACGGCAATACTGGGAACTTTAACCGAACAACAGTTGAAAGCCGTGATAGAAGCGGTGTACAACGTATTGAAAGGAACTTGCCCGATTCAAAACAGAGATAAAAAACGACTGTTTGACTATAAAGACGTCATTCGACGATTGGTATCCGACGACCTAAAACCCGAACAGAGGCTAAGACTGTTAAAAAAGCACCGACATATACTTCCTATAATTTTGAAACCGGTGATCAAACATATAAAGCATGTCAACTGACAGATTTATCTACGTCAAAAGCGACGACAGTAACGATTACTTCGCCGATAACAGTACTTATAAGTTCAAAGTTCACTTAAAAATGCCGTTGTACTTGTACGGCCAATGGAAAGTCGGACTAGCTCAATTTCACGCCACGGAAAAAGGGAAGTCGGCCACGAAAGCGGATGATATTTACACTGATTTGTGCAAGGAAAGTATCGTATACGGAGGAGAACGACCCCTTCTTAGACGAGTGGAAAAAAACAGTAGAGGAAAATGGGATTATACGTTTGAGGCGCCATTTTACGTTCCCGTCAAGAAACAGGAACTGCGCGAATTCGAAATCTATATAAAGCGGGAAAACGACGTGGATGCGACACAGTTGATTAATCCGGTCTACCTAACACTTCATTTTAGACCGTTTCCTTTCTTTTAAGAATGATGAAACTTTACGTTCCGAATCAGCAAAATTGGTTGGATTTCTTCGAACGCGTTCATAGCGGACAAACGCAGTTAACGCAGGAAGGAAGAGGGAGACGGCCGCGTATTATTACGGTGGATCGATCCAATCCGTGCCCTGTGAAAGCCGTCTTGCCGGCGGAACAAACCGCGGCACAAGCCAAAGCCGAATTGGAGAGAGAGGGTATAAATCCGAAAGACGTTGTCGATGCTGTTCAGTCTTCCACAAATCGGGAAAGAAAGCGCAAGGCAGCGAGTGAAAATAAAAGAAAGAAAAACTCCAAGACGTCTGAAAAGGGAAAGAAAAAGTCAAACACGATTAAAAAGGGAAAAAGAATTTCCAAAACATCGTCTACACAGTTTATCAAGGGGTATCGCGACATTTTCCATTTAAAATAATGTCTGTCTTTAATGAGCAGGAATTTAAGGAGGGACTCGTCTCAGAGTTGATCTTGTTCGATTTACCAGCGACCCAAACCAGCGTTTCTGACGTGTATTACGAAGAGATTCGACCTTTATCACAAGTAACTGCCGAGGGTCCGTTCGAATTTAGAATAAGCGGCCAAAATTCCATGGACTACCTGGATCTGAAAAATTCTCAAATCTACGTGAAACTGAAAGTGGTCAAAGCGGACGGAACGAGCCTAACGTCAGAGAACGTAGGACCGACGAATTTATTTCTACAAACACTCTTTAGCTCTTCGGAAGTAACCGTACAGAACAAAGCTAGTATGACCTGTAACTACAATTCTTACAGAGCCTACATTCAGACATTGCTCCATAAAGGACGGGAAACTCTTTCCAGCCAAACACAAACTCAGGGCTGGCTCATGGACGACTCTGATTCGCCGGCGGTGTCGGATCCGAATGGAAGTAATAACGGATTATTTTTGAGGTCTAAATGGATCGAAAAGTCTAAAATATTAGACCTTCAGGGTCCGCTGTTTCACGATCTCTTTTCCATGGAAAGATACCTCCTGAATCAGGTGGATGTTAAGATAAAATTGTATCGAAGTGTCGATAACTTTTCTCTCCTGGCCGCCGATAATTCGACGGAATTTAAAATCGATATTCAAGACATTTACGTCTTAGCCAAGAAAGTCCGCGTAAATCCAGCGGTGATTTACGGGCACTCGAAACTCCTAGAGAAGCAAAACGCCCTCTATCCCTACACCAAAGTGGAATGCAGGTCCCAAAGCATAGCCACAGGAAGTACTTCGTTTAATTGGGAGAACTTGTTTCAAGGGAGAAAACCAGAGAAAGTGATTATAGGGTTTGTGAAAAGCAAGGCCTTGAACGGAGACTATACCACGAATCCGTTTAATTTCGAAAACTGCGGTATTAAGCATATTGCCTTATATGCGGACGGACTGCCCGTAGGAGGCAATCCACTGAAAATGGACTTTGCTACCGCTGACGGAACGGCAGTTATGAGGGCTTACACCAATCTATTACTCAGCGCAGGAAAATGGAGACAAGACGAAGGCAATGGACTAGACAGACAACACTTTATCAGCGGTAGCACGTTATTCGCCTTCCAGTTGGAACCCGACTTTTCCCATCACGGGGAATATATGTCCCTGGTAAAAAATGGAAATGTCAGATTAGAAGTGCAGTTCAAGGAAGCTTTATCGGGTGAGTATAGACGTTTGAAAGTCCTTCTTCTTTACACTTTTTTTTTCTAAAACATACCGAATGTAATCATTGCAGATTTGATTGATTGATTGATTGGTTGGATGGTTGGTTGGATGGTTGGTTGGTTGGATGGTTGGTTGGATGGTTGGTTGGTTGGTTGGTTGGATGGATAGTTTTATTATCATTATTTATTTATTTATTTTCAGAACCGATGAGTTGTCTCGTATACAGCGAGGGACCAGGTTATTTCGAGGTCAATCAAGAACGAGATATAATTGTGCTATAAGAATGAACACGTCTCAGCTCGCATGTATGATCAATTGTGACCCGACATTAGGGCAAAGAATTATAGGGGTATATGCGGCTGACCAACTTCCAACACGACAGTTCGGGCAACCTTACGGCTTTATCGCTAACACCCAAGCGCATTTATTACCCGGAGAACATTGGTGCGCCTTTTATGACGATGGTCAAGGACACATACAATTCTTTGACAGTTACGGAAGACAGCCTGGTCAAAATAGTGTCTTTTTTCAGGAGTGGTTGACAATAAATCTTCAATCTGTACATATCCACGAGTTCTGGCGGTATATCCTCCATAATCGACACGCTCGATTCCCAATTTCGTAGAATCTCTGATTCATTTACTTCGCGAAGTATCTCGTCCCAATATAGTTTAAGCTGTTCGTATTCGTTCAAACACGAGTGACTGAGCTGAGATAATCGTCCGTATTGACATCCGTAACAATTCCTTTTAAACACGATGCGCATTTTACATATAATTTCCTTGGCGTAGTAAAAGTCGAAACAAGATTCTAAAAATTCACCGTATCCATTTTAGTTCTTTTCGAGAAAATGTTTTAAATAGGTAATGGTGATTTGAGAGTTACAAAGACCCTCAAATACGTCGAAAGGGAGTTTTAAACGTCTTCTCCCGCTTTTCAAAAACACCTTCGCTGAATGTCTTTGGCTTTTAACGACGATCGAAAATCTGTCATTCAACACACAAGTCACTTCTCCGTTCGAAAATTCAACACGTTCAAACTCGTCTTTTTGTAGTCGATAATCATAAACTTCTAACTGTCTTTGGGTCATGTCAAACGTGCTCACTGTCCGAGTATTCCTGTGAGAATGAACGTAATTAATAATGTTCACATTCTTATTTGGGTGTACATTCGGGACAGCATTCCACGTTATGGTTAGGATCCGTGTAACAAGGAACAACGTTTCTCAGCTCTGGCACAAAACTGTCTATGATTCCCAGTCCGTTTCTCAGGTGTCGAAACTGATCGAATGTAAGCGATACCCCCTTTTTTAGTGGCCTGTAGTTCTTGAGTATCCTCTGGATACCAGAATTTCCGAATGTCGACGCGCTTAACCCGTTTTGTACGTTTACGTACCAATTTCCGCCGAGATGCCGACTGTAGAATTGGTCTTGATCTAGTTCCAGCGTATGAACGGCGTCTTCCAGAAAAGGCAAACTCATGAAAAGTTCGTTACACCTTTGTAAATTGAGAGTGATTCCCTCTTTAGTCGGTATTTTTCCATCCAGCATTTTCCTGATGTGAATGAATGTTTGACCGTTAAAGTGACTGTCAAACAAATAAAATCCTTGCCCTATGGGTTGACAGTATCGCGCTTGGATCCCGACGTTCTGTGTTTCTTTGGAAGCCATTTGGTCGTTGTTTTGTATTTTTTCACGAATAATTTGTCGCACGTGTTTCTTCTTTAATCTGTGGAACTAAACTGATACGTTATAGATCATCTCCCAATTATAAGTTACGAAGTAACATGTTTCCATTGGTTAAAAGAAAGAGTGGGCGTTTCTTTCTTGGCGTCGATTGCTTCATCGTACTTGATGACTTGGTCGCCTTTCACCGGCCGTGTTAAGACTCATTGTCGATGATGTCATCTCCGTGACTCATCCCAAAAACATGCCGATGACGTCATGCGTTTTCTTCTTCTTCGTGTTCAAACATGTTCTCTCGACGTTGTGACTCAAATAGCATTGATGACGTCATCCATTTTACTTTTTGTTCGCTAAGTCATTTATACCGTTAGTTCTCCGCGCCCCTCATTTCGTTGCGTATGGCGGACCGGAGGTAGCTTGGACGTAAAAGCCTCGGTACGAGCGTATGCCTCATGAGTAGTAAACGTTTCTTACGAACAACTGATACCAATGCACTCTTCAATGCCCTGAGTAAAGCGCTGTAACGACGGAAATAGTCTGAGTCTCTAGGAAAAATGGGAATTTGTCCGTCAACGATCTGTTTAGCTATTATCTGTATGCATTCCATTTGGGCCGGGGTCATCGATTCGATCATCAAACGTCTACGACCGGCCGTCTCACTCCCCAAGGTAAGAAGATAATGTATTCTGAGAAAGATTCTGGATCGTTCCATCTCGCGTCTTTCGTTGAAATGAGTTTCGAAACGTTATTCGAACGTTTTTATTTAACACAGTCGTACGACTCAATATATCTGTTTATGGCCTCTATCGATTCGTAGTTCAGATTGTAAGACGGAAAAAGTTTTCTCAATAGAAGATCGTGAAAAAGGTACAAAAGCGTTAAACACATGTTGTTGTTTAACCCTGGTAGGATTCCAGGCGTTTCCAGTAGGTGCGAGCTTCGGTGATGGCTTCGTCGATGCTTTTCACGTACTGTTTAAGACTTAACCACTGCGTTAAACCGAGGTCAACTCCGATAATGGTCGCGGTTCCGTTTACAAATTTTCTTATATCCATAAATATGTATCCATCACGATTGCATACTGTCGCGTAAACGTTTTTCCCGTAGATAAAACTGCTTGGCAAACACGCAGGCAGTCACGTTTACGTCTTTTGACACGGGAAAAGTGTAATCGTGCTCGTACCTTTGTGCTAATAGCACGAAACTCGGTGTAGCGCATGTCACAACACAGAGTATCGCGACTGCCACCATTTTTACGATCTTTAAATGTTTTCTAAGATTATGATCTTTGGAAATCAATCCTTCTTCTACAGTTTCGATCGCTTCGCACATCATATGCAAAGACGTATCATTCTGATCTTGAGGATCCAGGGTTTCTTCGGTCATCTTCACGATGCGTATTCGTCTGTTTACGTTTTCCGACTAAAGGCAATTTTATACGACGAACGTTTTTATAGTTTTAAAACCCGATTTGTTGTATCGCCTTTGCGGTATCCGACCCCAGTTTGAGTGTGGATACCTCTTGTAGTAACTCTCTACTCCCCAAAATCCTGACTGCCGTCCTGTTATCTCGAATGCGTCTGAAGGCCGCGGCGAGAAGGCGCTTCGGATTTTCGTTGGGACACTGTATGATAACATCGTACCATTTATATATCAACACGAAGAGTAACGTTTCGATTTGTCGAGGATACGCGCTTTTTAAAAGATCGATTTGATCAAACGTGTATCCTAAACTACATGCAAACAACTCCCAATTAGACCCCAGTTCGCGAGAATATTCTATCAGTTCGACTTCGGTTACGCGACTATCCATTTTGAAAGCTCAACACCGATACTATTCTTTCGACAATTCAACTCGGAATGAAATAAATTCCTATTTATTATTCCTTGGTATGAGAAACATTCCGTAGCGTCACTCGGGAATGATACTTACCCCATTATTTTCAGAATATTATCCTATTGTTTTCTGGTATGAGTCACGGGCGCCACAGGCAGTCTTGCGGTATGACGTCACTGTTTCCGGGCAGACACACGATACTTACCCCGTTGTTCTCATAGTTCGTGGGCAGTCAGGCGTGCATGATTCCATTGTTTTTGGGCAGGTGCCACCGACTTCCCCAAAGTTCCCAACCTATTGTTCCGTTATATGACGTCATCGAGGATTGGCATTGGCATTTCCGGTCTTGTATACCCATTGTTCTCCGGAATAATGACCATTGTTCGTGTGCAGTCACGCGTGAATGATTCCATTGTTCTTGGAACAATACCCCTATTGTTCTTGGGCAGTTATGTGTGACGCAGCAGGGGCTGCAGGGCTGCAGGCATATTCCCCAACTTATTGATATATACTACTATCAATAAAAGTCCTCAAATGCTGTACTGGACAAAGACAATTCTTTGTTGGCTGAATCAAAATCCCCTATCCTTTCCCTAATTGATCAGTTTTTGAATGAGTTAAATTAATTTAAATATTGGTGTCTGTTAGTTTGATGCCAGAATATACGCATAGCATGAACTGATTTGGACTTTGACTCTGGAACAAGTTCACCCACTCGAGAAAATCCAAAGAATGCTTTACAAAAAGGGCCTTAAAAAGAACTTCTTCATATCTAGAAGTGCAAATCATATGCAAATTTAATACATTTTCTTTTCAAGGAGTTTGGCAGTGATAGGTAGCCTTACACCTGATCGTTTTTTCAGCTTTTCCATGCCAGACATAACTTTTTTGACGACAAAATACTGTGTGACATCCTCTAATAGTGGGGATTTACATTTAAAGCCAATCCCTGCCAAATATGAACGAACTGTTGCAGGAGCAGAGCCTTTCAATGATAAATGAGATATAAAGTCAACATTATGCTTAATATTAGGTGACCATAATATGTCATGACCATAATTAACTCTAAATCCATTAAAAACTTTCAGACAAGTCATATATGCCTGGTGAGTATTTGTTGCAATTGAGGCTGTCATTAGCATGTCTGCTCTATGTTTGATAGCATAATGCGAAAAAATTGTGGAATGGTTGATGGGTGCTCTTCTGCCTTGGATGCAAAACTCTGAAAACGAACCCATTGCTTACGAGATAAAGCGTCTGCTATACAATTCTCTTTACCAACTATATGAACAGCTTTAACTGAATGTTGTAAAACATACATTGTTAAATGAGGGGCCTGAGTAAATGCATTATCCTCGATGACTTTGATAATTTTTTATTAAGAATGTTGAACCAGTGCAATATTGTCTGTATTCAATATTACCTTTTTACCCTTGAGGTGATGTCCCCATGTTTGGTATGCCAAAACAATTGGAATTAACTCTAAGAATGAGGCGTCTTTCAATAGTCCTTTCAAAACCCAAGATTTCGGCCACTGATAGAAAATCCAATATGGCTCAAAAAAGGCTGCACAACCCAGGTCTGATCCCCCGGCAGCATCAGTATATAGGTGTAAATCGTGATTACTTACCAACTCTGCATCAGGTAAGTAACATACCCCATTGAAAAAATTAAGAAAAAGTAATATTGCCTGTGGGTCTTCCTTAATTTGCCTTGTAACGAGAATAAAATGGTAGGATTTAGAAACTCCAGATATGGAAGCATAAATTCTACTACAAAATGCCCGAATGGAAGGTATAGCTCTTGCACAAAAATTCAAAGAGCAAGCCAAACACTGCATATTTTTCAATGTAATTTTCGTTTTACCAAGGGCAAATCCAAGATTTTTCTTTAAGTCTACACTTTTTGAATGTGGAATACGGATTTCCATTTTTATTGTATCAATTTCCAAGCCAAAGAAAACTAGGACCTCTATTGGGCCTTCTGTTTTAGCCTCTGATAAAGGCACGCCTAATTCAAGGCAAAGTTCTTCAAAGTAATTCATGAAAGTTTTACATTCCAGTTTACCTTTCCTTCCCTTAAACAAAAAGTCATCTAAATAATGCATGACATTTCTGTTTTTTGTATGTTTAACCATTCCAAAAAAGTTGAATATTTTTCAAATATTGAACAAGATATGGAGCAACCCATAGGCAAACACTTGTCAAAGAAATATTTGTTCGCCAATTTAAAACCAACTAACTCAAAATAAAGTGGATTTACTGGTAAAAGCCTAAATGCTGACTTAATGTCCATTTTTCCCAACAATGCCCCTACACCAAGAGATCTTACCATAGAAATTGCACTGTCAAAAGATGCACATTGAACCTTGCATACAGCCGAATCTATATAATCATTTACACTTGATCCAGCTAGGTAAGACAAATGCTGAATAAGCATAATAGAGTTGTCTTTCTTTCTGACAAGACCAATTGGCGAAATGCTAAGATTTTCAAGGGGACAAAATTAAACGGGCAGCTATCCTACCCAGATTTACTTCCTTCATGACTAATTTCCAGGCTTCATCTTCATTTTGTTTGACAGATATTAAATTATTGCAATCAATGAAATGTCGAGGTCCCGAATAATGCCATTTAAAACCAAAAGTAAACCCATTAATTAATTCATGTTTGATGGTTTCATTTGGGTAATCTGAAAGAGCCTGATTAAATGATTTTAGTTTAATTGAGGTTTGCCCTAGGTCCAAAGTTGCTGTTTGGGTTTCTAAAATTGATTCATGGAGCTGATGTTTTACCCCTGACACCAAACTGGTGCTGCCCTTGGTTGCCAGCAATGGGGCTTGCAAAACTTAGCCATTGATTATTTTGGCTTCTTGCTGTATTCCTATAATTAGGCATGTTGGAATTCTGTTAAAACTTAGCAGCATTACAAGCTACTAATGGATGGTTTGCATTACAGTGTAAACATAGATGCTTAAAATTGCATGCTGACTTGACACAATATGCATTATAAGGTCATAACATATTGATTTCAAAGACATAGAATTTCCTACTGATCCAGCATTCAACATGTACAACAACCAAAGCTCTTGGTCTCTAGCAGCCCACGAAATTTGATTGTTACATGACTTCTTGAGTCGAAATTGTTCAACATAAATACTCCAGCCGAATCCACCATAACGAGATACTCCAAGACGTATGATGCTCATATATTTTAACAGGTCATGATTTTTTTCAGGTTGTGCTGATGTGTAAATGTCAGTAAAATAATAAAAGCGCCTGTCCACTGCTCAATGTTTGCAATTTTTGGGATATTAGAACGCTTCTGAAGTACCAACTCCCCATCCCAAAAACTAACTAAACAAAATTAAAGATTTGCTAATCAAATTTAATAATTTACCAAACATAAGCACCGCATTTCGGTGCCAATGTTCAGGTGCAGCGAGTGGAATTTCGAGTTGAAAAAGGGAGCATAACTCTATCAAAACGTATTGAGAGTTACCTGCTGTACTAGTCTGATTTTCCCTTTTTGGCGGTAAACAACTAAATAGCAAGTATGGTAAATTAGTAATGACAGATATTTGGAAAACTGTAATAGTTCTCGCTCGACAAAAACGTCATAGTTACCTGCAGTGATGAATCAACTAAACTACATTAATTAAATGACTCATAAATTATTAATAAATAAAAATTTCGACAGACACAGTCTTGGCATTACAATGTCTTGGTCCTGTTAACTGACTGAATTATATTTGTTTACTAATTGTTCATTTATTCCAAAGAGTAAAACGAGTACTTATGACTTATTATAACTATTGCTTAAGTAATATTTCTTTAAAATAAGCATGGAACCTTTTTTACCAACCATTCTTAGTAACATTGTTAGTCTTATTGAATATCAAGAAAGTAACGGAATTTCTGATTTGCTAAATGATAGACGGCATTAAATGGTTTTGCAAATTAGGGATAATTCAACTTTTGATAGGTTAAATCAAATTTCGATTTAACCAATCAGAAATTGACCTATTTCGAAATTCAGATGCTTCTTGAGAAGTAGACTTAGAATGAGATCAAGAATGGTCGGTGGATATGGGCCCTTAGTCTGTATTCACCAACCATTCTGTTGAACATTCTTTGCCTTTTTTTCTAAATTTGAAAGTAACATAACTTCTGATTGGCTGAACAAAATGGTTACTTTCTAAATCTAGAATTAGACGAATAATGAAATTTAAAATGGTTGGTAAATACGAGTCCTTCTTTGATTATTTATCCATTTTCAGAATATGAGGAGATCTGTAGTGACTACAAAGGTTCACACACAACCTCTACGCAGCAAAAAGGTCAGCAACTTGAAGAAATCATTTTCGGTAGTCGTATATGCTGCATTTCTTTTTCTTTTCCTATTTCATTATATTGAAATACTAATTCGATTTAAATGAAATAGTTATTCATTGTTACAAAATCTTATTTCGTTAAAATGAAATGATAATTCTTAATCTCGAAATGGCAGTTCAGTTAAAACGAAATAATAATTCGTTTTAACCATATAAAAATTAACTTTAACAAAATAGTCATTCGTTTTAAGGAAATCTTATTTCGATAAAACGAAATATTACTCTGTTGAAGTGCAGTCGATTCATGGCGGACGAGTAGTAACATAAGTTCTAAACAACGAATAAGTGATTTGATTCATCTTTTAACTAACCGGATATCCATGCAATAACACCCATGCGATATTTTTTTTATATACCACAGATATTTATGGATTTTTTATATACCGCGGATATTTATAGAACAGTGATTTTCAGTGACTCCGCCCCTATTACCATTTATGAATGAAATGTATTCCAAAAATAGTAACGATTACTACAGAAAGCCCGCGAAAAAAGAACGATGTGATGGCACGCGCTCTACTTTCCGATGATGTGCCTACGTAATTCCTGCCCATGACGTCTTATCAACAGAATAATCCAAAGCGATCTCAGTCGCAATTTTCGGACGTTTAATTACTTTGATAAAGTACTATATATGTGGGTAATGCTATTTTAAAATGGGAGTTCCGATATAAATGAACTTTCAACATGTATTTGTCAGTCACATTTTCACATCTTTTTCACAATGAGTACAGATCAGACGTTAAAAGATAGACAGAATACGTACATTGTCGTATATCAAAAATATCTAACGAGGTTGGGAGAATTGATAACTGTCGAGCCTTGGCGAGATATATCGGATAAGAATTTTGTTCAAATGAATTATTATATCATTGTCTCAGAATAAGATCTTGTTATTACGGATAAATACTTTCTTTTATCGAATTAGTATTTCGTTTTAACGAAATAACAAGAAATATTTTTAAAAAGGATAGACGGCGTAAATTTGCCAGCAAATAATCAGGGACCCTTAGAATAAACATGCCTACATATTTGACCAATCACAAATTTCTATTTATTCATTTTTGTCAGTACCATGAAATAGATCAAAGCCAGCACATTCAGCTTCGCCGAAACAAAAAGTGCCACACGTGACACCTTTTCAGATTGTTTTAGAATGCCATTTTAATGCTGCCTTGACTGGAATCTCGTAAATGTAGGTCAGTTAAGAGAGAGAGAGAGAGAGACAGAGATAGAGACAGACAAACAGACAGAGAACAAGAGAGAAGCAGAGAGAGAGAGAGAGAGAGAGAGAGATTTATCATGTCTTCATTTTTTAACCAACATCTGTTTCACGAAAACACAAATTATAGGCATATGTACATGTCAGTTAATAATCATGAATCGTGTAAAAATGGTAGAACTATCGGTAAAATATAATGGTGATAATGTACATTTTGTCTTATAAAAAGAGACACGATCTTTGTTGTTACTGCCGTAAATAATGATTACTAGTATTGGATTAAAATATGTGAGCCATACTCTGGCAAAAGGAAGCTTAATGCATCCCCGCGATGCATGCTACCAACCAAGTCCTCAAAAGATCATTGATCCATAAAATCCAGTTTGTCTAACAATCCACTGAATCGTGAAATATCTCGGTCCTTGGATTTCTAGAAAATTGGCAAATAGCAAAAAGTTTCGGCCCAGGTCAGCCTTCGCGGACTGCACAGGCTGACCTGGGTCGGTACTTTTTGTAGATGCATGTAGCCTTCTTTTCACAGAGCATGGCTCATATGTATTTTTTTTCTGTTTTTTTCTTCTTTCAGATCCTCATACGTAAGTATAACTTTACTTTTTCGTCAATCTAATGAATACTTCCATCATTGAAATGATATTGTATATTTTTTGTTTCATTTGGCATAGTCAGAATCAAAATTTAAATCACACGTTGTAAATGGAACCCGTCGACCCCTTACTAATCACTTTCAGAGACAAATTTCATAAGTCGATTGTAAAAACATCCCTGTAAAATATAGAAAATTAATACAATTGACATTTCAGACGTTTATAAAAGAGGAGTTATCGAATTACAATACGAATTTGCTTGATACGAGCGATTTCAACTATTGTCAAATTGTTCTTACTTTTAGTCTGGTGCAGGTTGCAAACAGTTGTTTGTTGGTAAGCAATGTAGTAAAATATTCAAGAAGACAATACTTATTTTCAAACGTATTGATCTATTTTTTCTCCACAGGACCACCGCAAAAGATCCTGCACAAGGTAATCATTGTTCCCTCTTTCTTTCATTTGGTTTTCATAGTAATAAGTACTGAAATGATGTATATTGGAATTAATTGACAGCTGGAAGGCAGTACAGAAAAGGTTTATGGTTGGGTTAACAGACGGACAGACGAGACTGGTTACCTCCCCTGATACAGCAAGCATATAGGGATCGGTAGCACTCGTCACAAATCCATACCTACACTGTATATCTTACCTCGTCCGTATAAAGGAGGTCTCCGTTTTGAACTACCAATCATATGATCTTAAACATGGCGGCGCCCAGGTAAATCGCTTAGCAACGACATGAACAAACACGTTGAGGTTTTTCACATATATCGATCTGTCGATGATGGCTCCGAACGGAATTGATAAACCACGCTAAAAGTGAATGTACGAACTGACTTGCCGATAGAAATATTCTAAGAGGAGTCTTACAATTTTAATAACGGTTAAACGGTGCACTTCCGGCGAAGAAATGTATCGTGTAGGTGCATATCAAGCTACGTGATACGACCGTGGAACTTGATCACCGGATCATCCGAGGTTTGCCGAATTGGATCGGTACATGTTACTAAAATCGGGCAGAATTCTACCCGTCTATTTTTAGAACAGCTATGTCGCGAGACTAATAAAGATTCAGGGGAGGTCACTCTCACTTCCTGATTGGTAGATTTTCCGATTTTTTTTTGACAACACGAATAAGTGAATTGTATTTTTGGTATCACTGCATATATTCTTTAAGTTTTGATTACCAGTTTCAAATTGTGCTAAAAAACGCCATGCTACCTATACAGCCAAACTAGAAATGTGTTAGATGCTCTGATTGGCTATTCTGTGATATACATGTAACCCAATGAATAGCAACAACAAATAATAAAATACAAATTTGAACCAAAACTACAAAGTATTAAAAATAGTATATCTTAATGGAATAGGAGAAAACTAACTCCTATTGGAAAAATAACTGTAGTTAAAAGCATTTTAATCTCCTTACTTACTAACCTGTTTATTAGTTTACCGTCACCATCGGATGAATATATGAAACGTTTAAATGATATGTTATATAAATTCGTATGGGATGGTACGGCTAAAATAAAACGGAGTATTCTTATAAAGAAGTACACAGAAGGGGGTCTAAAAATGATAGATGTAAATAGCTATAACATGAGTATGAAAATTAAATGGTTAAAAAAACTTGTTGCTGGTAGCAAAGGCGACTGTTATATATTTATTAATGGAATATTCGATACACAAAAAAGTTTCAATTTAGGTATTTCGTACTGTAAACAAATCATCAAAAGTATTAAAAACGATTTTTGGATTGATGTCCTACAGTCTTTTACAACCTATATATCGAAATGTAAATTTACAAATTGGGTACATATAATTAAAATGCCATTGTTTTATAACGACAATATTATAATTGAGTCAAATTACGTCTATGATTCCATAATGTACAATGCCGGTATAAGATATATCAAAGACCTTTTAAATGAAAATAGTCATTTTAAAAGTTGGAATGAAATCAATAACCTAAACAATAATAAAACAAATCTTTTAAGGTACTACAGTTTATTAAACTCAGCTAAGAGTTTCTTGTCGAAGCATCATATACTAATTCAAAAGAAATTTCTAAATGAATACCATAGCCCTAGCATTAACTGTTATTTTTTTCAAATATTAACTAAAAAAGAGATAAACAAACATATTTACAACAAATTAATTGAGAACAGAGAAACTGCGTCATGTAGAGTCAAGCGGAACTCAATATACAATGATTTAGAAATTGATTGGAATCTGGTTCACGGAAGTGCTTTTAAATGTACTCAAGATACTTATACACAATGGTTCCAGACAAGAATAGTTCACACGATCCTCCCAACAAATTCGCTACTTTTCAAAATGAACTTGATCGATACTAATTTATGTACTTTCTGTCGAACACATGAAGAAACACCTTTACATTTGTTCTATAATTGTGAGTATATAACGCCTTTGATGGATAAAATTACAACAATATTGAAAAATGTTGACCGCAATTTACAAATAAATAGTAGAATTTTTCTTTTGGGCACATATAAACCAAACTTTTTGTTAGACAATTTGCTTTTAGAAGTTAAAAAAATATATTTACTTTTGTAGAAATAAAACTTATAAACCGTCACTTATTGGTATGAAGAATTTTCTTACTACCGCTGTGAATATCCATAGCAATACGAAAACGACTGGGCTTGAAAACTATAACATGACAATTGTGGAACATATCTTAGAACGCCTTCCATGAATCACTATCGATTTTAGAATGCCATTTTTTTTTTTACACCAATCAGTTTCATCATATTTTTGTTTTCCACACACACACACACACACACACGCGCGCGCGCGCATGCGCACAGCTTAATTGCCACAGATTTTAACTGAAATTATTCCAATTTTCATAATGCTACCTTTTTGAAAAGATGAATGTATGTGAGCCGTGCTCCGTGAAAAGGGGGTTAATGCATCTACGAGAAGGTATCGACCCGAGTCAGCCTGCGTAGTTCGCGCAGGCTGACCTGAACCGAAACTTTTCGCTAAAGGCCAGTTTTCTGTATGTCCAAGGACCATTCTACCTCGTAATTAAGTCGGTTTTTAGAAAAAAGGTGGCTTTTGTGCATTCAAAAGTATATGATGGCTTGCTTGGCATGATGAATTGCGGAGAGGCATTGAGCACCTTTTTGCCGGAGCATGTCTCATATATATTATTGTATGTTTTTTATAAGAAAATGTTTTCCTTCATGAAGTTATTGTAAATACGTGTTAAATGTTGGTAAATACGTTTATATGTTTAAAAATGAAACTAACACTGCTTACTAACATCTTATATAAGGTATGGTGGGGGATGACCACGACCCCCACGTACCCATTGACGTAGTAAATAAAGCTTAAAAAAAAACAAAAAAAAAACATGATCTTAAACATGGCGGCGCCCACGTAAATCGCTTAGCAATGACATAAACAAACACGTTGAGGTTTTTCACATATATCGATCTGTCGATGATGGCTCCGAACGGAATTGATAAACCACGCTAAAAGTGAATGTACGAACTGCTTGCCGATAGAAATATTCTTAGAAAGATATCGATACAAAATTTTGACTATTTTTTTTCTTTTTTTTAAGAGGAGTCTTACAATTTTAATAACGGTAAAACGGTGCACTTCCGGCGAAGAAATGTATCGTGTAGGTGCATATCAAGCTACGTGATACGACCGTGGGACTTGATCACCGGATCATCCGAGGTTTGCCGAATTGGATCGGTACATGTTACTAAAATCGGGCAGAATTCTACCCATTTTTAGAACAGCTATGTCGCGAGACTAATAAAGATTCAGGGGAGGTCACTTTCACTTCCTGATTGGTAGATTTTTTTTTTTTTTTTTTTGACAACACGAATAAGTGAATTGTAATTTTGGTATCACTGCATATATTCTTTAAGTTTTGATTACCAGTTTCAAATTGTGCTAAAAAACGCCATGCTACCTATACAGCCAAACTAGAAATGTGTTACATGCTCTGATTGGCTATTCTGTGATATACATGTAGCCCAATGAATAGCAACGACACAATAGCCTGTACCAGTTATAATATATAAATCTACAACGGGGACCAGTTTACATACAGACATGCAGGCAGGCAGAGAGCACTAAAAGTACAGAAAGGGGATATGCTGGAGTTAATCGACAGGCAGGCAGTACTGAAAGTAGTTCACAAAGGGTGCAAATGTATGTTGGGGTTAATCGACAGGCAGGCAGGCAGGAAGTATTGAAAGTGCTGCAAGGGTGTGTGTTGGGGGTTAATCGACAGAGAGGCAGGCAGGAAGTACTGAAAGGGCGTATTTTAGGGTTAATCGACAGTGTTACGGATTGGTGGTGAATAATCTAGTAATGCATTAATGTTTATTTGGTGCTCTAATTTTAGTAACAGTGTCAAGATATTTCTAGTACTTTTTATGTTTTGTTTACAAAAAAAATGATGTATGCAGAATAGTCTAGAATGAATATTAATTTTCATAATTCCTTTGTAATTAGCGAATGATTTTAATTGAAAGTAATAGGTACTTAAGTGTTTGAATGATGGGTCCACATCCTGGTCTCAAAGAAAAATGGATTTTATTACTGCCATAATCCAGCGTGTAAGTTAGATGGGAATTCTTTTGTGTTTTTCTCGAATGTACTTCCGGAAGTTTCTGGGTGCATAATATATAAAGGCCCAAAACACCGTAGGGGAGTGGTCAGAAAAGTTGTGAGATTGACGATTGTGACTGAAGTTTGAATAGGATTAAATACTTGGCATACGCTGTCATTATCATCGTAGGATTCTCAGCTTTTGGAGATCTATTTGAACCAGGATTTATTTTGTTGTTCTTCTTCGTGACTTACTCAGTTTTTTGGATGAACGCAATAGTGATAGTTTAGGACAGATTGAATTAGACTCTGTGAAGTCTAAGTAGGAATTAATCATTTTTATTATAAATTACTGTGTTTTGAATTATTAAATTTTATAACATAGTTTAGTGGAACTCTTCTTTTCTTTTTTAATCTAGTACACAGTCATTTAAACCGTAGCCATTCGGTATTTAAGACACCGTAATAACAGACAGGCACGCAGGCAGGTAGATAGACCATACACGTGAAAGTGTATATATAATGACATTTTTTTCCCGCCTGATATCAAGGCTGTGCTCTTGTTTATATAAACTCAACGTTTACAACCTATAGTTTTTAAATAGATGATCTTATGTAAGAACTTTGAGGGGTTTTGATCACTTAACACAACAATGGACGACGAAGAAGTCAAATAACTTCAAAATCATTAATATTAGCAAGTACAAGAGCATATCATTCTATTTGGTTGTAGAGCAATTCTTTTGACAAGAATTGAACTGTTTTTTATTAAAGTAGCACAAAGTATGATCAATGCTATATTTTCATATTTCTGCATTTAAAAAACCCACCAGCACAAACGTCTCTTGTATCTTCAGAAGCTTTAAAAAGTTTGCAAAAATCTGGAGCCAAAAATAAGTGGCGTATTGTTTAAATCTTTTAATAACAGGCAAAATCTCAAACACGTCCAAATTAAAAGCATCTGTAGACGACAGATTAAATTGTCTCTGAAAGAGCAGAAAACATCTTGGGAAATGGATAAAATGCTGGTTACCACTTGGAATTGTTTGGTAAAATTACTTTTAAGCAATCAAATTATCTTTGCTATTGATCATTCTACGCAAACGTTCCTATTTTTCTTCAAGTTTTTTTTCAAGTACTTACCATTATCATGACCATCATCACCATAATCTTGGTCATCATCATCATCATCGTCACAACCACCACCACCACAACCACTACTACCTTCCTCCTCCTCCTCCTCCACCTCATCATCACCATAATCATGGTTATTATGATGATGATGATGATCATCATCATCATCATCATCATCAGCAGCAGCAGCAGCAGCAGCACAATGATAATAATAATAATAATATCAATAATAATTACTTAAAGAAATTTGATCTATTTTCCAGGCTGGAAGACCGAACGTCTCCTTATAACATTTACTGTTATAAGTCTTTGCGTTGTTGCTGTGGTAGTAATCGTAGTGGTTGCTTCAATACTTTTCCTGAAAAGGTAAGCATATTTCTGACTCTTTTTGTACAAATGCATTCAACTGAGAACACGGCCATTTTTCGTAGTGGAGAACATTATTTGAAAGGGAGTAAATGCCCATTACGAAAATTCACTCCCTTCGCCACGATATTTTCAAATCTATATGTGTAAGTAGTAATCCGCAGAGCATAAGAATGACCTATAGCTGATTCAGTAGTCAATGTAATCCTTATTAAACCTTTCCCAAACGACACATTTTGGACTGGTCCAAATTGAAAGAGTTTGCAGAAGACAATTTTAAATTTGATGAAAATGGCAGAAAAGTAGTATGAGCGCCTCTTTGGTTGTAAACAAAGATGACGTAATCGGCGGCTATCTTGACCTACTTTCGGTCATGGTGTTACTATTTTTAGTAACTCATTTATATATAAGGAGTTGTTGGTGTGTCATGGGTATTCGCGGCGGGTATGGGGAGTCCGCCATGTTGGATGACTTAATTTCTATTTTTAGATTAGCAGCCATTTTGGATGACCTGTTTTCTTTTTTAGACGACCATTAATTTAAATGTGCTTTTTGGCAAAATATTGAATTTTTTTAGGGCAATAAATTTGGAGAGAAATAGCTTTAAAACTGAGTCGTATAAGGGAGTACCCTAACAGTATACAGAGCTGACTTGTATACTCTATCTAGTAATGATCGCGGGCATTGAGGGTCAGGCCCTTTTACGAGACGGAAATTTTCCCACTTAGACTCATCTTTAACGCCACACCGAGTCAAAGAGCCGATTCCTAACCGTACTACGACCCTCGGCCAAGTCTATACGGTTAAGTCGGTCTAACGACACATCCATGCTCTTTGAAGTTTCTCACAAAGAATTACAAAAATTTGGTAGAAAAAAAACGGTACCTTCGATGTGATCTCTTCAACATCCTTCTGTCAAATGACCAAGATCGTAAAAGTATGCAACCACCAGTGTGTCTATTTTTAGATAGTCATGTTCAGACATGTACGGGGGAGTGATCAATAGTCCTTTGTTAAAGTCGCCACAATGTCTGGTTTTGTTTATTTTGTGACGGAAGTGAGAACAATGGTCTTTAGAAATGTCAAAGTTAATCCCCTAACAAAGGACAAGGTGGCTGAATAATAATCTTTTGTTAGTGTCGCCATACTGTCTGGTTTTGTTTATTTTGGAACGGAAGTCCGGACAATGGCCTATTTAACTGTCAAAGTTAATCCCCTATTGAGAAATAGCTTTAAAAATGAGTCGTTTAAGTAGGCACCCTTACGGTATACAGAGCTGACTTGTATACCCAATCTAGTTATTTCTGGCGGACATTGAAGGTCAGGTCCTTTTATCTAGATGGAGACACTCCCACTTAGACTCATCTTTAACGCTTCATCAAGTCAAAGAGCCGATTCCTACCCATACTTCGACCCTTGACCAAGTCTATATGGTTAAGTTGGTCTAACGACACATCCATGCTCTTTGAAGTTTCTCATAATACAAAAATGTAAAATTTACATAACTCTCAAATGACCAAGATTATTGCCATCAGTTTGCAACTCTTTTTCGAGATATTCATGCTCAGACATGTACGGGTGAGTGATCAATAGTCTTTTGTTAAAGTCGCCACATTGACTGGTTTTGTTTATTTTGGGACGGAAGTACGGACAATGGCCTATTTAACTGTCAAAATCAATCACCTATAAAGGACCAGATGGCTGAACAATTGTCTTTTGTTACAGTAGCCACAATGACTGGTTTTGTTTATTTTGTGACGGAAGCACAGACAATGACCTATTGAGATATCAAAGTTAATCCCCTGACAAAGGACCAAGTGACACAGAGCTGACTTGTATACCCCATTGAAGAAGTAGTCACGGACATTGAGGGTCAGGTCCTCGGTCCTCGATAGGGAAAAAAAAGGTAACTATAAAGATAAAACGATACAAAGGCGAAAAATGAAAAGAAAATAGGCTATCGGTAAAAATATAAAAGTACAGAGGGAAAAACAATGGAGTTAGCAGAAAAAAAAAAAAGTCTACGGTGAAAAAGAAGAAGTAGAAAAGTCAAACATAGTCTAAGGGTAAACATAATAAAAGAAAACATAACTTTCTAACGATATCAAAGGGGGGAAAATGAAGAAAAAGCAGAAAATTCAAAATAAGAATAGTGAAAAATAAAATGGTACCTTTTTGTCCATGTTTTCTCCTCAAACCTCATGCTCCAGAAAATGAACTAGTTCAGCAGTTTGGACACGCTCTTTTACCAAGATGTCATCTTCAATGATATATTCTAACAAAACACTTACTTGACCAAACGTGGTGGTCCCAATACCAGAAAAAATAAGGAAATCCACTGCATCCTTAATTTCAATAATCACAGTTATTATTGGTGCAATCAAAAACGTCGAAATGAAATTAATGATATCCATCATCGATTATACTGCAAAAATGAAAAAAAAAAACAAGTCGTTCCCCTTTAAAGGCAAAAGAGTAAATGACTCTAACAAGATTGGACAAAACCCTAATCCCTTTAAGGCCCAGTACCTATTTATATGTCAATGTTTTTTGACTTGAGATTGGATTAAGATAACTTATAAAGAGAGCTGGCCAATGTTTACATAAAGATTTATGATAACCCTAGTAACGGATTAAATTGTGCAAAAATGTAAGATTTTAGTCGAAAGTTATAGGAGTTGTTACTTTCAGCAATGAAATGATTTTTTGGACATTCTAACCTTCTAACAAGTAAAGCCATGTACTGATAACCGTAATTCTAGAAAATGTTAGCAATGACACCAAATTCTAGGACAACCAAGCAAAGAAACCGATTTTCGTCTTTTTTTTTCTTTTATTTTATGACACAGTTGCTATTCATGAAATTTGACATTACCCTACCAAATGATACCTGACACATTACTCTTTCATTTTGACTCCCCTCATTGTCTTTCAATTTTCAGCCGTTTCAGGCTCAATACCCCTTTTCCTAGAAAAATCGACTTTTCTATTTGCAGTCAGATCGAATCAATATAGGTATCATTGGAATGGCCTTGTCACACTGATGAAGAAAATGTATAGTTTTGTAGGTGTCACTTCAATGACAACGGAGATACAAGGATTAAAGTTTTGGGAGATACACGCTTTTGGCATCCACTAACACCAAAGTGGCTCAAATCGTTATTTATCGACCAATTTTTACATTCTTGGTGTCTATCCACGATAATTTTTCCCTGGGAAGTCAAATCTGAAGTCAAAATTTACCTACAGATCATAGTGCGATCTAAAATTTGCCTGAAAGATTTCATTTTGTTATGAAAGATTTCAGATACGTTATTTATGCACTAACTTTAACAAAAATGGGCTAAAATCGTTGTTTATGAACCGATTTTCATGATTTTGGTGTCTAAGTGTATTAATTTTTTCTCAAGATTCTTTTTAAAAGGGTTTCATTCAAGATAGAAACGGAAATGACGTCAGTTTTTTCATTTTTTCCCTATAAATTGCAATAAAAATGGGACAAAAATAGTTTAGCGCGTGTCCTTACACGTTTCATCGGTTAATTTTAAAAGCTCTTTCATTGGATAATACATTATGACGTCATTGATAAGTTCGTTTTTAAAAGACAATTTTGGGACAATCATTTATTTCGTTTTAAACTCCATCATGAAAATTGCGTGTACACTTTCGACCCATGCCGTCGAAAAGCACTTGGATGCATATAATTTGAACGCCTCTGTGTTTTTTAATGAACGGGTTATGTACAGCGCTATACAACAGTGTTTAAATAATCCCAACACCGAGAATCGGAATGGTAAACGTTTTGAGCTGACTAAAACTTTCGGTCATGACACTGGAGTTTTGGGATATACCAACGAACCGAGCAATAAGATCAAAGTGATATTTACCAGCACAAGAAAGGTTATTTTCGTGATAACTGCTTATCCAGTTGCATAACTAACAAAACGTGTTCGGACAAGTTTTCTCGTACGAGACTATGACGAAGGTGAATGAACCAATCAGAGTACAGAATGATGACGTTGCATCTAAAAATAGAAATGATAGCAACCAATCAGATACAAGAATAAACCGACCAATCAGAATAGACTTTCATCTATAAAAGGTAAAGTAACAACCTTCGCAGTCATAAGAGTTTCGACACTCGACCAAGAAACATGGCAAACTTCAGATGTAAATTCAGCCTCGGAAATGAGAGATACGTACAAGTGAACGAGTGGAAAGGGGAAATGAGAGTGGATATCAGAGAATGGCAAGACGACAAACCCACCAAAAAAGGCATAAGCTTACCGTTGAAGCGATGGAAGAATTTGGTGGATCAGATAGAGTACGTGGACAAAGCCCTGCAAAATAAGCTATCCTATGGGTATCACATGGGAGGCAACGTGTATTGCGGTATTGACGAAAACGGCGTCTGCGTAGATATAAGACAGTACTGGAAACTGAATGAAGAAGTAGTGCCGACCAAAAAAGGCATTTGCTTGAGACCTCAAGAATACAATCGATTAAAAGAACTTATACCAACCATTGGAAAAACCTTACCCGAACTGGACGGCGTGGTACCCTGTTACCTGCAGAGTGACCATATGAACCAGTTAGGAGCCCTTCAGTGTGCAGAGTGTAACCCGAATGATTTTATAAACTGGTGATCATGTTTGGACTCACGCATATGATAGTTGTATTGATTGGTAAATGGATGGATTATAGATACATAAGAACAGAAATAGAAATGGAACGATTTGTAGCTCTTTTAAATGATTACCAAATTAGACCTTTGTATTCAGTTTTGTTGTAATACTATTATGTTGTAAGAATGCATGTTATGTATATTTGATAAAAAAAATGGATGACTGGAAAATATATTTGTCCTCTATTTATTTCGATTCCAACAATCCTGCTAGTTTTAGCGGCCCCGAGAAATTGTACCAGTATGTAAAAGCACAGGGTAAATACAACGTTGGTAGATATAGAATACGGAAATGGCTACAAGATCAAGAGTCCTATTCGCTTACGAGGGGAGCTAGACGCCGATTTATGCGATCCAGAGTGATCGTTGACGGGGTTGATAGTCAATGGGATATAGATCTTATGGATATGACCAATTTACAGAAGTATAACGAAGGTGTGAAATACATTTTAATTGCTATCGATGTATTTTCCCGTTTTCTTTACGCTCAACCTGTTAAGAGTAAGCGAGGCGCTGATGTAGTCATGGCAATGAAACGTATACTGACAGGCCCTAAAAAACCAAACACAATCCGCACGGACCGAGGAATGGAATTTAGAAGCAAAGAACTAAATACGTATTTAAAAAGTCAAAATATACATCATTTGTACGCGTATCACACGGAAACAAAGACAAATTACGCCGAAAGAGTCATTAAAACCATAAAACACAAGATCTTTCGATACCTGCTCAAGAACAGAACCCAACGATACATCGACATTTTACAGGATGTTGTACATAGCTACAATCATACTATTCACAGGAGTCTCGGAGAAAACCCAGCAGCAATTTCCTCGGAAAATGAAGGGGAAAGCCGTCTTCGGCAGTATCTCATTAGAACCAAAGGAAGCAAAAGTAAACCCGTCATTAAAAGATACAAATATAAAATCGGTCAGACTGTACGATTGTCGCACACCAGGTCCGTATTTGACAGAGAATACTCGCAAAAATGGACAGGGGAGATCTTCACAATCAAATCACGCTTCAAAAGACAAGGACTTCCGGTTTATACGTTGGTAGACTGCGACAACGATAAGATTGACGGTACATTTTACGAACAAGAATTACAAGCCATAAACGTTGACGACGGCACCGACTTTAGCATTGAAAAAATATTGAAAAGAAGGACACGCAATAAAATACGGGAAGTTCTGGTGCGATGGTTACACTGGCCAAAAAAGTATGACAGCTGGATACCGGAAACCGATGTTACGCGATACTCGTAAACAATCGAGAACATATAAAGGGTTGAAAACTAACAACGTTTTATCATTTATGTCTAGACAGTCAAACGATCATGATCATTACAAACGTGGTCTACAGCGCTCAACTCAATTGTCCTATTGATTTAAGACAACTCTGTTACGAAATAACGAATGTGAGGTATGACCCAGCACGATTTCCCGGACTGATATGGCAGCACAGAAAAATTGGAGGAAACTGTTTAGTGTTTTCTAACGGTATTATCAACTGTAACGGCAAAGTCTCGAATAAAAGAGAGGGGTACGAACGAATACGAAAATATGCCAGACTGCTGCAGAATTGCGGATATCCCGTGAATTTAACGGACGTGAAACTTTTAACCATGTCTATGAGCCATACCCTCAGTTCGGATTTGGATTTGAAGCGTTTGTCTTTCGATAGAGATGTCGTATACGAGCCGGAGATATTTCCATCTCTGAACTTTAAACGGGAAGGGGTGCATTTTTGTTGTTTTCATACAGGGAAAGTGGTCATAACGGGTGTAACCTCTTCACAACAAGAGGACGAGGTTGTTTGTCCCACATTAATTGAACTCGAACTCTATACGCGTAAGAAGGAATAAGTATTTTTCAACCGATTCAGCCATGGAACACTCTACAGTCTATCTACAAATCGCTTATTTACTACACCTACAAGAGGCCGAAACAACGGTCAGGAAGGATTTACTGCAGAATTTAACGAATCGTCAACTAAAAGCAATCATCGAGGTGGCAAAACGTATCCTTAATGGAGTCATTAATCCAATGAGACGAGATGTTCAAGTTTTTGAAAGGAGGAGACTATTGTTACGCACACTATGCTCAAGCAACGTCTCATCTAGGCGTAAGAAGACTTTACTTCGACGATTTCATTCATTTATACCCATTTTATTACGTACAGTGTATCTCATTCCTACCATACTGGACGAATTGAGAACAACAAGAGAAGAATGACAGAGTTTTACCTGTATTTAAATTGCGCAGAATCTATCGATATACGAGGGACACTTTTTAAGTTCGTAGAGTAAGCCTATAACTTTTTAACGCGATTATGAAGTTGCACAATTTTTTACACAGAGCTTGCGTAATCATTCCTCTCTCGAATGGTGTTACGGTATGCGATCTACCCATTTCCGGAACGCCGCCCAGTAGTCCTCTTTAGGTATATGTTGGAGACACTGGTAGACCGCACTGCCTATACCACAACGGGATTCAAAACGGTGCCCTGCCAGCATTTCCTTTAGTCTTGGGAACAACCAAAAGTCACAGGGGGACAGGTCAGGGCTGTATGGGGGGATGATCTAAGACATCGAGCCCAGATTCTTTCTGATATTCCTGTACCGTAGCGGATTTATGGGCTGGTGCGTTATCATGGAGTAATTTGATGCTGCAGACACCGGTGCGCGGTCTGCGTTTCTGATAGAAATTAACAAGTTGAGTAAGAACACTTTCTCTGTAAAACTTTCCAGTGACAGAACTACCTTTCGGGACTGGAATGTGAAGGACTGGACCTTTCGAATAAAAAAATATCGCATACAACATGCGATTTGATGTTTTGCAACTGCCCGCAATGACAGGTCTGTCGCCCTCAGATGAAACCCAAACCTTATTTTTAGCCTTAAAATCGGGTTGAAAATGATAGATCCAGGTTTCATCACCTGTAACTATCTTTTCCAAACGACGTGGGTCACATTTATCATATTTTCTATAACTTGCGATGCAAGTCTAACCCGACTTTGTTTCTGCTCGTCAGTGAGCAAATGGGGCACCCAACGCGCACAGATCTTACGTAGCCCAAGTCGTTCACGTAAGATCTTCAAAACACTTGACGAATGAATGCCACTTAATTCTTCTATCTCTTGCACGGTATAACGTGCGTCTTCCTCAATTAACGTTTTCACAGTAGCAACGTTCTTTTCCGTCAAAAAGGAAACCGTCCTACCCACCCGAGGGTCATTTTCAATTGACTCCCGACCATCATTAAAACGACGTACCCACTTGCAAACTGTAGCATATTTTAAAGCACCATTCCCATAAACTTTTTGCAAATCAGCATGAATTTCTGTTGGCGGAAACCCGAGCTGTGCTCGAATCTTACAATATGCCCTCTGTTCACAGATTTTTACATCCATATTGAACGCTATATTTTACTATAGTGTATAAAACCACGTGTTGAAAATACCCAGCGCAGCGCGCACGTGGACCTCGCACACCACATACCGTGGCACCGTTCGAGAGAGGAATGATTACGCAAGTTCTGTGTAAAAAATCGTGCAATTTCATAATTGCGTTAAAAAGTTATAGGCTTACTCTACGAACTTAAAAGGTGTTCCTCGTACGTAAGAATAATGCCGATTTCTTGTTCCAGTTTTCTAAAGACTATATTTTAGAAGGAAGTTGGTTGTGTGCTGTCGTAGAATCGTCATTGACCTGCAATTTTACACCCCGTAGTAAGCGGCTATATTTGAATTGCGACATCATAGAGGAAACGTTCGTCAGAAATAAGTTAAAACCCGTTCTCACCAATATAGATATCGAAACAAGATACAAGAAATTATAATTTACCGAATGCCTTCATCGACGTTATAGACCCGTGAGTGTGAAGAGATTCAACAGTATTCGCCTGTCGTTAAAAAGCGAAGTTTCAAAACCCATTGATTTGAATTCGAACGATTTTCACTGCGTCCTTCATTTCAAGAAATCATGGGATCCATAGACGTCTTTGATTCGAAACTACAGAAATGGGTTCCGTACAAAGAAGATGTGGAGTATTGGATTAACTATTTCAAACCGAAAGACCATATCCCGGATCAAGTAAGGAATTTGGAGAAAATACTAGAAGAAAAGAATAAACTGCTGCGAGAGATGGAAGAAAAACTCGAAAAAGTCGCAACACCTCGGGTAAAAATGGTGAGCCCGTTAGCCGAAGCAGTTGACAGGGCAAAATCTCAAATTAAACGTAAGAATGGTGATGACGAAGATCGTAAGAATACCAAGCGTAAGAAGACTCACAAAACGTATCGCAAAGATCCCGACTGGGCATTTTGAAAATTATCATGAAAAGTAAAATGCAGCACAGTGAAGAATTATCGTTATTTAACCCGATTCCGAAAGATTCGTCCTTGTTATCGAAAGATTGGATCGAATTCCGACCCATTAATCCTGTAACCGATTCTTCATCGAGTTTGGAATTCAACATACCGCCACAGGCCAGCGCCTATATCAACTTAAAGGAATGTAAACTGAGGCTGAAATTAAGACTCGCACTACAAGACGGTACACCCGTGTCAGAAGATGATACACTCGGACTAATCAATTTACCCTTGCACACCGTTTTCAGGCAGTTGGACATTCATTTACAACAAAAACCACTCCCGAATAGCGGGACCACGCATCCGTATAAGGCCTACATTGACACCTTGTTAAATACCAATCGATCTATGCAGGAAGGTTTCCTAACCAGTCAATTATTTCACAAGGATGACTCGAATCTGGATGATAGCGACCCCAAAACTGGATCAAATTCCGGTTTATTCGCTAGATATGATAAGACCAAGGGTGGTACAATTGTAGATCTAGAAGGTCGTATCCCGGTGGACTTGTTTCAACAACCCAAGTTGCTTATAAACGGGGTGCAAATGGGGCTTAAATTTTGGCAGGCATCCGATGCCTTTCGAATCATTACAGATGCGTTGACTCCGAGGTACAAGGTGCAAATCGTTGATGCCCTTTTCAAGCTCTGTATTCAGCGGTTACAGAACGATTTGCTGTTGGCCCACGAAAAAATGATTCAGGACACTCCCGCTATGTACCCTTATTTCCGCTCAGAGATAAAAACAACTTTTATAGCGCAAGGACAATATAGTTTTCACGCAGACGATATATTTCAAGGTAGGGTACCAAACAAGATCATCATAGGGACGGTTCCGAGCGTTTCATATAACGGAGACTACAAGACAAATCCATTCAACTTGAAACACTACGACTGCATTTACCTCGGTTTCTTCGTTGATGGACAATCCGTACCATCACAACCTTTGCAACCTAATTTTGAAGGAAATCATTACACTGACTGTTATCAGACCCTCACTTCCAGCAGAAACGATATCAACATCACGTACAGAGAGTACAAGGAAGGATACTGCCTATACGTGTTGGATATCGGTCCCTACTATTCTTTCAACACAAAAAGAAGAGGTCTTTGTCGTTTGGAAATCAAATTTGCTAAACCTTTACCAGAGAGTGTGACATTGCTACTGTACGCAACCTTTCCAGAAATACTTACCATCGATAAAGCGAGAAATGTATATATACAATAGATGGATGAATATAAAAAAACAACGACATGTGTCTTCTTTTATACTTTTATTGTATTATCTTGTAAATAAATATATATATATATATATATATATATATAAATGACTTGTTATTCAAAAAGAAATCCAGTCTATATCTTTCTTTCTTTTTTTCTCTCTAAGTCCCGGAGGAAATAACTTTTTATTCTTCTTGTTCGGGGTATCTTCCCTTTCCTCTCTCTGCTGATCATCTTGTCTCCCAGATAGCTTTTTAATCGCTCAAACTTTTCGAAAGGCACTAGCACGTATTTCTCCATTACTGTAATACGGGTTGTAAATAGGCGGAAGCGATCTTCACCAATGTATGGATAATACGTTGTTTATGTTGGATGGCTTCCTTCTTTTGAACAAACCCAATGTTACAATCTCCGAGCAAGTAAATGAAGCGTCTCTGACGCTTTAGGTTGGTTTTTTCCGAAAGTGTGAATCTGCCTTTGAACCGGATAATGTTGTAAGCAATTTGACTAAGCGCTCTTAGTTGTTGACGGGTAATAGTTTTTAAAGGCGCCTTTCTTTGGTCAGCCGTAGTATTGGCCACTAAATATAAGAATTGGCGTTGCTGTTTGATTAGTTCTACCATATTGTCTTCTTATAAGCTTAATATTTCCATTCTTACACAATAGGATCTTCAGCGGGAAATATACGAGTCCTTAAACGGTACTTGTCTTCGGAGTAAGGGGACATGTCCACTAAGAAATAACCGTGTCTCGTATCAAGTGCGTCTTCATAAGCTTTCATAAACCTCTGGATTTACCGGGATAAAGCTGTCGTCCTAGCACTCCTACTTGAGATACGTCGCGAATATTTTTCATAAGTACCAGGTACCAGGTATTCAACGCAATAGTTCTGGCATGTTTACCCCCAGGGTATAAGTTTTGCGTGATCATAATCACCGATACTTTTCTGTGATGGCAGCCTTGAGTGAACAGTAACTCCATTTCTTTACTCCGCATGACCTCGTGCATGAGGTCGTCTAAAATAATTAACTTGTGTTTTTTGTCTTTTGTGAAGTCATCCAATTCTTCTACGGTAGGTAGTCCTTGCTTACTGTAAAAGTTTGGAATGGTACTCTCCATTACATCAAACAAGTCTTGGTGGATACCGTAGCAATAGAGTATATGGGAAGGAGGGTGTCGTCCGTACATGAGATTTACTTGTTTCAAAAAACGATACACCCATTGGGTTTTACCGCTACCAGTTTGTCCGCTAATACACATACTAGAACATGGCTCGAATGGAAGAGGAACGGCCATTATTTTCTAAGTTTTGGGTTAGGTAAAGCGTATCCAATACTGCTACTCAAGAGTGATACCCAGAGCTCGATCGATCCGTTTTGTACGGATAGGTTAACGATGGCTGTAATGATAATGATGTACACTATGATCATCTGGCAAAAGTAGACAATCTCGGCTTGTGGGACCCGGGTACCCAATAAATGCCACTTTTCATTATGACTTTCCACGTCAGGTTTAGGGAAACGTAAAAACGTTTCTTTTTCCGGAGTTTCTGTCATATTCTTACGTTGGATAATACTCAAAACACAGAGAAATTCATTCTTACTATCTTTTTATTTACAAGTAATACAATCATCACACAACAAAATGAACAACGGTTAGTATTGAGAACATATTTTGCATACTTAAAAACAAAAATAGACATACATTTTATTGGAGGAAATGATTAGCACTTTTTGAAAAATGAGTGACACTTTTTTGAAAAATGAGTGACACTTTTTAGAAAACGAGTGACACTTTTTGAAAAATGAGTGACACTTTTTGAAAAATGAGTGACACTTTTAAGAAAATGAGTGACACTTTTTGAAAAATGACTGACACTTTTAAGAAAATGAGTGACACTTTTTGAAAAATGAGTGACACTTTTTGAAAAATAAGTGACACTTTTTGAAATAGACCCTATGGGAATTTGCATGTAAAAGTACAAAAACGTAAAAATGAGTGACACTTTTTAGAAAATGAGTGACACTTTTTAGAAAACGAGTGACACTTTTTGAAAAATGACTGACACTTTTAAAAAAATGAGTGACACTTTTTAAAAAAAAGAGGACCACTTTTTGAAAAATGACTGACACTTTTTAGTAAATGAGTGACACTTTTTAGAAAATGAGTGACACTTTTTGAAAATTGGTAAACACTTTTGAATATTCGTGTAACAATTTTTTTTTTTTTTTTTTTTTTTTTTTAAATTGTGAAACACTTTTTAAGAAATGAGTGACAATGAAGAAATATCTAACAGTTTTATACATAAAATATCATAATATTAAAGCAAATTTGGTATAAGGACGACTGTCAAAACCCGTATGGCTCTGTATCAAACTGATCTACTTTTCGTCTCTTTGTATAAACCATTGATACACTTTCTGTTCTTCTCTATTATACAATTTTCGTTTTCTTTTGTCCATACATATTTTACTAGGATTTGTCACAGCGATATTTGAACTACTTTGGGGGTCTGTGACTATATCTTTCACGCTATCAAAATTAATCAGTTGACTGTTTTTATAATTCAGTGTAAATCCCTCACTTTACAAGTTTCGTTGTTTTTATTCGTTTTGTACGCATAATTTTTTGGCCCGCCAGACACAAACTCTACAATGTACTCTCCATTTCCAAGTTCATGCGTCAGTTCACCCAAGTAATCACCTAGAGGTGGATCATACTCATTTGGACGACAGACGTATATGATGCTATCTGTATCATAATATAATACTCTTCTACCCAGCTGTTCGAGTACACTGTAGAGTTTAAGTCTGGCCCAGCACGTTGTAAATGTTGCCAAATATATGCTGGTCTTATTATCTTCGGGTTGACAATCGTCCTTATACTGCCATTCGACTTGTATCGTATCATTAGACAATATATGAAAATCGATGGGTTGTTTCAATGGATCGGAAAAAAGTTGAAAAAACATGTTGGCCTGACTTTCGTGGAAAAAATCCGTTTGTCGCATATTAAGTCTCTGACCAAACTTTCCCCAAAAGCTATTGAGACAAAGTTTGGCCAAAGCTCTAAGTCCCGGGTTCTTTTCAATATTTCCTCGATCCAACGAAACTCCTTCTTTTTCCATATATTGTCCAATGTACTTACTCATATCATCGTAACATTTAATCCAATCGGGAGGACCGCTGGCTTCTTGGGTTCTAGGGTCGTATTGAGTGCTTTCCTTCCAGTGGTATACTTCATAAATTTTTCTGATTCTATACCCTAATCTGACAGCCGTTTCTATTTCGGGGGTGCACCACGTACCAGTCAACTCTCTTTGTTCATTCGTACATTCGCAAGGGGTCTGATTCTCGGTATCTGCGCAGGTCCGACATAAAGGGAATTTCAATTTGCCATTGGACCTGTAAGGAAGGACCGGGTGATAGAGTCCCCTGGGCGGGAGAATCTTCACCTTGGCAATACCAAAATAATCCTTAATGTCCCCAAAATCTTTGGTAATGACTGTGGGGTGACCTACGGGATACCGACAATACTTGTTTACCCACGGATACAGACTCGTAAAATCCACATATTTCACTTGCTCGTTTTCTTTTACTTTGTAATAGAGTTGGCTTGCATTGGTGCGACCTCCGAAGAAACTCTCTCTTGGGTCTAATCTATCCATTATATCTAACCGAGAAATAAATTGCCGAAGTTCAGGGTTTTGGTTTTGTTGTTTTTTGAAGTCGTGATCCCAAATACAAATATATTTCATACCTAAATTTTCGAGGTGTGCTTTCTTTTTCAATGTTAGCGCGTACAATTCATCCAAAGACTGGTGTGTGAGTTGATGGTACGTTTCTTCGCGATTGTCAGAGAAACACACGGGACAACCATGAAATATACATCCGTGATATTCATAGACCGTGTTGGTTTCTCTACAATATCCGTCCAATTTATAGCGAGTGCCGGGGGTCGTTTTCTCCCCTTCATTTAATGCATGTTGGATATGGACGTTATCGACTTGCGCCCTCCACTCTAACCATTGAATTGACGCTTTACTGTACTGATCATTGTAACCACTGGGAGGAATTTTTGCTATGGGGGTACTAACAAATTCTTTCTCGCACACTTTCTCTCCTTTTAGTTTGGGTTCTTGGACCCATTCGTTTCAGTTTTGTATATACAATTTTTCGTCGATGACTTTTGCGGGTACCCATTCGTCATTGTCTTGCAGTTTTACGCGCCATGTTTCTTCCAAAAATTTGGTTCTAAAGACATTCATACAAACGGAAGCTATAGTGACAGAATCGAATGGATCCACGGCTCCAAACCATTTTTTTTTCTACCTTACCTTTCTTATTGACAACCTCTATCTCTTCCCCCGTAGCACTCATTAATAAGTGTCTAAATTTCATACAAGCTTGCCTTAAAATATCTACATCGCTTCTACAATACTCTAATATTTCTTTTCTAAAATCAAATATTTCATTCTCTCTATCGCTCAACCACGCTACTAACTCGCTTCTTTCTTTCTCACTCATAAAATCGTAACCATAATCTTTAGCCTTAGGGTAGGGTCCAACATAATTTTGATTCTCTCTAGTATTAAAATAATGCGGGAACCACCCTTTTTTCAATTCGTGTAAACCAAAATGCTTTCGGGAGTGCGGATAATTTCATGGGTAAAAAGTTGAGACTGTCAACCACCTTCATATGTAAATCTTTCTCCACTGCCATATACATAATTTTTGAACCGTTGTAAATGATTTTGTCCGGTCTTATGGATTGATCGATCAAATATTCCAAAAGAAAATAACCGTCGTAGCCTTTCATGTTATGGGCAACGACCTTGAAATATTCGTGCTGGTCCGTAAAGAGCCACTGTCCAAACTTTTCGGCGGTATCTGCTCCCTCGAATATGACTTCTCTGAATCCGCATTTACCCGGACAAGGACCTTCGTCCTCATTCTCGTGCAGATCAGTGTTGTCACATTCGTCGCAACGGGTACCGCAACCTTTACATACAGAGTCGGGTTTCAGTTCTTTGTCAATGCATTTCGAGCATACGGAATGAGCCACGACAAAGTTTGGACGGTGGGTCGCTTTTCCGCACCATGACGTTTTACAATTCTGACATTTGGAGCAAGATTTACATACCTCAGGTGCTTGACAGTCCTTACAATTTAATTTAGAATTGGGTACATATCCTTCATCACAAAAGGTAATTTCATCTTGGGAACATTCAAAATCGAAAAATATAAACTTTGGAATATAATGTTCTTTTGCTGGTGTAGCTCTCAAATAGCACTTGTGGTCGTCCATCACATATTTGTGACAGGAGGAACATTGGTATTCGCCACATACATGTTCCTCCTTTTTGCGTTTGTCCATTCTTAGCACTTTATAGCATATGGGGCACTTCCACCATTTTTCGCATTGTGAAGGGCCACTGGGCTGTCCTTTCTTTTTCCCTTTGGTATGTAAAGGGATCTTCCTGTGTTCGTCGTAACACTCTGTTGATCTGAAAGTCATGTTACAATCCTCGCATTTGACAGGCTCCTCGTCGTAACACAGGTTTCTCTTGCAGACGATATACTTTATTTCGCATTCATGGTATTCCCTATGATGATAGTGTTTGAGGCATTTATCGCAGAAATACCTGGCGCTGAAGAACCCCGTAATGCTGGTAATGGCGTGAAAGTACTGGTCGTCCACTAGATATATGTAGATACATGGACGATCATCGCTGCTTGGCGCCGTAATAAATTTATTGCCTAAACGAGCACTCACCACCATCACACGAACACCAAGAAGCTCTTCAAACGCCTCCACATCGTTGAGACTGGCTGGTCTGTCTATGGAGACTTCGGCGTTCTGGCATAATGCTTCTGCTAATTGTTTCTGCTGTTTGAGGTTCTTGTTTGTAAGATCCTTATAATAGGTCAAGGGTACCTTCTGATACTCCAAAATTAAATCTAAATTACTTTTTCCCTGTCTACTTTTCGTCAGCTCCTTCCACTCTTCCGGAGTACATCTTTTAATTTCGCCCAGCGAACTCCAATTGCGCGTGCCATACAGAGTTGATCATCGTTTTCGATAGTTACAATGGACGTTTTCAATTGTAGAGAATTTTTCTCACCTTTAATTTTTGTAATTCTACGTCTTGCACCTCCTTTAGGTAAGTCTATTGTTCCAATGACGATGATAAAACTTTCATTGATCAAAAGTTCTGGGTAACTATTTAATACTTTTTCTATAATCTCCTCCACTTTGTTTACGTCTAGTTGGTTCCAGGTCTGCAGGGGGACGATGATAGGATCGTGCAGCCCATCATGGTAAATAACTACACGACCCAAGTCATTTCCCGCTAAGTCCCCTCTGGCCTGATTCAACACATCCTCAAACATGCGATGGAGACCATCTTGAATGTCACGCAAGTCCTGACCTTGATGTTTTTCGTCAATTTTAATTAAATATGTCCTGTCAACAGCCGCATTTTTCATATATGTCCTCTCGCCTTTTTTATGCATTGCATATTGTAGTCCTGACGGTCCTGGTTGTGGTTCTTCCTCAGATATTACCGGGGACTGACGGTTCCATTCCCCGTCATTTAAACAGGCTCTTGCTGTTTCGTCCATTTCTTCGTCAAATAAAAGGGCTTTGACAGCTCCTTCTATCTCCTCTTCTCTTCTTACGTATTCCAAAGCTAGCTCTAAATCTTCATCGTAACAACTCCAAGTCTGGGTTTCGTGCACGGGTCCTTCATACACAAGTTCTGGTTGACGTAACTGATACAACCTGAACCTCACAATCGGGGAATCTTGAATTCCCATAGTGGCTGCAAAGTTCATCAGTTCATCTGCGTTGGTAAAAGAGTTCACCATAATTTCGAATGCTGATGCTACGATATCCATGTTGATTATTCGAATTCTAAAATCAGAATGACTCTAACCGATCCTGTACGTCGTTTTATACATAAGGATGAGCCTCGCTTTGATAATGAGGCTAGATTAATCTAATTCGACAAGTCTGAGCGAGTTTAATACATCTTTTGTTCGTACTTCCTGTACAAATCAAACAAAACCAGACAGTATGGCGACATTAACAAAAGACCATTGTTCTGCCACTTATCCTTTGTTAGGGGATTAACTTTGACAGTTGAATAGGGCATTGTTCGTATTTCCTGTACTAAATAAACAAAACCAGACAGTGTGTCGACATTATCAATAGCTTATAAAACGTGTTCAGACACGTATGTGAATCGACGCATGCGCGCGAGTCATATCGGAAATACTCCTTTGTCATTTGAGTTCAGGACGTTGAAGAGACAACATCGAAGGTACCGTTTTTTTCTACCGAATTTTTGTAATTCTTTGTGAGAAACTTCAAAGAGCATGGATGTGTCGTTAGACCGACTTAACCGTATAGACTTGGCCGAGGGTCGTAGTACGGTTAGGAATCGGCTCTTTGACTCGGTGTGGCGTTAAAGATGAGTCTAAGTGGGAAAATCTGCGTCTCGTAAAAGGGCCTGACCCTCAATGCCCGCGATCATTACTAGATAGAGTATACTAGTCAGCTCTGTATACTGTTAGGGTACTCGCTTATACGACTCATTTTTAAAGCTATTTCTCTCCAAATTTATTGCCCTAAAAAAATCAATATTGTGCCAAAAAGCACATTTAAATTAATGGTCGTCTAAAAAAGAAAACAGGTCATCCAAAATGGCTGCTAATCTAAAAATAGAAATTAAGTCATCCAACATGGCGGACTCCCCATACCCGCCGCGAATACCCATGATACACCAACAACTCCTTATATGCAAATGAGTTACTAAAAATAGTAACACCATGACCGAAAGTAGGTCAAGATAGCCGCCGATTACGTCATCTTTGTTTACAACCAAAGAGGCGCTCATACTACTCAGAAAGTTCTCAAAAAGGGTAGAAAACACTGTGGGAAAAGGAGAAATTGCTCGTTACGAGCAATTTCTCCTTTTCCCACAGTGTTTTCAAAAGACTTGTACTGCAAACACGTGAAAACCAGGGCTTGTTTGGGAAAGGGTCAAACAGTCCTAAACAGACAATTTAGATCAAGATCAGGTGGCAAAGAATGTACAGTCTGTTCTTGGGTCTACACTTTCTGCCATTTCATGAAATCCCACTTTCCGCGTTTTCGTGAAAAATTAAATGTAGTATTTTGAAGAGGTTTTCCTTACTGAGAAGCCCTTTATGATTTATCTAGTGCTTTAACCTTTTCTGAAAAGAAACTTGCCCAACGAAATCTTGTTATAGGCAAATTAGATGCATTAACCCTTTTAACAAGCAATCCTGTGTTTTATCGACTCGAAGTAAAAGGTCTTTCAAACCATATTTGGTAAAAAAGGAGAAAATACTTGTAACAAGGGTTTTCTTCTTTCCCCACAGTGTTTTCAATTCTGTCAATAACAAATCCGACAACTTAAGCGAACTTGAATTAGTTGCCTGCAAATGCCTTCAAGTTATGTACGTCTATTTTCTTTTTTTTTTTTTTTTTTTGTCTAAAAATGGGAAGAATGAAAGAAATGCCGGTATTTATTTAGAAATGAACCATACTCTGGCAAAAGGGGCTTCTCATGCACCTCCGTGATACATTTAGACAAAGCTAGTCATCATATAATTATGGATCCCAAAAATCGGCAAGATAATGGGGTAGAATGGTCCTTAGACATACAGGAAATTTATAAATAGCAAAAAGTTTCGACCCATGTCAGCCTGCGCGGACTGCGCAGGCTGACATGGTCGATATTTTTGGCAAATGCTGTGAACCCTCTTTTCACAGAACATGGCTCAAATTCAAAAAATTGTTCTTGTATCTATTTTTTCTGTTAACCCTCCACCCGAAGATAATACGTGGCTTGAAACCAGTGACCCAGCTCGGCCAATTTTTCTCAAGCATTGATAATAATCATCTGCGCCGTGATATGACTGAAATAATGTTGAAAGCGGCGTAAAACACCATTCAATCAATCAGTGATGGTAATCATTGCGACTGGATTCACTCCTCTCTCACCATTGATCTTTGTTTTCACAGTTATATTTGAAAATAGCTAGTGGCTTTCGAAGACTATTGTGCAAAGTACTGGTAAAAGGAACTTCAGGAAAGCATAGATAGGTGCACTGGCAGCCATACCAGTACTGCAATAATGTTGAAAATGGATTTAAACACAAAAAAACTCTAAACAAACCCGAGGACAAGTTTCTGACATCGTCAAATTAGAAAGCATTGACAGACGACAAATCAAACCTGGCTCAAATGTTGGAATTGGCCTTTGAAAACGTAGAAAACATTGTTGGGAAAGAAGGAAAAGCTTGTAACCAGCATTTCCTCATTTTTCGACAATATTTTCGAAAGCTTTCTTCATCAGGGCCTTGAAACACTAAGAGGAATTAGACGAGACCGAAATAAATTTGTCTCTGAAAGGATTAAAAATTCTTGCAGGGAAAGTAGAAAAAAATACTCGTCGCCACCGTTTACTCTTTTTCCTACAATGTTTTTAAAACCCATCTTCCTCAGGGTCGTAAACATACGGGCTTGTTTGGTAATTGGTGTAGTAAAATTTATTATTATTATTATTATTAATTTTAAGAAAGAACCACCGTGAAAGGGGCCGCCCTAATTCCATATCGAACAGAACTTATCAGATACAGAACAACAGCTCAGAGTTTGAAGATCAGTATGCAACTATTTCTGAGGAACTCCGTAAGTTATTTAGATCTACAGCAACTTGTCCCCTTGTTACAAAGTTCTTTGAACTTGGTAGGTGCGTGCAAAAATGTGAAGAATGTACCATCACATGGAATGCGTTAAAGAAAAGATCAGTCGTAAAAAATACATGAGCCATGCTCTGTGAAGAGGGGGCTTTATGCATTTGCGAAAAGTATCTACCCATGTCAGCCTGCGCAATCCGTGCAGGCTGACATGGGTCGAAACTTCTCGCCATCTAAATTTTCTGCATGTCAAGTGATAATTCTACTTCATGATTCAGTCGCTTGTTTGACAAAATGGATTTTGTGGATCCATAACGATGTCTTGCTTGGTATAATGCATTACGGAGATGCATTAAGCCCCCCTTTGCCAGAACACTGCTCGTTTACTGCTTTCATGAAAAAAAAAATGTAGCTGAAAACGCTGGCAATAACGCGTGAGAAAATAAAATCTATTAAACGCGTCTAGAAAAGTGTTCGTAGGCGAGCCTCTGGTGAGCTTAATAACATATTTTGCTGAAGGATTTGATAAAAAATTATCTCAAAAGCCCACGAATGTCAGATTCTTTCCACCACATAGCAATACTGGTATATCACGCATTACAGGTTAAGGAAATAAGCAAAGTCATACAGACTCCATGAATAAAACCTAGGTCAGAGCCTTTAAAAACCCTTTTCACGCTCAACTGCGCTGATCATGAAATTTAAAATTTGTATACAAGAAGCAAAACTTCTAAACGGCCACTTTTAATCTGGAATTCCGCGTAGACCTTTTTTGGCATCCGCTGTCTAGAAAAGAGACGGTTCATTTGGTTTGATTTTTTGGACAATAATTGACCAGTGTAAAAAAAGCATACCTCAGCCTAAGTCGGAAAAGAATTGTTTGACTTGTACGTTTCAAAGGAGCTTATTCAACATTCATTCACTCAACATTGAAAACCTACGGTGGCACTGAAGTGACATGTGCAATTTTTTTTGTATTTATCTCGTTCCCACGAGATAATACATGTAATTTTGTTTTCTCGATTTTTTTTTTTTTTTTTTTTTTTTTTTTTTTTTTTTCAATATATATATATAAAAAACATGCAAAAAACAAAATTCGTTTTACTCGAGTTTTTTTTTTTTTTTTTTTTTTTTTTTTATATAAATAATTTAGCAAAAAAAAACTGACTTTCATTTCCTCGATTTATTTTCATAAAAAAAAGTATGCAAAAAACGAAATACTACCTCGTTCGAACGAGATAATCAGCCAATCCAAGTCATCTATTATGTCGTACGCACAAGATAATAAGTCGTGCTTACGACATAATCATCCAATCAGATTCCTCCTACTAATTCATATTTTTACAAGGCATCCATGTTCTTCATAGCTTCATTCAACATGGTAGTTTGCATCCACGATTGTTTCAGAACTAGAAAAAAAGATTTTTGTTTTTTGCATATTCTTTTTATTTAAAAAAACATAAAATAAAATAAAGAAAACGAATTTTGTTTTTTGCATATTTTTTTATAAAAAAAAAACTCGAGAAAACGAATTTTCTTTTTTGCATAATTAAAAAAAAAAAAAAAAAAAAAAAAAAAAAAAAAAAATCTGGAAAATGAATTTTGTTTTTTGCATAATTAAAAAAAAAAAAAAAAAAAAAAAAAAAAAATTCGAGAAAACGAATTATTATCTCGTGGGACCGAGATAAATACAAAAAAATGCACGTGTCACCTCAGTGCCACCGTAAAAACCAGGAAATCTTTTTTTTTTTTCTTTTTTTGAAAACTTCATGCTTCTTCTCTCAGGTTATATTTTTGTGCAGAAAATAATATTTTCATGTTTTTTTCTTCTTATTGCTGACAATATTTCAGTAGTTTATGAATGTCTTTTTAACCTGTTTTGGCTGATAGACACCACGCATGCGCAGTCCATGTGTTTTCCCTTTTTTGAAAAAAAAAAAAAAAGAGATGCCTTCTGTTGGCAAAATCGAGATTTCTTTTCATTAAAGTACCATGGCAAACGTCCAGATATATGTTACGAATTGTGTTTACTTACCTGTATATTACTTAGCCAAATTTACAGGAGAAACAAAAATGGCCGGTTAGAAGTTTTGGTGAGTGTAGATGTTACCAGATAAGCTGAACATACATGGATCCGTGGAAATCGATATTTGACCAATCAGGTCATCGCATTTATTTGGCCCGATGTGCAGCCTTGCTGTCTGCTATTTCGGCTCACAAACAAGCGACTGTTAATGTTGACGAAATGCGATATTATGTGTGTTTACAACGCTTGAATTTTAGGAAAAAGTTTAAAAGATGTGCTTTGCGATCGTGTACGGCTTTCGTGAGATATACGGAGAGATTACAAATTTGCATTATGATTATGACTGACCATGGGACGTGAGCAGAGAGTTTCGAGCAACGCTATATCACGTAATGGATTAATTAATGTTAAGTTTTTTTTTTCTCTGAAACTCTCTGAAAAAAAAAAAAAAAAAAAAAAAACATAAACTGGTTTACAGTGGAAAACAAAGGTAAAATATATGAAATACTAAAAAAAAAAAAAAAAAAAAAAAAAAAAAAAAATTACGTTCACTAAAATAGCTAAATAACCTCTGCACATCCAGAAAGGGGCACGTGTCATCAATGTTTCAATTTGACGTCAACATTAACCCTTGGTGCGTGAAGAATGCTGAATGTGTAGATACAGATCAGAGTGAAAAAAAAATGCAGTTTATTCTTGGATTCAAGCCATCTGCTACTTAAATTAAGAACATTTACGTGTATTCTTTACTGAAAGTACATGCAGATTTCAATTATGAAACAGACTAAGTTCTGTTTTGTAGTTTTGGAAGTTCAGCTCAAAAGGCAACTTAAGTTTCTTAAAATCAGCTTTTGACTTAGCCATATTTAAGTGGATTAGCACATCTGCCATTTCAAAGGGTTTTTCGGTAAACTGATAACTGATAGGATGTGTGTTTGATTGCCCCTGTAATCTACTCGACCACCCGTTGTCTTCAGTATATCACAAGATAAAACAAACTACCGCCAATGATATTAACATGTTTGTTAATTGACAGCACACTTTACACATTTCAAAATCATCGGGCAAGCATTTTCCCTTAACTTGAAATTTAAACATTTCTTAGACTTCCACCTCTCTGTTGAATGAGACAATCTATAAATATTTCAAAATGCTTGTAATTTAGTGGAATTTATTATCGAATACTATGTTGAGACAACGTAACAAGCTTTACAAAAATATTGATCATCTTTAATTCTATTATTTTTAAGCAAAATTGAGGTCTATGAGGTGTTTCATTCTTTCTCGTAGAAGTTCAAAACTTTGCTGGCACAGGTATTACATCGTTCGTAGCCCCTGAAATTCACACTTTTTGTACGTATCCTTCTGTAAATAAGTTCAAGTACCCATATATTTCTTACCGAGAATCCATCATCGACAGAAACATATGAAAAGGAATATTTTTCCGGAATTTAATCAATGGAAACAATCATGATAGCAAGATTTAAGTAGCCTATCTGCTATACTGTATATGTATTTACTGCGTTTGTTTGTGAGCCCTTAGTTACGGTAACCAAGGAAGTCGGTTTATCTGATCGCCACGGATCCATGTATTAAATCAAAATCTTTCAAATTTTCGTATTGTCTTACAGCAGAAATTTTTTTTTTTTTTTTTTTTTTTTTTTTTTTTTAACACAAACTCAGTTCAGAATTTACTCAAGTTTAAGCACGGGCACTGATCCACTGTTCCCAAGGTTGCATAAAATGACATCACGCATGACGTCAAATATGCTAATGCTTACCTCAAAAGAAAGATAAGAAAAATCTTTTTGGCTGTATTTCACGGAAAACAAGAGTGATGATGTGATAAAAATGTTATGTCCTTCTTGCCTCTCAGAGTCCTTAACCCTTACGCTAATAAGCGCGACTCACTGACCTTTTGCGGACAGCGTAGATCAAGATCAGACTGCACAGAACGTGCAGTCTGATCTTGGATCTACACTGTCCGATAAGGAGATATCTTTCCTCCAAAAATACCTTTAAAACAGGAAAGTTTGTGTGTATACTATCGGTTTGAAAATTTCATTTCTTTTATTTTTCAGGATAAGAGTTAAGATGAAATGAGCATTTCCTTTCAGCAAGAAAGACGGAGACATTATTTCAATATTATTTCGGCCAGAATACCAGGCGACAGCAATTTGGATTTGTCCACATTAAAAGCACTTGCAGACGACAAATTAAACGTGCTTGAATGCGATTAGAAATCAGGGTCCATATTCACCAACCATACTTAAGAATATTCTTAGTCATATGCTACAAAATTTTCTAGATTTGAAAGTTACACAACCTCTGATTGGCTAAACCATTCGGTTCTTAAGAATGGTTGATGAATATGGACCGAGCTTTTTTTTTTTTTTTTTTGCTTCCCCTTCCATGTTTTCAAAAGCCTTCTCCCAAGTGTTGTTAAACACTGGTCGTTTTGCAATTTTTTACATAAGAATCTATGAACTCACATCCCATCTTTCATTATTTCTATGCGAAAAAAACATTCAAGCCATGCTTTGTGAAAATATGGTTTAATGCATCTATAAAAACTATCAACCTATATCAGTATGCGAAGCTCGCTCAGGTTGACCTGAGATAGAGGTTTTTTTTTTGTATGTCAAAGAACCACAGAACCATTCTACGTATAATGCTCTAAGAAGATGCATTTAAACACATTTTCACAGAGCATGGCTCATTTTAGCCATGCTCTAGCAAACAAAGGTTTAATGCATGTCTGAGATGCCTTATACCAAGCTAATATACATTTTGTCGAATAACCAACGGAATATGAGGTAGAATGGTCCTTGAACATGCAGCATGCAGAAAATTGACATTGGTCGATACGTTTTGCAGATGCATTGAGACCCCTTTCGAAAAGCATCACTCATTTGTATTTTACCTTGCTATTTTTAGAGGACACTGAACGACCGCTCTTACCACCGCGGAACAATGTCCGCCAAATCGGTCCTCAGGAGGTGGTGTTCAACAATGATTACTCCACACCGTCTGACAGCATTGCTATAGAAACTGACGTGTATACTGATACTTATGACAATCCACTACGGAAGTTCGTTCAAAACTGTAAAGACAATATCGCGAATTGTCCTGAAGCGATGCATGAGACTGTTGCATTGAAACCACCTGACACAATGGGTAAACCTTGTAATACATGTAGCAATACTGATTCCAAAGACTGCGAGAAAATAAACGTGATGGCTGCAAACATGCAACGCCTAAGCTCGACAGACGACACGAAATCTGAATCTGTCGAAATTACAGAAAACGCAGCTCGGCGGGGAAGTGAGTACGAGATCGCTACCATTACCGATACGAACGATGAATCAATAGAATTATCCAGTCCATACTTTACTCTTGCTAAGACTAATGATATAGTAAATGATGAAATTGCGAATGACAACAGTCACAGTGACACACCTGAGAAAAGAGAAAACTCACAATCAACTGATGCTGATAATTGCGATTATGAAGACACATCAATTATTGACGGAAAATTTAATCAAAATTTGAACATCAAATCTGGCACTGATGGGCAAGAATTAGAACACAGCAACACAGGTGAAAAGAGCCTATTATGCACCATATCGCCGGTCTTGCTCAAACAATTAAACATTAAAATAGTACCGGACGATAACGAATACGCGGTGCATTACAAAAATTGGCCAAGAAGTAGTTCCGATGAAAAAGCACTAAATGCTGAAAATGATTTAAATGATGTTACACAATGCACGTGCAACGATGATCGGGTGCCAGAGGCTATTTTACATAACAATAAAAATGTGGAAGACGGTGAATATGATAAACTTTGCTACGTCAGGAGAGTAGTGAGTGCTGGGAAAGAGCGAAATATGTATTACCATGTTGTTCTTAAACAAGAGGAAACTGCAACGAAAAGTAGGGCACGGCGCGCTTCAGTGTAAGCAGCCAGTCACTCCTTGTATGAAGAATTTTCTTTTTTACATCTCTGTGTTAAAATGGAAGGTCGATAGTGAGAGGCAGACAGATGGAGACAGAAACAGCGAGAGGTGATGCATCGTTGGAAAAAGAAACCTTTTTTTTTTTTTTACCTGAAATAGTTTTTTTTTAATGCAAGGAGAGTTGGTTTTAGTCTCAAAGATCGCGATATGTATCACTACGTCGGTCTAAAACTGGAAACTGGAGCGAAAAGTAGGCCTAGGAGTGCTTTGGTGTAAAAAAAAAACAGTCATTTGTTGTATACAGAATTTTCCACTTCTTTACGCCAGTAAGAAAAGAAGAGAGAGAGAGCGAGAGAGAGGCAATCGGACAGACAGACAGATTTCTTTTACTTAAATAGTTTATTTTGTTTTTGTACAGGCTATCTAATGGTTTATTTTTCATCGGTTATTTAATATTTTATTTTGTTTTTGCATTTCAAATATTATGGTTCTTTGGCATGTTTAATTTACACGGTGGGTAATCTACAAAACGGAGCGACTGGCTCCGCACTTAAAATGTTGTGTTGGTCTTTCGGGGCCCCTGTGGCTCCAAATTGTAGCTCGTAAACAACCCGTCTGCTCGGTATTCTCAATTATTTCTCTTCTTTAAATGGTGTTAACAAGAAAAATGGAACGTTATTTTACCGGTAATGTATTTTACCGTTGAAATACGCAAAGGATACTGAGCAAAGCCCTCGGGATTGTATGTGAAACGCTTTCTTCCGAGAGGAAACTTTCGGATGGCGACACAAGATAGTTGGTGTTTCTCTTCGACAGACTGCTTATTGAAACTGTTAGGCTGAGTGTTGCTGTTTTATTTGTGTCTAGGTGATAGATAAACAACCACAATGTCCGCGACGTGTCTCTGAATAAAATCACAGAAAGTTTACTCAAAACACATCTGGCTCCGTTTATATAGTGTGGCTCCGTTTATGTAGTTGTGTGGCTCTTTTGTTCAGTAAGCTTCGACATTATTATATTACTACTTGGCATCCTCGTGCAAAGGTTTTACGTATCATAAGGATTGTGGAAAAAATATTTAGAACAGGCTATATATCATTTATATTTTTAATTTTCACGGCGCGTTGTCTGCGGATGTCAATATTCTTTGAAGATTTGACCTGTCTGCTATAATCAAGCCAGTTTTTCGCTATAAATTTCTCAAAAAACAAATGATTTCAGACGCTTATATGGGCTAATGTTTATAAATGGCTGATGCATAGGTTATATGCTAGCTAACCATGGCTGGATGAATTGTAAAAGGTAGGTTTTAGAGGATAAACATATATTTTATTTTGAAATTCGTTGTATTGATTCCCGCCTTGAAAAATTATCCGGTTCTGTACCCAAATTACCCATATCAGATAGGTTATGTATTTGAAAAATGCCACCTAGCGGAAGATAATGCCCTGGTGTCAGCAGTAGCAATGCATTCAAATAAGATTTCCATAAACTTCTAAATGCAATATAGGACCATCATGGTAAGTTTAAATGTAAGTTTTACTGCTGCAAATAGTAAAACATGTATTCATATCGCGGTATTCTGTTTATAAATAATTTTATTTTTTACAAATATAGATTATATTAAGCCTTTACTACATAATCCAAAGTTTTAACGACCCTGGACAGGAAGGTTGTTTAAATTGTTTCGGGAAAAGGAGAAAATGCTGGTAACCAGTATTTTCTTCGTTTCCGACAATATCTTTTTTACCGTAGAACTAAGCTCACTTGTACCAATATTGAATTTCTCATGTGCAGATGTTTCAAATTTTGAAGGGTTTAATATTTGTTGTTTGGGCAGAGGTCGAACAATTTTTCCCGAACCCACTCTTCCTGCAGGGCGAGTGAATTAGAAAAGTTACTCGTCCTTCTAGTATCATTCGTCCTACTTTTTAGTCAAGAAAGCCATGGTTAGCTGGTATACAACCTATGAACCAGCCATTTATAAACATAGCCCCTATAAGCTTGGGAAAAAGCCCCGGGTTAAGCCCAGCAAGGTAGGGGCGTTATTTTTGTTGTCAGTGTTGCAAATCCCTGTTTTCCACATGTCTATATTTAGAAACTGTCTACAGAGATTTTCAGTAAAAACAATTGGTATTTTTTAAAAAAAGTATTTTCCCCGTTTGAAATCATTTTGTTTTTTGAGAAATTCGTAGCGAAAATCAGTCTTGATTTTTCCACAGACGCATTTTTTATTGGCATTTTCCGCCTGCAGTTTTTAAGCGGCAATTTATGCACCGCGCATAAATTTTTGTCCCGTACAGGATTGTGATGCGTCATAGCAGACAGGTCAAATCTTCGAAGGATATTGACATTCGCAGACAATGCACCGTAACGCTGAAAAATATAAATGATATATAGTCTGTATAAGCATGCCAATGACAACATTCTTTCATATATTTTTCTACAAACCTTATGATACGTAAAACCTTCGCAAGAGGATGCCAAGTAGCAATATAATAATTTCGAAGCTTCCTGAACAAAAGTATATCTACAACTTCAGAGCCATACTACATAAGTTGGCTTCTTTAAAAAAAGAAGCCAGGAGAGGTCAGCATTATTATTTTCAAATAGCTTAATGGCTTTAAATTTCAATAATTTCACAACATGTAAACAAGTAAGGCATTATACGATTGCCGCTGCGTAGAAACCCCTTATGCATTACATGACAGACAGGTGACCTTCCCGCGTTTTCAAGTCGCGTGATCTTTTCCCGCGATGTTCTTTCTCTTTTTTGACGAAATTCTTTTTTTTTCCGCATAGATTTATTTTTTAAATGAGAAATTACAACTACTGAAGCGGTCATTTTGTACTGAAGATAATGACAGTAATTGAAACTATTCTTTGAATAGAAATAATGAATAATTGAAACTATCCTTTGAGGTTACGCAAGAATTAGCTCACATGGTTTTAGGTTCTGTTTTACGAAAAGATGGATGATGGAACAGAAAATAAAAGAACATATTGAAAATAATCTTGGTTTTTGTGTCGACTGTCGAAAAACATTTGCAATCAAATCAATACAAAAATTCTTTTTTTGAAATCCATCAGACAAAAACAAAAACACGTGTATTTCCTAAATCAGTTCTTTGAATTCGGTTTATTTATATAAACATGACGAAAAAGACTGTGTATCAGAACAATTTCGCCAAAAAAAAGGGGATTTATACTGCAATTTCTGAGGCAGTCTGCCTTTTAAACTCACCACTTTTGGAGAGGTCTGATGACTTCTCCAAAAAACGGAGCCACACTACATAAACGGAGCCAGATGTGTTTTGAGTAAACTTCGGGGGACATTGTGGTTGTTTACCTATCACCTAGACACAATTAAAAGCGCAACGTGCAGCCTAACAGTTTCAATAAGCAGTCTGTTGAAGAGAAACACTAACTATCTTGTGTCGCCATCCGAAAGTTTCCTCTCGGAAGAAAGCGTTTCAAAGACAATCCCGAGGGCTTTGCTCAGTATCCTTTGAGTATTTCAACGGTAAAATATATTAGCGGTCGAATAGCACTCCGCTTTTTCTTGTTACTACCATTCAAAGAAAAGAAATAATTGAGAATACCCAGCACCTACCTGACAGACGGGTTGTTTACGAGCTACAACTTTGGAGCCACAGGTGTCCTGGAAGATCAACACAATATTTTAAGTGCGGAGTCAGCGGCTCCGTTTTGTAGATTACCCACCGTGATTTATGATTTGTTTGTTGTTCTGTGTCATCTACCAATCAATTATGCAATTATTGGAATCTACGATTCTGTTCGATGTTTTTGCGACGGATTCTATTCATGTTAAAATATTTTAGCAAAAGCTCTAATTGTTCATATAAGGAATCAAATCTGTCGCATCACAGTATCCATGGAAAAAAGTTTTGGCAAACAATCCAATGCTTTTACGACCCCGAAGAAAACGGCGTTTGAAAACATTGTGGGAAAAGGGGAAAATTGTTGGTTACCATGTTTTCTTACGCTTTCAAAGATAGCCTTCCCTATTTTCCCGCACAATCATGAGTTTTAACGACCTTAGAAAAAAGCCTTCTGAAAACGTTGTGGGAAAAGCAGAAAATGCTGGCAACCAGCATTTTCTTTATTTCCCACAATATTTTCCATCCTTCACGTTTTGGTAGAATTTCAATTTTTGAGTCGTGGTTATTTGGTCGCCCTCAAAGTGCACCTATCCATGCTTTCTAGGTGTTCCACTTACCAGTCCCTCGCAAAATATTCTCACCAAGCCACTGGCTACTTCCCCATTTAATCATCGTCGGGAAAAAGAGATCAGTGCTTAGAGAGGGATGAATCCTGTCGCAATGACTGTCATCAATCCTCGGACAAAAACTGGCCGAGCTGGAGAATCAAACCAGCAACCCTTAGGTTTAAAAATGTTACTTTGTTGTATATACTGTTTTTTTTTTTTTTTTTTTATTTGTTTATTTTTTTCCGCCTAGCTGAGGGCAGACTTTGAGATACGCAAACACAAACCAATTTTTTTTTTTTAGAATTTACTTCTTTTCTTTTTTTCCCGCAGAGAGAGACAGACAGACAGAAAGTCAGAGAGAAAGAGACAGAGAATCACAGACAGAAAGAGACTCGTTTCACTTAATCAAAGTGAAGAAGTCATTTAATTTCTATATTGAGACATAATGCTTCATTTTCTCTGTAAAGCGATTTATAATTCTGTAGTCCATTAATTCTCCTTCAAACCCTTTCCGTACTGAGGCACTGCATAAGGTGCTTGAGCGGACAGTAAAGATCAAGATCAGACTGCACAGAACATGCAGTCTGGTCTATGACACCTACACTGTTCAATAGTGCTTTAGACAGTCCATCCAAAACAGTATTTACTTCGCAACAATTCGACCTAATACATCGATGGTAAATCAAAAATGGATTTGGAATTCTACTGACTAAAGTACATCATTATCCGAAAAATTGCAAACGTTTTGAATGGATGGCTCGGAAGACATGTATTTCATAATTGTATTTTTTTTAAACCATTAGGTGCAGGCCTTTTAGGCGAATGCTTTAAATCAACACCATCTTTTCAATTTACTGCATGTCCGAAGATCGACACTGCATTTTTTTTTTTTTTTTTTTATTTTACGATTTCTTTGTTTAAATATCATTTCAAGCCTCTTAGCAATGTTTCGGTAATACTGCGGTGACAGCGTGCTGATTCAAGTCTATCCCGGGCTTGATCCATTTTAGCCTGGGAATCCGCTGTGCTATCCACTAACAAGTCTCACAAGCGGAGGCTGAACCTGGATTTTCCGTTTACATATCTCACGGCTAAAGCAGTGAATTAAAAAGATTCATTTTTTAATACTTCCACTTTTTTTATGGAGGAAAGAAAGCTAGTAGTCTTTCTAAAAAATAGTTTTTCCAAGCTTTAATAATTCCCAATAACTGACATAGTATCAAAAACTCCCAACAATATATATGTGTTCCTTAAACTGTTCGCACCACTTGTTGGCTCTTTTTCGGTATCCTTTGATCATGTCGCCTCTATCAAGTTCGTTTTTCGTCTAGTTCTTCATAATTAGAGAATATACTCGGTTTAACGGTGACCTGATCAGAGTCATGAAAAACAGAAACAAAACAATTGAGCCGTGTTCTGTGAAAAGGGAGTTTAATGCATCTGAGAAAAGTGTCGATCCAGCGCTCCGCGCAGGCTGACCTGGGCCGAAATTTTTTGCTATTGGTCAATTTCCGGCATGTCCAAGGACCAGTCTACCTCATGATGCAGTCGGTTGTTGGGCAAAAATGGACTTTAGGATCCATGATAATGTGATGACTTGTTTTGTGTCATACATCACGGAGATGCCTTAAGCCCTCTTTTCACAGAGCATGGCTCAATTGATTAATGACTTTGTAGTATAATACTCAACTAAACACCCCCCCCCACACTTCCCCGCCGCTCCCCGACAAAACAAAGGTTCAGCAGAAGATATTGTTAATACACGAATATTATGTAAAAACATCTGGGTAGTAGATGTTGCTAGTCTTATCTTTCCTGATGCATCTAGATTTGAAAAAAAAAAAAAAAAAATCCGATGCTAGACAAAAATGTCGTCTGCAATAGGAATGACTCCTACAACCAGAAAGCATTCTTTTCCGTGGTTACACCTTAACCCTTTCCCAAACGCCAAATTTTGGACTAGTCCAAATTGAAAGAGTTTGCAGACGACAATTTTGAATTTGATTAAAATGGCAGAAAGGTCTCAAAAGGGGTAGAAAACACCGTGGGAAAAGGATTGCTCGTTGCGAGCAATTTCTCCTTTTCCCACAGTGTTTTCAAAAGACTTGTACTGCAGACACGTGAAAACCAGGGCTTGTTTGGGAAAGGGTTAAAGGAGATATATAAGGATCTGACCTAAGCTGGAAAAAAAAAAAATAGATTTAAACGATTTTAGATTTAAACGATTCTTGAAAAAAAAAAGTTATTAAGCGAGTCTCTGGTGAGCTTAAATATAGAGAAGATTTTGATAAAATTCTATCTCAAAAGGTAACGAGTGTCAAATTATTTTATCACATAAAGAAATCTCGAAAATTATAGGTTAGAACATGCAAAATAATACATGCCCACTTAGATACAAAGTCCGGCTCACTTTTCTGAATGAAGTATAAAATCACGTCACATATGGCGTCACATAGTGCTTATCTCAAACGTGTGTAAGATTATTACAAAAAAAAAAGAGAAAACGTAATGGATAATTACCCTATCATTGTACGACACGATGCTCGATAGTTATGTATATATAGGAAAAACAGTTTGTCATGTACATATCCTTGTATTCAGTGTAATATACCCATTACGGGTTTTAGGTTTTTAGGAGGTTTAACGCATCCCCATAATGGATTATACAAAGCAAGTCATCACATTAGTATCGGTTTTTGAGTCACAATTTGCCAAGCCCCGTAGCTCAGTCGGTAGCGTACAGGACTTGAGAACAGGAGGTCGCTGGTTCGATACCCGGCTTGGCCAATTTCTTTCAGAGGATTGATGATAGTCATTGCGACAGGATTCATTCCTCTCTCACCGCTGACCATTGTTTCGACGATGGTTATGTGGGAAAGCAGCCAGTGGCTTGGAAAGAACATTGTGCGGAGTACTGGTAAAAGAAACTCCAGGAAAGCATGGATAGGTGCACTGGTCGCCGCGATGTAACTGAAATAATGTTGAAAACGGCGTTAAACACCATACAATCAATCAATCAATCAATCATGAGTCACAATTTTGTCGTCTGCAAAAGTTTTCAATGTTTTCGATGCCGTCTGTTGCAATCTGTTTCGGAGGTAATGAATCAAGCTGCCCTGGGAAAAAGGAGGTTTAATGCATCTCCGCAACGCACTTTACAAAAAAAGTTATCATTAAAATTATGCATCCATCAAATCAATTTTCTCTAAGAACCGACTGAACAATGGATAGACTGTCCCTTTAACATGCAGCAAATTGACCGTTAATAAAAAGGTTCGACCCAGGTAAGCCTGCGCGAATTGCGCAGGCCAACCTGGATCCGTATTCACCAACCATTCTTAAGAACATTCTTAGACTTATTCTTCAAGATTTTCCAAGTTTGAAAGTAACACAACTTCTGATTGGCTAAACCATTTGGTTTAGCCAATCAGAAGGTGTGTTGTTTTCAAATTTGGAAAATTTTGGAGAACAAAACCAAGAATATTCTTAAGAGTGGTTGGTGAATACGGACCCTGTACTTTTTGCAGATGCATTTATCCTCCCTTTTCACAGAGCATTGCTCAATATAACTTGAAAAGAATCTTACCTTTTGAATTATTATAAATATAAGCATATTGACAAAGGAAGTTACTGCAAAAATCCAGAAAGTAATACGAGCTCCATAATTCTCGACCAGGATGCCCCCAACCATAAAACCGGTCCCTGACCCCAGCCCCCAATACACGCCGTGCAGAAAACCCTGCAGCGTTCCAAGGTATTCTGATGGAACACTGCTACATAGATATTTGGTGTATACGGACCAAACTCCTGCAAAGGTTGCTCCTGAAAAGAAGATTGAACGAAATTTCTAGAATTAAAAAAAAAAAAAAAAAAATGACTAAGTACTAAAAATAATATCATAAAGAAAGAGTTCAAACTTAAATGAGTCGCACTCTGACAAAGGGGGTTGACTGTATCTAAGTGATGCATTACACCAAGCAAGTCATTATATAGTGGGTCCATAAAGTCCATTTTGCCTAACAATCAACTGAATCCTGGGGTTTCTAGTCCTTTGACATGCAGAAAATTGACCAATAGTAAAAAGGACTCTGCAGGTTGACCTTGGTCGATTCGTTAAGTAGATGCATTAAGCTCCTTTTCATAAAGATGGCTCAGATCTAAAAAGTCTAATATTCTCTGTTTGATACAAGTTCTTTTCAAACGAAGAATAAAAGAAATACGAAACCCACTACAATGTGATACGTAACTGTAGGGAAAAATTCAATCATTCGTTTGCAAAATGAAAGACGACATCAATATTTTCTAGAGGTAGAAAAAGTGCAATGTGGGCATTGTTACAACTGATTTAACCGCATTATCTAAATGAATACTGGACGATACTGGACGGTGAAGATCCTTTATAAGAATGGCGTATTCTGTGCAGTTCTATCTTAGTGTCTTATGATCACAAAAGCACGTTCTTTTGAAATTTGCCAATAAAACATTTACCAACAGCTAAAGGTCAACATCATCTACTGTTAAACTGAGATAAGATACCATTGTAAATGTAACCTACCTTGAAGTACTTCAAACGGCAAAACAAGCCAAGGATTATCTATCAGAGCAAACACTATGAATCGCACCGTGTATCATGCCATTCCAACAATCATCAAAATCAAACAGCCAAATTTATCGATCAGTCGAAAGATAAAGAAAAACATCAACATCTCTGACGTCAGGCTAACACCATTGGCGACACCAAGCAGGAGCTGAGTACCTCCTAAAATGCAGTTTTCAGTTTATCAAAGTAACAAGTGCTCAAGTCCAATAAACAAATAAAGATTAACAACATCTTAAGTAATCTAAAAGTCAACAATTATTAGACGGTAAAAGTTCACAAAGACATTTTCGGAAGCCCTACTGTCGAAACCTATTAGACAATGAAGGTTTCCAACAACATATATGTTTACCAAGGTGTCAGCACACGTTTAACAATAAAGGTTCGCAAGCATTCTCGGTAATCTACGTGCCAATACTTTCAGACGATAAAGATTCGCAGCAAAATCTTTGTAACTGTCAATATTTGCTAGACAATGATGGTTTACAACAACATCCTTGGAAACCTAATTGTCAACATTCATTGGGCAATAAAGGTTTGCAACGGCATTCTCGGTAACCTAATAGTCAACACCTATTGGACAATAAAAGTTGACAACAGCATTCTTGGTAACCTATATATAAATGATATATGGTCTGTATAAGCATGCCAATGACAACATTCTTTCAAATATTTTTCTACAAACCTTATGATACGTAAAACCTTTGCACGAGGATGCCAAGTAGTAATATAATAATTTCGAAGCTTACTGAACAAAAGTATGTCTACAACTCAGAGCCATACTACACAAGTTGGATTCTTTAAAAAAGCTATTACACAAGTAAGGTTCGTAACATCATCCTTTGTCACCTGTATACGTAAAGGTTCACAACAACATTCTCAGTAGCCTTAGTGTCTGAAAGGTTAGGAACGACATCCACGGTAAATGAAGCGTCCTCACCAATGAGATTCTAATGGTTCACGATGAAATCCTCAGTAATCATAGTGTCAACACCTTCTATAAAAAACCGAATCAAAGCAATTTCCTTGGATACCTATGTGTCAACACTTTTAAAAAGGTCTTCAACAGCTTCTTTAGTGAGAAAGAAAATGATGAGTTAGGGAGACTACCATTATCTGTTCATTGTAAACATGGATTTCTGAAGTTTTCTTGTAAAATCATGAACAGTTATAGCTTTCTCCTGTGCGTGTAATAAACAATGTAACATATCAAAATTCTTGGTCTAGCAGAAACATTAATATCACTGACCGTTTAGGGCTTAGTGATATTCGAATTGCTTTCAATAATGGAGATAACTTCATGTACAACTTACAACATATTAATAAGATCCACAAACACTATATATGTTGTTATACTTGGTAGCCACAATATATACTGAATTTAAACTATGACCATTTAGGTCCTAAATTTTTCCACTGTTCACAAAATGTTTCATTTTTCACAATATTTCACGTGTATTTATTTACACTTTCACATATTCATATGACACAGTTAGAAAACATCCAATGGAATTCCTCCGGCCCACGTGACCGAGATTTTCCATCGGATGACGTAAGTGTAGAGGCTCAGTAGTCTGCTTCAACCTTTGATCTGACTGCTGACAGCGAGGACCGGGATCAACTTGCATTTGTGTCTTGGCCCTCTCTCTCTACCGTCATTTTGTAACAGCGTGTTAATTTTCACAATAATTAGATTATTTAAAAGCATATCTTTCCGGTTTAAGGCATTATCTGTGAGCCTAGTACTTCAAGTGAAATAGTAATAAGTGTCAATCCCAAATTCATTAACCTGTACCTTCTCTTGTCACGATTTATGTTATGTATGTTACTTTGCTACCATACTCATGTATTTACGTGCTGTGAATTTGAGCTATGGTTAAGATATTTTGTCTGTCTGTCTATCTGAAACTTTAAAGAAAGATTACGAAACTCATTTATTTAAAATGGGCGGAAGTAATCAATAATATGCCACAACTTTCCATGCATTGTAAATTTAAATTAGAATTTCATTTTAAGTCTCATGTAGAGAATCTTCAAAACATATAATATAATCAGGCATTTGTTGTTTTTAGAGTGAGTTCACATAAGTTAGAAATTGAAGATGTTCGTTTTTCCTATAAGCCAAAAAAGGACAGATTTGTAAAACTTGCAAGAACGGCTAGGCGGAAAACGAATACAAGTTTCTTTTATGTTGTCCAAAATACGCAGCTCTCAAAAAATACATATTTAGAAAATACATTAACTCCAAGCATTTATAGATTGAAACATCTTGTCTCCACAACGAACAAAAGAAATGTAGTAAATTTATTTAATTATAATATTATGATTAATTCTTACAAAATTCGTAACAATGTTCTACAAAATCACGAGGAGTTAGACTTTCATTTATTGTTCATTAAGGTAATTTTTAAGTAATCTCTGTATACTTCGTCTTGAGGCGCTTGTAGCAGTACGACATGCACTAATTTTTGCATTTATAACATAGGTATTCGCCATATTTTTTTATTTGTAAATGGCCAAAAGGATTACGTCGTTGGCTTCAATATTTTATACATTAAATAAATGAAATTAAAACTGGTAACCTATTGGACATCGAAGTTTTGCAACAGCACCATTTACAACTTCGGTGTCAGCACCTTGTTGACAATAAGGTGTAGACACATTCAGACATAGTAGGTTTGCAACACCATTCTGAATAACCTTGGTGTGATCACATTTTAAACAGAAAGGGTTCAAAGCAACATCACATTTAATAACCTTCCTGTCAACACTTTTAAGGCAATAGAGGCTTGCAACAGCCTCTTGGTTACCTTGTTGTTCAGACCTTTCACAACAGTACTTAATAGTTTTAGTGTAAACGTCGTTCTCTCACATCAGAGACTCTGTGTTCGATTCCCATGATAAGCGGCTCAACCTTTGCAACTAACCACATCACACAGCGAGCACTAATTAAGGTTTCCAGAAAGTAACAGATAAAACTTGCAGAACTGCAGAACCTGTTTCATAATCAATGCAAAATGACTATGTTTAAATGTATACAAATATCGCATATCAAGGTAAATACAAAAGCTACGAAACTTTGCAAGCTTTTACAACGGATCAAACCTGTACGCTAGAACTTCCATTTCCGTAGGGCCATTGTATATGTTAAAGAAAAACATTAACAAAGTTATAAAACTTTTCCTAACACCGTGAATTTCTTGAGCATTTCATACATACCAATATTTTCCAGATGCCAGAATAAAAAGCCCCATATCACTCCGTTACAGATACCAGTAAAGAACATGCAGAAAAGCCAGGAACCAAAGTGTATCGTTAGGAACATACGGAATACCTTTAAAGGGTTTGGCTTTGGTTTTGAGTTGGCATGATCATCTAATTGTTTCTGAAAGAAAAAGATAATTATTTAATCACTAAACCAATATATAAAAATGAGTCATGCTCTGGCAAAAGGGGGCTTAATGCATCTCCGAAATACATTCACCAAGCAAGCCACCATTATAATTATCAATCTATAAAATCCATTTTGTCCGCCGACCGACTGGAATCAGAAGAAGTATGGTCCTTAGACATGCAGAAAATTTACAAATAGCAAAAGGTTCCGGTCCATGTCAGCCTGCGTGGACTGCGCAGGTTGACATGTGTCCATACTTTTTGCAAATGCATTAAGTCCCCTTTTCACAAAGCATGGCTAGGTTAAGATGTATATGGCATTTTCAATCTTGAAGAAAAAGATAAGCGTTTTGCCGGAACACAGACGGCCGCGTGTGAATATTTGATACCTCCCGAGACCTTCGATCTCAAAAGCTATCAGGTTATTTGACGTAGTGAAGGGACAGCGACAGGGACAGAGAGAAAGAGGTAATGAGATAGAGGACAGAACCATAGGGACGTTGAAGACAGATAGCGTCAGAGAAAGACAAGCTTAGCACTACTGTATAGTGTTCAGGGGCTGCCATGCTATTAACAAACAAGCATCGGTTATAAATTAACTTGCATGGTAATTATTTAACTTAACTACCTGAAATTTAAAGGTGAAGGCGGTAATCAAACAGCATGCCATACAACCGGCGAAGAAGTCAAAAGCTACCCGATAATTGCTGATAGTAACGGTGATACCACAGGCTACAATATCCACTCTAGTTGTGCTTATTACTGCTCCAACTAGTAAGGAACTGAAAGAAACAAACAAACAAAAATATTTTAAATCCACACAAAAGGTATCGCAGCCTGTGCTGACTGCTGGTCAAAGAGTATATGTTCAGTTTGCATGTATCTGCACGCTGATGTAGATCCAAGTCTTTTAGACCGCTGAGAGCGACACAACGCGTTTATATGGACAGTGTAGGTTAAGATCAGACCTCATAGAACAGTTGCTCAATTTGTTATTTCTTACTGTTGTTCGGACTGGACGGTTGGTTTCGCAAAAAATCATTACGACGGTAGGTTGGTCTACCGGCGATTGCTTAGCTGGTTACGTTTCAGGCAGACTCGAAAATCCATCGCCAGATAGACTGCTTTTGGGCAGTGTATTTTTTTATTAACTTTTTATGGCAACTGTTAATGAAGTTTTGAAATTTGGCTTCGGTAAAACAAAACAACTACAGTAAAGCTAAAGTCTTTTTTTTTTTTCTGACAATCTCTTGTGTGGAAAAGTAGCCAGATGCTCTGAAAGGGTGTTTTCGCTGGCTTACAGTCCAACGTTTCTAAATAGCATTCTTAGTCTTATTCTAAACGTAGAAAGTAACAAAATTTCGGATTTGCCTAACCGTCTCATTAAGACCAATCAGATGCTGCGATTCTTTAAAATATTGAAAATTCCTAAAAATAAGAACTAGAAGGCTATTGATAATGGTTGCTGAATACGGGCCCTAGTTTGACAACTTAAATTCATAAATAGCTGCAATGGCTGCCGTGTTGAAGCAAAAATACGAGTAGTCTACACTAACCTAACATTACATCATTTACTCAAAGTATAAAATATGCCAATCTGACATTTTCTTACACAGAGAGACCAGTTATTTATGCTAATAAGGGGGGAGGGTTGCTTTTTTCCACTTAGCTACTCTTATCAGCATTAACACCACTGTTCCAAACGATAAAAGTTTTAGACTCGCCTCATTTTAAAGCAACAGCAGACGACAAATTAACTCCTTACCAAACGACAAAACTTTAGACTGGCCTAAATTGAAAGCATTTGCAGACGACATATCCAATGTGTCTAAGATAATACTTTGTGTCATTGAAAGGGTAGAAAACATTGTGTGAACAGAAGGAAATCCTGGTTACTACCAGTTTCTTCTTTTACAACCAGGCTTTCTAAATCCTATTTATTCAAGGTCGATAAAACACTGTTTGTTAAAGGGTTAAATCTGGCTAAAATTTTCGGTTTTTTTTTCAGCAAAAATGTAGAAAACATGGTGAGAAAAGGATAAAATGCTGGAAGCCAGCATTTTCTCCTTTTCCCACAATGTTTTCAGAAGCTGGCCCCCACAGAGCCGTTAAAAACAGGATTGTTTGGTATAGGACTAATCTAATTCTATATTTTGAAAGTAACACAATTTTTGATAGGCTGAACATTACTGGCAGAACATAGGTTTGTAAAATTAAAATTCAATGTTGCTTTGATGAATGAAATTGTCTTCAAAAGAATAGAACACATTATCGGAAAAAGGAGAAAGTGCTAGTTACTAGCATTTTTGTTCTTTTTCCAACAGTGTTTTAAAAAGTCTTCTATTCCGGGGTCAAACTCCGGACTTTTTTGTTAAAGGCTAATGAAGTAGATTAAACGTACTGTAGAATATTTAATTCTTATCTATAATTTTCTTTCTTATGGACCGTTAATCCCTTTTTACGGGGCAATGGCTTGTTTTCAGGACCCAAAAGAGAAAGGTTTATGAAAAAAATCTTTTCCCAGTATGTTTTTTACTTTAGTGAGACCTTTCATTTGAGCTACATTTAATTTTCCTTCTGCCAAGTTTTCAGTAGGGACAAGTTCACTTTTTGTCATCTTGTAAAGAGTTAACCCTTTAAATCAAATGTGATCTGACACAATACACTTACAATATACCCAGTCCTAACGAGCCCCACGCTCTCTGATGCCCATATTTGTGTAGATCGTGGTCACCCAAGGCTTCTATACACCCGGAGTCGGCGAGAGCCCCTGCTGGCGACTGCACTAGCTCACAAAACACGACTGGAAATAAAACTATACCAAACACACGCGCCAGATCTTTGGAATCAACCATCCAACCTCGCGATTCCATTAAACTGTCTTGCGGAGTAATATCAGATCGTAATTTATGCTCATTTTTAAATTCTTTACGTATGTCTGGGGCCACGTCTACTTGAGACCCATTGAAAGTCCCATTCTGGGCTTGGCCAATGAATTCTTGCACCAGTCCACATTTATCATCTGTGAATTTAGCCGCTGGAACGAACCCAATACTGGTGACAAGCGCCAACCATCCTAGTGTGCTCAAACATAACATAAGTCTTCTCATTCGAAACCGATCAGCCAGAGAACCCCAAATAGGACCACTGCAAAACCCTACAAGGGGTCTGCAACCGGAAATGATGCCAATTTCATTGGGGGAGAACCCTAATTGTTTAAAATAAACTGACATATACGGGAACACAGACCCTATAGCACCACCAAAGAAGAAGAAATAAGACTTGTACTTCAATAAACGTGTTTCGATTTTGAAGAAAGAAGGATCACGTAAGTCACAACACGTTTTGTACGCCATGTCACTACTACTATTACTGTCTGTTCCTGGAATATTTACAGGTTGTTTTTCTGTCCTCTCTGTGTTTTCGGCAACGGTGTCAAGCTCCATGTCGATACTTGATGCCGCACAGCGTGGTCATTGGTTTGTGCAAGTTGTGCTGTTTGCTGGTCATTCAGGAGAACTGTTTGTCCTCTAAAGAAGAAAAAGTTTTGTCTCATTTCCAGTCGATCAATAATGCTGCATGCTATTTTAGAAATGACAGAAAGGTGAAAGAATTAAAAGAAAGAATAATGATTTTTCGTTATCTGACAAAAAAGACTAAAGGGAAAAAATGTTAGAAAAATAGGAAATTAGCGGCACTCTGGCAAAAGGGAGTTTAATCAATCTTCCCGATGCATTATACCAAGCAAGACGTCACATAATAGGGATCCATAAAATTAATTTAGTCTGAGAATAGACTCAGTCTGGAGGTAGATACAAATGTATCTTTATTATAAATTTTACGACACAAATACATGTACATGGCACGCGGATAAATCGTACACACTGGGAATGAAATCTGTATCTTCGCAATATTAAATACGGTTCTAAATTTGGGATTATGATGTAACCCACGTGCGGGCTGCTTTCAGCTTGGATTCAGATTTGATTGGTCGAAATGCTATAGTTACAAAATTAATCCGCCACCCATAAAAATGAAGGAATTACCCACTACAGTGGTATTTGCTCTTACTTCTTACCGTTTGCAAACAACAATGTCAATAATGGCAATGTGTTGATGTTACAAGGTGTCGGTATGTATAAAAATGAATAATATGTTTATCTGACTTTCCTGGTGCTTGTATTTGCTTCTCGCTGCGTAGGATAATTTTGGCATCTCCTGATTCTCGCGAGATGCCAAATTTCTCCCGCGAAGCGAGAAGCAAATCAAAACACTGGGAAAGTTACTATAACATAATATTCCGTATATCTCCCACCGAAACAAACAGTTATCCTTTATAGAATTCAATTAGAAAGCTCGATTCTCCACTCAATAGGAAATGTGTCAATATTTTGTGGAATGACAAAAGTGGGGGTGGCTCTTTAGAAATGCTTGGTAGAGTTTCAACGTGAATTTATTTGCAATACAAATTAATTTTCACATTATGCATTGAGAAATCTTGATATTTCGGACATGAAAACACTAGGAGAAAGAAAAGAAAGAAAGAAAGGAACGAAGAAAAGAAGGAAGGAAGTAGGGACGGAAAGAAGGAAGGAAGGAAGGGAGGATGAAAGAAAGAAAGAAAGAAAGAAAGAAAGACATATAAACAGAAATGTAAATAAACAAAATAGCGTGGTATTATGTCGTTGTAAAAAAATACCGTTATGCAAAGGTTGATGAAAAAAAAACCACATGATTATCCTCAAGGCATAATCATAACTTACAGTACATTAATATGTTCAAATGTAAAAAACTTAAAACCAAACCACATGTTCAAAACGACCTCGTGTTCTAAGATCCTGTTGTAAAAATAGGATTTTAAAGCATCGTATAGAAACAGGACATGTTTGCAACCAGCATTTTTATCCCTCCCCCACAATGTTTCTAATCTTATAACGATACTTCCTAACGTTCGAGTTACACCAGATTTGTCGTCTGCAAATGTTTTGAATCTGGAAGGGTCTAAACTTGTGTCATCTGGTAAAGAGTTAACCTTTCGTCATTGGGGTCAATGAACATCAAGAGCGCGTGAACAAAATATGTAGTCAGATCCTGTATCATTTTAACCCTTTACCGTACAATGACGCCCCTGGGAAAGAAGCCTTTTGAAAACATTGTGGGAAAAGGAGAAAATGCTGGTAACCAGCATTTTCTCCTTTTCCCACAATGTTTTCTACCCTATCAAAGAAAAAATGCATAGTTTTAGCCACACTGAAATTGTCGTCTGCAAATGCTTTCAATTTGGACAAGTTTTGTTGTCTGGTAAAGGGTTAAACACTTACAGCCATACTCTAGCAAAAAGGGGCTTAATGCATCTCCTTGATGCATGATGCCAAGCAAGACATCACTTAATTATGGATCCGTAATAGCTACTTTCTTTTTAACAACACACTGAACCATGAGGTAGGATGGCCTTTGTCACGTAGAAAATTGACGTATAGCGAAAAGTTTCGGCCCAGGTCAGCCTGCGCGGACTGACCTGGGACGATACTTTTCGCATATAAATTAAGTCCCCTTTTCACAGAGCATGGCTTAATTATTTATGATTCATTGTTCAAAAAAACATCGAATTTTGAATATTGGGACCCTTTGACAAGTTGAATATAATCATTGAATTTTCTAGGCGCTGAAAAGTTAATCCTTAGGCTTCTGAGGGCGACCAAATACGTCTTGGTGGATAGTGTAGATTAAGATCAGACTGCAGTGAACGTGCAGTCTGATCTCTGATCCACACTGTCCGAAACGGTGGGTGTCTTTCCGTTCGGAAAAAAAAATCCAAATATTTGGGCTTTTCCTTCTTGCTAGAAATTTTCATTTCATTTATCTGGCAATTATGAGCCACGCTTTGGCAAAAAATGGTTTACTGCGTTTCCATGATGCAATTTATCGCGCCAGTCATCATATAATTATGGATCCATAAAATCCATTTTGTTTAACAACAGGCTGAATACTGTGGTAGAGTGGTCCTTGGATATGCAGAAAATTGACAAACAGCAAAAACGTATCGCCCCAGGTCAGCCTGCGTGGACTGCACAGGCTTACCTGTATCGATACTTTGAACAGATCCATGGATTAAACCCCCTTTTTACAGCATGAGTCAAATAGACTTCAAATGAGGCTGTATTCAAAACAATTCTTAACCGGATTCTGTTTCTTAATTTGAAGACTTGCCATCTGATTGGTTCAGACATTCAATCTGATCTTTATCTACACGCCCACAATGGAGCTTGAATGCCATTGTTAAACAGCATTTCAAAGGTCAACTCTCCAACCACAGAAAAAATAACGTTGACTTTTCTCTAGAGTTAAAAAGCACAATCTATTTCAAGGGGGACGTTGAAATCTTTTTTTTTTTTCTGTGTGAAAATATTTATTTCCTATTTTTTTTTAAATTTCTAAGCTAGCTTCTAATTCATATAAACCACTTTACAAAGTGCCTTGGACCATTTAAAAAAAAATGCAGTTTAGCATAGTTTTTTATGTTAAATTTTGATTGATTTTCATATTTTCACAGAGACAGAAATACACAGCTACGTATCACGTTAAGGTTACTTATACGCTCTATTCCTCTTCTCAAGCATACGACTGAATCAAAGAAGAAGGTGCACGGCACTGCCCGTGATGTGGACATGTTACATATAGGACAGAATCCATCCGTCCGTCCATCCGTCCGTCCGTCCGTCCATCCATTCATCCCAACCCATCCCATCCCATCCCACCCCATCCAATCGATCCATCCATCGATCGATCGATCCATCCATCCATCGATCGATCGATCCATCCATCCATCCATCCATACCATTCCATCCCATCCATCGATCGAACCATCCATCCATCCATCCATCCATCCATCCCATTCAATCCTATCCCATCGATCGATCGATCCATCGATCGATCCATCCGTCCATCCATCCATCCATCCCATTCAATCCTATCCCATGGATCGATCCATCCATCGATCCATCCATCCATCTATCCCATTCCATCCTATCCCATCGATCGATCCATCCATCCATCGATCGATGGATCCATCCATCCATCCATCCATCGATCCATCCATCCATCCATCGATCCATCCATCCATCCATCCATCCATCCACAACTCGAACAACAAGGTTCCACGTCAATTACATGTACAATACTTACAAGACAATACTTACAAGACAATTCTTACAAGACAATACTTACAATCAGACAGACAGACCAACCGACAGACAGACAGACAGACAGGCAGACAGACAGACAGACAGAATGAAAGAAAGAAATACTGATTGATTGATTGGTTGGTTGGTTGTATTGTGTTTAGAGTCGTGTTCAACATTATTTCAGTTATGTCGCGGCGGCCAGTGCACCTATCCATGCTTTCCTGGAGTTTCTTTTACGTTTTGCCTGGCCGGATTATGCCAGCCAATGCAACATTAATAAGAGTTAAAAAAAGAACGTGGCAAAAGGAGAAAGTGTTCCCGAGACATCTGAAAGTTTGTCTGCTGTAAAATGTCGTCAGCAGGAGTCAAACGTGGTAAGGGTAAACAGAGAAGTTTAAAACAAAATGGTTTACCGTTTAACCCTTGGGCTGCTAAGCGTGACTCACTGACCTTTTGCGGACAGTGTAGATCCAAGATCAGACTGCACAGAACGTGCAGTCTGATTTTGGATCTACACTGTCCGGTATGGACATTTTTTTTTCCCCCAAAAAATAAGTTTGAAATAGCATTATTCTGGTTTTTCTATCGGTTTCAAAATTAAATTTCACTTCTTTAGCACGATAAGGGTTAAACTGCTCAAATAAGTAACGCGAAACTTTCAAGTGGATAGTAAAAATGCAAATGTTGCCATTTAAAAGTTTTTTTTTTTTTTTTTTTTTGGGGGGGGGGGAGAAAATATCTCTTTAGCGGATATTATAGATCAAAGATCAGACTGCACGTTCTGTGCAGTATGATCTTGATCTAAACTGTCTGCAAAAAGTCCATGAGCCGCGATTAGCAGCCGAAGAGTTAACCATTTACCACACAATCCCAAGTTTTAACGACCTTGGGGAAGAAAGGCTTTTGAAAATATTGTGGGAAAAGGAGAAAATGCTGGTAACCAGCATTTTCTCCTTTTCCCACCATGTTTTCTACCCATTCTGATACGAATTCCATCTTTGGAACCACATTTGATTTTTCATCAGCAAATGCTTTCAAGAAAGACTAGCCTTTGTCGCTTAACAAAAGAGTTAACTCTTTACCACACAACAAAGTTTTGGACTTGTTCAAATCGAAAAGCATATGTAGAAGACAAATAAAATTTGACTCACATATTGGGATTTGCTTTTGAAGATAGAGAAAACATCGTGGGAAATGGAGAAAATGCTGGTTACCAGAATTTTCTCCTTTTCCCACAATGTTTTCTACCCTTCCCAAAACAAATTTCAATTTTTTCAATCACATTTATATTGTCGTCTGCAAATGCTTTCAATTCGGACCAGTCTAAAATTTTATCGTTTGGGGAAGAGTTAGGGGATTTCCCCCCGTCCATATTGACCTAATTTATCCCAATGAGACTGTTTTATACCTATAACTCGAAATATAGTTATGTTTGCTAAATTTCAAGCCTAGCAAAATAAAGTTTGGCAAAGACAGAACGTCAGGACCAATCAAATAACGATTCTTGGAAATTAGAATTGGATTTGAAATATCTTAACTCTTAATCTGCTATTTAAATAAAATGAAACTTTCAAGTCGATAGTAAAAACCTAGATATTGCTGTTATTTTTTGGGGGAAAATTTCTCCTTATCTGACAGTGTAGATCCAAGATCAGACTGCAGTCTGATATTGATCTATACTGTCTTCAAAAGGTCCTTGAGTCGCGATTAGCAGCCTGGGGGTTAAGGTTGGTTAGTATATACTGCTTTATTTAACCCTTCGGCTGCTATGCGCGACTCGATGACCTTTTTGCGGATAGTGTAGATCAATATCAGACTGGACAGATCGTGCAGTCTCATCTTGGATCTACATTGTCCGAAAAAGAGATATTCCTGCCCCCCCCCCCCCCTTGTGCGTCTACAAACAATTTTATTTTAGACGAGTCAAAATGTTTTCTCTTAAAGAAATGATGAGCCACCCAATGGTTTATCCTTTACAGCACAAACTATGACTTTTTGTATCCCTGCAAATTAATGAAGTATAAAAGCATTGTGGGAAAAGGAGAAATCGCTGGTAAAACGCATTTTCCTTTCTCCACAACGTTTTCGGTATCACAAAAAAGCCCGCCTTTCTTCTCCTTTTTTCTGCAAAGTTTTCATTTGCCCCAGTTTTTGACTGGTGAATCAGTGAAGTAACGGGTTGACGCTTTCTTCACTAATCCAAAGTTTAGATCTCTCCGAATTCGAAAGCATTTGCAAATGAAAAATTAAATGTTGATGGAAAAAAAATTGAGAATTAGTATTTGAAATGGGTAGAAATATTGCGGAAAAAGGAGAAAATGCTTGTCACCAGCATTGTCGCCTTTTTCCATACTGTTTTTCAAAACCCTTAAAATCAGGGTCGTTAAAACCTGAGATTGTATGGTAAAGGCTTAACCCTTAAACTGCTAAGCGCGACTCACAGACCAATTGCTGACAGTGTAGATTAAGATCGGACTGCACAAATGTGCAGTCTGATCTTGGATCTACACTGTCCGATAAGAAGATATATTTTTTCCCAACAATACCTTTGAAATGGCAAAATTTAGGTTTTTTACTATTAGCTTGAAACTTTCATTTCATTTATTTAGCAGGATAAGGGTTAACTCTTTACCACACAATCCCGACTTTTAACGACCCTGAGGAAGAAGCCTTTTGAAAACATTGTGGGAAAAGGAGAAAGTGCTGGTAACCAGCATTTTCTCTTTTTCCTACAATGTCTTCTGTTCTATCCTATCAAAGACAAAAAACATCAATTTTGCAACATGCTTTCGATTTGGTCCAGTCCAAAATGTTGTCGTTTGGTAAAGGGTAAATAATGCATACGTACATTTTACAAGTGTTTCAGCAGAGAAGGTCCTTAATCAGCACTCGTGGTTTTATATACATGCGGATGACAACAACGACCGATAGTTTCCATATTGCGTATTTAAAGTTTTTAGCGCATAATTGATGGCCGAGCCCCGATAGCGCAGTCGGTAGCGTACAGCACTTGAGAATAAAGGATCGATAGTTCGAAACCCAAGCTAGGCTAATTTTCTCCCGAGGACTGAAGATAGTCATTGCGGGAGGATTCGTTGCTCTCTCACCGCTGATCGTTGTTTCGACGATGGTCATGTGGAAAAGCAGCCAGAGTCTTGGGAAGAATATTGCGCGAAATACTGGCAACAGACCCTGCAGGAAAGCATGGATAGGTGCACTGGCCGCCGTGATATACATGTAACTGAAATAATGTTGAAAACGTTAAACACCATATACTCAGTCAATCAAAACTTTTGAACATGAGTAGTATAGGAGGGTAGACCTCGGACAGTGTCCGAGGTCTACCCTCCCTGAGTGCCATTTTGTCCGAGGTCTACCCTCCCTGAGTGCCATTTTGTCCGAGGTCTACCCTCCCGGGGAGGCAAAAGACCGGTCAAAATGTCAAACCGGAAGTAGATGTCCGCCATCTTTGACGCGGCTGGGGGTCCTTTTTATCCATGGTCTGTGAAAAGGGGTCTTAATGCATCTGCGCGCACGCGCGCACGGATCGTAATGATATGGTTCGGCAGAGACTATCGTTGGACTTAGTCTTTTTTCTTCATCGGAGATAGATGTTCACCATCTTTGACGCGGCAGGGATCCTTTTTTTTAAACCATGGTCTGTGAAAAGGGGACTTAATGCATCTGCACGCATGCGCACGGGTCGTAATGATATGGTTCGGCAGAGACTATCGTTGGACTTACTCTCAAAAGACCGGTCAAATTGTCAAAACGGTGGTAGATGTTCACCATTTTTTGACGCGGCTGGGATCCTTTTTTAACCATGGTCTGTGAAAAGGGGACTTAATGCATCTACACGCACGTGCGCACGGGACGTAATGATATGGTTCAGGCAGACACTATCGTTGGACTTAGGCTTTTCTCTGTCATCGTTGGACTTAGTCTTTTTTCCGTCTTTGTTCGTCTCAATCTTTCTCTATCACCGTTTGATTTAGTCTTTTTTCCACGATATGGGTTATTTTTTCACCTCAGGTTGGGTCAGGCAGAGAGTATCGTTGGACTTAGTCTTTTTTCCACGATATGGACTATATTCCCTTCTTACGCTGGGTCAGACAGAGACTATCGTTGGACTTAGTCTTTTTTCTCCGTCTTTGTTCGTCTTAACCTTTCTCTATCAACGTTGGACTTAGTCTTTTTTCCACGATATGGGTTATTTTCCCCTTCTCAGCTTGGCTCAGGCAGAGATCACTGTTGGACTTAGTCTTTTTTTCCGTCTTTTGTTCGCCTCAATCTTTCTCTATCACCGTTGAACTTAGTCTTTTTTTCCACGATATGGATTATTTCACCTCCTCACGCTGGTTCAACCAGACAACATCGTTGGACTTAGTCTTTTTTCACCACGATATGGGTTATTTTTTTCCCATCTCAGGTTGGCTCAGGCAAAGATCATCGTTGGACTTAGTCTTTTTTCCTACTTTGTTCGGCTCAATCTTTCTCTATCACCGTGTTGGACTTAGTCTTTTCTTTGGCTCCTAGCAGTATGATCTTTAGATATTTGTCTGACGAACTCAGTCTTTTTTAAAAAAAACTAGCTTTAGGGGATAAAGATCGTATTGCTTTGTAACTTGTCTATAAGATCTGAGAGCTGAGGTGATGTATAGCAGTATTTGTCGATTTGATTGAATTAGTCAGACAAGGTTTGACACCTTTATGCTATACGCTATCTTCTGAGTTGGTCAGAGATGGCTTATAGCATAAATCCTTACCATACAACCATCGTATTGAACTTAACCTTTTTTGAGTTAATTCGATTTGAAGTATATCGTTTGGAATGTAACTCTTGGAATGTAACTCTTGGGATGTTACTCAGTCGTAAAATTGACAAGTCTCGAAGATAGGACTTTCTGGGATGAATGTTAGCTCTGAAAAGAGCTGTTTTTACCATTTTCTGGATTGGAATTAAATTAATCATCCGAGCAAGTTAATTCCAAAATCAGAGAAAGATAGAGGATTCTAAACCTCCTCATCATTACCTCATTGGTTGGTTGATATCACAAACTCCCCAAAGATTGGATCATCAGTTGGCATAACCCAAAGATCGGGGTAGAAATTAGGTGTTGGGTTCTGGGTATAGGGGTTATACTCTTGTCTTGCAGAGAACTCAGCCGACGTCTTTGTCTTTTGGCGTTTTCTCTTCTCCTCATTCCTTCGACTTTTACCAAATAGTCCACAGCAGAATCTGAACAAATCCATCGTGGAAATGAAATGGTATATAGAGAAATTTGCTGGTTTTATAGCTTGGTGGAGGGATTGACCTACTTTTGTCTTGGAATTAAGAGTACGAACGTGGGCGAGACCATGTAGATAGAACATAATGTACTATATGATCTATCTACATTTTTCCAAGACTGATATTTTGTGGAGAAATTATTTTTGTGGAAAAAAGAATGAAAAACACCATTTAAACAGTATAACTTTTATTTGAACAGAACTGAACAATGAACTGAGCAATGAACATATATACAACAAACACATAGATAAAAAGAGCTATTATACATTTATATACTATTTGTGGGGAAAAAGTCTCTGAGCTTTATCGAATAGAATTCCATACTGCTGATTGAACCATAACGCTACATCTCGATCGTTTCGTCGATGTTCCGTTGAGAGGAATTTCTGTTGAAGATATTTCTGTATGTTGTATCCTCTGGCAGCAGCATCCAATGCGAAGATACAGTAAAATCCGCAAACTTTCCCCTGTGGACTCTGAAGAGTTTGTCGATTGTATCTCCACGAATAAGAATGATTGTCTAAAAAGTTAATGATTTCTGGCTCAAGTGGTGGTAGTCCGTAGGGATCAAAGTATAGTACATCGCCATTATTGTTGAATATCACGGCTACCCAGTGTTCTCCTGGACCGGTTGATTTCTCTGTATTCACAATGTAGGCTTTCACATAATCCGGTTTTTGTAGAGGTAACTGATCTTTTGCACAGACTTTTGCCTGTAGATTTTTTATCCACGTTCCGTGATCCAATATGTATTGAATTTCAGAAGTATACATTTTTTTCTAATCACTTTCTTCCCAGGATTGTTTTACTTTGTCACACCAGTATTGTAACCACGACTCCGTGAATTCAGATAAAATGTTTTGTTTTATATTTCGCCATAATCTGTAGGCTTCCACATAGTCACTTTCATCAAGTTTCATTTCTATGAGTTCAGGATACCATTTTTCCATGATTTCGTATGGATTTAATTCCATCATGGCTTTTTCTATGAACATATCTGTATGTTCTTGTCTATCCTTGAATAAACACAGTTCATGCTGTGTTTGACTGGGATGATCCACCTGACATCCGTAACACTGGTTGGTAACTTCACTGACAATAAGATTTTTTAATTTTTCAGTCATATGTTTTTCGAAGCTGTTGTGAATGTCATTTTTCCAAGTAGAGATGCACTTCGATACGGAATATTTCACTTTTTCTGCTTCTTCTCTAAGTGTTATAGCAAATCTGAGTCCCAACATTGTTTTTTCAGTTCTTTAGTCCTGTAGATAGTCCTGAAAAGGACTGTTTTTCAATAGTCCTGAAAAGAACTGTCGTTTTCGATATTATTTTCCTTAGTCCTGAAAAGGACTGTTTTTGTGAAAGCTATCTTTTGATCAGAGAGTTTCTGTTGGTTTTTCCAGGATTAATAATCTGTGATAACTTCTCTCAAACTGTTGATTTCAATCTGATTGTCAAATTCAGCAAAGACAATAACGTTGATAGCTGCTGCCAGAGCTTGACCAAACTGAAGTTCAATTCGAAGATTTCCAGTTTTTATAGGATGAAGTTGTCCTTCTTCACTGCCTTGATCCGCTGTCAAATCGTATCCCCACAAACAGTATCCACCAACATAGTCTTCTTTACCAATATTAAATGATTTATTAAGTGCTAAAGATGAGTTAGCCTGATACAATGATAGAAAGGATTTCAAATACAGCCCTGCTTCAAAGTTAGGTTCAAAGGGTCTGTTATGAATACTGTGACCATTACATGATACATCAATTTTTGACAGATTAAAATGTTGAAAGAAAAATGGATTTCTGTTATAAGCCCCATTATAATCAGTATTTGCTACCATTGCAATGAAAATGCGTTTTGGAAGTTGTCCTTGAAACAAATGATCTTCAACTTTAGACTGAAGGCCTGTAGAAATGGTAAAAGTTTTTACTTCAACCCTACGAATAGGGATTTTCATGTTTTGCTGAGCAATAACATGATTTAGATCATTTGCAACAACAGGCAACAATTCGACATTTCGCACATGAAGACTGACTGTTTCCAGTTCAATTTTTGGAGCTGGTGCACCAGCACCTCCTGTGAGACAAAAGTTTAGCGAAGATCTGTTTAATCTAAGTCTGATTTCAATGCCATTAGGTAAATATTTTTCTTGTTGAAACAGATCAAGATGCAAGCGTCCAAAAAGTTCGGCGGTTCTACTTCGTGCAATTTCACCCATTCTACCTTGTAAACCTTCATTAGATCCATCATGGTTGAGTGAATTGAAATGAGCAGAGGTGTCTTCAATCCAAAGATCACCAGCTTTCAAATGCGTAGTGTTGCTGTCAGAATTATATGACATAAGATTTTCGATATATGCTCTGTATGGATAGGTATCTGAATTGCTGGTGATTAGTTTATTATTTAGATACAAATCGACACTGCTAAACAAACTGTGCAGGAAGTTGTTTACAGGGGCCACATTTGCATTGACATCTAAATCAGCACCGTCAGCTTGAACGACTTTGTATTTGACATACAAATACGATTGTGACAAATCTGTCCAATGTTCAGTTTGAGGTGGTAAGGAATTCTATCGGTGCATTGTTTGCCAAAGACGATATTGGGAAATGTTCAATCCATTGACTTTCTTGCATCGTTGTCATTGTAGGTGGTACAGAAAGAACATCAAGTTCTGACTTACTGCATTCACAAGAACCGTTTTGCATCATTTTTATATAATTCAAGTAGATGAATTCAATATATTAATCCAATATATTAATCAAAGATATCAAGAGGTCGTCTATCTCTTTGTCTTATGATCTTACCACTGCGAAGGCGGTAGGGGGAATGACGTGGTTTTCGTGATTTTCTTTTATTTATCCCTGGTATTAGCTTTTCTGCTAGATCATGAATGGCTTGTTTTCCCCTTGAAATTACAACTTTTTTGGGGTTTTTGCCACGTAAAAGGATATCTTCTACTACACCTATTCCTTGTTTGATTCCTTCTTTTTTCACAGCATTAAAACCAGATTTAATCAACGGTTTAAGCAATGGAGTCACTACTTTAATTGCCGATTTAAACAGCGAACCTAACCCATAGCCATACTGATGTTTTACACCACGATAAACTGGTAGCATTTTTTAAATGATTTTCAATGATTGTCAGTTAAACGTTGTCTGAAATGTAACTTCACTATTGTCTTACCAGTAATGAAATGAACCGGTATACCTAAATCCCCTGTTATTTGAATGTGAATATGATCGAAATCGGATTTCGAAACGGGAATATAATGCGGTATTGTAATTTCATGATTGGTATGTTGAGAACCATAACCATTTTCAATCAAATCGGATGTTTTGAAAGGCAGAACACGAAGTATGGGAGCAAGTGTATCACCCACTATAGTGTGTTCAGCAATATCTGAATAAATATACAGATGATTGTAGCCAGCATCAATGTTTGGATTATATTTAAAGTATTTGAAAATATTTTTACCCTGAAAAAATGTATCATGTTTGAATTCTGGTGATCCACCCAGTTTTAAAAACAGGGATGGATGTAATTTGATCCCTGTTTTTATAATATTATTAAATATAATTTTCGGACGTTTGGTTGAAGATGAATAAGTAATGAACACACCCGACGAATCCTTACGAAGAGCAGGACCTATAGTGGATTGAATCACATCATTGATCGTCTCTATAAGATGTTCAGGTGAAACGTAACTCCCGGCTGGAAAGGAAAATCGAATTGCCCATTTTATTATATCATTTCCACTATTTCGTCTTAATGGAATTATTTGTATATTATCTCCTCTTTTGTCTATCTGTGATATTAATTTGACTAATTCGTTATCCGTTGTTGTAAGATCGAACTCTGCTTCTTCTGCACTTATGTTTAAGAACTGAGAGGGAGTAATAAGTTGAACTAGTGCGACTTCCCAAGTTTCCTTGTCAATATGAACTGTCTTTGGTAAATGAACCTTAAAACAACATTGGGTGTTGTTCGGATAAAGGTCCATGGAACTATCGCTGGGTAGAGTGAGATAAAACGAATTCATTCTTTACTATCAAGCCACCCTGACTGCTTTTGTTCTGATCTGCTGAATTTTAACCCTGGTGATGGAAGAATATATCCAAGTGAGCTGCTTAACAGGATCAGCCACAATTCACGATCTTGACTTTGAATACTTAAATGTACTATTGAGGTTGCAATAATTGTATAAATGACTAAAATCTGTGAAATATAGGTAAACTGATTCTTTGGGACACGATTTCCACAGCAATTGTAGTTCTTACTGATACTACTACTACTACTGCTATCGAAGTTTTCTATTCCGAACTTTTCTTCTATTCCAGACTTTTCTGTTCCACACTCAATGTTTGACTGTGGATTCATTATGAATGTGCTGACTTTTTATAACTTTTCTTAAGTTATAAGATTTTTTTTTTAATAAGAAAAGATGTTTTCACAACACCAAAATAGGATTACACCAAATAGGATTACACCAAATAGGATTCTGGTATCCAACTTTGAAATTTTTTTGGATAGCCTTTCCAGTTGACTTTTATTTCTTTGATTAATTTTTTACCCTTACGTCTTGTACGTCTATCAAGAACTGAGTCAATTTCATAAATATCATCATCTTTTATTAATTGAAGTTCATATTCATAATAAGTTCCCAAAATCTGTTCTCCCAGTAGATCTTTTACTTTATAGGTAATAGGCGAAAATGTTTTGTTAACATGACTGATTTCAAATATTTCTTGCGTCCAATTTGGTAAATACCCCTTATCAAATGTACGTTTTGTTTTATTGATTCGAACATGATCTCCAATTTTGAATTTCGGCTTTTTTGTCATTACATTTGTCGGTAATTGAGGATACAGATTTCTTGAAATCTCTGCCTCATTGGATTTTGTTACCATTACAGGAGATGTTTTTATACTTCTGTGAAAAGTATGGTTGTAATTCTTAACTAAAGAATTCAATACGTCAATGTAACGTCTTGTTTTCTTGTACGTAAAGTATTTCCACATTCTCGTTTTCAAAGTTCGTTGAAATCTTTCAACAATGCTTGCTTTTGTCTCTGGGTTTTCAGTGGTGAAAAAATGAATCTGATTCTTTTTCAAGTAGTCTTGAAACGATTTGTTTTTAAATTCCGAACCTTTGTCTGTTTGAAGCGCCAAAGGTTTACGTTTTGATTTCTGAACGATAGATTGAAATGCTTTGATCAAAGTTTTACCCGTTTTATCTGGAATAGGGATAACCCATGAAAATCTCGAAAACACATCAATCACACAAAGTAAATATTTCTTGTTATCATTTTGTTTTGCTAAATGTTGCATGTTAGCCAAATCAGCCTGCCATTGATAATCTATACCACTTACAATAGTTTTTCGTCTTTTGAAACGACGACGAATCGGTTTGTGTAAGGTGTAGGTGGATTCACCCTGTATCCATTCTTGAACATCTTTGTATCTTATTCCTTTCAAAACAGATTTCGCAGCGTGATACAATTGCTTTACTCCACTAAATGCAACAGTACTTTTAGGATCATAAAACAACTTTCTTAACACGTAATCAAGTTTTGACTTTACCATACCTCCCATGACTGAAGTGTTTTACGGCTCGGAGTCTTTTTTATAGACTTTGGGGGAGTTAGCAGTTCTTTAACATAGAATTGCTTCAATCGTTCTCTTTCTTCAGGTTTCATGTATGGAGATTTTTCTTTTATTCTTTTCATACTTCTTTTTATAGGAGTTAACTTAATGCTTTTTCGTACACTTTTTGGTGTGTGAAATAAGTAATCGGAATCTCCATAGGATTCTGCATGGGAATCTTCATCTTCGCTCAATGATTTACTCGGTGATTTATCATGGACTTTTTGTATCCATTTCCATCTGTTCAAATTGCCAATAACTTCTTGAGGTATATTACTTTCATGTAATGCCTTTGAAAATGTTTTCCATCCTCTGGGCTCGATACCTTTTCTTTGACGTATCGCATCATTGACAAGATCAATAATATTGGAACCATGAATGCGTGTACCTTTATATGACACCACCCCTTGTTCGTCCCAAGTTAAATTATCGTTGTCTTTTATCATACTCAAAAGTAACTCAGCTTTTCTTTTCATGGTTTTTGGTACACTTTGCAAAATTCGATCATATAAGACAACAGATTGCAGTCCAACAGATGCTGATCCCTGTACACTATCATCAGTTTTTGGAAGAAAATTGATCGAAGTTGGTTTTGTTTTCTGAAGCGAATTTTGTAACTTAGTCAAAGTTTCGCCATATCTTTGAGCCTTTTCTGTTTCTGACAGATCGGTACTTTGTAAAATCTGACTCATATCTTGTCGAAGATGTGATGCATCTGCAACTTGTGGATTAGGTGGTAAACGAGGTTTTTGAGCTTGTTCGGCTTTCCATCGTTTCATATTTTCTAAGACCTGGAAAGGCACGATAACCATTTTTCTAACAGACATAATTTCTTATCTATAAGATTTTTTATCTACAAGATTTTTTGTCTACAAGATTTTTATCTATAAGATTTTTTTCATTGAAAATTTTTTATCTACAAGGCTTTTAGAGCTCCTCCTATTCCTCCGATAACGGCTTTTCCTAACAAAGGTAATAATGCAGGTGCAAGCAATGAAAGAAATCCACCTTTTTGATTTAAAATTTGTTTTTTATCTTTTACAGAGACCGATTTTGAAGCTAAACGTCTGAGATGTTGTCGGCTTGAATACAACTTCTTCTTCTGATCTGGTGATAAATGTACATTGCCTTTTAAAACATTATGACAGCATCCGATATACACCTTATCGCTTCTGAGGGTGAATCTTTGACAAGCTTTTTACGTATTTTTGGTGTAGCCTGTATCATGGCCATAACCATTGAGCCGTGTTTTTTTATCAGAGGTCTTTTCTTCATGTTGACTTTATCACTATTTCACATCAAATGAAAATAAAAGTTCCATGTCACTATCATTTATACCTGATGTTTTATCATACTGTCTTTTTTTACAAAAGAAAACTACGAATCGGAATCAGTGAGTTCTTCATCCTCGCTTTCTTCTACATCTGACCCTCTGTCGGGCAGAGGAATGGTTCTTCCACCACCAAGATGAATCAGACGCTTGTCAACACGATATTTTCCTGTGTCAAGGTTATATTGGATTATATCCCCAAACAGTCGATCTTCTGCCTTTCTACCTTTTTTATATTTAGCTAATGTATTTGGAGACCATGAGGCGGATGGAATGGATTGAAACTTCAATTTTTTCCCTGGTTCTATAAATTGTGAATACTTTGTTCTGAGTTTTTGCATTCTTTCACTTAATAGTTCCTTTCTGGATTTCGGATAGCGTTGATGTTCTGAAATGCTGCTTCCTACAGGCCTTCGCATAGTAACAAATCTTTCATCAATCATAGGTGGTGGGGTGGTAGTTCTTGCATCAATTATAGGTGGTGAGGTGGTGGTTCTTTCATCAATCATAGGTGATGAGGTGGTAGTTCTTGCATCAATTATAGGTGGTGAGGTGATAGTTCTTGCATGCGTTTTCGGGGGATTTCTCTTCTTTGGAGATTTTTTCTTCTTTGGAGACTTTTTCTTCCTTGGAGATTTTTTCTTCTTTGGAGATTTCCTCTTTCGCGGAGCACGTTTTCGAGGTTGCCTTTCATCCCCAAATTTCCTAACGGTTTTAGTTCCATCCCATCTCAGTAAACTTCTGATAATAACACCACCTAGAAATCCACCACCTCCAGGTTTTAAAATAATTCTACGTTTAATTTCCTCATCAATATTCGGATCTGCTAACTGCTCGATATCTGCTCTGTGTTTTGTCATATACGTGGTGGTTTGTTTTGGTAATTTGATTTTATCTTCGATGATGTTTTGTGCTGCCAACGTAAACCATTTTAAAATTTCTTTTAATCCTGCTTTCAACACAGATTCTCTTTCATATCTATTGGTTTGTTGACTTAAATTTCGCAAAGCAGCTAAAATTGAAGTTGGCGTGGTTGGTAAAGCCATGTTTACTCACTGTCGCCTATTGATAGAATGACAATATAAATTAAAATGAAGTCATTTTTATTTTAAAAAACATTGTAACGATTAAGCAGGGGAATAAACGGTTGGACCTCTTTCGTCTTCTTCATAACGATGAAATATATCTGTTCGCAGTCTTAATTCTTTATTTGTTCGTGAATGGAAATCGATGACAAGATATCCATGATCCACCGATGTAGCATCTTCATAAGCAGACAGTAAATGTGGAGCTTGCATTTGGTGAGCTAGTGTTTTAATCTGATTTTTATCTCGCTCATTTCGAAATAAAATCATGTATCTTGAATTAAGACTGATGGTTCGACTCGATTTCGATTGTTGAAACATATTTTGTGTGATATAAATCACGGTTGCATTACGGTGATGTCCTTTTCTTGTAAACCAAAGTTTAATTTTTTCCTCATCTTTTTCACCCAGCATATCATCAAAGACGATTAAATGCGTTATAGATACATCGCTGACAAGCTCGTTTTCATCGTCAGGAATTCCTTCCACGAATTTTATTAATTCAAACTGCGAATTGAATTTATCCTGCATAAGATTGTAAGCATACTGCCATTCTTTGTAACACCAGACAACTCTTTCAGGAACGATATTGAACAAATCTTCTCGATAGTCAATTAATTTATGAACAAAGACTGTCTTTCCACAACCACTCGGACCTGTGATGAAAATATTACAAGGATGTTGAAATAAAATAGCTTGTACATCCACCTCCATGATTTCTTTACTTTTCTCTTTAAGGATTAATAATAAAATGACAACATAAATAACGATGAAAGCATTTTTATTCAATCATTTCTTCAAAAAAAGATCAGTCTTGGAAATTGTAGATAGATCATAACATTCTATGTGAATGAATTTTTACAGTACGTTATGTTCTATCTACATGCTCACCTACCGTTCGTACTCTTAATTCAAAGACAAAAGCAGCTCAATCCCTCCACTAAGCTATAAAAATCCAGTGAACTTTTCCTATAATCATTCATCTCTCGTTTCTCGAGTAGTGCAAATAAATTATAAAGTATACCAAGACGAGAAAAAATCAAATATGGAGCAGCTAATTTTTCAATTTTAAAAAAATCTTGCAGAGAAAGAAAAAACTTTTTTTTTTGGGGCGATAGAAAAAATTTTTTACGATTTTAAAAAATCTTGCAGAGAGAAAAAACATTTTTATCGATAGAAAAATTTTTTCAAAAAATCTTACAGAGAAAAATTTTTTCAAATAAAAAATCTAACAGTCAAATTTTTCGATAGAGAAAATTTTTTACGCTTAAAAAATTTCGGATAAAAATTTTCGGATAAAAATTTTTTACAATTTAAAAAAAGTTTTGCAGATTAAAAACTAGGGTCGAATAAAACTAGGGACGAATAAATCTAAGGTCGGGTAAGTCTAGACGAACTGATTTCCGGGAAATGCCGGAAAAAAACCCACACTCAGATCATATAATCAGGCAATGTCTAAAGATCATACTGCTAGGAGCCGAAGAAAAGACTAAGCCCTACGGTGATAGAGAAAGATTGAGCCGAACAAAGACGGAAAAAAGACTAAGTTCAACAATGGTCTTTGCCTGAGCCAAGCTGAGGAGGGGGAAAATAACCCATATCGTGGTGAAAAAAGACTAAGTCCAACGGTAATAGAGAAAGATTGAGGCGAACGAAGACGGAGAAAAAAGACTAAGTCCAACGATGTTGTCTGGTTGAACCAGCGTGAGGAGGTGAAATAATCCATATCGTGGAAAAAAAGACTAAGTTCAACGGTGATAGAGAAAGATTGAGGCGAACAAAAGACGGAAAAAAAGACTAAGTCCAACAGTGATCTCTGCCTGAGCCAAGCTGAGAAGGGGAAAATAACCCATATCGTGGAAAAAAGACTAAGTCCAACGTTGATAGAGAAAGGTTAAGACGAACAAAGACGGAGAAAAAAGACTAAGTCCAACGATAGTCTCTGTCTGACCCAGCGTAAGTAGGGAATATAGTCCATATCGTGGAAAAAAGACTAAGTCCAACGATAGTGTCTGCCTGAACCATATCATTACGTCCCGTGCGCACGTGCGTGTAGATGCATTAAGTCCCCTTTTCACAGACCATGGTTAAAAAAGGATCCCAGCCGCGTCAAAAAATGGTGAACATCTACCACCGTTTTGACAATTTGACCGGTCTTTTGAGAGTAAGTCCAACGATAGTCTCTGCCGAACCATATCATTACGACCCGTGCGCATGCGTGCAGATGCATTAAGTCCCCTTTTCACAGACCATGGTTTAAAAAAAAGGATCCCTGCCGCGTCAAAGATGGTGAACATCTATCTCCGATGAAGAAAAAAGACTAAGTCCAACGATAGTCTCTGCCGAACCATATCATTACGATCCGTGCGCGCGTGCGCGCAGATGCATTAAGACCCCTTTTCACAGACCATGGATAAAAAGGACCCCCAGCCGCGTCAAAGATGGCGGACATCTACTTCCGGTTTGACATTTTGACCGGTCTTTTGCCTCCCCGGGAGGGTAGACCTCGGACAAAATGGCACTCAGGGAGGGTAGACCTCGGACAAAATGGCACTGAGGGAGGGTAGACCTCGGACACTTAGAGAAAGATGGAAACGAATAAAGAGGACATCTACTTCCGATGCGGCTCCAGGCCTAGGTTCGGGAGGGTAGACCTCGGACAAAATGGCACTCTGGGAGGGTACATAAAGACGGAAAAAAGACTAAGTTCAACGAGGTTCTCTGCCTGAACCACCATGAAAAGGGAGTATAACCCATATCGTGAAAAAAGACTAAGTCCAACGATAATAGAGAAAGATTGAGGCGAACAAAGTCGGAAAAAAGACTAAGTCCAACGATACTCTTTACCTGACCCAGCGTAAGTAGGGGATATAGTCCATTTCGTGGAAAAAAGACTAAGTTCAACGGTTATAGAGAAAGCCTGAGGCGAACGAAGACGGAGAAAAAAAGACTAAGTCCGACGGTACTCTCTGACTGAACCAGCATGAGAAGGGAATATAACCCATATCGTGGAAAAAAAGACTAAGTACAACACGGTGATAGAGAAAGATCAAACAGAGTGAAGATGGTGGCACACCTTCTTTTTCGAACCAACTTTTGTGGTGTCACACATTTTCAATTCAAATTCTTGGCGGGAAAACGTCTCGACCAATCAAAATGCAGAATCAACCCGAACAAAACATGGTGTCATACTATTCTTTGGTAGGAATTCCACTTCCGGTTTCCTCTTTTGTTTTTACATTTTTGCAGTGGTGTGATGTGGGGGGGCAGAAAAAGTGGACATCTACTTCCGGTACGGCTCCAGGCCTAGGTTCGGGAGGGTAGACCTCGGACAAAATGGCACTCAGGGAGGGTAGACCTCGGACAAAATGGCACTCAGGGAGGGTAGACCTCGGACAAAAACGGGCTTGTCCGAGGTCTACCCTCCTTTACTACTAACATGGAGTACTACTTTTTATGCTCCTGAATCGTGAGGAGGAAAAAAATTGTGGGGAAAGGAGAAAATCCTTGTATATAAAGAAATAGGTCTATTACCCTCATTTTTCGTTATAAGTGTTTAAAACGATCATTTATTTCCCTGTCCTTGAGATGTTTTCAGATTTTTTCTTCCTTTGTTTAACCCTTTCCCAAATGACAGATTTTGCACTGGTCCAAATTGAAAGAGTTTGCAGATGACAATTTTAAATTTGATGAAAATGGCAGAAAGGTCTCAAAAAGGGTAGAAAACACTGTGGGAAAAGGAGAAATTGCTCGTTACGAGCAATTCTACTTTTCCCACAGTGTTTTCAAAAGACTTGTACTGCAGACACGTGAAAACCAGGGCTTGTTTGGGAAAGGGTTAAACATGTAATCGTCGACACCGAATTTGGTTGCTTTTGAAGACAGTGTAGATCAAGATCAGACTGAAAAAAAAAGAGAGAAAGAAACTGTTCTTTCTTTCTTTCAAAATTGAAAAGCACCAGGTTATTATTTGATCCTTTACCACACAACCCCGCCTTTTAACGACCCCGTGAAAGAAGCCTTTTGAAAACATTGTGGGAAAAGGAGAAAATGCTGGTAACCAGCATTTTCTCCTTTTCCCACAATGTTTTCTACCTTATCAAAGAAAAATTGCCACCTTGAAATTGTCGTCTGCAAATGCTTTCAGTTTGAATATTGCTAAAATTTTGTCGTCTGGTCAAGAGTTAAGTACTCTAAGGGTTTGTTTTTGCTTTTAAAGTTTTAACCCTTTCGCCGCCATGGGGGAAAACGGGGACTTTTGCGGACGGCATATGTCAAGATCAGACTGCACAGAACGTTCAGTCTGATCTTTGATCTATACCGTCCGCTTGTTCCTTTAAGCCTATAAGATAAAAATCTAAGTATGAGTGGATTGTATTTTCAACCGTCTGAAGAGGTCGAGTGAATATATTTGGCGCTGAAAGGGTTAAAGATGCCTTTTGTAAACATCGCCCACCAGTTCAACCGAGTTTCTAAATTGACCATGCTTGGTTTTCTGACACTTTCGAGCGTATTTCTGTTATATCAGAAAGACAGCCCCGTTGTCTACGTGTCTCCTGGGTTTAACCGGTACAAAACTGGGACTTTGTATTGCCTTGCTCAAGGGCAGCCAGAAGCAAAAAGCGTCGCCGATGACCTTCTGGTGTACAAATTCAACGCTTTCGCCACTGACATCGAGCCTTGTAGTTCAGGCGGTAACGTGCAGGGCTTGAAAACCGAGGGTCTCTGGTTCGACTCCCTGCAAGGCCAAACTCGTTCCGAGGACTGATGATAGTTATTGTAGCAGCTTTCATTCCATTCTCACCCCGCCGAGCCCCGGTTGTGCAGTCAGTGGCGTACAGGACTTGAGAACAAGGATCGCTAGTTCGAACCCTTTGCTCGGCCAATTTCTTTTCAAGGATTGACAACAGTCATTGCAACATTATTCATTCCTCTCTCATTGCTGATGATTAATTCGACAATGGTTATGTGGGAAAGTAGCCGGTTGCTTTGGAAGAATATTGTGCAAAGTGCTGGTAAAAAAAATTATATAAATAAATAACACTTCAGGAAAGCACAGATAAGTACACTGCCCGCCGCGATATAACTGATATAACGTTGAAAACGGTATTACACACCATGCAATCAATTAATAGACTCTCACCGCTGAAATTTTTTTCCCAGCGACATTTAAGTGCAAAAGGAGCCAGTGATCTAGAGAGAAAGTTTCGCCGTCGTGCGGCGTCAACAGTTTACCTTGTGTGCACTCTAGAGGCTACATTTTCAGTCAGATATGCATGAAACTTTGTCAGAATGTTTGTCTTGATAAAATCTCGGACAAGTTCGAAATTGATTCATGTCGGGTCAAAAAGTAGGTCACAGGGCCAAATCTAAGAAAAACCTTGTGTGCACTCTAGAGGCCATATTTTTAACCTGATACTCTTGAAGCTTAGTCAGAATAATTGTCTTGATAATATCTTGATTAAGTTTGAAATTGGGTCCTGTCGGGTCAAACAGTAGGTCACTAGGCCAAATATTGGAAAAACCTTGTGTGCACTCTTAGGGGCCATATTTTCGGCCTGAAACTCATGAAAAGTGGTTAGAATGTATGTCTTGATGATATCTCGGACAAGTTCAAAATTGGGTCGGGTCAAAAAGTAGGTCAGTGGGCTAAATCTTAGAAAAAAAAAAAAAAAAAAAAAAAAAAAAACATGTGTGCACTCTGGAGGCCATATTTTCAGCCTAATACTCTTGAAACTTGGTCAGAATGTTTGTCTTGATAATATCTTGGACAAGTTCAAAATTGGGTCATATCGGGTCAAAAGGGTGGTCACTGGGCTAAATCTTAGAAAAAAAAAAAAAACCTTGTGTGCACTCTTAGGGGCCATATTTTCGGCCTGAAACTCATGAAATGTGGTTAGAGTCTTTGTCTTGATGATATCTCGGACAAGTTCAAAACTGGGTCATGTCGGGTCAAAAAGTAGGTCACTGGGCTAAATCTTAGGGAAAAAAAAAAAAAAAAAACTTGAGTGCACTCTGGAGGCCACATTTTCAGCCTGATACTCTTGAGGCTTGGTCAGAATGTTTGTCTTAACAATATCTTGGACAACTTCGAAATTGGATCATGTCAGGACAAAAAGTAGTTCACTGGACCAAATCTTAGAAAAAACTTGTGTGCACTCTTAGGGGCCACTTTTTTGGCCCGAGACTCATGAAACTTGGGTAGAATGTTTGTCTTGATGATATTTCGGACAAGTTTAAAATTGGGTCATGTGGGGTTACTGAAATAAATCTTAGAAAAACCTTGCGTGCACTGTTGAGACCACAATTTTAGTCGGATACTCATGAAATTAGGTCATATTGTTTGTCTTGAGATACTTGTCTTGTATCTCAGACAAGTTGGAAATTTGGTCATGTCGGGTCAAAAAGTAGGTCACAGGGCTAAATCTTAGAAAAACCTTGTGTGCATTCTAGAGGCCACATTTTCAGTCTGATACTCATGAAACTTCGTCAGAAATTTTGTCTTGATGATATTTTGGACAAGTTCGAAATTGGGTCAGGTCTGGTCAAAATGTAGGTCAGTGGGCAAAATGTTAGAAAAACATTGTGTACACTCTAGAGGCCACATTTTCAGCCTGATACTCATGAAACTTTGTCAGAAAGTTTGTCTTGATGATATCTTGGACAACTTCCAAAGTGGGTCACATCAGGTGAAAAAGTTGGTCACTGGACCAAATCAGAAAAAACCCTGTGTGCACCGTAGAGGCCACACACAGTAGGTCACTTACACTCATTTGTTTTACATAATTAAAACCAGGCTCTCTTCAGCTTTATCAGTTGTAGATGACTTTACTCAGGTGAGCGCTTTAGGGCCAATGGCTCTCTTGTTTCCTTTTCTCACAGTGTTTTCAAACGCATTTTTCCTCAGGGTGGTTAAAAAGGGGATTGTATGGTAAAAGGTTAACCCTTTCCCCACAAAATCACGAGTTTTAGCGAACCTTAGAAAAAAATCTTTTGAAAACGTGGGAAAAGGAGAATTCTTTTCCTTTTCCCACAATGTTTTCTACCCTTTCAAAAAAAAAAAAAAAAAAAATATTGAACCAAATTTTATTTCACGTCTGGAAATGCTTTGAGTTTGGACAAGTCCAAAATTTTATAAAATGTTTGGTGAAGAGTTAACTCTTTCAGTGCAAAATTGTATAAATCCGGACCGCTTTCGATGGAATCATGTTTATTTAATAAATAGGCTTGACAGAGAAGGCAGACCGTATAGATCAAGGATCGGACTGCACGTTTTGTGCAGTCTGATCTTGATCTTTGCCGTCTGCAAAGACCCCCTTTTTCGCCTATGGCGTTGAACAGGTTAGACATGTAAGTAGGCCCATTACATTGTTTTTTTGTTCTGACTTATATAATACTTGTAGAGGTTACGGATACTTGTAAATGAGCCATGCTCTGGCAAAAGGAGGCTTAAAGCATCTTCGTGATACATTATACCAAACAAGACATCACGTAATAAGGGATCCAAAAAAATCCATCCAGTCCAACAACCGACTAAATCATGAGTTACACTGATCCTTTGACATGCAGAAAATTTACCTATAGCAAAAAGTTTCGGCCCAGGTCAGCCTGCGCGGACTGCGCAGGCTGACCTGAGTCGATACTTTGCAGATGCTTCAAGCCCCCTTTTCACAGAGCATGGCTCAAATGCATTGTTAAAAGAAAGAATACGCTATTTTGGGATGAAGTGTTTCAAGTTTATTACTATTGTTCTAATAATGATAACAATAATTTGTCTTAAGATTTGACTTAAGTTTCGTTTTTCGGCGTAGCTGAAAGCGCTGGTTTTGACCTACTTCTTGGTACTGATAGAGAAAAAAAAAATAGATGGTAATTTGTGATTGGTCAGTCAAAAATGTGTACATGTTTGTTTGGCGGGTCCCTGCTGACATATTTGCTCACACATTTATGAAACATCTGTTAAGAAGCGTTGCTACTGCTAATCGATACCCCGGGGGCATTGATTCATATCACAGCAAAATAATGTAAAAGAGAGTGTTTCTTTTTTTGTCCCATTTGGAAATTTAATATTTTCATAAGCGTTACACAATAACCCAATACTACTTTTCAACGAAATGGAAAACAGTGAGGAAAAAGAGGCAATCGCTCATGAAGTTCAATATTCACATTCCAGGATTTCTTACGCCATCTTTTTTTTTTTTGATATTTGAAGATATTTGTTGTTTATTTTATTGTCGCCACAAGTTTCGGATGAGACGTTAAGTTTCGGACCTGCGTGACGGTGCTATACAGAAAACACGTTAAAAGAACCAGGCGTAACTTAGGACGGGTTTCGCCTTGTATCTTGGACTATCCCCTGTTACATATTTAACAGCCTTCAGGGAGCGTTGCCCATATGGGCAACCGCGGGCGACGATAAATAAACACAAAATCTATTAATCATGGCTTTCCAAAAAAACTGAGAGAAAAAAGAAGAAAATGTTGATGCTGGTTAGCTGCATTTTCCATTTCTCACACCATTTTCTGCCTTTTCAAAAGGCAATTCTCATAATTTGGTTTACAATTCATTTGTCGTCAACAAGTGCTTTGAATACTGACATCGTTAAAATTTTGTCGTCTGCTAAAGTGGTTTTTTGTCGATGGACTTGTATAGTTAACAGGGATGCATCTGAGCTATGCTCTGTGAAACAAGGGCATAATGCATCGGCGAAAAGTATCGATTCAGGTCAGCCCGCGCAGTCCGCGCAGGCTGACCTGGGCCAAAACTTTTCGCTATTGGTCAATTTTCTGTATATCAAAGGACCAGCCTATCTCATGATTCTGTTGGTTGATAGACAAAATGGATTTTATGGATCCATAATTATGTTATGTCATGCTCGTAATAATAAATCACGGATATGTATTAAGCCCCCTTTCGTCAGAGCGAGACTCATATGTTTGATTAATTAATTTGTAGCCCTATTCTGAACAAATAGTTCGATAAATGGACGGGCTCAGCATTCACATTCACATGAGCTTTCATTTCTATTATTGTTTCCAATACGAAGGGCAGCATAACAATTTTCGAATAGCGAAGATAACGATCAGGCTGCACATTATGTGCAGTATGGTAATTGATCTACACCTTGGGATCTTCTGAGAGCTATTCTAGCCAAAGAGAATTATAATTGCTACAAAGTGGAATTATTCATTTACTGAAAATTTGCCTCAATTAAAAACTTGTCCAGGAGTAAAGGGTATACTTAGCTATCATTGGATGTTTCAGTAATGTTTGTTTCCTGTCATTTTACGGCTTGAAATACTAACGGGTGTGTGTATGTCGTAACTACACAATATGTTAAACCGCTGTGTTAATAATATTGTGAATTATACGGATGTAATTTGTCTATTTCATCTTGCCGCGCTTTTTTCAACTTTTCATTCATTTTCCGAGTTAAAGCTAGATGTAGGCTACATGTCATGAAATATTAATAGATTAAGTTCTCGCATAAATGTTTCGTAGTTAATGGTTTTAGGTTTGTGTGACTGAAAGGTATTAAGTCATTACCAAACGAAAAAAATTTAGATTAGTTCAAATTGAAGCAGTTGCAGACGACATAATAAATGTGACTGAAAAATGGAAATTTGTTTTGGGAAGGATAGAAAACATTGTGGGAAAAGGAGAAAATGCTGGTTACCAGCATTTTCTCCTTTTCCCACAATGTTTTCAAAAGGCTTCTTCCCAAAGGGTCGGTAAAAGTCGGGACTGTGTGGCTGAAAGGTATTAAGCCATAGAGGTAGTGGAACTTCAACCGTCAGCTCATCGCATCACACAAGTTAATTTTGGACCTTGCAACTCGGTGCAGAGGTAGAGACACCTATCGGCTCTGTAGGAGTTCTGAGTTTGCGTCTTTCTGTTGAAAATATATTTTTTCTAGGCCAACGCCTTGTTGATTGCGAGTTAGTTACAGGTAAGAAAAGAGTCGACAGTGAACCGTTAGGTCCGTATTCACCAACCATTCAATGTTTTATTCTTCTTGTAACTCTAAATTCAGAGAGCAACACAATTTAGGCCTATGATTAGCTAAACAACTTAAAATTGTGACAGGAATGAAAATGCGACCAAGAATGGTCATTGAATACGGACCAATTGTATCTTAAGCGGCGACCTGGGAGACAAACTTAGACTAAGCTGAAATCTTAAAAAGAGATATCGGGCTTTTGGTCATAGTAATGAATTTTTCTATTTTTCAATTTACCCAGTATCTTGTTGGTATACAAAAAACAAGTAATTTTAAGCGCAGTGTTGAACACCAACATATGTTGACATACATTGTTACACACTGACTGCAAGCAGCAAACGTTGAAAAGCTTTCTAACCCTTTGAAGTTCTGCCAACAATCAATACAACGTCGAAAGCTCTTAACTACATCAAAGGTAAAGGAGCCATGTCCTGTGAAAAGGGGGCTTAATGCATCTGCAAAAAGTATCGATTCAAGTCAGCTTGCGCAGTCCGCGCAGGCTGACCTGGACCGAAACCTTTTGCTTTCGGTAAATTTTCTGCATGTCAAAGGACCAGTCTACCTCATGATTCGCCTGGATGTTATATAAAATGAATTTTATGTATCTATAATCTATAAGTGAAATGACAATGGCCAAAATCCTGATATCTCTCTTTTAACTGAGCTCTTTACCAGAAGACAAACGTTCAAGCATGTCCAAATCCAAATCAAATGTGGCTAAAATTATGGAAGTTGTATTTGCAACAGCAAAGGACCTTGTGAGAAAAAGAGGAAATCCCGGTTACCAGCATTTTCTCCTTTTCCCACAATGTTTTCGAAAGCTTTGTTGCTCAGAGTCGTTCAAACTTGGGATTGTGTGGTGAAGGGTAAATAAATTATCATCTTCTGCTTCTTTCTTTCGTCTGCAGTTGACATCCTTTAAAAGCATTTTGTAATAAGGTCGAATTGCTACATTGGAGCAATTTCTACCCTTCAACAGGGTCCGATATGCCAAGATTATTCCAGCAAAAGAACATTGAAAATGACACAGGGAATTCTATCATCGACGGAAAACTTTCATTTTATCTACACACAGTTTTAACGCCTTTACTGCCAACTTAGTAAAGTCTGCTTTCTTTCGCCGAGGTTAAAAAATCCACTGCTAACTAAGGATAATTTTGGTCAAGATTAGGATCAGGTACCGGATGGTGTAGATCTAAGATCAGACTGCACGATCTACACTATCCGCAAAGAGCTATTTAAGTGGCCATTTGAAGTGAAAGAGTTAAGTGTTAATAATTTACTGACGTAGTGGAAAAATAAACTATGAGTATAAAGTAACCTCGTATGAAAACTATGGAAGCCCCAAGGGATTTACATCTCTGAAAATAAATAAAAACCTAAGGAAGCCCCTGGGGATTTTCAACCCTAACACAGATAAAAAGAATATGGATTAGTACAGGAAAAAAAAAAGTATTGTAATTAATTATCCCTTCACCGAACGATACCACACTTCTTTATCTCTAGGAGTGGAAAAGACTTTTGGAAAACACCATGGAAAACGGATAAAATACTGATAACCTACATTTTCTCCGAACACCGTAATGTTTTGTGCCCTATCGAAGACAAATTCAATCATTTGAGTCACGATCTATCACCCACAATGATTTCAATATGGAAAGACGAGTCCAATTTCCCGCTCGTCAAAGTAACTGCCACTATTGAAAAATTAATTAGTTAAGCATGGTAAGTCTGTTAAAACTATGGAAGCCCACAGGAATCAATAACAATTTAGTGACACAGATATTGATTGAAACCTGTAGGAATCATTATCAACCTAACACACACAGAAAGATTTTTAAGCCTCACGGGGATCTTAAACCTTTTACCATACGATCCCGTGTTTTAACGGTCCTTGGGAGAAATGCTTTTAAAAACATTATGAGACAAGTAGAAAATGCTGCTAACCACAATATTAACTACCCTTTCACAGACAAATCATCTTCACTGGAGCCACATTTAAACACGTGTCTGCAAATGGTTTAAATCTGGACAAAGTCTAAAATTGTAAAAAGTTAATAATCTAGTTAGACATATGTAAAATATGGATATGGAAACTATAATAGAACATTTTGAAAATTAAGTAAGTTATGGGGCCAAGTTAGTATGTAGTTGCATATTTATATGAGCCATGCTCTGGAAAAAGGGGGTTTGATGCATCTCCTCCATGAATGATATTAAGCATGTCATTATATAACCATGGATCAATAAATCCATTTTGTCTAAGAAACGCCAAGCCCCCGTAGCTCAGTTGGTAGCGTACAGGACTTGAGAACAGGAGGTCGCTGGTTCGATCCCCGGCTTGGACAATTTCTTTCCGAGGATTGATGATAGTCATCGCGACAGGATTCATTCCTCTCTCACCGCTGACCATTGTTTCGACGATGGTTATGTGGGAAAGCAGAGAGTGGCTTGGAAAGAATATTGTGCGGAGTACTGGGAAAAGAAACTCCAGGAAAGCATGGATAGGTGCACTGGCCGCCGTGATATAATTGAAATAATGTTGAAAACGGCGTTAAACACCATACAATCAATCAATCAACCGTCTAAAACCGACTAAATCATTAGATACACTGGCCCTTTGACATGTAGGAAATTGACCCGTAGCAAAAAGTTTTGACCCAGGTCAGTCTGCGCAGTCCGCGCAAGCTGACCTGGGTCGATTTTTTTTGCGGATGCATTAACTCTTTACCACACAATCCCGACTTTTACCGACCCTTTGGGAAGAAGCCTTTTAAAAACATTGTGGGAAAAGGAGAAAATGCTGGTAACCAGCATTTTCTCCTTTTCCCACAATGTTTTCTACCTTTCCCAAAACAAACTTCAGTTTTTGAGTCACATTTATTTTGTTGTCTGCAAATGCTTTCAATTTGGACACGTCCAAAAAGTTGTCGTTTGGTAAAGAGATAAGGCTTAAGCTGTCCTTCATGCAGAGCATGACTTATATACATCCTAAATGTAATTAATCTTTTCATTGGTTCCTTCTTCCAGTGTGCTTTCAGTTCTGTTGCGTTCGGCAATTATAATTGTGAAACAAGACGTATTGTCACCAGTCTATCATTAAATGAAGAAATAATGAACATTGTAGCAGAATATCTTACACAGGCTGGCACGGGTTACATCCCCCTATAATATTTCACACTCAATCTTATTGATATCCATGGTAACGACTGCTAAGCTGGGAGAAAATTTGGCAAAAATATGACCACATTCCCAAGCTGGAGAACAACATCCAGACAAACAGGTACAACGTATCAGATATCTCAAGAGAAATGTTTTAAGCTTTGATTGTTGTTGTAGCCACAACAAAGTTTTTTTCGCGACAGAAATATCCCAGACCTCCAGGAGAAAGGGAGTGATAGTATTCTAAATCCATTATTTCTCTTCCAAACCCTCTATTGTGGGTACTCATTATAATCGTCTCGATGAGACGATTCTAATGAGTACCCATAACATAGGGTTTAGTGGAGAGCGACTGTTTTCAATTTTGAAATCAAAATCACTCCCTCTATCTGGAGCTCTGTATCCGATTAAAGTTAAGCTAAGCCAGTCGTAGGCATTAACAAAGTAGGCCTATATTCCAGTCAGAAGCATTCTGCGCACCTTCCAGACGAGCCCTGTCTCACGACAAATGTGCGTAACAAATGCAAATGGTCAAAAACAGAGACGGTGAATAGCTTAAGGATTTAATGTGAACAGCATTTAGAGACATCAACAACACAACAAACGTGTCTACATTGTTTGATGTCATTAAAACTAAGCCATTAGCATAAGAGAGTCTACAGAAATACTCAGAGTCGGTTAAAGCTAGGTCATTTGCATGCATAAAAAGTTTATTTTAGCCAGAAATGTCCTAAGTCCCTACCGGACGAGCGTCATCTTACAACAAAAGTGTGTATCAAATGCCAACATGTAAAATACGGAGACAGTGCCCAGCTGAAGTATCGAATGCTATCAGCGGTCAGAGATATCAACAATTCTGTAGATATGCTTCAGTTCCAAGAACTAAAATGCTTCAATTCCAACTAGGGATCAGCATATTACATGTACGTCCAAATACCACAATAGCTTGATGCGAATGCATAATGGTTTTATGGATTCTCGACTGAAGGGATGCAGGGACCAAAACAATACTTGATCCTTTAAGTACTGCACCCGGCTGTAGTTGCTTTTTTGAATAGATCTAAGATCTATATGTAGATCTAAGGTCAGACTGCATAAAACGTGCAGCCCTACCTTAGATCTCTACCATCCGCTTCTATGTTACTTATTCGGGGGACCAAAACAGCATCGAAATTACAATATTTTAGATGTTTTTTTTTTTCTAATTGAAAGGGTGTATTGTATTCATTCAACGCACCATAGGATAAAAGTAGAAATGATGTGATAATATTACTAACGAACGCTTCCATAGTTTGTTTCTTTTTTCCCAAATCAATACCTGCAACTAAACAAAGCTTTATTTGTTTTAGCACGATATTTGATATACGCCACATGCGCTATTTGATATGACGGCATTACACATTTCTGTAGGGTTATTGTACTTTTCATTAGGGTACCTGAATGTCGTATATTATTTTCAATCAACTCAATGGGCATAGAAAAATTGAATAAGTCGACGCTCAGGCACAAAACGTCAATATGACCGAAATGATGTGATTTCGTCCTCATATGGCGGTAAACAGTTAGTGACTAGGAGAAAATGCTAGTCACCAGCCTTTCCTCTTTGTCGTAAATGATAATTTCAAACACGATGCCATGTTGTTATGATCTTTTAATCAATATGATGATTACGAAAAATCCCTGCCGTAATAAATTGAGCCAAAATGTTTCATCCGCTGATATGGCACCTGCAGTAAGCACATCCGCTGATTAACCCGAACACGGACCTGGGTCGATACTTTTCGCAGATGCGTTAAGTCCCCTTTCCGCAGAGCATGCCTAATATTTAGCTAGACTAAACAAGCAATCCATGATTAGGCTGCATGTTATACAGACCACTGGTAAAAGAGAGAGAGATAGGTGCACTGACTGCCGCGATATAACTGAATTGTGTTGAAACTTGTGTTAAACAAAGTACAAAACAATCAAATATGATTGCTTATACTGTTTCAATAGCCATTTATAAGTCCATACTTATCAGAGTTTCGGAAGTGAAGAGTACATTTTTCCTTTGATACGCGGATGTATACTCATCAAAAAAAGTAAACATGATCTTAATGTAGACACACAGAAAAGTCAGTGGCCAGTTTTGAATGGATAACAGTGTTGTACATACAACTTTTCTTTCAATTAAGGACAGTGTTGATCAATATTAAACTACACATAAGGTGCTATCTGTTTTTAGCTCCACTGCCCGAAGGCCAGCGGGCTTATGTCATGGCCCGGTGTCCTTCGTGCGTGCATGCGTCCGTCCGTCCATCAGTCTGTAAGAGCGTTAACTTCTTTTACAAACATCTTCTTCTCTGAAACTACCCATCCAATTTTGATGAAACTTCACAGAAGTGATCCTGCCGTGGTCCTCTTCAGAATTCCTTCAAATAATTTGACTCCAATGAGAACTCTGGTTGCCGTGGCAACATAGAAATATTGCAAATCTTTGAAAATCTTCTTGTCAGAAACCATAAGGGTTAGGGCTACCAAATTTAGCATGTACCTTCATCTAATAGACCCCTACCAAGTTCCTTGAAATTAAAGCCGTGGGGTCAAAATTGGCCCCGCCCCGAGGGTCACAAGTTTTACATGGGCTTATATAGGGAAAATTTTTAAAAATCTTCTTGTCCAAAAGAGTTAGGCCTAGGACTACCAAATTTTGCATGTAGCTTCATCTAATGGACCTCTACTAGATTTCTTCAAATCATAGCCCTGGGGTCAAGATTGGTCCCGCCCCAGGGGTCATAAATTTTACATGGCCATATATGTAAAACTTTAATAATTATCTCATTCTGTACCAAATTAGCATGTAGCTTCGTCTGATAGACCTTCACTTAGATTCTTCAAATTATAGCCCTGGAGACAAAATTGGCCCCGCCCCGGCGGTCACAAGTTTTACATGGGCTTATATAGGGTTAATTCACGTTTTTGAGGTCGTTAACATTCGCAGAGGCCCGAAAAATGGTTTAACGCCCGTGTGCGAAGCACGAGGGTGTTTAATCATTTTGAGGGCCCCTGCGAATGTAAACGACCGAAAAAAAAAAAAAAAAAAAACGTGAATTAACGCTATTATTGCATAAAATAAATGTATTTTAGCAATAATTTGCAAAGAAAGAAAAAAATATTTCCATAGAAATGCAAAGAAACGGACTTGAAATGTACCGGTCAAAACCGGAATTCGACGATGAAATTTTTGTTACGCGTAGTAAAGGGCCATAGTCCAGTGCTACTGTTTTGGACTCTCGCTGTAATTTACTTCTAATGACATTTAATGCATAGCGGACTTTGGTGGGATTAACTTGCACATTTTTTGGATCTATTACAAACAGGATAAATGAGTGGATATGAAATTTCTGTAACTGAAAGACGTCAAAGCGATATATCAAGCGAAGGAATTGCCGACCACGGTAGGAAAGTGGGTGGGATGTAAAGCGCATTACGATAGATTTTTGCTCATATCTCGATAATACTGAGATACTGGGTAAGATTTCGTTTGTGGTGTACTAAAATCATCAAAGACAAGCCATAAATGCATAATAAGGAACTAATATGGTACAAGTTCCTACAGCTTAGTTGGTCGGAGTCTGGGATGCATGACAAAAACAAACGGTTCAGTGTACATTGTTTACAAGGCAGGCTCTGATTGAGGATATTGAAAGTACAAAGCCGGGCGTTAACGGCGCGTGACTTTACTGATTAATACACGTTTTCTCCCGTTAACGCCCGGTTTTTCCCCGTTAATACATGTACATGCTTATAACGGCCCGGAACCCTACATTTTGTGCAATAATACAGGGAAAACTTTGAAAACCTTCTGGTTCTAAGTCATACGGCCTAGGGCTACCAAAATTGGCATGTAGCTCCATCTAATTGACCTCTACTTAGGTTCTTCAAATTATAACCCTGGGTTCAAAATTGGCTCCGCCCCGGGGGTCACAAGTTTTACATGGGCTTATATAGGGAAAACTTTGAAAATATTCTCGTTCTGAACCATATGGCCTAGGGCTACTAAATTTGGTATGTAACTTCACCTAATGGATCTCTACTAATATTCTTCAAATTATAGCCCTTGTGTCAAAATTGGCCCTGTCCCAGGTGTCACAAGTTTCACAAGGACTTTATAGTGAAACCTTTAAAACTCTTCTTGTTCTTAGCTGTAAGGCCTAGGGCTTCCATATTTGGCATAAAGCTTCATCTAGTGGAACTCTTCTGAATTTGTTCAAAGTTTAGCCATTGTTCAAATCGAATTAAACCCTCTCATGTTTTGTTAAGGAAACTGAAAATTTTGTATATAACCATACAGCCTAGACCTTTATTATTTGGTATGTAGTTATATCTTGTTGACCTCTACCAGGATTCAATTAAGTATAACTTATAATTATTGATTGAAATCGTAATCATAGGTCAAAAATGGACTCGCCCTGGGGTCACAATTTTCATGTGGGCTTTTATGTATGAAACTTTACCAGTCTTCTTGTTAGAAGCCTTTGGGCCTAGAGTTGTAATGTTTGGTGTGTATGGTTTGTACATATTAGCCAGTGGAGCGATACAGGCCCTCTTGTTAGATCTATTTTGTTAGATATTCTATTCGACACTATCACCAGAACTGCCTTGCGATTGCAAATGTTTAGGTTTTGACCGACTTAAATTGCCTAAGGCTGATATACAGTACACTCCTCGCGTTTTTTGCTCAAGTCCGCGAGCCGCGACGGACCAATTTGTCCGCGGCAAATCTGCTGTACAGGTATCGGCCGCAGAAACGCGGCGGACGTGTCACCGCGGCCTCAGAAAATATCGGGCAACTTCACAGCAGGAGGTAAACGCGGTGGATCGCGGAGACTGTGCGAGGGATCGCGGGGGAAAATTCGCCAGGATGACTGTAAATTTTTATACATAAATATCTGTAATTTTCCCCACTGTTTTGGGAACCAGAAACTAATTCTTCCATTATGACCGCAACATTTTCGTACCATTAAATGCGGATATAAGCTTTGCCAACAGGGATTACTTAAGTTAGGATGCCACGAAACGTTATATATCATTTTAATCAGCTATTCGCTAAGTTACAAATTTGTAGGCCTATCCCATATTTAGTGTTAGCGATATGAAATTTCGAATTTCGGATTAAAAGTGCAATTTCATGCTGGATTCCAAAAACCGAAAACCAAAGTTACTACTTCTTGATTGTTTGTGACTCACAAGCGTGTACTTTAAAAGAGGAAAAACTCCGACTGGAATCCCAATTAATAACTTAACCCATAGAGCGCCGAAAATCCATAACATAATCTACAATTTAATTTGAAAAAAAAAAAAGAAACCCAAGAACCAGCATTTTTTCCATGTTGTTTTCGTCCTACAAGAGCGCAAGGTGTACATCCAAAATCAGACTGCACATTTCGTGCAGCCTGAACTTAATTTATGTAAGTCGCAAAGGCAATTATTGTTGTGAATGCCGTTTAATGGGTTAAAGAGCAAAAACGTGTTTACAATGTAGCATTCACGAAAATTTACCAGTACACTCGCGGTCTGAAACTGCACACTAGGAAAAAAAAAGCACTATTTTAAAGTTCGTGTACAACAGGCTCCAGGTATATTTTCATCACACATTCTTTCTTACCCTTCATTAAATGAAACAGATAGAGCAGTTATTAGCCATTCCTTTTTTTTATTCTGATGATAATTAAAAACTTAAACACAACTTAAAAATTATACTACCCTGTACGTGTATATTATCACACTGTTTATCGTCATTTTCTCAGTCTCTGGGTGTAAGGAAACCAAAGGGTAACGAATAAAACTGTACATATTATATTTAGCTTTTTCAAAATGCAGGCTGGATCGTCAGAAAAAACATCGGTCCACATTTTGAACTAAAATGATCCTCTTGTTCTCTTAAATAAAAACCCACTCTTTTCATTGCCTTCTAACCCTTTACCAAAACATTCCCTGATTTTTTTTAAAACACTGAGGTAGAAGCATTTTGAAAACATTGTGGGCTAAGGAGAAAATGCTGGTAACCAGAATTTTCTCATGTTCCCACAATGTTTTCTACTCTGCTAGAAACAAATTTCAATTTTTGAGTAACATTTATTTTGTCCGTCTGCAAGTGCATTCAATTTTGACCTGCCTAAACTTTTGTTGTTTGGTAAAGGGTAAAATAACATATGCAAACTTAACACAAAAGAGAGACAAGGGTTAACTCGGTATTTCTTTGATGTTGGGTATAGCACTCCGGCAGTGTGAAGTACTGTCCCAGTTGTTAGTTCCATATGCACGTGTCATACTAAACCGACTGACACTTTTTTATACGACCTTATCTAACCCTTCTTAAATATTTACGACTTAGATTCCGATGATGGATTTATACCAGTCCATTTGGTAAGTCAAAATAACTATAGATCTGTTTAATTTTCTGTAAGAAATTAAAAAATATTCGAATAGCAGCGAATGTCTAGAAATATGTCGCTTAAAATGTCCGGAATATTTTCTCCTTTTTTTTTTCACCAAAGTTATTTTTAAACCGAAAAAACGGATACATTTCCCTCTCGTCATTTTGCTGCCATTAGGCCTAGATATTGGCGGATCCCATCCCATCAACTTTGCTGAACATAGTGTTATCTTTTGGACTTGAAGGTTATCCCGGCTAGAATATCTCGCCATATCGCAACAGATTTAGCTCATTACCAAATGACAAAATTTGAGGTTTGTCCAAATCGAAAGCATTTGCAGACGACAAAATAAAAGTGGCAGAAAATTTGAAATTTGTTTTGTGAAGGGTAGAAAACATTGTGGGAAGAGGAGAAAATGCCGGTTACCAGCATTTTCTCCTTTTCCCACAATGTTTTCTAAAGGCTTCTTTCTCGGGGGCGTCAAAAGTAGGGATTGTGTGGTAATGGGGTTTAACTTTCGGCACTTTGGTAGTTTTCGAAAACGAGACTGGGGTTCTCTTCAGCATCTCAAACCTTTCAGCATAAAGCTACTTTTGCAGAGAAGACCAAGATCAGAAAACGTAATGCGTTCACATCTTGGAACTTAACTGTCTGAGAATATGAAAGACTTTTTATTATATTCAAGTTCCCAGAAGGCAGATTCGAGAGAGATTGACTTGTTTCTCAATCGATTTAAAATAAATATGTTTAAACTAACAGGCAATTAAAGAAGAAGGAAATGGATTAAAATGTCTACTAAAAGGAGTGAACTCAATTGGATACACAATATTATTTCTATTTCATCATCGTTTTGGGAAAAAACCTATATATGAAATAATATGTCAATAGAAATTGTTACAACAAAAAACAAAATCACCATTGCACTAAATAAAGCCGTTTCCCTTCGAACTGGTAATCGGATGACCTACGAAAACAACCATACAGTGAGTTATTTTCTCGTTGAGTGCAAATTGAAATGAGCCATACTCTGTGAAAAATGGTTCTAATGCATATCCTCGACGCACCAAGCAAGCCATCACAAAACATGGATCCATTTCAGCTTTTTTTTGTGTGTGAAAGGGTGCAAAACATTGTGCAAAATTTATGGAAAATGATGGTTACCAAAATGTTCTTCTTTTCCCTTCACGTGATTTTTTTTCCTAACAGCATCGTTGAACCTGGGACGATGTGTTAAAGATTTGAAAATCTCAAATTTTGCGCACCAGCATATGATTTATATTTCTTCACTGCGGACAGGTCAATCTTTTAACCTTTCACAAATCTGTTCTGTGCCTTAACCCATTACCACACAGCAAAATTTTAGACCTATCCAAATAGAAAGCGTTTGCAGACGACAACTTCGAGGTGGTTCAAATGGTGTAATTTTGTTTTGATAGGGTAGAAAACTTTGTTAGAAAAGGAGAAATTGCTGGTTACCAGCATTTTCTCCTTTTCCCACAATGTTTTCAAGAGGCGTCTTCCTCAGGGGTGTCATAAGTCGTCAGTGTGGTAAAGGGTTAATGACCCTGATGGTGAGTCTTCGAATATGATGTTACAGCGGGCTTTCGACATTTTTTCCCCTCTCTTTTCACAATACATTCGACCGTTTCAAAGAAATATTCCGGAATATTCGTAACTTTTTTCTTCTCTTTCCGCCATGTTTTCAAAAGTTGTTTATCTAAGGGTCGATATAACTCGGAATTGTGCCATAAAATGAGAGCCAACAGCCGATTCTACACTAGATATTGTATTTCTTATTCATTCATTGAATTTATGGTTTGGGATTAGATCAAACTACATATTTTGGACAGCCTCATCACAGCGTTCAAATTTTAGTCGTCTTCTGTAACATAAAGGGTTTACTCGTGCTTGAAAAACGGTACTGTAAATTCGGTAACTGTTTGGAAGGACTCCCTCATTGTGTCGGGAATACGCAATGTCGTTTAATCTCCGACACCCGCTGAGATTGCCCAGTGTGCGCCTTCGGTCATAGTGCACTCTCGTAAAATCATAATATACGCTTAGACACCCTTTATGACCCTTTACCCAGTAATTCCGAGTGTGAATGATTTTTTCGGAAGAAAAAATTAAGTGTAATTTTCCCATTTCCAAAATTCTCTTCGGTTTTTTCAGATACTACTCCTACAGTATGAGGAAAAACCGACATATCTGTACGGCTTTGCAGCATTTGCTCTTACAATATGGACCCAATATCATTAAGGGCATTCTGTGCAGTATGATCTTGATTTATAAAGCCCTTCTGTAGCTCTCAGCTGCGTTATGGTTATTTGTTCCTTAGACAACACGATTATTTTGAACTTTTATCTAAGCAATCGTTCATTCATAAGTTTGGGAAATTATATCCTGATAATATCTCTATATTATTCGCTATGCATTTGTTATTGTACAAAGTTTTTGATCCTATCAAAGAACAATTGTACCATTCTAGCCACGATTGTAGAAAAAAAAAAAAAGTATCAGGAAAAAAGGAATCAGGATAAAAAGTATCACAAAAAAAAAGTATCAGGAAAAAAAAGCATCAGTTCTCAAAAAAGAAACTAAGTTAATATGTTATTTATCGTAGATATTTGGTTGATAGGTTATATTGATTTTGTCAAAAAAAATGTGGATATTTGTATATCTTTTACTTTTTCTGGCCTTAGATTGAGAAGAAATGTGCAAACACTTGTGTTTGTTGATACCTACAAAGGGTTAGGCAATAACAATAGTCAAATGTTTTTGACTTGTGCAAATTCATAATTTTTACAGAAACTGATTCTTTTTTTCCTGATACTTTCTTTCCTAGCAAAAATTGATACTTTTTTCCGATACTTTTTTTCCTGATACTTTCTTTCCGATTACCTCCAGCCACAATGAAATGAAAAAGTTGGTTTAGTGGGTAAATTTCATTCCTAATACAGACAGTGTAGATCCAAGATCAGATTGCATACACTATGCAGTCTGCTCTTGATCTATACTGCCTATTAACAGTCCTTAACCCATTACCACACAATCCCTACTTTTCACACCCCTGAGAATGAAGCCTATAGAAAACATTGCGGGAAAAGGAGAAAATGCTGGTAATCAGCATTTTCTCCTTTTCCTACAACGTTTTCTACCTTTCACAAAACAAAATTTCAAATTTTCAGTCACTTTTATTTTGTCGTCTGCAAATGCTTTCAGTTTGGACTAGTCTAAAATATTGTCCTTTGGTAATGGGTTAAATCGTGCATAACAGGTTAAGGATTGGTGAATGTCTGCATGGGGGAAAAGGAAATTTAAACTGAACAGAACGACCCTTTTATTCACCCAGGTACAAACATATATAATGTTTAAAGCGTCATTTAAACATTATATAAACCTTTAATATTAAATCCACTCAATATTCTTCGGAGACAGAGTGAATAATTTTAACTTGTATAAACCTTCAATATCATTTGCATTACAATCTTTTTTTGTATATGTATACTACTTGTTGACATAACTAATAACAATTTATTCCTCAAAGTCAAATGTGGGAAAAGATAGTGCAACCTTCTTTGCTTTTCGGGAATTTTCTGCTGAAAAGTGTGCTTTAACCCTTTCCCAAACAAGCCCTTGTTTTTACGTGTCTGCAGTACAAGTCTTTTGAAAACACAGTGGGAAAAGGAGAAATTGCTCGTCACGAGCAATTTCTCCTTTTCTCTTAGTGTTTTCTGTTCCTTCGGGTGATTTTCTGCCATTGTTATGAAAGTTAAAATTGTCGTCTGCAAACTCTTTCAGTTTGGAAGAGTCTAAAATTTGTCGTTTGGGAAAGGGTTAAAACGATTGATAACATGTCCGAGTATAAATATATCTTGATTTTCAACATGCTTGCCTTTGATTTTTACTTCCTAGTAAATACTAGCAGTGGATATTTTGCTTTTCTCGGGGGATTCTCTTTTTGCCCGTTTCAGTGTATAAGATATTTTTTCTCTTGTCATTCTAGCAAATAACCAGGTGTTTACCGAGAAAATCGAACTTTAAATAAGAGCCATACTCTGTAGAAAGAGGACTAAATGCCTCTGCGGAAAGTTTCGATTCAGGTCTGCCCGTGCAGTCCACGCAGGCTGACCTGAGCCAAAACTTTTCGCTACAAGTCAATTTTCTGTATAATATGTCAGAAGCGTACTCTATCTAATGATTGAGCGAGGCATTCCAAAATTATGGATCTACGAAATTCATTCTTTGTAAACAACCAATGCAATCATTAAAGAGATGACGCTTATAGCAGAGAAAAAAATGATAACCGAAAATAATATTAGCTTCATTTTTTTTTTAGATAAATGAAAGAGACTACTATAGTAAATAAATGTATATGGAATGAAGACATTGAAATCCATTCGTTCTTTCCTTCTTACACTCGCCCACGCAATTTTTGACTCGTTCACTATTTTTTATCATAGAGCCAATTACACCTTCTGGCATTAATTACATGACACTGTCACTTCCTATCGCTGATAAGGCATCATATGTCTAATACCAAGTTACTAAGATTTTGTGGAGGTGATAAATTGTCATTCTTAACCCATTACCAGACAGTCCCTACTTTTGACGCCCCTGAGAAAGAAGCCTTTGAAAACACTTTTCCCACAGTGTTTTCTACCCTTCCCAGAACAAATTTCAATTTTTAAGTCACCTTTATTTTGTCATCTGCAAATGCTTTCAATTTGGACGATTCTAAAATTTTGTCGTTTGGTAAAGAGTTAACAGAAGTTGGTTTTTGAAAGAAAAATCATGAGAACAATGACTGGCCCCATCATAGCAAGATAATATTACAGTGTATTCGAACGGCAACCAGAAAGAACGTATAAATGGAAAGAATCGGAAAAAAGTATCAATTTTTGCCAGAAAAGCAAGCATCGCGAAAAAAGATTCGGTTTTTGTCAAAGCTGTTTCTTTCAAACAATTATTGTAAATGATATGATTAAACTTTTTTTAAGTGCGAGATGGAAACAATTTGTTTCTCTTATCACGTTTTTAAGGACTTTCTACGTTCTCAAGTTGTTAAAAATGTAATTTTGTAAGAGTTGGGAATATTGTAAGAAAAGCGATAGTTTAAGATAATTTCAGAAATGTAATTAAAAGGATGATTAAAGACAGTATATCATTAACAGTTTGGCAATATCATTGACTTTAAAAATTAAAGTGAACACTATTAGACCTCAATTAGGATTATACAGTTTGCACAATTCTTCCATATCTCAGGTCACAAAAAGTAAAAAAATAACATTTCTTGAACAAAGTCAATTTAACTTATCAACTAACGCTAAAATTTTCAAGTCACATACATGTGCTTTAATAAGATTAGTCTCTTTGTCAACCGATACTTTTTCCCCTGCTACTTTTTTCCGGTTTTTCCTGCAGTCTATTCAAACACCCATTCAGCATGCTAGTAGAACTTAATAGTCGTTCAAGTCTTCCAAGGGTTGTAGAGAAAAGTTATGGCAAATAAAACTTTACAAAACTTATGCCACAATCAGTAAGATTCCATCGTAGAAACCGAGACAAAGAGAAGGAGCGAGAAAGAGATACGGAATAAATAACAAAAATATGTAAGAGGGAAAGAGAGAAATTTTATAAAGAAGGGAATAAATGGAAGAAGGGAAAACAAAACTCGGCGTTTGATGCCCATTTGGAGAAAATTGTTCATTGCTTTTGGATATCGAGGCGAGAGGGAAGGTCGCAAACTCTTTACTAAAGTTTCAGAATTTACGTGAAATAAAAGAATCTTGCATACCACTGAAAAGACAAAAGTGATCTGCAGGTTTTGTGGACCAAAAATGAACATGTACGTTATGTGTGCTCTGACCTTTATCATCGTTGGTAGTCTTCACGAGCAAAACCCCACACACAAATAGACAGAGAGGTTGACAGGCTTACAAACTGTCGAATTCGTTTGTGACAGGGTAGAAAACATAGTAGTAAAGTATATTGAGAAAATGCTGGTAATCAACACTTTCTCCTTTTCTACTTTATTTTCAAAAGTACCTCAGGGTAGTTAAAACCCGAGATATATGGTAAAAGGTTTAAATGTTTTAATCCTATAGCCGATAAATCGCTTTGCAGTGCTGAATATTATCTGTTGTCTTTTAAAAACTCTTAACGATTCTCACGAAAATACATAAAATTACTTTTTAAAAGAGTAAACTTATACGGTATTTGGGTTAATTCTGGAGTAATTTGCTAACCGAACTAAAAAAATTTACCTGTCTGATCGCGGCGGTATCATCGCGGTCGAATTTATTGCGTAATCAGACCGCCACGGTCCGCCAGGGATCGCCGCGTTTAACATCGGTCCGGGTTAGTCCGCGTTCACCTATGGTCTAAAATCGCCGCGTTGGGTCCGCGCTAAATACATCGCGGACAGCGAAAATAGCAAAATCCGCGAGGAGTGTACTGTATCATGAGCATTCTCAGTCGACTTGACTAATTATCATTAATTACGTAATGGCATAAAAACACTCGACAGTCACAACTCGGCCGTTTTCGTAACTTCGTCTAGCCTCCACCATATCAATGAGGTTTCCTTTGGGACTACTTACAGTCACATGATCTTATAAATTGCCGCAACTGGGCATTTTCCATGAATTCATATGCCAGCTACATTAAGGTTACTCACGATCATCAACCATTAAGTTAAAACCGCGAATGAAATTTACATTAGTCCAAACATAACGTTTGCCAATGGAAATCACTTAGACCGACCTGGATTGAAAAATGTGTCTTGTGTATTTCTTTTTGATTTGCGTAATCTTATCGAGCAGAAAAGTCGTCTACGTTTGGCAAAGAAATACAAAGTGAATATAGCAGAACGCAATACACTCGAGTTTTCTATTTATCGATGGGTCAACCTAGGATTGCCAAAGGATAAAATGTCATACCACAGGGGAATGCTTCTGTGTCATGTTTGTCAAAACTGTTACGAATCGAAAAATTCACATGAGTGGTATGATTATAACTGTATAAAACATAAAATCAATACAATAATCTTTCTCGAAAGTTAACGAATATAAACAAGCATTTTTGAAAAAGAGGCCATATCTCTCATGACAATAGGAAGATTTTTATTCACGAAGAAAAATATTTAATTGGCTTTTACCCAGGGTAATATACGGTTAGGTAAGAATCTAGCGCACTATTCGTGGGATTGACTAGGCAACTTGTGATGCTTATTATGCATCGTAATTTGATTGGTTAACCAGATGAGGCCTTTCACTTCTTATGCCAAATTGTCACAGTTTGAAAAGTTTCGGACGTGTTAGGAAGTCATTTGAAAGATTTCTAAAAAATTCCGAATAGATCTTTACTGTGGTCAAAAATGTACGTTCCATATAGATTGAAATTATGTGTAAAAAGAGTAAATAATTCTTAAAACAATTTAACTGAGCAACACCCTTACCTTGAAAACTTTTATTGCTGTCTGTCAAGTTTTTGCATGCGCTAGTTGTAGCTAAGTTTTATGCTTTGTATGTTGTCTTTGTTTTACTTCTTGTGTTGTGTTGGGCCTTTGGGTTGGCGGTTTTTTGAAAATATCAAATTAATAGTTTGATAATTTAGTGATTAGGACTAATTAAGTAGGTATGTTGAAGTTTAACAGTATAAGAAATTGATGGTGTATTTTGAAAATAAGTAAAGTATTGACTTCCTATATATGCACTGGATAGCAAATTAAATAATCATAAGTCTTATTTAGGTGTTGTTGCTGAATAATTGGTGGATTTTTCCCCGAATCGAATTTTACCGATATTTTATGATAGTATACATGTACCTTTGTGCAAAATATGAAATTCACACAACATGATAAGAAACTATCATTTTGCACGAACTGAAGTTGAAAAAGGGGCATAACTGTCAGTTGTCTGCGAGTGTCATTTTCTTCGAAGATAGACCTGTCTGCTATGACGTATCACGATCCTGTACAAAATAAATATTGACACGTGGTACGTAAGTTGTCGCTAAAATAGGAAGCGGAAAATGGCTACAAATAATACATGTATGTCTGGGAAAATTCAAGTCAGTTTTTTCTGCTACAGATTTCTTAAAAATATCATAATTTCAAACGGGAAAAAATAATTTCATCAAATACCATTGTTTTCTGAAATCTCCGTATACATTTTCTAAATACAGACATAGGGGAAAAGCGGGATTTGTGCAACAGACTGGCAACAAAAAATAAGGTGCCCACCATGATGGGCTTATACCGGGGCTATTTGTCAAGCTGATACGGCCTGTGTTTATGAATGACTGGTGCATAGGTTATATGCTGGCTGGATGACTCATACCAGGAAGGTTTTAATGAGTAATCGTATAGTCTATTTTGAAATTCGCTGCATATCGATTGCCGCTTTGAAAAGTAGTCCGGTTCTGTACCCAGAATGCCCAAGTTAGTTCTGTATTTGAAAATGCCACCTAGAGGAAGATAATGCATACAATTTGAATGAAATGAATTTATATGAACCATGCTCTGCGAACGGTATCGACCCAGGTCAGTCTGCGCAGTCAGCATAGTTGACACAGCATAGTTTTAAAAAATGAAGTCTTCACTTTGATATGAGCCACACTCTGGCAAAAGGGGGCTTAATGTATCTCCGTAATACATGATACCAAGCATGTCATAACATAATTATGAATCCATAAAATCTATAACAATTAACTCTATCTTAAGGAAGGCTGGTCCTTAGGCATACACAAATTAACCAATAGCAAAAAGTTTCGGCCCAGGTCAGCCTACGCGGTGTTATTTTTTTTTTTTTTTTGGTTTTTGCCCATGCATTAAGCCCCCTTTGCACAGAGCACGGCTCATATATTTTTCAAGATGAGATATGAATCCAACTGATCGTGGGAAACGGAGCTACTCTAAATGGTGTCCGGGAAATACATGTTGGCTGCAAAGTAATGGGTTCTAGAGTAACACATAAAACATTAGATTACCTTTGAATAAAGAAAAAGGAGTATCCTGAATCATATCCAGTTGCTCAGTGCCGCGGTGTATCAATTAATGATAGCAACCCTTCTTTCTGGTGCCATAAACGGGTCTGGTCTGCAGAAAGGACCACAGAATAAATAGATCACATTTTAGCCAATCACAAATCACTAATTATTCATTCGAGACTAATACCAAGAAGTAGGTCAAAAGCAACCTTATACAGCTACAAATATATATATATATTTTTTTTTGCATGGTCGATCCCATCGTCGGTTATACACAATAACCTGGTCACGTTATACTACAAGAGTCAAATTGTTACATTTCATGTTGCCAAGAAGGGGTTCAAAACAAGTTGTTAAGTAAGCACCTGAGGGACACTCAAAATGTGCTTACAAAAGACATGCTTTCCATGCTCTGTGAAGAAAGGGCTTAATGCGTCTCCAAGATGTATCGACCAGTGACAGTCTCCGTGTAGGCTGGCATGGGCCGATACTTTTATCAATTTGTAAATTTTCTGCGTGTTCAAGGATTATTCTACTAATGATTCTGTCGTTTGTCAGATAAAATCAATTTTATGGATTCATAACTGTGTGGTGACTTGCTTGGTGTAATGCATTACAGAGATGAATCAGACCCAATTTTGCCAGGGCGCCGCTCATTTGTATTTTCACATAATTTTCCCCACCTGGCAATATTTCTGCTTAGTACAGTTTGCATGCTATGCAAAGGTAGCCATTAACACTGGTTTTACGGTACATTTTCTATTTACAGACCGTTAACCAACCGTTGTTTGTCCAGTGATATACTGTGTGACTGACTTGTCAAAATTCAAAGATATGTAATCAATTGACGAAAATGCGTCGGTGGATTCCAGATTGTGTTCACATACGCTTGATACTTAGTGTGTTATGGACAGTTCTTATAATTCCAACAGGTATGTATAAGTAGTCGTAAGGATGAATGAATAATTGATGGATGGATGGATGACTGGGTTTTGTCTAGGTTGATGGTTGGATGGAGATTGATAGATAAGAGAAAGGGATGATGTAAGGAAAAATAGATAGTCGGAGAAATAAGACAATACAACATTCTTGCAATCTAAACAGAATAATGCTTCAATTCTCTTGCACCAGAACGGACCAAGTACTGTTGTGGTAATTGTTTCCCGGTTAGCTCATTAAATTCGGGTAACCATATATTTTCAGTCTTGCAGGAGACAAATTTGGAAAACTTTTTTTATGTAGCAAAAGGAGATATGCCACAGTTTTCCCTGCTCACCAGGTTGCGCATGTTTCTCTGTTGACAACTCTATTATATTCCACTGGGTTAGTATGACAGAGAGATAGTATATTTTCACCTGTAATATGTTGGTTGCCTTTTCTAAATTTTTAGAAATCACAGACGCGGAAGAAAATTGGAAGATTCATAAATTATCGGTATGCCTAATCACTCCATAAAAGACTTTTACTATAAAGGGAGGTAATTCATTATGTCATTGACTTTAAAACATGCACCATATCTCTTAAAAATGCCCTGCCTAATATACTTTTTAAAACTTTTTACAGGGTATTAGAAAGCACTATTTCTGTTCAGAATTTAAGGAAAAAAATCTGTCAACTGAATTTTTTTATTGCAAAAAATTGATCTGAAAATAAGTCATTATTGGCACGTTTACGGGATCATTTCTAATTGATACTATGATCTATCTACTTCCCTTGATTCTTTCTATTCATCCTTTCTACTATTGACAAACATCGTAACAATCGTTTATTTGAATAGTATTTGTTATTTCAAAAAAATCCCTTTTCTAGGTTTGAAATTAAAGCCTATTTTGCTGTAATTTTTAAAGCTTAGAAGACCTGTATCTTTGAATTTTGCTCCGAAACATATAATTTTCTTTTCATTGTTTTACTTCGCATACTTTGTTTTATCCTCTGAGCGAAAATGAAAAAGAAAACAATCATGTCCATTGAGAAAAACTGTGGCATATGTCCTTAAATGACACCGTCGCCTTCACGAGGGACAAACCTTATAAAAAATAAATTTGATTGGTCAAAGATGTCGCGTAAATTGTATATGCATATAGTGTGCCCAGGTTAAGTTTATGTAAACAGTTCTGTGAGAGAGCTTTTACACTTGTCACAACTCGGCCGATTCCGCACCTACATGTATTCTCAAACCCCGTCTGTATAACGGGGGTTTCCATTTTGAAATACTGCCAGTAACATGATATTAAATATAGCGTCGCCCAGGTAAATCGATTAGCAACGGCAATAATAGCCACGGTGATAAGCAACCTGTCGCTGAAAAAGGCCAACGGATTTGATAGACCAAGTAAGAAAATAAATGAACGAACTGTTTGTCATCTAAAATATTTGGGGAAGATTCACACAGAAAATTGTGACTAGTGTCTTCTTTTTTGGGAGTGTTACGATTTTAAGAACGGTAAAGGGGTATATTTCCGACGAAGAAATGTACCGTGTATCATATCAAGCTATGCGATACAGCCGAGGGACTTGATCAATGAATCACGCGAAGTTTGCCGAATGAGAGCGTTTATGCTTGATAATTAACATAGCGTAGCTTCTGTCGAATAATATTCATGCTGAGGTTGGTATTTAGGGAGCCTGTTCAGATTTCATGTTATCATAACAAACTTGTCAAGAAATACCTTTAAAATGAGCCATGCTTTTTGAAAAAGAGGTTTAATGCATCTGCAAAAAAAAGTATCCCGCCATGTAAGCGTGCGCAATCCCTGTAGGCTTGCATGATTCGATACTTTCTGCTAATGGTCAATTTTCTGTATGTCAAAGGACCAGTCTATCTTGTGATACATTCTGTTGTTAGAAAAAATGGATTTTATAGATCCATAATCATGAGATGACTGGCTTAGTATGACCGAGATGTACACCCTTTCCAAGAGCGCCGCTCAAATAAAGACGACTTACGAAACACTTGACTATGATTATTGAACATCCTTTGTGGTTCGATATGAATACAAATAATACAAAGCAACCTAGTCAGCAACGCCCCAAGTTTTGAGTCGCCTGGTTGCATAGCAACCAGGCTCTCATTGTTATCATCCTGATATATGGGGTGACGTAAGCATACTTTCGGCCTTAAACTGCTTCCTGTCCCAAGTTCTGGTTTACGAGATAAAACGTAGTTTTCCAAGTATTCGGTAAACAATCCAGTTTTTGAGTTTTTGCGTAGCAACCAGGCTCTCATTGTTATCATCCTGATCTATGGGGTGACGCAAGCATACCTCCGGCCTTGTACTGCTTCCTGTCCCAAGTTCCGGTTTACGAGATAAAACACAGTTTTCAAATTATTATGTAAACAACCCAAATTTTCTGTGGTAATTAACCTACAAGTGTGTCTTTTCGATAATGAGTATGTATATAAAGACTGAGCTCTTTAACGGTTTAAACCTTTGAAACAATCATTTCGTCCACAAGGGTACACGATAGGCTTACATAGACATCATCTCTAAAAATAGCGCATTATGTATGTATCTAAAAATAGCAGTCGTGAACTGAACAAGTTTGCGGACACGCTGCAAAATACTCTTCCACGACAAGCGTCTTCACTACGGCACGCTTCTATTTGTGGACAGTTCTCAGTGAAAATGGTTTGATAATTATCCATTACAAGCACAGTCTAAATCTTACAATCTGTCCTTAATTGTAAGTCTTATTTCAATTCAACACTCAACCTATGATTGGAAAGAGAAAGGCGATACCGAATTAACGCGGAAGCTTTCAATGTGGATTTTTCCCAAAAGTAGGCTATTTTTTTCAACAAATTTTTAACAACTTGGAATGATCGCGTTGCCTTCTTAGACATTCTAACACGTTGCTTCTTCAGAGCTTTTTTATTCTGGACTTCAAATACTTTGCACATCCATATTCTAGGTGCACAAGCAGAGATCGTACATAGCGTACGTAATGCGCACGGTTCTAGACTGTATCAAGTCATCGCTTAGCAGGTGCTTTCTGGAATGTAGCTGGGCAACAAATATAGATCTTATAATCACGTGATGTATAACGTCATTTGCACCACGGAATTCTCTATAAATTTACATATTTATGAATGAATCGGTTGCTGAAGCGGCCTTTATTTTCAGCGTACACCGACCTAGCGCCTCACCAATCCATGCAGAGAGAGTGTTTTAAAGTTTATTGTGTTTAATTAATTCTTTTTCGTTTTTAAAGAGGTGAATTTGTCTGTTTTTTTTTTTTTTTTTTCAATGTGCGATTAATCTAGATCTAGTACGCAAGGAGCTTTCGTGACTGCCAAAGTCTGAATTCACACAGGAATTCGACTTGAAACTACGCAGTTCTAACAACCAGCAATCTGAGAACTTGTACTCCACTATATTTCAAATATAATAGAACGGATCAATATTAAGCCACTCGAACAACAAGGTCTTTATTAGAGTGTTTGTAATCTTGTAAAGGGTTGTTGTAAAGGGTAATAGAGCGAATCGCAAACATATAGTTTACACCAAAGCAATATACACGTACATCTAGATACAATTTTCAATTGGTGTGGGAGCCGTACTAAGTCCTGGGACGTTATAAAACGCAGACAAAGTTAAAAGGCTGATGATCATGCTTTTGGGTTATATTGTTTTTCTTGAGCTGTAGCAGCCACATTTCTAGAGTCCACTGTGGACAAAACTTGAACCTGGACAACAACAAAAACAAATTATTTCCAAAGGACAGGTAGATTACTGAGTCAAATATTTGTATGTGCTCCAGAGGCGACATTTCAGTCCAATGGTCATGGAATTGCCCGGCTGTTTGTCTCAATAATATTTTTGACAAAACTGAATGTAGGTAACCGGGGGTTAAAAGAAAAAGGTTGTCACTAGGTCAAATCAGGCGAAATCGTAATAGATCTAGTGCTCAATCCATTTATGTTCAGTCCAATACTCACGAAACTTTGTCAGACTGCTTAGATTAGATATTGGTGAGTTGCTAAAGGGCATTTTGGTCTAAAAGTATGTCACTTGATCCTATACCAGAAGACAAAGTTCAGTTGAGTTCTATACTAATGTTGCCTAAATGGTCCTCTTGTAAAATTGTTTAAGTGGTTCTGCTCTGTTTCTATAAACTTCACAGAAGCTTCAGAAATGAGTAGTAACATTTCAAAATCACGGCCTCTGAAACTGTATAAGCAATTATACCCAAATTTTATATCAGGCAACCTGTATTTGGAAAGGACAATTATTAAAATTAACAGATGTATATATAACCACATGGTACAATTTTAGAAAATTTGTGTCGTACAAAAACAACTTGTTCTAAGTCTGGAGAGAAAATGTATGCCCTGTTCTACTGAAATTATTTAGAAGGTTTATTTTAGTAATATGTGTAAGAATTAAGATATGCATGTAAGTTAAGTCACCCAGATTCTGCGCTAGAAAAAACATTTTTATCAACTTGGAAGCCTAATTTTTATCCACATTCTTTACAGGCATTACTAAGCTAAGAGGGAAATGTAAACATTGATGGAACTTGGACAGTTATCATGCTTCGCCGAATTTCGGGGTGGGGGGGATATAATTTTCATGTTGTCTGTCAGTCTGTCCGTTCGTCTGTCAGATCTTCCGTCCATCCAGACAGATATATTCTAAAATCGTTGACGAAAGTTAAGGAAACTTCATACAAATGTTCCTCATGATAGTCCGCCGATATACTTTTTTTTAATGTAATGCCTTGTCATGGAAAAAAGAGGCTTGATGTCCTCTGGTCTGGTTGTTTTATTTTGTTTTTGTTTTTAATGCTGTGTCATGGAAAAAGGGGGCTTGATGTATATTTCCATTATGGACCAATATCTCTTTAACTACTGGACACAATTTTATGAAACATCATATCAATATTGTTTATCATAAGCCACAGACAATCAGTATTTGTTTTTATTCAATGAAATACCGTGTCATGGAAAAAGGGGGCTTAATGCATATCTTCACCAATAACAAAAAGGCCATTTACATGCAAAACACAATACCTCGTATACTTATGTTTCTATAAAAAAAAAGTGTTTTTTTTTCGTCGGTGGATATCATTTCAACGAAATGACTTGTTTTGTATTGACTTTACCCTTTGAAAACCATTTTTTAAATGAAGTCACCCGGGGTAAGAGACTTTGAACTTTTTAAACCTGTTCCTGGTGCCTAAATTTTAATTCTCACCACGTATTTTTTTTTTTTTTTTTTTTTTTTTTTTTTTTGTAAATTTTAATATTAATGATTGTATTTTTAGGATGACAACTTAGAAACATGCTTGCATATAATACTGTCTTAGGATAAGTTATTTTGTGTCATGAATGCTTTTAATAGATTTGAACAGAAAAGGGTGAAAACTTCTAACCGATTACCCTCCGGGCGACTCTCAGGACTATCAGTCCTTTGAATTTCTGTTGTTAGTATATTACAACTGTGCCTTTGTGATAATGAATTCATTTGTCTATAAAGACTAAGTTATTTAACAGTTCAAACCTTTGAAACAGTCATTTCGTCCACAAGGGTACACGATAGCCTATCGCTTACATAGACATCATCTCTAGAAATAACGCATTATGTATGTATCTAAAGATAGGGCCGTGACCTAAACAAGTTTGCGGACACGCTGAAAGATACTCTTCGACCATAAGCGTCTTTACTTCGACACGCTTCTATTTGTGGACAATTGTCAGTGAAAAGTTTTTGATAATCACCCATTAGAAGTACACTCTAAATCTTACAATCTGTCCTTAATTGTAAGTCTTATTTCAATTCAACACTCAACCTAAGATGGGAAAGAGAAAGGCGATACCGAGTTAACATGGAAGATTTCAACTGAGATTTTTCCCAACAGTAGGTTATTTTTTTTTTAAAACAAATTTAGAACGACTTGGAATAATTGCGTTGCCTTCTTAGACATTCTTACATATTGCTTCTTCAGAGCTTTTTTATTCTAGACTTTAAATATTTTGCACACCCATATTCTAGGTGCACAAGCAGAGATCGTACACAACGTATGTATTGAACAAGGTTCTAGGCTGTACCAAGTCGGTGCTTTCTGGAATGTAGCGACAAATATACTCGTAGATCTTGTAATCACGTGACGGATAAACGTCATTTGCACCACGGAATTCTTTATAAATTTACATATTTATGAATCAGTCGCTGAACCGGCCTTTACTGTCAGCGTACTCCGACCTAGCGCTTCACCGATCCATGCAGAGAGAGTGTTTTAAAGTTTACTGTGTTTAATTAATTTCTTTTTCGTTTTTAAAGAGGTGAATTTATCAAAGTCTGCTGTTATTTATTTATTTATTTTTTTTTCAATGTGCGATTAAGCTAGATCTAGTATTTATGAAACAACAATTTATTAGTGCGGGTGTCAGAACGCAAGGTGCCAAAATCTGAATTCACACAGGAATTCGAGTTGAAACTACGCAGTTCTAACAACCAGCAATCTGAGAACTTGACTTTTTACTCCACTATATTTCAAATATAATAAAACATATCAGTGTTGACCCACTCGAACAACAAGTTCTTTATTGGACCGTTTGTAATCTTGTAAAGGGTTGTTGTAAAGGCTAATAGAGCAAATCGCAAACATTTAGTTAACACCAAAGCAATATACATGTAGATCTCTACAATTTTCAATTGGTTCGAAAGCAGTACTAATTCCTGGGAATTAAGGAGTCCACTGTGGGCAAAACTTGAACCCGGACAACAACAAAAACAAATTATTTGCAAAGGACAAGTAGATTACTGAATCAAATATTTGTGTGTGCTCCAGAGGCTACATTTCAGTCCAATGATCATGGAATTGCCCGGCTGTTTGTCTCAATAATATATTTGACAAAACTGAATGTAGGTCACCTGGGATTAAAAGGAAAAGGTTGCCACTAGGTCAAATCAGACGAAACCGTAATAGATCTAAAGCTTTACAATCCATTTATGTTCAGTCTAATACTCACGGAACTTTGTCAGACTGCTTAGATTAGATATGGGTGAGTTGCAAAAGGGCATTTTTGGTCTAAAAGTATGTCACTTGATCCTATACCAGAAGACAAAGTTCAGTTGAGTTCTATACTAATGTTGCCTAAATGGTCTTCTTGTAAAATTGTTCAAGAGGTTCTACTATGTTTCTATAAACTTCACAGAAGCTTCAGTACAGTGTAGCAACATTTCAAAATCAACGCCTCTGAAACTATAAGCAATTTGACCAAATTTCATGTCTAGCATCCTGTATTTGGAAAGGACAATTATTCAAACTAACCGATATTTGTATAACCATATGGTCCAGTTTTAGAAAACTTGTGTCATACAAAAACAACTTGTTCTAAATCTGGAGAGAAAATGTATGCCCAAATCTACTGAAATTATTTAGAATGTTTATGTTAGCAATATGTGAAAGAATTAAGATATACGTGTAAGTGAAGTCACCCAGATTCTGCGCTTGAAAAACATTTTTATCAACCTAGAAGCCTAATTTTTGTCCACATTCTTGCATACATCATTAAGCTAGGGAGGAACTGTAAATATTGATGGAACTTTGACATTTATTATTCCCCGCCGAATTTTGAGGTGGGGGGAGATATAGTTTTCATGTTGTCTGTCCGTCTGTCCGCTCTTCCGTCCGATCTTCGGTCCATCCAGACAGATATATTCTAAAATCGTTGACGAAAGTTTATGAAACTTCATACATGTGTTCCTCATGATAGTCGGCCAATATACCTTTTTTATGTAATGCCTTGTCATGGAAAAAGGAGGCTTGATGTCTTCTTGTCTCCTATTTTTTTAATTTGTTTTTTGTCTTTAATGCGGTGTCAAGGAAAAAGGGGGCCTGATGTATATTTCCATTATGGACCAATATCTCTTTAACTACTGGACAAAATTTTATGAAACTTCATATTTACATTGTTTATCATAAGCCACAGACAATCAGCATTTGTTTTTATTTCATGAAATACCGTGTCATGGAAAAAGGGGGCTTAATGTGTATTTTCATCAATAACATAAAAGGCCATTTACATGCAAAACACAATACCTCCAATAATTATGTTTCTATAAAAATAGTTTTTTTTTTTTTTTTTTTTCGGCGGTGGATATCATTTCAACAAAATGACTTGTTTTATATTGATTGTAACTTTTGAAAACCATTTTTTTTAAATGACGCCATCCGGGGAAAGAGATTCTGAACTTTTTAAACCTGTTTCTGGTGCCTAAATTTTAATTCTCACCACATATATTTTTTTCATGTAGATTTTAATATTAATGTTTATAATTTTAGGATGACAAGTTAGAAATATGCATGCATGTAATACTGTCTTATGTTTAAGTAATTTTGTATCTTGAATGCTGTTAATAGATTTGAACAAAAAAGGGAGAAACCTTCCAACTAATTACCCTCCAGGCGACACTCAGGACTATCAGTCCTTTGATTTTTCATTGTTTTGCATTTTGTTGCATATTATTCTACGGTCAATCCTAACGGGCTATAGAGTTTAATCATATCTACATACGATAGCATTGCTAGAATTTTCCATAAATCGGTAACAAGGAACTAAATATTGAGAGAGAGAGAGAGAAAAAAAAAAAAAAAAAATGCTTCTAGACATACCTTCGTTTACCGTTTTTTTCGTGTCTTCGCTAGGTCGCGAGTTCCTGGATGTGTTGAGGGCACAAAATGCCAGTGACTTTTGTGGAGCTAGTTCCCCTGATTACCACCCTTGAAATAGCGGTAGTGATGCTTGTATATTGGTGTCATACATGTACACGCAAACAGGCTGACAGTGGCCTGCAGAATGAACATTTCCACATTTTGTAGCAATAAAAAATCAGTATTTATTCATTTGGATTATATCAATACAAAAGAGTTGGTCAAAAGTCTCTGGAGGGAAATATCCACCCAAACTGTATGAGTCTTGGTGGCATTCTTATTTATGAACATCAGTTGTCTATTCGTCTTCTTTCTTGCATATTAGATGCATATTACATCTCATGTATCATTATTACTAGTGCATGTTGTTTGGTGCTAATTCCATATTTTTTCTTCCACTTGTATGTCATAAAGTTGTGATTTAGTAATGTGAGCTTCTATTCACTATGTCGCTGTTAACATTATGATTTCATTCATCTAACTTCCTTATCCTAAAAATTCTTTTCGTTTACCATTGCTGTTAAGCTTATCATTAAAATGCTACATTCTTCTTGTTTATGCATATTGTGTCAAATACTAGGGGCTTTTGCGATAATATTGTAGTGAAGCTATGGTAGGTAGCAGAGAATTCACTTACAAGAATAGCATTTACACGCATACGGCAAGTCATATCATGATACCAGATGGCGCTACCATATAACCAATCAAGGCCTTGCTTTAGAAATTACGGGTGGCCTCTAAATTCTCGTACGTTTAATTCCCAGTAGATATTGCAAAGCTCATCTTTATCGCACAAACAGCAATTTTATAAAGATCTAAACTGGTGTAAAATGACTGACCAGGATTATTTACACGATGGCTGTATTTTAGACAAAAACCTTTTAATTGATACCCCAAAAATTCTATGTGCACACCATAGAATGCAGACCCCGCGTTACGCGACAGTAGGGACGGAAAACCCAAAATAATGTGCACACCATATAACGCAGATCTAGATAACTATGGTTACATCAGAAAAGAAACGAAATAGAGCTACTGTGCCCACTTTAGAATGCAGGTGTGGGTTACGGAAGTAGGGAAAGAAAATCTTTAAACAATATGCACACCATAGAATGCAGGTCTAGGTTAACTACTGCGGTAAAGAAACAAACCATCCAAAATAATGTGCACACCACAGAATGCAGATCCCTGGTTACATCAGTAGGGTCAGAAACGCTCTAAATAATGTGCACACCATACTATGCAGGTCCATTGACAATGCAGTAGGGTCAGGAAACGGCAAAGAGCTGTGCACACAATAAAATGCAGATCCCTGGTTATTTTAGTAGGAACGGAAATCGCTATAAATAGATAAATGATGTACACACCATTGAATGGGGATCCCTTTTAAGAACAGTAGAGACAGAAAACGCTGTTAATGTGCACACCACACAGTGCAGTTGTCTTGAGGGTGAAGTAGGGACGGGGTGCGAACCAATACTAGGAACACCATGAGATGTAGGTCCTCTCTAAGAACAACAGGGACAGAAAAAGCCTTAAGCAATGTGCACACAATACAATACAGGTCCCTTGAAAGCGCAGTAAGGACAGGAAATGCCAATTAGGTTTGCACACTATAGAATGCAGGTCCCTGGTAACGTCATTAGGGACAGAAAACGCTCTAAGAATGTGCTCACCATACAATGCAGGCCCTTGAAAGTGCAGTAGGGACAAAAAACGCCAAAAGCTGTGCACGCCATAGATTGCAGGTTCGTGGTTACAACAGTACGGACAGAACACACTTTAAATGATGTGCGCACCATATAATGTAGATCCCTGATTACGGCACTTGGCAATGCATGAGTTAGCCGCTCTTTGTGAATATGTAAAATGTCTGGTTACAGTTGGACTACATTTGGGAAAATAAGTAATATATTAGTAAATATCACACACTTAGATATTTCAGACCCTTGTAGGAAAAAATATCAATATTTTAGTGTGGTATTGTGGGGTAGCTTTTGATGCCTTGGGGTGACTATAGAGCTATATCCATATACAAAAGGGGCGTTGCGAAATTGACATTTGATTGATTAGCATTGCATGGAGTGTATACATGCATGGTGTGTACCTAGACAAAACCTTTTACAAAATAGCATTCTGCAAACCTCGGGGGATCCGTTGATCAAGTCCCTTGGCTGTATCACGTAGCTCGATATGCACCTACGCGGTACATTTCTTCGCCGGAAATACACTGATTTATTGTTCTTAAATCTTAATACTCCACCTCCACTTAGGAAAAAAAAAAAAAAAAAAAACCACGAGTGACAGTTTTCTATCAGAATCTTTCTAAACATTTTCGTTGACAAACAGTTTAAACATTTATACATTTATTTTCTAACTCGGTCTATCAGGTTTTTTTTTTTCAGCGACAGGTTGCTTATCACCGTTATTGTTGTTGCCGTTGCTGATCGATTTACAAGGGCGCCGCCGTGTTTAAGATCATGTGACTGGCAGTGACTGGAAACCTCCTTGATACAGAGACGAGGTTGGATGTAGGTACGGAATGGGCCGAGTTGTGAGGGGTGATAAAACAGTGGACACCGGCTACCTCTACAATGAGAACTAGCATTATCTTTCTTGCCTAAGAATACCACATTGTTGTCTGCTACTAGGAAAGTTTAAATAATGGAGTAGTGGGTAGAACAAATAAAACATGTATTCAGAAGAAAGTAAAATGCTACTAAAACATGCAACAGGCACTTGGAAAAAGGACACCTGCGATGACGCACTAGGAAATAATCAGGAAGAAATGATAATTCATAATCAACACAAACACAATAATAAATATCAAGTTGTAATAATGATCCAGGCAATTGAGGGATAGAAACATGGAATTAGCTCCAAACATCATGCACAAATAATAATGATACACGAAGTGTAATATACATGAAAGTTGTAAAAAAGAAGACGAATATACATCTTATATTCATAAATAAGAATGTCATCTAGACCCATAGAATTTTGGCGGTTATTCCCCTCCGAAAAAGTGGGAGTAGCAGGTTACGCCGAAATGAACTTTATTACAGATCTTAGTAAGACAGAGGTTTTCATTCACTTTATTACTGACCTTAGTAAGACAGAGGTTTTCAAACCACGAATAAAAAAGTAAGATTTTTTTTAGTAGCATTGTTTTTTTACTTACACGTGGCCTCTTACGTTTTTTTTTCAAGATTTTTTTCAAATGTTTATTGAAATGAGAAATGATCAAGAACATACGTCGGCTATATCAATTATGTTTAGGAAGGTAGAATGACGTCATATCTAGTCTCATTAAATGGCAAAATGTTGATTATTTCAACGCCAATATTGCGCTGTTTTACGACTGTAACCTTCTAGTTTATTTATGCAGAAGAAGCTGCAACAACACATATGAATTGTGCTCTGTAAAAAAGGGGTCTAATACATCTGCAAAAAGTATCGACCCAGGTCAGCCTGCACAGTCTGCGCTGGCTGACCTGGGTCGATACTTTTTGCTTTTAGTAAATTTTCTGCATGTCGAAGGACCCGTCTACCTCATGATTCACGCAGTTGTCATACAAAATGGATTTTATGGATCTATTGATATGTGACGACTTGCTTGGTATCATGGATCTCGGTGATGCATCAAGCCATCTTTTGTCAGAGCATAGAGTGTATATCGTTAGTAATTTGTCAATGTTTTTCAAGAATTTTCAATTGCACGTGTATAAAACCGAAATATACCCCTTTTAGCCGTCGGCGACATAGAAAATCTATGCACTCAGAATGCGAAGTAACTAGATTTAACTATTGGGGCGGCGCTCTGAGAAAAAAAGAGAAAGGTCCGTAATCCATTGTACGAAGCAAGTCATCGTATAGTTCTTGATCCATAAAATCCGTTTTGTCTAATAACCATTTGAATCATGAGGTAAACTGGTTCTTTGAGATGCAGAAAATTTCCCAGTAGCAAAAAGTTTCGACCCAAGTCATCCTGTGCAGAATGCGCAGGCTGATCTGGGTCGATACTTTTTTCAGATGCATTAAACTCCCTTTCACAGAGCATGACTCATTTATGATTTTCAGTGTTGGGGGAAATCCAATTGTACGACTTATGGACGAATATGAGCTTCTGCGTTGAAAATACGACCGTTCTTGAACAACAAAAATACAGCAGGAAATACATAGAAGATCGTTGCAAGGAGCTGATGAACAAACAAGAGGAGTAAGCGTTGATTCTATTTCTTATGTTTTATGTCTGCAAAACTTTCAGGTCTGTTTGCTTTCAGTCTGCCCATCTGTATTCGTTGCAGTCTGTGCGTATCGGCGTCCGTCTTTAATTCCTTCTCTTGATGTCGCGTAGTAGTGATCGTTATTTATATAATTGTTGATGTATGTATACAAAAAGTACTTGTAGCGATATGAGTTGGAACAGTAGGTACTGCATAAACAAGATTTCAACATTAGCCCCGATTCCTTTCAGTGAAAAGTATATGGTAAACCGGGATGTTTATACCTGGAAAGAAAATGCATTCACATACACCATTATCTTCAGCTAGGTGGCATTTTTCAAATACATGTACATACTTATCTGATATAGGCATTCTGGGTACAGAAACGGACTACTTTTCAAGGCGGCAGTCAATGCAGTGAATTTCAAAATAATTTATACGTTTACTTAAAACCTGCCTTGTACGATTCATCCAGCCATGGTTAGCTATTATAACGTATGCACCAGCCATTTATAAAAACAGCCCATATAAGCTTAGGAAAAAGTTCGGTTATATATGCGCAACAAGGTTGGGACGTTATTTTTGTTGTTAGTCTGTTGCACAAATCCCGGTTTTCCCCATGTCTATATTTAGGATCTGGCTACAGTGATTTGCAGTAGACAATGGTTTTTATAAGATTATTTTCTCCGTTTGAAATCATTATATTTTAAGAAATTTGTAGGGAAAAAAAACTAGCTTGATTTTTCATCAGACTTATCATAGCTATTTTCCTCTTGCTGTTTTTAACGTCAATTTAAGCACTGCGTATTAATATTTATCCTCTACAGGATAGTGATGCAGACAGGTCCAACCTTCGAAGAATATGACATGCGCAGACAACGCCACATACACCGTTTTCGCCTCGGTTGTACCTCGATAAAGAGGCTGGTCTAACGGGGCTCACTGCTTGCATTCTTTTAGAAATTCAGTGTTTTTTCCCCTCTATCTTCAAAGTGATTAAGAGTTAATGCGCCCTAATTAAAAGGTATCAGCACACCGGCGCGTAACTCTTTACCTTACGCTTGGATTGTTAAACTTGCCCATATTGAAAGCATTTGCACACGACAAATCAAATTCTTTCCGAATTATGCGATTCTTCTGTAAAAGGCTGGTGAACGTTACTATAGTTTTCTCTTTTTCCCACGATGTTTTGAAAAGCTATCATCCTCAAGATGGGTAACACTCAGGATTTCGTGGTTAAGAGTTAAGGTTGGAAATGTTCCTTTCAAAGAATTCACAGCTTTTTCCCGCTTGACCCGGGGGTCAATCATGCCAGGAAGCATATGAGCTATGCTCTGTGAAAATGGGGTTTAACACATTTACAAAAAATATCGCCCCAGGTCAGCCTGCGAAGTCTGAGTAGGCTGGCTTGGATAAAAACTTTTTTGCTATTGGTCAATTTTCAGCATTTCAAAGGACCAGTATACCTCATGATACAGCCAGTTGTTAGACAAAATAGATTTAATGGATCCACAATGAACACATACATGCATACAGTGTATGTATGGTGACTTGCTTGGTATAATTCATTACGAAGATACACTATTTTTCTTAAACTCTCTTTTGCCAGAGCGGCGCTCATATCATTAATAGCTTCGTGAATGTTCACCACGGAAATTCAATAACTTTATCGGATGCAGGTAAACTTCCCGTCGTGGCGAAATCTGTATATTTACTTTTGGCGACGTTGCGATCAATAATATAGTAACAAGTGTATTTGCTTCATATTTTACATGACAGATAATACCGAAACAGCAAAATGTCCGAACCTATTAACAAATGATAGTATTTTAGCATCGGCGCTAGCTCTTGGCTTTGGTAGAGTAGTGTGATTAGATTTGTTGAAGAGGAAAATGCTTAGACTATGTGTTTAAAAATCTTGATTTACGTTATGTCAGTTTGTTTCTCTTCCTGTTTATGTATTAGAGCACCTTGCAGCTAAATTTACGATAATTATCTTATTCAGTCCTACCTAGTGTTTTAGTAAAAACACTTTTATTTCATGATTTTCAGTAGTTTATTGAAAAATAATGGTGGATTATGATTTGATGTTTCATGGTTACGACCAGTGAAAAATACCGATTTCATATTGTCCGACTCTTCAATGAAGGCAAAAACAGTAATTCCCGCGCAATAGTTACCAAGTTAAACAGCGCGTGCCATTCAGCCAGAGGGAAATATGGCATAAATATGCGCATTTACCCTGTATTTTTCGCGCTTTACGTAATGTTGCCATGCGTTAAGTGAGGGGGGTACGCCACAGGGAATAACCGAAATAATCTGTACTGGATTTTGATGAAAGTCCCGACAAAAAAAGGGGGTTAGAAGCATGAAATAAATATGTTTTTTTTTTTTGTTTTTTTTTCTCTCGTGAACATCATCGGTAATATTTTCACGTGCGCCACTCGTGAAAATATTACCGATGTTGTTAACTTGATGAAATAAATTTCGATCTTTCACCGAAAAAAACAACCTCTATTTCACTCTTGAGTCGAAGGCAATTTTGTTATTAAGTAGAACAGGCCTCTCTTGCAAATGTCTGTGTTTGGCACACGATCAAAAGTGTTCCCGGTATTTGTCTCGTGGTCTTCCTGGTTGAAGCAACGCATTGACTTAGATGAACGCATATAGTGTGTCACTCTATTTTGGTAAAATCAGTTGGACCTCGCTAATTAATATCATGACAAAAGATCCAGTACACTAATCTCTCTTTAAATATCTGTTTTATGACATTTCAAATGTTTGTTGTCTTTTTAATGGGTTGAAAAGCAGTACATAACTCTTCATTTTCAATCAATAAGTCATGACATTATTATGCATCCACAACATTCATTTTGTCAAACAACCGGTTAAAATCTGAGGTAGAATGGTCCTTCGAAGTGCAGAAAATTTACTGAGAGTAAAACGTTTTGACTCGTATCAACCTGCGCAGATTACGCTGGTTGACATTGGTCGATACTTTTTAAAGATGCACTAAGCCCCTTTTTCAAAGGGCAATACTTATATCGTTTTGTTTTTGCATCTCCGGTATTCATTTTTCAGCAAAAACCATATGATTGAAGGGAGTTTGTACCCAGACTACAGTGACCCAACTAACGTCACGCTCAACAACATAACCGACGGTTGTCTTGATGAAACAACTATTTCCAAATGTGAGGCGCAGGAGACAAACACGTCCTGTCCAAGTGTAAAATTATGTTGTAAATACGTCAGTAAGTAGACGTAACACTTTAACAGATTTTTATCATCATACCAAACTTCAAAACATGTTTTATAACTTTATTTAGTTTGCCAATAGTTTGCAAACCATCGATAAGAATTATTAAGGGAAATGTTAGAAAAAAGTATGGGCCGTCCTCTGGCAAACGGCGGTTTAATGCATCTTCGCACGATGTAGTCTACCAAGCCAGTAAACGAAGTATTATTGATTCATAAAGTCCATTATATATAACATCCGACTGAATCATGAGGTACACTGGTCCTTTGACATGCAGAAGATTTACCAGAAGCAAAATGTTTCGACACATGTCAGCCTGCGCGGACAGTGCAGACTGACCTCGGTCGATACTATTTTTTTTTTAAAGTTCTCTCCTTGAAGTAGAAAGTAGCCTCTTAGATTTCACTCCACAAGGTTGAAATTGTTTTTTGGGAATATAAAATGTTAAACAACACGTGTTGATCACGTGGGATCATATTTAAATAGGTACGATGACGTCAAATCTGGACTCGTAAAGATAGATGGAGCTCCCGTTGTCTTAGCATGTCATATTCTTTGAAGACTGACCTGTCTGCTATGACGTATCACCGTCCTGTAGAGAGTAAATAATATGAAAAAGGCAAAGCCTCAATACGAGCGAGATGGATAATTTGAGGAATAAATATCTAATAAATGAAACGTCAAGCTAGATCTTGGTATCACAGGGTTTTGACTTCAAATACTAACTTTGCCAAAACTATTGAGGTAAGGGGTTTCAATCGTCGTTGCAAGAGAATGCATTCTTCTCTCTTAGATGTTTACATGTGACCCATGCGAACGTAAAATAGGGTGGATGGTTCGGGATTCTCTTAAAAGAATGAAGATAGTTCCCTGTTAACTGTGTTCTTATTGGTTCAGAGTAAATCAAAGTACTGAAAGTACTGCCAGACTAGCGAATTTGATCGATTGATTGTTTGTATGGTGTTTAACCCTGTTTTCAACATTATTTCAGTTATGTAGCAGTGGACAGTGCACATATCCATGCTTCCCTGGAGTTTCTTTTACCAGTACTCCGCACAATATTCTTTCCAAGCCACTGGCTGCTTTCCCATATTTATATTAGAACCATCGTCGAAACGTGAGAGAGAAATGAATCCTGTCACAATGGCTATCATCAATCATCGGAAAGAAACTTGCCGAGTTGGGGATCGAACCAGCTACCTCGTGTTCCCAAGTCCTGTACACTACCAACTGAGCTGCTGGGCCTATGCGTGCTATTGGTTAACTGTAATCCAGTTTTAAGTTTAACCCTTAACCTGCTAAAAATGTTAAACGAAACTTTCAAGCCGATGGTAAACACCTGAATATTGCTATTTCAAAGTTACATGTTGGAGAAAATAATATATCCTCTTATCGGACAGTGTAGATTCAAGATCAGACTGCATGCTCTGTGCAGTCTGGTCTTAATCCACACTGTGCGCAAAACGTCATTGAGTCGCGGTAGTGCTGGTAAAAGAAACTCCAGGAAAGCATGGATAGGTGCTCTGGCCGACGCATTATCACTGAAATAATGTTGAAAACGGCGTTAAAAACCATGCAATCAATTAGTCAATATCCAATAGCAAAAGATGTAGTTAACTATTTAACTCTCTTTACTAAACGAAAAATTTTACGCCAGTCCAAATTCAAAGCTTTTGCTGACCATAAATTAAAAGTGGTTGAACTGATGAAACCTGATTCCAAAAGGGTAGAAAACAATGTGGGAAAAGGAGAAAATGCTGGTTACCAGCATTTTCTCCTTTTCCCGCAATGTTTTCAAAGGGATTTTTCTCCAGTATCGTTAAAACTTGGCATTGTTTGGTAAAGGGTTAATATTCAAGACCAGAATATCAGTTTAACATAACAGTTTAACTGTACACAATGATCTAAATAATGAATGACTGAAGGAATGACAAGGGTTCCCTGTCCAGTGAGGGTTTATGTAACTGGGACTTGCTACAAGTTCCCTAGGTGTGTCTATTAATAGATTTATTCATAATGTTACAGTTGTGTAGGAAAAAGTGATTCTCTGCTTTGCATAGGTCACTTAATTTACATATAAGCAAAGACCTGGTCCCTTGTAAATGACATCTTGTTCCGTTTATTACTTTGTAAGACGACATATTCAAATTGGAGTGGTAGAGATTTAGTGGTTTTTTGTCAAAATTTTCACATATTACAGAATTAAGATTTATAACAGAAAGAAGTATTTTTCTGTGAGGCAGTATTTGGCAACTGTGGGGTTTTTTGTTTACTTTCACTCTAGGTCAGTCTTGATGCCTATAGACTAGCTTCGCTAGTCTAAACAGCAAGTGGTAATCATAACATCTAATGAAGAGAACATTTTACCGACACATTTCCTCATTGCATGCAGAAAGAAAGACAGATAGGAAAAAAGGTCACGGTCACATTTTTATACTGCATGTTTACATATACATGTTTACATTAAATCTGGTGGCAAGTTACATGGAACACTATTTACTTCCTGCAATCCCCACCCCACCCCGTGCCTTTAATCTGCAGAGAATCATTTATGACCTCTACGTTTCGAAGGGTTTTGGTGACGATTAAGTTCAAAAGGACTTTCCATCGCTACCTTATATACCTTAGAGCTACTGCAGCGGTATCTGATAATTATCGGTACTTGTTCACATCTTGATCTCTCTCGATTTTTTAAAGATCTATGGAGTTCTGTCAGGGTACGTTCTGATCATTTTTTCGACGATGACATTGCAGGAAATTAGTCAGTAGGTTAAAAACTTGTTTTATTTGTATCTATCGATGAAATGCCAGTGTAAGTGTTTGGATTCCTTATCAACGAAATTTATATGGGATTTGAAGAAAAGTCCACTTTTATTCCAATTCAAATAACATGCTGCAGATAATTTCAATCGTGATCCGGATGATTAAGGATATATGAGTGGAAATGGATGATATGTACCTGTGATTGAAGACGAATTTATATTTATGTTGAAATCTTACAATCGATTTCAACGCACGTTAAACGCAGTTTTTCAACATTATTTCACTTATAGATCTGTCATAGAGGCCAGTGCACCTATCCATGCTTTACCTTGAGTTTCTTTAATAAGTGTGTGTAGATTGCCGAAATTAGTTTATTGTTGCTCTATTTTTCTCTCTTTTTCGCTGTCTGCTTTCCCACACGTCCATCGTCGAACCTATAAAGAGAAAAGAACGAATCTTGTGGTGATGACTAGTAAGATCATCAATCCAAAGAAAGATCGATCTGAATCTATTCGCTTCTAAGCTACCCTAGATCTAAGCTAGATTGATCTAGATCGACCTGCATTATGAATTATTATAAAAAAAAAAAAAAAAAAAAAAACTTAGAGATCTAGGTCTGTTAACAAGCATTAGTAACATATCAATGAATATATAGCGTATATACTATAAAAAAAATCTTAAAAAGAAAAACCTACATCCCGCTTTTCCTATCAAAGGCACCTTGAAGTAAGTAAAAAAAAAACTAGTTTTGTCATGTCTTTGACACAATATTTTTCTGCGAAAAAAGGCTCGCGCATGACGTAAAATAGTATGATTTATGAAGTTATGACGTCATTATTTTCTAGGAACATGGCAGGTATTTATACAAAAAAAGAAATTTAATATGAAAAATGTAGAGCGAGAGAGAGAGATGTATTATTTAGAAGCTTGCTTTATCTCTATGAAGCCCAATGACCAAGATCTACTGACGTATTTACTCCAGTTATGTTATCAATTGTGTTTTGCTGCTTAGTTTTTGCAAAATGTTCTGTATATATGTTCGTCTGATGGTTCGAATTTTTCCCGCGTTTATACTCAACAATCCTTATTCCTTTTATCGTTACAATACTGTATTTCTTCTTAAGGATCAGTCGATATGGCAAAAGTTTAAAAATCCTGTCTGTAAAAGGCTATCACTGTTTCAGTAACTTAAAACATGACATTGGCTGTTTACAAATTACTCATTTTACTCCTGATATATATGAAAACATTCTTTCTGAGAGGGATCTGAAATTTACTTGAGCTATATAACACATTTAAAAGCTGAGGCTATTTTATTTTAAAATCTAAATGTCAAAATTTACGACTCAATGATCGGCGATGAAAATGGTAACTTTATTATTCTGGATTTAAGCGTTAACGACTTCCGGTCTAGCTTTACCTCTATCAATGGTCCCAACACTGATCAACCTTATCTATGAGAAAATCTTTGAAAGAAATAGACAGTATTTGAAATGCCTCCTACATGATTTGTGGAGATTTGAACCCAGTTATTGATCATAAAAAGACGACTTCAATTATAAGCACAAAAAGAACAAAAAGTCAAGAGAGACATTATTTTTTCATATTTCTAGACGTGATCTCAATGATCCCTTTAGACAATTTAATCGAGACAAACTATATATGTTACACTTGGAGAAAATGTAATCCGATACAACAACCTCGCCTAGACTTCTTTCTCATTTCACCATCTCTAAATACTTATACAATTTATTTCTCAATTGAAAATATTTTTGTGTCCGATCACTCCATTATTTCAACACATCTACAAATTAATGGATTTCAATATCCTTCAGGCTTATGGAAGCATAATAACGCGCTACTCACTGAACTTTATTATATCAATACAGTAAACACTATTCCAGTATATGACCGAAATAATTTAAAAGAATTTTTTAATTCCGACATACAATTTGCAATCAATGATCAGTTTTTTCTTGCAACACTGTTGATGGAAATAAGAGACAAATCCATTTCCTACGGTTCGCATAAAAAAAAAAAAAAAAAAAAAAAAAAGAGAACTAGAAATTCAATCAAAAATAATCTCAATCAAGAAAATTTAGACGAATATCATCACTGACTCACCAATTTGAACAATTACAATATGAAAAACTGAAGGTTCGATCATACAATCAAGAGTCAAATGCAATATTGAAGGTGAAAAGCCACCAAGGTAGTTTTGTGGCCTAGAAAAATCCAATACAATTTCCAAAACGCTACAAACATAATTAAAAATGACGGATCTGAATAATTCTTGAAGAAATCAAAACTTTTTACGAGACTTTTTATAATAAAAAACATTCTGAATTCGCTTCTGTACATTTTGATGCCTTTATCTCTGATTCAGAGATCCCGAAACTTTCTACTGAGGAATCTGAAAGCACTGAGAGTAAAATTACTGTAAAAGAAGCATCTCATATCCTAAGAAATATAAAAAATAAAAGAAGTCCCAGTACATTACGTTTACATGCTGATTTTACAAAGTTTTTTGGGGGGTAAATTTGAAGTTTTGTTGTAAGAACATTGAATGAGGCATACACCGTTAATTCATAATCCGAAACCCAAACACAAGGTTTGATATTGTGCATTCCAAAGGGAAAAAAAAAAAAAAAAAAAAAAACTAAACGGAATCAAAAACAAGAGGGCCATGAAGGCCCTACATCACTCACCTGAGTCAATGGGCGAAATTCCCTCAACGTGCATAATTCAATTTCTGACCAATTGTCAGGTCAATTGAGCCTAAAATGTGGCCTCTAGAGCGTCCACAAGGAATTTCCGTAAGTTGACCTAGTGACCTAATTTATCAACCCACGTGACCCAATTTAGAACTCATCAAAAAATTTATCAAGACAAACATTCTGAACAGTTTTCAAGTTAATCGAGCAATAAATGTGGCCTCTAGAGTGCCCACAAAGTGTTTCTTAAATTTGATCCAGTAACCTAGTTTATGACCCCAGCTGACCCAATTTCAAACTCACCCAATATTTCATCAAGACAAACATTCTGACCAACTTTCAAGTCAATTGAGCAAGAAATGTGCCCTCTAGAGTGCCCTAAAGGTTTTTCTTTAATTAGATCTAGTGACCTAGATTATGAGCCCAGGTGACCCAGTTTTGAACTCATCCTAGATTTCATCAAGACAAACATTTTGACCAATTTTCAAATCAATTGAACAATAAATGTGGCCTCTAGAGTGCCCACAAGATATTTCTTTAATTTGACCTAGTGACCTAGTTTATGACTCCACATGACCCAATTTAAAAAAGTTTTAACTGATCTGAAAATTTATCAAAACAAACATTCTGAACAATTTTCAGTCATTTGAGCACAAAATGTGGCCTCTAGAGTGCCCAAAAGGTATTTCTTTAGTTTGACCTAGTGACTTAGTATTTGATCCCAGTTGACCAAAATTCAGACTCATGTGAGATTATCAAGACAAAAATACTGACCAATTTTCAAGTCAATTGAGCAAAAAATGTGGCCTCTAGAGTGCCTTAGAGGTATTACTTTAATTTGACCTAGTGACCTAGATTATGACCCCAGTTGACCCAATTTACAACTTACCTGAAAGTTTATCAAGACAAACATTCTGAATAATTCTCAAGTCATTTGAGCAATAAATGTGGCCTCTAGAAAAATATAACTCAACCAAACAGAATTTAAACTATCACAATATGCTGATGATACAAGTATGATTCTTGATGGATCTGAACGATCCTTAAATGAAACATTAAATGTTCTATCGGAATTTTCGAAACTGTTCGATATAAACATTAATTTTGATAAGACTAAGGTTACTTGGATTGGAAAGAAAAAATAAAGTTATGACACAATCAAAACAAAGTGGAAACTAATATGGGGGCCACGATAAAGTTGAATAATTTGGTATCATTTTCCACGTAGATTTAAATAGGAATATTTTTTTTTTTTTTTTTTTTAATCAAAACTAAACGAAAATGAGAACACACTAAAAAATGGAATCGTCGTGTCCTTACACCAAAAGGAAAAAAAAAAAAAAAAAAAAAGTTTTAGGGACTTCAAAGATGAACCATTTGTTTCTTGCTCTACCTAGACCTTCCGGAAGAATGATAAAAAAATACTTTTGTAACTAAACAAGGTTTTCCACACAGTTATTTCGGAAGGTTGTAGATTATGTAGATGGACTAAAAATGCTAAATATTAAAGTTTATATAAATGCACTTCATGTCACTTGGATAAAGCGCTTAATCGAAGATGATGGTGGATAATGGCAAGTACCATTAAGGAATTGATCAATGTTGAAAAGATGTGTTCATGCGGAAAAGATTATTCTAAAAAAACTCAAATGAAAAAAATATTAACCCGTTTTGGATAGACGTACTAAAAGTACCTAGCCAAGTATTCGATAATATCAAAATACACAATACTAAAATTGCAGGTTGTCCTATTTTCTACAATAACAATATCCTCATATCTGCTTAAAGCTTTTATTTAAAAAAAATGTACAACGCCGGTATCATCTGTATAAGAGATATACTTGATTCTAATAGTTCTTTTCTAACTCTAGATCAATTAAACGCAAACGATAGAATATCTCTAAATCATTTAAAATACAGTTAAAATGTGCAATCAAAAACTACTTGTCGATAAAACCTCAATACATATATTTACATCAAAAAGCATTTTTACTATTATACCTTCAGGTCATTCTTAAAGATTCGCGAAGTTCAGAGGTTCAAAACGTATATACCAATGTCTAAATAAAGACACAAGATGAGTCCGTTTGTATAAAAACCCGGACACAAAACATAGATATTAACAAGAATGAGTGGTACCAAATTTTTTCGATCACTTTTTTAGTGACACGTGACACATACATACAGTGGTTTCAATTTCGTATAAATCATCGTATTCTTGGAATAAATAATTTCTTGTACAGAATAAAATATATTGATTCCGAAAATCGTACACTATGTTCCATTGATCAAGAAACAATCGAACGTTTATTTTGCAATTGTCCCCAAGTTCAACAATTAATTATAAATTACTTGAAAACCTAATAATGCCATTTATACGGACCTCGACAGCACCAAAATGCTATTTTGTAACTTGTGTCTGTCTGCTTGGACTGGGTGTAGAGAGTAAGGTTGGAGGGGTGGGTTGTTTTATGGTCCAGAATACAATAACAGATGGTCTTCAACCACTCCTTATTTTTACGTGGCATTTGTGATGTAAAAATGGCAGACGAAACAATGGGAAAATGATAGCAATCTGAAATGAGAATAGGAAAAATATCTAGGAAAATGCCTTGATCCTGTCCTTAACTCAATGTATATAACAATAAATAATTTTTCACAGAAATATCTAAAACACTGGACAAGTACACTCACTTCTTAATTTGTGGAATTAACAGGTTTCCATTCTCCGTAACTCTTCTGTTCATGTTAGTCTGCAATGAAAGGTAATTCAATTAAGATCACGTTAAAATTTGTTAGTTACTAAAGGTTTTAGATTGGACAGACAATCGTCGAGATCGTGCGCAAAAACCAAATAGCAAGCATAACAAACCGTATCACAGTCAGGGAATAAAGCAAGACAATGATAAACAGGTAGACAAACATTTTCAGATGCCTTTAAATGACAAGTGAAACAAAACATAGCTACAAACCAAGACAAATACAAAGTTCAACACCACAAAGTTATGTTCAGTGTGTTCTCTTTCTTTGGAAAACTAAACAAGGAAAGTCATGTGATCAAGTTCCCGGCAAATTTAAATCAAAATACGTGAATAGAAACCATAAAACCCGGAACCAATGCTCCTGTTACATGCTCCTCCTCTTCAGAAATGACGTCCCGTCATTCTCCATTCAGTCGTCTAATAGTCCTACGTAAGGCAGTACTTAACACTACTTACATAACTAACTAACTAACCTGAAAAGCCGAAAAGCAAAACAAAAAATATTATAATATATAACTGTAAGGTTAAAACGTCAAATAAAAAAAAGGGTTCTAACTTTGCAAGCTACTAGATTTTCTACCAACCCAAATGCTTTCTGCTTTCAAATGTTTGAATAAACGTACAAATAAACCTTTCAATGGTAGAAAATTGCCTCTTTTTGCCATGATTTCTTCTCTTCTTCAGCTGTAATGTGTCCTCGCATTTCCACCAAATCGTCTGAACTCACCTACAATGAGAAAGCAACATAATACACGAAATAAATGCTAATAGAATTGTTAAAAGAGTTCAGTTTAAGATTGCCGAAAGGATTTTGTGCACTGTTTAAGATGCCAGACTTCATCAATTCGTTGACTACATGTAGTTTGCTGTCTTGGCCAAGCGGTCATCACATTACTCACATATTCACAAATCTGTCCGGTGGCTTCCTCAGTCTAGATGAAAGTCTTGGCGCTGGAACAGGTAAGTTCCTCTCCTCCCTCTGTATTTCCATGTCTCTACTTTCTATTTTCTATCCAGTAGACCCTGACTCACTGGAATCCTCTTTCTCCGCACTATATCGAGTAACATCATCATCCTCAACTACATTCTCCTGTTTTCTCTCCGTTTCAGTCTCTTTAGTCCATTTATCTATCTTTTCAGCAACTTCTGGTACTTTTTCTCCTTCGTTATTCCTATTTTCATCACCTACAGTCATCTCTTCTGTAGTTTCTGTCAGAACTATTCCCTGACTCTGGTCGCTTCTTTCTTTTCTTGATTCTGAGCCTGTGATGCGGTCGTTGGCGTCCTCACACTTTAATGTTCTGAAAACAATACTATTCTCATCACCTGACACATCCTTATTTCCCATGATGTCATGGTCTATTTCCTTCAGCTATCGTTCACCTATTTCTCGAAGTACTTCTTTACTTATTTATGCATCTAACTCTCCATCTTCTGTTTCCTTTTTCTTTATTCTCTCCTTCAATTCCGACTTCATCTTCAAGATAGGTATCTCCGGTCTCGGCTGCTAAGTTATCGTGTAGAGTTCTTCTTCGAATTTGTCAGCTATTTCATGCTTGCCGTCAAATGCTACTTTTTTCACAAGATCCCGATCTCCGACAGAAAGTTTAACAGACTTGGCTTTCCTGTCATATCATTTCTTTTGTTCCTTCTTGGTTTTCTCTGTGTGAGATTCGAGAATTTTCATTGTTCATTCCAATCTTTCTTTTAAGTGTTGATGTATACCTTTGTTGATTTACTCCGAGTTTCTTCCGTTGCACTTTAGTATTTCAAGTAAATAGGTAACTTTGGTTTCCTTCCAAACATCAACTCATGGGGTTAACCTGGTAGGAGTGCAGTTATAGAAGTAGACTAGGGAGCTCACACATTTCTTCCTGTCTTGTTTTCTGACGCAGTTTAAAGTACCAAGAATGTCCAAGAGTGTCCTGTTCAATCTCTCAGGTCCAGCACTCCCTTGTGGATGATATGGGATTGTATGGATTTTTTTCACGTTGGTTAGAATACAACGTTCTTGAATGATTTCGCCCTGAAAGTTTGCTCTTTGGTCCGAATGCAAACGATTTGGCATTCCGAAGTTCAAAGTGAAGTTGTTATAGAATGCTTCGGCAGTTGTTTTGGCCGTATGGTTTCATGTAGGTATTACCAAGTATTGAGGCGAGTTCTTCCAAATTAAAAATATGTCATGTAAACTTGAAATAACCAAGAACATAACCGTTTTGAAATATAAAAGTAGACAAAAATAAAGAATGGATATACTCATATCATTTTTATACCTTATTTAGTAAAATTCGCATTATTATTTTCATGTCTTCGTGTTCATAATCAACCATTAATTTATATACATAAACTGCCCTGCCCCCTGCGTACTTGATATTGTACCAATCTCGAAAGCCTGGGACTTGTAAAATGGTAAGTTTACTGATGAAATTGGCTTAAATATTTAACCCTATAAGAAATAATTGTTTGTTTAAACATAGACTAAATCAGGAAAACATTGTGGAAAAAGGAGAAACTGCTCAAAACAAGCTATTTTTGTACTAGGTTTTCTTTCATGTAAAACAATCTAGACTCACTTGAACAAATTTTACAAATTTTCTCAACAGAGGCATTCCTTTTGGAAATTCTAAAATTTCACTTTGGTTAAAGATGAACTATGTGCATTAGTACAAAGCTTTGAAATATCTTTAAACAGCTGAAGTTTCAAAATTCAAATTCAATGGAACGTAAAGAAATAGTATATTTGAAATAAGTTAAACCATTTGAAATTAATTTAGAAAATATGAAAACAGCAAATTAATGTAATACTCAAAATAAAAGGGCAGTGAGCATGACTTATTTATCAAATTATCGCCATGATGTCTTCGTTAACCAGTGTAACTCTTTACCACATGACAAAAGTTAACCTTATCAAAATTGACAGCATCAACAGACAAGGTTTATGTAAAAACAAATGGTGGAATTTGTTTTTGAAGGGTAGAAGAATAAGTTGTGGTAAAATAAGAAAATGTTGGTTACCAGAATATTCCCCCTTTTCCACAATGTTTCACATAACCCTTTTTCCCCAGGGTCACCGAAATTCAGGATGGTTTTAAAGGAATAAACATTTGATAACCTGTTAGTAGGGAAACCTGTGGTTTAAATAATTTCAAGCTTTAGTAAGTAAGTAGTAATTAGTCTTTGTCCTACTTTTTCGCCCAAATCAGAAGGCTTATATTTGAAAAAATCTGACTGTCTATTTCCTATAAACTGCCTCAAGCAGCGTTTATTTTGACCATTCAATCAGTTAAACGTCGCTTTTATTTGGGTTTCCCGCGCTGCGCGCATAAAACCCGCCTCTGTCATTAATATTCATCTACCATTTAAATTTACACATATATGTACAAGTACCGAAAACTCGACAAACGCTGTGGAAATAAGAAAATGGGAAAACGCAATGTTTTTTAAACTCTTTAACTGCCAGTGTCGCAATGGAAAGACTTTGCGGGCGGCGTAGATCAAGATCAGACTGCACAAAACGCACAGTTTGATCTTTGATTTACACCATCCGCTATCTTGTGTTAGTCTTCAACCAAAAACAGATTTAATTCAAACGAGAAGGATACTTATAGACCATGTGAAAAGCCAGTTCCGTTTAGTTGGCAGCGAAAGAGTTAATCATAAGTCGGTCAATCTATAATTTGAAATATACAGAAAATCCACATCGTAGTAGACTAGTTTATCGCGGTGTCATATAGATACAGGTATTTAACATAAAATATCTGAACCATGCTCTGTGAAAAGGAGGCTTAATGCACCTGCAAAACAGTATCGACTCAGGTCAGCCTGTGCAGACCGCGCAAGCTTACAAGGTCCCAACGTTTTTGCTTTCGCCAATTTTCTGCATTTCAAAGGACCATTTTACTTGCTTATTTTGTCGGTTTTCAGCGAAAATGGATTTTAAAGATCCATAATCATATGATATCGTGCTTGGTACCATGCATCACAGAGGTGCATCAAAGCCCCCTTTACCAGGGCATGGCTCATATTTTATATGTGTATAGCATTTTTTTCCGTCCTTCACGATAATTTGTGAATGAATGAAGCAGGAAAGTCCATGTAATGTTAGATTTAGCATTGTTTTAGCGATGATGCAATTAGGGTGTGTCTTTGGGAATGATGGAGCGGGAAACTCCATATATGGCACCAGTGTTTTAGCGATGATGTAATTAGGGCGGACAACGACTACGCTCCCTCCTTTTGGCTGTTCAAATCGTTTAATCTTTTCTTCACAACATCTAACTATTACGTAAATGATGATCAAACTGGTAAATGAATCTGCAAAGTACGGTTATGCCGGGAATTACTTGTGATATAACTTGTCCAGTGTACCAGGTTACGGCACCATTTTCATGAAATGCGTGGCTGACCTTTCGTCGAAAAATCAAGGCAGGTTGTCCTTCATCCTGGCCTCTGTCGAAACTTACCCTAGTGTTGTTAAAAACATGGTTTACCAAGGTTTTTACATTTGTTGTTAATTCTTTCACTGTAAGAGGTCTTGATTTATCACCTCGTTTGCTGAATTTATACACTGATTTATTATCTGTCTTTTGTCGCAAAACTTTTTTTTCTGCAATTAAGCTGGCATTTCATAGCTTTTACTTTATCAGTTTTGTTCTTTATCCTTTTTAACGCTGAACTGATCTCCTTTTCGGATTGCCGCAATCCCCAAACTTGTATATTGTCTATTATCTTTTCTTTCTGTTCTGTTTTTTCGTTGTTTAAGTCACTGGGCCTTTCCCAACTTTTCCTTGAGTAACGGACGCCGTTCTATCTCTATTTCAACTCCCTTATCTTGGAAGCTTTTCTCATAGATGCCACATCCGTTCTTGCTTAGAAAGTAATTTGTCACATTCCTTTTGAGTTTTGCTTTTAATCAACATATTGTTTTGTTATGTATAAATATCATGTTTGCTTCCATAGCAATTTGTGATGTGTTGGGCTTTTCCTTTATAAGCCTGTCCATGTAGCCAAAGATTGATTATCTTAATTTGTTGTGCTTCGGTACGTTTGATGTTTTTGACTTCGTGTTTTCTGTGCTATTATGCCACATTGCACATAGAAGAAAGTTTCTGAATAATCTTATGCATAGCTGGCATAATGCAGGCAGTAGAGCTTGGAGAAAAATGAACACAAGTGGGTCGTGCTCCCAGTCCGAGATTAATGATTTAAAGATAGGACTGATTTAAGTTAACTTCATTACAGTAGCTTAGTATAGTTTTACCTTCAACAATATCATCAAGATTCTCTATTGCATTCTCAAGATAGTGAACAAGTTCTAGGTACATTGCCCCCGATTCTGTAGTGTGAATATTTTTATTTTCTATCATTCTTTACAGTTGTAGTGTAATCAACTCGCTGATAAGCCCTATAGCTTTACAACCAACAAAAATATTCAGGCATGTTAATTCCATGCTTAACTAAAGCCAATAATCTACTTGGACTGTCCATGCCCAGAAATTGTTTGATCTCTTCTTTTAACATATACCCAGCCTCAGCATTTTGTTCTTTATCCTTTTTAACGCTGAACTGAATAGTATGTTGAATCTGTTGCCTCGAAATCGTTCTAGGCGTATGCTGTGGAATCCAATTTCTTTCAACATGCCTTGAACATAGGTTGGGAATGGTTGGAACTGACCATTTTTATCGTCTTTGCCCTTTGCAAAAGCTTTACAACATGTGCGTACTAGTCTAACTCATCCAAATTCATTAGCCTTTTGTGAAGGATTTGCATGGATTGGCGCTTCTTCAAACATGGCTGTGTCCATTTCAACAAGAGATTTGGAGCACACATCTGCCATATGCACGATTGCAAAGAATTTTCCCGTTTGAAATCTTTTGGTTTTTTTTTTAAAGAAATTTGTAGCGAAAAATTGGCTTGATTTTTCCACATGCGTATTATTTATTGCCATTTCCCGCCTGCAATTGTTAAGCAGCAATTTACGCACCACGTATTAATATCTGTCATTTTATTGTCTAGTAATGCGTCGTAGCAGACAGGTCAAACCTTCGAAGAATATGACATGCTCAGACAACGGTTGACATAAACACTTCGATAATCTGACCTCGCTTTCTTTGGCAAACTAAACAAAGAAAGTCGGGTGACCAAGGTCTCGGCAAATTCATATCAATAGATAGAAACCATAAAAGTCGGGACCAATCATCCGGTTACAACTTGGCTACACAAAAAACTCAAAGAGTGCTAAAAACATTATCCTCATTCTTTTTAAAATGTGTATTTATAAATGCCGAGTATCAAAAAACATACCTACTCTTACTGGTGTCAGAAACTTTATATCTTTTAAATACAGAGTTCTAAAAAAAGTTGCAATTGAAACAAGAAACCTAGTAGAATTCGATAAAAACACGAAAAAATGAATAACATGATACATATAATTTTCGCTAATATTCTATTTTGTTTTCAAACGCTGGGACGATTCAACCCCCTTTTTAGCTCACCTTAGCACAACGTGCTAAAGGTGAGCTATTGTGATCGCCCTATGTCCGGCGTCCGTCGTCCGTCGTCTGTCGTCCGTCGTCCGTCAACAATTTCTTTAAACATCTTCTTCTCCTAAAGCACTAGGCCAATCTTGATGAAACTTGGCAGGGATGTTCCTTGGGTGAAGCTCTACCAAAATTGTTCAAAGAATTAAATTCCACCCACAACTCTGGTTGCCATGGCAACAAAAAGGAAAAAAAAGCAAAATCTTTGAAAATCTTCTTCTCTGAAACTAGAAGGCGCAGAGCTTTGATATTTGGTATGTAGCCTCTCCTAGTGGACCTCTACCAAGTTTATTCATTTGATGCCCCTGGGGTCAAAACTGGCCCCGCCCCAGGGGTCACAAGTTTGAGCATAGTAACAAAGAAGGAAAACTTTAAAAATCTTCTTCTCTGAAACTTGAAGGCATAGAGCTTTGATATTTGGCAGGTTGCATCTCCTAGTTGACCTCTACCAAGTTTGTTCATATGATGCCCCTGGGGTCAAAACAGGCCCCGCCCCGGGGGTCACAATTTCCAACATAGGAACAAAGGAGGAAAAATTTAAAAATCTTCTTCTGTAAAACTAGAAGGCATAGAGCTTTGATATTTGGCATGAAGCATCTCCCAGTGGACCTCTACCAAGTTTGTTCATATGATGCCCTTCGGGTCAAAACTGGCCCTGCCCCGGGGGTCACAAGTTCGAACATAGGAACAAAGAGGGGAAACTTTAAAAATCATCTTCTCTGAAACTGGAAGGCGTAGAGTTTTGATATTTGGTGTGTAGCATTGCCTAGTCGACCTCTACCAAGTTTGTTCATATGATGCCCCTGGGGTCAAAACTGGCCCCACCCCGGGGGTCACAAGTTTGAGCATAGTAACAAAGAAGAAAAACTTTAAAAATCTTCTTCTCTGAAACTTGAAGGCGTAGAGCTTTGATATTTGGCATGTAGCATCTCCTAGTGGACCTCTACCAAGTTTGTTCATATGATGTCCCTGGGGTCAAAACTGGCCCCGCCCCGGGGGTCACAATTTCCAACATAGGAACAAAGGAGGAAAAATTTAAAAATCTTCTTCTGTAAAACTAGAAGGCATAGAGCTTTGATATATGGCATGATGCATCTCCTAGTGGACCTCTACCAAGTTTGTTCATATGATGCCCTTCGGGTCAAAACTGGCCCTGCCCCGGGGGTCACAAGTTTCGAACATAGGAACAAAGAAGGAAAACTTTAAAATTTTTCTTCTCTGAAACTGGACGGCGTAGAGCTTTGATATTTGGTATGTAGCATCTCCTAGCAGACCACTACCAAGTTTGTTCATATGATGCCCCTTGGGTCAAAACTGGCTCCACCCCGGGGGTCACAAGTTTGAGCATAGTAACAAAGAAGAAAAACTTTAAAAATCTTCTTCTCTGAAACTTGAAGGCATAGAGCTTTGATATTTGGCGTGTAGCATCTCCTAGTGGACCTCTACCAAGTTTGTTCATATAATGCCCCTGGGGTCAAAACTGGCCCCGCCCCGGGGGTCACAATTTCCAACATAGGAACAAAGGAGGAAAACTTTAAAAATCTTCTTCTGTAAAACTAGAAGGCATAGAGCTTTGATATTTGGTATGTAGCAACGCCTAGTAGACCTCTACTAAGTTTGTTCATATGATGCCCTTGGGGTCAAAATTGGCCCTGCCCCGGGGGTCACAAGTTTCGAACATAGGAACAAAGAAGGAAAACTTTAATTTTTTTTTCTCTTAAATGGGAAGGCATAGAGCTTTGATATTTCGTATGTAGCATCTCTTAGTGGACTTCTACCAAGTTTGTTCCAAAGATGCTGCTTGGGTCAAAACTGGCCCATCCCCTGGGGGTCACAAGTTCGAACATAGGAACAAAAAAGGAAAAGTTTAAAATTCTTCTTTTCTGAAACCGAAAGGTGTGGCGCTTTGATATTTGATATGTTGCATCTCAGACTGGACCTCTACCAATTTTTTTTTTCACATGATGCCCCTTGGTCAAAACTGGACCCGCCCCAGGGGTCACAAGTTCGAAGATAGGAACAAAGAAGGAAAACTTTAAATTTCTTTTTCTCTTAAACGGGAAGGTGTAGAGCTTTGATATTTGGTATGTAGCATCTCTTAGTGGACTTCTACCAAGTTTGTTCCAAAGATGCTGCTTGGGTCAAAACTGGCCCATCCCCTGGGGTCACAAGTTCGAACATAGGAACAAAAAAGGAAAAGTTTAAAATTCTTCTTTTCTGAAACCGAAAGGTGTGGCGCTTTGATATTTGGTATGTTGCATCTCAGACTGGACCTCTACCAATTTTTTTTTTCACATGATGCCCCTTGGTCAAAACTGGACCCGCCCCAGGGGTCACAAGTTCGAAGATAGGAACAAAGAAGGAAAACTTTAAATTTCTTTTTCTCTTAAACGGGAAGGTGTAGAGCTTTGATATTTGGTATGTAGCATTTCCTAGTGGACCTCTACCAAGTTTGTTCATATGATGCCCCTGGGTCAAAACTGGCCCCGCCCCGGGGGTCACAAGTTCGAACATAGGAACAAAGGAGGAAAACTTTAAAATTCTTCTTTAAAACTGGAATGCATAGAGCTTTGATATTTGGTATGTAGTGATTCTGTTCTAAGTTTGTTTTTCCCATCTAAGCGCAACAAGTTCATTGAGTTCAAAATTGGGTCATCTTGGAACATAAACTAGGTCACTAGGTCAAATTAAAGAAATACCTTGTTGGCACTCTCAAGGCCTTGAAAATTAGTTAGAATGTTTGTATTTATAAAGTCTCACATAAGATTAATTTGGGTCAACTTGGGTCATAAACTAGTTCACTGGGTCAAATTAAAGAAATACCTTGTTTGCACTCTGGAGGCCACATTTATTGCTCAAATGACCTGAAATTTGGCCAGAATGTTTGTCTTGATGAAATACCAGATGAGTTTGGATTTGGGTCAGCTGGAACCATAAACTAGGTCACTAGGTCAAAATAAAGAAATACCTTGTGGGCACTCTAGAGGCCACATTCTTTGCTTAATTGCCTTGAAAATTGGTCAGAATGTTTGTCTTTGTAAAATCTCACAGGAGTCTGAATTTGGGTCAACTGGGGTCATAAACTAGGTCACTTGGTCAAATTAAAGAAATAGCTAGTGGGCACTCTAGAGGCCACATTTATTATTCATATGATTTGAAAATTGGTTAAAATGTTTCTTTTGATATAGTCAAAGACCAGTTCAAATTTGGGTCACCTGGGGTCATAATCTAGGTCACTAGGTCAAATTAAAGAAATATCTTTAGGGCATTCGAGGCCACATTTTTTGCTCAATTGACTTGAAAATTGGTCAGAATGTTTGTCTTCATGAAATATGAGTTTGAAATTGGGTCACCTGCGGTCAAAAACTAGGTCACATGGTCAAATTAAAGAAAAACCTTAAAGGCACTCTACTAAGGTGAGCGACCCAGGGCCATCATGGCCCTCTTGTTTTTTATTATTATTATTTCTCTCCATATACAATCCATGTTCTTTTTTTTTTTTTTTTTTTGGTTCTTTTTTCTCCCTTTCCTTTTGCAAAAAAAAAAAAAAAAAGAAAAAAAAAAAAAGAAAAATGTTTTAGTCATTTGTTACATGAACATGTCAAAAAAAAAAAAAAAAAAAGAAAAAAAAAAAAAAAAAAAAAAAAAAAATGTCAATGATTGTAAGATGTGGAGAGAGGCAGATCCCCGACCCTCGCACATCACTGCACCCGGACAATAGATATTAAAAAAAAAAAAAAAAAAAGCCTCAATACGAGCGACATGATTAAGTTTTGAAATAAATATTTAATAGTTTGAATGGCGAGCCAGATCTTGAAATGATAGGTTTTTAAGTTCGAGCCCCGACTTTGCAAAAACTTATTTTTCAGAGATTGTTTAAAGTCATTGCAATAGAATGCATTTTTCTGAAACTTTGTCAGAATGTTTGTCCTAATAATACCTCGGACAAGTTCGAAATTGGGTTTCATGGAGTCAAAAAGTAGGTCCATGGGCTGAATCTTCGAGAAGGCTTGTGTGCACTTTAGAGGCCACATTTTCAGTCGGTTAGTTATGAAACTTGGCCAGAACGTTTGTCTTGATGATATCTTGGATATGATTGAAAAGTAGATAACTGGGCTAAATCTAAGAAAACCTTGTGTACACTCTAGAGGCTACAATTTCAGTCTGATACTTTTGAAACTTGGTCATATTTTTTTCTTTTTTTTTTTGATGATATCTTGGACAAGTTCGAAATTGGGTATCATCGGGTCAAAAAGTAGGTCACTGGGCCAAATCTTAGATACACATTGTGTGCACCGTAGATGCAACATTTTCAGCCTGATATTCACGAAACTGGGGCAGATTGCTTGTCTTGATATCTTGGACAAGTTCGAAATTTGGCCATTTTAGGTCCAAAATCACTCATGTGATTTGCATCATTAAAACCAGGATCTCTTCAGCTTTATCAAATGTAGATGACTTTATGACTTTACTAGGGTGGGCGCTTTAGGGCAAATTGCCCTCTTGTATTTAGTAAATGTTCAGGTTGAAATTCGCAGTGCAGGCTCATCGATTGCCGTATTGAAAAGTAGTCGTGTTCTATACCCAGAATGCCCAAATCAGATAAGTTTTTATTTAAAAAATGCCACCTAGCGGATATAATGACGGAGCTCCCAGTTACAAAACGATAATTTCGCGATAATTTCTGGTGTTCTCTATATTTATTTCTATGTCTTAACTTGAAAGCGATCTTTGCAACAGAAAGAACATTTCTCTAGAAAACATGCGAAGCGAAATTTATTTGATGTCCCTTCAAACACCAGCCGAATGTTGTAAAATAGCGCCAAGTAATCGTTTTACATAACTATGTATATTCACTTCATGTATTTCGGTAGTTTACTGGGAAATAATGGTGGATAATGGTTTGATAATTTCACCGCTTCGACCAGGGAATTTATGGACTAATAAACTCACAGGTACGGAAATATCGAGGGCTATCCTGTACTTCGCCAAAGCTACCAAAAATGGGTTAGAAGCGTAATATATATATATGTGTGTGTGAAAGATCGAAATTCATTTCATCTCGTGAACATCATGCGGTAAGATTTTCACTCGTGGCTTGGCCACTCGTGAAAATATTACCGATGATGTTTATTCATTTAAATAAATTTCGATTTTTCACTGAAGATATTCTGTATGTGTATCGTTTATGTAAACATCTCTATTTCTTACCCGATAGAGTGATCTCCCTTGCATAATTTTGAACTATATTCAGATCAAATGACTTCTTCTAATACATACGCTTTTTGATGTTGTTCTTATTGTGATGTTCAGAAATGACTTTTATTCATGAGATCTCGATTGGTGGAATGAAAAAGAGTGAATTCTTATCACCATCATTGTTGCTGTTATAATTAATAGTATTATTTTCATAAGTAGTATTGGTATCAGTAGTATTTGTAGTAGAAACATCACGTTTACTACTATTATTACTTCCACCGGCAATACTAGTACTACTGCTACTACTTATAAAACCACTACTTTTACAATTGTTGTTATTTACAAGCCAAAGGTATCCCAAAAAGTATTTACTCCAATTGTCCGTCGGTGACAGCAAGTACGGACGGGAAATGTTTACTTGTCACTTATCAACGAAGCCGAACGGAAAAAGAAAAGGTGAATGCTGCTATTTCTGGACAGCCAGAAGTTTATCATTGGACTGGATCTTATATCGCCAAAACAAGTAAGTTCGGACAAACCCATTTTAATACTAGACGACTAAAACATAAGACTTATCCACGTTGAAAGCATAAAACGCAAGTAAGCAAAGGAGAATTAATGATTTATTGCTCGCTCTATGTACACAACATTGAAGAATGAATTCAATAGTTTTGAAACGACTTCACTGATTGACTGAGCTATAATTACCGATACTGAAAAATCCAGATTCAGTTACTGAAAGATCCAAGCGAACGGGCCGTCGTCAGATCTACCATCGTGTTTTCTTTCTTGTCATAATTTATTTAAGAAATAATCTTCTTTCTATCGTGGTTTATCGATCCGTAAACCACGGTTGTAAGTTATGAGGCACAATAAATAAACCGGTATGGCGATAGCCCATATGGTGGTTTATTCATTGCACATCATAACTCACATCCGTGGTTTATTGAACGATAATCCACTATAGAAAGAAGATTAATTCGATTCTAACATGACCAACTCTCGATCAAAAGAAAAGAAGTTCATATTTAGTATGAAAAAACGCAAAAGTGTATGCGGATTAATTCCCTTGAAAAAACCATGGCTGTCCCAGTTACTAACCAGTCGGTAAATATAAAAAACAACCAAAATTTCAAGAAAACCTCTCACACACACACACACACACACACACACGTATTACTGTTTTATTTTCTCGGGAAGCATTAGACTCGCAGTCGCTTCAAATGCTCTGAATATTATCCCACCCGATCCCAATCCAATTTCCATTGCAACAACCGCTAATTTTGATATTAATCTTCAACATGAAAAGACGATTCATTTACACATGTTTACTGGTAACATTTCAAATAGTTCCATCACTGTCAATTTTTATCAACAACAGTAAATGTCGGTGAATCTTGGAGATTTTACTCCCTCCTTGGTCGAGTAGCGGAAAATGACGATATGTTTATGTCAAGTGACTTTAATTGATAAAATATCCGAGGGCAGAGACATGGAACAGCCACGAGCGACTTACTTTATATAGAATGACGTAACTTTGTATCCAAAACATGGATCCGTGGCGATAAGATAACTTCCTTGGTAACTGTTGCTAAACAACCGCAGTAATAACATACACAGTAAAGCAGATAGGCTACTTAAATCGTGCTGTCATGACTGTTTCTCTCGATAAAATTCCGCTTTTTGCCGATGATGCATTCTCAAAAATTTATGCATGCTTGAACCAATTTACACAAGGGTATAGTACAAAAAGTGTAGTTTTCAGGGGCTACGGACTATGTAATACCTGTGCGAGCAAAGTTTTGAACTTCAATGAGAAAGAATGAAATACTTTATAAACCTCGGTTTTGCCTAAGAATAATAGAATTAAAGGTGCTTAATGTTTTCGTAAGGCTAGGTGAGCTTTCTCAATATCATATTTGATAATAATTCACACTGAATAATAAGCATTTTGAAATATTTAAAGAGTGTCTGATTAAGCACAGGAGTGTAAGTCTAAGAAAAGTTTCAATTTTAAGTTAAGGGAAATGGTTGCTTGTTGATTTTAAAATGCGTAAAGTGTGCTGTCGATTAACAAACTTATCAATATCATTGACGGTAGTTTGTTTTATTGCAGAGGTCATCAGACCTCTCCAACGGTGGTGAGTTTAAAAGGCAGACTGCCTCAGAAATTGCTGTCTAAGTCCATGTTTTTTACGAAAATGTTCTGATACAGTCTGTTTCGTCATGGTTTTATAAATAAACCGAAATCAAAAAAGCTGAAATAGGAAATAGACGTGAATTGTTTTTATATGACGGTTCAAAAAAGGTGTGTTATGTTGGTTTGATTGCAAATAATCTCTCCAATAGTACGGTAATTTTTCATTTAACAAATAAAGCTAAGCAGAAAAAAAAAGCATTTCGTCAAAAAAGAGAACACCGCAGGAAAAGATCACGCGGGATGAAAACACGTCTGCCATGTAATGCATAAGAGGTTTCAACGCAGCGGTATGATCATTTATGCCTTACTTTTTTGTTTACATGTACCAATATAATATAATGAAATTAAAAGCCAATAAACTATTTTAAAACATTGATGCTCACCTCTCCTGGCTTCGTTTTAAAGGAGCCAACTTGTCGTATTCTATAATGAAGACAACGGGTGGTCGAGTGGATTATAGTGGCAGTTTGGTTTGCAATCCAGCACCCATTCTATCAGCTAACAGTTTACCGACATACCTTTTGAAATAGCAGATGTGATAATCCACTTAAATATGGCTAAGTCAAAAATTGATTTAATTAACATAAGTTGCCTTTTGAGCTGAACTTCCAAAGCAGTATAGGACAGAACTTAGTCTGTTTCGTAATTGAAATATTCATGTACTTTTAGTAAGGAATACACGTAAATGTGCTTAATTAACGTAGCTGATGGTTGCATCCAAGAATAAACTGCGTATTATTTGCACTCTGACCTGTATCTACACATTCATCATTCTTCACGCACCAACAGTTATTGTTAACGTCAAACTGAACATTGATGTCAAGTGCCACCACCCTTTTTTTTTTTTTTTTTTTGGATGTGCAGAGTTTATTAAACAAGGTTACATATTTTAGTGAACCTACCTTCTTTTTATTAGTATTTCATGAAATTCTTACCTTTGTTCTCCACTATGAAACAGTTTAATATATGTCTTTCAGAGAATTTCAGAAAAAATATGGCATTATTTAATTCATTGTGTAATGTAGAGTTGATCAGAACTTTTTGCTCATGTCCCATTGTCAAACATTATCATAATGCAACTTTGTCGCCTCTGCGTATATCTCACGTAAGAAGTACACGTTCGCAAAGCACATCTTGTAAACCTTTACCACACAATCCCTAGTTTTAACGACCCTGAACAATAGGCTTTTTGAAAACATTGCGGGAAAAGGAGAAAATGCTGGTAACCGGCATTTTCTCCTTTTCCCAAATGATTTCTACTATATCATATACAAATTCTTCCATTTGAGCCACAATGAAATTGTCTTCTGCAAATGCTTTCAATTTGGACAAGTTTCAGGTTTTGTCGTGTGGTATAGCATTAAACTTTTCTCTCAAACTCAAGGACGCTTAAACACAAATAATGTCGTACTTCAACATTAACAGTTGCTTAAGGTATGATCATCCTAACTCCAACCTTGCAATACAAGTGTGTAACTGGTATAGGTATAGGGTGTTAGAGTATTGTATTATACATAAAAGTGTGAAATATGAAAGAATTTCACCGTGTCGTTTTCAAGAAAATTGATTTTCTGTTACCCCACCCCCACCCTTTCGAAATTCCAATATGGCCGCCACCACCCAAACTGTACAATATTTTTTTTCTCAAGAAAGAACGATAAAAATAATCTTTCTTTATGTTTTTATTATCACCAATATGATTGTCGTTACCAATATATTTAATGAAATAGCCATTGCTGGTATATGTATACGATATTTCCAAATTAATATGTGCACCCTACAGAATTAAACGCTCTTTTTTTCCAATGTCCGGAAAGGAAGAGTGTGAAAGAGGTGCTGTTTTGAATTCAAATAAGAAATCCAACCCCTAAAACGGATATAAAAATTTTGCTTGACAATATTATGACAAATTAAGATGAAAGAAAACAACTTCAACCTGCCAAATTAAAAATACTTGATATTAAAAAAAGTATTACTGAAAATTCGGCAACTGATTTTTCAGATAGTTGGCTAGTCAAAGTCTGGAACTTTATGAATGAAACAATATCATTAAATTCTACTGTAATCAAACCATAATAAATAATATCCTTAGCAAGAAAATGTAAAATAATAACTACTTTACTAGGTTTTAATTAGATTTTCAGCCTTTTAACCCGTTACCAAATGACAAATTTTAGACTCCGTATTGAAAGCGCCTGCAGACGAAAATTAAAATAAATGAAAACAGTGCAACTTCTGAAGAACAACACCCTTTGGGTAAAATGCACAAAGAAAGCAAATAATATTGTTAAAGATAGCTTGTTAGTCAGAAGATAGCTTGTTAGACAGAAGAGGGCTGGTTTATCAGGTTTAACTCTTTACCAAACAACAAAATGTAAGACTAGTCAAAATCCAAAGCATTTGCTGACAACAAAATAACTGTTACTCAAAAACTGAATTTTCCCTTTTAAAGGGTAGAAAACGTGCGAAAAGGAGAAAATGTTGGTTACCAGCATTTTCGCCCTTTTCCACAATGTTTTCAAACGCCTTTTTGCACAGCATCGTTAAAAGTGCGTGGTAAAGACCTGTAATCAGTGTTCTCACATTTGAGATAAAGATTCCATCCAAGTCCCTTTCGTAATTTCTCAAGAACATTGAGCTACGTCGAATACACCGATAGGCCACCATCCATCATGAACACGATCGCAAATTGTGAAGTAAAACACCAAGTTCAACAATTCGTCTCCCATCCCTCCAACTGTCATGGCTAACAGTATGTGAAATCTTATTAACTCATATCCAATACAGAGATGTATAAATAGGGGTTGTAGAACAATATTCCAATTTTTCGTAAAGAAATATTTCTTGTAAAAAAATATTTCTCGTAAAAAAATATTTCTCGTAAAAAATATTTCTCGTAAAAAAATAAATCTCATAATATTTTCTCGTAAAAAAATATTTCTCGTAATATTTTCTCGTATTGTATCCATTATTCTTTTCTTCGGATGAAGTTCTTTTTTCCCTATTCTAATACGAATAGGACTTAAAAGATTTTTTAAATCCGTTTTTTCGAATTTGTCTTGTAAAAAGTATCCCCAAACCGGAAATTGGTTTTCTTTTTCGTCTTTCGTAAGATATAGCAAAGTTTTTATTCTACCCCTAAATTCTTTTCTCGAATACGCGTAACAGTCGTAGTCCCCCTCGTCTAAATTTTTAGTTTCCGTAAAATCAGTCAAATATTCTTTTTCTTCTAAAGTAGGTAATTTTTTCTCTTCAATTTTTCTTTTCGTTTCTTCTTTTCGTATATTTTCTTTTACGTATTTCGCTAACCGTCGATTTATATCGTCTACGTCGATTTCTTCGGGAAACGAAACTAATTTTAATCCCCGCAAGTCTTTTTTAAGATCCGTACTAATAACTTCGATCGCTCCTCACGGAATATAAAAAACGAGACAGTTGTTTTTATATTTAGTATCTTCTTTCGTTAGTATCGTAAAGATTTTTTCACCTTCGTTTTCTAAGATTTTATTTAAAAGCGTAATCGAGAAACATACGCTTTTTTCTTTTTTTGCCTCTTCCCCATCTCCGTCGTAATGATAGTAAGCTAAACGAATACAACCCGTTTTATTCGTTTTACTAGGCGGATATTCTTTGTATGTGTATACGTATATTTTTCCTATTTTTTTTAATATATCATCCAGTTCCGTTGGGGATGGACAACATTTAAAATCTCCTAATCCTACCGATTTTTTTCTTTCTTCCATCTCTTTCGTGACCGTTTTTATTTTTTCCAAATGCTCTGATAGACCCTCTAATTCTTTTCGTCCAATTTCTTTTCTTCGTTTGGATTCTTTTTCGATTTCTTCTTTCGTTGATATATTATTACGTATTTGCGTATGGTACCAAACTAATTTTCGTTCGGTATTTTCGTAAAACAAAGGATTATTTATTTTTTCATATCCCGGACTACTCGGATCTCTATCTGTTTCCCGACGAAAAGTCCAGCGAATATAATCGGTATCGGGTAACGCGTCGTTCGGTTCTCCGATTTTTTCATCGTATACTTTTTGGGGGGTGCTCGTTGGAGCTAATATCGTTTTTCCTTCCCGTCTCGCTACGTAAATCGGTTTAGATTTGACGAATTTTTGCCCATTTTCGTCTTCGACGATCTCGATTTCGCAAATATAGATCGGTAATTTTTCGAAACCGAAATCCGAGGACATACAACGAATTACGTTACGAAATTCTTCGTCCGTAAGATCGCGAGATTTTCCTTTTTTACGGACGACTTTAGGTTTTATATCCGTCGAGTTTTTCGCATCTTTTTTTCCTATATCGACTGGAGACTTTTTGTCCAATTTTTTCGTTGCCGTTGAGTTTTTCACATCTTTTTTTCCTAGTGTACCCCCTGTATCGACCGAAGATTTTTTATCCGATTTTTTTATCGGCTTTACCGTCAAGTTTTTCGTACGAGATCTTTGATCTCCTGCGAATCGAAGATTCGTATCTTCTTCTTTTTTTCCTATATCGTTCGAAGATTTTTCATTCGAAGATTTCTCGTCCGAAGATTTTTTCTTCTTTTTAGATTTAGTCCCCTGATATTTACGATCTAAATTAGTCGTAACGCCCGCGAATCTTCCCGTTAGTTTTGACGCGTACCAAACGTGAGTTACCGTATTAGTTGTTTTGTTCGCGATTACGAAACTTTTATTAATAAACGCCGCTAGTCTTTTCCACTGTTCCGCGCCCGGTTGTATATGGAATATATTTAAATTTTTGACTAAATCGAATTCATCTCGAGGAAGTTTTAAATAGTTTACGTTACAATCGAATCGGAAAATAGAAATTTCCAATCTCGTTAATCCTTTTTCTAAGACGTCCAGATGACGAAACGTTTTTTCGAATGGGGAAGATAGCAGTACGCGTATTCCGCCAGATGACTACCTTCTTTATTTTGTACATTTCCCGCTTCGAAATTAGCCGCGATTTTATTATAATATTTAACAACGTATCTAACGTTTCCGGTATGTTTTAGATATTTAACAATATTTTTTCCGGCTCTACGATCTGTATTTAGTAAAATAGGCGTTTCATTAAATTCTTTAATTTCTAGGGGGATTAGAAACGTCCCCTTCTTCGCGAAATCCCGAACGTTTAAAATACGAATATAAAGCTTTTTTTTCCAAAGTCCCCGAAAAATCTCTAGTACAGTCTACGGAGATTAGGCCGAAACCCCTTTGATTAAGTTTATTTTCTAGATTAGACAAAGAACTTAATACGATTTTAATAGGTAATTCGGAAGTATCTATTTTATATTTAAAAATCGCTCGGGGAGTTAAGACTTCTCGATCCGGTTCGTTGAGTCGATGGTATTGTTTATAACCTTTTAACGCTCTATAATCCGTTTTTTTCTCGATTTGTTTAATATCGTTAGCGATGTCCCCGCTCGAGTCTCTATTTAAAGTAAAAACTATTTTTTGTTCGATTTTATGATTTAGATGTCCGAAAAGTTCCGTCGTAATCGATTTAGTAAACAAAACTACGGATTTCGCCGGACTATTTTCTCCTGTTATAAAATTAACGATTTTTCCTTTTCGTATTACTTCTTTTTCGTTAAGATATCTGAAAACGTATAAATCGTCTATAAAAGGGGGCAGTCCTTTTAACGGTTCTAAGCAACAAAAACCGTTCGAATCGGACGTATAGTCTACTCTCGATATATCCGAAACGAGATTAGAATTTAAAGTATTATCTACGATTAAATGAGGGATTACGCGATCTAACGAAGTACAACCTAATTCTTTTAACGGAAATCTAACGGAGTTATCCGCCGAATTTTTATCTCTCCTATACATTTTATAGAACGTACTAAAACGCTTAAGCCAAATATTTTTTCTATAGAAAAATTGGAGTTTATATATCTAAAATTTAGATATATAGACTTTTTTAAAATACGGGCATAAATTTGCTTCCGTCGGCTTTTAACGAAAATATTTTATCCGATATTAATATCGCGTACACGGTCGTATCAGGTTCAACGGGTTGTCCGAATACGAAATCGGCTTGAACCGTAACCATACCAGCTTTTAAAATATCGTCTTGTTTAGACATATCGAAAACGAATATCGGATAGAGATCTTTAAATTCCAAATAAGTAATTCCTATATTCGATAACTGGTTAGATATATTATCTATATTAGATCTGTATACGATAGCGTCGCGATACGCTCTAGAATATTGGTTAGTGGTAAAATTCATAGTTCTATCGTCCTGAGGATATCGTCTATTGTTAAGACTTACGACGGCGTTCGTTACTTTTAGATTATTAAAAATAGAAGGGTATTCTCTTTGACTGATTCTCGAATCCGTTTGAAAACCTACGATTAAGAATCTGGGTCGTTCGTTTAAAGCTTTCGCTGCAAAAATCCACGACCAACTCGTCGAATTTTGTCCTACGTTTACCGAATCGCATCGTGTATGGTCAAATCCTATTTTTATTTCGGTTCTATTTGCAATTTCGTTTAATAGCTGGGTTTCTTGTTGAAGGGATGGTTTTACGTGGGGCATACACCAGGAAAGTTTTCTTAAAACTACTTTTCCGTCGGCGACCGCGTTAGCCCTAAATAACGCTTCATCGTCGTTTTTTCTCGTAATTTTTAATTGTTGTTTAACCCCGTATATAATTTGGGTATAGTCTTCGCAAAATCTGAAAATATGGCTTAGCGGAATATTAAAAGTAAAATTTCCTTTAGTCGCGTTCGTTTCGTTATTTGCTATAACGTATTTTTGTCTAAAATCGAAACCTACGTTTAAGGGTTCGGCTTTTCCCTCAGTAGTATCTTTTACCCAGCATTGAAGTAATCCCGGGGCTTCCGAAAAATCTCTCGGATATTTTAACGTTCCTAACATAGTCGTGGCTTGTCCGGGATATCGAACGTTTTCGATTTCTTTTCCCGAGATTTCGTACGAGATATTACCAAACAAATACATAATTCCGTTATGAGCGAAAGTAATATGATCGGCATCTGCAAAGGGAGTCCCATCGGCTTTTTTTACGATTTGTCCTTCTATATTTAAAAAACTTTTATGCGGATGGGTATAGACGCTTTGAGCTTCCAAAGTTATATAAATATCTCCCGGAATATTTAACGCGTCTCCTGAATTTAACGGAACGTGTTCGACGTATTCGTATTTTTCGGTCGTTTCATCGACGTAAATTTCTTCCGGCCACTGATAAATTTTAGATGACATATTTTTATATAACGTATTTTTTTTTTTTTTAATTATTTTAATTCCCGCCCCGTTTTTCTTTTTCGCTATTAAGTCGTCGATTCTTTTACTTACTAATCCCGCGATTTTTTCGCTTCCTTTTTGTAAAGCCGCTTTTCCGACGTCGGTAGCGACTTTTTTAGCCGCATGCTTAGCCATATCTTGAGCGGCTTTAGACGTTACGGTAGATACTGCTTTAGAACCAACTTTACCTATTAGATCCGCTATCGGCCCAAAAAAATTGGTGCCCCCGTAAATATATCGTTTTTCGTAACCTCTTTGATTTTGTTTTACGATAATATTTTTTATTTAGGAATAAAAAATATCTAACAGAAATTTTTCATAGATCGCGAGCTAGCGAATCGTACTGAGTTCTATCTATTTGTTTTTGTCTAAGTAGTTCGTCTAAAATCGAGACGATTTCGTTTCTTACTCCGGTATTACACGCGTTTTTGCTTCCGAGTAAAAGCGTTAATCTATTGACTAAAGCCGAAGGATCGCTCGGAAGAATTATAGTTCCTTTTCCGATAGTGGGGTCCGGCTGCTTTTTTTTTTTACTCGTTTTGGGCGGTATTCCTAAACTATTTCGTAAAGCTAAACGTTTCTGCCCGTCTTTTTTGTTTTCTGGTTCACCTCCCCAGTAGTGGACAACGTTTTGTAGCTCTTTTCGAATTTCCGGTTTGCTTAAATCTTCTTTAGACATTCTAAGAAATCTAGTTTTCCACTGCCCTTCGTGTATATTTTTCCATCTCCATTTCATAGATTCTTTACCGTGCGAAAATTTACGATTTAACTTTTCCGTTTTTCCCTTCCTGTCTTTGTAAAGAATTTTAGAATCGTATATAATCTGAGCATAATCTTCCATCGCTCTCGAATTTTTAATACTATCTTCCGAAGGGTACAAAGAGAATAGCAAATCCATTAATTCTGGGATTTTTTCGTGTTTTTCCCCCCCGTATCTAATAGTATTTTCTTTGATGGTAAGAGGTTTATCTCCTTTTATTAGTTTTTGACCTTCTACTGAAAGCAGCGGCGCGTCTACATCTCTTTTATCGAGAATATTTTGTAATAGGGGTTCTATGTCCGAATCTTTTTCCGAATCTTTTTCCGAGCCTATTAAAGCGGGGGTAGGATCTTCTTCCGTAATTGGCTCTTCTATTAAAGAAGGGCTGTCCGAAAAATCTATTATGGGGGCAGCGACTCTCCGGCTTTTTTTGCGATTTGTTCGGGTAAATATTTTACGATTTTAGGAATTTCTTCTACTTTTTTTTCGACATTTTCTAAACGAGAAGTAACGGGTTTAAAAGGTTTCTCCATTTCTTCCGTCCTAAGATAATAGGCCGTATTTAGTTCTCTATCCATTTTCCGGATTCTTCCCTTCATAGCTAGATAGTCTCTAACTAAGGAATTCCGTTTGGAGTGGTCGGCGATTCGTAAAAACGACATTTTAATATTTAAAAAAAATTCTCTCTCGTAAAATCGGAAATTGTAAAATTGGAAATCGAAAATCAGAAATCGTAAAATCCGAAATCGGAAAATTGGAAATCGTAAAATCCGAAATTTAAATCTTAAAATCCGAAAAATCGGAAATCGGAAATTGTAAAATCCGAAATTTAAATTTTAAAATCCGAAAATATTTTTTCGAGTTAAGTAAAAAAATTTTTTAAAAAATGGGCGCGTGAAGAAAAAAAAAGATATTTCGAGATTTAAACGAAAGTTTAATTCGAAAATTAAAAACGGTTCAACTAAATAAAATCTATTACGGTTCGGCGATTAGAAACGCCGAAATCGGGACAATCGACTTCGAAAAACCTCTAGAACGAGATTTTAGCAAAAAAAATTCGATAGAATTTCCGCCGATCCGCCGTTTTCGCAAATATTGGCAATTAAGACCGGTTTTTTATTACGAATATAGTATGTTACAGTTTTATTTTTCGACCGTTTTCGAAAAAATAGAAATAAAAATTAAAACTGTACAAGGTTCGATTAAAAGGAAAAATATATCTTTTTCGACGGAAAAAAATACCGCTATACTCAAAGAATTTGATCGATTAGCTCTACCGATTTTTTATGCTTTACAATTAGACGGGAACGTCGGACTTCTTACTTTAACCGTTTTCGATTCTCTACCGATTATCCGTTTAGATTTTTAGATATATATCTTCTTTTTTCGGAGATATATATCTTAAGAAGCGTCTATCTCGCAACTACAACTACAGTAGAATTTCGGAAAAAATTTCCTGCGTCTAGCGTTAGGAAAATTTTTTTTAAAAGGGCAACGAACCCCTGCGATTTTTTTCAACCAACCTCCGAAAGGACTCGCGTTGTTCGCGTCTCCCCCGTTCGATTAAACTTTCTTCTTCCCCGGTCGTCAAAGTTTTCTTCGTTTTTTGTCGAATATCTTTTTTCATTTTTTTATATTTTCCTAATTCTTCTAAGATTAATTTAAACTCTTCGTCCGTAATACGATTATCGACGATCGCGTTAGAAATATGAGAAACGACAGTATCCAATTTCGTATCAGCTATAGCGCGAATCTCCTGGTGTTTTTCTCCCTTAGTTCTCGTCCGTTTTACTACGTATTTTCCTAAAACGGCTAATAAACCAGTAACTAAAGCCGATGCTTCCATAGCGATCGTAACCGGAATAGCGACGACCGTTGATAGTAACGCGATCCCCCCGGCGCTAGTCGCTAAAGTCATAGTCTGTAAAACGGTATCTACGTTGACTACGATTTTCGAAATCCTAAAATATTTTTTCGTAAGAGGGTCTCGTTTTTTTACTTCGTCTTCGAGAAACGTTTGTATTTCCGAAATTTTACGAAGACGATACGAGTGGCCTTCGTCAGAGATCTCCGATCTCCGGCGAATCGTAGATTCGTTGTATCTATTTTCATCCGGAGGCGCGGACGGCGTAGGAATATCTTCCTTCTCTAGACTAGGATAAGTTTTTCGATCTAAATCCGTCATTTTTTTAAGCGTTTGATTTTTAAAATATCGTAATTCGCAAAACGGACTGCCCTCGGGAACGGTTACCCTATTCGAAGAAAAATTATAGAGATAGACGACGATATCTCCCGCCTCGTCGGAAGAATACGTTCCATTTAATATCGTCAAAGAATCTCTCCAACGCGTAGAAATAGACACGACTAATAATCCTCGAGACATATTATATCCGAATCCCAATGATAATCTTTTTCCTTCTTTCGGGGAAACCGAAATTTTTTCTTGGAAATATATATCCCAAGTCGTATGATCGATTTCTTCGAATCGTAGATTTGGAAATTTATTTTTTTCTTTCGAGGGGGGATACGAAACGTTTAGATCCGGTTTCCAATATATAGTTTTAGGTTGCGTATTAAAATCGTAACGTTTTTTTCTAAAATTAATCTTTTCTATACTATAATAAAATATTTAACAAAGGAATATTTTTAAACGGGGAATTTTCTCCTAGTAGTAATCCGGATCCGTCCTGTATTCGTTTTCCGTCGGATAGATATAGTCCGTTTCCGTAATTTTCTAATCCCCTACCGGTATAAGGTTTAAGAAATAGTCCTTCTCCGTCCGTTTGTATTTTAGCGACGTGAGGTCCTTTTTTCAAATATAGGCCTTTTCCGAATATTTTATCCATTATATTCGCACCGGCTGACCCCAAAAGTCCCTTAGCTAACGGCTTAAGAACCAGTCCCGCGAATTTTCCTACGAACGGAAGAGCTCTACTAGCTAATCCCATCAAAGCTCCGAGAAATCCTCCTATTTGTTCGCGATTACGATTTAGCTGGGCTTTAGATAGGGTAATTTGCACTCCGCGACCTCTAGCTCCGGCTCTTCGCATTTTCTCTAGCTGAGTTTTTGTAAAATATAACTTGTCGGGCCCGTCCATCTGAGAAGGGGAAAGTCTTATAGTCGCAGAACTACGATCTCTAATAGCTTTCGCTATCGTTTTCTTTTGTCCGTTCGTAAACAAAACGCCTTTTAACGTATATTCGGTTACCATTTTTAATATATATAGATTTTTTAAAATTTTTCTAAGATGAAAACGTATCGTAATTTCTTCTCCCCTAAAATCTAATATATTACCGTTTTGATCGGTTACCGTTACTTCTAAGCTATCGATTTTATCGTCGTAAACGATAGGAAGATAAATAGGATGCGGGGGACTCTCGACGATTTTATAACCCGGGGCGACTTTAGGAAAAAAGCTATAAATCGCGTTAGATCTATATTTTCCAAGGTAACTTCCGCCGATGATATCGACGTTAACGATGATCGTATTTACCGGAAGAATTTGTACTATTCGATCGCTTACGTGATAGCTGACGTCTAAAATTTTTTCGCTAAATCCTAATAACTTTCCGATCGAATTAGGGATACTAAAATCTACTCTATATCCGTCGTTAATAGTTACAGAAGATTTAAGGGTATGTTCTTCCAGATCTAATCTAATAGGATACTCGTCGTTCGTAGAATCGTAGTCCCCGTTTTCTTTCATAAATCGCTTTAGTTCTTTGTAAATGTTATCTATATCGTAGCTACCTTTAGGAAGAGAAAATTGATGATATCCGGTAGGATTCCAATAAGCGAACGTATCGTTACCCGCGTGAATATTAGGAATACTATAATACGTTTCGAGATTAACGAGAGCCATTTCCCAATAAGAATCCCCTAGATCGATATGGGGAGAAAAATTCGTTCTAAACCTCGTCGTTTGATCCGTAACTATAATTTGTTTAGACGGCATTTTTTATAAAAAAGATTTAAATATTTTTTTACGTATTTAAAAAATGGAATACGTAAGTATAGTTTGTAAAAAAACGGAGATAGAAAAAACGGAATTCGATGTAATCTTACGAGATCGTAAAACCGGAAAAAAAACGTTGTGGGCGTCAACGAAAACGAACGAAACGATACATACGATTCCGGGAGAAGGAGAAGTTACGATTACGAATACGCGTACGTCGATTAGTACGACGGAAATGGACGAAGAAAAAGTGACTATTACGTCGACGACAATGAAAACAGATAACGAAGTCAGCGAAGAGATTACGACGGAAGAAACTATAACGAAAAATGACGAAGAGATAACTTCCGAAAAGTTAGAAGAAACGGAGTCGACGATAGAAACGGGAATAGAGATTTAAAAAATATAATATATATTTTTTAGATTTTTTTCTAGGATTAATCTTAAGATTATGTTTGATAACGATCCGCTATTCTTACTAAAATTTCGACGTAAGCGGATATAATACTGGGATTATTAAGCTGCGTAATATCCATATAGCAACAAGATGTGTCTACTACTTCATCGATGAAAGAAAAATCGATTACTTCGATTCGCGGCCTTAAAACCTCGAGCAGGATTATTTTATATTTTATATCTTCGTAAACTTTACAAGTAGAAATTCTCGAATCTGAGGATATGTCGGGTTTAATAGCCAAATTTTTATAATTTTCGTCGCCTACTCGCAAAACTAATGTCTTATCATCGTCTTTTAAATCCAGATTATCCAGCCTACTTCCCTCTTTAATTTTACAGTTATTTATATTTATTTCTAGTTCACACCAAAAAGGTTTAGAATTTATTTCGGAAAATAAAAATAAGTTAATAGCTCGGATTTGCCCGTATATAGGCGAAAAGAAAAATTTTGTGTCCCCATTAGAAAATTTAAATTTTTTTCCTTTACTAAACTCTCCCGTACTATTAGCGTTAATTACAGTTAAAGCAGGTTTTTTCGGAATATTTAACTTTTCGATCTTACTAGTATTTTCGTCCGTTAATCGTTTAACTTTTTTGACCTCTTGATCAACGTATTCTTTTGAAGCAAGTTCGTTTTTGTTTTTAGGCATATGTGCCCCCCCCCCCATTTTATTTCCCCTGAAATATATTTTATCTTTCGCTAAAAATCCCCCGTTTCTAAATTCGAAAGCGTTTACGAAATCGACGTATTCTTTAGTCGCGACTTCTTCCGGTAAACGTATATTTTTTACCATATTACCCCCCATATCTAAATCTCCGGACATCGTACTACTTCCGTCTGGTCTTACGTATTTGTCGGCTATATACGCGAGAGACGCCCCAAAACGATTCTCGGGATCGTCGCCATAGTCTTCTAGAATATACGGCTGTCCTAATTTGTTGATAGGCATTTTTTATTTAAAAAATATATATTTTTTACGTAAAATATATATTAACGAATGTACAGGGGGCTATATGGGACTATTTTTTCTTCTATTTAAATACGAAACGATAGGATATAAATCGTATCCCCGAGCCAGATTTTCCAAAACGAAAACGCAGAGATGGCCGCAAATATAGGAATTTAAATCTTGGATTTGATCGGACGAATATCGTATCGGAGATCGTAAATAGTCTCGTAATTCTAACGGTGGCTCGATTCCGTAGCTATCAAAATAGTACTTCGTTTTTTTATTTCTGTACCAAGTAACCCAGTGAGTCCCCGGTCCTTCTGAATCGTCGAGATTTAAAATCCCGCAGTCTTTTCGTCCGACCGATTTTTTCGGGAGAGAATCTCTAGAAAATATTCCTTTCCAACCGCCGATATTTTTACAAATTTTTTCGAGATCGATATTAGAAAGTATTCGATTGGAAAGTTTAGAAGTTAACGTATTAGACAAACCCGTTTCTCGACTGGAAAAATCTTCTGGATCCGATAGACCTTTTAATCCCTCCCCGATCGTCTCGAAATCTTCTTCTATTTCGGAATCTCGTCTTTTTAGTTTTCCCCTTTGTTTTACGTCTCTTTGTCTCTCGGCTTCTTTTCTAACGGCTTCTCGTCCCCTACAGGCGTCTTCTTTTTTTCTAGATCGCCTAAATCTTTTAGGTCATAGTTCAAAGGTCGTTCGGTTTTTTGTAGTTCTTCTTTGTAAAATATCCCGTCTACTTTATGACCGTGAACGTCTTCGACGCGATACGTAATAGGATCGGTTTTTCCTATTTTATAAACTTTATGAATTTCGCTCGTCCAGTTTTGTTCGTATCCTTTTTCCAAAGCCCCTTTGATTTTCGCTAATCTTACTTTGTCCATCGTTTTTCTTAATTTTTTTTTTCGATTTCGTTTTCCGATTTTCATTTTTTCGCGAACGCTTTTTCGTAAACGATATCTTCGTTTTCGGGACGACTCGCTTCTACGGGCGTCATCCCTATCGTACTATGAACGGTATTATTATATTCTTCAACTAGCGACGGTATTTTGTCTAGAATTCCTTTTTTACCGTGATCGGTCATATATTTCCAGATTTTTCCTTTGATCGTTTTTACGAATCTCTCGGCGACGGCGGCTTTACTTCGACCGTCTGTATGGTATAAACCAATATCTTTGAAAACGGACCCCCCCCCCTCTCGGATCAGCGGACGGACGAAACGGACATTGGGTTTTTTCGTAACGAGTCAAATTACTTTTCGTCGAAAAATATTTTTCGCAGTACTGACAACGAAATTTAGTAGCGAGAATTTCCGATTCTGCGACGCTATCGATATTTTTTTGGTTTCTACGTAAAAGTCCGACGAATCCCGTACCCCGATTGGTCCAAAATTCTTTAGGTTTTCTTCCCGACGATTCGAATATATCGAGTAGAGCATCTTTAACGTTAGTAGCCGTTTTTTGATCTCCTTTCATACGTACGACCCAGGGGTATTTCGAGAAAACATCTAATACGGCTAAAAAAGTCGGTTTAAGCGTAGAATTTTTCTTATATTTTTCTTTTTCTTCGTATTCTCTAGGTATAAACATCAAATCCGCCGTCCAAGTATCGTCTATTCCGGGAACGGTTACCTTTTTGGTAGGAAAATTTCTTCTAATATTTCGGTGTAACTCGTCAGCCAGGGTCTTTTCGACTTTTTTTTTTTTTTTAATAAACTTCGACTTTTTCGTACCGCAAACGGCGCAGATTCCTTTTAAGATTTTTTTTAGATTTTTTCGTCGTTTCTTCCGTCGGAGAATTCGTTCGAGTTTTTTGACGACATTTCGAACAATAGATTTCGGAATCGATCCCGGCTTTGCTATCTCCCATACCCCACTTAGCTTTAGTATTTATAATAGGCCTAACGAATGCTCTATCTATTTTTTCTCTAAGAGTCGGCTTAACGATATGGTCCAAAGTTTTTACCATATCGGGGTCGCAAATCTCGTTTCGGTTTTTTTGTATCCGGATATTTTCTATAGCAAATATTGTGGAACATAGACGCCTGGTCGACCCTATTAATCGGTCGATATTTCGCTTTCGGAGTTCCGTCGGGATTTAGTTGTTTTTTTAAATCCGTTCCCGGTCCCGTAAAATTATGTCCCGGTAGATGTAACTCGATCGGAATATTTTCGATTATTTTATTTACTATCCCACTGCCTTTTTTTTTTTTTTAAAAACATAGTTTTTTTCGTACTGCAATCGGCGCAGATTCCTTTTAATATTCGTTTAGAATTTCTCGTCGTTTCTTCTCTCGGAGAATTCGTTCGAGTTTTTCGTTTACATTTTACGCAGTAGATTTCCGTCATCTTTTTTATATTAATAATAAAAAAATATGGAAATAGACGATTACTCGTGGAATACGAATATTAGCTCTAGAAATAATAGTCCTATGTTTCCTAATAGTATTAGGGGACTAATTATAGGAAGTTCGGGTTGCGGAAAAACGACGCTTTTATTTAATCTACTATTAAAACCCGGTTGGTTAGACTACGACCATCTTTTCGTTTTCGGAAAAAATCTATTCGAACAAGATGAATATAGGATACTAAGAGAAGGTTTAGAAGCCGGACTTATGAAAGAAGAACTAAACGAATTTTTTTTACGTAAAGACGATATTTGAAAACTGGGAAAACCCCTAAAAGATTTATTTAAAGAAGTCGCCGAAGGATCTACGACGAACAGGCGAACCGTCATCGTCCCTAGTTTCCATAACAACGGAAAAGACGTTCCCGACCCGGGGGACTTAAATCGAAAAGATAAAAATTTGATGATTTTCGACGATTTGATGTTAGAAAAACAAAATAAATGCAAACAGTACTATACTAGGGGAAGACATAGTAACGTCGATTGTTTTTACCTATCGCAAAATTTTTTCGGTTTGCCGAGACAAACGATTCGAGAAAACGCGAATTTTATTTGCTTCTATCCTCAAGACGATAGAAACTTAAGTATTCTCTGTAATACATACACGTCTCAGGATATGGACGTCAACTCGTTTAAAACATTCTGTAGAGATTGTTGGGATTTCCTGTACGGATTCGTAGTTATAGATCGGACCAGTCCTAGGGACGGGGGAAAATATCGTTGCGGATTCGATAACTTCTATATACCGCACGAATTATAGAAATAGCAAAAAAATAGTACATATAGTCTCCTGAGCAAAAAATCGAGAGTCTCCGGAAAAATTACGTTACTTCCGAAAAACGTAACGTAATCTCGAGAAAAACGTTTTTAGTACGAGATCTTTGATCTCCCGCGAATCAAAGATTCGTATTTTTTATTCTCTAGTTGACATAAGTTGTTTATATTCGTAATCTTCGTCGTCTTCGGGTTCGCGATATTTTTTGATTTCTTTGACAAAAATGGCGAAAACTCGGATAGATATTCCGGATTCGAGAGAATTTCATTTTCTCCATATTCCCCCTACTTTAATAGTATAAACGCCGCTAAGAATACGATCTAAGAAAATCGCGATAGACTATTTCTTCCGATTTTTTTGATCCCGAATGAATCATATTTTCTTCTCCCAAAGAAAAAATTTTAGTATCGATTTCTGCGGAACTCATATTTTTTTTATATACGGCTTAAATCATTTAAATTATATATAAAATATAAAAATGGGTCGTTATACTTTCGTTTTTAGCGAAAATATAATATCGCGACTCCGAAACGAATTAACGAGTCGGCGAGAAAATCAGAAACGGAAAAATTTCTTCTGGTGAAAAAAAATAAAACGAAACGGAGTTCTATAGAAACAAAAACTAAAAAATCCGCGTTAAACGGATATTTTAAGGAAACGCGATTTACTATTTCCGACGGACATGACGTCGATATAGAAAACTATTTAAACGCGACAAAATCTCGCGTATTAAAATAACTCGAAAAAAATTCGGCTACGAAAGTTATTATGACTTTTGTCAGCCAGGTGAGAAAAGACGACGAAGTCGTTTACAAATATTTTAACTAAAACCCGTGTCCCGTTTACCCGTGGAGCAACAAAGAAAAAATATACGAAAAACTATATAAAGAAGTCTTAGGATCTTTCGCCGGAAAAGAATACGAGGGTAGCGGCTGGCGATTAATAGGAAACAAGTGTATTTCTTTGAGTTTCGGAGAATACGTTCCGTTTACGGGCGGCTGTTCTCGAGTAGATTTGCCCGAGTGGCTAAAAGGAAAAAAAGCGTTAGTATCTATGCATACCACCGACCAGAGATATTTCTATTGGAGTATTTTACGATTCTTTAATCCGGTCGAAAAAAACAAACGAAGAGTCAGATACGACTTAAAAAAAATCGGACGAGAAGATCCGAATCGATATGCGGATTTTTCCGATGTAAACTATCCGACGACGAGCGACGATATAGAAAAATTCCAGGAGAAAAATCCCCATATTCATCTCGTCATCTACGGCGTCGACAAAGAAAACGAGAGAACGCCCGTAATATACGACGGGAGAAATTCCGTCCGAGGAGAAAAAGTCTCGAGAATATATTTGCTATATTATGAAGAACATTTTTATTTAGTCGAAAATATGAGTAGATTACTATATAGCCAAATTTCTAAATCTAAAGTCCGAAAAGAAGTTTGTTATAAATGTCAAAAAGTTTTTTCTTCCTTCGAGAAACTAGAATCTCACGAAAAAATTTGTAACGACGCTACTTTGTTAGAACTTCCTAAATCTCTGAATAATATAATCTCTTTCAAAGAAAAGAAAAACGGAATATCTTCGCCGGCTATACGAATATACGCGGATTTTGAATCTTTTCTATTTCCGAACGGCGACGACGGCGGGGATCCCGAAAATATAGATATCGAAAAAAAATTCCAGAAGCATAAACCTTCCTGTTTTTCGTTTTTCGTAAAATCATCGGACGAAAACGTTTGTAAATCGGCTATTTGTACGTATACGGCGAAAAACGACAAAGACGACGTCGGAAAAGTTTTCGTAAAAAAATTAATGGCCGCCGTTCACGCGTTCGTTACAAAATGGTACGACAAAAAAAGAGAAATCCCGAATTTTACCCCGGTTTTTTTTACATAACTTAGAGGGTACAATTCCCATCTTTTCGTCAAACAACTAGCCGCCTATAGTACCAGGAGAATGACCGATTTGCCTTCGAACGAACAAAAATATATTTCTTTTTCGAAATATTTGGTCGTTCGGGGAAAAAATCACGAAGTTCGTTTTCTCGATTCCTATCGATTTCTCGATTCTAGCGTCGAAAAATTAGCGGGAGAACTAAATATAGAAGAACTGGTGGAAACCGGAAATCGTTTTCCGAATATACCCCCGCATATTCTTCGGGGAAAAGGTATATATCCCTACGAATGGATGGATAGTTTTTTCTAAACTAGAAAGTCCCGGTCTTCCTCTGATAGAAAACTTTTATTCTCGACTTCACGGAAAAAATATTTCTCGAGACGAATACGAATCAGCGCTCGAAAGTTGGGAAGTTTTCGGTTGTAAAATGATGAAAGACTACCAGGAAGTATATTGCGAACGAGACTTCCTTTTACTTGCCGATATTTTCGAAAACTTTAGAAAACTAAATATCGAAGAATACGGGATAGATCCTATTGAGTGCTATACTTTACCGGGACGTCGTGGCAAAATATGTTGGGATACACGGGAAAAGAGATCGAGTTAATTATGGATAGGGAAACGTACGAAGATTTCGAAAAGGGTATACGGGGGGGGCGTCTCGATGTCTATCGTACGTCACGCGAAAGCGAACAATCGATATTTGCCCGATTACAATCTGAACGACGAAAGTTCTTTTATATTTTACGTCGATAAAAATAACCTTTACGGAGACGGTATGAGCAAAGAACTACCGTACGCGATCGATAGGAAGATGAGAGAAAACGAATTAGAAGATTGGGAAAAATACCCGTGTGCGGTCGTCATAGATTTGGAAATCCCGGAAAGATTACACGATTTTCTAAACGAATATCCTATCGCCCCCGAACATATTAAGAAAAACGGCGTTAAAAAACTCGTTCCGAATTTGAGAAATGGCGAAGAATATCTTTGTTATGGAGAACTATTAAAATTTTACGTTAAGTTGGGGGCTAGGATTACGAAAATTTATAGGGGTTATATTTTTCGCGTCGAAAAATGGCTCGAATCCTATATCGAAAACAATACGAAAAAACGGATAGAAGCGACGAGAGAAAAAAAATCTGGCGCGGTTTCGTTTTACAAAAAAGCTAACAATAGTATCTACGGAAAAACGATAGAAAATCCTAGAAAACAGTGCAACGTAGAACTTATGAACCAAAAAGAACGGGCGGAAAAACTAGTGAGAAGTCCCGAATATACGAAGTTTACGCTATTTTCGGACAATCTCGTCGCGATTCATAAGAAAAAAACTATCGTTAAATGTACCAAACCGATATACGTCAGATTCGCGATTTTAGAACTATCTAAACTTAAGATGTATCGGACGTATTACGAATATTTAGTTCTGAAATTCAAAAATCGTATATCGTTACTGTATACGGATATGGATAGTTTTATTTTCCGAGTTCTCAGCGAAGATATTTACGAAGAATTTTTGTCCGAACTCGAAATGATTTTCGATACGAGTAACTATCCGGAAAATCATCCTTTGTATAGTAAGAAAAACGCGAATCGTTTGGGATTTTTTAAAGACGAGTGCAAAGGAAAACCGATTAAAGAGTTCGCTAGTAAGAGCGTGAAAATTTATTGTATCGAGACCGGCGGCGAAAAAGAAAATCGGATCGTTAAATGTAAAGGGATAGGTAATAGTATGAAAAACGAGCTTACGATGGAAGATTTTCTCTCGTGTATCTACGGCGGAAAAGAAAAAACGATAGACTTTAACGTCATAAGTAGTAAAAATCACGAAGTTTTTACGGAAACCATTAAAAAAATAGCTTTGACCCCTACTCAAGACGTTCGATACGTTTTAGATGACAAAATACATACCCTATCCGTCGGACACTATAAGTTTAAAGGGGTAGATTTTTAAAAAAAAATATGGAAATATTCCCTTTTTTACTCGAACTCGCGGTCGATGAAGCGGATCTGGAAAAAAGGAAAAAAATACTCGACTTAGAACGAACGGCTATCTTCTTCGGGCGCGGAAAAGTACTATTTACGAAATACGGGACTATAGAAATTTCGAAGTTTCGCTCTAATCCGAAAATATTAATAGAAACGATAGAACGAAAAAATTCGGACGTCGAAAATATAAAAAACGAGATTTAGAGAATACGAAAAAACGGCGGGACGAAGAAAAACGGAAAAAACGCGTTTCCTAGACGGGTGAATCATTAATTTAGATATTAGTTTGGACGAAAAAGTTTACTTAAAACGTATCGTTTCGATCGGACTAATATTTAATCTTTTTCCGGGAAAAACGGATGACGAGATATCCGATTTCGACGGACTATTAAAAACGATGAAGGATTTAGGATATATGTCTTAAAAAAGATATATATCCCTATAAAAAATATTTTTTTACTTTTAACTCGAAAGCGTCAATGTTCCGAGTGTTCGTGATAATACTCACCGTAAAGCGGACGTTCTTTAAAGTGTTTTTCGTACAAAGAAGTACAATATTTTGGTTCGACAGATAAGTACTGGTCAACTCTTTCGTCTAATAAAAAATCGATCGCGTAAACTAATTGGCTGAGTTGACACGTCGATAGCTTACATAATCTATACTTCTGTACGTATTGTTCTACCGTACGATTTCTTAAAAAAAGATTTTCGATATTTGCGTACATTCTCCTACGGTTCGCGCGTACTTTAACATAATCTACAAAAATAAAATATCTTATTTCTTTTAACCAATCAATCGCATTTTTAATTTCCCATAATCCATCGCCCGAGAAATTCCATAAACCGTATTCGTACAATAAATCTAAAAGATCGGGGTACCAGCCTCTATAATAGAGTTCTAAATTAAATCTTTCGGCCCTCGTATAACAACTTCTCGTTTTTTCTTCTTCGTCAGGTATTTCGTCGGCGGGAAAATAAAGATCTTTGGGAGGACTACACGAGTCCGGTTCGGTCGTCCTACTCCAACGATATCTAGATTCGAATAAAGCGAGAATCGCTTTTTCTATTTCGTAAAAATCGTTTTCGTTTAAATTTTCTATATAGTATTTTTCGGCGAAAAATTCGAACGGCTTCTGTTCTTCTTTTAACAAATTAGGTTTAACGTAATATTTAGGAATTATTTTAGGTTTTCTATTTATAGATTCGTAATAATCGTAGCATCTTTTTTCGTATAGATAATTTATCGCGTATATAAGCCCCTGTAATTCGTCGTACTATTTATCCCAAAAAGCGTATTTCAAACAAACGTCTACAGCTTCTTCACCAAAAATATTTTGCGTAAAACTGCGAAACTTCTCAAAATTTAAAATTTTATCTCGAATTCCTAACTCCATTTTCTATAACGACATTTTTCTTTAAGCTCCGTTCCAAAAAATCTTCGAAAAACTATATTTCGCAGGAAATATTTTTTAACTTTTTAAAAATAATAAATAACGTCTCAAAGATCGGAATTAATATAATATATTTTTTATACGAAGATATACAATATATCGGTCGGCTAGTATTATAACGCGAGAGTCTTTCGTCTAATAAAATAGTTATCGCGTTAAATAAATCGCTGAGTTGTTGCGTCGTTAGCTTACATAACCTATACTTCTGTACGTATTCTTCTGGCGTACGATTTCTTATAAAATGTTTTTTGATTTCCTCGTAGTCGGAAGCGCTATTCTGAGAAAACTTAGCGAAATAGAAATAATAAAATATCCTAATTCTTTTTAACCATCTAATCACGTTCAAAATTTCGACTAAACCCTGACTTGAGAAATTCCATAATCCGCTTTCGTACAATAACCTTAGTAAGGAGTATTCTATCTTTTTTTTTTGTAAATCTAATCTAAATCTCTCAGCTTCCGTATAGAAAATATCTTTTTTTTTTCTTCTTCGTCGGAAATATAGTCGTCGGGAAAATAGTAATCTTCGGGTGGGCTCGTTTTGTCCGGTTCGACAGTATAATCCCAAAGTTTTCTAGATCGAAATAAAAACTTAATCGAAGAGGTTATTTCTCTTAACTCTTTCGTCGCTAAATTTTCTATATCGTGTTTCTCCGCGTAAAACTCGTACGGTTTTTAGTTTTCCATGAAGACAAAATAAACGGGTATGGTCGCGTCCCGAGTAGAATCGGTTTTCCTTTTCTCGTATAGGTGTTTGATCGCGTATAAAAGCCCCTCTAAATAACTGTAAGTTTTATCCCAAAAATCGTATTTCGAACAAACGTTTATAGTTTCTTCTCCAAATTTACGTTTCATAAAAGCCTGAAACTTTTCAAATCTTAAAATTTTATCCCGAATTCCTAACTCCATTTTCTATAGGGAATTTATTCTTTAAACTTCGCGTCAAAAAATCTCTGAAAAATTATATTTCGCGAGAATCGAATAGAATTTTTGTACGAATAAAATCTTCTACCGTTTTCATCAAAGTTTTATATTCCGGATTTTCGACGAGAATATGTACGCGATGATACGTTAAATAATGATTTAACGGATTTTTTTTTTAAAAATCGTCCGTAATCCGACGCGTTTTTTCGGGATAAGGTTCCCCGTCGTATAAGTGGCAAATGCAAAAACCCTCGTGCGTTATTTCGAATAGCCAACGTATCGCGTACGTAAGTTCCCTTAGTTCTACATAACTTAGTTTCCATAAGAGATGTCGATTACAAATATCATAAAAAGAAATATTAAATCGATCGAATACTTCGTCTCGAAAAGCCCATTCTTCTTCCGAAATTTGTTCGTCTTCACCGTCGAAATTCATTTCTTTCGAAGAATAACCGGAATCGTCGTCCGAAACTCTCGCTAATAAAACTTCTCCCATTTCTTATATAAAAATTTTTTCTTAAGCGAAAAAAAATTTTTGGAGAGATGTATGAATAGGGGTTGTAGAACAATATTCCAATTTTTTTTGACTCGTCCGATTCGTTCCGAATATATCTTATTAAATAAAGCCGTTTAATTTTTTCCCCCTCAAAAACGGCGTCGACCCGAGAGGGGAGACGACGTCCTATTGCCTCCCGTCCCCTAAATCCTATCGACTTCGCGAGACTATACGGGGCAGCTAGAGACTACAGCGATTGGAAGATTACGACGATTATAGGAGATAACGAAGTCGGCGATTGGAAGATTATAGAGAAAAAGTATAGGGTCTCAAAGAGACTTCAGGGGGGCTATATAGAGGGAAAATATAGGAGAAATATTTTTTACGAGAAATATTTTTTACGAGAAATATTTTTACGAGAAATATTTTTTTACGAGAAAATATTACGAGAAAATATTACGAGAAATATTTTTTTACGAGAAAATATTACGAGAAATATTTTTTTACGAGAAATATTTTTTACGAAAAATATTTTTTTATGAGAAATATTTTTTTACGAAAACTGTGCCATAAAGTAGACAGTTTTGACCAGAGAAAAAACGAAGAGGGAGAAGGGTAAAACTAGTCGCTGAAAGCCGTCGCCGAAAAATAGAACCCTCGAACAATTATTTAATAAGATATATTCGAAACGAATCGGACGAGTCGAGAAAAATTGGAATATTGTTCTACAACCCCTATTTTTACATCTCTCAACACAGTATCAAGAAAAATCGTTATAGGTGTGATCTACAAGTATACTCTTGACAAAACTCTTTTTTTCTTCTGTCATTCCTGACACAAAGCGGTCGGGACTGTCACGGGACGCAATTTTGGAATGCTGGTTCTGCGTTTTACCAATACGTTAAAGAGTAAAGCGAGGAACCAGATCCTCGTTTCCGTTATACTTCCGATACTGCCGGAATACGTACGAATTGGTATGGAAAATGTCGAAATCGGACGGAAAGTAATGAGATCGCAAAGAGCGGAGTTAGGATGGCCATACCTTAATTGGAGCCAAAATAGCATACAGCAAGGATGCACATCAAGCCAAATAAATCTGATGACCTGGTCAACTATTAATTTCCACGGATCCATGTTTTATATTCAATGATGTCGATTTTACCACGCTTCCGTTACACTGTATTTATATGGCCGAATTCTTTTGTCATCCTTGAATATTGGCTTATCCTCAGCAATAAGTACCGTTTGGCATCGAGCTATTAGCTACACTATGCGAACCGCTTTAGCTCTTTAACAAACTACAAAGTTTTCGACTTAGCTAAACTGAAAGCAATTGCAGAAGACAAAAAAAAAATATGACTCAAAAATTGAAATTTGGTTTTGGAAGGGTAGGAAACAAAGTGGGAATAGTAGGAGGAAATGCTGGTTACTGCCATTTTCCCCTTTTTCCACAAAGTTTGCAAAAACCGTAAGGTAATAAAAACTCGGGATTGTGTGGTAAAGGGTTAAGGATTGTATTCCACGTCTGTCTCAACATAAAAGAAACAAAAACGTTTATGTTGCTAGAGAGATTATGGACATCGCGTACATCAGAAGACATTCAAGAGATGCTAGATTTTGTTATGTTTTGCAACATTTAAGTCATTTTAGACAGAGTACGACCATTACGCTCTCGTACTGTTCAAGGCGATAACCCGAAAATCTAGATTTCAAAGTCTTACTTAACTTGCGAGCATCAAATAATTCACCTCGATCTCTTTCAACGGGTGAGAATATAATCCACCGACACCAAGAAAGATTTTTTTTTGTAGGTTTGACTATACAAGCGGACGGTAAAGATCCAAGATCAGACTGCGTTCTGTGCAGTCTGATCTTGTTCTTTGCCGTCCGCGAAACTCAGTGTCTTCGCCTATTGCACTAAAAGGGTATTCGATGACTCTATCAGTTTCAGATACTAGTATAGATCTGGATTCTCAGGAGCACGAGACACGCTCGGAGGAAGAAGAAGAGTGTATAGAGCAGTGTCTAAATTCAAACTGGGGGTGCAAGAAGGATGACAACCTGGACTTTAAAATGAACAACGAAATTCTCTATATAGCTTACAGTCCATCAGATGCAGATGTGAGTATGTCTAACAAATTACTAATACCATATGCCACATTAACAGCATAGCAAAGAATGGGGACATTGGTTTACTCGGTCATTGCTACATGTACATTGGGATACAACTTTCTTATACGTTAATACTAACTCTCCCGCAGCCAAATATATCGGTTCAACTTCCCGACGCCAGGACGTAAAATTTTACTGTCAATATAGGCACTTTTGTCATTGTTAAGAATAAAAAGGCGAATCATGTAGACTCGGGATTAAACCGTACTTTTTGTGCAGTATATTCTTGATGTACCATGTCCGCTACCGAGTACATGACCATGCGTATCGAGGACAGTCATGATGACCATGCACACTGACGAGACCCAAATGCATACCAAGGACAATGCAATCCGCATGAGCACTGACGGTATCACAATGCGTTCTAGAACAATGACAATGGCCATGCACGCTGACGATGGCACAATAAGTGCCAAGGACAAGTGACCGTGCCTACTGACGACGTCACAATGTGTTCCAAGGACAATGACAATGAACATGCACACTGACGAAGCCAGAATGCGTTTTGAGGACAATGGCGATGACCATGCTCAATGACAAAGCCACAATGCGATTTGAGGATAATTGCAATGGATTATGCACACTGGTGACGCCTAATTGGGTACCTAGAACAATGAACATGCACGCTGACGACGCCGTAATTTGTGCAGAAGACAATGACAATGATTATGCACATTGACGGTGACAAAATGCGCACCGAGGACAATGACAGTGGCCATGCACACCCTCCAGGCAAAAAAATGTGCACTGAAGACAATGGCCTTGATCAATGACGACGCCACAATTCTTTCTTAGGACTATGACAATGACCAATCACACTAACGACGCTTTAATTCGTCCCAAAGACGATGACAATGACATTTCTCACTATGGACACCTAAATGGATTTCAAGGACAACGAAAATGAGTATGCTCAATGATGAGGCTTCAATGCTTACCGCAGATAATGACATTGATCATACACAATAACGACGCAACTATGTACCGATGATAATGATCATGGACGCCGCCATAATGAGTACTATTGTCAATGGCACTAACCGTGCTTAATGACGAAGTCACATTGCGTACTGAGGATAGTTTAAATGATTATGCACACTGTTGACACCTCATTGCGTACCTAGGACAATTAACGTGCACACTGAGGACGCCTAAATCTGTACAGAGGACAATGACAATGGTTACAAACACTGACGGTGCCATAACGAGTACCGAGGATAATACCAATGACCATGCACACAGACGATGCCACAATGCGTACAGGGGACAATGACAATGACCATGCTCACTGACGCTGCCACAGTTCGTACTGAGGACAATGAAAACAAGCATTCTGATAGTATTGCATAGCAATACACAGTCCCCTACCGGCCGTATATATCGCTGGTATGTCAGTGAAATTTTTAAAGTCCAAGGCCCGTAAATGCGTCAAAAAGCAGTGGAGAGGGACGAAACTCGAACTTGATGTGTAAGTCATAGTGGTTGATGTACACACCAAAAATCAGCTTTATATGTAGCAGCGTTTAGAAAAAAAAGTGCGGAAAAATGTTTTATCAGTGAAATTTTGTAAGTCCAAGGTCCGTAAATGCGTGAAAAAGCAGTGCAGCGGGACGAAACTCGAACTTGATGTGTAAGTCATGGTGGTTGATGTACACACCAAAAATCAGCTCTATATGTAGTGCTCAGCGTTTGGAAAAAAAGTGCGGAAAAATGTTTTATCAGTGAAATTTTGTAAGTCCAAGGCCCGTAAATGCGTGAAAAAGCAGTGCAGCGGGACGAAACTCGAACTTGATCTGTAAGTAATGGTGGTTGACTTACACAGCAAAAGTCAGGTGAATATCTACCAGCATTTAGAAAAAAAAAGTCCGGAAAACTGATTTATCCGTGAAATTTTGTACGTCCAAAGCCCGTAAATCCGTGAAAAACAAGTGGACTGGAACGAAAGTTGAACTTGATCTGTAAGTCATGGTGGTTGAGTTACACAGCAAATCTGAGATCAATACCTACCAGCGTTTGGGAAAAAAGTCCGGAAAACTGATTTATCAGTGAAATTTTATACGTCCAAGGCCCGTAAATCCGTGAAAAACCAGTGGACCGGAACGAAAGTCGAACTTGATCTGTAAGTCATGGTGGTTGAGTTACACAGCAAATCTGAGATCAATACCTACCAGCGTTTAGGAAAAAAGTCCGGAAAACTAATTTATCAGTGAAATTTTGTAAGTCAAAGGCCCGTAAATCTGTGAAAAACCAGTGGACCGGAACGAAAGTCGAACTTGATCTGTAAGTGAATGTGAGTGACTTACACAGCAAAACTCAGCTCAATATGTACTAGCGTTTAGAAAAAAAGTCCGGAAAACTGAATTGCCGGACTGACGGACAGATGGACAGACGGACAGACGGACGGACGGAGTGCAAACCTAAAGTCCCCTTCGGCTTCGCCGGTAGGGGACTAATAACCATGCACACTGACGACGCCACAATTTGTACGGAACACAATGACAGTGACCATGATCGAAGACGCCAAAGTGCGTTCTGAGGACAATAAAAAAGACCTTGCACACGAACGACGTCACAATGCTTTCCAAGGACAACGACAATGACAATGACTGCACAGTGAGGATGCCACAATGCGTACTGAGGACGATGAAAATGATCATGCTCAATGATGAGGCCGCAATGCGTACTGCATACAATGACAATGACCATGTACACTGACGACGCCACAATGCTTATCGAGGAAAATGAAACTGACCATGCTTATGGACGACGCCATCATGAATGCACTATAACCATGCTCAATGACGAAGCCTCTATGCGTACTGAGGACTGAGGCATGCCCATGCACATCAATAACGTGAAAGGGCAGAACGAGGACGTGATATTGCATTTAGAAAGCATGGCCACACCCATCGAGGACTTGATCACGGGTACTAACGATGTAACCATGCGTACTGAGGATGTTATAAAAGATACATGTGTGTACAGATGACATGGCCATGTGTAATGGGGACAAATGTCCTGTATGTGCAATCCAAGGGCATAACTATGTGTACGCTGGTCTCAGTGAAGTTACAATGTTATTAACCCCAAAATGCTGAGTACAAACCTCATAAACTGGTCACAGTTGTAGATTTACATATTATAACTGGTACAGGCGATTGTGTCATTGTTTTTCATTGGGCTACATGTATATCACAGAATAGCCGTTGAGAGCATCTTACACATGCCCAATTTGGCTGTATAGATAACACGTCGATTTTTGCACAATTTGAAATTGGTAATCGAAACTAAAAAAATATTAGCAGAAACAAACATTAATAGGTGATAACAACATACAATTCACTTATTCGTGAGGTCAAAAATATCGGAAAATCTCCAGAATAACGCCCGTTTCTGGTAGTCAGTACCGATCCCTATACACTTGCTGTATTGCGGGATTGGAAACTAATCTACAGACCCCAGTGCTCTGTACATTTTGTTGATCAAGATCAGACTCCATGTATCCTGCAGTGGTCGGCTGGCCGATATACGAATAATATGAGGTATCTGGATGAAAACGGCTCTAAAAATGCGATTCAAGTCCATTCCATTATTTTGGGTGTTGACAACCTTTAACCATACAACGGCATATTATAACGACCCTGAAGAAAGACTTCCGACACCATCAAAGGAAAAAGGAGAAAATACTAATAACCAGTATTTTTTTCTCTTCAATGTTTCTTCCACTTTCAAAGACAACCTCATTCATTTGATCCTTATACCAATTGTTGTTTGAAGACGCTTTTAATTGGGACAAGTTGAAAATATTGACATCTAGTGGACACACAATCCCGACTTTTAGCGACAATGACAAAGAAGGGTTTTGTTTAAACAATGAGGGAAAGGAAGAAAATGCAGCATTTTCTCCTTCTTTTCACAATGTTTTCTACCTTTTCTGATACAAATCTCACCATCTCAAAATGTGTTGTCTGTTAAAAAGTTAAATCATCGAAATTAATTCCCACGCACGCACGCACGCACGGGCGCCAGCTATGCTCTTTGAAAAGGGGGCTTTATACATCTGCGAACTGTATCGATCCAGGTCAGCTTGTGCAGTCCATGCAGGTTGACCTGGACCGAAACCTTCCGCTATCGGTCAATTTTCTGCATGTCCAAGGACCTGCCTACTTCACGATTCAGACACTTGATCGACAAAATGGATTTTGGATTTTATGGATCCATAATAACATGACGACTTGCCTGGTATCATCCATCACGGAGGTGCATTAAACCCCCTTTTGGCAGAGCGCGGATATTTTTTTTTTTTTTTTTTTTTTTTTTTTTAAATCAAAACTACAAATATTTTGTATTATTTTCAGGGTGAATGTAACTGTTCATCCGCTGGAAAGCGATCTAATTGTTCCTGGAATAGACCGGATCACATCTCACAGAATAAGACCGTCTATGCTGTACGTTACAGGGACAGTCATTTGAAACATTTTTATAGGACAAAAAACTGCATTGCTGTGATAAAGTCCGATAGCAGGCTAAAATATGAGGTGCAGAATTGTTCATTTCATTTGAACATCATTTGTGACCTAAGTAAGTTTGGTGAAATAACTGATTGATCTTCTGGTATTTAACGCTTGTAGGACAGGACAATATCGTAGACTTGTTAAATTAAAGTCGAAGCATTTGCAGGCAACAAATTAAATCTTACTCTAAAAGAGATATAAGCATTGTCTTTAAAAGACTAGAAAACATTGTGGAAAAGGAGAAAATGGTAGTTACAAGCATTTTCTCCTTTTTCTGCAATGTTTTCAAAGCCTTCATTCTTTTTGGTCGTTAAAACTCGGGATTGTTTTGTCAAGGATTTATCCTGTATGTGGCCGTTTTTAGATGAGCCATGCTCTGGCAAAAGGAGGCTTACTGCAGCTCCGTAATGCATTATACCAAGCAGGTCATCACAAGGCTATGTATCCATAAAATTCATTTTGTCCAACAACTGTCTAAATCATAAAGGTGGAATGATTATTAGACATGCAGAAAATTGCCCGAAAGCAAAAAGTCTCGGCCCAGATCAGCCTGCGCAGACTGCGCAGGCTGATTTGGGTCGATACTATTTGCAGATGCATTAAGCCTCCTTTTCGCAGAGCATGGCTCAAATGTATTATGCTTTGCAAGCGTGAAGAAATTTGATGGTGACATTCAGTTAAAAGGTGAACTATTGGCCGTTCATTTACCCGCTTATTCCCACCTTAGCAAATTCTCTGGTACTAAAATGATTATTTAATGGCTCAGATGTTTTTGTCACCAATCATTATTTCTTGTATACTGCCGATTAAGAGTAATGATTAAGCAACGTTGAGAAATGACGTTCTGGGGGGGTTAATGCGCCCCCCTTACGCATCATACCAGTCAAATCATCACATGATAATGGATCAAAAAAAAAAAAAAAAACAAAAAAAAAAATCCAGTTTGTCTAATACCCGATTGAATCATGAGGTCGAATGGGCCTTCGACATGCAGAAAATTTACCAAATCTCCCCCTGAGTGAACAAATAGCTGACCCTCAATCTTGGGTCTAATGTCAATAAAAGTCCTCAAATGCTGTACTGGACAAAGACAATTTTTTGTTGGCTGAATCAAAATCACCTATCCTTTCCCTAATTGATCAGTTTTTGAATGAGTTAAATTAATTTCAATATTGGTGTCTGTTAGTTTGATGCCAGATATACGTATAGCATGAACTGATTTGGACTTTGACTCTGCAACAAGTTCACCCACTCGAGAAAATCCAAAGAATGCTTTACAAAAAGGGCCTTAAAAAGAACTTCTTCATATCTAGAAGTGCAAATCATATGCAAATTTAATACATTTTCTTTTCAAGGAGTTTGGCAGTGATAGGTAGCCTTACACCTTATCGTTTTTTCAGCTTTTCCATGCCAGACATAACTTTTTTGACGACAAAATACAGTGTGACATCCTCTAATAGTGAGGATTTACATTTAAAGCCAATCCCTACCAAATATGAACGAACTGTTGCAGGAGCAGAGCCTTTCAATGATAAATGAGATATAAAGTCAACATTATGCTTAATATTAGGTGGCCATAATATGTCATGACCATAATTAACTCTAAATTCATTAAAAACTTTCAGACCAGTCATATATGCCTGGTGAGTATTTGTTGCAATTGAGGCTGTCATTAGCATGTCTGCTCTATGTTCGATAGCATAATGCGAAAAAATTGTGGAAAGGTTGATGGGTGCTCTTCTGCCTTGGATGCAAAACTCTGAAAACGAACCCATTGCTTACGAGATAAAGCGTCTGATATACAATTCTCTTTACCAACTATATGAACAGCTTTAACTGAATGTTGTAAAACATACACTGTTAAATGAGGGGCCTGAGTAAATGCATTATCCTCGATGACTTTGATAATTTTTTATTAAGAATGTTGAACCAGTGCAATATTGTCTGTATTCAATATTACCTTTTTACCCTTGAGGTGATGTCCCCATGTTTGGTATGCCAAAACAATTGGAATTAACTCTAAGAATGGGGCGTCTTTCAATAGTCCTTTCAAAACCCAAGATTTCGGCCACTGATAGAAAATCCAATGTGGCTCAAAAAAGGCTGCACAACCCAGGTCTGATCCCCCGGCAGCATCAGTATATAGGTGTAAATCGTGATTACTTACCCACTCTGCATCAGGTAAGTAACATACCCCATTGAAAAAATTAAGAAAAAGTAATATTGCCTGTGGGTCTTCCTTAATTTGCCTTGTAACGCGAATAAAATGGTAGGATTTACAAACTCCAGATATGGAAGCATAAATTCTACTACAAAATGCCCGAATGGAAGGTATAGCTCTTGCACAAAAATTCAAAGAGCAAGCCAAACACTGCATATTTTTCAATGTAATTTTCTTTTTACCAAAGGCAAATCCAAGATTTTTCTTTAAGTCTACACTTTTTGAATGTGGAATACGGATTTCCATTTTTATTGTATGAATTTCCAAGCCAAAGAAAACTAGGACCTCTATTGGGCCTTCTGTTTTAGCCTCTGATAAAGGCACGCCTAATTCAAGGCAAAGTTCTTCAAAGTAATTCATGGAAGTTTTACATTCCAGTTTACCTTTCCTTCCCCCAAACAAAAAGTCATCTAAATACTGCATGACATTTCTGTTTTTTGTATGTTTAACCATTCCAAAAAAGTTGAATATTTTTCAAATATTGAACAAGATATGGAGCAACCTATAGGCAAACACTTGTCAAAGAAATATTTGTTCGCCAATTTAAAACCAACTAACTCAAAATAAAGTGGATTTACTGGTAAAAGCCTAAATGCTGACTTAATGTCCATTTTTCCCAACAATGCCCCTACACCAAGAGATCTTACCATAGAAATTGCACTGTCAAAAGATGCACATTGAACCTTGCGTACAGCCGAATCTATATAATCATTTACACTTGATCCAGCTGGGTAAGACAAATGCTGAATAAGCATAAAAGAGTTGTCTTTCTTTCTGACAAGACCAATTGGCGAAGTGCTAAGATTTTCGAGGTGACAAAATTAAACGGGCAGCTATCCTACCCAGATTTACTTCCTTCATGACTAATTTCCAGGCTTCATCTTCATTTTGTTTGACAGATATTAAATTATTGCAATCAATGAAATGTCGAGGTCCCGAATAATGCAATTTAAAACCAAAAGTAAACCCATTAATTAATTCATGTTTGATGGTTTCATTTGGGTAATCTGAAAGAGCCTGATTAAATGATTTTAGTTTAATTGAGGTTTGCCCTAGGTCCAAAGTTGCTGTTTGGGTTTCTGAAATTGATTCTTGGAGCTGATGTTTTACCCCTGACACCAAACTGGTGCTGCCCTTGGTTGCCAGCAATGGGGCTTGCAAAACTTGGCCATTGATTATTTTGGCTTCTTGCTGTATACCTATAATTAGGCATGTTGGAATTCTGTTAAAACTTAGCAGCATTACAAGCTACTAATGGATGGTTTGCATTACAGTGTAAACATAGATGCTTAAAATTGCATGCTGACTTGACACAATATGCATTATAAGGTCATAACATATTGATTTCAAAGACATAGAATTTCCTACTGATCCAGCATTCAACATGTACAACAACCAAAGCTCTTGGTCTCTAGCAGCCCACGAAATTTGATTGTTACATGACTTCTTGAGTCGAAATTGTTCAACATAAAGCCTCCAGCCGAATCCACCATAACGAGATACTCCAAGACGTATGATGCTCATATATTTTAACAGGTCATGAATTTTTTCAGGATGTGCTGATGTGTAAATGTCAGTAAAATAATAAAAGCGCCTGTCCACCGCTCAATGTTTGCAATTTTTGGGATATTAGAACGCTTCTGAAGTACCAACTCCCCATCCCAAAAAATTGGCATGACTACATGAGTCTAAAGTCCCTTTTGGGGATGGTAATAGAGAACTAAGTTCTGCAAATTCCAAGCCTATAATCTTTTGTCGGAGAGCGGGCGTGATATGTGCCCCTAACGAATCATTCATGGAATAGGTCATAAAGAGACTGGTTCTCTGCAAACAAGTTAGGTGCCTGAGAATTGGCCCTTGCATTAACCACTCCAATCAATTGTTGTGTCTGCACTAGCTTTTCCAACACCTTCTCCACAATCCTATCCGTAGCCTCCTCTGACTCGGTTGTTCTGGCTCTCTTTCGCTTTGTTGCCATAGCTAGAATATACTAACTAAACAAAATTAAAGATTTGCTAATCAAATTTAATAATTTACCAAACATAAGCACGGCATTTCGGTGCCAATGTTCAGGTGCAGCGAGTGGAATTTCGAGTTGAAAAAGGGAGCATAATTCTATCAAAACGTATTGAGAGTTACCTGCTGTACTAGTCCGATTTTCCCTTTTTGGTGGTAAACAACTAAATAGCAAGTATGGTAAATTAGTAATGACAGATATTTGGAAAACTGTAATAGTTCTCGCTCGACAAATACGTCATAGTTACCTGCAGTGATGAATCAACTAAACTACATTAATTAAATGACTCATAAATTATTAATGAATAAAAATTTCGAGAGACACAGTCTTGGCATTACAATGTCTTGGTCCTGTTCACTGACTGAATTATATTTGTTTACTAATTGTTCATTTATTCCAAAAAGTAAAACGAGTACTTATGACTTATTATAACTATTGCTTAAGTAATATTTCTTTAAAATAAGCATGGAACCTTTTTTACCAACCATTCTTAGTAACATTGTTAGTCTTATTGAATATCAAGAAAGTAACGCAATTTCTGATTTGCTAAATGATAGACGGCATTAAATGGTTTTGCCAATTAGGGATAATTCAACTTCTGATAGGTTAAATCAAATTTTGATTTAACCAATCAGAAATTGACCTATTTCGAAATTCAGATGCTTCTTGAGAAGTAGACTTAGAATGAGATCAAGAATGGTCGGTGGATATGGGCCCTTGGTCTGTATTCACCAACCATTCTTTTGAACATTCTTTGCCTTATTTTCTAAATTTGAAAGTAAGATAGCTTCTGATTGGCTGAACAAAATGGTTACTTTCTAACTCTAGAATTAGACGAATAATGAAATTTAAAATGGTTGGTAAATACGAGTCCTTCTTTGATTATTTATCCATTTTCAGAACATATGGAGATCTGTAGTGACTACAAAGGTTCACACACAACCTCTACGCAGCAAAAAGGTCAGCAACTTAAAGAAATCATTTTCGGTAGTCGTATATGCTGCATCTCTTTTTCTTTTCCTATTTCATTATATTGAAATACTAATTCGATTTAAATGAAATAGTTATTCATTGTTACAACATCTTATTTCGTTAAAATGAAATGATAATTCTTAATCTCGAAATGGCAGTTCGGTTAAAACGAAATAATAATTCGTTTTAACCATATAAAAATTAACTTTAACAAAATAGTCATTCGTTTTAAGGAAATCTTATTTCGATAAAACGAAATATTACTCTGTTAAAGTGCAGTCGATTCATGGCGGACGAGTAGTAACATAAGTTCTAAACAACGAATAAGTGATTTGATTCATCTTTTAACTAACCGGATATCCATGCAATAACACCCATTCGATATTTTTTTTTAATATACCACAGATATTTATGGATTTTTTATATACCGCGGATATTTATAGAACAGTGATTTTCAGTGACTCCGCCCCTATTACCATTTATGAATGAAATGTATTCCAAAAATAGTAACGATTACTACAGAAAGCCCGCGAAAAAAGAACGATGTGATGGCACGCGCTCTACTTTCCGATGATGTGCCTACGTAATTCCTGCCCATGACGTCTTATCAACAGAATAATCCAAAGCGATCTCAGTCGCAATTTTCGGACGTTTAATTACTTTGATAAAGTACTATATATGTGGGTAATGCTGTTTTAGAATGGGAGTTCCGATATAAATGAACTTTCAACATGTATTTGTCAGTCACATTTTCACATCTTTTTCACAATGAGTACAGATCAGACGTTAAACGATAAACAGAATACGTACATAGTGTTGTCGTATATCAAAAATATCTAACGAGGTTGGGAGAATTGATAACTGTCGAGCCTTGGCGAGATATATAGGATAAGAATTTTGTTCAAATGAATTATTATATCATTATCTCAGAATAAGATCTTGTTATTACGGATAAATACTTTCTTTTATCGAATTAGTATTTCGTTTTAACGAAATAACAAGAAATATTTTTAAAAAAGGATAGACGGCGTAAATTTGCCAGCAAATAAGCAGGGACCCTTAGAATAAATATGCCTACATATTTGACCAATCACAAATTTCTATTTATTCATTTTTGTCAGTACCATGAAATAGATCAAAGCCAGCACATTCAGCAACGCCGAAACAAAAAGTGCCTCACGTGACACCTTTTCAGATTGTTTTAGAATGCCATTTGACTGGAATCTCGTAAATGTAGGTCAGTTAAGAGAGAGTGAGACAGAGATAGAGACAGACAGACAGACAGACAGAGAACAAGAGAGAAGCAGAGAGAGAGATATTTATCATGTCTTCGTTTTTTAACCAACATCTGTTTCACGAAAACACAAATTATAGGCATATGTACATGTCAGTTAATAAACATGAATCCTGTAAAAATGGTAGAACTATCGGTAAAATATAATGGTGATAATGTACATTTTGTCTTATAAAAAGAGACACGATCTTTGTTGTTACTGCCGTAAGTAATAATTACTAGTATTGGATTAAAATATGTGAGCCATACTCTGGCAAAAGGAGGCTCAATGCATCTCCGTGATGCATGCTACCAAGCAAGTCCTCAAAAGATCATTGATCCATAAAATCCAGTTTGTCTAACAATCCACTAAATCATGAAATATCTCGGTCCTTGGATTTCTAGAAAATTGGCCAATAGCAAAAAGTTTCGGCCCAGGTCAGCCTTCGCGGACTGCACAGGCTGACCTGGGTAGGTACTTTTTGTAGATGCATGTAGCCTTCTTTTCACAGAGCATGGCTCATGTGTATTTTTTTCTGCTTTTTTCTTCTTTCAGATCATTATACGTAAGTATAACTTTACTTTTTCGTCAATCTAATCAATACTTCCATCATTGAAATGATATTGTATATTTTTTGTTTCATTTGGCATAGTCAAAATCAAAATTGTAATCACACGTTGTAAATGGAACCCGTCGACCCCTTACTAATCACTTTCAGAGACAAATTTCATAAGTCGATTGTAAAAACATCCCTGTAAAATATAGAAAATTAATACGAATTGACATTTCAGACGTTTATAAAAAAGGAGTTATCGAATTACAATACGAATTTGCTTGATACGAGCGATTTTACCTATTGTCAAATTGTTCTTACTTTTTGTCTGGTGCAGGTTGCAAACAGTTGTTTGTTGGTAAGCAATGTAGGAAAATATTCAAGAAGACAATACTTATTTTCAAACGTATTGATCTAATTTTTCTCCACAGGACTACCGCAAAAGATCCTGCACAAGGTAATCATTGTTCCCTCATTCTTTCTTTTGGTTTTCATAGTAATAAGTACTGAAATGATGTATATTGGAATTAATTGACAGGCTGAAAGGCAGTACAGAAAGGGTTTATGGTTGGGTTAACCAACAGACAGACGAGACTGGTTACCTCCCCTGATACAGCAAGCGTATAGGGATCGGTAGCACTCGTCACAAATCCATACCTACACTGTATATCTTACCTCGTCCGTATAAAGGAGGTCTCCGTTTTGAACTACCAATCAAATGATCTTAAACATGGCGGCGCCCATGTAAATCGCTTAGCAACGACATGAACAAACACGTTGAGGTTTTTCACATATATCGATCTGTCGATAGAAATATTCTTAGAAAGATATCGATACAAAATTTTGACTATTTTTTTTTCTTTTTTTTTTAAGAGGAGTCTTACAATTCTAATAACGGTAAAACGGTGCACTTCCGGCGAAGAAATGTATCGTGTAGGTGCATATCAAGCTACGTGATACGACCGTGGGACTTGATCACCGGATCATCCGAGGTTTGCCGAATTGGATCGGTACATGTTACTAAAATCGGGCAGAATTCTACCCTCTATTTTTAGAACAGCTATGTCACGAGACTAATAGAGATTCAGGGGAGGTCACTCTCACTTCCTGATTGGTAGATTTTCCGATTTTTTTTTTTTGACAACAGAATAAGTGAATTGTAATTTTGGTATCACTGCATATATTCTTTAAGTTTTGATTACCAGTTTCAAATTGTGCTAAAAAACGCCATGCTACCTATACAGCCAAACTAGAAATGTGTTAGATGCTCTGATTGGCTATTCTGTGATATACATGTAGCCCAATCAATAGCAACGACACAATAGCCTGTACCAGTTGTAATATATAAATCTACAACGGGGACCAGTTTACATACAGACATGCAGGCAGGCAGAGAGCACTAAAAGTACAGAAAGGGGATATGCTGGAGTTAATCGACAGGCAGGCAGTACTGAAAGTACTGTTCACAAAGGGTGCACATGTATGTTGGGGTTAATCGACAGGCAGGCAGGCAGGGAGTATTGAAAGTGCTGCAAGGGTGTGTGTTGGGGGTTAATCGACAGAGAGGCAGGCAGGAAGTACTGAAAGGGCGTATTTTAGGGTTAATCGACAGTGTTACGGATTGGTGGTGAATAATCTAGTAATGCATTAGTGTTTATTTGGTGCTCTAACTTTAGTAACAGTGTCAAGATATTTCTAGTACTTTTTATGTTTTGTTGAATGATGTATGCAGAATAGTCTAGAATGAATATTATTTTTCATAATTCCTTTGTAATTAGCGAATGATTTTAATTGAAAGTAATAGGTACTTAACTGTTTGTATGATGGGTCCACATCCTGGTCTCAAAGAAAAATGGATTTTATTACTGCCATAATCCAGCGTATATGTTAGATGGGAATTCTTTTGTGTTTTTCTCGAATGTACTTCCGGAAGTTTCTGGGTGCATAATATATAAAGGCCCAAAACACCGTAGGGGAGTGGTCAGAAAAGTTGTGAGATTGACGATTGTGACTGAAGTTTGAAAAGGATTAAATACTTGGTATACGCTGTCATTATCATCGTAGGATTCTCAGCTTTTGGAGATGGAGATCTATTTGAACCAGGATTTTTTTTTTTTTTTTTTTTTTTTTTTTTCTTCGTGACTTACTCAGTTTTTTTGATCAACGCAATAGTGATAGTTTAGGACAGATTGAATTGTTTAGACTCTGTGAAGTCTAAGTAGGAATTAATCATTTTTATTATAAATTACTGTGTTTTGAATTATTAAATTTTATAACATAGTTTAGTGGAACTCTTCTTTTCTTTTTTAATCTATTACACAGTCATTTAAACCGTAGCCATTCGGTATTTATGACACCCTAATAACAGACAGGCACGCAGGCAGGTAGATAGACCATACACGTGAAAGTGTATATATAATGACATTTTTTTCCCGCCTGATATCAAGGCTGTGCTCTTGTTTATATAAACTCAACATTTACAACCTATAGTTTTTAAATAGATGATCTTATGTAAGAACTTTGAGGGGTTTTGATCACTGAACACAACAATCAAATAACTTCAAAATGATTATTATTAGCAAGTACAAGAGCATATCACTCTATTTGGTTGTAGAGTAATTCTTTTGACAAGAATTGAACTGTTTTTATAAAAGTAGCAAAAAGTATGATCAGTGCTATATTTTCATATTTCTGCATTAAAAAAACCCACCGGCACAAACGTCTCTTGTATCTTCAGCAGCTTTGAAAAGTTTGCAAAAATCTGGAGCCAAAATAAGTGGCGTATTGTTTAAATCTTTTAATAACAGGCAAAATCTCAAACACGTCCAAATTAAAAGCATCTGTAGACGACAGATTAAATTGTCTCTGAAAGAGCAGAAAACATCGTGGGAAATAGTAGTGTATAATATGTTCCTTCAAGCACTTTTCCGATTTTGAGCCAGAATTCCAATCCATAATATTTGAGTCAGAATGCCCATCCGTTTTTTTGAGCCAGAATGCTCATGCATTTTGTAAAAAGTTAAAAAAAAAAAAAAAAAAAAAAAAAAAAAAAAGAAAAAATTCCCGATCCTACGATCTCGCTAATTCCTAAACCGTTCGCGCGCCCAAGAAATTTATAACTCGTAAAGTTATAAATTTAAAAAAAAATTCCCGATCTCGCTAATTCCTATCCCCTCGCGCGTCTTAAAAAAAAAAATTTATAACTCGCGAAGTTATAAATTCTCGTTCGTCGAGGAAAAAAAATCAAATTTTTATAAAAAGAAAAAATTTTGATTTTAATAAAAAATTTTTTCGTATAAAGCTGGAAAAAATGGGTGCAAATAATAGTAAAGAAAAACAATTAAAAGAAAAAGAGGCAAAATTAGAAAAAAATTCGCAGGTTGATTAATTTTATAGACGGACAAATTTACGAAATAGTACGTACAAAAACAGTAGAATCATCTTGTATTCATGTACTAGGAAATGAAAAACTAGCAATATCAACCGAAATTAATGATCTAAATGAACGAAAAAATGATATAGAAAATGAAATATCAGCTACTGTTGCTTTTCACAAAGACCTGGAAAGATTGTTAGAAGAATTTGAAGCGAAGAAAATAGAATTATTAACGGAGGAGGAAAATTTAAGTGACCAATGTATAGAAATGCTTGAAATACTCGATGAAATTCCTTATGAGCCAGACTCTGAAGAAGATATTCCCGAAGATATTCCCGAAGATTCAGATGGAGAAAATGAGGTAACCTGGCATGATGAAGAACCCGAAGAAAAAACATTAATCATGTACGATAAATGTTGCGTATATTATGATTAGAAACCTACTATAATTAATATCCCTTGTGGTCACGTTTGCATGTGTAAGGATTGTAATACTAAAAACGTGGGAAGAAACGAATGCGCTATTTGCAGAACGGTAATAAAGAATTTCTACGTAATAAAACAAGACTGTAGTCCCACGATAATAAAAAGATTAGTAATTTTTTTTTCTCGAAAGATTAAGAAATTTATAACTTGCAAAAAGTTATAAATTTGGACGCAAGTAATCCTTTAAATGACAAACCGGAGGTTCTTCTATCACGACCTTATCTTTTATCCTAAATATGATATCTAAAAACCATTTTATCTAGGGATTTTGGTATTTCTCGTGTATTCCGGAAAACAAACTCGCCCCGTGTGAAATACGGTTATGGTATCGTATTTTCTAGATAGTTTACGCGCGTTTTGCGTCTTCGAAATTAACTCGTGAAACTTATCGCAGGGTATTTCCTTTTCTAAATGTATAACATTATTTTCCCTACTTATATCGAGCTTGTAAACCGGCATATCATCGATGGAATTTACGGGCAACATAAATTTGAATCCTATAGAATCTCCTATGGATGGTAAAAGGTTATATCGTTTATTGTCAACGAAGTAGTTTCTCAGTTTTTCTTTGTCAACGGAAAACCCTAAATAAAAAAAACGTTTCTCATTACGGAAACCAAGTAAATCTTTAGACTATCGAGTAAAATACATGACTGGGTTTCCTTGAGTACGTCCCATAAAAAGACTAAACTTTTTACGCAATGATCGTAAGACTTACACCCAGTAAGTTGTATTATCCCGTTTTTAAAAAGTTTTAAGTTGATTTTTTTCTCATCGAAGAAAAAGAAAAATAAAATACAACTTAAAAAATTTTTCGGATTGCTTTTTACTTTTTTATTACTTTTTTTTTCCTACTTCTTTTTGTCCATAAGACATACGTATCAATTCGGGCGTTCGAATGATCTCATTGAATAACTTTTCTAAGTTAAGATCATCTATGTTCGTGTAAGCCATAAATACTTGGGTAGAAACTCTTTCGTTCATTTTTAAAATCGAAAAAATTTAGTTTATCGTACAAAAATTCTTATTTTTCAATTTTTTTTATTTAAAAAGTTAAATAAAAAATTTGATTTAAGTAAAAATTTTTTCATATAAAAAGCGTATAATGGAGAAAAATTATACAGAGTTTGATAAATTCGATATAAGTAGACTGATAATTTGTGATAGTTGCTATAAATACGGCTTACAATTATCAATCAATAGGGATCTTATACAAATATCCGGATGGAAAAACGAGAGGTTTACGATTACGTTCACCTTTGTTGTTTACCTACGGGGTGCAAATGTTTACAAGTTTCTCGAAAGATTACTTTATGTCTTTATTGTCTTTTTATAATGAAGACAATAAAACACCGAAAGAAATTGGATTTAAAAACGTATCAGATGATATTTCGGACTTTTTACGACAAGAAGCTCCGAAAAAACGTATAAAATATAAACAAACCGATAAAAAGAGTTTTGATAATTTAGAAAATATTGTTCAAAATGGCATTTTTTACCCGAAACTAAAACAATCTAAAAGACGTGACGAAAATAACCAACCTATCTTTCCAAACATTATAGATACTATTCTTTACGAAAAAGATGAAAATTGTAAACCCGTAAAAATAAAAGATCCTCTTTCTCTAGAAAAAATAAATTGTAGAGTAGTCGTTTATATGGATATAACGGATATTTTTATTGGCAATAATCGTAATAATGTTGTTAAAATAAGTACCAGTATTTCCGAAGTTCTTGTTTATAAGAAAAATGTTAAACCACCTATAAGAACAATAACGAGTCACTTTGATACGTCTTCGGAAATAACATTTAATTCCGATGATGAAGACGAAGAAGAATAAAATCCTTATGTAAATTTACAACTTTTTTAAAAGTTATAAATTTTTAAGAATCTTTTGAGGGATATGAAATACTTAAAAAAGCAATTGCAAGGTCAACATATTTGCCTCTATGCAGGGAACGAAGTTTATTTTTTATCATTCGCGATAGCTGGAGTTAATATATAAAAATATTAATCCCTAATTCGTTGGCGAGCCAATACAAAAATCTCCTATCCGATCCATCAATGATATTACAACCCGTTTCTTCGCTGCACGGTTTGAAACTTTCGTGACATGTGTCTCTATCGTTTAATATTTTGCTGATCTTTTTTATTAAAAAAACGATGATATCCCAATCTTCTAGTTCGTTTAAACAAAATTCCTCGAGTAATTCGTACGTTTCATTGGTAAAAATACTTTCTACTAATTCAGCTACGCGTTGTATTTCTTCTACAAGTGGGGGATCGATATTTAACATATCGTATAATCTTCTAAGACAAAGCAGATTTAATGCGGAACTGAGCCTTTTTAATTCCGAAAACGACTTTCCCATTAATAATAAGTTAATAAATTTATTCTTAGCCTCTTCGCTAAGTTCCGAAGGTACAAACTTATACCTTTCTATTCGTTCGTTTCTGGCCTTACAAATTTCACAATTAAAAGGATTCACTGCCGTTCTCGCTCTCGTATTTGACAAACGTGGCATTTTTTATATATTAAATTAACTCTTAAATTTAATATATTTTTTTTATAAATCGAGTTCTATAAGTATCGTCAAATAAGCATTTTTTACATTGAGATTGTCGGTCTTTGTTAAAAAGTTTATGACGTCGCACTGTTTTATTTCTAAAGGTTGAGGAAAAACTACGCAACTACAACCTTTTCCCGCTTCTTTTATTAAGGAGTAGTCGGTTTTTTCATCGCCGTTTACGACTATATTATTTTTTACCTCTTCGTTTAAAAAATTATTTCCTTTTAAAACCATTAAAGAACCTTTTATAATTCTACCCGGAGCTGACATGCAATAACCCACTAATCCGTGGGATCTTCCGCTGCTACCATTGCAGAAAGAAAACTCGTAATTTCCATTTAATAAACTTCCTTGTTCCTCAGCATGCACGCTTATTATAGGTTTAATTAATTTTTTTCTCACGCTCAGATAAAGCTAACAACTGCGTGGAGAGAAAAGACCTCGTTGCAGGGTCATCCCAAGCAGCAGGTTCGGGCAAGTTTTTAATTCTTTTTCCTTTCATATCTATTTGACCATTCGCGGAAAAAGAAGCGTCAAGGTTTCTCGTTAAAGCTTCTCCCCCTGTGGCCGCTAAAACTGTAGTATCTACGTAAAATTTATTCGCGGCTTGCTGCTCTTCTAAAGGAGTTCCAATATTGGTAATTCTTCGTTCCCCCATAGAAACGTCTGCAGTCGCTATATAATCTCCCGAGCCGTAAACAAAAGTTCGATTAGCGGAATCCACATAATTCTTTGTCGCAACATCTTGCGGTTCTGCGGGGTTTAAAAGATTTGTCAACTGGTAACCTCACATATTTATATTCGCGATGGCTGAAAAACTACCGTCCTGTTGTTGAACTATTGCTCTACCGCTATCATCCACATATTTTTTAGTAGCGGCTTCGCTCGGTTCCATAGGGTCAAATAAGTTTTCTATTTTATTAAATCCCATGTTTAAATATCCCGTCATGTGATAACCCCCATTTTCGTCCAATAACCCCGCGTTGGAATCGACATAATCCTTAGTCGCGGCGTCTTGAGGATTCACGGGATTACTAACCCTCGTTAAGGTGTTACTGTTCATATTTATAGAACCGGTAACGTCCGTCGTTCCATCTTTACGCAAAATATTATTATTCACGTAAGTAAGTGACGCTCCATCGCCACTCGATTTAACATCATCCATTCTTTCAAATTTGTCCACGGGCATTTTTTATATTTAAAAAAGTTTATTTAAAACTCGTTGAAATTTATTTCCCGAGGTTAGCTCTTTAAGAACGTACAAACATAAATGACCGCAAAATACTTGATCGGCTCATTGTAATTGATCCGTATTGTAAAATATCGGATTTACCAGATACCTTTCTAGTTCGAGAGGCGGTCGCACGCCGTAACTGTCGAAATAAATTTTTAGTTTACCGTTTTTATACCAAGTGACCCAATGCGTGCCGGGTCCGCTTGTGTCATCGAGATTTAATATACCGCATTCCTTTTTTCTACGCCTTCTCGGTAAAGCGTTTCGTAAAAATATCCCCCTAAAAGAAGGAATTTTTAATTTTTTCGCGGCATCTTCTAGTTCGAAGTTGCTTAACGGTTTGTTCGGTAAAATTACGTTTTTGATCACGATATCCGACATTTTTTTTTTTAAACCGAAATATTTTCAATATCCTCGTTGTTTACCCAAGAATTAAACTTGTCGGAATACCCTTTCCATTTTACTAACGATTTCTTTTTTCCCTTTTTAATAACCTTTTCTATCCTAAACAACTCCTGGCTAGTTTTTTGTAGTTCGGGCTCGTGAAAAGTGCCTCGTATTTCTTCTCCGTTAAGATCCGCAATTTTGTACGTTACGGGTGACGTACGTTTTACTTCGGAAATCGTAAAAACTTCTTCAGTCCATCTTGTGGTATAACCCTTTTCGAAGGTATTTTTCTTTTTAGATATCCTTACTTTATCGCCTACGGAAAAGTTAGAGATTATGTCTCTTACTTCGAGACGATCGGGATAAAGAGTTTTCCAAACTTTGGCTTCATTTACTTTCTTACTAGCATTTACCGGCGTCATTTTAATAGAAGAATGTTTCGCGTTATTATATTCTTTAACAAGATCCGACAGCGCATTAATGTAAACGTTAGTGGAATTAGCGAAAAAATATTTCCACATTTTTTCTTTCATCGTTCTAATCCATCTCTCGACGACGCTAGATTTCTCCTCATTTTCGGTAGAATGCAACTCTATCAGGTCTTTAACATCCTTGTTATAAAACTCTTTACCCTTATCCACCCACATTTTTTCCGGTTTTCTCTCTTTAAAAATACTCTTTAATGCCGCGGCGACAGATTTTCCCGTTTTATCTTTTAACGGAATCAGCCAACTGTTTTTGGAAAAGATATCGATGACAGCGAGAAGATATTTTATACCCCGATTAAATTTAGAAAATGCTTGCATGTCTACTAAATCAGCGGCCCATATCCTATCAATACCGTTTACTAAAACTCTCCTTTTCTTAAATTTTCTTCTTACGGGCTTATGCAGCTCTTCCGACAGCGCTGTCATGTCGATTTTTTTTTTTTTTTTTAATCCCCATTCCAAATTTTTTCTTCGTTCCAATCATATTACTAATGACAAATCATTCCAATTTTTCTCTAATCATTGGATTATAGATTCCCTTTAGCTCCGTTAACATATTTGCGTCGCAAATAGAATTTCTGGTAGCCGTGTCATTATGTTAAATATCGTGATGGTAAGCCACTTCATCAACCCGGTTTATCGGTTTACTCCATTCTTTCGGCGTTAAATCGGGATTGAGTCTTTTATTTAGCTTAGTACCGGGTCCAGTAAAATTATGACCTTGGAGATGCATTTCAACTGGTAAGTTATAAATAAACTTATTTAGTATTGAACTGCCTTTTTTTAACGTTTCCGTCTTTCTTGACGAATTTCGTTTTAGTCGTTCCGCATACGACGCATTTTCCGCGCACCATATTTCTTCCATTTTTACTAACAACGTAATTTATGTTACTAGTATCGGTGAATTTTCTACATTTAATGCAATACATCTTTTTATATATAATTTAAACTTATTTAAACATATATAAAAAATGGATGTCATAGATTTATCGTGGAACGAAGTAGTATCGAAGAGACTTAATAATCCTTTTTCACCTAAAGGCATTAGAGGACTAATCGTGGGTAAATCGGGATGCGGTAAAACGACGCTTTTACTAAACCTTTTGCTAAGACCCGATTGGCTCGATTACAATAATTTATGCATTTTTGGAAAAAGTCTTTTTCAACCCGAATATCGTATACTTAAAAAAGCTTTCGAAGAAAAACTACCGAAAGAGAGAATTTTACAGTTGTTTAACATGCGCGATGAAGTTCAGGATAATAATGTTTCTCCCGCGGCTTTGATCGAGAAATGGATTGAAACCCTGGCAAATAAATCGGATATTAAATGTAGTTTTTTCGAAACTACCGAGGATGTACCTGATCCGAGAGAGTTAAAATCGGAAAACAGAAATTTAATGATCTTCGATGATTTACTTTTAGAAAAGCAAAATAAATGCGAGTGTTACTATATTCGAGGAAGACATAGTAACGTTGATTGCTTTTACCTTTCGCAAAACTATTTTAGGTTGCCGAGTCAAACTATTAGAGAAAACGCGAATTTTATCGGTCTTTTTCGTCAAGATCATAAACACATTAATCATATTTATAGCGATCATGTCAGCGAAGATATGTCCAAAGAAGAGTTTAGAAAATTTTGCTACAAGGTATGGGAAAAGCCTTATGGTTTCGTTGTTATCGATTTATCGAGTATAAAAGATGAAGGAAAATATAGAGACGGTTTTGACAACTTTTATATACCTAATCCAATAGAAAAAATTGAAGGTAAGAAAATTTACAATAAATAATAATTGTAAAAAAAAAAAAAAAAAAATGACATACGTAAACTTGTATACTCTTGATTATAGATTAAATGGTTTTTCAGTAAATAATGTGGTAAGTATTACTAAAGATTATGGGGAAAATGAACTGAAAGAAAATATCGAACATTGTCCAAAAAGTATTTTTTAAAAATCTTACAAATTTTTAAACTAAAAAAAGAGTTTCTTTCTTTCGTTAAAGAACGTGGTGCCAGCAAAGAAGTATTATACGCTCCTTTTTTAAAAAAACGCGTTTCCGAATTAATGCGTAATATAAATCATTGGGCGAGGGTTTTTGAAACCGAAGAGGAAGATAGAATGAATAAAAAACATAGAAAACATATAATAAAAATGTTGCCTTATTTAAAAGAAATAGGACATATCGGTGTATTTTTTTCGGTAGAAAATAAACAAACCTTTGCAAGCGCTAAAAATCATGACATAAGGGTGGGGTTTAACGGAAATGCTAAAAAACAGTGTTTAAGTACTGGTACAATTCGTCTTAGTTAAAAAATATATCTTTTAACGAAAGATATATTTTAAAATTTTTTTTTATTATAAAAAATGGAAGATCTTTTTAAAAAAGTAGTCGAAAATACGTGTCAAAAAATGTCTTTTCAAATTATAGTAAGCGACAACAAGACGCGCTTTACAACGATTTTTAATCCCCCGATCCGACTGGAATATGATAGAAAATACGAAATAGCTTTAGTAAACCTTGAAACGTATTACCCTTTTCCAAACATTGACGCGACAAACAGCTTGTTTATTTATTCTCCGGACAATGGCTTTTCTTGGTTTAGAATAGAAATACCGGAAGGAAGTTACGACCTTATAGACATTAATGATACCATTCATCAGGAAATGAGAAAAAAAAGGCCACGTTGATTTAGTCAATGATGAATACCTTATTAACATTTCCACGAACACAAATACGCTAAAATCTATTCTTACCCTCGAAGACGGTTATCAAGTAGATTTTAACCATCAAAACTCCATTTCCAAAGTATTAGGTTTTACTCGCACGAAATATGAAACTGGATTTCATGAGTCTGAGAATGTAGTAAACATTCTCAGTATAAATTTCGTACTCGTTAGCGTCAATATTATCTCGGGAAGCTACGTTAGCGGATTAATGCAAAACACAATTTACTCTTTTTTTCCCAATGTCGCACCCGGATATAAGATAATTGAGACGCCGCATAATTTAGTATATTTACCGATAACGCTGTGCGATATACATGATATGGAGGTAAAAATTACGGATCAAAATGGAACTTTACTAAATCTAAGAGGTGAAAATCTTACGATTAGGTTTCATATTAGAGAGGCATAAAAAAATAAAAACGTATATAAAATGACGGAATACGTGAATATTAAAGTTAATATATCGAATGGACAAAAGAAAAAACTTGTGTCTGCTATTAAAAAGGGGGGTTGCGAAACGAGTATTCGTTTAGGTCGCAAAGATTTACGTGGCAACGATGTTTTAGCGATTACCCAAACTCAGGCAAAAAAAATAGCTAAAGCCTTCGAAAAGGGTACTGGTGTAACAATTAGAATGTCCGCTAAGCAACTTAAACACAGCACGAAAATAGAGGGAGGTTTTCTAGGAATGTTAGCCGATTTAGCCGCGAGCGCTTTGCCGGCGATAGCCAGAATCGTTTTGCCGGCATTAGGCGTTGGCGCTCTTTCGGGACTAGCGTCATCGGGCGTACAAAAAGAGATGGGTTCGGGTCTTTACCTTAAAAAAGGAGGTTGCGTTTGCCAGGTAGAAACTGATGGAAAAGGTCTTTATTTAAGTCCTTATAAAGGCAAAGGATTAGAATCTGTCGGTAACGGTTTATATTTAAAACGGGGTGGAAAGTTTTACGACGGAAAAGGTCTTATTCTCGGACCCAATAGTCCTTTCGCTAATATTCCCATTTTAGGAGCTATTTTATAAATTAAAAAAAGATGAATGTTCACAAATTTAGCGTAAAACCGAATATTTCTCGAGCGAAAACGATCCATTGGAGACTCGCTCCTAATTTAAAACATCCTCCGATAAAAGAAAATCCGTTAACTTGGAAAATCTTTACCCAAAAAGAAATTACGTTAACTCCGGGGCAAGTACTTCCGGTGCAATTAGGTTTAGGCTTTATGTCGACTAAAGGCGTAGTTTTAACCTCATTAGCATATTCTCTAAGATTTAAAAACTGCAGTTTACAAAATGAGATTAGTCTCGAAGATGTTGACAATATTTTAATTACTATGACTAACAATTCGAAGGACTCGGTAAAAATAAAAGAAAACGAGCTTTTATGTCGCGTTTATTATCATCTTTAAAAAATATTATGCTAATAAAAAATGGAAATGAAAGAGATTAATAAATATCCCGAATTACCCACGGCTCCTCCGGTTGATGAGGGACAGGGTTATCGTTTGCAGAAAATTAACGAGATACAAAACTTTTTAGAAGGCGATGTGGCGAAAAGAGAAACTTAAAGTAAAAAATATTTTAGAGCCACGAGAATAGTAGACAACGTTGACACTGTTTTAGTTACGGTTACTTTAGCTGCGGGGGCTGGGGGTATTAGTTTGTTATCAATGGTAGTCGTGTTACCCGCGGTAATAGCGATAGAAAGTGTCACGGCTGTTACCGGTTTGTTAAGTTTAGTCGGGAAATACGCCGTTAGAAATTCGACGGCTATAGCCGAAAAACACGAGAAGATTAAAACCATCGCTGATACGAAATTAAATACTATATCCTCGCACGTCTTGAAAGCTTTATCGGATAATAAAGTCACGGACGAAGAGTTCCAACTGATTATGGAGGAATTAGAGAAATATAAGAAGATGAAGGAAGAAATTAGGTCTAAATCCAAAAAAAAGATGACGAGCGAAACGGAAGCGTCGTTAATAGAAAGAGGGAGAAGAGAACAGCGTGAGTCCTTTCGGAGGTTGGTTGAAAAACATCATGGCGGGCCGTTGGAATATTAAAAAACCTAAAATTAAATTTTCGTGTAGTTTTAGTTATGAAACGGGTTAAAAAAACTGTAATAAAAACTGTACTAAAAACTGTAATAAAAACTGTTTAAAAAATAATCCTAATAAAAAATGTCTTTTTTAAAAATCGCTGATCCGATAAAAAGGGAACAAACGGTAAAAGAATTTCTCGCGATAAAAAATAATATTCGCGCTAACGAATTAGCGGAAAAAAACGGGTAAAATAGAATTACAAACGGACCTTTCGGAGTTTTTTAAACCCGTTACAGAAACGCAAAAAGAAACGCAAAAAGAAACACAAAGGGCAATTACGTCGGGTCTTAGACCTATTAGAAAGGGTCTTAAACCTATTAAGGGTCTTAAAGGTATTAAAACAGCTTTCGAACAGTTACCCCAAAGATTACCGCAACAATTGCCACAAAAAACAGTAATTTTTCGCCCTCAACCAACTTTTGAAGAAAAACCTTTTGCTCCAACGTTACCAACATCATTTGCAGAGGAAAAAAAGGAAGAAGAGGAAGAAGAGGAAGAGGAAGTTTTTCCTGACTCTGATACTACCTTTGGTTTTTATAAAAGAGATGGAAAAACTTTCATTGGTGATAAATTAGCTTACATAGGTAGAGATGATATCATTATTGGTAGCAAAAAATATGAAAAAACACCGGGCTTGTGACAACTTCTTTTAAGTAAAAACCACAGAGAAAGTTTGATTAACGACAAAGATCGGGAGACGTATGAAGAAATCTTAGTTTTTACTAATAGTATGTATCGTGGCAATAATCCCAAAAACCGCTATCCTAAAGCCTCTAGATCGCAAAAATGGGAAAAATTTGTTAAACCTATTTGGGATAAGTTTAAAGGAAAAACTGGTTCTGGCGTTAAAAATGTTGTTATCCCCAGTGACCCTAACGCGTTACTAGAAAAATTCGACTTACTTATGGCTAGTAAAGCGGTGAGTAATACGGGCGCGAGAAACGAATTGGTGAGCGTGTGCGACGAATTAAAAAGGCAAGGCATTTTCGATAGTAAAATCTATAAAAAAATAATGTCCGTATTATAAAAACATGATCATCTATAAGAAACGAGGATTTGTAAGAAGAAATAGATACGGGGGAGCCGGAATTTTTTTGACAGCTTAGCCAACTTTCTCGCGAGACTTTTTAGTAGTAGCGCGGCTAAACAAATCGCATCCTCCGCCGTTGATATGGGAAAGAGCGTCGCTAAGGAAGGAGCAAAAAAAGCTTTAGAGGCCGGAAAAAGTGCAGCCGTAGATGCGGGAAAAAAATAGTCGAAAAGGCTTTAACGCCAAAATCTAAGAAAATTTTGCAAAAGTATACCGCTATAGCAGAAACACCCGTGGCTTCGCAAAACGTGAACGCTTTAATAGATGGAAGTGGTAACGACGCAATTGCTATACAAGAATTAGTTAAAAAATTAAATAGTGGGGCTGGCATTAAAACGACGTAAAACATATTATAATAATTTAAGATTATTATAATATAATAAAAAATGAGCATTTTAAACATTACTGAAACGGGTTTTAAAGATGATAGTATCGAAGAGTACGAATACTTCGAATATCTACCAATTGTGGGTGTCAATCTTAACAATGACGGAGGAGTTATTACGATTAACATCGAAACTCAAGATATTTTTACGCATCCTAGCGAAAGCTATTTACTTATACAAGGTGAATTAATAAAAAATGATGGCACAAGATATGCAGATGCTGATAACGTTGCATTAACGAACAACGGTTTAATGTATCTTTTTAATACTATTAGGTATGAACTTTTGGGGAGAGAGATTGAACAAATAAATAATCTAGGGTGGGCTACCACGATGCTCGGATTGTTAAAATATGATAAAGATTTTTCTAAATCGCGGGGGTTAAACCAATTGTGGTTTAAGGATACAGCACCCCTGGTAGATAATAATACGGGCTTTGTTGAAAGACAATCACTAATTATTCAAAAACCCTTTAACAAAGGCACATTTGGTTTAGAGTGCCGTTAAAACATATTTTCGGTTTTTGCGAAGATTATGATAAAGTCTTATACGGAATGAAGCAAACTCTTTACCTTTCAAGAACTGGTGATAATGACGCTACTTTTAGAGATGCCGCTGCTGCAGTTAGTAAAGTTAATCTGACTAAAATAACGTGGTACATGTCACACGTGTTACCCACGGATAAGTATAAAATGGAACTTTATAAACACATCCAGAATAAAGAAAGTTTTCCGGTTAATTATAGAATGATACAATGCGATACTGCTGAAGTTCCTCAAACAAGATCATTTACTTGGAGACTCTCCGTTAAAACATCGCCGGAGTTTCCGCGTTACATTATTATCGGTTTCCAAGATGCCAAAAAAAATAACCAACAACAAAATCCAGCCTTATTTAACCACGTTCAAGTTACGGATATTCACGTTACGTTAAATTCTTTTAAATATCCTAGAACTGATTACACACTTTCGTTTCCCAATCATCATTTTAGTAGAGCGTATGGCGACGCCGCTGAGTTTAGATCTAAGTTTTTTCTCATGGATGATTTAGCGTCAAATCCTAACTTTACTCCGTTAGAGTACAAAGATCTGTATCCTTTGCTTTTGTTCGATGTCAGCAAACAGAGTGAAAGGATAAAATATTCCGTAACCGATATTCATGTTAAGACAAATTTTGGCGCTAATATACCCGCAGACACAGTCGCATATGCCGTTATTAATAGCGATAGGTGAATAAACTTCCAGTCCGACGGAAATAAAATGAGCGTGGTGTATTAAGATTTTTTCTGTAATATAAAAAAAAAAAAAAAATGATAAGCAAATCGGGTTTAAAAGATATTCTTAAAGAAAATAATATTTTTTTTTTTTCTTATTTGGATAAAAAAAAACAATTGATCAATTTAGCGAAAGAGCACGGGGTATTACCGGAAGAGCCTCCTAAACTGGAAAAGACGATGGATCCTAGGTTCGATAGATTAAAAGATATTAGGAATAATCCGAAGAAAGTGAGTGTAGAGGACGTTAAAACGGGAAACGTACGCGATTTTTACTCGATTTATAAAGCGAGCAAATTTATCGGGAGCAGTCCTCAAACGGTTTGTAATTGGAATGGTAGAGTTTGGAAAGATAAATATAAAATAACTATAATTTAATTTTATTACGATTAAATCGTAATGAAATTGATTACCAAATTAAATATTTTTTTATTATAATATAAAGAATGTCGCGTTATATTTCGAATTTATTTTCGACGGCGAGACGGGCCGCATCTAGGACCTACTCCGCGTTTGTCCCCGAACCTATACAGAGAAGAATAACTAATTTCAATAATTGGCCGGTCAATAATGTAAATTCCACGGACATACCGCAAGTACTGGATGACTTTAGATTGCACGTGAGAAGATCCATAGTACCACCTACGCCGGGCGTTAGAGCTCCGACTCAGTCAAGAATTAGGTTGCGCGCTAGATCTTCTGCCCAGGTATCCTTAGTACCGCGGGCTCCTCCTATTAGACCTGTATCATTTATGCCGACGACGGACATCGAACAACGAAGCCGAACAGTCGTAAGGGGTTGTCTCAATATACATAAGAAACAAGTTCAATTTAGCCAAACAAAAAATATTCAAAAGTTTTAAACATTACTTCTGCGCTTTCAGATCGTTCCACTGATCATTTAGCTTCCGATCACAAAGTGTCTTTATAAGTTTCAACAGAGTCAACATGATTGCCTGAGGTAACGGCTCTAGTTTCATTTGGCCTTTCTAATCAGCTGACAAACGAGTTGAGTACAGTATCGACAAATACTAGTAAACTTTTCAAAGTATCACTTTATTATACCTAATAATAATAGTAATGGTGATAATAATAATGATAATAATAATAATAATAATTATTATTATTATATGACTATTGTTTATGTAATTGAATTTGTAGGCCCTTCCATATTGACATTTCGTTGTTCAAGGATAGTGCACGTGTATATCATGCTCTAGCTGCCAAAAGTTAACAAACGGGTGTCAATATGCATTTGAATTATAATCATACCTTCTAAAAGTATGGATTATATTGTGAAGATGACAAAATGTTACTGTACGGACGATTCAAATGTTAGTCGCTGGCAGAAAAATAGATCTTAAAATCAGGTAAAAGGTCAACAAAAGTTAGAGCGACCTGGCAACTTTTAACCTGCTTTTAAATTTCATTTTTCTGCCGATGACTAACACTTGGGCCGACCGTACAATAACAGATTGCCATCTATACAGTAATGAATTCCATACTTTTAAATGGTATGATTTAAATCAGTGCATTTTAACACCCGTTCTCTTTATTTTTGGCAATCATTGGGCCTTGAAATACACCGATCGTAATTGGCACACTTCTTCAGTAGAGCCACTCATAAAGCGACCTGTTCGTAAATATTAGCGCATTTTATTTCAGAAATTTGAAAGCAAAAGCCATAACTCAAATTAGTGTGATTTAAGTTTATGAATAAAATGTAAATAAACTCAATATATAGGCGTAAGAACCCAAATCTTCCACATTGTTCTTTCAAAGGTGTCAGCATGTTTCACAACTTTTGAATTTTTAATGTACATTTACAGCTACAATTATGATCCCAAATGCTCGAAAGCTGATCCTCGCTCTAGTGTAAGGATACCCTCACATGCAAACTGGATTTCGGTTGCTAATGTACAAACTGTTTGTCAGCGAAAATGTATTAGAAAAGATTCTGGCTAGTGTTTTTCTTTTTCAAAGTGGAGTATTGCGATTTAAGAACGGTAAGGTGGTGTATTTTCGGCGAAAAAATGTACCGTGTAGGTGCATGTTAAGCTACGTGAAACAGCCGAGGGATTTGATCAACGGATCAACCGAGGTTAACCGAGTGTAAGGTTTATAATAGCTGGATGAAAAAAGTCAGGAATGATATCGCGACCTCGATGGTACTCGAACGCGTGAAAACCAAGTACCAAAAACAGTATCTGCTTATCTTATCCCAGTGTCCTGCGTGGCGTAGTGGCTATAATTGAGATTTGTAATCAAGTTTGTTTCAAGCGTTCGATTACCACTGAAGTCGCGATGTCATTTAGTGCATTTATGTGCCCCAACCTAGTACCAAGTTCTGGTGAAAACCGGGAAGGACGTGAATAAATGAACTGTGCTGTGATGTACCTGTAAAATTGTTGAAAGCGGCCTAAGAAACCACTCAATCAAAAGCCAGATTTTTTTAAAATCCCTGTAATTATTTAGATCTACATAGGTGTGCCTCTGTAGCAAATACTAGAATAAATACCGAACACTTTTGAGACAGCCCTTTTAAACTGTTCAACTTCGTCGTTCGTGGTCCGTCCTCGGCATAAATGATACAGGTCTATTAGGGAACGGTTTAATATTAGTTTAAGACAATCCGCATTTCGAGATTATACTGGAGTGTATAAAATAGATGGAAAAAGGGGTTATTTGCCGGATGAATTTTTTAACGAAACGGAAAAGTCTATTCGAGGCGTTCTTAGAAGTAACCTACGAAAAAAGGTAAAACTAGTTCTTAGAAGTAGATATTATCTTATAACGGACCCCGATAAGGAAGAAAAAGAATTTGCTTTTCACTCGAATCAACATTTAAACTTAAATGGGGAAGAAGTAAATGATGTATTACGAGATATGTGGGACGAAATTACGGCAAAAATGGATAAGTTTGAACGAGAAGGCAGCGGATGGCTTTTTGTAGTTATAATGACATTAGAACTGCACACAGTCGATTACGAACCTTTGGGGGCTAATGGGTGGTTAGATTTGCCGGATTGGATTAAAAATAAAAAGGCCGTTATTAATATAAAAAATAACGATGATAAATGTTTTTCGTGGTGCGTTTTAAGACATCTTTATCCTAAAGACAAGAACGCGGATAGAATTGATGAGGATTTACGATCGAGGGAACGCAGTTTAAACATGGATGGGATCGAATACCCCGTCTCGATTAAAGACATATATAAGTTCGAGAAACAAAATCCGGAAATTAGCGTCAATGTTTTTGGCTACGAAAATAAAAACATTTATTCTCTTAGGAACGCGAGCTTCGAAAAAAGCAACCATGTGGACCTGTTATATATTAAAGACGGAGAAAAAACGCACTATGCTCTCATAAAAAAATTTAATCGGTTACTAAGAAGTCAGGTAACGAGACATCATAGCGGAAATATTAAATTTTGTAAGCGGTGTTTAAACCATTTTGGAAACGAAGATCTTTTAGAAAAACACCAAAAATTTTGTAACGATCACGAGAGTATTAGATTAGAGATGCCGGAAAAAGGTACTATGATAAGTTTTAAAAACCATTATAGAAAACTGCCGGTTCCTTTTGTTGTGTACGCGGATTTTGAGAGTATTTTGGAACCTATACATATTTGCGAATTAAACCCAGAAAATAGTTTTACTATACAACAACATCGTCATGTCCCTTGTATTTTTTACTATCTCATAAAATGTTTCGAGGATAATGTTTGCCCGCCTATTACGAGAAGTTATGTCGGAGAAGATGCGGGGGAAAAGTTTATAGAACGGCTAATATCTGACACGCGAGAAATTTACCGAAAGTACTACCGAGATAAAAAGCCTATTATCATGACTAAGGAAGAAGACACGGATTACGAAAATCAAACGCATTGTTGGTTTTGCGGTAAAGAATTTAATAACGATAAAGTAAGAGATCATTGCCATTTAACAGGTAAATATAGGGGTGCCGCGCATACTTCGTGTAACTTAGAAGCTAATACGCCGGACTTTGTCCCCGTGTATTTTCATAATCTTAGTGGTTATGACGCTCACCTTTTTATTAAAAGTCTCGGTAAACATTACGATAAAATTAATTGCATCCCGAATAACGAGGAAAAATACATCAGCTTTAGTAAGGATATTGTCGTTGACGAGGTAAAAGATGAAGATAAGAAAAAAATGATATGGTATAAACTTAGATTTATCGACACCTTATGAGTACGAGATTAGATAATCTTTCGAGCAATTTAAATGAAGACCAAATAAAAATTTTATCGCAATTTTTTACGAAAGAAGAGTTGCCATTAGTTAGAAAAAAAGGAGTTTTTCCCTGCGAATACTTAGACTCTTTTAAAAGGCTTAGAGAAACGCAGTTACCGCCTAAGGAAGCATTTTACTCCGGTTTAAACGAGGAACATATTACCGATGAGGACTACGCTCACGCGAAAAATGTTTGGAAAACTTTTAACGCGAACACGCTAGAAGATTACTTAAAATTATACAACAAAACGGACGTATTACTTTTAGCCGATGTTTACGAAAACTTAAGAAACGTTTGCCGCAAAAACTATGACTTAGACCCTAGTTGGTATTATACCGCTCCTGGTTTAGCTTGGGACGCCGCGTTAAAGATAACCGAGGTAAAGTTAGAACTTTTATCGGAAACTGACACGGTTTTAATGGTAGAAAATGGACTAAGAGGCGGAGTTAGTATGTGCGTAACGAGATACTCGAAAGCGAATAATAAATTCATGGGGGATCAATATGTAACGAGCAAACTTTCGAAGTATTTAATGTACGTAGACGCAAATAGTCTTTACTCCGGAGCAATGAGTGAGCCTTTACCCACGCACGATTTTAAATGGATGACGGAAAACGAATTTAAAAATTGGGAAAAATATTGCGGTAAAAAAGGAGAAGGTTGTATCTTAGAGGTAGAATTGGAATACCCTAAAACATTACACGATTTTCACAACGACTTTCCTCTAGCGCCGGAACATTTAAAGTTAGAAAAGGTAAAAAAAATAATTCCCAATTTATACGATGAAGAAAAATATGTTCTGCATTATCGGGCTTTAAAAACGTATATTGACTCGGGCCTTAAATTAAAAAACATTACCCGCGGATATAAGTTTAAAGAAAGTAATTGGTTAAAATCTTACATCGATCTTAACAACGGTTTAAGAACTAAAGCCGAAAATGAGTTCGAAAAAGATTTTTTTAAGTTGATGAATAATTCCGTTTTTGGTAAGACGATGGAAAACGTAAGAAACAGAGTAGATATAAAATTACTTTCTGCTGATCAATCTTATTTTTATAAAAAGCAGGTAGCAAAACCGAATTACGATCATACGACTATATTCGACAAGAATTTAGTAGCTTTACACATGAAGAGAACCTTAATAAAATATGACAAGCCCGTTTATTTGGGTATGAGCATTTTAGATATCAGTAAAACGTGTATGTATAATCCTTATTATATTTATTTTAAGAAAAAGTATAATGATAAAGTTAAATTGTGTTATGCGGATACCGATAGTTTTATATTCGAAATAGAAACGTACGACCTTTACGAAGATATTCGTCCGGACATACCTAAAATATTTGACACGAGTAACTATCCGACCGATCATCCGTGTTATTATAGCGGGAACAAGAAAGTAATAGGAAAGTTTAAAGACGAATTAGGAGGTAAAATTATGACGGAATTTGTGGGATTAAAAGCGAAAATGTACGCTTATAAAACTTTGGATAATAAGGAGGATAAAAGATGCAAAAAGTCGGTCGTCAAAAACGAATTACATTTCGCGAATTATAAAGATTGTTTATTCACGAAAAAAGATCAGCATAGGCAAATGCGTGTACTAAGAAGTCGCGGACACGAAATGTATACGGAAAAGATAAACAAAATAGCGTTAAGCCATGACAATGATAAAAGCGTTATATTAAAAGATAGTATAAATATATTAGCTTTGGGGCATTATAAGTTGGACGAAAATTTATAACTTTAAAAAAGTTATAAATTTATTAAAATATCCTTACCACGTCGAATTTTAGTCTGCATGTTGGACATTTAGTTAACGTTCGTTTTTTCTTTTCACTATCATCAAGACAATCCAAACATACTACTATGTGACCACAGTTACAAAATAATACGTTCGGTTCCTTACCTCCACATATAACGCATTTTTCTTCTTCGTAAACTCCGCCTCGATGATATATTTCAACTGACGTTGTTGTCTCAACATTTTGTACTTCGTTTATTATTCTAATTACGGAAGGATCCGTTACTGGTGTGGTTTCTGTGTGAGTTTCTTCGGGCATATCAAATAATTCGTTATCGCTGGATTCTTCTTCTTCCGACGATGAGGAGTCATCATCCAATACTATAGAAAAATGGATCCATTTATCATATTGAGTAAAGATACCCTCTTCCCACGAATGAGGAAAATCTGTCCGATTAAAATAGACACGATCCATAACAAGATTTACGAAAAGCGGTTCTTTTTTATCCCATTCATAAACGTTAGCTAAATTATTATATGACCATAACATATTGTAGGTTCGTAGATTATTCAAATCTTGCATAATAAAACTTTTCGAACCTTTTAATACTAACGTTATGCGAGTTAATACATTTTTGTAAATATAATCTATCTTACTATATTGGTAGTAAATAACCGGTTTTAATCTTTGCATCGATAAGAAATAGTTCTCGTCTATGCATGGTGGTAATGCTATTATATTCGGACCTCGATATTTTACTTTGCCGAAATAAATTTTATCTTCTTGTACTTTAGTTAAATGCGAAATAAATCTGCAATATGAACTATTCATCTTTTTTTTATATGAGAAATTTTTTCTTAAATTTTGATAAATACTGAATTTTAAGCGAGAAATATTTTCTTTTTTTTTTTTTTTTTTTTTTTTTAATGGATTATTGCGAATTAGAATCGTTTTATAACGATAAAATCTTAGAAAATAATAAACGTATTGAAACGCTTAAAATGGAAAACAAGTCTTTACGGTTGGATATTGACGAAAATGATATTAATCGTAGAAACGAAAAATGTAAAAAATTTATAATTAATGGTAGGAAAAGAAATAATAACAATAAAATGATAATTAAAAGAAAATATGAAAACAGACGTTTAATAGAAAATAAAAAACGTCAATTAACTTTTTTACGCGTTTAAAAATATATATTTTAAATAAAATATATATTTATAATTTGCGTTTCATTTGACACTTTGTATTGCATAAGGGGCAACTTTCTAAATTACCTGCCTTATCACAACCCTCGCATGCAACTATATGTCCACAATTACAAAACATTATGTTTGGTTTCACATCTTTGCAAATGACGCATTCTTCTTCTAAAAATGTCGCTTTTCCGTTTTTACGTATTATCCTTTCTCTCTGTGTCAGTAATACTGTATGTACAAGATGTTGGTTTTCCGGTCACACAACTTCTTCGTAAAAATCCCATATATCTTCCAACTCTTCTTGTTCTTCTATAGGAAGATCACCCCATCTACTAAAGATATCAAAGTAGCCAACTTGCCACGAATGCGGGAAATTCTCGGGAGAAAATACAATACCGTGGGCTCTAATACCTAAAGATAATGATCCGTCTTCTACATTTTTCGGTAATAAATATTTACACGCGATATCATCGTATCCCTCTTCTTCATCTATAATTTCTGTAGTTATTTCGTCTGGAAGATTTAAAATTAACGTTATTCCCTCGAATGAGGGCTGATGGGCTACTTTACTACGTTCATAGTAAACAGCCGGTTTTATTCGCAGCAATGCTAGGTAATAGTTTTTACATTCGAACGGAGGAAATGCTATTAAATTCGGAGAACGATATTTCCGACGCCTGAAATAAATTTTGTCTTCTAGCGTTCTAACTAGATGTAAAATAAAACTGCTATTTAAATTATTTAATACGCCCATTTTTTTTCCAGCTTTATTCGAAAAAAATTTTTATTAAAATCAAATTTTTTTCTTTTTATAAAATTTTTTTTTTTTTTTTTTTTTTTTTTTTTTCCTCGACGAACGAGAATTTATAACTTCGCGAGTTATAAATTTTTTTTAAGACGCGCGAGGGGATAGGAATTAGCGAGATCGGGATTTTTTTTTAAATTTATAACTTTACGAGTTATAAATTTCTTGGGCGCGCGAACGGTTTAGGAATTAGCGAGATCGTAGAATCAGGAATTTTTTTTTTTTTTTTTTTTTTTTTTTTTTTTTTTTTTTTTTTTAATTTTTAAAATTTTTTATTTTTTTTATTTTTATTTTTTTTTTTTTTTTTTTCTAATTCTTTACAAAATGCATGAGCATTCTGGCTCAAAAAACGGATGGGCATTCTGACTCAAATATTATGGATTGGAATTCTGGCTCAAAATCGGAAAAGTGCTTGAAGGAACATATTATACACTACTGGAAATGGATAAAATGCTGGTTACCACTTCGAATTGTTTGGTAAAATTACTTTTAAGCAATCAAACTCTCTTTGCTATTGATCATTCTACGCAAACGTTCTTATTTTTCTTCAAGTTTTTTTCAAGTACTTACCATCATCATGATCATCATCACCATAATCTTGGTCATCATCATCATCATCATCATCATCGTCACAACCACCACCACCACAACCACCACTACCTTTCTTCTCCTCCTCCACCTCATCATCACCATAATCATGGGTATCATGATGATGATCATCATCATCATCATCATCATCATCATCAGCAGCAGCAGCACAATAATAATAATAATAATGACTAAGAAATTTGATCTATTTTCCAGGCTGGAAGACCGAACGTCTCCTTATAACATTTACTGTTATAAGTCTTTGCGTTGTTGCTGTGGTAGTAATCTTGGTGGTTGCTTCAATATTTTTCCTGAAAAGGTAAGCATATCTCTGAATCTTTTTGTACAAATGCATTTAAGCGAGAACACGGCCTTTTTCGTAGTGGAGAACATTATTTGAAAGGGAGTAAATGCCCATTACGAAAATTCACTCCCTTCGCCACGATATTTTCAGATCTATATGTGTAACTCGTAATCCGCAGAGCATAAGAATGATGCCTATAGTTGATTCAGTAGCCAATGTAATCCTTATTAACCCTTTCGCAAACGACAAATTTTGGACTAGTCCAAACTGAAAGAGTTTGCAGAAGACAATTTTAAATTTGATGAAAATGGCAGAAAATTCTCAAAAATGGTAGAAAACACTGTGGGAAAACGAGAAATTGCTCGTTACGAGCAATTTCTCCTTTGCCCACAGTGTTTTCAAAAGACTTGTACTGCAAACACGTGAAAACCAGGGCTTGTTTGGGAAAGGGTTAAACAGTCCTAAACAAACAATTTAGATCAAGATCAGGTGGCAAAGAATGTGCTGTCTGTTCTTGGGTCTACACTTTCTGCTATTTCATGAAATCCCACTTTCCGCGTTTTCGTGAAAAAACAAATATAGTATTTTGAAGAGGTTTTCCTTACTGAGAAGCCCTTTATGATTTATCTAGTGCTTTAACCTTTTCTGAAAAGAAACTTGCCCAACGAAATCTTGTTATAGGTAAATTAGATGCATTAACCCTTTTAACAAGCAATCCTGTGTTTTATCGACTCGAAGGAAAAGGTCTTTCAAACCATATTTGGTAAAAAAAGAGAAGATACTTGTAACAAGGGTTTTCTTCTTTCCCCACAGTGTTTTCAATTCTGTCAATAACAAATCCGACAACTTAAGCAAACTTGAATTAGTTGCCTGCAAATGCCTTCAAGTTATGCACGTCTATTTTTTTTTTTTTTTTTTTTTTTTTGTCTAAAAATGGGAAAAATGAAAGAAATGCCGGTATTTATTTAGAAATGAACCATGCTCTGGCAAAAGGGGCTTCTCATGCATCTCCGTGATACATTTAGACAAAGCAAGTCCTCATATAATTATGGATCCCAAAAATCGGCTAGATAATGGGGTAGAATGGTCCTTAGACATACAGGAAATTTATAAATAGCAAAAAGTTTCGACCCATGTGCGGACTGCGAAGGCTGACATGGTGGATATTTTTGGCAAATGCTGTGAACCCTCTTTTCACAGAACATGGCTCAAATTCAAAAAATTGTTCTTGTATCTATTGTTTCTGTTAACCCTCCACCCGAAGATAATACGTGGCTTGAAATCAATGACCCAGCTCGGCCATTTTTTCTCAAGCATTGATAATAATCATCTGCTCCGTGATATGACTGAAATAATGTTGAAAGCGGCGTAAAACACCATTCAATCAATCAGTGATGGTAATCATTGCGACTGGATTCACTCCTCTCTCACCATTGATCTTTGTTTTCACAGTTATATTTGAAAATAGCTAGTGGCTTTCGAAGACTATTGTGCAAAGTACTGGTAAAAGGAACTCCATGAAAGCATAGATAGGTGCACTGGCAGCCATACCAGTACTGCAATAATGTTGAAAATGGATTTAAACACAAAAAAACTCTAAACAAACCCAAGGACAAGTTTCTGACATCGTCAAATTAGAAAGCATTGACAGACGACGAATCAAACCTGGCTCAAGTGTTGGAATTGGCCTTTGAAAACGTAGAAAACATTGTTGGGAAAGAAGGAAAAGCTTGTAACCAGCATTTCCTCATTTTTCGACAATATTTTCGAAAGCTTTCTTCATCAGGGCCTTGAAACACTAAGAGGAATTAGACGAGACCGAAATAAATTTGTCTCTGAAAGGATTAAAAATTCTTGCAGGGAAAGTAGAAAAAAATACTCGTCGCCACCGTTTACTCCTTTTCCTACAATGTTTTTAAAACTCATCTTCCTCAGGGTCGTAAACATACGGGCTTGTTTGGTAATGGGTGTAGTAAAATTTATTATTATTATTATTATTATTAATTTTAAGAAAGAAACACCGTGAAAGGGGCCGCCCTAATTCCATATCGAACAGAACTTATCAGATACAGAACAACAGCTCAGAGTTTGAAGATCAGTATGCAACTATTTCTGAGGAACTCCGTAAGTTATTTAGATCTACAGCAACTTGTCCCCTTGTTACAAAGTTCTTTGAACTTGGTAGGTGCGTGCAAAAATGTGAAGAATGTACCATCACATGGAATGCGTTAAAGAAAAGATCAGTCGTAAAAAATACATGAGCCATGCTCTGTGAAGAGGGGGCTATATGCATTTGCGAAAAGTATCTACCCGTGTCAGCCTGCGCAATCCGCGCAGGCTGACATGGATCGAAACTTCTCGCCATCTAAATTTTCTGCATGTCAAGTGATAATTCTACTTCATGATTCAGTCGCTTGTTTGACAAAATGGATTTTATGGATCCATAATGATGTCTTGCTTGGTATAATGCATTACGGAGATGCATTAATCCTCCCTTTGCCAGAACACTGCTCGTTTACTGCTTTCATGAAAAAAAAATGTACCTGAAAACGCTGGCAATAACGCGTGAGAAAATAAAATCTATTAAACGCGTCTAGAAAAGTGTTCGTAGGCGAGCCTCTGGTGAGCTTAATAACATATTTTGCTGAAGGATTTGATAAAAAATTATCTCAAAAGCCCACGAATGTCAGATTCTTTCCATCACATAGCAATACTGGTATATCACGCATTACAGGTTAAGGAAATAAGCAAAGTCATACAGACTCCATGAATAAAACCTAGGTCAGAGCTTTTAAAAACCCTTTTCACGCTCAACTGCGCTGATCATGAAATTTAAAATTTGTATACAAGAAGCAAAACTTCTAAACGGCCACGTTTAATCTGGAATTCCGCGTAGACCTTTTTTGGCATCCGCTGTCTAGAAAAGAGACGATTCATTTGGTTTGATTTTTTGGAAAATAATTGACCAGTGTAAAAGCATACCTCAGCCTAAGTCGGAAAAGAATTGTTTGACTTGTACGTTTCAAAGGAGCTTATTCAACATTCATTCACTCAACATTGAAAACCTACGGTGGCACTGAAGTGACATGTGCTTTTTTTTTTTTTGTATTTATCTCGTTCCCACGAGATAATACATGTAATTTCGAGGGGTTACTGCCAGAACCTACTATGTCCATTTTCTGAAATTTTACAGGAGAGACATTTTTGTGTCTCAAAATGTGGAGACACAAGATATTGAAACGAACCTTAGTGGCAATGATGTTTAATCTTTATTTATCATATAAAATATATTTTGTTTAATTATGTTGAGGAGTTTGGCTAAAAAACACAAAACTTGTTCTGGCTCTAAAAAATACCCAAGTTTTACATCAATTGAATCGGACCAAAACACTCCATCAAGAGTTATCTGGTTTTGGTTCTCTGTATCAGCAAGACTAAGTTCAGACTCTTTGTGCCAGAACATTCCATAAAAAGATAGAATGCATACAACTTGACGCATGCTTGACCTTTGCAAGTCCACGGGGCTCCGCATAGTTAACGGACGGCTTTTCAATGATCTCCACGGATGTTTTACATATATTAAAAATAACAGTACGTCTGTGATTGATTACTTAGTGTCAAAACCCGAAGCATTTCATTTAATCGTTGACTTTTTCATTGGGTCATTTAATGTTTACAGTGACCATGCATTTATATCTTTTAAACTAAAAGGATCCTATGTATCGGATGTTCGTGAAAGTTCACAAACGTTTGTATACAAATGGGATGATAGGCATCGGAATACATTCCGTTCTCGTCTGATCGAAAAATTACCCTTTTTTAACGCTTTAGTTTCAAATATTGACGTTAACAGCAGTGATTCTGTGAATTATGTAGTAAATCAGTTCTCGTCAACTATTACTGAGATAGCAGAGCCGCTGTTTCGGAAGGCTTGTTTCGATGGGTCACGTTTAAATGATTTTACCGAGACGCAATTGTGTAAAGACTCGGATTGGTTTGACAGTGACTGCCGTAAGGCACGTCAGTTATACAAAAATGCTTTGAATTTGTTTAATAAGAATAGGTCAGATTATAATCGGCAGCAGTTCTGCAAATTAAAGAAAGACTATAAAAATCTATGTAGACAGAAAAGAAAGTATTATGAAAATATAAGAATTTCTCAAATTTGTGAGATGAAGAAAAGTAATCCTAAGCAGTTTTGGAAATTCTTTAAAAAGAGACAAAATAAAAGTCCACCAATTTCTACAGCAGATTTTAAGGAATAGTTTTCTTCACTTGGGGCGACTGTGATCAATGTATCTAATCAGGAAGCTAATGATTTTTGTTCGACTCATGATTTTAATATTGAAGATTGTGTTTTTGACGAACTTAACTCGCCTATCACTAATTCCGAGTTACTGAAAGCTACAAAATCTTTAAAAAGAGGCAAGTCAATGGGGAGCGACAATATTATGAATGAATATTTAATTGAAGGTATAGACATTTTATCGTCTCATATATGCGACATTTTTAACGGCATTTTAGACTCGGGCGTTTTCCCCGACAAATGGACAGAGGGAATTATAATTCCGATACATAAAAAAGGTGCGACAGATGACGTTAATAACTACCGAGGGATTACACTCCTCAGTTGCTTATCTAAACTGTTTACAACTGTTATCAATAACAGAATCACAAAGTTTTGTGAAGATAACTCGGTCATATCGGATGCCCAGTTTGGTTTCAGAAAGGGTTTATCGACGTCAGATGCGATTTTTATTTTATCAAATATTGTCCAAAATTTTCTTAATGAAAATAAACGATTGTATTGTGCATTTGTCGATCTCAAAAAATGTTTCGATTCGATAAACAGACACGCACTTTGGTTTAAATTGTATCGAAGCGGAGTCCAAGGGAAGCTACTCCGTATTATCAAAGAGATGTATAGCAAAGTCCGTTCTTGTGTTCGAAGTCTTAACGAAACTTCTGAGTTTTTCGATTTCTCAAATGGATTAAGACAGGGGGAGCCAATTTTGCCCATCTTGGTATCACTTTTTCTTGAAGATTTAGAGCTCTTCTTACAACATGATCCTGACTATGGCATAAAATTGGACCAGTTGACTATTATTATCCTCCTTTTTGCCGATGATATGGTAATTTTCGGTAAATCCCCCGAGGAGCTGCAGGCCAAGTTAGACAGACTCTACGAATACTGTAACACGTGGGGTTTGGAGGTCAATGCAGACAAGACGAAAACTATGGTATTTAGAAAAAGGGGGGCACTAAAAAATAACGAGAGGTGGACATATAACGGACAGATCCTAGAATCAGTTGACAATTTTAACTATTTAGGGACCGTTTTTAATTATAGTGGGACATTTACTTTAAACCAAGAATATTTATCTGGCAAAGCTTTGAAAGCGCTTAATGTATTATTGAGTAACTGTCTAAAGTACAAACTTAAAACAAGTATTCTTTGTCAGTTATTTAATGCATTCGTTGGATCTATCTTAAACTACTCAAGCGAAACATGGGGGTTTAGTAAATCTAAAGTTATCGAAAGAATCCATCTTAAGTTTTGTAAACGCATTTTGCAAGTACGAACTAGTACAAGTACGATGGCAGTTTATGGTGAGCTCGGTCGATTTCCGATGTATATACTAAGATATCATAAGATAATCAAATATTGGTTTAAAGTGTTGCATACCAACAATATTATATTGAAAAGTGTTTATCTGCAGTCGTTACATGATTTTACATGTGGCAAAAGAAATTGGGTTTTTAACGTTAAACATATTCTGGATATTTATGGCTTTTCGGATGTTTTTATCAATCCCTCAACTTACAACTCAGTGCTAATTTTGAGTCTTTTGAAAGAGAAAATGGTAGATTGTTTTAAACAAGAATGGTTTTCATATATCAGGGATAGTAGCTCTATGATACTGTACAAAAATATTAAGTCTTCTCTTTGTTTAGAAGAGTATTTAAATGTTTTGCCTCTTTCACTTCGTTCCCACCTATGTCGAATTAGAGTATCTGCACACTCTCTTCGTATTCAAACAGGCAGATTTTCAAAAAACAGAACCCCGAGAGGTGAAAGAATATGTCTAGTATGCAGTAGGAACGAGGTCGAGGACGAATTTCACTTCATGTTCATCTGCCCAAAGTATAATGTTTTACGTAGGCAATACACTGATAATGTCTACCTTAGAAATCCAAGCATGTTTAAGTTAGTTGAACTTTTGACGAAACAAGAGAAAAGTATTTTATCAAATGTGGCATTTTATATAAGATCTGCATTGTCAATGCGTTTCCAAACTTTGTACCGCTAATGGTGTCGATTCGTCATGATTACTATTAGTATTTACTAGTCATTGTATAAACACGTTGTTTACCATTTTTCATATTTAGCGAAAATCCTTCGTATGTCATCCTCACTTTATATTATTGTTTCCTATGTAACAGAGTGAGAGAGAGAGAGAGAGACCTTGACAAATGTTTTGTTGAATATAACATGTAATTTTGACTATGTACACTTGTACACGTCTATTAAAATATATGTTCTGTTCTGTTCTTGTACGTTTCAAAGGAGCTTATTCAACATTCATTCACTCAACATTGAGTGGCACTGAAGTGACATGTGCATTTTTTTTTTTTTTTTTTGTATTTATCTCGTTCCCACGAGATAATACATGTAATTTTGTTTTCTCGATTTTTTTTTTTTTTTTTTTTTTTTTTTTTTATAAAAAATTATGCAAAAAACAAAATTCGTTTTACTCGAGTTTTTTTTTTTTTTTTTTTTTTTTTTTTTTTTTTATTTATTTATTTATTTATTTATTTATTTTTATTTTTAATAAAAAGATATGCAAAAAGCAAAATTCGTTTCTCGTTCTTTGTTTTTTTGTTTTTTATCTTTTATATAAATAATTTTGCAAAAAAAAAAAAAAAAAAAACCCGACTTTCATTTCCTCGATTTATTTTCATTAAAAAAATTATGCAAAAAACGAAATACTACCTCGTTCGAACGAGATAAACAGCCAATCCAAGTCATCTATTATGTCGTTCGCACAGGATAATAAGTCGTGCTCACGACATAATCATCCAATCAGATTCCTCCTACTAATTCATATTTTTACAAGGCATCCATGTTCTTCATAGCTTCATTCAACATGGTAGTTTGTATCCACGATTGTTTCAGAACTAGAAAAAACGATTTTTGTTTTTTGCATATTTTTTTTATTAAAAAAAAAAAAAAAAAAAAAAAAAAAAAAATCAAGAAAAAGAATTTTGTTTTTTGCATAATTTTTTATAAAAAAAAAACTCGAGAAAACGAATTTTGTTTTTTGCATAATTTTTTTATTAAAAAAAAAAAAAAAACTCTGGAAAATGAATTTTGTTTTTTGCATAATTTAAAAAAAAAAAAAAAAAAAAAAAAAAAAAAAAAAAAACTCGAGAAAACGAATTATTATCTCGTGGGAACGAGATAAATACAAAAAAATGCCCGTGTCACCTCAGTGCCACCGTAAAAACCAGGAAATCAGTTTTTTTCTTTTTTTGAAAACTTCATGCTTCTTCTCTCAGGTTATGTTTTTGTGCAGAAAATAATATTTTCATGTTTTTTTTCTTCTTATTGCTGACAAAATTTCAGTAGTTTATGAATGTCTTTTTAACCTGTTTTGGCTGATAGACACCACGCATGCGCAGTCCATGTGTTTTCCCTTTTTTGAAAAAAAAAAAAAAGAGATGCCTTCTGTTGGAAAAATCGAGATTTCTTTTCATTAAAGTACCATGGCAAACGTCCAGATATATGTTACGAATTGTGTTTACTTACCTGTATATTACTTAGCCAAATTTACAGGAGAAACAAAAGTGGCCGGTTAGAAGTTTTGGTGAGTGTAGATGTTACCAGATAAGCTGAACATACATGGATCCGTGGAAATCGATATTTGACCAATCAGGTCATCGCATTTATTTGGCCCGATGTGCAGCCTTGCTGTCTGCTATTTCGGCTCACAAACAAGCGACTGTTAATGTTGACGAAATGCGATATTATGTGTGTTTACAACGCTTGAATTTTAGGAAAAAGTTTAAAAGATGTGCTTTGCGATCGTGTACGGCTTTCGTGAGATATACGGAGAGATTACAAATTTGCATTATGATTATGACTGACCATGGGACGTGAGCAAAGAGTTTCGAGCAACGCTATATTACGCAATGGATTAATTAATGTTAGGTTTTTTTTTCTCTGAAACTCTCTGAAAAAAAAAATAATAATAATAAATAAATAAACTGGTTTACAGTGGAAGACAAAGGTAAAATATATGAAATACTAAAACAAAAAAAAAAAAAAAGAAATTACGTTCACTAAAATAGCTAAATAACCTCTGCACATCCAAAAAGGGGCACGTGTCATCAATGTTTCAATTTGATGTCAACATTAACCCTTGGTGCGTGAAGAATGCTGAATGTGTAGATACAGATCAGAGTGAAAAAAAAATGCAGTTTATTCTTGGATTCAAGCCATCTGCTACTTAAATTAAGAACATTTATGTGTATTCTTTACTGAAAGTACATGCAGATTTCAATTATGAAACAGACTAAGTTCTGTTTTGTAGTTTTGGAAGTTCAGCTCAAAAGGCAACTTAAGTTTCTTAAAATCAGCTTTTGACTTAGCCATATTTAAGTGGATTAGCACATCTGCCATTTCAAAGGGTTTTTCGGTAAACTGATAACTGATAGGATGTGTGTTTGATTGCCCCTGTAATCTACTCGACCACCCGTTGTCTTCAGTATATCACAAGATAAAACAAACTACCGCCAATGATATTAACAAGTTTGTTTATTGACAGCACACTTTACACATTTCAAAATCATCGGGCAAGCATTTTCCCTTAACTTGAAATTTAAACATTTCTTAGACTTCCACCTCTCTGTTGAATGAGACAATCTATAAATATTTCAAAATGCTTGTAATTTAGTGGAATTTATTATCGAATACTATGTTGAGACAACCTAACAAGCTTTACAAAAATATTGATCATCTTTAATTCTATTATTTTTAAGCAAAATTGAGGTCTATGAGGTGTTTCATTCTTTCTCGTAGAAGTTCAAAACTTTGCTGGCACAGGTATTACATCGTTCGTAGCCCCTGAAATTCACATTTTTTGTACGTATCCTTGAGTAAATAAGTTCAAGTACCCATATATTTCTTACCGAGAATCCATCATCGACAGAAACATATGAAAAGGAATATTTTTCCGTAATTTAATCGATGGAAACAGTCATGATAGAAGATTTAAGTAGCCTATCTGCTATACTGTATATGTATTTACTGCGTTTGTTTGTGAGCCCTTAGTTACGGTAACCAAGGAAGTCGGTTTATCTGATCGCCACGGATCCATGTATTAAATCAAAATCTTTCAAATTATCGTATTGTCTTACAGCAGAAATGAGTTTTTTTTTTTTTTTTTTTTTAACACAAACTCAGTTCAGAATTTACTCAAGTTTAAGCACGGGCACTGATCCACTGTTCCCAAGGTTGCATAAAATGATATCACGCATGACGTCAAATATGCTAATGCTTACCTCAAAAGAAAGATAAGAAAAATATTTTTGGCTGTATTTCACGGAAAACAAGCGTGATGATGTGATAAAAATGTTATGTCCTTCTTGCCTCTCAGAGTCCTTAACCCTTACGCTAATAAGCGCGACTCACTGACCTTTTGCGGACAGCGTAGATCAAGATCAGACTGCACAGAACGTGCAGTCTGATCTTGGATCTACACTGTCCGATAAGGAGATATCTTTCCTCCAAAAATACCTGTAAAACAGGAAAGTTTGTGTGTATACTATCGGTTTGAAAATTTCATTTCTTTTATTTTTCAGGATAAGAGTTAAGATGAAATGAGCATTTCCTTTCAGCAAGAAAGACGGAGAAATTATTTCAATATTATTTCGGCCAGAATACCAGGCGACAGCAATTTGGATTTGTCCACATTGAAAGCACTTGCAGACGACAAATTAAACGTGCTTGAATGCGATTAGAAATCAGGGTCCATATTCACCAACCATACTTAGGAATATTCTTAGTCATATGCTACAAAATTTTCTAGATTTGAAAGTTACACAACCTCTGATTGGCTAAACCATTCGGTTCTTAAGAATGGTTGATGAATATGGACCGAGCTTTTTTTTTTTTTTTTTTGCTTCCCCTTCCATGTTTTCAAAAGCCTTCTCCCAAGTGTTGTTAAACACTGGTCGTTTTGCAAATTTTTACATAAGAATCTATGAACTCACATCCCATCTTTCATCATTTCTATGCGAAAAAAACATTCAAGCCATGCTTTGTGAAAATATGGTTTAATGCATCTATAAAAACTATCAACCTATATCAGCATGCGAAGCTCGCTCAGGTTGACCTGAGATAGAGGGTTTTTTTTTTTTTTTTTGTATGTCAAAGAACCACAGAACCATTCTACGTTATGATTCATTCAGTTTTTAGATAAAATGTACCCATATTTTTCGATGTTTTGCTTCGTATAATGCTCTAAGAAGATGCATTTAAACACATTTTCACAGAGCATGGCTCATTTTAGCCATGCTCTAGCAAACAAAGGTTCAATGCATGTCTGAGATGCCTTATACCAAGCTAATATACATTTTGTCGAATAACCAACGGAATATGAGGTAGAATGGTCCTTGAACATGCAGCATGTAGAAAATTGACTAGTAGTAGCGGACTGCGCAGGCTGACATTGGTCGATACTTTTTGCAGATGCATTGAGACCCCTTTCGAAAAACATCACTCATTTGTATTTTACCTTGCTATTTTTAGAGGACACTGAACGACCGCTCTTACCACCGCGGAACAATGTCCGCCAAATCGGTCCTCAGGAGGTGGTGTTCAACAATGATTACTCCACACCGTCTGACAGCATTGCTATAGAAACTGACGTGTATACTGATACTTATGACAATCCACTACGGAATTTCGTTCAAAACTGTAAAGACAATATCGCGAATTGTCCTGAAGACATGAGACTGCATGAGACTGTTGCATTGAAACCACCTGACACAATGGGTAAACCTTGTAATACATGTAGCAATACTGATTCCAAAGACTGCGAGAAAATAAACGTGATGGCTGCAAACATGCAACGCCTAAGCTCGACAGACGACACGAAATCTGAATCTGTCGAAATTACAGAAAACGCAGCTCGGCGGGGAAGTGAGTACGAGATCGCTACCATTACCGATACGAACGATGAATCAATAGAATTATCCAGTCCATACTTTACTCTTGCTAAGACTAATGATGTAGTAAATGATGAAATTGCAAATGACAACAGTCACAGTGACACACCTGAGAAAAGAGAAAACTCACAATCAACTGATGCTGATAATTGCGATTATGAAGACACATCAATTATTGACGGAAAATTTAATCAAAATTTGAACATCAAATCTGGCACTGATGGGCAAGAATTAGAACACAGCAACACAGGTGAAAAGAGCCTATTATGCACCATATCGCCGGTCTTGCTCAAACAATTAAACATTAAAATAGTACCGGATGATAACGAATACGCGGTGCATTACAAAAATTGGCCAAGAAGTAGTTCCGATGAAAAAGCACTAAATGCTGAAAATGATTTAAATGATATTACACAATGCACGTGCAACGATGATCGGGTGCCAGAGGCTATTTTACATAACAATAAAAATGTGGAAGACGGTGAATATGATAAACTTTGCTACGTCAGGAGAGTAGTGAGTGCTGGGAAAGAGCGAAATATGTATTACCATGTTGTTCTTAAACAAGAGGAAACTGCAACGAAAAGTAGGGCACGGCGCGCTTCAGTGTAAGCAGCCAGTCACTCCTTGTATGAAGAATTTTCTTTTTTACATCTCTGTGTTAAAATGGAAGGTCGATAGTGAGAGGCAGACAGATGGAGACAGAAACAGCGAGAGGTGATGCATCATTGGAAAAAGAAACCTTTTTTTTTTTTACCTGAAATAGTTTTTTTTTTTTAATGCAAGGAGAGTTGGTTTTAGTCTCAAAGATCGCGATATGTATCACTACGTCGGTCTAAAACTGGAAACTGGAGCGAAAAGTAGGCCTAGGAGTGCTTTGGTGTAAAAAAAAAAAACAGTCATTTGTTGTATACAGAATTTTCCACTTCTTTACGCCAGTAAGAAAAGAAGAGAGAGCGAGCGAGAGAGAGGCAATCGGACAGACAGACAGATTTCTTTTACTTAAATAGTTTATTTTGTTTTTGTACAGGCTATCTAATGGTTTATTTTTCACCGGTTATTTAATATTTTATTTTGTTTTTGCATTTCAAATCTTATGGTTCTTTGGCACGTTTAATTTACACGGTGGGTAATCTACAAAACGGAGCCGCTGGCTCCGCACTTAAAATGTTGTGTTGGTCTTCCGGGGCCCCTGTGGCTCCAAATTGTAGCTCGTAAACAACCCGTCTGCTCGGTATTCTCAATTATTTCTCTTCTTTAAATGGTGTTAACAAGAAAAACGGAACGCTATTTTACCGCTAATATATTTTACCGTTGAAATACGCAAAGGATACTGAGCAAAGCCCTCGGGATTGTATGTGAAACGCTTTCTTCCGAGAGGAAACTTTCGGATGGCGACACAAGATAGTTGGTGTTTCTCTTCAACAGACCGCTTATTGAAACTGTTAGGCTGAGTGTTGCTGTTTTATTTGTGTCTAGGTGATAGATAAACAACCACAATGTCCGCGACGTGTCTCTGAGTAAAGTCACAGAAAGTTTACTCAAAACACATCTGGCTCCGTTTATATAGTGTGGCTCCGTTTATGTAGTTGTGTGGCTCTTTTGTTCAGTAAGCTTCGACATTATTATATTACTACTTGGCATCCTCGTGCAAAGGTTTTACGTATCATAAGGATTGTGGAAAAAATATTTAGAACAGGCTATATATCATTTATATTTTTAGTTTTCACGGCGCGTTGTCTGCGGATGTCAATATTCTTTGAAGATTTGACCTGTCTGCTATAATCAAGCCAGTTTTTCGCTATAAATTTCTCAAAAAACAAATGATTTCAGACGCTTATATGGGCTAATGTTTATAAATGGCTAGTGCATAGGTTATATGCTAGCTAACCATGGCTGGATGAATTGTAAAAGGTAGGTTTTAGAGAGTAAACATATATTTTATTTTGAAATTCGTTGTGTTGATTCCCGCCTTGAAAAATTATCCGGTTCTGAACCCAAATTACCCATATCAGATAGGTTATGTCTTTGAAAAATGCCACCTAGCGGAAGATAATGCCCTGGTGTCAGCAGTGGCAATGCATTCAAATAAGATTTCCATAAACTTCTAAATGCAATATAGGACCATCATGGTAAGTTTAAATGTAAGTTTTACTGCTGCAAATAGTAAAACATGTATTCATATCGCGGTATTCTGTTTATAAATCATTTTATTTTTTACAAATATAGATTATATTAAGCCTTTACTACATAATCCAAAGTTTTAACGACCCTGGACAGGAAGGTTGTTTAAATTGTTTCGGGAAAAGGAGAAAATGCTGGTAACCAGTATTTTCTTCGTTTCCGACAATATTTTTTTTACCGTAGAACTAAGCTCACTTGTACCAATATTGAATTTCTCATGTGCAGATGTTTCAAATTTTGAAGGGTTTAATATTTGTTGTTTGGGCAGAGGTCGAACAATTTTTCCCGAACCCACTCTTCCTGCAGGGCGAGTGAATTAGAAAAGTTACTCGTCCTTCTAGTATCATTCGTCCTACTTTTTAGTCAAGAAAACCATGGTTAGCTGGTATACAACCTATGAACCAGCCATTTATAAACATAGCCCCTATAAGCTTGGGAAAAAGCCCCGGGTTAAGCCCAGCAAGGTAGGGACGTTATTTTTGTTGTCAGTGTTGCAAATCCCTGTTTTCCTCATGTCTATATTTAGAAAGTGTCTACAGAGATTTTCAGTAAAAACAATTGGTATTTTTTAAAAAAAGTATTTTCCCCGTTTGAAATCATTTTGTTTTTTTTTGAAATCCATCAGACAAAAACAAAAACACGTGTATTTCCTAAATCAGTTCTTTGAATTCGGTTTATTTATATAAACATGACGAAAAAGACTGTGTATCAGAACAATTTCGCCAAAAAAAAGTGGATTTATACTGCAATTTCTGAGGCAGTCTGCCTTTTAAACTCACCCCTTTTGGAGAGGTCTGATGACTTCTCCAAAAAACGGAGCCACACTACATAAGCGGAGCCAGATTTGTTTTGATTAAACTTCGGGGGACATTGTGGTTGTTTACATATCTCCTAGACACAATTAGAAGCGCAACGTGCAGCCTAACAGTTTCAATAAGCAGTCTGTTGAAGAGAAACACTAACTATCTTGTGTCGCCATCCGAAAGTTTCCTCTCGGAAGAAAGCGTTTCAAAGACAATCCCGAGCGCTTTGCTCAGTATCATTTATTATTTCAACGGTAAAATATATTAGCGGTCGAATAGCACTCCGCTTTTTCTTGTTACTACCATTCAAATAAGAGAAATAATTGAGAATACCCAACACCTACCTTACAGACGGGTTGTTTACGAGCTACAACTATGGAGCCACAGGTGTCCTGGAAGATCAACACAATATTTTAAGTGCGGAGTCAGCGGCTCCGTTTTGTAGATTACCCACCGTGATTTATGATTTGTTTGTTGTTCTGTGTCATCTACCAATCAATTATGCAATTATTGGAATCTACGATTCTGTTCGATGTTTTTGCAACGGATTCTATTCATGTTAAAATATTTTAGCAAAAGCTGTAATTGTTCATATGAGGAATCAAATCTGTCGCATCACAGTATCCATGGAAAAAAGTTTTGGCAAACAATCCAATGCTTTTACGACCCCGAAGAAAACGGCGTTTGAAAAAATTGTGGGAAAAGGGGAAAATTGTTGGTTACCATGTTTTCTTACGCTTTCAAAGATAGCCTTCCCTATTTTCCCGCACAATCACGAGTTTTAACGACCTTAGAAAAAAGCCTTCTGAAAACGTTGTGGGAAAAGCAGAAAATGCTGGCAACCAGCATTTTCTTTATTTCCCACAATATTTTCCATCCTTCACGTTTTGGTAGAATTTCAATTTTTGAGTCGTGGTTATTTGGTCGCCCTCAAAGTGCACCTATCCATGCTTTCTAGGTGTTCCACTTACCAGTCCGTCGCACAATATTCTCACCAAGCCACTGGCTACTTCCCCATTTAATCATCGTCGGGAAAAGAGATCAATGCTTAGAGAGGGATGAATCCTGTCGCAATGACTGTCATCAATCCTCGGACAAAAACTGGCCGAGCTGGAGAATCAAACCAGCAATCCTTAGGTTTAAAAATGTTACTTTGTTGTATATACTGTTTTTTTTTTTTTTTTTATTATTTTTTTCCGCCTAGCTGAGGGCAGACTTTGAGATACGCAAACAAAAACCATTTTTTTTTTTTTATAGAGTTTACTTCTTTTCTTTTTTTCCCGCAGAGAGAGAGAGAGAGACAGACAGACAGACAGAAAGTCAGAGAGAAAGAGACAGAGAATCACAGACAGAAAGAGACTCGTTTCACTTAATCAAAGTGAAGAAGTCATTTAATTTTTATATTGAGACATAATGCTTCATTCTCTCTGTAAAGCGATTTATAATTCTGTAGTCCATTAATTCTCCTTCAAACCCTTTCCGTACTGAGGCACTGCATAAGGTGCTTGAGCGGACAGCAAAGATCAAGATCGGACTGCACAGAACATGCAGTCTGGTCTATGACACCTACACTGTCCAATAGTGCTTTAGACAGTCCATCCAAAACGGTATTTACTTCGCAACAATTCGACCTAATACATCGATGGTAAATCAAAAATGGATTTGGAATTCTACTGACTAAAGTACATCATTATCCGAAAAATTGCAAACGTTTCGAATGGATGGCTCGGAAGACATGTATTTCATAATTGTATTTTTTTTAAACCATTAGGTGCAGGCCTTTTAGGCGAATGCTTTAAATCAACACCATCTTTTCAATTTACTACATGTCCGAAGATCGACACTGCATTTTTTTTATTTTACGATTTCTTTGTTTAAATATCATTTCAAGCCTCTTAGCAATGTTTTAGTTATACTGCGGTGACAGCGTGCTGATTCAAGTCTATCCCGGGCTTGATCCATTTTAGCCTGGGAATCCGCTGTGCCTTGTCAAAGGACACTACCCACTAACAAGTCTCACAAGCGGAGGCTGAACCTGGATTTTCCGTTTACATATCCCACGGCTAAAGCAGTGAATTAAAAAGATTCATTTTTTTTAATACTTCCACTTTTTTTATGGAGGAAAGAAAGCTAGTAGTCTTTCTAAAAAATAGTTTTTCCAAGCTTTAATAATTCCCAATAACTGACATAGTATCAAAAACTCCCAACAATATATATGTGTTCCTTAAACTGTTGGCACCACTTGATGGCTCTTCTTCGGTATCTTTTGATCATGTCGCCTCTATCAAGTTCGTTTTTCGTCTAGTTCTTCATAATTAGAGAATATACTCGGTTTAACGGTGACCTGATCAGAGTCATGAAAAACAGAAACAAAACAATTGAGCCATGTTCTGTGAAAAGGGAGTTTAATGCATCTGAGAAACGTGTCGATCCAGGTCAACCTGCGCACTCCGCACAGGCTGACCTGGGCCGAAATTTTTCGCTATTGGTCAATTTCCGGCATGTCCAAGGACAGTCTACCTCATGATGCAGTCGGTTGTTGGGCAAAAATGGACTTTAGGATCCATGATAATGTGATGACTTGTTTGGTGTCATTCATCACGGAGATGCCTTAAGCCCTCTTTTCACAGAGCATGGCTCAATTGATTAATGACTTTGTAGTATAATACTCAACTAAACAACCCCCCCCCCTTCCCCGCCGCTCCCCGACAAAACAAAGGTTCAGCAGAAGATATTGTTAATACACGAATATTATGTAAAAACATCTGGGTAGTAGATGTTGCTAGTCTTATCTTTCCTGATGCATCTAGATTTGAAAAAAAAAAAAATCCGATGCTAGACAAAAATGTCGTCTGCAATAGGAATGACTCCTACAACCAGAAAGCATTCCTTTCCGTGGTTACACCTTAACCCTTTCCCAAACGCCATATTTTGGACTAGTCCAAATTGAAAGAGTTTGCAGACGACAATTTTGAATTTGATTAAAATGGCAGAAAGGTCTCAAAACGGGTAGAAAACACTGTGGGAAAAGGATTGCTCGTTGCGAGCAATTTCTCCTTTTCCCACAGTGTTTTCAAAAGACTTGTACTGCAGACAAGTGAAAACCAGGGCTTGTTTGGGAAAGGGTTAAAGGAGATATATAAGGATCTGACCTAAGTTGGAAAAAAAATAGATTTAAACGATTCTTGAAAAAAAAGTTATTAAGCGAGTCTCTGGTGAGCTTAAAAATAGAGAAGATTTTGATAAAATTCTATCTCAAAAGGTAACGAGTGTCAAATTATTTTATCACATAAAGAAATCTCGAAAATTATAGGTTAGAACATACAAAATAATACATGCCCACTTAGATACAAAGTCCGGCTCACTTCTCTGAATGAAGTATAAAATCACGTCACATATAGCGTCACATAGTGCTTATCTCAAACGTGTGTAAGATTATTACAAAAAAAAAAGAGAAAACGTTATAGACAATTACCCTATCATTGTACGACACGATGCTCGATAGTTATATATATATAGGAAAAACAGTTTGTCATGTACATATCCTTGTATTCAGTGTAATATACCCATTACGGGTTTTAGGTTTTTAGGGGGTTTAACGCATCCCCATAATGGATTATACAAAGCAAGTCATCACATTAGTATCGGCTTTTGAGTCACAATTTGCCAAGCCCCGTAGCTCAGTCGGTAGCGTACAGGACTTGAGAACAGGAGGTCGCTGGTTCGATACCCGGCTTGGCCAATTTCTTTCCGAGGATTGATGATAGTCATTGCGACAGGATTCATTCCTCTCTCACCGCTGACCATTGTTTCGACGATGGTTATGTGGGAAAGCAGCCAGCGGCTTGGAAAGAACATTGTGCGGAGTACTGGTAAAAGAAACTCCAGGAAAGCATGGATAGGTGCACTGGCCGCCGCGATATAACTGAAATAATGTTGAAAACAGCGTTAAACACCATACAATCAATCAATCAATCAATCATGAGTCACAATTTTGTCGTCTGCAAAAGTTTCCAATGTTTTCGATGCCGTCTGCTGCAATCTGTTTCGGAGGTAATGAATCAAGCTGCCCTGGGAAAAAGGAGGTTTAATGCATCTCCGCAACGCACTTTACAAAAAAAGTTATCATTAAAATTATGCATCCATCAAATCAATTTTCTCTAAGAACCGACTGAACAATGGATAGACTGTCCCTTTAACATGCAGCAAATTGACCGTTAATAACAAGGTTCGACCCAGGTAAGCCTGCGCGAATTGCGCAGGCCAACCTGGGTCCGTATTCACCAACCATTCTTAAGAACATTCTTAGACTTATTCTTCAAGATTTTCCAAGTTTGAAAGTAACACAACTTCTGATTGGCTAAACCATTTGGTTTAGCCAATCAGAAGGTGTGTTGTTTTCAAATTTGGAAAATTTTGGAGAACAAAACCAAGAATATTCTTAAGAATGGTTGGTGAATACGGACCCTGTACTTTTTGCAGATGCATTTATCCTCCCTTTTCACAGAGCATTGCTCAATATAACTTGAAAAGAATCTTACCTTTTGAATTATTATAAATATAAGCATATTGACAAAGGAAGCCACTGCAAAAATCCAGAAAGTAATACGAGCTCCATAATTCTCGACCAGGATGCCCCCAACCATAAAACCGGTCCCTGACCCCAGCCCCCAATACACGCCGTGCAGAAAACCCTGCAGCGTTCCAAGGTATTCTGATGGAACACTGCTACATAGATATTTGGTGTATACGGACCAAACTCCTGCAAAGGTTGCTCCTGAAAAGAAGATTGAACGAAAATACTAGAATTAAAAAAAAAAAAAAAAAATGACTAAGTATTAAAAATAATATCATAAAGAAAGAGTTCAAACTTAAATGAGTCGCACTGTGACAACGGGGGTTGACTGTATCTAAGTGATGCATTACACCAAGCAAGTCGTTATATAGTGGGTCCATAAAGTCCATTTTGCCTAACAATCAACTGAATCCTGGGGTTTCTAGTCCTTTGACATGCAGAAAATTGACCAATAGTAAAAAGGATTGTGCAGGTTGACCTTGGTTGATTCGTTAAGTACATGCATTACGCCTCCTTTTCATAAAGATGGCTCAGATCTAAAAAGTCTAATATTCTCTGTTTGATACAAGTTCTTTTCAAACGAAGAATAAAGGAAATACGAAACCCACTACAATGTGATACGTAACTGTAGGGAAAAATTTAATCATTCGTTTGCAAAATGAAAGACGACATCAATATTTTCTACAGGTAGAAAAAGTGCAATGTGGGCACTGTTACAGCTGATTTAACCACATTATCTAAACGAATACTGGACGGTGAAGATCCTTTATAAGAATGGCATATTCTGTGCAGTTCTATCTTAGTGTCTCATGATCACAAAAGCACGTTCTTTTGAAATTTGCCAATAAAACATTTACCTACAGCTAAAGGTCAACATCATCTACTGTTAAACTGAGATAAGATACCATTGTAAATGTAACCTACCTTGAAGTACTTCAAACGGCAAAACAAGCCAAGGATTATCTATCACAGCAAACACTATGAATCGCACCGTGTATCCTGCCATTCCAACAATCATCAAAATCAAACAGCCAAATTTATCGATCAGTCGAAAGATAAAGAAAAACATCAACATCTCTGACGTCAGGCTAACACCATTGGCGACACCAAGCAGGAGCTGAGTACCTCCTAAAATGCAGTTTTCAGTTTATCAAAGTAACAAGTGCTCAAGTCCAATAAACAAATAAAGATTAACAACATCTTAAGTAATCTAAAAGTCAACAATTATTAGACAGTAAAAGTTCACAAAGACATTTTCGGAAGCCCTACTGTCGAAACCTATTAGACAATGAAGGTTTCCAACAACATATCTGTTTACCAAGGTGTCAGCACACGTTTAACAATAAAGGTTCGCAAGCATTCTCGGTAATCTACGTGCCAATACTTTCAGACGATAAAGATTCGCAGTAAAATCTTTGTAACTGTCAATATTTGCTAGACAATGATGGTTTACAACAACATCCTTGGAAACCTAATTGTCAACATTCATTGGGCAATAAAGGTTTGCAACGGCATTCTCGGTAACCTAATAGTCAACACCTATTGGACAATAAAAGTTGACAACAGCATTCTTGGTAACCTATATATAAATGATACATGGTCTGTATAAGCATGCCAATGACAACATTCTTTCAAATATTTTTCTACAAACCTTATGATACGTAAAACCTTTTGCACGAGGATGCCAAGTAGTAATATAATAATTTCGAAGCTTACTGAACAAAAGTATGTCTACAACTCAGAGCCATACTACACAAGTTGGATTCTTTAAAAAAGCTATTACACAAGTAAGGTTCGTAACATCATCCTTTGTCACCTGTATACGTAAAGGTTCACAACAACATTCTCAGTAGCCTTAGTGTCAAAACCTACTTTACAAAAAAAGGTTAGGAACGGCATCCACGGTAAATGAAGCGTCCTCACCAATGAGATTCTAATGGTTCACGAGGAAATCCTCAGTAATCATAGTGTCAACACCTTCTATAAAAAAACGAATCAAAGCAATTTCCTTGGATACCTATGTGTCAACACTTTTAAAAAGGGGTTCAACAGCTTCTTTAGTGATAGAAGTGTCAACACCTTAAGAAATAAAGGTACCGCAACAGCATCATTGGTAAACAAGCCAAAGGTTTAAGTGTATTTTTTGGGGAAAAAAATGGAACTCTTTGGTGATATTAACCTTTTACATTAATGGATAGCTGACACTGTTGACATACTTACTGATTTAGGTTATTAAATTTGCACATACCACTTGGTACTTTTCAACTCGCTGTGCTGAGTCAACACGAACAAGCAATAAAAAATTATCATGGCCTGCTCATCGTTTTTGATAAAGCCTCATTAGATATAAAAAACATTTGCACTTTTTATCTATGGTTGTCTATTTTGCTTTATGGTGCAGAAATCTGGGGAGTCTATAAATTTAGATACGTTGATAAACTGAATGTTGAATTTTTGAATTTCTTAAGTACCGTCTTGGTGTGAAAGAAAATGATGAGTTAGGGAGACTACCATTATCTGTTCATTGTAAACATGGATTTCTGAAGTTTTCTTGTAAAATCATGAACAGTTATAGCTTTCTCCTGTGCGTGTAATAAACAATGTAACATATCAAAATTCTTGGTCTAGCAGAAACAGTAATATCACTGACCGTTTAGGGCTTAGTGATATTCGAATTGCTTTCAACATATTAATAAGATCCACAAACACTATATATGTTGTTATACTTGGTAGCCACAATATATACTGAATTTAAACTATGACCATTTAGGTCTTAAATTTTTCCACTGTTCACAAAATGTTTCATTTTTCACAATATTTCACGTGTATTTATTTACACTTTTACATATTCATATGACACAGTTAGAAAACATCCAATGGAATTCCTCCGGCCCACGTGACCGAGATTTTCCATCGGATGACGTAAGTGTAGAGGCTCAGTAGTCTGCTTCAACCTTTGATCTGACTGCTGACAGCGAGGACCTGGATCAACTTGCATTTGTGTCTTGGCCCTCTCTCTCTACCGTCATTTTGTAACAGCGTGTTAATTTTCACAATAATTAGATTATTTAAAAGCATATCTTTCCAGTTTAAGGCATTATCTGTGAGCCTAGTACTTCAAGTGAAATAGTAATAAGTGTCAATCCCAAATTCATTAACCTGTACCTTCTCTTGTCACGATTTATGTTATGTATGTTATTTTGCTACCATACTCATGTATTTACGTGCTGTGAATTTGAGCTATGGTTAAGATATTTTGTCTGTCTGTCTGTCTGAAACTTTAAAGAAAGATTACGAAACTCATTTATTTAAAATGGGCGGAAGTAATCAATAATATGCCACAACTTTCCATGCATTGTAAATTTAAATTAGAATTTCATTTTAAGTCTCATGTAGAGAATCTTCAAAACATATAATATAATCAGGCATTTGTTGCTTTTAGAGTGAGTTCACATAAGTTAGAAATTGAAGCTGTTCGTTTTTCCTATAAGCCAAAAAAGGACAGATTTGTAAAACTTGCAAGAACGGCTAGGCGGAAAACGAATACAAGTTTCTTTTATGTTGTCCAAAATACACAGCTCTCAAAAAATACATATTTAGAAAATACATTAACTCCAAGCATTTATAGATTGAAACATCTTGTCTCCACAACGAACAAAAGAAATGTAGTAAATTTATTTAATTATAATATTATGATTAATTCTCACAAAATTCGTAACAATGTTCTACAAAATCACGAGGAGTTAGACTTTCATTTATTGTTCATTAAGGTAATTTTTAAGTAATCTCTGTATACTTCGTCTTGAGGCGCATGGAGCAGTACGACATGCACTAATTTTTGCATTTATAACATAGGTATTCGCCATACTTTTTTATTTGTAAATGGCCAAAAGGATTACGTCGTTGGCTTCAATATTTTATACATTAAATAAATGAAATTAAAACTGGCAACCTATTGGACATCGAAGTTTTGCAACAGCACCATTTACAACTTCGGTGTCAGCACCTTGTTGACAATAAGGTGTAGACACATTCAGACATAGTAGGTTTGCAACACCATTCTGAATAACCTTGTGTGAGCACATTTTAAACAGAAAGGGTTCAAAGCAACACCACATTTAATAACCTTCGTGTCAACACCTTTAAGGCAATAGAGGCTTGCAACAGCCTCTTGGTTACCTTGTTGTTCAGACCTTTCACAACAGTACTTAATAGTTTTAGTGTAAACGTCGTTCTCTCACATCAGAGACTCTGTGTTCGATTCCCATGATAAGCGGCTCAACCTTTGCAACTAACCACATCACACAGCGAGCACTAATTAAGGTTTCCAGAAAGTAACAGATAAAACTTGCAGAACTGCAGAGCCTGTTTCATAATCAATGCAAAATGACTATGTTTAAATGTATACAAATATCGCATATCAAGGTAAATACAAAAGCTACGAAACTTTGCAAGCTTTTACAACGGATCAAACTTGTACGCTAGAACTTCCATTTCCGTAGGGCCATTGAATATGTTAAAGAAAAACATTAACAAAGTTATAAAACTTTTCCTAACACCGTGAATTTCTTGAGCATTTCATACATACCAATATTTTCCAGATGCCAGAATAAAAAGCCCCATATCACTCCGTTACAGATACCAGTAAAGAACATGCAGAAAAGCCAGGAACCAAAGTGTATCGTTAGGAACATACGGAATACCTTTAAAGGGTTTGGCTTTGGTTTTGAGTTGGCATGATCATCTAATTGTTTCTGAAAGAAAAAGATAATTATTTAATCACTAAACCGATATATAAAAATGAGTCATGCTCTGGCAAAAGGGGACTTAATGCATCTCCGAAATACATTCACCAAGCAAGCCACCATTATAATTATCAATCTATAAAATCCATTTTGTCCGCCGACCGACTGGAATCAGAAGAAGTATGGTCCTTAGACATGCAGAAAATTTACAAATAGCAAAAGGTTCCGGTCCATGTCAGCCTGCGTGGACTGCGCAGGTTGACATGTGTCCATACTTTTTGCAATTGCATTAAGTCCCCTTTTCACAAAGCATGGCTAGGTTAAGATGTATATGGCATTTTCAATCTTGAAGAAAAAGATAAGCGTTTTGCCGGAACACAGATGGCTGCGTGTGAATATTTGATACCTCCCGAGACCTTCGATCTCAAAAGCTATCAGGTTATTTGACGTAGTGAAGGGACAGCGACAGGGACAGAGAGAAAGATAGAGGTAATGAGATAGAGGACAGAACCATAGGGACGTTGAAGACAGATAGCGTCAGAGAAAGACAAGCTTAGCACTACTGTATAGTGTTCAGGGGCTGCCATGCTATTAACAAACAAGCATTGGTTATAAATTAACTTGCATGGTAAATATTTAACTTAACTACCTGAAATTTAAAGGTGAAGGCGGTAATCAAACAGCATGCCATACAACCGGCGAAGAAGTAAAAAGCTACCCGATAATTGCTGATAGTAACGGTGATACCACAGGCTACAATATCCACTCTAGTTGTGCTTATTACTGCTCCAACTAGTAAGGAACTGAAAGAAACAAACAAACAAAAATATTTTGAATCCACACAAAAGGTATCGCAGCCTGTGCTGACTGCTGGTCAAAGAGTATAATATGTTCAGTTTGCATGTATCTGCACGCTGATGTAGATCCAAGTCTTTTAGACCGCTGAGAGCGACACAACGCGTTTATGTGGACAGTGTAGGTTAAGATCAGACCTCACAGAACAGTTGCTCAATTTGTTATTTCTTACTGTTGCTCGGTCTGGACGGTTGGTTTCGCAAAAAATCATTACGACGGTAGGTTGGTCTACCGGCGATTGCTTAGCTGGTTACGTTTCAGGCTGACTCGAAAATCCATCGCCAGATAGACTGCTTTTGGGCAGTGTATTTTTTTATTAACTTTTTATGGCAACTGTTAATGACGTTTTGAAATTTGGCTTCGGTAAAACAAAACAACTACAGTAAAGCTAAAGTCTTTTTTTTTCTGACAATCTCTTGTGTGGAAAAGTAGCCAGATGCTCTGAAGGGGTGTTTTCGCTGGCTTACAGTCCAACGGTTCTAAATAGCATTCTTAGTCTTATTCTAAACGTAGAAAGTAACAAAATTTCGGATTTGCCTAACCGTCTCCTTAAGACCAATCAGATGCTGCGATTCTTTAAAATATTGAAAATTCCTAAAAATAAGAACTAGAAGGCTATTGATAATGGTTGCTGAATACGGGCCCTAGTTTGACAACTTAAACTTATAAATAGCTGCAATGGCTGTCGTGTTGAAGCAAAAATACGAGTAGTCTACACTAACCTAACATTACATCATTTACTCAAAGTATAAAATATGCCAATCTGACATTTTCTTACACAGAGAGACCAGTTATTTATGCTAATAAGGACATTGCTATGCCATACAAAATGAGACCCACACCAGTAATCTTGACGGATAAAAAAGAAAAGGGGGGGGGGTTGCTTTTTTCCACTTAGCTACTCTTATCAGCATTAACACCACTGTTCCAAACGATAAAAGTTTTAGACTCGCCTCATTTTAAAGCAACAGCAGACGACAAATTAACTCCTTACCAAACGACAAAACTTTAGACTGGCCTAAATTGAAAGCATTTGCAGACGACATATCCAATGTGTCTAAGATAATACTTTGTGTCATTGAAAGGGTAGAAAACATTGTGTGAACAGAAGGAAATCCTGGTTACTACCAGTTTCTTCTTTTACAACCAGGCTTTCTAAATCCTATTTACTCAAGGTCGATAAAACACTGTTTGTTAAAGGGTTAAATCTGGCTAAAATTTTCGGGTTTTTTTTTTCAGCAAAAGTGTAGAAAACATGGTGAGAAAAGGATAAAATGCTGGAAGCCAGCATTTTCTCCTTTTCCCACAATGTTTTCAGAAGCTGGCCTCCACAGAGCCGTTAAAAACAGGATTGTTTGGTATAGGACTAATCTAATTCTATATTTTGAAAGTAACACAATTTTTGATAGGCTGAACATTACTGGCAGAACATAGGTTTGTAAAATTAAAATTCAATGTTGCTTTGATGAATGAAATTGTCTTCAAAAGAATAGAACACATTGTCGGAAAAAGGAGAAAGTGCTAGTTACTAGCATTTTTGTTCTTTTTCCAACAGTGTTTTAAAAAGTCTTCTATTCCGGGGTCAAACTCCGGACTTTTTTGTTAAAGGCTAATGAAGTAGATTAAGCGTACTGTAGAATATTTAATTCTTATCTATAATTTTCTTTCTTATGGACCGTTAATCCCTTTTTACGGGGCAATGGCTTGTTTTCAGGACCCAAAAGAGAAAGGTTTATGAAAAAAATCTTTTCCCAGTATGTTTTTTACTTTAGTGAGACCTTTCATTTGAGCTATATTTAATTTTCCTTCTGCCAAGTTTTCAGTAGGGACAAGTTCACTTTTTGTCATCTTGTAAAGAGTTAACCCTTTAAATCAAATGTGATCTGACACAATACACTTACAATATACCCAGTCCTAACGAGCCCCACGCTCTCTGATGCCCATATTTGTGTAGATCGTGGTCACCCAAGGCTTCTATACACCCGGAGTCGGCGAGAGCCCCTGCTGGCGACTGCACTAGCTCACCAAACACGACTAGAAATAAAACTATACCAAACACACGCGCCAGATCTTTGGAATCAACCATCCAACCTCGCGATTCCATTAAACTGTCTTGCGGAGTAATATCAGATCGTAATTTATGCTCATTTTTAAATTCTTTACGTATGTCTGGGGCCACGTCTACTTGAGACCCATTGAAAGTCCCATTCTGGGCTTGGCCAATGAATTCTTGCACCAGTCCACATTTATCATCTGTGAATTTAGCCGCTGGAACGAACCCAATACTGGTGACAAGCGCCAACCATCCTAGTGTGCTCAAACATAACATAAGTCTTCTCATTCGAAACCGATCAGCCAGAGAACCCCAAATAGGACCACTGCAAAACCCTACAAGGGGTCTGCAACCGGAAATGATGCCAATTTCATTGGGGGAGAACCCTAATTGTTTAAAATAAACTGACATATACGGGAACACAGACCCTATAGCACCACCAAAGAAGAAGAAATAAGACTTGTACTTCAATAAACGTGTTTCGATTTTGAAGAAAGAAGGATCACGGAAGTCACAACACGTTTTGTACGCCATGTCACTACTACTATTACTGTCTGTTCCTGGAATATTTACAGGTTGTTTTTCTGTCCTCTCTGTGTTTTCGGCAACGGTGTCAAGCTCCATGTCGATACTTGATGCCGCACAGCGTGGTCATTGGTTTGTGCAAGTTGTGCTGTCTGCTGGTCATTCAGGAGAACTCTTTGTCCTGTAAAGAAGAAAAAGTTTTGTCTCATTTCCAGTCGATCAATAATGCTGCATGCTATTTTAGAAATGACAGAAAGGTGAAAGAATTAAAAGAAAGAATAATGATTTTTCGTTATCTGACAAAAAAGACTAAAGGGAAAAAATGTTAGAAAAATAGGAAATTAGCGGCACTCTGGCAAAAGGGAGTTTAATCAATCTTCCCGATGCATTATACCAAGCAAGACGTCACATAATAGGGATCCATAAAATTAATTTAGTCTGAGAATAGACTCAGTCTGGAGGCAGATACAAATGTATCTTTATTATAAATTTTACGACACAAATACATGTACATGGCACGCGGATAAATCGTACACACTGGGAATGAAATCTGTATCTTCGCAATATTAAATACGGTTCTAAATTTGGGATTATGATGTAACCCACGTGCGGGCTGCTTTCAGCTTGGATTCAGATTTGATTGGTCGAAATGCTATAGTTACAAAATTAATCCGCCACCCATAAAAATGAAGGAATTACCCACTACAGTGGTATTTGCTCTTACTTCTTACCGTTTGCAAACAACAATGTCAATAATGGCAATGTGTTGATGTTACAAGGTGTCGGTATGTACAAAAATGAATAATATGTTTATCTGACTTTCCTGGTGCTTGTATTTGCTTCTCGCTGCGTAGGATAATTTTGGCATCTCGCGAGAATCGCGAGATGCCAAATTTTTCCCGCGAAGCGAGAAGCAAATCAAAACACTGGGAAAGTTACTATAACATAATATTCCGTATATCTCCCACCGAAACAAACAGTTATCCTTTATAGAATTCAATTAGAAAGCTCGATTCTCCACTCAATAGGAAATGTGTCAATATTTTGTGGAATGACAAAAGTGGGGGTGGCTCTTTAGAAATGCTTGGTAGAGTTTCAACGTGAATTTATTTGCAATACAAATTAATTTTCACATAATGCATTCAGAAATCTTGATACTTCGGACATGAAAACACTAGGAGAAAGAAAAGAAAAGAAAGAAAGAAAGAAAGGAAGGACGGAAGAAAGTAGGGACGGAAAGAAGGAAGGAAGAAAGAAAGAAAGACATATAAACAGAAATGTAAATAAACAAAATAGCGTGGTATTATGTCGTTGTAAAAAAATACCGTTATGCAAAGGTTGATGAAAAAAAAAAAACCCACATGATTATCCTCAAGGCATAATCATAACTTACAGTACATTAATATGTTCAAATGTAAAAAACTTAAAACCAAACCACATGTTCAAAACGACCTCGTGTTCTAAGATCCTGTTGGAAAAATAGGATTTTAAAGCATCGTATAGAAACAGGACATGTTTGCAACCAGCATTTTTATCCCTCCCCCACAATGTTTCTAATCTTATAACGATACTTCCTAACGTTCGAGTTACATCAGATTTGTCGTCTGCAAATGTTTTGAATCTGGAAGGGTCTAAACTTGTGTCATCTGGTAAAGAGTTAACCTTTCGTCATTGGGGTCAATGAACATCAAGAGCGCGTGAACAAAATATGTAGTCAGATCCTGTATCATTTTAACCCTTTACCGTACAGTGACGCCCCTGGGAAAGAAGCCTTTTGAAAACATTGTGGGAAAAGGAGAAAATGCTGGTAACCAGCATTTTCTCCTTTTCCCACAATGTTTTCTACCCTATCAAAGAAAAATTGCATAGTTTTAGCCACACTGAAATTGTCGTCTGCAAATGCTTTCAATTTGGACAAGTTTTGTCGTCTGGTAAAGGGTTAAACACTTACAGCCATACTCTAGCAAAAAGGGGCTTAATGCATCTTCTTGATGCATGATGCCAAGCAAGACATCACTTAATTATGGATCCGTAATAGCTACTTTCTTTTTAACAACACACTGAACCATGAGGTAGGATGGCCTTTGTCACGTAGAAAATTGACGTATAGCGAAAAGTTTCGGCCCAGGTCAGCCTGCGCGGACTGACCTGGGACGATACTTTTCGCATATAAATTAAGTCCGCTTTTCACAGAGCATGTCTCAATTATTTATGATTCATTGTTCAAAAAAACATCGAATTTTGAATATTGGGACCCTTTGACAAATTGAATATAATCATTGAATTTTCTAGGCGCTGAAAAGTTAATCCTTAGGCTTCTGAGGGGGACCAAATACGTCTTGGTGGATAGTGTAGATTAAGATCAGACTGCAATGAACGTGCAGTCTGATCTCTGATCCACACTGTCCGAGACGGTGGGTGTCTTTCCGTTCGGAAAAAAAAAATCCAAATATTCGGGCTTGTCCTTCTTGCTAGAAATTTTCATTTCATTTATCTGGCAATTATGAGCCACGCTTTGGCAAAAAATGGTTTACTGCGTCTCCATGATGCAATTTATCGCGCCAGTCATCATATAATTATGGATCCATAAAATCCATTTTGTTTAACAACAGGCTGAATACTGTGGTAGAGTGGTCCTTGGATATGCAGAAAATTGACAAACAGCAAAAACGTATCGCCCCAGGTCAGCCTGCGTGGACTGCACAGGCTTACCTGTATCGATACTTTAAACAGATCCATGGATTAAACCCCCTTTTTACAGCATGAGTCAAATAGACTTCAAATGAGGCTGTATTCAAAACAATTCTTAACCGGATTCTGTTTCTTAATTTGAAGACTTGCCATCTGATTGGTTCAGACATTCAATCTGATCTTTATCTACACGCCCACAATGGCGCTTGAATGCCATTGTTAAACAGCATTTCAAAGGTCAACTCTCCAACCACAGAAAAATTAACGTTGACTTTTCTCTAGAGTTAAAAAGCATAATCTATTTCAAGGGGGACGTTGAAATCTTTTTGTTTTTTTGTGAAAATATTTATTTCCTATTTTTTTTTTTCTAATTTCTAAGCTAGCTTCTAATTCATATAAACCACTTTACAAAGTGCCTTGGACCATTTAAAAAAAAATGCAGTTAAGTATAGTTTTTTATGTTAAATATTGATTGATTTTCATATTTTCACAGAGACAGAAATACACAGCTACGTGTCAAGTTAAGGTTACTTATACGCTCTATTCCTCTTCTCAAGCATACGACTGAATCAAAGAAGAAGGTGCACGGCACTGCCCGTGATGTGGACATGTTACATATAGGACAGAATCCATCCGTCCGTCCATCCGTCCGTCCGTCCGTCCGTCCATCCATCCATCCCATCCCATCCCATCCAATCGATCCATCCATCGATCGATCGATCGATCCATCCATCCATCCATCCATCCATCCCATTCCATCGATCGATCCATCCATCCATCGATCGATCCATCCATCGATCATTCCATCCTATCCCATCGATCCATCCATCCATCCATCCATCCATCCATCGATCCATCCATCCATCCATCCATCCATCCCATTCCATCCTATCCCATCGATCGATCCATCCATCCATCCATCGATCCATCCATCCATCCATCCATCCATCCATCCATCGATCGATCGATCGATCGATCGATCCATCCATCCATCCATCCATCCATCCCATTCCATCCTATCCCATCGATCGATCCATCCATCCATCCATCCATCGATCGATCGATCCATCCATCCATCCATCCATCCCATTCCATCCATCCATCCATCCATCCATCCATCCCATTCAATCCTATCCCATCGATCGATCCATCCATCGATCGATCGATCGATCCATCCATCCATCCCATCCATCGATCGATCGATCGATCCATCCATCCATCCATCCATCCATCCATCCATCCACCCATCCATCGATCGATCCATCCATCCATCCATCCATCCACCCATCGATCCATCCATCCATCCATCCATCCATGGATCCATCCATCCACAACTCGAACAACAAGGTTCCACGTCAATTACATGTACAATACTTACAAGACAATACTTACAAGACAATTCTTACAAGACAATACTTACCAGACAGACAAGACCAACCGACAGACAGACAGACAGACAGACAGACAAATAAAAATTTAGAAGAACAAAGAAAAAACGAAAGAAAAAATAAATCTTTACAGCAATAGAAAATGTAAAACATCCCTTAACCCTTTACCGCACAAAGCCGCCTTTTGACGACCCTGGGAGAGCAGCCTTTTGAAAACATTGTGAGAAAAGGAGAAAATGCTGGTAACCAGCATTTTGTCATTTTCCCACAATGTTTTCTACCACTCCCAAAACAAATTTCAGTTTTTAACTCACATTTATTTTGTCGTCTGCAAATGGTTTGAATTTGGACCAGTCAACAATTTTGTCGTTTGGTAAGGGGTTAAATCCTTTATCACACAATCCAAGGGTTTCACTACCCTGAAGAAGAAGGCTTTTGAAAACATTTTGGGAAAAGGAGAAAATGCTGTTTACATAGTTATCCAACCTGTCAAAAAATTTCGGTTAATTGGTATTACTTTCGAATTTGACATCTGCAGATACTTTCATTTTGTCATCGCGATTTAGTTTTCTTTATTAGGTTACTTTGTTTGGTGTTTGATTCCGTTTTCAACATTATTTTAGTTGTATCACGGTGGGCAATTGACCTATGTTTGCTCTTCTGAACTTTCTGTTACCAGCTCTTTGCACAACATTCCTTCTGAGCTGTTTTCGAACATAAACATAATTGAAATAACATTCTAAAGGCAACATAAATGATACGTAACGTAGATCCGTGATAAGCCTGTGCGTTCTATGCAATCTGGTCTTGGGTCTACACGATCAGAAATAAAAGAAAACATAAGATTTTACAAACACTGCACAGAAAAATGTCAGCCTATCGTTATTTCTATGAATAAATCCGTTTGTTTCAGTAAAATGCAGAGTATAGCTCTGTTGATTTCCTCTCCTATATGCAGATAACGTATAATAGCCACGTAGTTCAGACTTGGACCTGTACGATCAGGAAAACAACAACAACTTCTTTACACATTCCGAATAGAAAATGTCAACTTACCATATTTTCTATGAATACATCGGTTTGTTTCGGTACAGTGCATAGAGAATATGATTTTCTTTGGTTTATTCTTCTACGTATAAAGATAAAACAGCGTGTAAATGCAGACTTTGATCTGCACGTCAAAAAAAATCGCACACCACATAGGAAATGTCATCTTACCGTTATTTTCTATCAAATGAATAAATCCGTTTGCTTCATATAAATAAGCCTTGCTCTGGCCGAAGGGGGCCTAATGCACTTCCGTAATGCATTGTACCAAGCAAGACACCACCCAATTATGGATCCATTTTGTCTTACAACCGACTGAATCATAAGGTAGACCGGTCCTTTGACATGCAGAAAATTGACCAATAGCAAAAAGTTTCGGCCCATGTCAGCCTGCGCGGACTGCGCAGGCTGACCTGGGTCGATACTTTTTGCTGATGCATTAAGTCTCCTTTTTACACAGCATGGCTCATTAATGCAAAAGGCATATTTTTTCTATTACTTCTTCCATGTGTAGATAAAGTATAACAACTTGAAAGATCAGACTTGGATCAGACTTGAATTTGCATAGTATAAAGAATTATTAAATCTATTGATTTTGCAAATACCACATACTAAAGGTCAGAAGGTCAGTTCCTATACTTTTATTTCTATGAATAAATTCGTTTCTTTCAGCAAAATGCAAAGAACATTTCATTTCCTGTCCCACGTGTAAAACATAATAACGCTTACTTGTAAGATCAGACTTGGGTCAGAAGTATACACGCTCATAAAAAACATATGATTTTACACATGACGCTTAGAAAAATGTCAACTCACCGTTATTTCTATGAATAAATCCGTTATTTCAGCAAAATTCAAAGAACATTTTACTTTCGGTCCGACGTGTAGATAAAGCACAACAACAGTTACCTGTAAGATTAGATGTGGATCAGACTTATGTCAACGCGGTCATAAAAAAAAAACATCCGATCTTACACACACCGAATAGAAAAGGGTCAACTCACCGTTATTTCTATGAATAAATCCGTTATTTCAGCAAAATACAAAGAAGATTTCATTTTCTGTTGTACGTGTAGATAAAGCATACTTGTAAGATCAGACGCGGCTCAGACTTACGTCTACACGGTCATAAAAAAATCTGATCTTACACACACCGAATAGAAAAGGGTCAACTCACCGTTATTTCTATGAATAAATCCGTTATTTCAGCAAAATACAAGGAACATTTCATTTTCTGTTGTACGTGTAGATAAAGCATAAAAACAACTACTTGTAAAATAAGACGTGGATCAGACTTACGTCAACACGGTCATAAAAAACATCTGATCTTGCACACACCGCATAGAAAAGGGTCAACTCACCATATTTGTATAAATAAATCCGTTAATTTTTTTTTTCAGCAACATACAAGGAACATTTCATTTTCTGTTGTACGTGTAGATAAAGCACATTTGTAAGATCAGACGTGGATAAGACGTCTGTCTACACGGTCATAAAATAATCTGATCCTACACATACCGCATAGAAAAGGGTCAACTCACCGTCATTTGTATAAATAAATCCGTTTGTTTTCGCAAAACGCAAAGACCATAACTTTTCATTTTCTCACCGTCGTACCATCTACATAAAGGCATATACCGTTAACAGCTTGTAACAGCTTGCAGTGTATCTGTAAGCGCCTTCACTCCACATACCTTTTACCAATCATGTATGCGTTGGAATAAGGCTTATAAAAACCATTGTAAGCAAAGCAGCATTTTCGCCTTTTATCTGCAATTCTTTACTTCCCCTACGCTTCCAAATAGGGACCATTTCATTTAAACCATTCTCGTTTTTTTTTTTTTTTTTTTGTGCCTGTGAAATTCTTTTAATATAGATATTCATTTCATCTTTTAATCATATATTTTGTTGTCTGGTGAAGGCTTGACTCTTTCAGCGGCATAAGCGAAAAACATTGGCTTTTGCGGACGGTATACATCAAGACCAGACTGCACAGAACGTGCAGTCTGATCTTGAATCTATACCGTCCGCTTGTTTAGTTAATCCTGTAAGACAGAAATCCATCCGAGGTTCAGTGGACGGTATTTTCAGTGGTCGACCTACGTATAGGTATAGTTTATTTATCTGACGCTAAAAGGATTCACTCTACCAGACGACATAAGTTTAGACGAGCCAAAATTGTAAGCATTTGCAGACGACAAACAAAATGTGACTGAAATGATTGGTTTGTCTATGAAAAGGTATAAAACATTGCGGGAAAAGGAGAAAATGCTGGTTACCAGCATTTTCTCCTTTTCCCACAACGTTTTCAAAAAAATATTTTTTTTTTCGAGGGTCGTTAAAACACGGGACTGTGAAGAGTTAAGCTGTACAGTAACGCCCTGAAGGAATCAATAATTGATATAATGGTTATTTTCAGTCAGCCTATATCAAACCAAGATGTTGCGATTTCAAACTTGTTGTGGCCGGAAACTGTAACTTCATATCCAAGATTGGAAAGCACATTCTGGGTAGTCTAATCTGAATCTCTCTCGTCATTTACATGGACAAAACTTTCCCTGGCGCGTTTAGGGTGAGGGTTAACCATTTATATCGTACATACACATTCCAATATTTTGTCAAGTGTTCTTATCAATACGTGGTCCTGCTCAATGGTTAAGTGTAGAGTTTGTAATCTGGTGGTCTCGGATTCGTTCTCGCTGGTGGGAGAATCTTCGGGACACTTCAGAGCAGCCTGAATAGCCCAAGTGGTAGAACACAAGGCTTGTAAATGACAAGTCTCGGGCCCTGAGGGTGTGGGTTCGATTTCCAAGGCTGGCCAACTAGAATATACTAGTAGTGTTTCTGATGAGACGTTAAACCGAGGTCCCTTGTGACGGTACTATACACTGAGCACTTTACAGAACAAGGCGTATTTCAGGATGTGTTTCGTCCTGTATCTAGCACTTTCTCTCTTAAAATAACTAACAGACTTCTGAGGGCGTCGCCAAAAGGTTAACCAGTGGCGACGATTAAAAAAAAAACTAAAACCAAAGCCCGACCCTTGTCCTGGTGAAACCTAGGACAAACACGATGAGCTGTTTTCGTGATATGACTGAAATAATGTTGAAAGCGACATAACCAAGAAATAGATTTAGAATTACAAAATTTAATTAATACGGAAGGAGCACCGAGGCATGTCAATATTTTTACACAAACATAAGAAATAACTATTTCACATGATTTCTCTGTAATGTTAAAAAGCTAAGATTACACACCAATACTGTCCTATCAATTTTTTCCCATCTTTTACTAAACCATTTCCCAAACGACAAATTCTGGACTGGTCCAAATTGGAAGAGTTTGCAGACGACAATTTTAAATTTGATGAAAATGGCAGAAAGGTCTCAAAAAGGGTAGAAAACGCTGTGGGAAAGGGAGAAATTGCTCGTTACGAGCAATTTCTCCTTTTCCCACAGTGTTTTCAAAAGACGTGTACTGCAGACACGTGAAAACCAGGGCTTGTTTGGGAAAGGGTTAACAGATGTATATACCGTTCGGCGCAGAATGAAGACCAAGATCAGACCGCAAACTGAAAACAAAAATCTCTAAATAGAGATTGACGGCGTAAGAGAAACTGGAATATGAATATATGAAATTAATTCGTGGTTCAAAATGAAGAGAAATAATGACAAAAAAAAAAAAAACCACGCTAGCCCTTGTTTGTTCTGTATAATGTTGATGAAGAGTGTTTTTCTATTAGATATGATCTTAAAAATTATATCTGCCATGCTCTGGCAAAAGGGGGTTAATCCATCTCCGTGATGCATTGTACCAATCAAGCCATCACATAATCATGGATCCATAATAGCCAACTCTTTTGAACAACCCATTTATTCATGAGGTAGAATGGTCCCTTTGGAAATACAGAAAATTGACCAACAGCAAAAAGTTTCGACCCAGGTCAGCCTGCGCGGACTGCGCAGGCTGACCTGGGTCGATACTTTTCGCAATACTTTTCGCAATTTCATTAAGCTCCCTTTTCACAGAGCATGGCTCATATGTTGATCCAACTCATCGCTGGAAAAGCAGTAGTTCGTACCAACAAAAGAATTTCTCTATCTTTTATTTAGTCTTGTGAAATATTTGATCAGTTAACTTTAAAAGCGATTAAAAAAAAAAATGCAACTGGCGATTACTTTCTATCTTTTACCCTGTTACCTTTCCATTTAAAGTTAACTGTTCAAATATTTCACAAGATGAAAGATAAAGAGAAATGAAAAAAAAAATGATTTTGTTGCTTTGCTTGACTTTTTGTGAGGCGTACACACACACACACACACACACACACACACACACACATATATATATATAAACTGCACAGTGATGGATTACATGGGGCAACGCATAAAACTTTTAAGAAATGGATGATTCCCCCATCAGAACCATTTTCTAAGGTGTAAATATGCGCCGTCGATTAACGGTGACAATCCCTGGACATTGGTATTATGAATGGGTCCATAAATGAGCCTGAAGAATAAGCACGTTTACATTTTTTGACCAATCAAAAGTTACCATTTATTCATTCTAGACTTATACCAAGAAGTAGGCCAAAGGTAAGCCTATAGAGCTACTACGAAAAAAAGATATTTACGAAAGATACTGGAGTAATGGAGACGGAAGCCATGCTGTTTACAAGACTTGAACCAATCTTTTTCAGGTAGGGGAAAAGCAATCGCTGGGGGACCACCAATTCTCTAACAAGCGGGAACGACACAAAGTCGAAAGACGTCGCTGAAACCCTGAATATGGAAAGGTGTAAATGCACATCATAAAGACATGAATAAATGATGACGATTCCACATCTTTCCGTCCGTTAACGTGATAGACCGGGGAATTTCGGAACACTTTATCAGACAAAACCTGGACTTGTCCAATTTGTGAGCATTTGCAGACGACAAATTCATTAATGCTCTAATGATAAAATCTGTCTTTGAAAGGGTAGAAAACATTGTGGAAAAAATGAGAAAATGCTGGTTACCAGCATTTTCTTCTTTTTCCACATTTTTTTCAAAAACGGTTCTTTGTCGGGGTCGTCAGTACAAGCAACTGTGTGGTAAAGGGTTAAGAATTTTTTTCAGTGAGTGATCGACATGTCTCTATTTACAAATTTGATTTACAAGCAGCACGTGGGGTGTTCATCGGATTATCTTCCAACTTCTGTTCATTCATTTGATCGGCCAAATTGAAAATACTCTCCTCGGCCAGAAGTCGTATTCACCATTCTAAATAGCATTCTTATTGTTATTCTTGATAAAGAAAGTAACAGAATTGCTGATTGGCTAAACCATTTGGTTGCCATCCGGTTAAGCCAATCAAAATATGCGTTACTTTGAAATCTAGAAAAAATCTTGAGAATTAGACTGAAAAATGTTATGTAGAACTGTTTGTGAAAACGGGTCATGTTTTCTTAAATTTTATTTGTTTGGTTTGTGGTTACCCCCTTTTAAACCTTTATTCCCGACATATCACTGCTGCCTGTGCACCTATCAACACGTTTCGACAGTTCTTTTAACCAGACTTCTGAATGATATTCTTTCTGAGCCACTGGCTAATTTGTCCAGTGTTGATTCGTGAATTGAGTGATGAAAGTCTAAGTCTTGTGACGTTAATTCATATATCTACCGATAAATTAATTTATCACATAAAACCTCCTCCGGCAGTGTATTAAACCCATGACTTATTTTTCATAATACGCTAGTGTATTATCGTTTTTGGGGGTTCCGGTTTTGATCAGTGTTAAGTCGTAAGCGCGTGAAGCCAGAGAAACCAACCACAGCACGTGCCGAAATTTGTACGACTACGCCGTTTCGCGGAAAAATGACGTCATTGTTGCTAAGACGTATACGCGTGGAAAGTGTTTGATTTTCATGTCTAATAAAAACCAAAAAATGCGGCGAAAGTCTTTTAAAACAACAAATTTGAGGAAATAGGTAGACTAAACCCCCCCTAGAACCTGTTTCATTCTACTTTCGAAGTTTATGTCAAAGATCTATCTACTTGTGTATGTACACATTTGAAACCTAACTACAACTGTAAACATGGACTCGTGAATGCTGTATAGGCTAAGGGTAACGATGTAGGATAATTTTTGCCTTTCATTTGTTTTATATGATAAATAGAATCTCACATTCGTGTTTAATGCACTACCATTTTTATCAACCTCGCCAAGGCTCGCGTCGTACATTTTTAGTCAACTCGTTTGATAAAAATGATGATACATAAACACTCATGTAAGATCCTTTATGTAAATAATGTGGATGGGTGGATGGATGGGTAGGTGGACGGACGGACGGTCGGCAGGAGGGAGGGAAGGATGGACGGACGAATGAATGGATAGATGGGTGAGTGAACGATTCGATAAAGGCATACATGAGAAGTTTCGTAAAGGATTGACTGATTGCCAGTGCATCTATCCATGCTTTCCTGGAAGTCCTTTTACCAGTACTATGCACAATATTCCTCTCAAGCCACTGGCTGCTTTCCCACATGACCATCGACAAAACAATGGTCAGCGGAGAGAGAGGAGTGAATCCTGTCGCAATGACTATCATCAATCCTCGGAAAGAAATTGGCCGAGCCGGGGATCGAACCAGCGACCTCCTGTTCTCAAGTCCTGCACGACACCGACTGAGCTAGTTTCGTAAATATGCGATGTTAAGTGATGGATACAAAAACGGACTGACAGAATGGGCGAACAAGTTAGACAGACAAAGAGAAAGACATGTACACGATAAATGTCACCGGAATGATCAGACGTCATTGAATCAAATAAAAAAGTTCAACGCTGTAGATTTCCATGGAAACGGCGGAAACCAACTGCAGTATCTATTTACGAGCTAATTCACAATAAACTATAATCATTATCATTTGTTGAACCTTTATAAAGCAATCCCCAGTTGTAACAGATCATTGGAAAAAAAAAAACCGTTGAAAACATGGAAAACGAAGAAAATGCTGGTAATCAGCATTTTATTCCTTTCTCACAATGTTTTCAGCCCTTCTGTAAGACAAGTTTCATGATTTAATCCACATAGATCTAATTTATCGTCTGTAGATACTTTCATTATGGACTCTAGAGTTTCGTTTCTTTGCACATCCACATAGCAGAAGCTATCAGGTCAGAAGCGAATTAATAAAAACTCATTAAAGAATGGAAATTTTGTATTCTGAAAAAAAAAATAAAAGATTATAATACTAGATCCATAATTTGACTATTTGTTTTTTTTTTTTTTTTTTTTTCTCATTTCCTTGTCCCAAGTGAATTATGGAATACAAGTGACATTTAACAAGTGTAACATTTACCATTAGGCCTACAGTAACATAAATCAAAGCAGAGTTCCTACTTCTTTATCATAGCCATTGAAATGTCTGCCTATTAAATATTCATATATCCGAACCCATTAGCCTTTAAATTCATCTGTTCAATATCCCCCAAACTGAAAAGGACGAACGCTGCCCACGTGGTGATCATTGCGATTGGTGAAGGGTCAGTGACTAATCAATGAGTCATCCTCTGTGAAAAACGGGCTTAATACATTTGCAAAAAAATCGACTCAGGTCAACCTGCGCAGTCCTGGGCCAAAATATTTTGCCTTTGGTCAACCTTCTGCAAGTCAAAGGACCAGGGTACCTCGTGATTCAGAAGGTCGTTCTATAAAACGGATTTTAGGGATATATGATACTGTGATGACTTGCTTGGTACGATGCTGATAAAAAACAACTACATGTAGAGATGTGTTTTTCTTTGCAATCATATAAGCTAAGCAGTTATATTCAATACAACGGTGCAATTTTGGGCGTCTAGATAATGTGATAGTTGTTCAATCGGTAACTCCGTCTATTTTTATCACATCAGATATGACGTCATCATACTGATTTGAATAAATCGTTTTGGAAGTTTGGTGACATTAAAGAAATCGAATAGTTCCTATTAACAGGACATAACTTATGCAAATTGAGTTTTTTGTTCATACTAATTATGTAAATGAATTTATCATATGACCCATGCTCTGTGAAAAGGGGGCTTAATGCATCTGCGAAAAGTATCGACCCAGATCAGCCTGCGAAGTCCGCGCAGGCTGACCTGCGCCGAAACTTTTCGCCATTAGTCAATTTTCTGTATGCCCATGAACGGTTCTACCTCATGATTAAATCGGTTGTTAAAAAACGGTGGCTATTATGGATCCATGATTATGTGATGGCTTGCTTGGTATTATCCATCACGGAGATACAATAAGCTCCCTTTTGTCAGAGCATGGCTCATATATCTTTCTATATCAGTTCAAAATTTTGAAGTTTATATACATTTATATGCTTTTAATTTATGAATAGGCTATACCACGTGACTGCTAAGATTGTGGAACTACATATACATGACAGAGCCATGCTATGTGAAAAGGGGCGCTTAATGAATCTTCTTGATGCATTGTACCAAGCATGATATCACATAATTTTGGATCCTTAAAATCCACTTTGTCTAACAAGTGACTAAAACACGAGGTAGACTGGTCATTGGACATACAGAATATTGACCAATAGCGAAAAGTTTCGACCCAGGTCAGCCTGCGCGGACTGCGCAGGCTGACCTGGGTTGAAACTTTTCGCAGGTGGTTTATACCCTCCTTTCAGAGACCATGGCTCATACATAATTATAAACTCTTGTGCTTTCGTTCCCGCCCTTTTTATATTGCATTATAAATGTACCGTGTATAATTCATGAACAAGGTCTTAATTGAATAAATGGGGTCCTGCGTAGCTCAGTGGTAAAGTGTTGGACTCGTGACCTGTGACCTGCAGGCCCGGGTTTCGAGCCTCACTGGATCTACTGGGTTTTTCGTGAGAGTGTCCTTGGCCAAGACACTTCAAGGCCAATCCTAGTGTTGGCGAAACCCTGGAAATACATGAATATGTGAGCTGTAGCCGTGATATGACTGAAATAACATTGAAAGTGGCGTTAGACATCATTCAAACAAACAAGCAAACTTAACTTGTATACATAGATCGACACAAGTCGACTGTTGAGATATTGTTTTGCAAATAAGTCTAGGAAAAATATTAAGCGAGCCTTTGCCTAACGCAATGTTGTATAAAGTGATGAATATGAGTCATGCTCTGTGACAAGGGGGCTTAATGTATCTGCAAAAAGTATCGACCAGGTCAGTCCACGCGGACTACCTGGGTCGAAACTTTTTGCCATTGATCAATTTTCTGCATGTCCAAAGACCGTTCTATCTCATGATTCACTCGGTTGTTAGACAAAATGTATTTTATGGATTTATAATTATGTGATCGTTTGATTGGTATAATGTATCGCTGAGATGCATTAGGCCCCCTTTTGCCAAAGCATGGCTCATTCAATAAACGCCTGTCACGCTATCAGTTGTCAACCTGTTGTAATTGACAGCTTCGCGCCTTTTCTGAGAAAGACGTGTAACAGTCATTGTTGTAGCTAAATGCTTGTATTTGAGGATTTATATAGCTTATGATTGCTTGGACTCTTAGCCAAATGAGAAAACTTTAGACTTGTCCATATTAAAAGCATTTGCAGACCACAATAAAATATGGCTCTACCTATGCGATCTGTTTTTGAGAAGGCGAATAACATTGACGTTAACTAGTATTTTCTCCTTTTCCCTCAATTTCAACTGTATCTTGAGTGTTTTAGTGGCGGCAGTAAAATTATAAGTTGACAATCGGCTCTGGAGTGTGTGAAATTAAATTACCCAATGGCGACTTCCGTCATGATTAGAGATCGGCTGGACCACGGAAGACTTCCCCTCCTCGTATAACTTTTAAACCTTTACCACACAATCCCGAGTTTTAACGACCCTGAAAAAGAGTCCTTTTGAAAACATTGTAGGAAAAGGAGAAAATGCTGGTAACCAGCATTTTCTCCTTCTCCCACAATGTTTTCTATTCTTCCCCCCAATAATTTCAATTTTTGTAGGAACCAGCATTTTCTCCTTTTCCCACAATGTTTTCTATTCTTCCCCCAAAAAATTTCAATTTTTGAGTCACATTTATTTTGTCTGCAAATGCTTTCTAAAATTTTGTCGTTTGGTAAAGAGTTAAACCTATACGAAACAATTCCAAGTTTTAACGACCCTGAGGAAGAAGCCCCATGAAACCATCGTGAAAAAGCTGATAACGAGCACTTTCTTCTTTGCCACAATATATTCTACTGGCAGATTCAATAATTCGAGCCATATGAATGTGTCGTCTTCACATGCTTTCAGTTTAGATGTGTCCAATATTTTGTCATCTAGTGAATGTTGAGGACGGGTATTATAAAGTCTCTAAAGATTCTTAGGGTTATGTTCTATCCTTTGAAAGTGGACAGCTCTGAACATCAGCAACCTTCAGATTGTGTGCAGTGTCTCTTCGGACTACAGCCATTTGATACTTGTGCTTAACGAAATCAATTCAGCGTAGGCTTTCCCCCCCCCCCCCCTTTTTGTTGACCTGTTACTTACACAAGCACTAGCAGAAAATCTGTTGTTTTTTTTTTTTAACATAGTCTAATCGTGACAAGCAGGGTGTGGTTAGAAGTCTAGTTTAGCGAAAATAAATGAGCCATTCTCCGGTAAAAGGGGGTTTTATGTATCTCCATTATGCATATACCATGCAAGTCAACAGATAATCATGGATAAACAAAAGTCGTTTTGTCTTCAAAAACCAACTGAATCGTGAGGTAGACCGGTCCATCTACATTCAGAAAATGTCTACATTCAGAAAATTTACTCAAACAACAGTTTTAGACCCAGGTCGATCTGCATGGACTACGTAGGCTGACCTTGGTCGATCCTTTTTGCAGTTGCATAAACCCCCTTTTCAAAGAGTATGACTCAGATCTGCGTTGCCCCCTCCCCTCCCCCCTCCTTCCTCCCCCTCTTTATCTTAAGAAGAAAACGCCTATCCTCTGGAAACGAAATAATATAAGACTGTGGCAAAATAATAAAGAAAATTGATATTCAACAGTATCATTTAGACGTTACTGTTTATTCGTAATGACAAACAAGACAATAAAACACACATTAATTATACCTATAAGGGGACTTGAACCCATGTCAGACAAATATAAATGATCACCTTCTGTATGATTTTTTTACACTTGCCGACACGAAATCCTGTTTCGATTTGCTTGCGGCGGGAAGGGGAGGGGGGGGGGGGGGAGATACGATTGCGTTATAAACAGACATGCATGGTTGCTTCTTGATGTGTGTTTTTTTTAATGTTAACCTATTCATTTTGTTTACAAAGTTGTTCAATATATCGTACTCATCACTTTTTTTGCAAAGCTGTATAAGCTAGCTTTTAACCCAATTCGTGCTTTTAGTATCGAATGATTAGATACAAATATATGATTAGTTAAAAAAGTGAACACGCTTATTCTGTGGGCCGCTGTGCGGGCCCGTTTCATTACGTCACCAGATGTTTCTACCGTTGCCCGGCCGAATGGCTCTGTAGTTAGCGTGAATGACTCGTTTTCTCGTGGTTGCGGGTTCGACACCCGGTTCAGGCAATCTTTCTTCCGAAGGTATTTCGCTTCCCACCTTTGTTGCATGTGAGAAAAGTGGTCAGCAACCTGGAAAGAAAGTTGTGTCAGTATTGATGTGAGAAAGCTAGGAAACACATGCGTAGGTGCACTGACCGTCATGATAAGACCTAAGCTGTTTAAACGGCGTTAAACTCCAAACAATCAAACAAAGTTAAGTACCACACCTTAGCAATTGAACATGATAAGGGAAAAACTTTTCTTAAACTAAATAGTGATTTAACCCATAGGCTACTAAGCGCGACTCAAGAACTTTTTGCGGACAGTGAAGATCGAGATAGCAAAGAACGTGCAGTCGGATCTTGGATCTGCAATGTCTAATTAGGTGATATATTTCCCCCACTTTGTAATAGCAACATTTTGACGATTAACTATGGACTGAAAAGTTTCAGGGGTCCTGCGTGGCTCTGTGGTAAAGTGTAGAACTCGTAACCTAGAGGCCCCGGGTTCGAGCCTCACTGGATCTACTGGGTTTTTCGTGGGAGTGTCCTTGGGCAAGACACTACAGAGCCCTAGCCTAGTACTGGGGAAACCCAGGAAATACATGAATATATGAGCTGTCGCCGGGATATGAATGAAATATTGTTGAAAGTGGCGTAAAACACCATTCAATCAATCAATCAATGAAAATTTTCATTTAATTTATTTAGCAGGTAGAGGGTTAATATCTCGTAAACCGATACCCTAAAGCCCATTGACTTACTATCGACAGCACATTATCCATTCCAAAATAGAAGTTGTGATAACTCTTCGGCAGCTAGGCCCGACTCAGGACCTCTTGCGGACACTTTAGATCGAGATCAGACTGCACAGAACGTGCAGTCTGATCTGAATCTACACTGTCCGATAAGGAGCTGTAACCCCACCCCCATAAAAAACAACAACAACAACAACAAAACTTTGAACTAGCAATATTTGGGTTTAAACTATCGGCTGGAAAATTTCATTTCACTTATTTAGCAGGTTAGGAGTTGACGCCCGATGTTTAAAAAAAAAAAAAAAAAAACATATATCTATTTCTAATTAAAACTTTCCATTTTCAAAAATATGCAAAACAATGAGGAAAAAGGGGCAATTGCTGGCATGGTAGCTTTTCAGCATTTCTCTTCATATTGAAGAAAATTCGTTTTTCTAGGTGTTTGTGTTTGACTGCAGGAGTATGGAATGCCATAGCAGAAAATATTCAAGATATAAAAACACTATCAAGATATTTAAAATATTCAATCAAGATAGTCGCAATTATACCAAAATGATATATAAATTTGATATATGACAGCAAAATTATCATATCAAAACATAAAACCACTTCAAGACAAATAAATATACTTCAAGATGTAAAAACTGCATCAACATTTTAAAAACCACACCAAGACAAATAAATATACTTCAAGATGTAAAAACAGCATCAACATTTTAAAAACCACACCAAGACTCGCGTGACCAATCAAGACTCACGTGACCACAAAATCCACGACGTCATCACTTGGCGAAAAGTGTCCGTATTCCGTGATGATAAGGAAACAACTTGATGAAATTAAGAATTGAGACCAGAATATAAGCTAGAAATTACTTGCCTTCATAAAAACAAAAATCATTTCTGGTCACTCTCATATCAAAAGAATAACTTAGATAACTATTTTCATGTTCAATGTGCATAAATAAAGAACATACCGTCGGCCTTCTTGTGCAAACATGGCGTGACCTAATTCCGGTAGCTCGGTAGTATTTACTGCAGAAAGTCGATGATCTTTGCATTTTTTTGAGAAGTAACACTACTTAGCATCAAGAAAAAAGAAGTAGATTTCTTTAACATACGATAATTAGTTTATTTTCCGGTGTATTTGTCTTGTATTTGTCTGAAATTCAAGGGCAATGAGACATTCGAATATTGGTAAGGGTTACAAGCAGAAATACCGTGTGACGTCATCAAAATATGTGCTCTACGAGATGTACACAAAAATCACCGGTTCAAGGACACTCACGGAATAAGGACACTCGACGATATATGCACAGCACTTCTAGTAATAGAGGCCTACCATACATACGATACGGTATCTGGCATTGCCATTGCATTGTTACGATTGTGTAGCAAAAGATCAGACTGCAGGCCTTCAGTATCTTTTCAAATGCCTGTGTCTTTTCTGTCTGCATTTCCTATCTGTCTGTCTGCCTGTTCGTCCGTCCGTGTATATGTACATGTATGTGTGTCTGTCTGCCCTCCGTAGGTCTATTCATCTGTCGGTCTGTGCGTCTGTCTTTTTGCCTGTCTGTCTGTATCTTTATGTCGGCCTTCCCTATGTCTGTCTGTCTGCTCATCCGTCCGTCCGTCTATATGTATGTGTGTCTGTTAGTCTGTCCGTCTGTCAATATGTAATCGTGTCCGTTTGCCCACTGTGTGTCCCTTACTCTGTCGGTCTGTGCGTCTGTCTGTCTTTCTTTTCTTTGGCTGTCTGTCTGTGGCTTTCTTTCTGTTGGTCTTCCCTATATCTGTCTATCTGTTGGTCCGTCCGTCTATTTTGTATGTGAGTCTTTGTGTTCGTCTGTCCGTCTGTATGGGTGTCTGTCTGCCCTTCGTTGGTCCGTTAACCTTTCGGATCTTTTGGAGGATCAGACAGCACAGTGTTTTTCTGTCCGTCTTCCCACGTTTTTGTCTATTTTTTCGTCCGTCCGTCCGTCTGTTCACGTGCACGTCTGTCTGTCTTTTTCTCCGTGGGTCTGTTTATCTGTCGGTCTGTGCGTCTATCTCTATTTTTGTTTGTGTGTCTGTGTTTATCTGTCGGTATTCCCTATGACTGTGTGTTTGTTCGTCCGTCCGTCCGTCCGTCTGTCTGCCCTTCGTGTGTCCGTTCATCTATCTGATCTTTAGGAGGCTCAGGCTGCACAAACATGCAGTATGATCTTACACTTTATGCTTTAATGAATGAAACAACATCACGGACATTTGAAGGGGCATCTGAAACACTCCTCCTGAGGTCTCTCATGAGATCTTGGAACTGCGAATGTCTCAAGAGCCGAGTAACTTCGTCTGGGTGGTCCATCATTAACCTTAATACGCCGAATAAAAAATGACAGTGTGACTGTCAACAGTCAAGCAGCAGCCGTGTGTGTACGTTCTTTTCGCCAAGTGATGACGTCGTGGATTTTGTGGTCACGTGAGTCTTGATTAGTCACGTGAGTCTTGGTGTAGTTTTTGTGGCATTTGTCGAAGACAATGCCACTATGAGTTCAATACGGCATTTTGAAAATCATGTATCGTAGTTTGTGCAGAACCGAAGGAAGTAAACCCAATTAAAATCAATTTTTCTGAGACAAATAAGTGTTTCGATTGCACTCAGATATGAAATTGACAATGGCGTATTACAATAAATTGGATTAGACCATCGATCGTGGAAATACTTCCTTTTGTATCGAAAATAGCTTGATCCGCTGTGGCATTCAATAGTGGGGTAATGATACACACATACTGTGCTTGTTCGTCCCAAAACCAATTCGTTCCTGGGCTTATTCGTCCCAGAGCTTGTTCACCTGGACTTGCTCGTCCACAAGATTACGGCCTTCTCTATCGGATTTTGCATGACTATATAGTAGGTTGACTTTCAAACTATTTTGAAACTATTTCTGTTGTTTATTTTTCGAATTATCAATTCCACACGATGGCCTTCTTGACAAATGCCACATCAGTGTTTTCAACGCTTTGATTAAAATGTTGATGCTGTTTTTACATCTTGAAGTATATTTATTTGTCTTGGTGTGGTTTTTAAAATGTTGATGCAGTTTTTACATCTTGAAGTATATTTATTTGTCTTGAAGTGGTTTTATGTTTTGATATGATAATTTTGCTGTCATATATCAAATTTATATATCATTTTGGTATAATTGCGACTATCTTGATTGAATATTTTAAATATCTTGATAGTGTTTTTATATCTTGAATATTTTCTGCTATGGCATTCCATACAGGGGCGTAGCAGCCTGTACGCAAAAGCGCACTGTTAACTACCCTTTGCAAATAAAAAAGTAAACAATTTAACGAAAACCGTCACCAGAGACCACAAAATAGCCTCTACGATTCAAACATTTTCTGGGGGGGGGGGGGGGGGGGGAAGGCCCAGCTTAGAAATCCCCTCCCATCTCTCGGCACTTCGCCATTCGGGTTATACCTTCGAAATTACTTTTGCGTATACTTGATTTTGGACTAGCTACGCCCCTGGTTTATATCTTAGGCTGCTAAGCGCGACTCACTGACCTTTTACGGACAGCGTAGATCAAGATCAGACTGCACAGAACGTGCAGTCTGATCTTGATCTACACTGTCCGATATGGAGATATCTTTCCTCTAAAAATACCTTTGAAATAGGAAAATTTGGGGGTTTACTATTGGCTTGAAAGTTTTATTTCTTTTATTTGGCAGGATAAGGGTTAAAACGGTGTTTAACATGCTAAAAAAAGAGACATAAAAATATAAGATTTACCTTCTGCGTCCTTAAAATATCCACAATGAAAATCGAGTTGTTTACCTTAACACAAAAAACAAGCTACGAACTGTACATTTCACCTATATGATAATGTATGCGAATCGCCACTCAGCTGTGTCTTAACTCTGTGCCAAAACACAACAGTTTTAGCTCTTTCGGCGCCAAATAAACAAACTCGGCTTCTTTTGATGGCTGTAAATAGAATCCACTGAGTCATCGGAAGATTTTTATCATACAGGCTTGACCAAACAAGCGGAAGGTATAGATCAAAGATCAGACTGCACGTTCTGTGCAGTCTGATCTTGATCTATGCCGTCCGCAAAAGTCCCTGTTTTCGCCTATGGCGCTGAAAGGGTTAAATTTATTCAAATGGAAAGCATTTGCAAGCGATCAATCACTTAAACGTGTCGAAAATCATGAAATTTGCATTAGAAAAGGTAGTAAAGACACTGTGGGAAAAGGAGGAAATGCTGCTTTTTACCAGCATTTTCTCCTTTTCTCACAATGTTTTTGAAAGCCTTCCACCTCAGGGTCGTTAAAAGACTGGTAAAGTTTGGCAAAGGGCTTTGTGACTTAAAGTCGCTTTTCAGAATGAAAGATCTTGCAAATACTACATCGTGTACAGTGCGCACAATTACAAACTGTGAAACTGGCTTTAAACTGAATGTCTCAATTCGGCGAATATGGGAGCGTTGTCTGCGCATGTCATATATATTCTTCGAGGATTCGACCCGTCTTATATGACGCATCACCCATCCCCCTATACCTGGGAAAAGTTGGGCTTATATCGAAGCTATTAGCCTATTACCAAAGCATGTAGGGGCTGTTTTAATAAATGGTCGGTGCATAGGTTACATGCTAGCCGATCATAGCTGAATGAATGGCACCAGGTAGCGTTTTATTGAGTGAACGTTTATTTCATTTGAAATTCAAAGTCACGGTTGTTGTTTTGAAAAATTACTCCGCTACTGTACCCAGGATGCCCAAATTAGATAGACGTGTATTTGTAGAATGCCATCTAGCGGGAGATAACGATATGGGAGAGAATCGTCACCGAACATAATTTTACCGTGCTGACCACAACTACAGTCGCCTTAACCCTTAGGCTACTAAGCGCGACTCACTGACCTTTGGCGGACAGCGTAGATCAAGATCAGACTGCACAGAAGGTGCAGTCTGATCTTGGATCTACACTGTCCGATAAAGAGATATCCTTCCTCCATAAATATCTTTGAAATAGGAAAATTTTGGTTTATAATAACGGCTTGAAAGTATCATTTTTTTTTTTTTTAGCAGAACCAGTAGGATAAGGGTTAACGGCTGCTGTCGATCCATGATCTTGGCTCTACACCATTTGCCATATTTCACCAGTACAAGGCTAGGGCTTTGAAATGTCTTGCCCAAAGTAACGAAAGGCAAGGGAGAAAGATGGTATATATTATAATTTTTTAGGCGTAGCTGAATGCGCTGCCTTTTGACTTAATTCTTGGTGCAGATAAAGAATGAAAAGATGGAAATTTGCGATTGGTCAAAAACATGAACATGTTTATTCGGCGGGCCTCTGCTTACATATTTGCTCGCACTTTTATGAAACCACTATTTACAAGCGTTGCAACCCCTAATCAATAACCCGAGGCCTTGATTCATACCATAGCAAATTGATGTAATAGAGAATGGTCCTTTTTTTGTTCTATTTGGAAATTCAATATTTCAGAAGCGTTTCCAAATAACCAAGTAATTAGGGCCTATTCCTTTTGAAGAAAAAAAAAAAAAAAACGGCGAGGAAAAAGAGGCAATTTCTCACGAAATTAATCTTCGTTGTTTTTTTCTTTATACTGAGCCACAGAAGAGTTTAAATATTCATATACCAGTATCTCTTCTACCTTTTTAAAGATAATTCTTGTTTCCATTTCTGAAGCTTATTTGCCACGTCAAAGGGTGTGTGTGGATTGTGGCCTTCCTCAGTCACACCCATGAAGTTATGTTAGTAACAATGAAAACAGATGCTGATCGTAAAATACAGCAACCAGTCTAGGAGATTACTATTTACCATACAAAAATAGACTTTTCCACATTGAAAGCTTCTGCAGACTGCAAAATTGAAAGTGATACAAATAAACGGAAGTTTTTTGACAGGGAAGAAAATATTGCAGGAAAAGGAGAAAATGTTGGCTACCAGCACTTTCTCCTTTTCCCGTTTTTTTTTTTTTTTTTTTCCAAGAACTCACCAATGTGTCGTAAAGGGTTAAATTAACAGGAAAAGATTTAGCGACAGATTGGAATATCAAATAGCCAGTTTCATTAACATCATCGTCATTTATTTTTCTCATATTCGTTTCGTTGTGAGCCCCTAGACAGACACATAAATCAGGTGGTTGATTGATTGTATGGTGTTCAATGCCGTTTTTAACACTATTTTAGTAATATCGTGACGGGCAGTGCACCTATCCATGCTTTCCTGGAGTTTCTTACACCAGCAATCCGCACAATATTCTTTCCAAGCCATTGGCTGCTTTCCCACATAATTATCGTCGAAACAATGGTCAGCGGTGAGAAAGGATGAATCGTGTCGCAGTGTCTATCATCAATCCTCGGAAAAAATTGGCCAAGCCGGGGCACAAGCCAGTGACCTCCTCTTCTCAAGTCCTGTGCGCTACCGACTGAGCTACGGGGATTGGCATAAACCAGGTGGACTGTTTAGTTAGGTGAAACGACCAAAAACATTTCAATGTCAAGTGCGTTTCTGCAACAATATTTCCAGAAATATCTAAGTTTGCAGGTCAAAGATCAGAATATAATTTCTATACATTCTGACAGGGTAGGCAACATTGTAGAAAAAGGAAAATATGCTGGTTACCAACATTTTCTCATTTTCCCACAATTGTTTTCAAAAGGGTCCTTTTGTTAAGGTCGTTAGAACTCGGGATTACGTGGTGAAGAATGAGGTTTTACTAGACATCTTTGGCGTTATATTTACTTAAGACCTCTGTAACGATATATATATATATATATTTTTTTTTTTTTAAGTGGCAATAAGTCAAAACTGAGAATGGTAATTGCTTCAATTTTGACTGAGGATTTGTTTGGAGTTTAACGCCGTTTTAACAGCTTAGGTGATATCACGACGGTCAGTGTACATACGCATGTGTTTCCTTGCTTTCTAACACCAGTATTGATACAATTTTCTTTCCAAGTCATTGACTACTTTTCTCAGCAGCATCAGATGTTAGAGGCGAAAACTTGCCGAAAAGAAAGTTGGCCTAAACCAACACTGTATCGGGTATTCATACTAAATGATCCAGTAAAATTAAACATAACTACAAAATAATTAAAGATATCAACTACCTTGAAAGCATGACCATTGTAATACACTTTTTGAAGTGAATACAGGGTCTCTCTTTCGGGAACCAACTATCTTAGTTTTATAAATATTCATCTCCAAGCCCAAGTGGACATAATTCATATAACCGATCAAGACTGTTTAGAAGATTGTCTACAGAATTACCAAAAATCCTCATATCGTCACGGAAAAGCCACAATACACAGATTTCTAAGGCTAAGCCCAGAATCCAAACAACAAATACAGCTTTAACCCGTTACCCCACAATGCCGCCTTTTAACGACCCTGGGAAAGAAGCCTTCTGAAAACATTGCGGGAAAAGGAGAAAATGCTGGTAACCAGTATTTACTCTTTTTCCCACAATGTTTTCTACCCTATCAAATAAAAATTGCAACATTTTAGCCTAATTGAAATTGTCGTCTGCAATTGCTTTCAATTTGGACAAGCGGCTAAAATTTTGTCGTCTGGGAAAGGGTTAAACCTTCCACAAGTAAAGGAAATGTAAGTGGGGCATTGTTTACACCTTGTTTTAAATCTACCGTAAGGATAAGCGTTCAAATGTTTTACACATGATTTCAGCAAAAAGTGCATTTTTCTAAATATTCTCTCTTTTTTCCATCTGAACCCATATATTAAAAAGTTTACAACACACCGAGTCACAAGCATTTTTAAATCAAGACACACGACAAAATTTATACGCACTTTTTCAGAAAGTTTCAAGTAGAAAGAAAATTTCAATGCGCTTTTCGAGAAAATAATTGTGCATTAGACATTAAATTGCTTCACTCAAACCATTTTTCTACCCTTCTGGTCAAAATATTTGTGGATTATTTTCCTAAGTCGCTAAAATTAAAGTTATATCCCTCCTATAGTTATTCTGTGTGGATTTATCTCCCTTCTTTCCGGCCATTGTTGCGGAGAACAACTTGCATTAAAAAAAAAAAAGGTTAAATACACATGTATGAGGGTTATGCGCACATACTTTGTTTCTATTTCTTTTGTCTTTGAAAAACATTTCACTGCACTCTTGATTCCAATTGGAACCGAGGTTGTTGAACTATGCTGTATACGAATAAATCATAATCTAACGTACATGTGTCAATGAAAATGAATTATTTACAAAAAGCAATATGCACGAACATATGCATATGGTTTCCTGGTTTGAGGTTTAACGACCATGATTTCGGATGTTTTTTTTTTTTTTCTTTTTTATCATTTTTCATCTTACATGTTTGAGAATTATTTTTTGTATTTTTTCTTTTTCAGATGTCTTAGAAAGTATTTTATGCATCATTTGGTGCACTCGTTTTAATCCCTTCTGCCGAGAAACTTGTCGATGTGTTGATCGGATTACGTTTAATCTTTACGACATTGTTTCTAATGATTTCATTGTATTTGTAGTGTCTAGATTTCTGCTGTTAATATCGTTTATGCTGCTTCATCTTGCAAGGATCTGTAAAAAAAAAAAAAGTCCAGTTCATAAAAGAATCCCTCAAAGGAAAAGTAACACCATTCAGACAAAATTACCCTGTGGGCTGTTGCATGTTTCACAATCACATTCTCTATCAAAAAGTTTGCGAGACACTGACCTGGTAAGACCTTTAACAATGCATGTAGCTTCACTATGTCATTTTTAGATAGGAACCGAACATGAGATAGAGTAGCCACTCGATAGTATCAAGGATATATTATATGACGTGCAACAAACGAGAAGGGGCCTTCGGACATATGCGTAAAAGTGTATCGTCCCACTTCAGCCTGTGCAGTCTGTGACTAATCCGAGATGATACTTCCCGTTTTTGTGCGATTTTCTATTTCACGAAAGTCTACTGTAAGAAAAAATGTTATGTAGTCGTAAAGTGTCGTCTCGGATTAGCCTGCGCGGAGTGCGCAGGCTAATCCGAGACGGCACTTTACGCAGATGTCTGAAGGTCTCATTTCGTATATTGCGGGCCATATAATGATTTCACGCTGCAAGAGTGGGGGTAAATTAAAGTTTTTGCATTATATGTACCATGTTGGGTGCAGCTCCAAGATTTCATTCCAGTATCATTCAATCGATCTAAAGTACTCAGGGTTACACCCGTCTGAGCCAAGCTCTGTGAAAAGAGGGTTAAGTACATCTGCAAAAAATACTGACCCAGGTCAGCAGGGTGACATGCGTCGAAACGTTTTGCTATTGGTCAATATTCTGCATGTCAAAGAATTAGTCTACCTAATGATTCAGGCGGCTGCTAGAATACATGGATTTCGTGTGAATCCACGATAATGTGATGACTTGCTTGGTATTATCATCATAGAGATGCATTAAACCTCCTGTTCCCGGAGTGTCACTCATATATGGCGTGCAGCACACGAAAAGGGGCCTTCGAACATCTGCGTAAAAGTGTGTCGTCCCAGATCAGCCTGTGCAGTCTGTGACTAATCCGAGACGATACTTCCCGTTTTTGTGCGATTTTCTGTTTCACGAAAGTGTACTGTATGAAAATATTTATATAGTCGTAAAGTGCCGTCTCGGATTAGCCTGCGCGGACTGCGCAGGGTAATCTGGGACGACACTTTGCGCAAGTGTCCGAAGGTTTCATTTCGCATGTTGCGGGCCATTATTATGTTGACCTTAATATTTTCAAAGAGTGCAGATGGTTCATAATAATTAGATTTTGTATAACTGCTACAGTTTCCTTTTGGTAGAAATCAATTCACCATTGTTTTGCCCATAGTAAAATAAGTTTGAGACGATCGTTTGTTACAACCCCTTCATTATGTAGTCAGGCAGCAGAATTATATAAGGAACTATCGTCAGCATACAATTTGGCAAGACTTTATAGAGACTATATGATCTACAACAACAATAATGATGATACTGATAATAATAATAATAATGATGATGATGATGATAATGATGATAATGATGATGATGATGATGTACCAAGACAGGGCCCTAAGGTACTCCTGCTTCTTACCGGAAGAATACTGGATTTTGAATCTGGATTATAAATTACTACTTTCAATGTTTAAGATAAATTGTTAGCAAGACTGGAAGACTATCGTCAACAACTTTTCTATCAGTATGAACTAGAGACCATTGCGCCGCCAACTATTAAGTGCATCTGGGATATCACGCACACAAAGAAATAAGCCATGGTCTGCCAAAAGGGCGTTAAATACATCAGATTTCATATTTTCAAACGTTTCAGTTGAAGGCGTAAACAGTAGTTCCCGCGCATTGGTTCCCTAGGTAAATAGTGCCTACCATTCAACCAGAGGGAAATATAATGTAATTTACGCGCATTTACCACATATTTCTAGCGCTTACGTCACGGGGAATTGCCGAAAACAACTGTACTGGATTTTGATGAAAGTTCCTACAAAAAAGGGCTTAGAAGCATGAAATGAATAGAATATTTTTTTTTTTTTGTGAAAGATCAAAATTTATTTCATCTCGTGAACATCAAGGGTAATACTCTCACTCGTGGCTGCAAAAAGATCGAAACTTATTACATCGAGTGAACATTATCGGTAATATTTTCATGAGTGGCGCAGCCACGAGTGAAAATATTACCGATGACGTTCACAAGAAGAAATAGATTCGATTTTTCATCGGGAAAAAATCCTGTATTTCATCTTCACAATAACTTACCTACTTTTCAAATATGTGATTTAAATTTAGATTAACCCTTAAGCTGCTTATCGCGACCCACTGTCCTTTTGCGGACAGTGTAGATCAAGATCAGACTGCACAGAACGTGCAGTCTGATCTTTGATCTACACTGTCCGTTACGTTATTTTGTTTCTGGTGAAATCAACTTGGAAAACGCAATGTTTGGGCTTCTACTATTAAGTGGAGATTTTCGTTTCATTTATTCAGCAGCTTAAGTGTTAATATTAACACCCACATTGTTTCCTTTTGGCAGCTATAGGGCCCTTTAACCTCATTTACGAGTGTGGAAACGGAGTCAATTGCCTGTAAGAGTGATGTGCAAAGTACATGTACTGATAAAAGGACCTTCGCTAGCCAAGGGTGACGATCACTACGTAGCTCTATTCAACCTTGGCAAACTGAGTCGAAATTTGTAATCCCCGCGACACGCTACCAACTGGATTTGATAGTCATTATTCCTAGAACTACATCATCGAACACCAATCACAAGCCGTGTAACACAAACCTTTCGGCCAAATCCACACACGTGTCTTGACAGTCCATCATCTGGTGTTAGATTGTGTCCTAAAATTTCATTTTTAGTGATTTGGTACAGTGAATGTTAAATATTGTGCTTCAATACTTCGTCTATATTTTCGGTAATGATTCCCGGCCTATCCGACATATTCTCTCCTGCATTTTTATTCGCATTTTGCTGATGATGATTGATTGTATTGATTGATTGTATGGTGTTTAACGCCGTTTTCAACACTATTTCAGTTATATCACGGCGGCCAGTGCACCTATCCATGCTTTCCTGGAGTTTATTTTACCAGTACTGCGCACAATATTCTTTCCAAGCCACAGGCAGCTTTCCCACATAACCATCGTCGAAACAATGGTCAGCGGTGAGAGAGGAATGAATCCTGTCGCGATGACTGAGCTACGGGGGCTTGGATTGCTGATGATGAATAGCAAATGTAACACGCAATTTGATCTAGAACAGACAGCAACTGATGAATACGCGTATCTCGGGGATTACAAATTTCGACTCATTTAGCCAAGGGTGGACAGAGTAACGTAGTGATCGTCACCCTTAGCTATCGCAAATGAGATAAAAGGAACACCAGGAATACATGGATAGGTGCGTAAACTGGCATGATATTACTGATATTCCTGTTTCGGATGGGGTCAAGGGAGATAACATTCATCTTTCAGATGAATTATATCGTAGGAAATTATCAAGTGGTACACATGAACTTTGCAAACACAAATTACCTCCGATGCAAAAGTATAAATATTTGAACAACAAGGGTTAAACTGCACCATACTCCGTGAAAAGGGGGCTTAATGCATGTGTGAAGTGAATCATTTTGCTTTTGGTCAATTTTCTACATGTCAAAGAAGCAAAGTGCCTCATGATTCAGTCGGTTGTAATACAAAATAGATTATATTGATCCATTGACTTGCTTGGTGTCATGCATTAAGCCTCGCTTTGCCAGAGAACAGCTCGATTCTCTTAAGCTGTTAGAATATTGGAAAAAAGAAAATAGAAAATTATCAAACTAAAATGCTTACCTCCAGCCCACCTCACCTGTAATGTATATGAATAAATGAATAATGTTACTTCATGAAAAATGAGCCATGCTGTGTGAAAATGGGATTTAAAACATCTGCTAAAACTATCGACCCATGCCAGCCCGCGCATTTCCTCAGCCTGACATGAGTTGAAACATTTTGTCATTGTACACTTTCTCCGTGCATGATACCTAGCAAGTCATCGAATGATCATAGGTCCATAAAGTCCATTTTGTCTAAAAACCGACTGAATCATGTGGTAGACTTGTCCTTTGACATACATATTATTTACCGATAGCGAAAAGTTTTAGCCAAGGTCAGCTTGTGCGGATTGTGCAGCCTGAACTGGGTCGATACGTTTCGCACATGTATTAAGCACCCTTTTCACAGATCATGGTTCATATATATAATATATTGGATAGAGAATGAGCAAAGATCGTACATCTTATTTTTAAAACATAGTAGTCAATTCAAATGTTAACCATAAGACTGCTAAGCGCGACTCACTGACCTTTAGCGAACAGGGTATATCAAGATCAGACTGCACAGAATGTGCGGTCTAATCTTGGATCTACACTGTCCGATAAGAAGATATCTATGAGAGAAAAAAAAAACCTTTGAAATAGCAAAATTTTGGTTTTTGGTTTTTGCTTTCGGACTGAAAGTTTCATTTCACTTATAAAGCAGGATAAGGGCTAAAATTGATGATCACATGATGAGAGAGAGAGAGAAAAAAAAAGAAAAACATTTATTCAATTCTTAGAATGAAAAAGAATTTGAGCCATGATCTATGAAAAGGGGGCTTAATACACCTGCGAAAGTATCGATTCAGGTCAGCCTGCGCAGTCTGCGCAGGTTGATCTGGGCCGAAACTTTTCGCTATAGGTCAATTTTCTGCATGTCAAAGGGGCATTTACCTCCAGATCCAGTGGATTGTTAGATTAAATGAATTTTATGGATCCATCATCATAAAATGTAACTCAGTGATGCATTAAGCCCCCCTTTTGCAGGAGCATGGCTCAGGTTTTTTGTTTTTTTTTTTTTTGTGCAAGTATGTCAAATTTAGTACTAGCTAGTTATATGCTCCATAAAAGCATTTTTCTTGTTTCGTTTGAATAAGTTTTATCTCAAATGCTACTGTGTCGTATTCAAGAATTCTTATATCAGTCTGTTGGCATGCAATTACAGAAAAAGAAATCATTATTTCAATGCATGATAAGACCATGCACCACCATTACAACAACAACAACTACTACTACTACCAATAACACTACTATTACTAATACTTCAACCACTACTATTACCAGCGATGATGGTGGTGTCGACATGAAAACAAGAGTAGACAATTTTATGACCTGCTGACTCATTGCTTTTCTTCATATCCGGCCAAGCTGGTAACAAAGATCATTCGGTTGGTTTCTCATTATTGCGTGATCGATCTTGGCGTTGTACTTGGTTATATGAAAAGAAATTCAGAAATGATCCATGCTCTGCGAAAGGGGGCTTATCGCATCTGCTGAAAGTATCGACCAAGGTCGACCTGGCGCGAAACTTTCTCCTATTGGTATTTTTTTCTGCATGTCAAAGGAACAGTGTACCTCATGATTCAGTCGGTTGCTATATAGAATGGATTTTATGGATTCATAACTGTATCATGACTTGCTCGGTATAATACTGAGATGCATTAAATTTCCTTTTGCCAGAGCATGGCTCAATTAATTTTTTGTTCAAGTATGTCATATTTATCATATACATGTACCTACAAATCTTCTTACTCAAGTACATACATCGCACGTGGATAGAATCAAACAAAACGGGAAAAAATCGTGACTGACTGTTAAAAAGGACCCCAAATATCATATTCAGGCTGGGTTGGGAAATTTTGACATTTTCCGAAACCTAAGGTCTTGCGAGATATCAAAATTTCCCACGCAGATCGAGGCAAATACAATCCCCGTAAAGTTATAAAAACATATAACTTCATGCATTTCGGTAGTTTATCTGGAAATAATGGTGGATGATGGTTTGATAATTTGACCGTTAAGACCAGTGAATTTACCGATTGATACACTCACTGGTACGGAAATACCGAGAGATCCCCTTTACTTCGCAAGTCCCAACAAAAAATGGGGCTGAAAGCATGAAATAAATAGAATATTTTTTTCTTGATGCACGATCGAAATTTATTTCATCTCGAGAACATTATACGGTGATAGTTCACTCGTGGTTGCGCCACTCGTGAAAGTATTACCGATGATGTTTACTCGATGAAATAAATTTCGATCTTTCACCGAAAAAAGCAAATATCCTCTATATACATGTATTACGTATATACTTGATAGAAAATCAATGCGGTGGTATATCAGATATCGTGGACAGTGGGAATTAAAAGAGGAGCTGTAAAGTGAGAGGTTTTATCATAAAACTTCCCTTATTTTCCCTTATTTTCTGTATTATACCGCCATTACGAATTTCATTATCTCATACCCTTTTGAGAAAAAAAAAAAAAAAAAAAAGTGCCGTGGCTGGTCAAGCTCTGTAATAATACACCTTTTTCTGAAATTTTGCCGACCCGGATTTCTTCAAACTTACTGTAACAATTGCTGATTGTGACAAAACTGTAAGTTTTATAATCCCAAAATTCAAAACAAAATAATGATATGCAAGTTTCTTTGTAACTATTTTTCGTTCGTGATCTACACACCTGTCGAAGAATCGATTGGGTTGTATGTAAATTTCAAAGCACATGTACATGTAGGCCTGTGTGTTTTACACATCATGAACAGTAATTTTTGAGATACAGTTATGTGATGAAAAGAATCTTATATTGGTTGGCTTTTGAGGTAAGATGTATATATTATGGCACAACCGGGAGAGAACAAAATAAAATGTCCAAAGTTAATCAACCATATTTAATTTTCTGAGAATCATTGTAGAGTATGCAAACAGCTGCTCAAAAGAACCAAACGGAGAATCCCCGCACTCATACTATCTACCAGTATTTATGTGAGTGCTCATTCTAAGGAAAGAGATGAATATTCATATTGTTATACAACATGCATGGGTCATGATTCGCCCACGTGATCCCACGTCAGGGCTAGATCATGCGTATGTCTGTATAATGGCAAACCCGGGCTCCCATAGATGTATTACATCTGCGCCCCCCCCCCCCCCCAAAAAAAAAAGAAAAAAAAAATTTCACCTTTAACGCCCAAAGAAAATTACAAAATATCAAGAGTAATGTCAGAATTAATTCACACAATTAAACGTCCGTAATGCCCGTGGTAAATTTACACATTTTTTTCACATCAATTTCATTTTCTGGAATCAAAGTCCAAAGGCTCTGACAGACGGGTTTTTGTTGTTGTTGTTGTTGTTATCGTAGTCTTCTGAGGGGGCGTCTATTGTCCTGGGTCAACATACGCAGGACGGCTGGTGTTCTTGCCTGCGGCATACCGACACGTCCATATGTCGGATCTAAAATCTGACGACGTAATCCCCACGTCGCCGCTTCTGTCCCAATATCGACAGACGTCGCCTCCTACTAGGGTATTTTCTATCTTTTGGAAGGCTAATTGGCATTCACTCGACCACTTAAATTTAGCATATTTTTGGGTCAAGGCGATAATTGGCTCTGCTACTTAGAAAAATGGGATAAAAAACCTTCGAGTATAGCTGCTCATGCCAATAAAACTCTGACATTTGTAGGTGGCGGTAAAGATTTTATCACATCTACTTTTTTTTGTTCAGGACGTATTCCACCTGAGTTTATCACAAATCCGAGATATTTGTTTCTTCTCGGAGAAAAATACACTTCGTTAATTTAAGTCGTAAATGATGCTGGCGAAGGCGATCAAACACCTGTTGTATATGAGGCATGTGTTCATCTAAGTTTTAAGAGTAAATTAGGTCATCTAAAGAAGCTATTGCAAAGTGACCAATGCCTTCTAAGACACGATCCATTAACTCCATAAACAGAGAAGGAGCTGTCATAAGCCCGAACGGCATGACATTAAATTCAAACAATCCACAGCGAGAGGTAAATGCAGTCTTTTCCTTGTCACCCTCATCCATCATCACCCGCCAGTAGTCTGATTTTTAATTCAACTGAACTGAAATATCGAGCCTTGCCAAGTAATGCTAAAATATCGTCAATTACTGGAAGAAAATAGGAGTTTGACTTTGTTATCTTATTCAGTTGCCGAAAATCTACACAAAAAACGCTTTGATCCGTCTGTCTTATCTACAATTACAACAGGGAACGACCATTCTGACCGACTTCTTCTAATTATTTTGGCATCGAACATTTCATCTACAGCCTTATCAATTATAGCCCTGTTGTTTAGTTGAGCCCGATAAAATTTAAGTCTAACTGGTGGCTTGTTAACAGCATTTATTTTCGTGCGGACAGTATCAGTATGGCTAAGAACTTTGTCAGTTATTACAAACAGATCGGAATTTTAAATCAACAACTTAGTAATCTTTTTTTTGTGTTCCGGAGGAACGTATACGTCATCAAAGTCGTTACTTTGTTTTTCTGCCCCTAATTGGGATGCTGCCTTACCTTTGGGATATTTACCGGAAGAAGATACCTCTATCACTAATTGGATTTATCCTGGCGACAGGTGTTCCACGTTTTGCAGTTATTGTCTCGTTTGTGATACTGATAAGGAAGACAGGTAGCCTACGATTATCAGGAAGTTTAGATATATACAGCCGGTCATTAACAAGCTTGGTTCATTACTAAAGGGGTCCATTTTCAAAGAGAAAAAACCTCATAATTCCTACCTGTTGTGAATTCCGGATGTTTACGTATTTGGCATTGACAGATATGAGCTGTTTGTGGAGGAAGCTTGACCTTTACCTTGACCCTAGCTACTGATGCTATGTGTTTATCATCCACTAACGGAATATAGGTCTCATATACTCGAATACAAGAAAGATCATGATGCACACGGACCCCACGTGATTTTAGCCAATCAAATCCTATAATAACATTCTGGTTCAGATTTCGTACAATATGGAACTTATGACTCATAGATAGTTTACCAAGAGAAAACTTAAGATCAGCAAGACCATCTATATATAAGGGAGTATTTCCTGCTGTAGCTAAATTTAGACTATGTTTTTGAAGTTTTGGCTTACACATAAGTGAATCATAAAACCGCCGACTGATTAATGACACCTCGGCATCTGAATCCAATAACGCCCTATATTTTTGTTTGTCAAATTTTACTAACACAGAATTGGGACCATTTGCTATAGAATTTAGAAAAAACAATACGTTTGTGTTTCTTTTTGTGCCTTCGCAAACCGGCTTCTACATTCCAGGATTGTCGTTTGACTGAGGCTGTTCATTTATAGCTTTGCAATCTTTTCCGATATAACCCAGCTTTCCAGAGCGGTACTATTTTTTATCTTCATTGCTTGTTTCTGCGACATGCACTCCTAGAGCTCGTTTCTTTAACCTACATTCCTTTATGTGATGTCTTTCAGCGTATACTTGAATCGTTTCATTCTGACGTTGTCTAACTTTCCTAGGTAGAAGTAAAGCATGCTGCGAGTCGACGACTTCACCGAAACTGCTTCTGAGATCGGTTTTCATCCGATCCCCGTCTCTTCCCGGATGTGAGTCCATATATCATTGGATGAAATCACTGACAGGGCCCCTGCTGGCTTGATAAGCAATTAAGATTGTTTTGTTTGCCGTGATACCGACCAATGTTGCAAAATTTTCTATACTCTTTACCCAGTCCTTAAAGTGTCTAGGGTTCGAACCGTCAAACGTTCACTCGCAGACATCACTTTAAAATTTAAAATATCCACATCACGGCACCATAAAATTTTTTTGTCCCCTTATGAGGCACAACGGACAGAGAATAAAATAAAGTGTTCAAAGCTGATCAACCATATTTAATTTTCTGAAGATCATCGTGGAGTATGCAAACAGCTGCTCAAGAGAACCAAAGAGAGAATCCCCTCACTCCTACTATCTGCCAGTATTTATGTGAGTGCCAATTCGACCACGTGATCTCACGTCCGGGCTAGATCATACCTATACCTCTATAACGGCAAACCCGGGCCTCCATAGATGTTAGTTCCTAAATATCTCAGATATCTTTAGAAAAGATTAACGAGTATGCCTTTTGCAGATAATTTAAAACCTATTTTCATTGAGCTTGGCTCAAGTATAAGTCATCACAAGGTAATAGACATCGAATTTCAACTATATATCTGCACAGCTGGCGGGAAGTAAAATCGCAGAACATTGTCTATCAAGGTCACTAAGATCATCAATACTGAAGTCTCTATCATCGTAATTAACTGTTAAGTAAAAATGGCCAACTTCATTCAAGACTGCACCCCTTCATATTATTTTACTTGCTATGGATTCTGCAGCGCCTTGCCACAAGACATTCCAATACGGCTTGATGATGTCAAACCAGGTTTTCCCGATTACAGACCCAACAACCACTTGGCCAAGGGTAACCATTGAAAGATGAACGAGTTGTAACGGATAGTAATACACCCAGACAAACTAACGAACAAAACAGTGACAAAGCTTATTTCAAATTCTCCAACTCCTGTGTCAAACACGTCCGAAGTTTCTAAAAGAAAAGTATCAATTTACATTTTCTCCTACCTCAAGCCCCCCCTCCCCCCGACAAAAATTGCAGCAGACGTATTTGTAAAACGTTGATAACAAAAATCAATAGAGGATTAATAAATTATTATTATACTGCAAAGAAAATTCTCGCAATCTGATTAGATAAAATATAATTTGTACACTAGGCTGGCAGCTCCCAGGGTATAGCACAGATTCCTTGTGTGGAGGCCCGTAGATACTTACACGCTTCAACGCAAAATCCAAGATGGCGGCGCCGAATCGTCATGTAAAAAACGTGCAGTGCTAAAGGCCATGCGTTGGCACGTTAAAGAAAGCAATGATAAACTAATGGTCGTGAACTTTGAAACATCTAATGGTCGTTTACTTTTGCCAACTAATCATGATATGAATAGTCACTTACCTTCGAGTTGTTTAAATCCATGTGTAAATAAAAATATATTGAACATCTACAGCAGTAACTTCATTCACCAAACTGAACTTTTTTTTAGGTTTCAGTGACGTCAGTTTTCAGTGGCATCTTTTTTCAGTGTGTTTGCACACTCGGAGGGAAATTCAATTTCGTAAGCGTACTCGATTTGTGAGACAATAAAACAGGAAAGTTTCACTAAAATACACGGTGGAAGGGTAAAACTTTGCAGCATAAAATAATTTCGTTGTCCAGTCAGGTGGCAGGGCACTTGGAAACTTATTCACAGATGTGGCGAATCATATCGCCACCTCGCCTTCAGCTTGGGGCGACATGATTCGCACAGCCGTGACCAAGTTTCCAAGTGCCCTGCCACCTGACCGGACAACTAATAATGTATGGGAAAACATTCCGTTTCTAGGAAAAAAAATGCTCGTTATGTGAAGAAACTCCTTCTAAATGATATTTGTTTTAATTAATTTGTCTGCTTTAAAGCTGGAAAAGGCGTCTTTTGGACGTGCTGGGTTAAGAAATACTCTGTTTTAAACGTAATTATGAATATGTATGACGGATGCGTGTAGACGGATGCCAAAGGCTCACTTGATGACTTTTTTTTTCTAGACTCGTTTAATAAAATTTCATCTTAATGTCAAATCCAGAATATGTAACATAAACACATAAATTATGGTATGCTACGTCACAGTTCACATAATATTTGGAATATTTACCTTTCTGCTTTTTATCCCACCAGAACAAGAATAAAATCATCAGCACAAGGGCGAGAATCCATCCAATGACAGCTGTCGCAATCAGACCTTCCTTTCTTGCGCTTACGCAGTCAATAGCGACGTCATCATACGTGCATGTGCCTGTTAATTGACAAAACATGCTTATAGCTAATTAATACATTGCTTGATATTCAGAAAACGAAATACGGGATGATGCCACGTTTGCTCTCTGCTTAGGACTAGCAGGTGGAAAAAGTGAATACGGAAAGATGTTTGTATATAGGTCTCTACAAATTCCAATTCACAGTTGCAGTTTCTATTTGGCTTAACCAGTTGATGCAGCCAATAGAAATTATGTTTTTTTTTTTTCAAGTCAGGGTAAGGCTTTCGTCTAGAGTTGTTGGTAAATACGCTAGGGCCCATGGTTTCTATCATGTCAACTTAACTTTTTACCTGGCGACAAATTTTTAAACTGGTCCGAATCGTCCCTTACAGGATAGAAAACATTGTTGTAAAAGGAAAAAAGGTTGGCTACCAACACGAGAGTTTTTGATAAAGAGTTGAGTAACAAAGACAGCCCATGATAATGTCAAACAATATGATGGATTAACAATTAGACACATATAAAAATGAATAAGCGTCACTATATAATTTTACTGTAACTTTGGAATCCGAATTGAATGAATGTTGAAGGTGTTAGATTTGGATGAGATCCTTATATGGTACTGGTAGCATCGTATCGGTGAAACGCACGAAAAGCATGAACAACTGAGCCATGATATGGTTGAAATTATGTTGAAAGCGGTGTAAAGCACCGTGTTCACCAATCATCATTCATAGCAGTTTGACTCTACTAGTCGCGCAAGTTAAATTGGGAGTATGGTAAATAAAGACACGCATGATTATCTCCCTTCATCTTCTATTACCATTTGTGATGTACAACTTGTTATGTCTAATGTTGTTTTTTTTTTTTTTTTTTCTCATTCATCAAAGAACAAGTTCTCCCGACCTGACGAGCTTGTTCCCTATTCAGCAACCATTCTTAAGAACCTTCTTAGGAAAATTTTTAATCATATTACTAGTATCAAGAATTTTCTAAAATTTAAAAGTAACACATTTTCCAACAGGCCAAACCAAATGGGTTAGTCAACCAGAAGATGACTCTTGTAGAATCTTGAATTAGACTAAGAAAAAAGCAAGAAAATGTTTACTAAATATGGATCCTAACTGGGTAAGCACCGTAACCCCCGCCCCCACACACACACATAGTCTCTCCCTTTACACTCCAACCCTTGTCCGTGGGAATCTCGATTTTATCAGTATTCCTGTCGAAAAGAGCGACTGTTCGAAAATAAAAATTAGTGCTTCAGATGCCTTTCGAAAAGAGAGAATGTTCAAATAACAAAATACGTGCTTCAATTCATTCTCATGCTATGATGTCAAATTTTGGAATTTTGGAACAGCAATGTTGTAGAGTGATTTGTAAAATGTTAATTTATTGATAACAAGTTTCGGCAAGGCGCCATTGCAAATCCAATGACATACGAAACCCCATTATGGCTAGATTTTCTTTCTCTAAGATAGCCGGCGTTTCTAAGGAAATATGTAATGTAAGCAAACGTTATTTGTACAAGGAAAATCACTCACTTGTTGCTTCGTCTTCATGACTCTGACATGGCCCTCGACCAACTTCCGGAATTCCCGGATCTAAAAATAGGAGCAAATTTATCTACGTGAGTTTCAATTTAAATGTCAACCTTGTTTATATCTAAAAACATCATTTCTTTCATCGTATTAAGAGACAACTTTTTCGTCTTGCAGCTCAATACTTTTGAAAACGTTTTCGCAATAGAAGAATTTCCATGTTTAAATTCAATGTTTGTTTGCGCCAAGCGTTTTTCATGTGACGGAAACAGAAAAGTGTCTACTTTTCCTTGAATGGATTTAAATCTATTCTCGAATTTAATTTAAACGTGCATTAACCACATTGCACATGCAAGTACAATTATATTTTACTGTTAGACAGTATCTTCCTAAAACTGCATGCTCAAATAACCGAATGTCCATTGTATATACAAAGTCATTTATGTCAAGAAATTACTTTAACATAGAGGGAAAGAGAGACAGAGAAAAAGGGACAGAAATTGTTTAAACATAGAGAGAAAGAAAGACAGAGAAATAAAGAGAGGGAGACATCGAGCAAAGCCATGAAAAAAGAAGGAACTGGCACAAATTTGAAGAACGATCAGCATCAGCAAAGATCACAAAAGACAGAAAAGACAGACATGAGACAGGCAAGAACACCATTTGAGCGGCCATCTGGCAACTTGGGTTAAATGCATTTCCGTAATGCATTATACCAAGCAAGTCATCACAAAATTATGGATCTATAAAAAAAGATAATTTACTTCCTTTTCTTATCGATAACCCTTTGGCTGCTAAGCGTGACTAAAGGACCTTTTGCGGACAGTATAGATCAAGATCAGACTGCACAGAATGTGCAGTCTGGTCTTGGATCTACACCGTCCGATACAGAGATATATTTCCCTCAAAAATACCTTTCAAATAGAAAAAAAAAAAGGTTTTTACAATCAGCTTGAAAATTGCATTTCACTTATTTAGCAGTATAAGGATTAATGTGGTAACAAAAATTTAGCAAATAGATGGCTCATCCTGGAATCTGGATTTTATGTGAATAATATCTAGCACAGATCATGAATACAAACTATCGGGCAAAACTAGCCATCTGATTGGCTGAGAGCTTCTCTCTCGACCAGTCAGGTGGCTAGTCCTGAAATGTAGAAGTAGAGAGATACTTAAAATGAGTAATGTGTATCAAAACAGGTGAAACCAGCCAAAGAGGAATGTGAGTGTCGCCACCTTCATAACCTTTGATGATCCAGCAACAGCTGTCACACACTTTAGAAAGTTCGACTAAGATGAAATGCGATAACGAGAATCATTCACAGAGACAGAGAGACAGACGGGCAGGCAGACCGACGGACAGACAGACAGAAAGAAAACGAAACAGACAACGACATGGAGAATGAGAGAGACAGAGAGCTAGCCTATTCAATGACTCACATCAACGTTTTGGATATGAAGCCTTTCTCCATTAGATCTAAAGCCTGGATCACCGACTCGAGTCTACCAGACAGTCGGATAGGGATTCCCACCCACTTCACAGTCAACTACAACGTCCGTGCTGACGTTAAACTCGTAGAAACTAGATCGTTGTCCAATATATGCTGGTTCTGTAATCAAATAAGTAATTTACTCTTAAACTTCTATTGTCATTTAGAAGGAACGCTACCTTACAGTATTTTAATCATTATCCTGCTAAATTAAAAGAAATGAAACTTTCAAAACGATAATATAAACCCAAATTTTCCTATTTCAAAGGAAAGATATGTCCTTAACGGACAGTGTGGATCAAAGTTCAGACTGCACGTTCTGTGCAGTCTGATCTTGATCTACATTGTCCGCAAAAGGTCAGTGAGTCGCGCTTAGCAGCCTAAGGATTAAAAGAAATTAGCCATTCTCTGGCAAAAGGGTTTTAGTGCATCTCCGTGATGCTTTATACAGAGGATTTTTTTTTTTTTTTTCGGTGAAAGATCGAAATTTATTTCATGCTTTTCGGTAGTTTATCGAGAAATAATGGTGGATTATGGTTTGATATTTCAGGGTTACGACCGGTGAAAAATAAGGTTTTCATATTTTCTAACTCTTAAATTGAAGCCGGAAACAGTAGTTCCCGCGCACTAGTTACCTAGTCACAGCGTGTGCCATTCAAGAGGGAAATATGACGTAATTTACGAGCATTTACCTTATATTTCTCGTGCTTTACGTAATATTGTGGAAGGGGTACGCAACAGGGAATTGCCGAAAACAACTGTACTGGGTTTTGACGAAAGTCCCAACAAAAAATGGGGTTAGAAACATGAAATAGATAGAATATTTGTTGTTTTTTTCGGTGAAAGACCGAAATTTATTTCATGGATTAAACATCATCGGCAATATTTTCACGAGTGAAAATATTACCGATGATGCTCACTCGATGAAATAAATTTCAGTCTCAGTTTGCCTGTGCCACTCGTAAAAATATTACCGATGATGTTCTCTCGATGAAATAAATTTTGATCTACAGCCCCCCCCCCCTTCCCCAAAAGGGGTTTCTAACCGCTTTTTTGTTGGGACTTTCATCAAAATTCAGTACAGTTGTTTTCGGTAATTCCGCGTGGCGTACCCCACTCCCACCACATTAGAACGCATTATTAGAAGATAATTACGACTTTACAAAGAAAACAATTCGTTGGTATAGACCAGAAATATGACAGAATTGAGTTTTATTCAATTTGGGAGAAAATCACGTACATTGAATTATTTAAAAAGACAAAAATCCATTTTCAAATCGACATTTCCTTAATCTTAAACCTTCTTTTAGCCAAACATATCCTTCCGAGCTAGTGCCATTAGTGTCCGTCATTTATTTACATTCGGACTTACACAACTAATCAACAAATTAACAAGATAAATAAACATTTTGAAAAGGTGGGAATTTTTTTATTACTGGAGTTAATCACTGTCTGAAATAGATCTGATGCGTTTAAAAGGGCGAAGTTATAAAAGTGATGCAAGAATCTATGTAGTTATGAAATGCTATAGAATAGTTTTTTTTTTTGTTTTTTTTCACTGGTCGTAACCATGAATTATCAAACCATAAAATTCACCATTATTTTCCAATCCACTAACGAAAAGCATGAAATAAAAACAAGCAATTCATCACATAATTATCACTATGCATAAAAGACCCTATTTCCGCCCATGGCGCTGAAAGGGGCACAAACACCATATAAGCAAACAAACTAGAACGTACTAAGCGCTTTTATCAAAACTCCCCGAGATTGGGCCGAAGTCACCGATTTTCCGATAGTAGGAAACATTGTATTTTCGGCCTAGCAGAGTATGTGAAAGTCCCATTTCACCGTTTCGACGTATTCGCTGCTTCTGGAGAGTATCCGTGGGTTCGAAAAATTGTAGAACGTCCAATAAATAGTGGATTGCGGGACGGAGTCGGCCGTACAGTTCAGGGTGATGGTTGAATATTTCAAAACTTCATTCGGACCCGTTACTGTTGGTAAATCTGGCGGACCTGTAAGAAAGAATAAGGTTGAAAGACTTCATTTTTTCAGTATCGCCATCTTCACTATGTATTAGATAACAAAGTTTTAGACATCCATTTTGAAAGCATTTACAGATGGCAAACATAAAATTTGGGTCAAGTTATGTCTTAAAAAGGTGGAAAGCATAATATTAGTGGGAAATGTAAAAAATACTGGTAGCGACGGTGATCTTGGATCTATACTGTCTGATACGGCGAGATAAATCCGGCCAAGAGAATTTTTACATCATATTTACTGGGTATAGATCTATGACTGGCTGGAAATGCCTGTTTAGTTCATCTAGCAATTTAATCAAGGATTTACCTTTTGATAAACAAATTCTTTGTCGACATTTACCAAAGTGTTACTTGAAAATGAGAAATATCTAAAGGCAGCAGGTCTGTCTGTCTGTCTTTCCGTCCGTCCGCTCGCCCGCCTGCCCATCATTCCTTCTGCCCGTCCATCCGTGTGTCTGTCCGTCTCACGCCCGTCCATCCGTCCGTGTATCTACTAGAAAATTCGTACTTGGTATATTTCAAAGAAAACAAGAAAAAACAAGAGCACTGCATGCGGGTGCAAGAGATCGGCTGCGAGTGCTTGATTTTCAGAGAAAATTCTAAGTCGAAAAAGGGGTATTACTGTGTTTGAAATATTCTGATGGTTACCTGCCCCTGTTGTATGAGTTCCTCTTCCGATAGTAAACAACTTGTCCAGATTTGAAGTAAATATATTCAGTAATACGGTAACAGAGATACTACTACAAAATGTCAAAGTTTTCGCATGACGATGACGACAACTACTGGGCTACGACAATGACTTGCCTCGTTTTCTTCGAGTCGAATCTACAATATCACCTTTCACAAATGTATTTTGGTCCCCTCCCTCTCACCCCGCCCCCCCCCCCCATATATATATATATATATATATATATATATAGTTGTTGTTGTTGTTGTTGTTGAAAATGTTGTTGGAAAAGGAGAAACCAGCATTTTCTCCTTTTCCCACAATGTTTTATACCCTTCCCAAAACAAATTTTAATTTCTGAGTCACGTTTATCATCTGTAGGTGCTTTGAATTTGGACTAGTCTAGGAATTTTTCATTTGGTAAAGAATTAAGCTCTCTGAAATATCTTAAGCTCTCTGAAATATCTTAAGCTCTCTGAAATATCTTAAACAATTTTTCTAACAAAATGCAAAAAAAAAAAGGGACCAGTTCAAAGTATTTAACAAACATCGACTCACATAGGATTCTGACAGTCACTCTTTCCAGTAGATTGTTGACTCCATCCTCGCATTCATACGTCCCGGCATGCAACTTTTGAATGCTTGAGAAGGTTAAGTTTGCGCTGAGTATTTCAACGTCCCCATCGTCTACTTTCCTCCCTACGATACACTGTGGAAGGTCTGATCCCCCATCACAGTAGAGTTCAAATCTCGTGATTTCTATCACGTTAACCAAGCTGGGGCCTGATTACCATCTTCTAATAGGATACGTAAGCCTGAAAATTTTAGAGGAAAGGTTTTTTGAAACATTGTTCGAAAAGGAGAAAGTGACAACTAATAGGATACTTAATTCTGATTTTTTTTTAAATTAACTCTTTAACGGTTGTTCTATTTGGGTTTTGACAAGTGCACTGTCCGAGAAAATCACCATTACTTCTTCCATTTAATATGCGCATTCTCCTTGATATACAGATTTGTTTCCTCCTGTCATCTAGCTTTGTGGCTTCATTTCTACGTTGTGTCTCATCAATAATGTATGATGGATCTAATGACATAGGTACGGAACCATCATTGTTTATTAAATAAGCCATACTCTGTGAAAAGAGGGCTTAATGCATCTGCGAAATGTATCGACCCAGGTCAGACTGTAATTACCCACTGTATTATCCATATAATGTGGACGCCTCTCCAAGTATGAAGCGTTGTTATAAAACGACCACCAACTCATGTATCTGTTAAACACCTGACCCTTCATATTCCTTCTCTACTTATTCGCATATGTGTATCTAGATTGTTGACCGCCCCCTCTCAGAGACATCTCTCTGCGTGTTATTTGACCATTTCATAATTATGTGGGTTCGCTTCGCTCGTCCAAATTTACTGTCATAAGATCAATTTGTGTTTTGACTGCCCATCTGTCATTCCTTTACCTGTGCCGTTTTCTATTTCTGTCGTTTCAAACCAGTAATGAATTGATTACTTGTCTCTAGCAGTTTTCCAATAGAAAACAGTTCATGTTCAAGACTACTGTATTTTTTCATACCAGATTGATGCTTGCAGTTTAGCCGTACGTGTGTGTTTTTCCTTAGTGAGATTGTGCAAACTTTGTTGCTAGTTTTCGTTTTCTTTTTCTCTACCTGTTTCGTGTTACTGACCTGGCTGACTGGATTTTGGACAGGGTTAATTCAGCTTTTTGTGTGCCTTTTGTTTCAGTTTATATACCTCCTTAAGCGTTTCATTCTCTTTTGTAAATGATGTAATGCGTTGTTTTACTTCTTTTTCTTCGTACTGGTTGGCATTCATAGTGCTGATTGAGTCATATATCTTTTCGAAAACATTAACAACGGAATCGTGCAGAAGAGCAATGGTTGAGACTTTAACAGATTCAAAACCATAGCATTGCTTTTCTGTTTATTATTATTGTTATTTTTTTATTTATTTATTTTTCTTGAGGAATCATACTGGATTATGATTTTGGTTTTACTCTAGTCATTAGCTTCAGTTATCGTGGTAAAAAACAAAATCTTTCTGTCTTGTAAGAGGTTCATCAATTGAATTTTCATTAATTGAATTTTCATTAAACCTTTCTCAAACAAGCCCTGGTTTTCACGTGTCTGCAGTACAAGTCTTTTGAAAACATTGTGGGAAAAGGAGAAATTGCTCATAACGAGCAATTTCTCCTTTTCCCAGTGTTTTCTACCCTTTTTGAGACCTTTCTGCCATTTTCATCAAATGTAAAATTGTCGTCTGCAAACTCTTTCAATTTGGACCAGTCCAAAATTTGTCGTTTGGGAAAGGGTTAAATTCATACCTTTCCCTTCCTATTAAGGTATTTTTATTGTCTAAGATTGTGGTCTGTTTTGTTTGTTTTTTTTTTTTCGTCTGTGGAGTTCAAATTGAGATTTTCTAAAATTTCATAGTCTTCACGTACGAACTATCTTTTGTTTAAAATCGTTTACTTTCTTCCGCCTTTCAAAAATATGTCCATATTGATTACCAATAGGCATAACCCTCAAATTGTTAGGCACAAAATACCTAATAATCGACAAAGACAACAAGATTGAAATATCAAGATCTTACCTATACAGAGGTCGATCAATCTCAAAACACCGAGACAACTTTGATGTTTCATATTACATAAAAATGTGTTCAATTAGACTGAATGTGTGTTCCCTTTAATAATAAAAGAAAAATGAAACAAAGAAAAACGAAACACGAAAACAGATTTGCGCGGTTGTGTAATGAATTACTACGCAATTTAAACCCTTTACCAATCGACCTGTGTAATATAAACGTAAAGTAGAGTTCTGTTAAAAACACTGATTAAATGCTGGTTATCAGCATTTTTACTAAAATGCTTTCTACCAACTTCATCCATTTACTTGCGCCACATATAATTAATCTTCTGCAAGAACTTTCAATATGGACGAGTCAAAAGAGCTACCATCTGCTGCAATAGACAATCATGGTTCTCCGAATATCACACCCCCCCCCCCCCCAAAAAAAAAAAAATAAATAAATAAATAAAAAATAAAGTGGATAGTATAGATCAAGATCAGACTGCACGGAACGTGCGGTCTGATCTTGGATCTACGGTGTCCGATAAGGAAATATTTTCCTAAAAAAAACTTTTAAATAGCAATATTTGGGTTTTTAATATCGGCTTTTATCTAACTAATTTAGCAGGTCAAGAGTCAAGAGAGGTTCATTTTACTTCAGATAATTACTGAAGGGTATTTCACGCCATGTATGGTTTTTACGGAAGAATGCACAAAAGAGAATTATTTTAGAATGTAATGATTTTAAAGTTTTACGCTGTCTTCGTGACTTGCTATGGTAACAGTATAAACCTGATAAAATTTAGTACTCGTATTTGCTCAAAAAGTCCGGGGACCTCCTACTTCACGTTGGTATTCATGAATATCATTACCATACGACGTTTAGTTCAGAAGATACAAACAAAATCTAGAAAAACTCTCAGAACAATCCTCATACATACATATGAGCCATGCTCTGGCAAAATGGGCTTAATGCATCTCCGTGACGCATGATACCAATCAAGCCATCACATAATTATGGATCCTTTATAGCCACTTTTTTAAATAACCGACTTAATCATGAGGTAGACTGGTCCTTGGACATACAGAAAATTGACCGATAGCGAAAAGTGTCGGCCCAGGTCAGCCTGCGCGGACTGCGCAGGCTGACCTGGGTCGATACTTTTCGCAGATGCATTAAGTCCCCTTTTCACCTGGGTCGATGCTTTTCGATGCAATAAGCCTCGTTTTCACAGAGCATGGCTCATATTCACAAAGGTTGGTTTTCACAGTGTCCAAATTTCTTGTAGCCGATATGAATATCTTAATACCCACAGAAAAATGATACCCCAGGAAGAAATCATAGGCTGTATTCAGTAACCTTAGCATCCCTTGCCCTATTCTAGGTTGAGAATTCATTTAGTTTAACCTCTCAGATACTCCGTCACTTTCAACGTTAGGAAATTGTTGAAAAGACTAAGAATGTGCCCAAGAATGATTGATGAATACAGGCATAGACTAATAAAAAAGTATGTGTACATTATAAGCATATTTTAATGTACATATAGCGTCATCAATTAATGATTAAAAAGCACAATATATATGACTCATGCACTGGAAAAAGAGGGCTTACTGGGTCTCCGTAATGCATAATACCAATCAAGCCCTCACATAATTATGGATCAATAATAGCCTATATTTTTTTTTTAAATAACTGACTTAATCATGAGGTAGACTGGTATTTGAACGTATAGAAAATTGACCAATAGCGAAAACTTTTATCCCAGGTCAGCCTGTAAGGATTACGCAGTCTGACCTGAATCGATACTATTCGCAGATGTATTAAGCCCCTTCTCACAGAGCATGGCTCATTTACGTGTGTATATGCACACGATTGTCTAGTTTAAAGTGTAATCACAATGATTGTGCTTCAGCAGACCAAGTGGTTGAAGAAAACATTGTTCAGACTAAATGCCTCTTTTTCCATAGATGTCGGATTCTTAAAGTTCATACACATGCAACCTTGATCACGAACAACCCATAGGCCTAGTGAAAGCCAAAATTAAGTCTCGATCTTTTTCCAGATGTCTTAAAAACTATTTTCTTCAACACTAGATGAACTCGTTTTATTTCCGTCAGCTGAGAAACTGTTCGACGTGCTGATTGGATTGCTTATGGTTGAAATTTTGACATCATCGTTTCGTCTGACGTAATCATATTTGTTGTAATCCCGATTTCTGCTGTCGTCATTGTTTTGTGCTGCTTCTTCCGGCATGGTTCTATGAAACACAAAAGCATATTTATAAGACAGCTCAAAATAGAAAATAATAACATTTTAATACAGAATCATTTTGCGGAGTGCTGTATGTTTCGCAACCACATTCTCTATAGAATCTTTCAAGTGACACTGATCTAATATTTCTAGAGCCTTCACAATGCGTGTACCTTCACTTTGTAATTTCAGATAGAAACCAGACACGTAGCAGACTAGTCTGGTACCCCGCCGTACCTGAAGACTACGTCAGGCAAAGTGCAATAATGGTGGCCCCCATTGGTGATATGCAGAAGTAACGGGATATTGTTATTTCACTTGATCAAATCGAATCATAGGCTTAATTCAAAACGGATCGCTTGCAATAAAATAATGCCAGTGAGTTTTTTTTTTAACTGCCGTTCTTATTTAGTGAGAAAAACTACTTATGCTTTAAATATCCGAAATGCCAATGGCCCTATATAAGGCCCGAAAACAGGGCTACTTTTAAAATGATTCATAGTCAAATTTATATTTAAATCATACACCAACAGAACGTTTTAGATTCGGTAATGTATATTTTGTGCAAAAATGATCTCATTTTATTCACTGATCAAACTGGATCACACGAAATTGGGAAATATAGGTAAGCATGTAGGGGTACGCTTGAGGGCGCCTAGGAGGCCGCCATTACTGCGCTTTGCCTGGCTCGATAACGTAGTGGCAGGGGCAGGTAATCCAGACTAGACACAGACTAGCTATCCCAAACAATTGCCGAATGTTCAAGGATATGTTTCAGATAAATAAATATGAGCCATGATCTGTGAAAAGGGGGCTTAATGCATTTGCAAAATATAGTGACCCAGGTCAGGCTAACCCGGGCCAAAATTTTTTACTTCAGTCAATTTTCTGCATGTCAAAGGACCAGTGCACCTCATGATTCAGTAGGCTGTTACACAAAACGGATTTTAGGGACGTATAAAACTATGATTACTTGCTTGGGATCATGCATCACGGAGATACATGAAGGCCGCTTTTCACAGAGCATGGCTCATAAAATTATGATTTTTGGCCTCACGACTAGGCACTAATTGAAGTATCGCCTAATATGCGTCATTCTGGGGACAGCCTCCAATTCGGTGATCATTGAATGGGTCTAAATAAATAAGACTTTCCCCTGTATAAGCCATGCTTTGTGAAAAAGTGATTTAATTACACATGCTTCTGCAAAACGTATCGACCCAGGTCTATAACCCGACCTCGATCGAAATGTCTAGTATATGTATTTGTAAATTTTCTACACGCCAAAGGACCGATCTACCTAATTATTCAGTCGTTATCATCATGACTTGCTTGGCATCGCAGAGATCACGGAGCGCCGCTCATATATTTTGACTTAATATTTTCAAAGAACGGAGGTGATTACTTGTAATCATTTTTCTGCGTAACTGCTATTTGGATTGAAATAAACCAACGAATGCTTACGCCAATATTGATACAAAGTTTAGACCATGCTTTATTGTACTCCCTGTAGCCACAGTGTAGGACCGGAAGTATTCATTGTATGTGATTTGGGATTCCGTACAGCGATCTGCCACTTAGGTTTTAAAAAATGTGTTCACGCGGTAAATCAAGCTGGTGCTCTTTCAGTTATTTTGACTGTACAAATTTGTTTTCCCAACGTGCCATTTCAAACGAAGGATAAGAAAGATTGTAGTCGACTTTGTTACCATTAGATTTACTCCACGAATAGGGGAACATTCCAGCTAATAGTCCAAAACGTAAGTACAAATATTACCTTCATGTGGCAAGGATATTATAACCATATCGGACAGTCTAGATACAAGATTAAACTGCTCGTTCTGTGTAGCCTGATCTTGATCTACACTGTCTGCAAAAGCACATTTTTTCGCCCTTGCTAGTCTTCATGTTAACAATACGTGTACATGTACGTTCAAATCAACGCATTGTCGATATTTAAATGATTTTTGAGATGAAAATACACAAAATATCTAGATTTATTTTACTGTACCTGACGGGATTTGTTTCTGAAAAGAAAGTAAAACACTTCAATTGAAAATTGAAACTCTAACAGATCAACAAAATATAATATGCATCTAGGCCTACTTATATGAGTCTGAAAGTTAGTTTTAATTAAAGGCAGATACATGTAACTATGAGCGGTGCTCTGTGAAAAGGGGGCATAATGCATCTGCAAAAACTATCGACCCTGGGCAGTCCGCGCAGGCAAAACATTTTGCTATTCGTCAATTTTCTGCATGCCAAAGGACCATTGTACCTCATGATTCAGTCAGTTGTTATACAAAATGAGTTTCATGGATCCATAGCTGTGTGATGACCTGCTTGGTATAATATGCATTACGGAAATGCATTAAGCCCTCTTTTGCCAGACCATGGCTGTGATATTTTTATTAAAACTTCTATTTGCGATACTACAATTTGTTTCTATTCTTCTACGTGTATTAAGTGTGTGTGACAAAAGCTTCCATCTACTTACTTCTCTGTATTATATATCTCTGAGTTATATGATTTCCAGTTTGTACGGAGTGTATAAGAACCCGTAACACTTAACTCTTTACCACACAGCAAAAAATATGTTTCTCCAAATTGAAAGCATTTGCAAGCAACACTCTAGGTGTGGCTCAAGTGATGAAATTTGTCTTGGATAGGGGAGAAAACATTGTGGGAAAAGGAGAAAATGCTGGTAACCAGCATTTTCTCCTTTTCCCACAATGTTTTCAAAAGGCTTCTTCCCTGGGGTCGTTAAAACTCGGGATTGTGTGGTAAAGGGTTAAGCTGCTGAATAAATGAAACGCAAATTTCTACGCAATACTATAAGGCCAAACATTGCGGTCTCAAAGTTGATTTCACCGGAAAGAAAATACCGTACCGGACAGTGTAGATCAATGATCAGACTGCACGTTCTGTGCAGTCTGATCTTGATCTACACTGTCCGCAAAAGGTCAGTGGGTCGCGATTAGCAGCTTAAGGGTTAAGTTCATACGTAGCCTTTCATTCTTTTGCTACGAAAATCAACACATAAAAATGGGTGTTGCTACGTACTGACTTTAAATGCTGTTTAGCAATTTTTTTACACTGGTTTATACAAACCTGAAGCTAATAAGAAACACTGACATTTGAAAATTCATTTTTTGACAAAAATTCTACATAGGCACTCTTAAAGGAAGTGAATTATTTGAATAGCCTTTCATGCCGAATAATTCAACAGCACCTCAATTAGATCTCCGAGGCAGTTCGCATATAAATGCCATTTCTTTTTTTTTTCTCCAGTATTTGGCCAGCACTTTTGCAGTGCCTTGCTCAAAACTGCTGTATGCCTATACAAAAAGAGCATAGATCGTACCAGTTGTTTCTAATTACGGGTCCAGATTCAAAAGAAAGTCATGACAAATTGTCGAGACATGAAATATAGACAACTTTAAGTTTCAGATCATCTTATATTTAGTTAAACTCGAATTTACCGCTCCCTCGCATCACTTTATATACAGATTCGTACTTACGAGCAGCTCATGATATTTGATCAATCAATGAGCAATCCACCATCTGGTAGTACTTGAATACTTAAAGGCCAAATAGTGGCCACAAGCAATTCAGGTGTTACAATGTATCTATATTTAAATCATGCCCTTTAAAAATATAGAAAATACTGTGAAGATGACAATTTGTTATTGTGCGTTTGGCCCAAGTGTTAGCCGCTGGCAGTAAAAAAAGAATTTCAAAAGGTAAAAGTGGACAAAAGATAGAGCGACCTGGGAAGTTTTAACCTAGCTTTAGTATTAATTTCTCTGCCAGTTACTTATGCTTGGACCGATCGTACAATAACAGATTTTCATCTTCACAATAATTTCCATACTTTTAAATGGTATGATTTTAAGACCGGCTTCGTTTACATTTGGCCGCTACTGGGCCTTTAAATTCGTATTATATTGATTATACCACAATTTTACTTACGGTAAAGCTGGAGATAATCGTGTTTGGCTATGCTCGGAGTTGGTTCCAGATAATCGTATTTCCCACTGCTTTTAGTGAAAGTGACACTGAAAAGACAAACGGCAAACTTCAGTGAGTTCTCTAACATTTTATCACATGCATGGAATTTGTATGTCGGTATACCATTTTTTAACCGCTTACTACACAATCCCGAGTTTTAACGACCCCAAGGAAAAGGACCTTTGAAAACATTGTGAGAAAAGGAGAAAATGCTGGTAACCAGCATTTTCTCCTTTTCCCACAATGTTTTCTACCTTTTCTATAAAACGTTTTCCTAATTTGTGTAGCATTTAATTTGTCGTCTGCAAATGCTTTCAATTTGGACCAGTCTAAAATTTGGTCGTCTGGTAAAGAGTTAATACATTATGGCTAAAGGAGAAATTGCTGGTCATGAGCATTGCCTGCTTCTGCCACATTGACTAAACGTATTAAAACCCTTAAAATTAAATCTATTGTCTATATTTTACAACGGTGTTTTAAAAGGCTACTATTCACTTTCAACAGAATCACTTCGTTTTCATTTTATTCTTAACGACACTGAAAAACAAAAACCATGAACGTTTTGTGCAGTCTTATCTTAATCTTCACTGTCAATAAAAGCTCTAAAATTATCACTAATACGATAACAGACATATTCCAGAATGGCAGAGATCGGCTGCCACTGAGATCTTGACTCCCACTGGTAGATAACATTTCTTTGAAGCTCAACACCGCTAAAAATTATGTCAACTTCAATTATGTTAGAAAGCAGGGAGTGCTCTATAACAATGTTGTGCAAGGTACTGGTAAATAAAACACACAAAACAAATGTTTAACTGCTCCGGCTGTCATAATAAAACTAAAATGCGGTTGAAGACGGTTTTAAACACCATCATCCTTCAGATGTACATAAGGCACACACCTCAATTTTGCGGAGGGAGATAAAAATTCGTTCGTATGGGAAAATTCTAAGTTAATTCACGAGTTACTTCCCATTAAATTCGAAATTTACTGGAAACATATAGGAACTGACTTACGGTCGCATTTGAGGTAAAACCTTAAAAAACGAGAAAATGTGAAATATATGCAAGAATCATGTCTCGTATGTGCATGTGGTAATTTTCATGACTGTGAAACGATTTAGTTTTTCAAAAACTTACCCCAGATGTGACCTTACACAGTTTTTATCACATAACCTGCCATGAATTGTGTGTAATATACCCATTACGAATTTTCTTATCTTATACACGTTTGATATCACAATTGTGTGAGGTAATTTTGACGTCATTTTGTACGTTTTTCATTGAGGAGAATTTTAATTGATATTATCGTACGTGTATCTATAGATGGTTTGCATCTTCTGATCTATACCAAAATTTTATCTCAAACGCCAACTCATGTCAGATCCTATATACATGTGTATCTCAAAAGTGTACACATAAAAAGTTATCGAAATGGCTATAATACACTGAAAACAACGGAGGTTATGGGAATCAGGAAATGTATTGACTTCCTCTGAGCTCCCAGGATGTACAAAAAAAAAAAAACTTCTTGAATTGCTTACCCTGAGCTCTCATCTCCTGCTGGAAAGTTAAAGAATAAAATAATAAATGAATAAATAAATAGTTATAATAATAATAAAATAAGAGGGCCATGATGGTCCTGTATTGCTCCATTGTCCATTACCGCACAATTCCGAGATGTAATGACCCTGAAAGAGAAGGCTCTTGAAAACAGTGTGAGAAAAGGAGAAAATGTTGTCAACCAGAATTTTCTCCTATTCCCACAATGTTTCCTACCCTATCAAAGACAGAAATAGTCATTTAAGCTACACTCAATTTAGTGTCTTCAATGGTTTTTGACTTTAATTTGGTAATTTCAAAAGAATTCGTTATTTCGTAAAGAGTAACTGTACTTAACTGGCACTGGCAGAGACATACAGCATAAAAAGTCTGTATGGCAATAAACTTACATGGACAAAATAACCTCGCCCCTCCCCTTATCCAACAATAAAAAAAGACATACCTTTTTCAAATGCAAAGATAATCGGGATGGGTTGGGATGGGGCCAATTTCGACACCAGGGCTATACTTTCAAGACATTTGGTAGAGGTCTGTTAGATGAAGCTACATGTCAAAATGGGTAGCCCTAGGCCTTATGGTTTCAGACAATGAACTCATCAAAATTTACTTTGTCATGCAGTCGTAAATGCTAAAATGTTACAAATATAACAACAAGAGCAGTTACTACTACAAAACTCCTACTTCAAACAATACTACTACTACCACAATCAATAATAACGGTAAACTCGGCATGAAAAGAGGAGCACACATTTGTTTTTACCTCTTATGTAGGAGTAAGTGTCTTCATTTCTGCCGTTTACATCTGGTCGAACGGGTAACACTGGTCTGTTAGCTAATCTCTCGTCAGGAATAACTCTGGGCCTGGCAGTTAAATACATAAAATAAGAATTGACAAAAATAGTTTTGGTACACTTAAGTATTGTGTATTAGATGGCAAATTAGTGTGGTGATTAATTAGGATTGACATTTTAGTATCTTACTGCATCATTCAGGCATCTTGGGCTTTCCAGGACAAACAGGACATAAAATAAGAAGCTGTTCACTCATGGGTTACCTTAGTTACAATGGGAAGATGAACAGACAAGTATGGTGATTTGTCAGAACAGGTTTTACACGAATTTCAACAGTATTTCAATCATATAACTGTTATATTCATGTTTTTCGTTGGAGTCGTCTGAGCAGTCAGGGCGGGGGGCAAACAATGTGAGGGCGTACTTACCCAATAAATTTTCCAAAGTAAACAAAGGTAATCAAGAGGTAAGTTGACTTGAGTTTTAACCCTAGACCAAATAGCATTTTTTTTTTTCCACGAATTGAAAATCCTTGCACACGGCAGTTGAAATGTGGCTGAAATTTAGACGTTTCCTTTAAAAGGTAGAAAACGATGCTGAAAAAATAAAAATAAAGTTACCATTTGTCATCTGTGTACAGCTGACTGCAGGAAAAATCACAGGGCTGTATCTGCCAACGTCAAAGACTACTTTAATATTGGCGTCACCGTGGTCGTCGTATTTTACGCCAATTGACGAATAGTTGAGTAAAAACAGGCCAATTTTGTTAAAAACTGGTGTCCTGTCACCAAATGCGTCCTATGCCGCTTTGAACTTAGTAAATCTTTGCTCAAAGACATTCCTGTACCGCCAAAGAGGATCGAATCGGGATAGCGTTACTGCTAATCAAACACCTAACGGCTTGCGGAAAGCGCCAAGGAACCACTAAAAGATTTACAGTATAGTGGTAGTAGTGGTAAGGTATGGTAATAAAGACAGACAAACAGACTGCTAACAGTGGTTTTAATTTAATATTTTCTCACCTATCGCTCTCAGACTTTTTAGATTCAACTCTTTTGAAGTCCCGTCCGGCAGTTCCTGGAAGAAAGTAATGTCAAGTTACTGATACAATACTATATTTGCAGCGGGTTGCTCTGAAAACATATTTGTCGTCTGCTGTACATGATTGGTCGAGAAATAGACATCTGTAGAAGTATCGCCTACGTTTCCTAATTATATGTTGATGAAATTACATGACACGTGCGTGTAGATTCTATGAGAAATAGTTTACTTTCGATTTTAAAAAGAAATCTACTATAGTAATAATTACATCTTTCGCCTAGAAATAATTGTTATTTCGCACGTAAGAAAAACTGATTCCGGCATAAGTTGGCATTTGAGTTAAACTTTTATAAAAACGAACAGTTTTTTCGTCACTGACTTTAATTGATTTATCACTTTTAACTCTATCGGCGCCAAATAAACAAACTCTGCTTCTTTTGATGGCTGTAAATACAATCCACTGAGTCTCTGGAAGATTTTTATCATATAGGCTTGACCAAACAAGGGGAAGGTATAGATCAACCATCAGACTGCACATTCTGTGCAGTCTGATCTTAATCTATGCCGTCCGCAAAAGTTCCTGTTTTCGCCTATGGCGATGAAAGGATTAAAGCCAAGTTGAACAAAATACTTTTTCTGGTGTAATTTTATCCGTGTTATTCACGTGTTTGTGTGGAAATTTCAATGAATGTGGTCGACTCACTTCTTTGGCCAGACAATACATAGCTGAGAAAATTTATTTTCAAGGTGTTTTTTACACATAATTACATGAATTCAAACAATAATAACAACAACAACCAATACCACCAAATTATGGCGTTTCAAGGACCATGATTCTTGTTGTTCAGTTGCCATGGATATTAGGAAAAGTCATCAACAGTTATGTTAAATTCTTTTCCTCGGGTAATTTTATCTGTGTCATTCACATGTATGTGTTGAAATTTCAATAAATGTTGATTGATTGATTGTATGGGGTTTAACGCCGTTTTCAACATTATTTCAGTTATATCACGGCGGCCAGTGCACCTATCCATGCTTTCCTGGAGTTTCTTTTACCAGTACTCCGCACAATATTCTTTCCAAGCCACTGGCTGTTTTCCCACATAACCATCGTCGAAACAATTGTCAGCGGTGAGAGAGGAATGAATCCTGTCGCAATGACTATCATTAATCCTCGGAAAGAAATTGGCCAAGCCGGGTTCAAAAAATGTAGCCAACTCAGTTCTTTAGCCAGAAAATACACAGCAGATGAAATTTATTTTCAAAGTTGTTCATACATAATTACATGAATTCAAACAACATCAACAACAACCACAAACACCACCAAATGATGGCTTTTCAACGGCCATAGATTCTTGCTGTTGAGTTATCAAGGGAAAAAAAAGTCATGATTTCAAAATGAGGTGTTGGAATACGCTGCACTGGCCTTCGTAGATAAACAATGTATTCCTACATTGACATGGCATAAAAGCTTCTCAACTAAAATTGTAACAGTTGTATTACACTGTAAAGCAATGCTTCTAATTGATAACAGTACAACAGTATTTAATTTTTTTTGACGAACCTTTTTTTTCTCTAGACCCACGTGGTCTACCTTTCTCATTTTGGTACCGGACTATTGCATACTAACTGGTTGCCTTTATATCCAATCTAGAATATACAGCATCATATAACATTATGATACTTTATGTTACACACAACATTTGGAATCTTTACCTTTCCGCTTTTTATCCCAGTGTCTAATCCAACAAAACAAGAGGACAATCACCAGAACAAGGGCCGAAATCCACCCAATCACAGCTGCGACTATCAAACCATTCTTACATCCACTATCACAGACAACATCATTAGAGACATCATAGCACGAGCAGGTGACTGTAACGTGTAATATAAAAAATGATTTGCAATTTATCAAGTGATAGAACAGGATAAAAGGGTATATGCGGGAACTGAAATATCAAGCTTCGTTTGATTTTAGTTGGTAACCACTTGGAACACACACACACACACACACACACACACACACACACACACGTATATATATATATGTGTGTGTGTGTGTGTGTGTGTGTGTGCCATGCTCTGTGCTCTGTGAAAAGGGTATTTAATCCATCTCCGCGATGCACTATACTAAGAAAGTTATTACAATATCATGGATCCATGAAATCCCTTTTGTTTATCAACGGACCGAATAATGAGGTCTGATGGTCTTTTTACATGTAAACAATTTAAAGATAACAAAACGTTTCGGTTTATGTCAGTCTGCGCTGACTGCGCAGGCTTACGTAAGTCCATACCTATTGCAGATGTCTTGAGCCCCTTTTTCAGAGAGCATGGGTCTTAAACTTTACAGATAGCGGCCGTAAGTATTTCATCAAATTCCGAATTCTTTTTGACTTACATGTATTTTCCAGCGTGCGAGAAAATGAATATCGCACATTCTGATTGTGCTACGAAAATGAAAACTATACTGGAAGAAAGGTGTTATTGGAGCCTACATAGAGCAATTTGCTATTATTGTTGAGCTCTTTACATCAAAGTTGTAGCTGTCTGAACCTAGTGGCGTTATTATTCTGTCAAATTATGGCAACGTCGCCATTGACATTAGCATCAAAAAAAAAAAAAAAAGCAACACATACACACTTTTTCTTGGAAAATCATTTACCTGTAGCTTCGTCAACAAGACTCTGACATGGGCCTCGACATACTTCTGGAATTCCTGGATCTGAAAATAGAAGCAAAGCACGCATATTAATTACACAAGTGTCGGTGTATATTTTACGCTTGTTTACTCCAATAATACAATTTGTTTATTTGTGACATAAACCATACTTTACAAATACAGATAAGGACTCAGTATCGGACTACACGTTCATACCATCGCAAGTTCATATGATTGCCTGTTCATATGATCCAGTATCAACTGTAAATGGGCCGTGCTCTGTGAAAAGGAGGCTTAATGCATCTGCGAAAAGTATCGACCCAGGTCAACCTGCGCAGTCCGCGCAGGCTGACATGGGCCGAAAGTTCATGCTTTTTTTGTAAATTTTCTGCGTGTCAAGGGACCATTGTACCACATGATTTAGTCGGCTGTTAGACAAACTGGATTCTATGAATCCATAGTTACATGTATGTGATGAATTGCTTGGTATCATAGATCACGGATATGTATTAAGCCCCCTTTTGACAGAGCATAGCTCAAAAACATAGTAATTTGTGTCGATAAACTGTTTCAACAGAGAGAGACAGAGAGAAGAAGCGAGAGAGCCAGACAAATAAATAAAGACAGACAGAGAGACAGAGAAAGACAGACACAAAACATAGATAGAGGTACAAATTTAAAGTCGTTTGTCGGTAAACAAAGTATTCAGAAAGGCAGGAATGACTGAGAATTGAGGCTGACAAGACGAGAGAGAATCAGGCGATAGCAGTAACCAAATTGGGGACAGGAAGCATTTTTAATTAACCCTTATCACACAGTCCCGACTTTTAACGACCCTGAGAACGGAGCCCTATGAAAAAAATTATGGGAAAAGAAGAAAATGCTGGTAACCAAAATTTTCTCCTTTTCCAACAATGTTGTCTACCCTTCCCAAAACAAATTTCAATGTTAAAGTAGAATTTATGTTTTAGTCTGTAAATACTTTCGATTTCAACCAGTCTAAAATGTTGTCTTTTTGGTAAAGAATTAACGAACAGAAATTAAAGTTGGTGCTTTCATTGTATAAATACCTGTAATAGTAATAAGAGTGGTTTTCTTGTGTTGTCCACTTGAAGCTAGCACGTTTTCGGCATGACATGTATAACTGCCAGAGAAGTTCAGCTGGAATGAAAACAAAATGGAACCAAAATAAAAAAGAGAGTAGTTTGCCTCACTTTCTGGAGTGTGCAAAAAAAACCCCAGTACATCTAAACCAAATTGGTAGCCAGTTGTGGACTTCAGAATTAGCAGAAAAAAAAAACCAAACATTTAGCATGGTTGATGAATATACATTCCATGGCCAATTTTACAAACCATACAATATGAGCCGTGCTCTGGCAAAAGGGGACTTAATGCGTCTGCAAAAAGTTTCGACTCGGGTCAGCCTGCGCAGTCCGCGCAGGCTGACCTGGGCCGAAACTTTTTGCTATCGGTCAATTTTCTGTATGCCCAAGGACCAGACTACCTCAGAATCCAGTTGATTGTTAGACAAAATAGATTTTATAGATCCATGATTGTGTGCTGACCTGCTTGGTATCATGCATCACGGAAATGCATTAACCCACTTTTTCCAGAGCATGGCTCATTTATTCTTCTCTAAGTTTTTAGACTAGACATCCGATTGGTTCGAACTAGATGTTTAAGCATATCAGATTGTAAGTCTTGAAATACAGAATTAAAAAATGACATTTAAAGTTGTTGATACAAACTCAAGTCGTATTAGCCTAAGAAAAATATCAGTGCAACCACCTTTCAACCTCAGATGGCTTGAATTTTAACAGCTGTTAAATCAAGCTCTAATCAAGGTAAAAGTGTAAGTAACGGTTCTTGTGTGACAATGGCATCCTCAAGAACTTCAATATTCTTCAACCTTGAAACAATTACATAAACTTAACCGAGCAATATATGTATATGTCGTAGACCAGATAGGAATTTAGCCAGATTCGGAATATTTCCGATATTGCTGAATTCCATAGAAAACTTAAACTTAAAAAAAAAAGTTCACGACAAAAAACTCTGTAGAAGATAACTCACAAGTAACATATGAAATTGATTTTCAACCACAAAAGGGAAGAAACTTAGTTCTTGATACCTTTATAAACTCCACTTAAATCATACCTACCAACAAACATGTCGTTAAGTCCAATATTTCAAAGAGGAAACGCGAGGCCATTAACTCTTTATGTGATGATCATAATATTGTAATTAAAGAAGCTGACAAGGGTGGGGGCATTGTCATAATGAACAAAGAATTTTATAAAACAGGGATCTTGGACATGCTACAAAATAAACAGTTCTACGAAGAAGCCGCACACGATCGCTCTAAAATAACGATGATAAAAATACAAAATGTACTACGACTTGCTCCTGAGTTAACTCAAAATGAAATAGATTACTTGTTGAATTTTGAATTCAAACCAAGTTCATTCTATGGCCTCTCAAAAATTCACAAAAGCAGTCAAATCAAAAATGTATATTCCGAGAAACCTGACAAATATGTTGGAATAAATAATACAAAAGATATAAAATTCAGACCTATTGTGGCAGGACCAGTATGTGAAACACATAGATCAAGTAACCTCATGCACATATTACTGAAACCATTCCTAAAACACGTCAAACTTTATGTGCGAGATGACACAGATTTCCTACAGTATATAAAAGGATCAGTGAAAACACACTTTTAGTATCATTTGATCTGACAAGTTTATATATAGAGGATATTTGTTTTTTTCGGTGACAGATGGAAATTTATTTCATCGAGTGAACATCATCGGTAATATTTTCACTTTTGGCTGCGCCACTCGTGAAAATATTACCGATGATGTTCACTCGATGAAATAAATTTCCATCTTTCACCGAAAAAAAACCAAATATTCTATTTATTTCATGCTTCTAACGCCTTTTTTTTGGCGAGACTTCCATAAAAATCAGTACAAACTCCCCGTGGTCGGTATTCTCACTGGTCGTACCCGTGTAATATCGAAAAATATTTTCACCGCTATTTCTTGATATCCTACCGGAAAGCATGAAATAAACCAACATATTACATGAGTTCGGGGTAAAAGCAATAACATTATGGCTGGACAAATATCCGAAGTTAATCAACAAAAGATTCACAAAAGAATTCTTGATAGAAAGTATGAACATTATTTTAGAGAATAATAGTTTTTCCTTTAATGACAAATTCAACAATCGAAAAAAAAAAAAGGCACAGCAATGGGAACTACGTTTGGACCAATATACTCAACTCTGGTCTTGAGGAAAAGTATATCACCGAGCAGAAGAAATGTTTGAAAACGGCTTCAGCAAGATGCTTAAACCTGATTGGACAAGACTTCTTGATGACTGCTTTGTCTTTTGGAAAAAAATCCTGAAAGGATCTTAACCTCTTTTTTTACCTTTTGAATAACATTCACCAAGACATTAAATTCACCATGGAAATAAGTGAAAAATTACTCACATTTTGATAATAAAAGAATATACTGAAATAATTACAGGCATACATTTTAAAGAAAAAGATACTAAACAACATCTGAACTATTTTCCTTGTCATCCTAATCATACAAAGAACAGTAATCTAGCTGGTAGAGTATGCACAATTGTCTCTACTTCAGATTTCAGAATCAAACGAATAGAAGAACTCAAACATACACTAATCTTAAGAAAATACTCTATATCGCTAAATGCATCGGGTATAAAGAAGGCTCTAAGTATCTCAAGGATACTTTAGTGCAGGTTAAGTCTATTCCCAAAGAAAACACCATCCCTTATGTCTCAACATTCAACCCAAATAATGCTGAAATGTTTGGCATATTCACAAACAACTTATACATACTTTATTCTGATGACAAAACGAAAGACGTTTTGAATGGATCTGTGGAAAAATCAAACAATACTAGATCGTGTGTAGGTTTGACTTAACTTTATTCCCTGTTAGATTTGGGCGTAGAAATATGCAGGGTTTAAATTTAATTTTGCCACAACTTAGAGCACCAAGCTGGAAATGAACAGATGGTGCTTCGGTGGGTGGGGGAGGGATCTGAAGGCTACAGATTCGGCGGAAATGAAAAAAATCGTGGCCCCAGATCTCTGTGTTGACAGAAATTGGTGGAATTTCAGTTCGGCACTCAAAAGTTGTGACAAAATTAAATTCAAACCATCCATATTTCTACGGCCAATTCTAATGGGGAATAAAGTTAAACCATATCTACGCATGATAGCATTGCTGGATTTTTTCCATAGATCGCTACTTAAAACATAAATATTGATAAAATTCTTCGAGATATACCTTTGTTTACTGTTTTTCTGTCGATGGTGTTTGCTCGAGAGTACCCGGATGTGTCCAGGCAACAAAATTGACTCTTTTTGAAGCTAGTTTCACTGATTACCACCCGTTTATGCGCATTACCCATACATTGCCAAAACTAGTCTGCGTTTTCACACACACACACACACACATACACACACACACACAACTGGTACAGGCTACTGTGACGATTGTTTTCATTGGACAAGCTAGAATAGCTAGGTAAGCCGGATTAGCCAATCGTGACAAACTCATCGCATGTTACGAATGATATGAATACATTACAAATTACGAAAACCTGCAAATAAGTTCACACCAAAAACAGTTCAATTTATGTTTTGATCTAGGTAAGAGACCATAAGAAACGAGAGTAACCTCCCCTGAAAATAAACTAAACAAGAGTGACCTCCCATTGTTTTAAAGATAGACGGGCAGAATTCTGCCTGTTTCAGTCGCATGTACCGATCCCTATACACTTTGCTGTGTCAGTGGAGGTAACCAATCTATGCATTACATGGCGTGCAGTACGACAACGAGGTTTATTTCAAACTCTGAGAAAGCGATGAGGGAGAAAAAGAATGCACGAGAATGGCGCAAGGGGTAGGGGGAAATTAAACTCTGGTATGTATATAGCCATTTTATCAAACAAACAGATAGACAGAAACGCATAGATACACAAACTCACATCAACGTTTTGGATATAGAGCCTTTCCCCGTCAAATCTAAAGTCTGGATCATCGTCACGAGTCCACCATACAGTTGGATAGGGTTCCCCAGCCACTCTACAATCAACTATAACATCGGTGCTGACGTTGAATTCGTAGGAATCATATAGCTCCCAAATATATGCTGATTCTGTAAAAGCGAATTAGCCATGCTCCGTGAAAAGGAGACTTAATGCATCTGCAAAAAAGTATCGACCCAAGTCAGCATGTCAAAGGACCAGTGTACCTTGTGATACAATCGGTTGTTATACAAAATGGATTTTATGGATCCATAATCATGTGATGACTTGCTTGGTATCATGCATAACAGAGATGTATTAAGCCCCTGCTTGCCAGAGCATGGCCCATTTAATAATTAATCAACTCTTTACCAAACGACAAAATCTTAGAATTGGCCTAATTGTGAACTTACCCGAGGCTCTGATATCAAAACTTTATAAGACTGGGCCGAAGTCACTGATTTTTCAACGGTGCAAGCCAAAATTAGTCATTTCGTAAACTTACTTTTTTTCGTTTTTGGTTAAGTTTAAAATACAGTTTAATTTGTATCATTCATAAATCGATAAACCGCGGTGCAAGGTGCTTGTTGAATTACCGGTATTTGAATACAGCTGAAAATAACTTGCTTCTGGCTTTGTTTCGAAGCTTTCAGAAGAAGTCGGCTTGAAAAGAAATATCCGTCTGGGGCATTAAATGTATAGTTTTCTGTGCAGATAAGTTCAGGGTACAATGCCTACATCCCTGTTTTTGATGTATACCATATTTTCACGTGGTTTAATCATCTCGGGCAAAAAATAACACAGTAAACCTATCAAGCGCTGTTGTCGAAACTTTCGGAGGTCGGGCCGAAATCCCTGCTCACCAACGGTAAATACCAGCTATTCATTGGGTGAACTTACTTGCACCTTTTTTTCAAATTTTATTTGAAGTAAATGCTTGTTTCTTGCATCACTGTTTTCCATGAATATCTTAGTTTCCGTATTTTCCCGCGTTTTTAGTTCTCGTGGGCCAAAAATAGACCAAGCGCTGTTATCAAAAGCATCTGAGGTCGGGCCGAAAAACCTTTTCACCGACGGTTAGTTAACACCGTAGCTATTTGTTCCATGAACCTACTGGCTAGTGTTTTGTTAAAACTGAAGTAATCTGAATCACGAAGTTTGAAATTGACAAAATGGTGCAAGGGTGTATTTTTCTTACCATGTCCTGCATTCAGAAGAGACTTATGGAGTATGACTCATCAACAATAAATGAGCAGCGCTCTGGTAAAAGGGGGTTTAATGCGTCATGGTAATGCATTATAAGGAGCAAAAACATCAGATAATTATGGACCGATAAAATTCGTTTTATTTAACAACCGACTGAATCATGATGTAGACTGGTCCTCGGGTATGCCCAAAATTTACGACTGGCAAAATGTTTTGGCTCAGGTCAGTATGCGCAGTATGAGATAGGTGGATACTTTTTGAAAATACATCAACGCTTAGGCTGCTGAGCGCGAGTCGCTGACCTTTTGCGGAGAGTGTAGATCAAGATCAGACTGCACAGAACGTGCAGTCTGATCTTTGATCTACACTCTCCGGTAAGGAGATACTATTTACCCAAAAAATGCCTTTGAAATAGCAAAGGTTTGACTTTTACTGTCGGTTTGAAAGTTTCATTTATTTAGCAGGATAAAAGCTAAACCAAATTTTCGCAAGGTATGACTCAAATAAATGGAGGTTTAATATTTGACTACGGGTGAAAATTACACGTTTCGAACACTTTCTCCGCTCGACTGCCGTTGGTAATCCATAGATTCCTATTGAGATAGTTTCTTGGTATAAAGCTTACAACCCCCACCTCCCCAAAATTTCGATTTATACTATGTAGTGTTTCCGCGTTTTTAGTTATCTTGTGCCAAAAATGATACGAGTCATGCTCTGTGTAAAGGAGGTCTTAGTGCACCTGCAAAACGTATCGACCCAGGTCAGCCTGCACAGTCTGCGCAGCCCCGCAGGCTAACATGGGTCGAAATTATTTGCTATTGGTCAATATTCTGCGTGTAAAAGGACCGGTGTACCTCGTGATTCAGTCGGATGTTAAACGAAGTGGATGTTAGGGATCCATAATTATGTAACGAATTGCTTGTCATCACGCGTAATGGAGATATATTAAGTCCCCTTTTGTCATAGTATGGCTAAAATTGTGAACTTACCAAGCGCTGTTATCACAACTTTCTGGGATCTGGCCGAAGTCACTGATTCACCGATAGTAGGAAACATTGTATTTTCGGCCCAGCAGTACACGTGAAAATTGCCATCCGCCGTGTCAACGTATTCATTCCCTCTAGCGAGCACCTGTGAGTTCGAATCTTGGTAGAACGTCCAATAAAAAGTGGGTTCCGGAACGGAGTCCGCCGTACAGTTTAGGGTGACGGTTGAATATATCATCACTTCATTCGAACCCGTTATTGTTGGTAAACCTGGCGGATCTGATTTAAAAAATGAGGTTGATGGATTTCATCTTGCTAATCAGGAGATTTAATACTTAATTACCCTCAGACTGGTCAACCACACAATAAGCTAGCAAGGAGGCCTTCTAGTCACCGAGCCGATAAGCCATCCGAGTAGTCAATCAGCCAATGGGTTAGCAGACAGGCTACTCAGTAAACCAGCATATTAGCAATATAACAAGTCAACCAGCCAATAGCTTAATTGATCTGAAAGGCCTGCCAGTCACGCAGTCATTAAGCTAGACGAACTTCCTGTCTGTCTACCATCTTATCAGCGATCCAACGAGTCAACCAAGCAGTATGCTATCCGAACGGCCTATCAGTTCGACCAGCCAATCAGCAATCCAACTAACTAACCAGCCGGTGAGCTATAGTACGACAAGACAGCCAACCCGCGTATCAGTAAGTGAAGTAGCTAGTAGGCTAGGCTTGTGCGGAGTCCGTGGTTGTGAGGTAGAGCGTCGGCCTCGTAATCAAAAGGTCCTGAGTTCGATACCCGGGAGCGGATGTCAACTTTGGGACTGTTCATTGGCCCACACATTCAAAGGCTCTTCACTACGAGTACTGGTGTAGTTTTCAGGAAGCAGAATCGAGAGAGATTTGTATAAGTTGTAAGAACTTTTTTTCTCAATCGATGTAAAATAAATAAATAAATATGTTTAAACTTGTAGGCTAGCAAAGCGGCCAGACAGCAAGGCCTAGCTTCGATCTGATTGATATATTCCAACGGAAAATGAGTGGATCTCTCTCTCTCTTCTCTCAGGCTATCTAAAATTTCAGGGTTTTCTCTCTCTCTCCCTCTCTTTGTCACTCTCTCGGGCTATCTAAAATTTCACGTTTTTCTTTTTTTATCTGTCTTAAACCAGTGAAAACAACGAAACTGTTGGAGCCCTGTCTAGTAAGAGTGCTACACTCGACCTACTCAACCGAAAACGCCCAAAATACTATATATAGTATCATTATATTGGAATTAACTCTTTACCGGGCGAACAAATTGTGGCCTGGCCCAAATTGAAAGTATTTGCGGACGACAATTTAAATGTTACTCACAACATAAAATGTGTCTGTCATAGGGTAGAAAACATTTTAGGAAAAGGAGAAAATGCTGGTTACCAGCATTTTCTCCTTTTCCAACAATGTTTTCAAAAGCCCTCTTTCTCAGGGCCGTTAAAAAACCGGCATTTTGTGGTAAAGGGTTAATCTATTAATAAGCTGTCGCAACAAAAATAGAAACTGACAGACTAGTTAAGCATTTAAACTGTCAAAGTATTCAATAATAATCCTTAACCTGCTAAATACGTGTAATGAAAACTTTCAAGCCGATAGCAAGAAGCAAATTTTTGCTATTTAGAAGTTATTATTTGGAGAAAAATATCTCCTTATCGGACAGCGTAGATCTAAGATCAGACTGCACGTTCTATGTAGTCTGGTCTTGATCTACGTACTCCGCAAAAGGTCTCTGAGTCGCGGTCAGCAGCCTCAGCGTTAAACGTTGACTCACACAGAATCCTGATAGTCACAGTTTCCAACAGCTTGTTGACCTCATCTTCGCATTCATACGTCCCGGCATGCACCTCTTGAATGTTTAAAAAGGTTAAGTTTGCGTTCAGTATTTCAAAATCCCCGTCGTCTAACTTCCTCCATACGATACGCTGTGGAAGGGTCGATCCCCCGTCACAATAGAGTTCGAATCTAGTGTTTTCTATAACGTTAACCGAGCCAGGGGCCTGATAACCGTCTTCTAAGAGGATAGATAAGCCTGAAATATTTTTTGAAAATATTTTAAAAAACATTTCGGAAAAAGGAGAATGTGATAGCTGACAGGAATGTTAAGCCTTTTTTTAATCAAAACTTTATTCCTTTATCAAACAACTTTGTGTTTCAACGATCTGGGGGGAAAGCGTTTGAAAACATGGTGAGAAAAAAGAAAATGCTGGTAACCTGCATTTTATTTTTTCCCGACAACGTTTTCTATCCTTTCAAAGACAAATTCCACGTCTTGAGACACATTTTATTTGTCGTCTGCAAAAATTGCTTTCAATTTATACACGTTGTGTACATTGTGTATTCTTGTAAATGGTAAAAATTTAAACGACAAACTGTTAGGCCTTCACGCTTTACCAAACAACAAAATCTTAGACTGGTCCAAACTGAAAGCATTTGCAGACGACAAATTAATTCTTATTCAAGTGATGAGATTTGTCTTTAATAGGATAGAAAACATCGTAAGAAAAGGTGGAAATGCTGGTTACCAGCACTTTCTCCTTTTCTCACAAGGTTTTCAAAGGGCTTTTTCCTCAGGGTCGTTAAAACAGCGGATTGTCTGATAGAGGGTTAATGGGGTAACAAGCACAGATTGATGCAAAAACAAGATTCTACTGAACATTACATGCTGTCTGATCTTGATCTTCAACTTGTTACAAGCACCATTGGCATGCAAAGACTTAACTTTACCATACAATTCTTACTTTTAATGACCCTGAGACTTTTGAAAACATCGCGAGGAAAGGAGAAAATGCTGGAAACCAGCATTTTCTCCTTCTGCCACAATGTTTTCTGACCTTTCAAAGACAACATTTCCAACCTGAACCACAATTAATTTTTATTGTCTGCAAATATTTTTAATTTGGACCCGTCTAAAATTTTGTTGGCTGATAAAGACTTAAAAGCCGAGTTTAGTTGCTCCGTCAGTAACCTTCAGGTTTAGAAAGCATGTGGTCGCTGTTCGATCCTAAGCTCTTTCCGAGGATTGATGATAGTCATATCGCGTTTTTTTTTTTTATCGTCGCCACCGACTGCCCATATTGGTGACGCCCCTAGAAGGTTGTTAGTTATGTTATGGGGTGAACATTGCAAGATACAGGACGAAACCCATCCTAAGTTACGCCTGGTTCTTTATCTTGCTTGGTCCTTAGCACGTAACATGAGGCATAGGTTGAATGTCTCTTCCGACAAACTGTTTGAGCCATGTGAAAAAAGGGTTTAATGCATCGACCCAGATCAACCTTGACACAGACCGCACCGGCTGACCTGGATCGAAACGTTTTGCTTTTGGTAAATTTCCTGCATGTCCAAGGACCATTCTATTTTACCTCAGGATTCAGCCACTTGTTAGACAAAATAGATTGGTTTTTTGATCTGTACTTTAATTGATGACTTGCTTGGTATAAAGCATTACGAAGACGCATTTAATCCTGTTTTGCCAGAGTATGGCTCAGTTATAAACTTTGGTTGGCCAGCCGTGCGAATCGAACCCACACCCTAAAGCATTCCGAGACTCGTCGCTAACAAGCCTCTTGGCTTGCCACTTGAGGTATTCCGGACGACATTTTTTTTGTTTTCGATTATCTGCTAAATAGGTAAAATAAAACTTCCAAGACGATAGTAAAAACCCGAATAATGTGATTTTAAACTTACTTTTTTGGAGAACAAATATCTTCTAATCAGGCAGTGGAGATTCAAGACCAGACTGCACGTTCTGTGCAAAAGGCTATCGAGTAGCTCTTAGCAGGTTAAGGGTTAACTGTTCGATTTTATTATGGGAATATCGTCGATCATCTAGAGAGTGTTTAAGAATCGCTGTCAGAAAGATCGTACAATTTTCACTTATAGTGCGACATCAGTTTTGTATAATGATAATCGTTGGGTAAAATTAACACGTATAATCGCACGACAGCTGATAAAACGCACCCCAGTATGGTGTGGATAGATGAACTGACCATCGTGATATAACTGAAATATTGCTGAATACGAAATACGAAACAATCAACTCAGATGTGACAGGCACAAGTTTTGTAGTGCGATAATCTTTGAATAGAATTTAATCCTTTTGCTGCTAAATAGGTTAAATAAAACTTTCAAGCCCATAGTAAAAAAAAAAAATGCTATTTCAAACTTTTTTTTGGGGGGGGGGGGGGTGGGGGGTGGGGATATCCTTATCGGACGATGTAGATCCAAAATCAGACTGCACGTCTGTGCAGTCTGATTTTGATCTAGGCTGTACGCAAAAAGGTCAGCGAGTCGCACTTAGCAGTCTAAGGGTTAACATGTTTAGATGTACTGACCATCGTGATATACTGAAATATTGTTGAAAACGAAATACCAAGCAATCAACTCAGATAACAAAATTGAAATACCAAAATCTTACCGTTACAGAGATTCTTCCATGCCAGCCAAACGAACCCCAAAACGACGAGAAAACTTTGACGTTTCATATTTCATCAATTTCTTTTTACACAATGACACTATAAATTCCTCACGGAATGAATGAAACACTGCGAAAAAAACCTATGAAAAACAGCACTCCCGTTCAACGATAGAGTGTTGTTTTTTCATAGAAATTATTTTTAGTTAGATTAGATGAATGTCCCTTTTTAATAACAAGAAAACTAGAAATGACGCCGTTTAAACGGTTGTGTAAGAAAGGACTACCAAATTTTCAACCCTTTTCCAACAGACCCTTGTGATTCAAGAGCCTGAAGAAGAAGCCCTTTGAAAACATTGTTGGGAAAAGGAGAAAATGCTAAAAAACCAGCATTTTCTCCTTTTCCACACAATGTTTTCTATCCATGCAGAAAGAATTGTCTTCATTTGAGCTACATTCAAGTCGCCGTCTTCAAATGTTTTTTTTTTTTCCTTTTTAAATATTAATGAGTCTATAAGGTAGTTGTGTAGTAAACAGTTGACCCATGTCGCACCTAATTTATGATGCTGTCTATCTCAATAATAAAACCCAGTTACACATACTCTGATTTTCATAATAGAGTTCACAAAACTAAAACCATTAATGGAGCTTCCGAGATCGAGTACCAGGATCAGACCGCACGTTTGTGAAGACTGATCCAAATCCAGACAAACAAATGTACCTTCGAAACTGTGTGTGACAGGAGAAAGGATATTGGCCCATTTTTCCCAATGTTGTTTTAATAAATAGCTTCGGTCTGTTCTGTATAATCAAATATCACAAATACACGGCTGTTCCACTAACAGTAATTTCACAACCTTAGCTCATGCACAGATTCAGTACACACGTTTTGTCCAGTCTGATCTTGGATCTACACTGTACGCAAACAGCAGCTTATATTACACTAAGGCACGTTAAGAAGTAAAATTATTCAACTGGAAATTCTCAACTTGAGTTACCCCATTACTTTAACCGGTTATTTTTAGACAAAAACTAACAAGTGTAAGGGACAGGAATTCAAAATTTGAAGGAAATTAAAAATGTTTTGAAATATGTGGAAAACATCGTTGACAAACTTGTTTCAAACCATTGCTCCTTATTCCACAATATTTAAAAAAAGACGATGAATATAAACGTTTACAGGAGCAAACCTGCAAGTTGTCTGTTTGGAAATAGGTTATCATCGCCATTTTATTATAACATAAATATATGGTGCACAGTTTAACCCTTAACCTGCTAAATAATTGAAATGAAACATTAAAGCCGGGGCTATTTTAGATGTATTTTTTGGGATAATATCTCATAATCAGACAGTGTAGATCCAAGGTCAGATTGCACGTTCTGTGAAGTCTGATATTGATCTACACTGTCCGCAAAAGGTTAGTGAATCATGTTTAGCAGCCTAAGAGTTAAAATCATCTGCCGTACATGCAGTCATTCTGCTCGAAATATTGCATCTCTGTCCAGAATAAAGTGTCATAACCCTATCGTGATATAACGAAAACTTCTTTCAACGAAATATTCGACGATTTCGGTCAGATTTACTTTTTAGCGTGGAAAACTAGACATGTTTGACATATATGAAAGTAAAGCGTCATCTCTAAATTGAAGAGCAGTGGAGCAGTATTTGTTCTAATTTTACATTTTTCGTCGATGTCATGTTCACATTTTATTTATTCGGTCGGTTTGATATGTGATGAAATGACACGGAACACCGAGCAAGAAAAAAGGTACACAAGCATAGATATGAGTCATGCTCTGTGAAAAGGAGGTGAAAAGCATCTGCAAATTGTATCGACTTTGGTCGAAACTCTTTGTTATCGGTCGCTGTTCTGTATGAAAAGGGCCAGTCTATCCTAAGATTCAGTCGTTTCTACGACAAAATGTTTTTATGAATCCATATTTATGTATATGACTTGCTTTGTACAGTTTATAACAGAGATGCATTAAACCCCCTTTTGCCAGAGCGCTTCACACACACACACACACATATATATATGTGTGTGTGGTCGGTCTTTATTGTATCCGGCATATCGTTGGGGGGGGGGTGTTATGCATCTCCATAATTAACAGCCGACTGAACCATGATGTAGAAGACTGGTCCTTCGACATGCAGAAAATTTAAAGATTGCAAAAAGTTTCGACCCATGTCAGCCTGCGCTGATTGCACAGGCTGACATGGGTCGATACTTTTTGGCCAATGCATCAAGCCCCCTTTTCACAGAGCACGGCGCAATTATTTATCACATAACTACTTTTATTTGCAGCCATAATATTATAGGACAGGAAATACGAATTTTATCTTAAACGTATTCGAGATTATCAAATATAGATTGGTTACCTCCCCTGATACAGCATGCGTATTTAGGGATCGGTACAGGCGATTAAAAACGGGCGGAATTCTGCCCGTCTATTTTTAGCTCACCTTAGCACAATGTGCTAAAGGTGAGCTATTGTGATCGCCCTATGTCCGGCGTCCGTCGTCCGTCAACAATTTCTTTAAACATCTTCTTCTCCTAAACCACCAGGCCAATCTTTGATGAAACTTGGCAGGGATGTTCCTTGGGTGAAGCTCTACCAAAATTGTTCAAAGAATTAAATTCCACCCACAACTCTGGTTGCCATGGCAACAAAAAGGAAAAAAAAGCAAAATCTTTGAAAATATTCTTCTCTGAAACTAGAAGGCGTAGAGCTTTGATATTTGGTATGTAGCATTTCCTAGTGGACCTCTACCAAGTTTGTTCATTTGATGCCCCTGGGGTCAAAACTGGCCCCGCCCCAGGAGTCACAAGTTTGAGCATAGTAATAAGGAAGGAAAACTTTAAAAATCTTCTTCTCTGAAACTTGAAGGCATAGAGCTTTGACATTTGGCATGTAGCATCTCCTAGTAGACCTCTTCCAAGTTTGTTCATATGATGTCCCTGGGGTCAAAACTGGCCCCACCCCGGGGGTCACAATTTCCAACATAGGAACAAAGAAGGAAAACTTTAAAAATCTTCTTCTGTAAAACTAGAAGGCATAGAGCTTTGATATTTGGCATGAAGCATCTCCTAGTGGACCTCTACCAAGTTTGTTCATATGATGCCCTTGGGGTCAAAACTGGCCCGGCCTCGGGGGTCACAAGTTCGAACATAGGAACAAAGAAGGGAAACTTTAAAAATCATCTTCTCTGAAACTGGAAGGCGTAGAGCTTTGATATTGGGTATGTAGCATTGCCTAGTGGACCTCTAACAAGTTTGTTCATATTATGCCCCTGGGGTCAAAACTGGCCCAGCCCCGGGGGTCACAATTTTGAGCATAGTGACAAAGAAGGAAAACTTTAAAAATCTTCTTCTCTGAAACTTGAAGGCGTAGAGCTTTGATATTTGGCATGTAGCATCTCCTAGTAGACCTCTTCCAAGTTTGTTCATATGATGCCCCTGGGGTCAAAACTGGCCCCGCCCCGGGGGTCACAATTTCCAACATAGGAACAAAGAAGGAAAACTTTAAAAATCTTCTTCTGTAAAACTAGAAGGCATAGAGCTTTGATATTTGGTATGTAGCATCGCCTAGTAGACCTCTACTAAGTTTGTTCAAATGATGCCCTTGGGGTCAAAACTGGCCCTGCCCCGGGGGTCACAAGTTCAAACATAGGAACAAAGAAGGAAAACTTTAATTTTTTTTTCTCTTAAATGGGAAGGCATAGAGCTTTGATATTTGGTATGTAGCATCTCCTAGTGGACTTTTACCAAGTTTGTTCCAAGGATGCTGCTTGGGTCAAAACTGGCCCAGCCCCTGGGGTCACAAGTTTGAACATAGGAACAAAGAAGGAAAACTTTAAAATTCTTCTTTTCTGAAACCGAAAGGTGTGGCGCTTTGATATTTGGTATGTTGCATCTCAGAGTGGACCTCTACCAAGTTTGTTCATATGATGCCCCTGGGTCAAAACTGGCGCAGCCCCGGGGGTCACAAGTTCGAAGATAGGAACAAAAAAGGAAAAAGGAAAACTTTAAATTTCTTTTTGTCTTAAACGGGAAGGTGTAGAGCTTTGATATTTGGTATGCAGCATTTCCTAGTGGACCTCTACCAAGTTTGTTCATATGATGCCCCTGGGTCAAAACTGGCCCAGCCCCGGGGGTCACAAGTTCGAACATGGGAACAAAGAAGGAAAACTTTAAAATTCTTCTTTAAAACTGGAAGGCGTAGAGCTTTGATATTTGGTATGTAGTGATTCTCTTCTAAGTTTGTTTGCCTGTCTAAGTGCAACAAGTTCATTGAGTTCAAAATTGGGTCATCTTGGGTCATAAACTAGGTCACTAGGTCAAATTAAAGAAATACCTTGTTGGCACTCTGAGGCCACATTATTTGCTCAATTGCCTTGAAAATTAGTTAGAAAGTTTGTCTTTATAAAGTCTCACATAAGATTAATTTGGGTCAACTTGGGTCATAAACTAGTTCACTGGGTCAAATTAAAGAAATACCTTGTTTGCACTCTGGAGGCCACATTTATTGCTCAAATGACCTGAAATTTGGCCAGAATGTTTGTCTTGATGAAATACCAGATGAGTGTGGATTTGGGTCACCTGGAACCATAAACTAGGTCACTAGGTCAAAATAAAGAAATACCTTGTGGGCACTCTAGAGGTCACAGTCTTTGCTTAATTGCCTTGAAAATTGGTCAGAATGTTTGTCTTTGTAAAATTTCACATGAGTCTGAATTTGGGTCAACTGGGGTCATAAACTAGGTCACTTGGTCAAATTAAAGAAATAGCTAGTGGGCACTCTAGAGGCCACATTTATTATTCATATGATTTGAAAATTGGTTAAAATGTTTCTTTTGATATAGTAAAAGACCAGTTCAAATTTGGGTCACCTGGGGTCATAATCTAGGTCACTAGGTCAAATTAAAGAAATATCTTTAGGGCACTCGAGGCCGCATTTTTTGCTCAATTGACTTGAAAATTGGTCAGAATGTTTGTCTTCATGAAATATGAGTTTGAAATTGGGTCACCTGCGGTCAAAAACTAGGTCACATGGTCAAATTAAAGAAAAACCTTAAAGGCACTCTACTAAGGTGAGCGACCCAGGGCCATCATGGCCCTCTTGTTAGAACAGCCATGTTGCGAGACTATTAGAGATTCTGGGGAGGTCACTCTCACTTCCTGAGCAGGGGATTTTCCAATATTTTTGACGTTACGAGTAAGTGAATTGTATTTTTGGTATCACCTTTTAATGTTTATGTCTGCTAATATTCTTTTCAGTTTCAACTACAAATTTCAGATTGTGCAAAATATCGCAGTACCTATACAGCCAAACGGGAAATGTGTAAGCTTCTCTGATTGGCCTTTCTGTGATATACATGTGGCCCACAGGAAAGCAACGACACGATAGCCTGTGCCAGTTGTAATATGTATATCTACAACGGGGACCAGTTCATATCAAATAGTGACTGTACTAGGTCAAAGCTCTGTAATCATACGCTCCATTTTAAAAACATTGCTGTCCAGGAGTTAAAGCTGCAAGTTTGATGATCGTTACATTCAAAACATAATCATTCTAAATGTAGGTTTCTTTGGAAATTTTTCTCGTCAATGACATACACACTTGTCAAAAAAGCGAAGAGATTTCAAGCAAATTTCAGTACACACGTACATGTACATGTTGGCATATGTTTTAAATAACTCATCATGAACTAGAATTCTTGAGATACAGTTATGTGACATAAGTTTGATTTTGAGGTAAACATTTGAGCCCTGCTCTGGCAAAAGAGGGCTTAGTGCATCTCCGTGATGCATGACACCAAGCAAGTCATTACATGATCATGGATCCATAAAACCGATTTTGTCTAACAATCGATTGAGTCATGAGGTAGACTTGACCTTTGGCATACAGATAATTGACCAATAGCGAAAAGTTCCGGCCCAGGTCAGCCTGCGCGGGCTGACCTGGGTCGATACTTTTTTGCATATGCATTAAGCCCCCTTTTCGTCGCGCATGGCTCATTTATTTATTTCGTCAATGAAAAAATTGTGACTAAGCACGCCAATGGCTCGCCAAAAAACTTAATTTTTTCGTTTGATAAAATTTTATCTCAAAATACCAACTCATGTCAGATAATATATACCTATATCTCCCGACAAGCGCTAGCACGAAGGATTGGTATACGGGAATCAACCTATCCGTCTGTCCGTCCGTCTATGAACATGGGCATAGGACTGTATGTAATGTGCAGCGACCCCATCTCCCTTGTCATTTATTCAGCTTTGCTATTATCGAACAGGAACTTTGAACTATTGTTTTTTGTACTAAGTTTACATTCGTTTCATCTTTTTTTCCCCAACTTTTCCATAAGGCAGGTGAAATGTTCCTGAGGTTTTCTGAAACAACCCTAAAAAGTGAATGTTAGGTAACTAAACCTCGGTTTTGCGTCGTAAAAATTGCGCAAGACATTCAAGCAAAGCAGAAAGCGGGTACTCAATGGCGTGGTTTTAATCTACAATTACGTGGTTGTTTACAACTAATTACAGATGAACCACAATGTCTCTCTGTGATAGGGCAGAAAACGCTGTGGGCTAGAGAGAAAATGCTAATAACCAGCATTTTCTTCTTTTCCCAGAATGAATTCAAAAACCCTCACCATCAGGGTCGTTTTAAAAGTATCTTTATGTGACATTTAAGCATATAAGCTACGGCTTTTTCGGGCTGGCTTTATCGATAAACTATGCAGGGCTTGTCACCGATGAGGAATTTGGCTCTGACCACGAGGCGCTAGGTTTACTTCTTGTACTCGCAAGGTCTTGCGTTGTGTACCATAGACTTGTGTGGAGAGAGAGAGAGAGAGAACATCCACACAGACAGATACATAGAGACAAACAAGATGGCATACATGAAGGGGCTTACATGTAAAACAAACTAACTTGCAGACATGAATGGACAGACAACAAAATGCACAAGGAGACATACAAACTATGTAAAAATCAGACAAAACAAGAGGTACAGAGAGACTTGAGGAAAACAGGGCGGACAAACAGTCTGATTATTAAGAAAGGTTACCAGCATTTTGTTTAGAGGCCCTTTTCCTCAGTGTCGATGACACACGTTTCGGAAAGCGCGAAAGGAAAGGATAGATCACTCTTGTTTGTAGTGAATTAAACTTTTTTATTTCCTGTTTTTTTTTCTTTTTCCGGTAGTTTATAGAGAAATAACGGTGCATTATGGTTTGATATTTCATAGTTACGTCCAGTGAAAATACCGACTTTATATTTTCTAACTCTTCAATTGAAATGCGCACTAGTTACCTAGTAAACAGCGCGTGTCATTCAAATAGAGGGAAATATGACGTAATTTACGCTATATTTCTCGCGCTTTACGTAATATTGTAATGCGTTGTTATGTGAGGAAGGTACGTCAGGGAAAAATTACCGAAAGCAACTGTATTGGATTTTGATGAAAGCCCAACAATATTTGTTATTTTCGGTGAAAGATCGATATTTATTTCATCTCGTGGATATCATCTGTGATTTATTTCATCATCGTGAACATCATCGGTAATATTTTTATTAAATCTGAAAGTATTACAGATGATGTCCACGAGATGAATAAATCTCGGTCTTTCACAGAAAAAAAAAAAAAATCCTCTATATCTTTTATTTGGCAAAAACAGATGGCTTAGAAATAAGTAAGACAATGTAAGAAAGATGTGTAGGAAACAGTTTATTCCAAGTTTGACTTAAACTAGACAAAAATGAATGACTAGTAAGTCAGTGGGAGTTTGTTAGGAAGCTATGTAGGAGGACAGTTCATTTCATCTTTCACAAAGCACAAGAAACAAGGTTATAAAAGGTAACCATTATGATGAAGTGTTTTATCAGACAACAAAATTGTAGACTTGCCCGAATTAGAAACATTTGTAGACGAGGTCATAAATGCTGTTCAAATGGTGGAATGTGTAAGGGTATAAAACATTGTTGGAAAAGAAGAAAATCCTGGTTTCCAGCATTTTCTCCTATTTCAACGATGTTTTACAAAAGTCTTCTTTCTCGGGTTACGCAGAATTGTGAATTAAATAATAATAAGAAAGCGTCAGACACTTATTTAACTCACGTTTTGAGAAATGTTTGTTGTTGCCTTTGTATGGACATGGGCGTAAAAAAAAAAGCAGGGAACCCCACGCATTCATTCCTCAGAATACTGGTAATAGACTACTGCTTTAGATGGTCTTTCTACAAAATTCCTCGCTCTGAATATTTCCATTTATTAGAAACTTTGGAAGGCTAAACCTTACTCGTAAATTTACCTTTCAGTCGCTAAGCGCAACTAAATGTGCATTTCCGGACTATGTAGATTCAGATCAGACTGTACAGAACGAGCTCACTTACAGCTTTATATTCCAGTGATAATGGCATTGTGATTTAGTTTCACATTACTGTATGGAAGAGAAATGAGCCATGCTCTGTGAAAAGGGGACACGATGCATCTGCGAAAAGTATCGACCCATGTCCGCACAGGATGACCTAAACCGAAACCTTTTCCTATCGGTCAATTTTCTTCATGCCAAGGGACTAGTTTACGTCATGATACAGTCGATTGTTTAGACAAAATGGATTTTATGGATTCCTGATGCACTGAATGCCCTTTTGACAAAGCATTGCCCAAATATTTTTTTCTGTCTTTGCTATCCCCTATGTTAAGGCAAATAAGATTAAGTATAAGAAAAAATAGCAAGTTTAGAATTAGACGGTAATCATTTTTTTTATGCCAATGAAACCTCGTTCAGTACTCAGGTGGAAGGTGTCCATTTTCCAGTGGTTCGAATTGCTGTCTCTGGAGCCTTCGTATGTGATCTGAAAAATATAGTTGATAGAATGACGAATCGGTTAATTCTTGGGCTGTTAAGCGCGACTCACTGGCCATTTGCGAATGGTGTAGATCAAGATCAGACTGCAGAGTCTGATCTCGGATCTACACTGTCCGATAAGGAGAAATCTTTCCCCCCAAAATACCTTTGAAATAGGAAAATTTGGGTTTATACTATCTGTTCGAAAGTTTCATTTCTTTTATTAGCAGGATAAGGGTTAATAAATCGATAAAGAAATATTGACAGGTTGATATCATAGTTATAGACTAAATGCATCCGACGTAAAGAAAACCGAAGACAAAACCATACAACTTTCGAAATGTTGAACTTGTACCCGACAACATACTCCGAGCAAAATTAACGTTTTTTCTGGACGACAAAACTGTAGACTTGCCAAAATTAAAAGCACGTGCTATCGACAACTTGATTGTGACTTAAATGGTGGGCTTTGTTCTTAATGGAGTTAAAAACGTGGAAAAATAAACCATAGTTTTTTTTTTTTTTAAAGAAATCCCACAATTCCACTTCCAAAGTAGTTCAACTCACTTAGATTCTCTTAAAAGAAATGGGTATCATATTGAAAACATTTCGCACAGCTGCCATGTTGATGCAAGTAATGGCTTTTCCCCCAACTATTTTTTACGAAATTACTTCTTACTTCTGTAAGTGCTACTTTTCAATATAAAAAGTAGTTCGAACAAATACCGGGACCACGCTTCAACAAAAATTAATTGCATCATATATGAAGTACAATCAAGCGCAGCAATCTGTCCTAACGGAGGAACATTTCATTGTGATGCAGTGTCTGACAAGTATATTAAGGCGTTCATTTCTCACCGTTTTCCCCGTTATGGGAGTGCTCAAAGAGATAACTGTCGCACAGGCGGTTATATGTATTGTATGTAATATCAATTAAACTAAGCAATCGACAAATCAAAAACAAATACAGAGTAATCATTCCTCTGTAAAAAAGTGGGTTTATTGCATCCGCAAAAAGTATTGATTCAGGTGAGCCAGCGCATTCCGCGCAGGCTAACCCGAGTCGAAACTTTTTGCTATCGGTCAATTATCTGCATGTCAACGGACAAATCTACCTCTTGATTCAATTAGACAGAATTAGATTTTATTAATCCATAATTATGTAACTTGCTTGGGATAATGCATCACGGAGATGTATTAAATCACCTTGTGCCAGAACGTCGCTCAAACAGAACTGTCATTGGCTCTTTAATTACCTCGAAATACGTCGTTTAGTTGCTGTATTTTGCGCGGTACCTCTTTATCATCCTGTAGAATCTCGTCTGCTACAGAATCGAATTCCTGACCCGAATATAGAACTGGTCGCCATTTGTCATCGTCCATTTTAACTGCTGGTTCCTGTTTCGAAAGCCCTTTATACACATTTACTCTAGAGAGTGGATACCAGTTCGGGGTCTTTAAGACGCCTGCAACATTTAAATAGCGCTTGCCAATCCTTGGATAGTCTCGCTCTCTACTGCTTGTGTAGAAAAGAGCGGTGTTGTAGTGAAACAGGGTTATGACAATGGCGTTGAACAGAAGTACCTTGTAGGTTGTCATAGTAACTGAAAAAATAAATAAGTTAATATACATACAAAAAATGCACTTTGTAAATCCTTCCAGGTCGCCGGCCTGGATGCCTTAGCTTCAAAATCAGCTCTGCCAGTATGTCTTTACAGGAATGATGGCTAACTGGAAAGTCTAGGCAACAGCACTCAAACAACGCCTTAGCCTTGAACCTCGTTTTAACAACATTCCTGGTTACACCCCTGTGTTTAGACTGAACCTTAATTTGGCTTTGACCCATCACTAAACAATCTCGTTCAACGACTCTGTGGAATAAAGCCTTTGAAAACACCAATAGAAAAGGAGAAAATCCATATAACAAGCATTTTTTTTTTCCTTTTTCCACAATGTTTTCTACTCTTTCAGAAGAAAGTCTCACCATTAGGACACATTAATTCGTCGCCTAGGCAACTGCTTTCAATATGGGTAAGTCTAAAATGTGGTTTGGTAAAGAATTGGTCATTCCATTTAAGCCTCATTAGTTTTAACCTTGGGGTGCCATTTCAACGTAATGGACCGTTTCTGTTGGGGAAAAAAACGAAATATTTCTATATGTCTAGGTTGTTCTTGCCAGTATGTAACCAACAAGCGGTAAGTGTGGATCCAAGATCAGATAGCATGGACCGTGATCAAGGATTCTATGGAATGATGCTTTCAAAAGTACTTTCGGGAAAAAAAAATAGGCTTATAGTCAGCTTTTTCCCCTTTCCACAATGTTTTCTACCTGTTCAAAGGGCCAGAGTTAATTGTTCGTCTACACATGCTTTCAATTTGGACGAGACTAAAATGGTGTCGTCTGGTAAAGAGTTAACCCTTTACCACACAATCCCGAATTTTTTAATGACACTGAGAAAAAAGGCTTTCGAAAGATTTGTGGGAAAAGGAGATGATGTTGGTAAGCAGCATTTTCTCCTTTTCCCACAATTTTTTCTCAGAGACATATAAAATTTTAATCATTTGGGTAAGATTTGATTAGTCTGCAAATGCTTTGAATTTGGACTAGTCTAAAATGTTGTCGTCTGGTAAAGCGTTGAACGTGATAAATATTTCGCTCTCCTGAGATTCTAAATGAGGCTTATCCCTTATATGATATGATAGAGCGTTATTCTGGAAATAAAGGGGACTTTTTAAATATTTATAGGTGTGAGATGAATGACTTCAATCGTAAATGAACGAAAATGACTTATTAGGCTCTATGGTCGCTCTCTATAAGTTCGGCTTGTGGCGTTCTGTTTGCTTGAATTGTGTTTTACGTCACTGTGGGAAAAGAAGAATATGCTAGTTATCAGTATTTTCTACAGCATTTTACAGGTCTGTATCCCTCATGGCTGTTGAATCCAAGATTCTTTGGTACCTTGTTAAATGGGCCCATTAAACCTGAAATAATTGATTCGGAATCGAAAAGAAGACCAAAATCAGCCTGTACAAACTTGCAGCTGATCTTAGTTAATCCTATTCCAAATGTATACCTGATTTCAAATCAAAGTGCTGACAAAACTGAAAACAAATCGTATTTCTTGAAGCCAACCCGACCAATCCGGTGAAAATAGAAAAGCTGACAGTCTGTCATCAGACAACTGGTACTTTTTTGGATTCGAATTTAGTGCAGATCTAATATAATTTCGAAATGTCAAGAAAAAGGGAAAATCGACTAAAACAAAACTATATGTGTGTGTGTGTGTGTGTGAAATTGCTGGCAAATTAGAATGGAATCAATCAGTCTCAGAACGGCACAGATGCATAAAAACAGACCTCAGCCTTCGATTAAATCGGTGTCCGTAATCACCAACCCTTCTAAAGAACAGTCTTAATCTAATTCTCAAGAATTTTCTAAATTCGAAAGTAACACAACTTCTGATTGGCTAAACCATTTCGTATAGCCAATCACAAGTAGTCTCACTTTTAAATTCAGGAAATCTTGAAGAATAACACGAACAACGTTCTTGAGATCGGGTGGTGAATACGGACCCAGAATCATTACCATCAATAATCGTGCCTTGAAATCGTTAAAGACAGCACACAGGCTTTCTGTCCGAGGCTTTTATCAAGAAAAAAAGGTAACTCATCCAAACTACAGATTTACCTCGCTCAACATATTTGTACAAAGTAATAGATAGGTTTTCGATATTTTCAACAATATTCTTGCGAGAAGAGTGCCAATATAGATCCAGTCCATTATCCAAAACAATTTGCAATCGAAATCTATTGCAAGGACATTTTATTGATACAAAGTACCGTTTCCTTCTTTTTTTGAGGTTGCAATTATCACAAGTTTCCAAGCCTGACTACTGAAAATGTAATATTTCATTAATACTTTTTCGATGTCGAAAAGTATAATACGACGATTTTTTTTCCTTCAGATATCACCTTTCAGACAGTGAACGCGACTTACTGAAGACAAAAAATTGAATACTTAAGACAGAGTAATATTAAAAGAATAAAAGGCCAGACCAAACTATTAATTTTATTTTAATTAAATCTTTTCATGTGTCGCAATTCGATTTGAAACGAGTTTCTTTTAACAAACGCTCGAAATTCATGCGCTAATGAAACCAAAATGGTACTATAAATATTTAAGTCCAATCAATTTGTCTTTGTCATATAGTTATTCACATGGGAATACATACCTTCAGCTATATGCCAGATGACGATAAATTTTAGACTTATATTCAACTATTAAATCACCCATTGTTTAAATATTTAGCACGTAGAGAAACCTATTTTGTGGTCAGTCTAGATAGTGAAGTTCAAACATATTTGAACGGCACTATAGCAAAAGCGAGTTTAACCCTTTCAGCGCCATAGGCGAAAACAGGAACTTTTGCGGTTGGCATAGATCAAGATCAGACTGCACAGAACGTGCAGTCTGATCTTTGATCTATACCATCCGCTTGTTTAGTCAAGCCTATACGATAAAAATCTTTCTGGGTTTAAGTGGATTGTACTTTCAGCTGTCAAAAAAAGTCGAGTTTATTTATTTGGCGCCGAAAGAGTAAACAATACATTGCCATGAAGCATTACACCAAGCGATTCATTATATAACTATGGGTCCTTGAAATCAATGTTGTCTTACAACTGACTCAATCGTGAGGTAGACTGGCCTTTTGACAAGCTGAAAATTGACCAAAAGCAAAAAGTTTCGACCAGGTCAGCCTGCACGGGCTGAGCATTAAACCCCGGTTTCACAGCGCATGGTTCGTTTTATTTCAACCTGTTGAAATTGGACTGGATCACAAGTTGTTTTGACTAGGAGTCATTCCGCCCCATATATGGCTTTACCACAGGAGACATTGGCACAACAAGTTCGTATGACCCTAGTAGTAAATGCATTAAGCTTTTGAAGAGAAGCGAGAACAAGTTCAATCGCCAACAGTTTTCCTCTGTTTCATTTCCTTTATGTTTTCTTATTCTTAAGTTTTCCTTCATGTTTTATTATTCTTAGGTCATAAGAACGGACAATAACAGCAACGATAAGAAAAACGTCTTCATTTTTTTCGGTTCTCAGAATTCACAAAATATATACGTCAACAACAAAATCTTATCATATTTTCTACATTTATTTATTTTTTTTATTTATTTATTAGTCTATCGTTTTCAATATCTTAATGTATTGAATTCTATGGGAAAACATTTAAGACTGCTATATAAACCAGTACTAATTTTCTAACAAGTAAAATTAAAATTTTTAAAATTTTAAAATTACTAATTTATTACATAACTTTTCTTGTTATTATATAGTTAATTCACGTTTTTGGGGTCGTTAACATTTGCAGAGGCCCGAAAAATGGTTTAACGCCCGAGTGAGAAGCACGAGGGTTTTAAACCATTTTGAGGGCATTTGCGAATGTTTACGACTGAAAAAGTGTAAATTGATGCTACTATTGCATAAAATGAATGTATTTTAGCAATAATTTGCAACGAAAGTAAAATATATTTCCTTAGAAATGCAAACGGACTTGAAATGTAATGGACCTATATCGGAGGAAACCAGAAATCGGCGAAGATGTTTATGTTATGCGTAGTGAAAGGCCTAGTTCTATGCCACTGTTTTCGTCTCTCGCTTTAATTCGCCTCTACTGATCTTTAATAGTAAGTGGACTTTTGGGCGGATGTATTATGACAAGAACAAATGTTCAGCGTTAATTGATTACAAGGAAGGTCTGCATCGAGGATACTGAAAGTACAAAGCCGGGCGTTAACGGCGCGTGAATTTACTGATTAATACACGTTTTCTCCCGTTAACGCCCGGTTTTCCCCGTTAATACATGCTAATAACGGCCCGAAAACGTACGCTTTATGCATTGATAGTTACTTTATTAGTATAATATACCCATTACAAGATTTTGTTGTCTAAAACATGTATGAGATAAGCAGATAAGCATAATGTGTCGACGTCATATATGACTTCACTTTATATTTCATACAGAGAAGTGAATCGCTTTTTTCCCCATAGAAATTACAGCGTGTGCATATGGTATTGCATAGTCTGAGTTTGCCAGATACCGTTCTGTGGTAGAGTGAATCTGAAATGACGCATCGTCGAATAAAGTACTGTGTAATTAAGGTCGCCGAAGGCTCGCTTTAAAACGTTCTTGTTGCTCCGTTTATTAAAATCTTATCTCAAATGCCAACTTATGTCAGATCCTACATATTAATGGAGGATCTGACATAAGTTGGAATTTGAGAGAAGATTTTAATAAACGGAGCAACAAGAACGTTTTATGTATGCGTTGAGAAAGCTATTACGTGATGTCAAGTTTTTCAACCATTTGTCAGCTTTGCGCAACCCAATGCGCTTTTACGGACAGTGTCGATTAAAACCCCAATAGTGACCAAGAGTAAAACAATGCAGGTGCCAACATGAATTAAATCATACCATTTTAAAGTATGGAAATTATTGTGAAGATGACCATCTGTAATTGTGCGGGCGGTCCAAGTGTCAGTCGGTAGGAAAAAAAAAAAAAATGAATAGATAAAAGAACAGATCTGATGTGCTAAAACTTTAAGTACCGGACGGTATGTATCCAATATCAGATTCCATGCTTCCTGCAGTATCATTCTTACCCATTCAGCAAACAATCTCGTATTTAAACGGCACTAAGGCGGAAGCACCTTGAAAACATTGTGGAAAAGAGGAGAAAATGTTGGTGACCAGCATTTCTCTTTCTCCACACACTTATCTATTCTTTTACAGACCAGCTCTATCATTCGAGCAATTTTTTGTTTGTCGTTTGCAAATGCTTTCGATTTGGACAAGTCTTGGTTTTTGCCGTTTGGCAGAGAGTTGATCTATACAGAATACCAAAACCCTTCAGTCTTTTAGTAGCCTGGGTCCAGGCGGTAAAGTTTTTTTTTTAATCACTCCTCATCGCGATCTCCTTTATACATACATGTATCTATGATAATGAACTGATAATCGGATCCTTAATTAAAGTAACGTCCAAATATAAATAGGAAATAAATCATCTGATTTGAACTCAGGATAGCATATTCACGCAAAATATATAAACTTTCCGTTGGCTGAGAATAATGGCGATCCACTGAAACTCAGAGAGAATTTTGTCCTAAAGGCTTAACTTGAAAAAGCAACAGCTGCCAAAAGTACATTTAAAAGTATGGAAATTATTTTGAAGACGACAATTTGTTACTGTGCTGTCGGTCCAAGTATTAGTCGCTGGCAGTGAAATTAATTTCAAAACTAGGTTAAATGCTGCCAGGTCACACTATCTTTTATTTACTTTTTGCCTGATTTTGAAATCTATTTTTCTGCCAGTATCTCCGTATCGGGCAGTGTAGATCCAAAATCAGAATGCACATTCTGTGCTGTCTGATCTCGATTTACAATGTCCGCAAAAGGGTCCTCGAGTCATGCTAATAGCCTAAGGGTTAAAGAGTTTGAGAAACATGAAAACCAAGAATATGTTAATGTTTAAATGTATACGTTACCAACCTGTCTAAAACTGTTCTTATTTTTTTAACAGTTTTTTTTTCTGTCTTTCCCCAATAGTATCGTTTAATCCCGATAGTTGAATTCTAAGAGCAAAAACTCGATATTTCAACTCAATTATGATTAAAATAAAAATTAAATATCTAATAAGTAGTTGGCCTACTGTTCGAAGAATCAAACAGGCTATTTCTGGAATAAATTCGAAAAAGTTTTACAGTCAACATCCATGAAAATATTTCCGTGAATTAAAAACAATATCGAGAAGAAGTTTGATAGTCACTGTTAATTTCAATAAGAGTTTAATCATGTTAAATCCGATACTCATACGAAATGGTTCCCAATATATAGCTTGTCGCATGCGGATGGATAGGCAGGAAGTCACGTGGGATGACGTTACAGCGACGTCGTAAGTGCGGTTGACCAGAAAATTTGCTTGTTCGTATGTGCGTAGGATTGATTTTTGATGCATCTAATTAATATCTGATAAGGGTGTTTGCGTTTTTTTTTTTTTCATCTAAACGAAGATTGATAAATACATGTAGATTTTTTTTTTTTGTCTAAAGGAATGGAATGAACTACTTTAAGGTCACAGAAATCGAAACTTTTTTAACTGTGAGAGAAAAATACAGAAATCAATTCCCAGAAAGACTATTGGCCCAGCGGAAAGTTGAACCGGAAGCTTCTTTGGATGTCTGTCCGTGCCCGTTGAAACTGGGCTACCTACACTCCTCGACCAAAATAGACCTTACTCTTTTAGCCCAAGCAATATAAGCTCGACCTATAACTACGGATAGAAATACTCGTAACAATCCAACAAGACTTGGAAAAGAAACCTTTCTAATGAGCTTGACAAAACAAGCTGAGTGTATAAATCCAAGATCAGACTGCACGTTGTCTGATGTTTATCTATGCCATCTGCAAAATGCTTTGTTTTCGCATTTTGCCCTGAAAAGGTTACAGGTTAAACTATGGCTATAACTAATACTACAAGACAAGTTTGCATGAAAGCGTAGATTCGCTCCGCTAAAAAGGTTAGGAATTAGAGAAAAAAGTCCTCCGAATTTCCGATACTGGAATAGCCAACGCAGATGGTCGTCTAGAAATACAATTTATTCTTGTAAAAAAATCTTCAAAGAAATTAATTCAAAGATTTAATCTGTTTTCGTAAAAAAAATGATAGTTTCAATATCAAAGATAAAGCCGACTGTAACATCCAATGCTTCAAACACTCACTGAGAAAAGATATAATGACTTAACAGTTTTTACTTCTATTTGATATTAATATGAGCCGTTCTCTATTAAAAGGGGGCTTAATGCATCTGCGAAAAGTATCGAACCGGGTCAGCCTGCGCAGTCCGCGCAAGCTGACCTGGACCGAAACTTTTCCCTGTTGGTCAATTTTCTGTATGTCCAAGGACCAGTGTACCTCATGTTTTAAATACTTGTTCGACCAAACGGGTTTTATGTAACCATGATAACATGGCGACCCGCTTGGTATCATTGATCACGAAGATGCATCAAGCCCCCTTTTGCCAGGGCGCGGTTCATATGGTTTTGTAATTAACCTTTAGAGCACAAGATCTGTGAAATTATTACTTAGTTGATAAAGATCAATGGAATATTTTGGCGAAAGCAAGGGCTGCTGATGACGGCACAGACCAAGATCAGACTACACAGGCTTCGTTTGGCATCACAAAAATGATGAGCGGTTTCAGGGAGGGTGAGTATTGTTGTCCGTATTCCTTGATTTTGAATCTATACTGTCTGCTTGCTTTGTCAAGATTACATGATAAAAAATCTTTCTTACTTTCTATGGATTGTATTTTCATCTGTCAAAAGGGGTAGAGTCTATATATGAGCCATAAGCTGGCAAAAGGGGGCTAAATGCATCTCCGCGATGCATGATACCAAGCAAGCAATCACATAATTATGGATCCAGAATAGCCACTTTTTTAAACAACCGATTTAAACATGGGTAGACTGGTCCTTGGACACACAGAAAATTGACGAGTAGCAACCCAGGTCAGCCTGCGCGGACTGCATCCCGGTTGACCCATCTTTACCCCCACGGCATCGCCAAGAAATGCATCACCGATGAAACCAACCAATGACTATTGGTTGGCATTTGACCAACAGCAAAAAGTTTCGGCCCAGGTCAGTTCGCAACCTGACCCGGATCGATACTGTTCGCAGATGCATTAAGCCACCTTTTGACAGAGCATGGCTCATATGTTACCTACAATTTCAGTTTTTAAAGATATGCAAAACAATGGAGAAAAAGGAGCAATTATCAGCCGTGGTTGTTTTCCACTATTTCCCTTCATATTGGACCTCAAAAGTTTCGGTATGCATATTCTTTTGCCTCTTACGTCGTTTTAATTTTTACAAATCTTTCGTGTTAATACCCATAAAGGGAAGAGGGCTTATCAGAATGAGTCATACTCTGTGAAGAGGGGGCTTAATGCTTTTGTAAAAAGTATCGACCCAGGTCAGCCTGTGCAGTCCGCGTAGGCTGATATGGGCTGAAAGTTTTTGCTCAATTGGTCAATTTTATGCAGGTCAAAGGATCATTCTACCTCTTGATTTGGTCTGTTGTTTGACAAAACGCAATCTATGGATCCCGAATTACGCCGTGTCATGCTTGGTATAATGTATCACGGATATGCACTAAGCCCGTTTTTGCCGGAGTATGGCTCAAATATTTTCAGTGGGTAAAAAGACTAAGTATCTGGAATGTCAAGGTCTTTGTGTCTCACAAAAAGCAATGGTTAAATTTGTTCGTCACTCTAAACGCTGATCTCGTAAGCTGTAAATTGCTAGTTGGATTAAATTCTCAATTATTTCCATCAAAAAGCTAAAATCCGAAATTGCTATAACAAAGTTCTTTTCGCATGGAAAATCTCCGAACCTCTCGCACAGTGTATATCAAATATCAGACAGCACGTTTTGTGCAGTCTGATCTTGATCTACGGTGTTTGTAAAAGCTCATGGAGTCCCACAGAGCTACCAAAAGGTACGTGATAAATTGGAGTGAATCAAAGCGCGCAAGGACTTTGGTATTCGCTGCTTTGAAAACATGGACAAACAGACTAGCAACAAAAAGTTAGATGCACATTGTCCGGGTAATTAAGATTTTTTTTTTTTTGGGGGGGGGGGGGGATTTTGGCGATACTTTTTTTTTACACAAAAATATTCACAAATTTAGGATTCGGGTTTCCCAAAGAGCCCTTGAGAAAGTATATATAGGCAAAGGTATTCAATATCACCGAGAGCTAGCTGGAAAATCTTACCCCAAGAAAGAATCTAACTTCTTTTAATGGATTTTTTTTTCTTTTTAGGTATCTGTCGTTTTCCAAGACTTTTGTGATGTATCATATTTGCCGTTTTCCACAGCTTTGAAGTTAATCAGGATAACTTGTGCAGCTACCCATATTTCTCTAAATGTTTTGCAACAGTGGTTAGCATATTCGTATTTCCCGGAAACTTGGTCACCAACCACATTAAAAACTACAGATTAAAATGGCATGAAGTTTTTATGGGAGGGCATGCAGTCACTTCGTACCATAACCATTTCATACCATAGATCTTGCACTTCGTAACATAAATTAACCATTTCGTACCATAGCGTTACCACTTCGTACCATGATAATAGCATTTCTTACCATTACAAAACAGTCAGAGTCCTAGATAATTTTTTCAGCCAAGGATTATTAAAGCATCATTTTCTTATGATAGGGGTAAAATGAAATGACTGTGCCTAGGCAGCAATTTTTAGGCATGAAAATTCTAATGGTAGAGTAAAAATCGAGTTTTACCAAATAATTGAAAATAGTATGTTTCAACCCCTTAAAATTCATCATGAAAGGCGATAAGACAGATTGAAGTGCCTCTGATCGAACGATATCAAACATGCTGAACTTTGTTGTGTCATGCGTTTTCGCGTTTTTATCAGCGTCCGATTTTTTCATGTCAATTTATTTTTCGAGAAGTATTTCTGCATCATTTGACATGACTTTTCAATTAGGATACATTTTACACTAGGCAAAGGAATGAACACTTTTATCACGTTATCATAAAATGACTCGCCAATTTGATTAACTGTGATAAATAGAGCCATGTGCGTCCTTCACATAAATTTGATACTGATTGTGTAACTTTTTAAAGCCCATATATCTGCCGGGTAAAGGTTCGCAAGCTAATTTATATGAAACTTTATCCGATACTTTCATGTGTCAAATTTACGCTTAGGCAGATATTTTTGAGCGTAAAAAAAAAAAAAACCTGATTCGTTTCAAATTTTCAAGCGTCAATGAGGACTAATAGACCAAGTCAGAGAATTAATGTACAAAATATTTTTCAACGGAAATGTAATGTTAAGAAAGATTCTAATAGAAAATTGTGACGAGTGTGCTCTTTTTCTAAGTAGAGTATTACGATTTAAGAACGGTATATAAAGCGGTGTATTTTCCGAGAAGAAACGTACTGTGTAGGTGCATATCAATCTACGTGATACAGCCGAGGAATTTGATCAAAGGATCATCTGAGATTTGCCGAATGCCAGACAAAGTACGTATAGTCAGCACTGGGCAAACCTCGGGTGATCCGTTCATCAAGTTAGATGTAGCTACGGAATCGGCCGAGTGGTATGACCAGCTGATCTAAGAAGTTAGCAATTCGTTCAGAAAATGATATGCAAGCGTTTCAGTGACAACACAGCAGATCAAGATGACGATCTCGGTAGTCAACAAAATACGCAATGAAAATCAGTCGACATGCGTATTGTGAGAAACATATGCGCGTTTGTTACGCTTTTAAAATTTTTTTCTTGCGTATTTGCTGTTCCAAATAGCAAGAAATAAGCAAATACGCAGCTTATCTGGGGCGCTGTCGATACAATGGCCTGAAAGTTGATTTGAGTGGCTGTAGGGATAGAAACGCCGACTGCGAGTACAGGGGAACTCCGATTGTAAAGTAAATGCAACCATAGACTATTACAAAATATAAAGAGACTACAAAACAATTGAAATATTGTCGTTTATTGGTAGAATGGGGGCATTGTTTGGGAGGAGCAATTGTTTGCTGTGAGCGGCTGCTCTTCCGTGCAATGTTCTCCATGACTGCCAACAGCTGATTGGGTATCTTTGGCTGATCCTCCAGCAACTCTTCAACTTTAACCTTAGTAACTTGTTTTGCTTAATTTTCAACGTTCCAAGTTATAAATTCTTTTCCCTTTTTTCCTATAATTGGTAACCTTTAAGCTAATTCTTGACTCACTGTGAATACAACGGCCTGATAGTTAATTTTAGTGGCTGTGGGGATAGAATCGTCGACTGCGGGTACAGGGGAGCTCCTGTGGTCACAGAAAGGTAAAGAAGTACAGTTTCAGGACCCAACAACAATTACAAGTGATAAAGGACTTGCTTTAAAGGCTTAAGAATAAATTAAACAAAAAAGAAGAAACATTCATTGAACTGAGCCATATGGCATGGACTAAAGGTTTATCGAACAGACTGAGCGAAGGATCTATCGGCATTTACTAGTAAATGAAATCAAAGGGAATACTAGCTTCTGGTCCTGCATTTAATTTTACAGACCAACGGTACATCTTATAGACAGACGGATGCATAGGGCGAAATGACACTAAATCATGTCGAATACTTTTTGAGGGGAATTGTTAATCTTATGGACTGAGAGTGCAGCTTAATCCATTAAAGAAATAAGAACTTGACTTAATCTCAAGCGTTTGTTGACTTACCTCACGGGGTAAGGGTATATCTTACGGACTGACGGTACATACTGTTGGGGAGTTGTTTAACCGACAGCAAGGACATTGATATGAAGTAATGGGTCAGTGTCACAGACTAAAAATATTTCTCATGATACATGAGTACAAAATGCAGACTGAGGATTTAATCACACACAGTGAGAGTACATTCCATGGAATCAATGATAGTCATTGCAACAAGATTCATCCTTATATCAGCGCTGATAAGTTTTTTCTATGACGTTATGTGGAACAAGCAGCCATTGGCATGGGAACAATACTGTGCCAAGTTGTGGTAAAAAAAAAAAAAAAAAAATTCTTCCACATACTTTATTACTTTATGCAATTTTCACTTAATCCATATTTTAATAAAAATTATCAAGCGTCCAAAAAATAATTCTGCACACTTAGTGTATGTACATAAATTCTACCTTGGAATATACATTTCGCTTTTCCATCGTCATTCCTTACAACAATTGTAGTTTTTCGTTCTTCACTACAACTCTTAAAGAATAAAGCAAACATGTCAAATTCAAATACTCTGTCTTTCTTTCTTTCTTTCTATCCACCAGAATGACTTGCCCGTCTGCTCAGTCAGTAAAGTACATGCCTCGAAACCAAGGCGGTTGCATGGTCGATCCCCCACTTGTGCCAAACTCTGTCAGGCGTAATTATAAGCATTTCGACATCTGCGAAGTACTGGTAAAAGGAACTACTTATCTCCTTCCACTTACTTATATCTCTATTGACTAAATTCATAATTTTGCAGAAAATACCAAGCCCCAAATAATAAGGTTATACACTTTTATTTACATATGCAAATTAAAATCTATCCCGGAATATACATTTCGCTTTTCGATCATTATTCTTTACAAAAAAAATCAACGCATTTTTATCCCACACTACCACCCTTCGGGAAGTAAACATCTCAAGATGAAATACTCTCTCTTTCTGTCTGTCTCTCTCTCTATCTCTCTCTGTGTATATCTCTGTCTCTCTCTCTCCACGAGAATGTTTGCCCGTTTGTTGAGTCGGTAACATACATGTCTTGAAATAAAGGCGGGACCAGGTTCGATCCAATAGCTGTGCCAGTTACTGTCCCAGGTTTGATAAAAGTCGTTGCAACAGAATTCGTTCTACACTCAAGGATGGGCATTGTTTCGATGATGGCCTTTTTCGGAAAGCAGCCAAAGGTTTGGGAAACTGTTGTGCGTATTGCTCACTGGTAAAAGCAAGCTCCAAGAAACCTCAAATAGGTGTACTGGCCGACCGATATACTTTATATATAGTTCAAACGGAAACACCACACTGCCGGTACTTTCCATGAAATTAATTATAGACATTGAGACAGGGTTCATCATTATCCCAGCGCTAATATTTTTTTCAACAAAGTTACGTGAAAAAGGCAGCCAGTAGCAGGGAAACAATATTGTGCGAAGTGCTGGTAAAAGAAACTACACATCTTCTTCCACATACTTTTTTCCTTTATTAAATGTTTCACTGAATCCATATTTTTGGAGGAAATATGAAGCTCCTAAAGATTAACTTTTGCACACTTCTTAATATATGCACATAAATGTCTACCTTGGAATATACATTTAACTTTTACGTCGCTATTCTTAAAGAAGATTCCAGTTTTTGTTTCTTCACTACAACCTTTAGGAATAATGTAAAGGTGTCAATATCAACCTCCTCTCTCTCTCCTTCTCACTCTCTCTCTCTCTCCGTTGGAATGCCTTGCCTGTCAGCTTAGTTGGTAAATTACATGACTTGAAACTAAGATTCGACCCACTAGCTATGCCAATATATGCCCGATATTTGATTACAATCTTTGAAACATGTGTAAAGTACTGGTTGAAGAAACTAGGAATCTCCCTCCACATACTTTATAAAAAATATCACTGAATCCACAACCTTGCAGAAAATATCGAGCCCCTTGACACTGCACACTTCTTAACATATGGACATTAAAATCTTCCGTGGAATACACATTTCGCTTTTCAATAAACACTTTTCACAACACTGCAACAGGATTTATTCTACTTTCAGGAATGTTCATTGTTTCGACGATAGTTTTGTTGAAAAGCAGTCAAAGCCTTGGGAAGACTGAACATTGTGCGTACAAGTGGTAAAACACCAAGAAAGCTCAGGTAGGTGCACTGACCCCGCTATGTACCTGATATTTAGTAAAAACGACGATAAACACCACACTAACGATGAATCTTTCTACACTACAACTTTTTTCATCATCATCATCTAAGCAATCATCAAATAGCGTTGCAATGAACTCAAACAGTTTTGCTCATAGCCTTTTGTTTACTTCTCAATTACTTTAAAGACATCAGAAATAACAGCTTTATTCCACATTCAATTGAATTCTATTTTCCTTATTTTTTTTCATTTGAAGATTTTGAACCGTGTTTGTTAAATATTTATCTTTGTATGCGATTTTATTCTTTTCCAAAATCAGTGAACGCTCCCTTGTACTCTCTCTTTCTCCTTTGTTCTACAACACATTGCCAAGCCCGGTTGCTTAGTTGGTAACGTACGCACCTTAAAACTAGGTAGGTCGCAGGTTCGCTTCCCAAACTCTTTCAATTTCAATTCGAATTTTGATGATAGTGATTAAAAAAAGATTCATTTAATTCTCTTACCGCTGATGATTGTTTCGACGAGAGTTATGTGGAATAGCAACCAATGGCTTGGAATAATGGTACGAGTATTGGTTAAAATAAATGGACATGTCCTATGGCAACCGTATTAAAACTGAAATAAGGTTGAAGACCGCGTTAAACCATTAAACAAATCAGAAACAAATCTCTCCACCACCAAATTCACCATCAGCATCATCATCATCATTATCACCACCACAAGAACCCCGTCATCATCATAATCATCATCATCATTGCCAGTAACATATCATCATCATCATCATCTTCATCATTTTCAAGTCGAAAATTTGCATCTTAATTTGGGGTTAAACTAATTGCTGAAATCATTAATCAGCAATCCAGAATACAGATTCAAATTCTCGTGTCTCCTTTATAAACTGAAACTCACTCGTCCATCGTCAATACGTTGGAACTAGATAAGAAAGGTTTCACTTCTCCCTAATTAATTACATTGAGGTCGATAAATCAACCAACATTTTCTCCCTTTTTAACTATGTTTTCAAAAGTTTTCTTCTCTAAGGTCCAGCAAACATGAATCGTGAACATTTCTTTCAACTGTAAACGTTAACACTTGAAAATCTTTCTTTAAACAAATTCATCCTCTTTGAGCTTCTGTTTTTATCATTCTGACGTTTATTGTGTTAAACGATAAAAAAACAAAGTTTACGACCTTAAGTTTAAGTGAATTGAGGGTACGATCTCAAACCGACTTAGAGTCCAAGTTAATAAAGTAGTGTCCAAAGAACACAAAGGGTACAAAGTACAACTGTAGAAGTTGAGAGAAATTGCACAGACCGCGTGCACAAGGTAATCCACTGGAAATGAAATAAGAGTAGGGCACAAATGTATATACTGAGGATGCACCTGTCGAACTGGGAGTATTGATTGGCTTCGAGTAAAATCTTTAAAAAGACAAAGGCTTATGGGGTCGTGAATGTCACGAGATATGTATTATTTGTTATAAAAATGCTTTGCTTTTTTTGTGAGAAAAGGAAAACATTTGAATAATAATGTAAAGGAAATATCGTGGTGAAAGTTGCATTTGCTCAGAATTAGCAAATGTCTCTCTTTTCCACAATGTTTTCTAAAGCCTTAATTTAGGGTAAAGGGTTAAAGGATTAAAGTTCATAATATACGTAAAGGGTGTACTCCTTGCATACTCCTACTGCAGTTACTGCATAAAAGTGTGCAAGGTGTTTACGTTGTGAAAACCTATGTACAAAAATGTGAGTTAATTAAAACTCATTAGTACTCCTGCATGCTCCTGGAAGCAACCTGCATAATTTTCTTGTGATAGTCATGTATGTTCTTTCTGGAAGCCTGCGTAGTATATAAGAAGGAAACGGCTTTTCTTTAAATAAGCAAAGACAAAACAAATGGGATATAGAGAAAGTTAAAGTGAAAAGTCTAAAGTTAAAGGAGTTTATTTAAAGCTGTGGAAAAAATAAAATCGGAAAAATAAAATTGTCGATTTTTGTCGAAGTTAAAGTGACAAATAACATTGTGAAATTTCAAATTGTGTTGTTCTTTCGGTGTAGGTAGAAATTCACGACATCGAAATTTTTGGCGCCGGAACCCGGGAAAACTGTTACAAATTCAAAGTGCTGAAGTGCTGGAAGTGTTTTTCATCAAGGAACATGCATTGTGAATGCTTAGTGGTAGTTATATTTGTGTCTGTGAATTTATGAGTTTAGATAAGTGTTTTTTATATGAGTTTGGAGGGATAGTGGACATCAAGATTGAACTGTAAGTAGGACCCTTTAATAAGTACTATGTCTAAATTAAAATATGTGAAGGGTGTTCGCACTCGTTTTTGTAACATTTTACATCAAGAAGTAAACGTAGCATCGGCACTTATTGAAAGAGCTGAAGATGAAAACCATGGAGAGGCTATTAACAATTTGTTATCAGACATTTCCATTTGCCAAGAAAGGATTCTTACTTACATTGGGAAACTTGAAATTCAGTCGGAAAAGGTATGTGATGCTATTGATGATGATGAAAAACTTGTAGACATGATACTAGAAGAAGATACAGATCTTTGTAAATCAGCTCGTGCTTATTGTGACAAATTAAAACATATTGAAGATGATTTGAAAGAGGAGCAGAAGCAAACTACTTTGGTACCAGACAAAAAATCTTCAGAAATGGAGAAACTTCTTGACCTCCAAAAGGAGCTTCAAAAGGAGCTACTTGTGAAAAAGTCAGAAAAACCAAAGCATATTCCAGCATCAATTAAACTTCCTAAACTGGATATTGTTTGTTTCAACGGAAACAGGTTAGAGTGGATGGAATTCTGGCAATCCTTTGAAAATGCTGTGGATAACAATACCTCACTAAGTGACATTGACAAATTCAATTACTTAAGGAGCAAACTTGTCGGGGAGGCAAGAGGTGTTATAACAGGTTTATCGCTGTGTCATGAAAACTATGTTGTAGCCGTTACAATGCTTAAGGAACGCTTTGGGAACATACAGGAGACCATAGATCTCCATTACAATCAACTGATAAATCTGAAACCTGCAAATGAGTCTGTAGACAGCCTGCGTCAGCTCACTGATTCGTTTAACAAACATTTAAGGAGTTTAGAGGCCTTAAAACAAAACATAAATCAAGACATTTTGTGTCTGTTTTTAAAACAAAATTACCAAGTGATGTGATCCGCCATCTTGAGATTCAAAAAGGAGCAAGCACGAAGTGGACACTTGTTAAACTCATAGAATTACTTGAGGAGCATGTTTCTGCTTGTGAAAAAGCAGTGAAGGGAAAAGGTGCTATCCAGAAATCGGGATTCCAGGAGAATAGTAATGTTGATAATACCACGAGCAAATCTACAGCTGAAGCGTTACCTGTTAATGTAAAAGATACTAAATCGCTTACAAACCAATGCAGGTACTGCTCTGGGAAACATTGGAGCGATGAGTGTCCTGAATACAAGTCAATATTCGAAAGGAAAAATTGTTTAAAAGAGAGCCGTTTCAAATGTCTTAAAAGTGGTCACATGGCAAGTGAGTGTAAAAGTAAAAAAGTGTGTGTCTACTGTAAAGAAATGGACGTACACCATCGTAGTTTGTGCCCAAAAAAGTTTAAAAGCACTGTGATAAGAGAAAGAGTTCAAATTGCAGATGAGTTTGATAACAACACTTGTGAAACTCCTGAAAGTGAAAATGCCCTTCTTTCTTCCAAGGAGATTGTTTTACTGCAAACAGCATGTGTGAAAATTAGGAATCCGAAAAGCTTTCAAACTGAGGAGGTAAGAGTATGGTTGGATTCAGGATCTCAAAGGACCTACATATCGGAAAAGCTAGCAAATTCGTTGAAGTTAGAAAGGACACAGGACAGAAATATCCAGCTCGTTACATTTGGAAGTGATAAAACCAGATTAATTAAAACATCGATGACGAAATTGACTCTGGAATTGAAAAATGGAAAAGATATGTCTATCTTTGCAAATCTCGTCCCTACCATTACATGCACTATACAAAGGAAACAGATACACGTTAAGGATAGACAGAACTTAGAAACCCTTACGGAAAACCTTTGTCTCGCCGACAGCATTCCATCCCAAACAGAATCAAGCACAATAGACTTACTTATCGGCAATGACTACTATTTAGATATAATAATGGGTCACAAAATAGAAGTTCAGAAGGGGCTCTATCTGCTCTCATCCAGACTTGGTTGGATCCTCACTAGACGGACAGATGAAATAGATGAGGATTGTAGAGATGTGAATATGCTCATTCTAACATATGGCAATAACATTATAAAAACAGAAATGTTTTCTGCTTTAGACGACTCCATACCAGATAAGCCAAAGCTCGAGGACTTCTGGAATTTTGAAACCATAGGAATAGTTGATCCGAAAGAAAATACCGAGGATGAAATTGCTTCAGAAAACTTTAGACAAACACTTGCTTTCAATATACCAGGTTATCTGGCATTGGAAAGATGAAGTCCACGAAATACCAGAGAATCGCCCGTTAGCTGAAGTCACTGACAACAAAACTTAAATCAAGACCAGACATGATGAAAAGATACAACAGTGTTATTCAGGAGCAACTTAAAAAGAACATAATAGAAAAGGTTGATAGATACACACAAGATTGAATAAAACATTATATCCCACACCATGCAGTAGTAACACCCGATAAATCTAAAACAAAGCTGAGAATAGTGTACGATGCTTCTGCCAAGACCAATCCTGATGAGAAAAGTCTTAATAAATGTCTCTACAGAGGTCCAGTCCTACTCCACGACTTATGTGGAATATTACTGCGTTTTAGAATGCACAGAATAGGGATTGTAGCTGATATAGAAAAGGCATTCCTCCAAGTAGGACTCCAGCAGAATCAGAGAGATGTAACAAGGTTCTTGTGGTTAAAAGATCCAGATAAATACTAAGTAGATGCAGACAACATACAGGAATATACCTTTTGTACAGTAATCTTTGGTGTGATATCAAGTCCATTTCTACTAGGAGCAACAGTCAATTATCACTTAGATACGTACGGATCTGCCTTAGCTCAACAAATAAAAGGGGACATTTATATGGACAATGTTGTGACCGGTACTCATTCTGTACGTGAAGCCATATCCCTATACACAGATAGTAAGAAGATGTTCTCTAATGCTAGTATGAACCTAAGAGAGTGGGCTTAAAATGATAAAGAACTAGAAGCAAATACACCTGAACAAGATAAATCCAATGAAAAGGTGATAAAAGTTTTGGGCTTAAACTGGAATAGAATGGATGACTGTTTGAGTTTGAAGAAAATCAAGCAGTGTGATGTTAGAAGTATCACCAAACGCATTGTTCTGAAACAAGTTGCAATGGTATTTGACCCACTAGAACTATTCTCTCCGCTCGTACTTAGAGGCTTCTGCAGATCCTTTGGACAAAACATCTGGATTGGGATGAGGAGCTCAACAAAGATGATAAAACAACATGGGTCTCTATTTTGCAGACTTTGAATATGATTGCTGATGTGACCTTTCCAAGGTGTTTAGAAATGGAAGGCGCTGGTGTAACAAATTCGTTGGTGTGTTTTTGCGATGCTTCTAGCAAAGCATATGCTGCAGTTGTATATTTGGTTCAAAGCAGAGATTGTGACATCAAATCGGACATCATCTTCTCGAAGACGAGACTTTCCCCGACATCTAAAACAACAATCCCTAAACTAGAACTCATGGCTGTGGTAATTGGTGTGAGATGCATGAATTTTGTAAATTCTCAGATCCAGCAAACTGTGTCTGCCTTCAAACTATTTACAGATTCACAGTGCACTTTAAAGTGGTTAGAGTCAAAAAAGCAACTTCCGGTGTTTGTTAGGAACAGGATTCAAGAGATAAAGAAAAGTAAAGAGATATCATTCCATTTTGTGAAATCAAAAGACAATCCAGCAGACCTAGCCAGTAGGGAATGTACCATGGACGAAGTCGTGAATAATAATCTTTGGTGGAATGGACCCGAGTGGTTGCAGAAACCAAATTCAGGTCCTCCTATGAACAAGAAATACTTGATGACCCAAATGAACAAGCATTTCAGAAAGACAGCTCCTTACAAGAATGGAACATGGAATGTCTTTTATCAAAAGATAACGACCAAGAGAAGGTGCATATTTCCCGCGTGAATCCTTCAATGGATATGGATATCACTAGATATTCATCAAAACAAAGGCTGATCAGGATAACTGCAACTGTTCTAAGATTCCTATGCAAGCTGAAGGGAAAAAGCCTTAGTTCTTATATTACAAGCAATGAAATCGATACTGCAGAAGAAATGTGGATTCGTCATACCCAAAGAGCCAATTTCCAGGATGTTCTAGAAGCGCTACAAAATAATAAGAGAAACAATTTGCAGTCACAGCTAGGAATATATTTGGACAGTAACGGGTTGATGCGTTGCAAAGGTCGTTTAGAAAATTCTGATTTAACAGAATCAGCAAGATGTCCTATTTTGTTACCAAAGAATGATAGATTTACCATCGTAGTGATTGAAGAAGTTCATAAGAAGTGTCAACATAGCGGTATTTCATAAACTCTTAGTATCTTAAGACAGAAATTTTGGATTCCGCATGGAAGAGCTAGTGTACGAAAAGTTTTACGAAACTGTGTTGTGTGTAAAAGGGTTGAAGGGAATCCGTACAAAATGCCTACAATGGCACCGTTACCTGCTTCGTGAGTCTCAGAATCTCCCCCTTTTTCTCATACGGGACTTGACTATATGGGACCTCTTTACATCAAGGAAAACTGTGAAATTAAGAAAGTCTGGGTGTGTTTAATGACATGTATGGTTACTCGTGCTGTCCATCTAGAAATGGTACTGAATATGACTACTGTTGCCTTCTTAAATGCTCTGCGTAGATTTATTGCTGTCAGGGGAAAACCAGATGAAACTGTATGTGATAACGCTATGCAGTTCAAACTAGCGAATGAAGTTACAAATTTGGTGTGGGGAGATGTCATCATGTGTGATGAAGTCCAAAGCTATTTTTCAAATGAGAAGATAAAATGGAGATACATAGTTGAACTTGCTCCTTGGATGGGAGATTTTTATGAACGGATGGGAGGACTCATTAAAAGGTGTTTGATAAAATGCATAGGAAGAAATCTGTTAGTTAGTGATAGGTTATCCACTGTTTTAAAAGAAGCTGAATCTGTCGTGAACTCTAGACCTCTAGTTTACGTGGGTGAAGATATCGGTTCAACAATTGCTCTAACTCCTTGCCATTTCCTATGCTTAAACCCGAAAACAGGCATACCTGAATGTGAAACACTTAACAAAGACCCCGATTTCAAACTCAAAGATAGTTCAGCAGGTCAGTTGTTGAAAACGTGGAAGAAAGGGCAGAAAATTCTAGACAAGTTCTGGGTCATGTGGAGAGAAGAATATCTGACAAGCCTAAGAGAAAGAACCCAGTCTTAGTTATCAGGGGCAAGGAGCAGCGCAAATGAATGTGCAAGTAAAGATGTTGTGGTGATAAAGGACAGTTTACCAAGAGGTAACTGACGTCTTGGTAAAGTAACAGAGTTAATAAAAAGTGCAGATGGACAGATAAGGTCCGCTAAAATTCAGACCAAATCAGGAAACACTTTAAACAGACCACTTAAACTGCTAGTTCCACTAGAGACATCTGGTGTGCTAGATGAATCAACTTGGGAGAAATTAAGGAGTGACAAACAATTCCGTCAAAAGGCAAAAAGAAAAGCAGCTGATGATGCTTGTAAAAAGATAAAGAAGTGTTTAAATCAGCAAGAATAACTATGCTCCTGTTCAGCAAATACTCAGTGCCTTCAGTGCTTTGATTTTAATGTTGTGTGTATTCATTGTGTTATTTCACATTCAGGAGCACCATCCGTGTATTTCATAGTAAACAGTGTATATATTGTTAAATAAACACCTTTTTCAGGAGCAAACATTAATATGCGTTCGTTGTAAAAACACACATACACGTGCCTCACAATTTAAGCAAAATGTGTTTAGGCCATACCATTTGGACTTGATTACTTCTAGTGGAAACATCTATGTTAAGTTTCAGAAGTCAAACTGAAAAGAAAAATGTATACTTGCAAAGTTTGCAATAAAGATTTCACACACAAAAAAAAGGAACATTAAACGACATGAACTGGAACAACATTCAAATAGACCAAAATGGTTGTGTCCTGTAGAAAACTGCTGTAAAGACTTCACAAGGAGAAGCAATCTGAAAGACCACCTAATTCGGAAACACAAACTTTCTAAAGCAGACGCAAGTACTACTTGTATAAAGTCATCATTAACAGGAGCCTCTACTAGTACTGCATATAGTGATATAAGTGACGACGACAGCGTGCTGGATGTGGTGGCAGAAATAGACAACATAATGGACAATACGGAATTCGAATCGCCGGACAACGAGAGTGTCATTGATGAACGGATTATTAGCGACGATAAAAACAGTACTACACAAGACGAAATTAATATAGTTGAACGTGACGACAGTACCACGTGTGAAGATCTGGATTATAACGACGAGAATTTTACTAACAATGTTACTGACATTGAAAAATCTAGAGTGAAAACAAAATATGAGGTTTACACTGTTACAATTGCCAAACAATTGAGGTATTTAGGTAATGAACTGGTGGATACGTATGTAAGCTATGAACAAGATTATTTTGAATTTAATAAGTAAATTTTTTACCTAAATTCTTTAAATGGGTAAATTGTCTATTACATTTCCATTTGTCTATTACATGTCCATTTTCTCTTCAAAAGTGAAAAATAAAGCAAGGTGGCGACTGAGATTAGGGAAATTTCAAATTGTGTTGTTCTTTCGGTGTAGGTGAAAATCCACGACATATGGCTTGAGGATACATCTCACTGACTACGGGTACGATCTCAGTTCCTAGGAGTACATGAACTAGACTGTGGAAGTTAAAATATGTTTAAGGGCCGGCCTCAAGGAATATCAGACTGACTGAGGTGCATCTAATTGATTTAAGTTTTATATTGCTAACGAAGAGTACAATGTACCGACTGCTGGTAGAAACAAACTGAAGAAAAGGTAATAGTAAGGGAACAGTCACTCGCTGAGGGTACACTGCACAGATTTAGGGTACATTTCAGGAACTGAGAATATAGACAAACAGTGCAAAGGATAGCATTCGAGTAAGGGCAGTGGATCAGGGACTGGGGATACATTCCATTGACTATAGGTACGATTTTAAAGTGTAAGAGGACAAGAATAGACCGAGGGAACATTCCAGGAACTGAAGATACAATCTAAAGGACTCACTGTGAATACAACGGCCCGATAGTTAATTTTAATGGCTGTGGGGATAGAATCGTCGACTGCGGGTACAGGGGAACTCCTGTGGTAACAGAATGTAGAAGTACAGTTTCGGGACCCAACAACAATTTCAAGTGATAAAGGATTTGCTTTAAAGGATTAAGAATAAATGAAACAAAAAAGAAGAAACATTCATCGAACTGAGCCATATGGCATGGACTAAAGGTTTATTGAACAGACTGAGCGAAGGATCTATCGGCATTTACTAGTAAATGAAATCAAAGGGAATACTTGCTTCTGGTCCTGCATTTAATTTGACATACCAAGGGTACATCATACAGATAGACGGATGCATAGGGCCAAATAACACTAAATCATGTCGGGTAGTTTTTGAAGGGAATTGTTAATCTTATGGACTGAGAGTACAGTTTAAAGAAATAAGAACTTGACTTGATCTCAAGCGTTTGCTGACTTGCCTCACGGGGTAAGGAAATATCTTACGGACTGACGGTACAAACTGTTGGAGAGTTGGTTATCCGACAGCAAGGACATTGATATGAAGTAATGGGTCAGTGTCACAGACTAAAAATATTACTCAAGATATATGAGTATAAACTGCAGATTGAGGATTTAATCACACAGAGTGAGAGTACATTCCATCGAATCAATAAGTCATTGCAACAAGATTCATCCTTATATCTGCGCTGATAAGTTTTTTCTATGACGTTATGTGGAACAAGCAGCCAGTGGCATGGGACCAATATTTTTCCAAGTACTGGTAAAAAAAAATTTCTTCCACATACTTTATTACTTTATCTAATTTTCACTTCATCCATATTTTTATAGAAATTATCAAGCCTCCAAAAATAATTCTGCACAGTTCTTAAAGTATGCACATAAATTCTACCTAGGAATATACATTTCGCTTTTCCATCATTATTCTTTACAAAAAAAACGCATTTTTATCCCACACTACCACCCTTCGGGAAGTAAACATCTCAAGATCAAATACTCTCTTTGTCTGTCTGTCTCTCTCTCTATCTCTCTGTCTCTCTCTCTCTCCAAGAGAATGTTTGCCCGTTTGTGCAGTCAGTAACATACATGTCTTCAAATCAAGGCGGGACCAGGTTCGATTCAATAGCTGTGCCAATTACTGTCCGAGGTTTGATAAAGGTCATTGCAACAGAATTCGTTCTACACTCAAGGATGGGCATTGTTTCGATGATGGCCTTTTTCGGAAAACAGCCAAAGGTTTGGGAAATTGTTGTGCGTATTGCTCACTGGTAAAAGCAAGCTCCAAGAAACCTCAAATAGGTGTACTGCCAGACCGATATACGTGATATATAGTTCAAACGGAAACACCACACTGCCGATACATTCCATGAAATTAATTATAGACATTGAGACGGGGTTCATCATTATCCCAGCGCTGATATTTTTTTCAACAAAATTATGTGAAAAAGGCAGCCAGTAGCAGGGGAACAATATTATGCGAAGTACTGGTAAAAGAAACTACTTATCTCCTTCCACATACTTTATTCCTTTATTAAATGTTTCACTGAATCCATATTTTTGCAGAAAATATGAAGCTCCTAAAAATTAACTTTTGCACATTTCTTAACATATGCACATAAAAGTCTACCTTGGAATATACATTTCACTTTTCCGTCGCTACTCTTAAGGAAGATTCCAGTTTTTGTTTCTTCACTACAACCTTTAGGAATAAAGTAAAGGTGTCAATATCAAACTCCTCTCTCTCTCCGTTGGAATGCCTTGCCTGTCAGCTTAGTTGGTAAAGTACATGACTTGAAACCAAGATTCGACCCACTAGCTATGCCAATATATGCCCGATGTTTGATTACAGTCTTTGAAAGTACTGGTAGAAGAAACTAGGAATCTCCCTCTACATACTTTATGAAAATATCACTGAATCCACAACCTTGCAGAAAACATCGAGCCCCTTGACACTGCACACTTCTTAATATATGGACATTAAAATCTTCCGTGGAATACACATTTCGCTTTTCAATAAACACTTTTCACAACACTGCATTGCAAGAGGAGTCATTCTACTTTCAGGAATGTTCATTGTTTCGACGACAGTTTTGTTGAAAAGCAGTCAAAGCCTTGGGAAGACTGAACATTGTGCGTACCAGTGGTAAAACACCAAGAAAGCTCTGGTAGGTGCACTGACCCCGCTAGGTACCTGATATTTAGTAAAAACGACAATAAACACCACACTAACGATTAATCTTTCTAAACTATCACTTTTTTCATCATCATCATCATCATCTAAGCAATCGTTAAATAGCGTTGCAATGAACTCAAACAGTTTTGCTCATAGCCTTTTGTTTACTTCTCAATTACTTTAAAGACATCAGAAATAAAAGCTTTATTCCACATTCAATTGAATTCTATTTTCCTTATATTTTTTTCATTTGAAGATTTTGAACCGTGTTTGTTAAATATTTATCTTTGTATGCGACTTTATTCTTTTCCAAAATCAGTGAACGCTCCCTCGTACTCTCTCTTTCTCCGTTTTTCTACAAGACATTGCCAAGCCCGGTTGCTTAGTTGGTAACGTACGCACATTAAAACTAGGTAGGTCGCAGGTTCGCTTCCCAAGCCATTTCGATTTCAATTCGAAATTTGATGACAGGTATTATAACAAGATTCATTTAATTCTCTTACTGCTGATGATTGTTTCGACGAGAGTTATGTGGAATAGCAGCCAATGGCTTGGAATAATGGTAAGAATATTGGTTAAAAAAAAATTAAATAAAATAACAAATGGACATGTCGTATGGCCACCGTGATATAACTGAAACAAGCATTCTTATAGTATTGCATTGCAAACTGAGGAGGTAAGAGTAATGTCGGATTCAGGATCTCAAAGGACCTACATATCGGAAAAGCTAGCAAATTCGTTGAAGTTAGAAAGGACACAGGACAGAAATATCCAGCAATTGGAAGTGATAAAACCAAATTAATTAAAACATCGATGACGAAATTGACTCTGGAATTGAAAAATTGAAAAGATATGTCTATCTTTGCAAATCTCGTCCCCACCATTACAGGCACTATACAAAGGAAACAGATACACGTTAAGGATAGACAGAACTTAGAAACCCTTCCGGAAAACCTTTGTCTCGCCGACAGCATCCCATCCCAAACAGAATCAAGCACAACAGACTTACTTATCGGCAATGACTACTATTTAGATATACATGTAAAAATGGGCCACAAAATAGAAGTTCAGAAGGGGCTCTATCTGCTCTCATCCAGACTTCGTTGGATCCTCAATGGACGGACAGATGAAATAGATGAGGATTGTAGAGATGTGAATATGCTCATTCTAACATATGGCAATAACATTACAATAAACAGAAATGTTTTCTGCTTTAGACGACTCCATACCAGATAAGCCAAAGCTCGAGGACTTCTTGATCCGAAAGAAAATACCGAGGATGAAATTGCTTCAGAAAACTTTAGACAAACACTTGCTTTCAATATACCAGGTTATCTGGCATTGGAAAGATGAAGTCCACGAAATACCAGAGAATCCCCCGTTAGCTCTTGGTCGTCTGAAGTCATTGACAACAAAACTTAATCAAGACCAGACATGATGAAAAGATACAACAGTGTTATTCAGGAGCAACTTAAAAAGAACATAATAGAAAAGGTTGATAGATACACACAAGATGGAATAAAACATATCCCACACCATGCGGTAGTAACACCTGATAAATCTACAACAAAGCTGAGAATAGTGTACGATGCTTCTGCCAAGACCAATCCTGATGAGAAAAGTCTTAATGAATGTCTCTACAGAGGTCCAGTCCTACTCCACGATTTATGTGGAATATCACTGCGTTTTAGAATGCACAGAATAGGGATTGTAGCTGATATAGAAAAAGCATTCCTCCAAGTAGGACTCCAGCAGAATCAGAGAGATGTAACAAGGTTCTTGTGGTTAAAAGATCCAGATAAATACTCAGTAGATGCAGACAACATACAGGAATATCGCTTTTGTAGAGTACCCTTTGGTGTGATAGCAAGTCCATTTCTACTAGGAGAACAGTCAATTATCATTTAGATACGTACGGATCTGCCTTAGCTCATCAAATAAAAGGGAACATTTATATGGACAATGTTGTGACCGGTACTCATTCTGTACGTGAAGCCATATCGCTATACACAGATAGTAAGAAGATGTTCTCTAATGCTAGTATGAACCTAAGAGAGTCGGCTTCAAATGATAAAGAACTAGAAGCAAATATACCTGAACAAGATAAATCCAATGAAAAGGTGATGAAAGTTTCGGGCTTAAACTGGAATAAAATGGATGACTGTTTGAGTTTGAAGAAAATCAAGCAGTGTGATGTTAGAAGTATCACCAAACGCATTGTTCTGAAACAAGTTGCAATGGTATTTGACCCACTAGAACTATTCTCTCCGCTCGTACTGAGAGGAAAGATGCTTCCGCAGATCCTTTAGACAAAACATCTGGAATGGGATGAGGAGCTCAACAAAGATGATAAAACAACATGGGTCTCTATTTTGCAGACTTTGAATATGATTGCTGATGTGACCTTTCCAAGGTGTTTAAAAATGGAAGGCGCTGGTGTAACAAATTCTTTGGTGTGTTTTTGCGATGCTTCTAGCAAAGCATATGCTGCAGTTGTATATTTGGTTCAAAGTAGAGATTGTGACATCAAATCGGACATCATCTTCTCGAAGACGAGACTTTCACCGACATCTAAAACAACAATCCCTAGACTAGAACTCATGGCTGTGGTAATTGGTGTGAGATGCATGAATTTTGTAAATTCTCAGATACAGCAAACTGTGTCTGCCTTCAAACTGTTTACAGATTCACGGTGCACTTTAAAGTGGTTAGAGTCAAAAAAGCAACTTCCGGTGTTTGTTAGGAACAGGATTCAAGAGATAAAGAAAAGTAAAGAGATATCATTCCATTTTGTGAAATCAAAAGACAATCCAGCAGACCTAGCCAGTAGGGAATGTACCATGGACGAACTCGTGAATAATAATCTTTGGTGGAATGGACCCGAGTGGTTGCAGAAACCAAAATCAGGTCCTCCTATGAACAAGAAATACTTGATGACCCAAATGAACAAGCATTTCAGAAAGACAGCTCCTTACAAGAATGGAACATGGAATGTCTTTTATCAAAAGATAACGACCAAGAGAAGGTGCATATTTCCCGCGTTAATCCTTCAATGGATATAGATATCACTAGATATTCATCAAAACAAAGGTTGATCAGGATGACAGCAACTGTTCTAATATTACAAGCAATGAAATCGATACTGCAGAAGAAATGTGGATTCGTCATACCCAAAGAGCCAATTTCCAGGATGTTCTAGAAGCGCTACAAAATAATAAGAGAAACAATTTGCACAGCTAGGAATATATTTGGACAGTAAAGGGTTGATGCGTTGCAAAGGTCGTTTAGAAAATTCTGATTTAACAGAATCAGCAAGATGTCCTATTTTGTTACCAAAGAATGATAGATTTACCATCGTAGTGATTGAAGAAGTTCATAAGAAGTATCAACATAGCGGTATTTCACAAACTCTTAGTATATTAAGACAGAAATTTTGGATTCCGCATGGAAGAGCTAGTGTACGAAAAGTTTTATGTAACTGTGTTGTGTGTAAAAGGGTTGAAGGGAATCCGTACAGAATGCCTACAATGGCACCGTTACCTGCTTCGCGGGTCTCAGAATCTCCCCATTTTTCTCATACGGGACTTGACTATATGGGACCTCTTTACATCAAGGAAAACTGTGAAATTAAGAAAGTCTGGATGTGTTTAATGACATGTATGTTTACTCGTGCTGTCCATCTAGAAATGGTACTGAATATGACTACTGTAGCCTTCTTAAATGCTCTGCGTAGATTTATTGCTGTCAGGGGAAAACCAGATGAAATTGTATGTGATAACGCTATGCAGTTCAAACTAGCGAATGAAGTTACAAATTTGGTATGGGGAGATGTCATCATGTGTGATGAAGTCCAAAGCTATTTTTCAAATGAGAAGATAAAATGGAGATACATAGTTGAACTTGCTCCTTGGATGGGAGATTTTTATGAACGGATGGTAGGACTCATTAAAAGGTGTTTGATAAAATGTATAGGAAGAAATCTGTTAGTGATAGGTTATCCACTGTTTTAAAAGAAGCTGAATCTGTCGTGAACTCTAGACCTCTAGTTTACGTGGGTGAAGATATCGGTTCAACAATTGCTCTAACTCCTTGCCATTTCCTATGCTTAAACCTGAAAACAGGCATACCTGAATGTGAAACACTTAACAAAGACCCCGATTTCAAACTCAAAGATAGTTCAGCAGATCAGTTGTTGAAAACGTGGAAGAAAGGGCAGAAACTTCTAGACAAGTTCTGGGTCATGTGGAGAGAAGAATATCTGACAAGCCTAAGAGAAAGAACCCAGTCTAGGTTATTAGGAGCAAGGAGCAGCGCAAATGAATGTGCAAGTAAAGAAGATGTTGTGTTGATAAAGGACAGTTTACCAAGAGGTAACTGGCGTCTTGGTAAAGTAACAGAGTTAATAAAAAGTGCAGATGGACAGATAAGGTCCGCTAAAATTCAGACCAAATCAGGAAACACTTTAAACAGACCACTTAAACTGCTAATTCCACTAAAAACATCTGGTGTGCTAGATGAATCAACTCGGGAGAAATTAAGGAGTGACAAACAATTCCGTCAATAGGCAAAAAGAAAAGCAGTGATTAAACCATCACTTAATAATACAACACCAAGGTCGGCTGCTCAATCTTAAAAACCTACAGGACTTTAGACCTAGGGATGCTGGTTCCAATTCCCAGCTCGACAGATTTCTTTCCGGGGATCGATGATAGTCGTTGCGACAGGTTTCCTTTTTATTTCTCTCACCGCTGGTTATTGTTTCGACGATCTTAAAGTGAGAAAACTGACAGTGGCTGGAAGATTATGCGGAGCACTGGTTTAAGAAACACCAGGAAAGCATGGATAGATGCACTGGCCTCCGTGAAAATAATATTGAAACACCACCCACACAATTTCACAATATGGCCATAGCTCTGAATCCCTCACTTGAGACAGTAAAAGTTCGAAAGAATTATGCGAAGTGTAGTTACTGTATAATCATGGTAGGGAAAATCTTAGATGAGTGTTTATGTGTTATCACTCGTATTATACAAGATGATTTTAATCATGTTTTTCGAACCTATATTATTTGGCATGCTACAGGTTAATCACCGAGGTTGCTACAGCATTGGAAGTGGTCGTGTGTATGAATGTGCAAGCGATTTCGTAATTTCTATGATCAGACCAGTATGTTTCATTTGTGCCAGTTACACCAGTAATATTTGACAGTACAAAATGTAATGCAGAATTATAAAATGTTCTGATATACATGTATTTTGAAGCATTCAATACTCAAAGTGACGGCCTGCAGTTGCATCATAAACACCTAGAATCGGTAGATGGATAGAGAGATAGACAGAAAGACAGAAAGAAGCAGAAATGACAGAAATAAAGATGAAGGCAGAAAGAGAGGAAGGGGACACAAAGAGAGATAAAGGAGGGAGCGTAAGAGAGAGAGAGACAGACAGAGAGACAGACAGAGAGTGAGGGAGAGAAAGAGAGAGAGAGAGAGAGAGAGGGAAAGAAACATAGGAAATGACCGAGAAAGTTAAAAAAGGCATAGAAAGCGAGATAGCAACAAGGAAAGTCGAGAGTGCAGGCAGATAGAGAGGGAGACAGAAACACAGGAAGTGAAACAGAGATAGGGAAAGAAGCACAGAAAGAGAGAGAGAAGAAAGAAAGAGAGAGAGAATAGGAGAGAGAAAGAAAGAGAAAGGGGGAGACGGAAAAAGAAAGAAATAGGCAGAAAGAGAGATATAGCAAGAGAGACGGAGATAGGAAAAGAAGGACAGAGAGAAAGGCAGAGGCAGATGGAGAGAGAGACTGAAAGTCTGAGAGAAGGAGAAAGAGAGAGAGAGAGAGAAATCGACTCAAAGACCAACGATTACGGCTAACAGTCTTGGGTTAAAAAAAGAGAAATTACAAAGTTTACGACCTTAAGTTTTAGTGAATTGAAGGTACGATCTGAAACCGACACAGAGTCCAAGTTAATAAAGTTGTGGCCAAGGAACACAAAGGGTACAAAGTACAACTGTAGAAGTTTAGAGAAATTGCACAGACAGCGTGCACAAGGTAATCCACTGGAAATGAAATAAGAGTAGGGCACAAATGTATATATTGAGGTTGCATCTGTCGAACTGGGAGTATTGATTGGCGTCGAGTTAAATCTTTAAAAAGACAAAGGCTTATGGTTTTAGGATACATCTCACTGACTACGGGTACGATCTCAATTCCTAGGAGTACATGGTTAAGGGCCTCAGGGAGTATCAGACTGACTGAGGTGCATCTAATTGATTTAGGTTATATTTTGCTAATGTAGAGTACAACGTACCGACTGCTGGTAGAAACAAACTGAAGAAAAGGTAATAGTAAGGGAACAGTCACTCGCTGAGGGTACACTGCACGGATTTAGGGTACATTTCAGGAATTGAGAATATAGACAAACAGTGCAAAGGATAGCATTCGAGTAAGGGCAGTGGATCAGGGACTGGGGATACATTCAATTGACTATAGGTACCATTTTAAAGTGCAAGATGACAAAGAATAGACCGAGGGAACATTCCAAGACCTGAAGATACAATCTAAAGGACTCACTGTGGATACAACGGCCTAATAGTTAATTTTAGTGGCTGTGGGGATAGAATCGTCGACTGCGAGTACAGGGGAGCTCCTGTGGTCACAAAAAGGTAGAGAAGCACAGTTTCGGGACCCAAAAACAATTACAGGTGATAAAAGATTTGCTTTCAAGGCTAAAGAATACATTAAACAAAAAAGAAGAAACATTCATCGAACTGAGCCATATGGCATGGACTAAAGGTTTATCGAACACACTGAGCGAAGGATCTATCGGCATTTACTAGTAAATGAAATCAAAGGGAATACTAGTTTCTGGTCCTGCATTTAATTTGACAGACCAAGAGTACATCTTACAGACAGACGGATGCATAGGGCCAAATAACACTAAATCATGTCGAGTAGTTTTTTAGGGAATTGTTAATCTTATGGACTGAGAGAACTTGACTTAATCTCAAGCGTTTGTTGACTTACCTCACGCGGTAATGGTATATCTTACGGACTGACGGTACATGCTGTTGGGGAGTTGGTTAGCCGACAGCAAGGACATTGATATGAAGTAATGGGTCAGTGTCACAGACTAAAGATATTTCTCATGATATAGGAGTACAAACTGCAGACTGAGGATTTAGTCACACAGAGTGAGAGTACATTCCATGGAATCAATGATAGTCATTGCAACAAGATTCATCCTTATATCAGCGCTAAGTTTTTTCTATGACGTTATGTGGAACGAGCAGCCAGTGGCATGGGAATAATATTGTGCCAAGTACTGGTAAAGAAAAGTTCTTCCACATACTTTATTACTTTATCTAATTTTCACTTAATCCATATTTTTATAGAAATTATCAAACCTCCAAAAATAATTCTGCACAGTTCTTAAAGTATGCACATAAATTCTACCTAGGAATATACATTTCGCTTTTCTATCGTCATTCCTTACAACAATTGTAGTTTTTCGCCCTTCACCACAACTCTTAAAGAATAAAGCAAACATGTCAAATTCAAATACTCTTTCTTTCTTTCTTTCTTTCTTCCTTTCTTTCCACCAGAATGACTTGCCCGTCTGCTCAGTCAGTAAAGTACATGCCTTGAAACCAAGGCGGTTGCATGGTCGATCCCCCAATTGTGCCAAACTCTGTCAGGCGTAATTATAAGCATTTTGACATTAGCGAAGTACTGGTAAAAGGACCTAGTTATCTCCTTCCACTTACTTATATCTTCATTGACTAAATTCATAAATTTGCAGAAAATACCAAGCCCCAAATAATAAGGTTATACACTTTGATTTACATATGCAAATTAAATCTATACCGGAATATACGTTTCGCTTTTCCATCATTATTCTTTACAAAATAACCCGCATTTTTATCCCACACTACCACCCTTCGGGAAGTAAACATCTCAAGATCAGATACTCTCTCTGTATGTCTGACTCTCTATCTCTCTCTCTGTATCTCCCTGTCTCTCTCTCCAGGAGAATGTTTGCCGGTTTCTTCAGTCGGTAACATACATGTCTTCAAATCAAGGCGGATCCAGGTTCGATCCAATAGCTCTGCCAATTACTGTCTGAGTTTTGATAATAGTCATTGCAACAGAATTCGTTCTACAATCAAGGATGAACATTGTGTCGATGATGGCCTTTTTTGGAAAGCAACCAAAGCTTTGAGAAACTGTTGTGCGTATTCCTCACGGGTAAAAGCAAGCTCCAAGAAACCTCAAATAGGTGTACTGCCAGACCGATATAATTGATATATAGTTCAAACGGAAACACCACACTGCCGGTACTTTCCATGAAATTAATTATAGACATTGAGAGAGGGTTCATCATTATCCCAGCGCTAATATTTTTTTCACCAAAGTTATGTGAAAAAGGCAGCCAGTAGCAGGGAAACAATATTGTGCGAAGTACTGGTAAAATAAACTACTTATCTCCTTCCACATACTTTTTTCCTTTATTAAATGTTTCACTGAATCCATATTTTTGGAGGAAATATGAAGCTCCTAAAAATTAACTTTTGCACACTTCTTAATATATGCACATAAAAGTCTACCTTGGAATAAACATTTCATGTTTCCGTCGCTATTCTTAAAGAAGATTCCAGTTTTTGTTTCTTCACTACAACCTTTAGGAATGAACTAAAGGTGTCAAAATCAAACTCTCTCTTTCCCTCTCTCTCTCCGTTGGAATGCCTTGCCTGTCAGCTTAGTTGGTAAATTACATGACTTGAAACCAAGATTCGACCCACTGGCTGTGCCAATATATGCCCGATGTTCGATTAGTCTTTGAATCATGTGCAAAGTACTGGTAGAAGAAACTAGGAATCTCCTTCCACATACTTTATAAAAATTTTCACTGAAATCTACAACCTTGCAGAAAATATCGAGCCCCTTGACACTGCACACTTCTTAACATTTGGACATTAAAATCTTCCGAGGAATACACATTTCGCTTTTCAATAAACACTTTTCACAACACTGCATTGCAACAGGATTCATTGTACTTTCAGGAATGTTCATTGTTTCGACGATAGTTCACATCGATCAGCAATCCAAAATACAGGTTCAAATTCTCGTGTCTCCTGTATAAACTGAAACTCACTCGTCCATCGTCAATGCCTTGGAACTAGATAAGAAAGGTTTCACTTCTCCCTAATTAATTAAATTGAGGTCGATAAATTAACCAACATTTTCTCCCTTTTTAACTATGTTTTCAAAGGTTTTCTTCTCTTAGGTCCAGCAAACATGAATCGTGAACATTTCTTTCATCTGTAAACGATAACACTTGAAAATCTTTCTTTAAACAAATTCATCCTCTTTGAGCTGTTGTCTTTACCCTTTTGACGTTTACTGTGTTAAACGATTAAACCATCACTTAATAATACAACACCAAGGTCGGCTGCTCAGTCGTAAAAACCTACAGTACTTGAGATAAGTGTACTGGGCGACCGATATACGTGATATATAGTTCAAACGGAAACACCACACTGCCGGTACTTTCCATGAAATTAATTATAGACATTGAGACAGGGTTCATCATTATCCCAGCGCTGATATTTCTTTCAACAAAGTTATGTGAAAAAGGCAGCCAGTAGCAGGGAAACAATATTGTGCGAAGTACTGGTAAAAGAAACTACTTATCTCCTTCCACATACTTTTTTCCTTTATTAAATGTTTCACTGAATCCATATTTTTGGAGGAAATATGAAGCTCCTAAAAATTAACTTTTGCACACTTCTTAATATATGCACATAAAAGTCTACCTTGGAATATACATTTCACTTTTACGTCGCTATTCTTAAAGAAGATTCCAGTTTTTGTTTCTTCACTACAACCTTTAGGAATGAACTAAAGGTGTCAAAATCAATCTCCTCTCTCTTTCCCTCTCTCTCTCCGTTGGAATGCCTTGCCTGTCAGCTTAGTTGGTAAATTACATGACTTGAAACCATGATTCGACCCACTGGCTGTGCCATAATATGCCCGATCGTCGATTAGTCTTTGAATCATGTGCAAAGTACTGGTAGAAGAAACTAGGAATCTCCTTCCACATACTTTATAAAAATTTTCACTGAATCTACAACCTTGCAGAAAATATCGAGCCCCTTGACACTGCACACTTCTTAACATTTGGACATTAAAATCTTCCGTGGAATACACATTTCGCTTTTCAATAAACACTTTTCACACCACTGCATTGCAACAGGATTCATTGTACTTTCAGGAATGTTCATTGTTTCGACGATAGTTCACATCGATCAGCAATCCAAAATACAGGTTCAAATTCTCGTGTCTCCTGTATAAACTGAAACTCACTCGTCCATCGTAAATACCTTGGAATTAGATAAGAAAGGTTTCACTTCTCCCTAATTAATTAAATTGAGGTCGATAAATTAACCAACATTTTCTCCCTTTTTAACTATGTTTTCAAAAGTTTTCTTCTCTTAGGTCCAGCAAACATGAATCGTGAACATTTCTTTCATCTGTAAACGATAACACCTGAAAATCTTTCTTTAAACAAATTCATCCTCTTTGAGCTGCTGTCTTTACCCTTTTGACGTTTACTGTGTTAAACGATTAAACCATCACTTAATAATACAACACCAAGGTCGGCTGCTCAGTCGTAAAAACCTACAGTACTTGAGATAAGTGTACTGGGCGACCGATATACTTGATATATAGTTCAAACGGAAACACCACACTGCCGGTACTTTCCATGAAATTAATTATAGACATTGAGACAGGGTTCATCATTATCCCAGCGCTGATATTTCTTTCAACAAAGTTATGTGAAAAAGGCAGCCAGTAGCAGGGAAACAATATTGTGCGAAGTACTGGTAAAAGAAACTACACATCTTCTTCCACATACTTTTTTCCTTTATTAAATGTTTCACTGAATCCATATTTTTGGAGGAAATATGAAGCTCCTAAAGATTAACTTTTGCACACTTCTTAATATATGCACATAAAAGTCTACCTTGGAATATACATTTAACTTTTACGTCGCTAATCTTAAAGAAGATTCCAGTTTTTGTTTCTTCACTACAACCTTTAGAAATAAAGCAAAGGTGTCAAAATAAAACTCCTCTCTCTCTCTCTCTCCGTTGGAATGCCTTGCCTGTCAGTTGGTAAATTACATGACTTGAAACCAAGATTCGACCCACTAGCTATGCAAATATATGCCCGATGTTCGATTACAGTCTTTGAAACATGTGCAAAGTACTGTTAGAAGAAACTAGGAATCTTCTTCCACATACTTTATAAAAAATATCACGGAATCCACAACCTTGCAGAAAATATCTAGCCCCTTGACACTGCACACTTCTTAACATATGGACATTAAAATCTTCCGTGGAATACACATTTCGCTTTTCAATAAACACTTTTCACAACACTGCATTGCAACAGGATTCATTCTACTTCCAGGAATGTTCATTGCTTCGACGATAGTTTTGTTGAAAAGCAGTCATTGTGCGTACCAGTGGTAAAACACCAAGAAAGCTCATGTACATGCACTGACCCCGCTAGGTACCTGATGTTTAGCAAAAACGACATTAAACACCACACTAACGATGAATCTTTCTACATTACCACTTTTTTCATCATCATCATCATCATAATCATCATCATCATCATCCAAGCAATCATTAAATAGCGTTGCAATGACCTCAAACAGTTTTGCTCATAGCCTTTTGTTTACTTCTCAATTACTTTGAAGTCATCAGAAATAAAAGCTTTATTCCACATTCAAGAGAATTCTATTTTCCTTATTTTTTTTATTTGAAGATTTTGAACCGTGTTTGTTAAATATTTATCTTTGTATGCGATTTTATTTTTTTCCAAAATCCGTGAACGCTCCCGCATACTCTCTTTTCTCTTTTTTTCTAGAAGACATTGCCAAGCCCGGTTGCTTAGTTGGTAACGTACGCACCTTTAAAGTAGGTAGGTCGCAGGTTCGCTACCCAAGCTTTTTCAATTTCATTTCGAAATTTGACGACAGTGATTAAAAAAGATTCATTTAATTCTCTTACCGCTGATGATTGTTTCGACGAGAGTTATGTGGAATAGCAGCCAATGGCTTGGGGAACAAAAAATAAAACAAAACAAGAAAAACAAAAACAAAAAAACAAAAAAAAAAAAGGACATGTCCTATGGCCACTGAAATAAGGTTGAAGACCGCTTTTAAACACTAAACGAATCGGAAACAAATTTCTCCACCACCAAATTCACAATCATCATCTCCATCATTATCACCAGTACAACAATGCCATCATCATCATCATCATCATCATTGCCAGTAACATATCATCATCATCATCGTCATCATCATTTTCAAAATTCCAAAATTTGCATCTTCATTTTTGATTAAACTAATTCCTGAAATCATTAATCAGCAATCCAGAATACAGATTCAAATCCTCGTGTCTCCTTTATCAACTGAAACTCATTCGTCCATAGTCAATACGTTGCAACTAAATAAGAAAGGTTTCAATTCTCCCTAATAAATTACATTGAGGTCGATAAATTAGCCAACATTTTCTCCCTTCTTAACTATATTCTCAAAAGTTTTCTTCTCTAAGGTCCAGCAAACATGAATCGTGAACATTACTTCATCTGTAAACGTTAACACTTGAAAGGCTATCTTTAAACAAATTCATTCTCTTTGGGCTGCTATCTTTACCCTTTTGACGTTTACTGTGTTAAACGATTAAGCCATCACTTAATAATACAACGCCGAGGTCGGCTGCTCAGTGGCAAAAAAACTACAGGACTTGAGACCCAAGGATGCCGATTCTAATAACAGCTCGGCAGATTTCTTTCCGGGGATCGATGGTAGTCATTGCGACAGGCCACTGGCGCTCGACCATTATTCAAAATCGTCGCTCGATGTGTAACCTAATAAATAACATGGTAATCAAGGCAAAATGACCTCACCTCGTTTGAGACGGTCGTAATTTATATCGTGAACGTAATTTGCTCCATAATTGAATGTTATTCATCAGAATACATTTTTAAATCGACAGTTACATGGTAAAGTTATTCATAAACTTCCAATTAATACTGCACGCGACACTTTTTTCGTTGCATTCTCAATTTTAGGCACAATAACGTCAGTTTCCTCACTGGCTGACTTCCGGTAACCTCCTATGACCTTTTCAAAATGATACGAGCCATCTGATTGGTCAAACTTTTAACGGTATAGTACATGGCTGTTTTGAAGCGTAAAAATGTAAACAACCTTTTATTTTTGTAATTCTGATGCAAAGATCACCCACAGAGGGAAACGATGAATGAGAAAAGTGAGAAAATTGTCTATTACACCGAAATTGTACAATGGTAAGTAAATTTGTAGATTGATATAGTGATTATAACCTGTCTGACACTGGTGATCCAGTTTTACAGTAGGTGCTGGGAGGACGCACAGATTAAGTGGTCAAATGTACATGTATATAATTCGATTCTAAGTATACTAATAGAAGACATGGCAATATATGGTACAAATTAACCTTACCCTCATGGTAATATGTTTTTACTCAGTTGCAAATAGAGTGAACCGAGATCTGACAGATTCTATACGAGCTGTCTGATCAGAATCTCTATTTGCTGATGGAATTTCTTGGCACTCTGTTGTCTTGGTAGAAAATTCAGTTGTCCATATATTAGCAGAATACAATGAAGAAATATTAATTTTTCATTGTGTGTATTAATTGTGACATCCTCTTTAGAGGGTTGGTCATACCTGTTTTTTTTTTTTTTCTTTTTTTCTTTTTTTTTTTTTTTTTTTTTTTTTTTAACATTTCAATAGAAATCTTAAAAGTAATGAAGCTTTATACTGTTTCTAAACTATTAATTTTCTGGGGAAAAAAAAAAAAAAAAAACTGGAGTGAGGCCATCCCTCAAAGCGCTAGTTTGACTTTTTGTTTTACATAAAGAGTAATTTATTTCTTTTTGGGTCAACATGTAATGTCTAGAAGTTCGACCCACATCATTTAAGTTTTAAGATGGATTTTTTTCAGGGAATGTGAAATTATTTTCATTTCAATACTGATTTACTACTTTTCAGGCTGCAGAAGAATCACATGGAGGTTCCTGGATCAGTGTCTGTTGCAGCTAAAGATTTGTTTCAACATTACATTACTTCATGCAATGCAACCATATCAAACCAGATATTCGGGCAAATAACAAGAAAAGTTTTTGGAAACATCAAGGTTCAGAGCAGCAATGGAGCACATAGGTGTTGTGGGTTGCGTCCCAACATTTTAGATGACAAGACATGCACTCAAGAGACAATTTTAGAAATTGCCAGCACACTTGGATATTTCCCGATGCCTGGTGAAAATTGTGTTTCAAAATTTGGAATTGCCACTGGGTATTGCACAAACATGAATGAAATTCTAAAGGTGATAGAGATTTTCCCTGACAATAACTATAAACTCTCTGTTGGTGGTAGAAACATAAATCCTGAAGAAATAGGTTTGCTTGGACTCAGTATGCACAGTTACCTAGACACAAAAACAATATTTAATACTTTTAAACAGTGTAGAATTTGCCAGGGAAAATCTGTAAGGAGCAAGACAGATACAAACAAACTCAGTGTTGTACAAGAATGGTGTCAAAAAGGAAATGAAAACAGTTTAGAGTTTAGACGTACAGCTAGGAAATGTCATGGTGTTCTCCCTTTCACATGCAAATCTTTTACTTGTAAATCTTGCAATAATCTGAAAGGCAAATGCCCGCCATCTGAAAAACCAAAACCTACAGAAAGTAGAGAAGATCTCTTTAAAAGACTGTTTCCTGGTGCTAATGACCTAATGGTCAGTTTCATGAAGATTCAAAGTGACATGTCTTGCAATGAAAGCGACAAAAAAAGTCGAAGATGGAACAACGGAGTAATACAGGTAAATTGAATGGTAAATGGTACACTATTAACCCTTTCTCTCATAGAGGTAGTATGAACTTTACAACTTATGAAAATGTTGTAGGAAAATTAAAAAAGAACTCGAGAAGCAATTACTCTTTTCACCAATATGCAAAAGCCTCTTGCTCCTATAGCATGCAAAGACTTCTGTTCATATGGTTTAACCATTTACCAAACAAGTCCAGGTTTTAACAACCCCGAGAAAGGAGACTGTTGAAAATATTGCGGGAAAAGGATAAAATGCAAATGACCAACATTCTATCCTTTTCCCGCAATGCTTCTTACACTTTCAAAGAAAAAAAAAGCATCTTTTGTGCAACATTTACCAAGTTGTTAGCAAATGCTTTCAGTACACACAAGATTATAATTTTGTTGTTTGGTAAAGGGTTAAAGATGAAACACTTTTTATGGTGTAGCTTACACCAATCCAGTGTGCCAGCCTGCCAGGAGAAAACCATTATAATGGTTTTGTGACTGATATGTACTACAGTAACACTGATTAGTAGTTAAAGAATACTGATAGAAAGAACCACTATGTTTCCTGATCAGACATTACAGAAAGGAAATGAAAAGAAAAAGCTATGGACTATTGATTATTGTGGGGATTGTTTATTTTGATTACAGATTAATTACATGTACAGTGAATTCCTGTTAACTATTTGCCACAGAGCAATTGTTACATTTGTCCATATTGAAAGCATTTATGTATGACTAAGAGAATTTGATTGGAATAGTGAGATTTTTCTTTGAAAAGGTAGAAAACATTGTGGGAAAAGGAAAAGGATCCCTTTTCAACAATGTTCTCAAAAGCCTTGTTTCCACAGGGTTGTTAACTCTTTACTACACAATCCCGTCTTTTAACACCTCTGGAAAAGAAAGCTAATGAAATCATTGTTGGAAAAGGAGAAAATGCTGGTAACCAGCATTTTCTCCTTTTCCAACAATGTTTTCTACCCTACCAAGCACAAATTTCATTTTTTAGTAACGATTATTTTGTCGTCTGCAAATGCCTTGAATTTGGACGAGTCTAAAATGTTGTCGTTTGGTCAAGGATTAATATTTAGGATTGTGTGGTACAGGTTGAATTGCAAAGCTAGTTTGCCAATATTTTCTTTGCAAATAACCAGATTTTTCAATAAAAAAGAAGCAGCTGTTCTAAAATATAGTAATCCCTTTATTCTGTGTTTAATCTTTTCAATGAAACAGTGATTTGCTATTATGAGGTATGCAAATTCAGTGGAATCTACTGTATCTATAACTCACACTTTTGGTCCACCACTGGAGCTCTCATGCCACAGTCTTTGTGTTATTTTTTCACTGACATGGGTATAACACATTTTTGTTTCTGTTATAGGTTTGTCTTACCTTGTGGAACAGATCTCCTGAAGCATATTCAAACCTACGAAACAGCGGTATGTTGATATTTCCTAGTGAAAGTCTGCTTTCCGAGTACAAGAACTGCTTACAGCAGTCTCCAGGAATCAATGAGGAAATGGTTCAGTGGATGAACAATGAATCTGAAAACTTAAAAACAGAAAAGTCTGGTGGTCTCATTATTGATGAAATGTCAGTACAAGAAGATCTAAAAATGTCCTTTAAAAATGGAACAATATCTATTGATGGTTTGATTGAAATGGGACATTTTGTGGAAGACATGGCCATCTAGAACACACATAAGCATGAGACCAGAACTGCAACACATGTTTTGCAGTTTATTTTTCTAGGATATGATGGTTTTCGCTTTCCAATTGCATACTATCCAACAGCAGGAGCAAATGCAAGTGAGCTATATGATATGGTATGGCAGGTAATAAATAAACTTAATGAGTATGACTTTTTTGTAGACTATGTTTGTTTTGATGGCTGTAGTAACAACAGAGCATTTCAAATGATGCACTTTGATGACATGTCTGATGCAAAAGAGAAGAATTACACAATCGTGAGCCCATACTACCCCAGTCAGAGTGTAACATTTATGATGGATTATTCCCATAATATAAAAAAGTTGAGGAACAGCATTCATTCTAGCGGGACCACAACCTTTTCTACAAGGAAGCTAACTACAGGATGCCAATTTATACTTTGGGACTTCTGGATAGAAGCGTATACATGGGATAAACAGTTCAATACACCAATACGAGTGCATCAAAAACTCACAGATGAACATATATTTTTAAATAAAACATCCAAAATGCGCAATCATTTAGCAGAGCAGGTCTTAGATACAGATATGCTTAATCTTATGTTAAAATATCAAGAATCCTTAATAAATGGTAGTCATTTAAATATGACTATAGAATTGTTAAAACATACCAGTAAGGTTATTGCACTCTTTCGGGACCATAGACCATTGACAGACATACATGATAAAAGGCTTGCAGATCTGCTTCTATTTGAAAGATGGCTAGAGGAATGGGCTGACTCCATAAATAAATGTGAGAATCTGTCTGCATCTGAAAAAAACAAATGTTTTATCACATGGGAAACATATAGTGACTTAATAAGTATGATTCATGGATTCTTGTCTTTATGCAAACGAAAAATAAAGAAAGACATGAAGAGTGTAACCCCGGCTGGCATCAATAGTGATGTTGTAGAAAACTTTTTCTGTATGCAGAGAACCATAAACCATGGGTCAAATAGTAACCCTTCTATTCATCAGTATAAGTATGCAATAAATGCAACTGTATTAGGACAAAATGCTGTTTCTAAAAAAAGCAATGCATGTAATAAAAGAAAGTCATGTCAGCCGTACAATTTCAGTTGTCCTAAACCACTCAACAAAAAGCCTTGTATAAGGTTGTAGGTTTCCTTAACCCTTTCCCAAACGGCAAATTTTAGACTGGTCCAAATTGAAAGAGCTTGCCGAAAACAATTTCAAATTTGATGAAAATGGCAGAAAGTTATCCAAAAGGGTAGAAAACACTGTGGGAAAAAAGGAGAAATTGCCCGTTACGAGCAATTTCTCCTTTTGCTACAGTGTTTTCAAAAGACTTGTACTGCAGACACGCAAAAACCAGGGCTTGTTTGGGAAAGGGTTAACTTTTGGAGGAGAGTATCAACAGATATGTTGTTGGGTTTCCAGTTATAGACTCAGTTCCTAATTTTGAATTCTCTTTCTCTCATGCAATTTTGAGGACCTTCCCATTAACCCCATACCAGACGACAAAATTTTAGCTTTGTTCAAATTGAAAGCATTTGCAGATGACAATTTCAGTGTGGCTCAAATGGTGCAGTTTTTCTTTGATAGACTAGAAAACATTGTGGGAAAAGGAGAAAATGCTGGTTACCAACATTTTCTCCTGTTCCCACCATGTTTTCAAAAGGCTTCTTTCCCAGGGGCGTTAAAAGGCGGCATTGTACGGTAAAGGGTTAAAGACATCTTGCAAAACTTATACAAACCAAAGATAAAACAATGCTTTTACATTTCTCACAAATTTGAAAACATTAAGGAAAGAGAAGACATTGCTCATTATGAGTAATGTCTCCACTTCCCACAAAGTTTTGAAAATTGGTAGATTTTAAACTCATTAAAACCCGCTTCTATGAGGGAAAGGTATAAGAATTGTTATTTTTTATGTTTAGACAACACATCTGACCATCCTTCCTTGTATCATAATTCTTTTCCAGTCCATTATTAGACTGTTCATGGGTGGATTTAAACAATTAATTCACACAAATGTGAAGCACTACAAGAGTGCCACGTGCAAGACCCCGGTCTCTAGCTCCAAGTTCAAGATCAAACTTTGAGGTCCAAGGTCAAAAATAGTGTTGGGTCTGTAACCTGCCAAAATGTTCAAATTAATACCCTACAAGGTTGCCATGACAACTGAACTCTTTAACACATAATCCTGACTTTTAAATGACTACAGAAAGAAGCTGAACACTTGAAAACATGCACCTTTAAACTAGGTAGGTCGCAGGTTCGCTTCCCAAGCTCTTTCAATTTCAAATCGAAATTTGATGACAGTTATCATGACAAGATTCATTTAATTCTCTTACCGCTGATGATTGTTTCGACGAGTTATGTGGAATAGCAGCCAATGGCTTGGAATAATGTTAAGAGTAGTGTTTAAAAAACAAAAAAATGGACATGTCCTATGGTCACCGTGTTATAATTGAAATAAGGTTGAAGACCGCGTTAAAACACTAAACAAATCAGAAACAAATCTCTCCACCACCAAATTCACAATCAGCATCATCATCATTATCACCACCACAACAATCCCATCATCATCATAATCATCATCATCATCATTGCCAGAAACATAATTATCATCATCATTTTCAAAATTCCAAAATTTACATCTTAATTTCGGGTTAAACTAATTCCTGAAATCATTAATCAGCAATCCAAAATACAGATTCAAATTCTCGTGTCTCCTTTATAAACTGAAACTCACTCGTCCATCGTCAATAAGTTGGAACTAGATAAGAAAGGTTTCACTTCTCCCTAATTAAATACATTGAGGTCGATAAATTGACCACCATTTCTCCCTTTTTAACTATGTTTTCAAAAGTTTTCTTCTCTAAGGTCCAGCAAACATGAATCGTGAAGATTTCTTTCATTTGTAAACGTTAACACTTGAAAATCTTTCTTTAAACAAGTTCATCCTCTTTGAGCTTCTGACTTTACCCTTTTGACGTTTACTGTGTTAAACGATTAAACCATCACTTAATAATACAACACCAAGGTCGGCTGCTCAGTCGTAAAAATCTACAGGACTTGAGACCTAGGGATGCTGGTTCCAATACCCAGCTCGGCATATTTCTTTCCGGGGATCGATGATAGTCGTTGCGACAGATTTCCTTTCTATATCTCACCGTAGGTTATTGTTTTGGCGATCTTAAAGAGAGAAAACTGACAGTGGCTGGATTATTATGCGGAACACTGATTTAAGAAACTCCAGGAAAGCATGGATAGATGCACTGGCCTCCGTGATATAACTGTAATGATATTGAAACACCACCCACACAATTTCACAACGTGGCCATAGCTCTGAATCCCTCCCTTGAGACAGTAAAAGTTCTCAAGAATTATACAAAGTGTAGTTACTGCATAATCATGGTAGGGAAAATCTTAGATGAGTGTTTATGTGTTATCACTCGTATTATACAAGATGATTGTAATCATGTTTTTCGAACCTATATTATTTGGCATGCTACAGGTTAATCGCCGAAGTTGCTACACATTGGAAGTGGTCGTGTGTATGAATGTGCAGGCGATTTCGTAATTTCTATGATCAGACCAGTACGTTTCATTTGTGCCAGTTACACCAGTAATATCTAACAGTACAAAATGTAATACAGAATTATAATATGTTCTGATATACATGTATTTTGAAGCATTTAATACTCAAAGTGACGGCCTGAAGGTGCATCATAAACACCTAGAATCGATAAATTATACAAGCTGAAGGAAAAAAACAAACAAACAAACGAAAGGAAGCTTGATTTATAAAAGGGAGTATATTTTGGAGGGATAAAGGGTAAACCTCATGGACTGAGAGTACAGGCTTATGAATTGATGAAAGCAACATTCAGACCATAACTGAATATCTGATGAAGAAGGTGAGAGGGATAAAGACAGAGACACAAAGTCACGTAGATGGAAAGAGAGACAGACAGAAAGAAACAGAAATTCCGATGAAGGCAGAAAGACAGGAAGGGGACACAAAGAGAGATAAAGGAGAGATCGTGAGAGAGAGACAGAAAGAAAGAGAAAGAAACATAGGAAAGGACTGCGAAAGTAAAAAAGGCATAGAAAGCGACACAGCAAGAAGGAAAGACGAGATTGCAGGCAGAGAGAGAGAGAGAGAGAGAGACAGAAATACAAGCAAGTGAAACAGAGATACGGAAAGAAGCACAGAAAGAGAGATAGAAGAAAGAAAGAGAGAGAGAGAGAGAATAGGAGAGAGAAAGAGAGAGAAAGGGGGAGACGGAAAAAGAAAGAAATAGGCAGAAAGAGAGATATACCAAGGGAGACGGAGATAGGAAAAAAGGGACAGAGAGAAAGGCAGAGTCAGATGGAGAGAGAGAGAGAGAGAGAAATCGACTCAAAGACCAAGGATACAGGCTTACAGTCTTGGATTTAAACTGAGAAATTACAAAGTTCACGACCTTAAGTCTAAGTGAATGAGGGTACGATCTCAAACCGACTGAGAGTCCAAGCTAATAAAGTTGTGGCCAAAGAACACAAAGGGTACAAAGTACAACGGTAGAAGTTGAGAGAAATTGCACAGACCGCGTGCACAAGGTAATCCACTGGAAATGAAATAGGAGTAGGGCACAAATGTATAAACTGAGGATGCATCTGTCGAACTGGGAGTATTGATTGGCTTGGAGTAAAATCTTTAAAAACACAAAGGCTTATGGTTTGAGGATACATCTCACTGACTACGGGTACGATCTCAATTCCTAGGAGTACATGAATTAGACTGTGGAAGTTAAAACATGTTAAAGGGCCTCAGGGAATATCAGACTGACTGAGGTGCATTTAATTGATTTAGGTTTTATATTGCTAACATAGAGTACAACGTACCGACTGCTGGTAGTAACAAACTGAAGAAAAGGTGAAAAGGTAATAGTAAGGGAACAGTCACTCGCTGAGGGTACATTACTGAGATTTAGGGTACATTTCAGGAACTGAGAATGTAGACAAACAGTGCAAAGGATAGCATTCGAGTAAGGGCAGTGGATCAGCGACTGGGGATATATTCAATTGACTATAGGTACGATTTTAAAGTGTAAGAGGATAAAGAATAGACCGAGGGAACACTCCAAGAACTGAAGATACAATCTAAAGGACTCACTGTGGATACAACTGCCTGATAGTTAATTTTAGTGGCTGTGGGAATAGAATCGTCGACTGCGGGTACAGGGGAGCCCCTGTGGTCACAGAAAGGTAGAGAAGTACAGTTTCATGACCCAACAACAATTGCAAGTGATAAAGGATTTGCTTTAAAGACTTAAGAATAAATTAAACAAAAAAGAAGAAACATTCACCAAACTGAGCCATATTGCATGGACTAAAGGTTTATCGAACAGACTGAGCGAAGGATCTATCGGCATTTACTAGTAAATGAAATCAAAGGGAATACTAGCTTCTGGTCTTGCATTTTATTTGACAGACCAAGGGTACATCTTACAGACAGACGGATGCATAGGGCCAAATAACACTAAATCATGTCGAGTAGTTCTGAGGGGAATTGTTAATCTTATGGACTGAGAGTACAGTTTAATCCATTAAAGAAATAAGAACGTGACTTAATCTCAAGCGTTTGTTGACTTACCTCACGGGATAAGGGTATATCTTACGGACTGACGGTACATATTGTTGGGGAGTTGGTTAACCGACAGCAAGGACATTGTTATGAAGTAATAGGTCAGTGTCACAGACTAAAAACATTTCTCATGATATATGAGTACAAACTGCAGACTGAGGATTTAATCACAGAGTGAGAGTACATTCCATGGAATCAATGATAGTCATTGCAACAAGATTCATTCTTATATCAGCGCTGTTAAGTTTTTTCAATGACGTTATGTGGAACAAGCAGCCAGTGGCATGGGAACAATATTGTGCGAAGTACTTGTAAAAAAGAATTCTTCCACATACTTTATTTAATTTTCACTTAATCCATATTTCTATAGAAATTATCAAGCCTCAAAAAAATAATTCTGCACACTTCTTAAAGTATGCACATAAATTCTACATAGGAATATACATTTCGCTTTTCCATCGTCATTCCTTACAACAACTGTAGTTTTTCGTACGCATCTTTAAACTAGGTAGGTCGCAGGTTCTGTCAGGCGTAATTATAGGCATTTCGACATGTGCGAAGTACTGGTAAAAGGAACTAGTTATCTCCTTCCACTTACTTATATCTCTATTGACTAAATTCATAACTTTGCAGAAAATACCAACTTTACATATGCAAATTAAAATCTATCCCGGAATATACATTTCGCTTTTCCATCATTATTCTTTACAAAAAAACGCATGTTTATCCCACACTACCACCCGTCGGGAAGTAAACATCTCAAGATCAAGTACTCTCTCTGTATGTCTGTCTCTCTATCTTTATCTCTGTATCTCTCTGTCTCTCTCTCTCCAAGAGAATGTTTACCCGTCTGTTCAGTCGGTAACATACATGTCTTGAAATCAAGGAGGGCCCAGGTTCGATCCAATAGCTGTGGCAATTACTATCCGAGGTTTGATAATAGTCATTGCAATAATAGTCATTGCAACAGAATTCGTTCTACACTCAAGGACGGGCATTGTTTCGATGATGGCATTTTTCGGAAAGCAGGCAAAGCTTTGGGAAACTGTTGTGCGTATTGCTCACTGGTAAAAGCGAGCTCCAAGAAACCTCAAATACGTTTACTGGCCGACCGATATACTTGATATATAGTTCAAACGGAAACACCACACTGCCGGTACATTCCATGAAATTAATTATAGACATTGAGACAGGGTTCATCTTTATCCCACCGCTGATATTTTTCCCAACAAAGTTATGTGAAAAAGGCAGCCAGTGGCAGGGAAACAATATTGTGCGAAGTACTGATAAAAGAAACTTCTTATCTCCTTCCACATACTTTATTCCTTTATTAAATGTTTCACTGAATCCATATTTTCGCAGAAAAAATGAAGCTCCTAAAAATTAACTTTTGCACACTTCTTACTATATGCGCATGAAAGTCTGCCTTGGAATATACATTTCACTTTTCCGTCGCAATTCTTAAGGAAGATTCCAGTTTTTGTTTCTTCACTACAACCTTTAGGAATAAAGTAAATGTGTCAAAAACAAACTCCTATCTCTCTCTCTCCTTCTCTCTCTCTCTCTCTCTCAGTTGGAATGCCTTGCCTGTCAGCTTAGTTGGTAAATTACATGACTTGAAACCAAGATTCGACCCAATAGCTATGCCAATATATGCCCGATGTTTAATTACAGTCTTTGAAACATGTGCAAAGTACTGGTAGAAGAAACTAGGAATCTCCTTCCATATACCTTATAAAAATTATCACTGAATCCACAACCTTGCAGAAAATATCGAGCCCCTTGACACTGCACACTTCTTAACATATGGACATTAAAATCTTCCGTGGAATACACATTTTGCTTTTCATTAAACACTTTTCACAACACTGCATTGCAACAGCATTGATTCTACTTTCAGGAATGTCCATTATTTCGACGATAGTTTTGTTGAAAAGCAGTCAAAGCCTTTGAGGAAGACTGAACATTGTGCGTACCAGTGGTAAAACACCAAGAAAGCTCAGGTAGCTGCACTGACCCCGCTAGGTACCTGATATTTAGTAAAAACGACATTAAATACCACACTAAAGATGAATCTTTCTACACTACCACTTTATTTATCATCATCATCATCATCTACGCAATCATTAAATAGCGTTGCAATGAATTCAAACAGTTTTGCTCATAGCCTTTTGTTTACTTCTCAATTACTTTAAAGACATCAAAAATAAAAGCTTTATTCCGCATTCATATTAATTCTATTTTCCTTATTTTTTTCATTTTAAGATTATGAACCGTGTTTGTTAAATATTTATCTTTGTATGCCATTTTATTCTTTTCCAAAATCAGTGAAAGCTCCCTCGTACTCCCTCTTTCTCCTTTTTTTCTACAAGACATTGCCAAGCCCGGTTGCTTAGTTGGTAACGTACGCACCTTTAAACTAGGTAGGTCGCAGGTTCGCTTCCCAAGCTCTTTCAATTTCAATTCGAAATTTGATGACAGTTATTATAACAAGATTCATTTAATTCTCTTACCGCTGATGATTGTTTCGACGAGAGTTATGTTGAATACCAGCCAATGGTTTGGAATAATGTTAAGAGTAGTGTTTAAAAAAACAAAAAAATGGACATGTCCTATGGCCACCGTGATATAACTGAAATAAGGTTGAAGACCGCGTTAAAACACTAAACAAATCTCTCCACCACCAAATTCACAATCAGCATCATCATCATTATCACCACCACAACAATCCCATCATCATCATCATCATCATCGTCATTGCCAGCAACATATCATCATCATCATTTTCAAAATTCCAAAAATTGCATCTTAATTTGGGGTTAAACTAATTCCTGAAATCATTAATCACAATCCAAAATACATATTCAAATTCTCGTGTCTCCTTTATAAACTGAAACTCACTCGTCCATCGTCAATACGTAGGAACTAGATTAGAAAGGTTTCACTTCTCCCTAATTAATTATATTGAGGTCGATAAATTAACCAACATTTTCTCCCTTTTTAACTATCTTTTCAAAAGTTTTCTTCTCTAAGGTCCAGCAAACATGAATCGTGAACATTTCTTTCATCTGTAAACGTTAACTCTTGAAAAACTTTCTTTAAACAAATTCATCCTCTTTCAGCTTCTGTCTTTACCCTTTTGACGTTTACTGTGTTATACGATTAATAATACAACACCAAGGTCGACTGCTCAGTCGTAAAAACCTACAAGACCTGAGACCTAGGGATGCTGGTTCCAATACCCAGCTCGGCATATTTCTTTCCGGGGATCGATGATATTCCTGCGACAGGTTTCCTTTCTATCTCTCTCACCGCTGGTTATTGTTTCGACGATCTTAAAGTGAGAAACCTGACCGTGGCTGGATTATTATGCGGAGCACTGGTTTAAGAACCTCCAAGAAAGCATGGATAGATGCACTGGCCTCAGTGATATAACTGTAATAATATTGAAACACCACCACACAATTTCACAATATGGCCATAGCTCTGAATCCCTCACTTGAGACAGTAAATGTTCGAAAGAATTATACGAAATGTAGTTACTGTATAATCATGGTAGGGAAAATCGTAGATGGGTGTTTATGTGCTATCGCTCGTATTATACAAGATGATTTTAATCATGTTTTTCGAACCTATATTATTTGGCATGCTACAGGTTAATCGCCGAGGTTGCTACAGCATTGGAAGTGGTCGTGTGTATGAAGGTGCACGCAATTTCGTAATTTCTATGATCAGACCAGTATGTTTCATTTGTGCCAGTTACACCAGTAATATTTGATAGTACAAAATGTAATACAGAATTATAATATGTTCTGATATACATGTATTTTGAAGCATTTAATACTCAAAGTGACGGCCTGAAGGTGCATCATAAACACCTAGAATCGATAAATTATACAAGCTGAAGGCAAAAAAGAAATGAAAGGAAGCTTGATTTATAACAGAGAGTACATTTTTTGGAGATAAAGGGTAAACCTCATGGACTGAGAGTACAGGCTTATGAATTGATGAAAGCAACATAACTGAATATCTGATAAAGAAGGTGAGAGGGACAAAGACAGAGACACAAAGTCACGTAGATGGATAGAGAGATAGACAGAAAGAAACAGAAATGACAGAAAAGAAGATGAAGGCAGAAAGACAGGAAGGGGATACAAAGAGAGATAAAGGAGAAATCGTGAGAGAAGAGAGAGAGAGAGAGAAAGATAAAGAAACATAGGAAAGGACTGAGAAAATAAAGGCATAGAAAGTGAGATAGCAACAAGGAAAGACGAGAGTGCAAGCAGAGAGAGAGAGACAGAGAGACAGAGAGAAAGAGAGAGATAGACAGAAACAGAAGAAGTAAAACAGAAAGAGGGAAAGAAGCACAGAAAGAGAGAGAGAGAAGAAAGAGAGAGAGAGAATAGGAGAAATAGAGAAAGGGGGAGACGGAAAAGGAAATACATAGGCAGAAAGAGAGATATAGCAAGGAAGACGGTGATAGGAAAAGAAGGACAGAGAGAAAGGCAGAGTCAGATAGAAACTGAGAGAGAGAGACTGAGAGAGAGAGAGACTCAAAGATCGAGGATTACGGCTAACAGTCTTGGGTTTAAAGAGAGAAATTACAAAGTTCATGACCTTAAGTTTAAGTGAATTGCGGGTACGATCTCAAACCGACTGAGAGTCCAAGCTAATGAAGTTGTGGCCAAAGAACAGAAAGGGTACAAACTACAACGGTAGAAGATGAGAGAAATTACACAGACAGCGTGCACAAGGTCATCCGTTGGAAATGAAATTTACTGAGGATGCATCTGTCGAACTAGGAGTAAAGATCACCTACTGTCGGTCCATGAAAACATGGCGGGTTTGAAACAGAAGTAGGGAAACATGTTCAGAGTTTGAGGGTATATCAAACTAAGACCAACTACTTACTGTCTGAGAGTACGTAGAAGAGACTGTGGGAAGATTTCACCGGCTATCGTGCAACTGATTGGCTAGGAATTAGTCTGTGGAAGTTAAAACAAGTTTAAGGGCCTCAGGGAATATCAGACTGACTGAGGTGCATTTAATTGACTTAGTTTTTATTTTCCTAACGTAGAGTACAACGTACCGATTGCTAGTATAAACAAAGTGAAGAAAAAATAATAGTAAGGGAACAGTCACTCGCTGAGGGTACATTACTGAGATTTAGGGTACATTTCAGGAACTGAGAATACAGACAAACAGTGCAAAGGATAGCGTCCGAGTAAGGACAGTGGTTCAGGAACTGGGGATACATTCAATTGACTATAGGTACGATTTTGAAGTCTGAGAGGACAAAGAATAGACCGAGGGAACATTCCAAGAACTGAAGATGCAATCTAAAGCACTCACTGTGGATACAATGGCATAATGGTTAATTTTAGTGGCTGTGGGGATAGAATCGTCGACTGCGGGTACAGGGGAATTCCTGTGGTCACAGAAAGGTAGAAGTACAGTTTCAGGACCCAACAACAATTTTAGGTGATAAAGGATTTGCTTTAAAGGCTTAAGAATAAATTAAACAAAAAAGAACAAACATTCCTGGAACTGGACTCATATCGCATGGACTAAAGATTTATCCAACAAACTGAGCGAAGGATCTATCGGCATTTACTAGAAAATGAAATCGAAGGGAATACTATTTTCTGGTCCTGCATTTAATTTGACAGACCGAGGGTACATCTTACAGACAGCCGGATGCATAGGGCCAACTCACCTCACGGGCTAAGTGTATATCTTACGGACTGACGGTACATACTCTCGGGGAGTTGGTTAATTGACAGCAAGGACATTGATATGGAGTAATGGGTCAGTGTCACAGACTGATGCTATTTCTCACGATATTAGCGTACATACTGCGGACTGAGGATTTAATTACAAAGTGAGAGTACATTCAATGGAATCAATGATACTTATTACAAGAAGATTCATCCTTTTCTCAGCGCTGGTAAGTTTTTTCTATGAAGTTATGTGGAACAACTGCAAGTGGCATGCAAACAATATTGTACGAAGTACTGGTAAAAGAATCTTCTTCCACATATTTTATTACTTTATCTAATATTTACATAATGTAAATGACGACCTGAAGGTGGATCATAAAGACGTAGAATCGATAAATTATACAAGCTGGGGGAGAAAGAACGAAAGGAAGCTTAATTTATAAAAGGGAGTACATGTTTTGGAGGAAATGGGTAAACCTCATGGACTGAGAGTACAGGCTTATGAATTTATGAAATCAAAATTAAGACCATGACTGAATATCTGATGAGGAAGGTGAAAGGGATAAAGACAGAAACAAAGTCACGACGAGGGACAGAGAGAAAGACAGAAAGAAACAGACATAACAGAAATAAAGATGAAGGAAGAAAGATAGGAAAGGAAACATACGGAGATAAAGAAGAGGGCGTGAGAAAAAACAGGAAGGGAGAGAGAGAAAGAGAAAGAGAGAGAGCGGAGACAGACAGACAGACAGACAGACAGACACAGGGAGAGACTGAGATAGTGTAAAAGGCAGAGAAAGAGACAAAGAGGCAAGGAAGGACGAGATTGCAGACAGAAACAGAGTAAGGGAAACCGAGATAGAAAGCAAAGCATAGAGAGAGAGAGAGAGAGAGAGAGAGAGAGACGGATAGATGGATAAATACAGAGAGAGAGGGAGAGAAATCGACTCAAACACCAACGGTATCGGCGTACAGTCTTGGGTTTAAAAAGAGAAATTAAAAAGTTCACGACCTTAAGTTTAAGTGAATTGAGGGTACGATCTCAAACCCACTGAGAGTCCAATCTAATGAAGTTGAGGCAAAAGAACAGAAAAGGGCACAAGATACAACGGTAGAATATTCATATAATCAATGGGCGGTACATGTCACGCTTAGAGGGTACATCTCACAGACTTAGCGTGCAGACGAACATACTGGATTAAATGAGAGTAAGGAAATAGCATTACAGCCTAATGGTACATGACATGGACTGATCGTTTCATTCCACAGACTTAGTTTAAGAGTTCTCAGAATGAGGGAATAGTTCACAAAGTGGAGAGAAATTGCACAGACCGCGTGCACAAGGTAATCCAGAGGAAATGAAATAAGAGTAGCGCACAAATGTAAATACTGAGGGCGCATCTGTCGAACTGTGAGTAAAAATCACCTACTGTGGGTACAGGCAAACATCATGGGGTTGAAACAAAAGTAGGGACACACAATCAGGCTTTGGGGGTACATCAAACTAAGGCTGTATTCTTACTGTCTGAGAGTACGTAGAAGGGACTGGGGGAATATTTCACCGACTGTCATGAGGCTGGGAGTAAAATCTTTAAAAAGCCAAGGTTTATGGTTTGAGGATACATCGCACTGACTACGGGTACGATCTCGATTCCTGTGGAAGTCAAAAGAAGTTATAGGGCCTCAGGGAATATCCGACTGACTGATGTGCATCTAATTGAATGAGGTTTTATTTTGCTAACATACCGACTGCTGGTATCAACAAACTGAAGAAAAAGTAATAGTAAGGGAACAGTCACTCGCTGAGGGTACATTGCACAGATTTAGGGTACATTTTAGGAACTGAGAATATAGGCAAACAGTGCAAAGGATGGCATTCGAGTAAGGGCAGTGGTTCAGGGACTGGATATACATTCAATTGACTATAGCTACGACTTTTAAAGTCTAAGAGGACAAAGAATAGACCGACGGAACATTCGAAGAACTGAAGATACAATCTAAAGGACTCGCTGTGGATACAACGGCCTGATATTTAATTTTAGTTACTGTGGGGATAGAATCGTCGGCTCCGGGTACAGGGGAACACCTGTGGCCACAGGAAGGTAGAAGTACAGTTTCAGGACCCAACAACAAAAGTGATAAAAGATTTACTTTAAAGGTTGAAAAATAAATCAAACAAAAAAGAAGAAACATTCCTCGAACTGGAGCCATATTGCATGGACTAAAGATTTATCGAACAGATTGAGCGAACGTTCTAACGGCATTTACTAGTAAATGAAATCATAGGAAATACCAGTTTCTAGTCCTGCATTTAATTTGACAGACCGAGGGTACATCTTTGAGACAGACGGATGCATAGGGCCAACTAAGACTAAATCATATCGAGTAGTTTTTGAGGGGAAGGGTTAATCTTATGGACTGAGAGTAGTCTAATCAATTAAAGAAATAAGAACTTGACTAAATCTCATGCGTTTGTTGACTCATCTCACGTGCTAAGGGTATATATTACGGACTGACGGTACATACTGTCGGGAAGTTGGTTAACTAACAGCAAGGATATTGGTATCAAGTAATGGGTCGGTGTCACAAACTGAAAATATTTCTCAAGATTTTACAGTACATTCTCCAGACTGAGGATTTAATCACACGGAATGAGAGAGTACATTCCATGGAATTAATGATAGTCATTGCAACAGAATTCATGCTTATCTCAGCACTGATAAGTTTTTCTATGAAGTTATATGGAACAAGCAGCCAGTGGTATGGAAACATATTGATATCGTGTAATGGGTCAGTGCCACAAACTGAAAATATTTCTCAAGATATTACAGTACATTTTCCAGACTGAGGATTTAATCTCATGGAATGAGAGAGTACATTCCATGGAATTAATGGTAGTCATTGCAACAGAATTCATGCTTATCTCAGCGCTTACAAGTTTTTCTATGAAGTTATGTGGAACAAGCAGCCAGTCGTATGGAAACATATTATACGAAGTACTTGTAAAAGAATCTTCCACATACTTTATTACTTTGTCTAATTTTCACTTAATGCATATTTTTATAGAAATTATCACGCCTCTAAAAAGTAATTCTCCACACTTCTGAAAGTATGCATAAAAAAATCTATCTAGGACTATACATTTCGCTTTTCCATCATCATTCCTTACAACAAATGTAATTTTTACTCTTTTACTGCAACCCTTTAAGAATGAAGCACACATGTCAAATTCGAATACTCTTTCTTTCTTTCTTTCTTTCCACCAGAAGGACTTGCCCGTCTGCTCAGTCAGTAAAGTACATGCCTTGAAATCAAGGCGGTTGCATGGTCGATCCCCAATTCTGCCAAAATCTGTCCGAGGTATGATGATAATGATTTAATGATTTTGACATGTGCGAAGTACTGGTGAAAGAAACTAGTTATCTCCATCCACTTATTTATATTTCTATTGACTAAATTCACAACTTTAACATATGCACATTAAAATCTATCCCGGATTATACATTTCGCTTTTCTATCATTATTCTTTACAAAAAAATATGCATTTTTATCCCACACTATGACCCTTCGGGAAGTAAACATGTCAAGATCAAATACTCTCTCTCTCTCTCTCTCTCTCTCTGTCCACGACAATGCTTGCCCGTCTGTTCAGTCGGTAACATACATGTCTTAAAATCAAGCCGGCTGCAGGTAAGATCCAATAGCTGTGCCAATTACCGTCCAAGGTTTGATAATAATCATTGCAACAGAATTCTACACTCAAGGATGGGCAGTGATAGTCTGATGGCAAAGAAACCTCAAATAGGTGTACTGTCCAACCGATATACTTGACATGTAGTTCAAACGGATACACCACACTACCGGTACATTTCATGAAATTAATTATAGACACTGCGACAGGGTTCATCCTTATCCCAGCGCTAGTAATTTTTTCAACAAAGTTATGTGAAAAACGCAGCCAGTGGCATGGAAACAATATTGTGCGAAGTACTGGTAAAAGCAACTACTTATCTCCTTCCACATAACTTATTACTTTATTGAATGTTTCACTGAGTCCTAAAAATAACTTTTGCGCACTTCTTAAAATGTACATAAAAGTCTACCTTGGAATATACATTTCACTTTTCCGTCGCTATTCTTAAGGAAGATTCCAGTTTTTCTTTCTTCACTAAAACCTTTAGGAATAACGTGAAGGTGTCAAAATCAAATTTTCTCTCTCTCTCTCTCTCTTCTGTGGAATGCCTTGCTTGTCTGCTTAGTAGGTAAAGTGCATGGCTTGAAAACAAGATTCGAACCAATAGCTATGCCAATGTATGTCCGATGTTTGATGACAGTCTTTTGCAACACGCTCCCTTGCACTCTCTCTTTCTCCCTTTTTCTACAAGAGATTGCTAAGCCGGTTGCTGAGTTGGTAACGTACGCACCTTTAAGCTAGGGAAGTCGCAGGTTCGATTCCCCAGCTCTTTCAATTTCAGTTCGATATTTGATGACAGTTATTATGACAAGATTCATTTAATTCTCTTACCGCCGATGATTGTTTCGACAAGAGTTATGTGGAATTGCAGCCACCGGCTTGGAATAATGTTAAGAGTATTGGTAAAAGAAAAAAACATGGAACCATGGATATGTCCTCTGGCCACCAAGATATAATTGAAATAACATTGAAGACCGCGTTAAAACTCCAAACAAAGAAACAAATCCTACACCAACAAAGTCACAATCAGCATCATCATCATCATTATCACCACCACAACAACCCAAGCATCATCATAATCACCATCATTATCATCATCACCAGTAACATACCATCAACATCATTATCATTTTCAAAATTCCAAAACTTGCATCTTAATTTTAGGTTAAACTAATTCCTGAAATCATTAATGAGCAATCCAAAATACACATTCAAATTCCCGTGTCTCCTTTATTAACTGAAACTCACTCGTCCATATTCAAAATGTTGGAACTAGATAAGAAAGGTTTCAATACTCCCTAATAAATTACACTGAGGTCGATAAATTAACCAACATTTTCTTCCTTTTTAACTATATTCTCAAAAGTTTTCTTCTCTAAGGTCCAACAAACATAAATCGTGAATATTATTTTCATATGTAAACGTTAACTCTTAAAAATCTCTTTAAACAAATTCATTCTCTTTGGGCTGCTATCTTTACCCTTTTGACGTTTACTGTGCTCAACGATTAAACCATCACTTAATAATACAACGCTGAGGTCGGCTGCTCAGTCGCAAAATCCTGCAGGACTTGAGACCTAGGGATGCTGGTTCCAATCCCAAGCTCGGCAGATTTCTTTCCGGGGATCGATGATAGTCGTTGCGACAGGATTCCTTTCTATCCCTCTCACCGCTGGTTATTGTTTGGATCTTAAAGTGAGAAAACTGACAGTGGCTGGAATATTGTGAGGAGCACTGGTTAAAGAAACTCCAGGAAAGCATGGATAGATGCACTGGCCTCCGTAACTGTAATAATATTGAAAACAGCGTGAAACACCACACACACAATTTCACAATATGGCCATAGCTCTGAATCCCTCACTTGAGACAGTAGAAGTTCGAAAGAATTATACGAAGTGTAGTTACTGTATAATCATGGTAGGGAAAATCTTAAATGGGTGTTGATGTGTTATCACTCGTATTATACAAGATGATTTTAATCATGTTTTGCGAACCTATCTTTATTTGGCATGCTAAAGGTTAATCGCCAAGGTTGCTACAGCATTGGAATGGTCGTGTGTATGAATGCATAGTCGATCTCGTAATTTTTATGATCAGACCAGTATGTTTCATTTGTGCTAGTTACACCAGTAATATTTGATAGTGCAATGTGTAATGCAGAATTATAATATGTTCTGATATACATATATTTTGAAGCATGTAACATACGAAGTGACAGCCTGAAGGTGCATCATAAACACCTAGAATCGATGTTATACAAGCTGAAGGAAAAAAGAACGAAAGGGAGCTTAATTTATAGAAGGGAGTACATTTTTTGGAGGAAAAGGGTAAAACTTATAAACTAAGTGTACAGGCTTATGAATTGATCAAAGCAACATTAACACCATAGCTGAATATCTGATGAAGAAGTTGAGAGGTATAAAGCCAGAGAGACAAAGTCACGAAGAGGGACAGAGAGAACGACAGAAAGAAACAGAGACATGACAGAAATGAAGATGAAGGCAGAAAGATAGGAAGGGAAGACAAAGAGATATAAAGGAGAGAGCTTGAGAGAAAAATGGAGAGAGAGAGGCAGAGACAGACATAGAGACAAGGAAAGACTACAGTGCAGGCAGAGAGAGAGACAGATATAAACCGAGCAAGGGAAGCAGAGACAGGGAGAGAAGCACAGAAATAGAGAGAGAGAGAGACTACGATAGTTAAAAAGGCAGAGAAAGAGAGATAGAGACAAGGAAGGACGAGATTGCAGACAGAGAGACAGACGTTCGAGCCTCACTGGATTCACGGGGTCTTTCGTGGGAGTGTCCTTGGGAAAGACACGTCAGAGCCCTAGCCTAGTACTTGTGGAATCCAGGAAATACATGAATATGTGAGCTGTTGCCGTGATTTGACTGAAATGATGTTGAAAGCGGCGTAAAACAATATTCAATCAATCAATCAGAGAGACAGACACAGACCAAGGCAAACAGAGATAGGGAGAGAAGCACAGAAATAGAGAGAGAGTGAGAGAAAGGAAGGGAGAGGGAGACAGGAAGAGACAAAGATAGAAATAGGCAGAATGGGAGACAGAGATACAGCAAGGGAGACGGAGATAGTAAAGGAAGGACAGAGAGAAATACAGAAAGTCAGATAGAGAAACTGAGAGAGATAGAAAGAGAGAGAGAGAGAGAGTGAGTGAGAGAGAGAGAGAGACAAATCGACTCGAAAACCAACGGTACCGGCTGACAGTCTTGGTTTTAAATAGAAAAATTACACAGTTCACGACCTTAAGTTTAAGTGAATTGAGGGTACGATCTCAAACCGACTTAGAGTCCAAGCTAATGAAGTTGTGGCCAAAGAACAGAAAGGGCACAAGTTACAACGGAAGAAAATTCATATAATCAATTGGCGGTACATGTCGCGCATAGAGGGAACATCTCACAGACTTAGCGTGCAGACGAAGATACTGCATTAAATGAGAGTAAGGAAATAGCACAACAGCTCGGCAGATTTCTTTCCGGGGATCGATGATAGTCGTTGCGACAGGATACCTTTCTATCCCTCTCACCGCTAGTTATTTTTTGACGATAAGTGACAAAACTGACAGTGGCTTGAATATTGTGCGGAGACTGATTTAAAAACTCCAGGAAAGCATGGATAGATGCACTGGCCTCCGTGATATAAATGTAATAATATTGAAAACAGCGTGAAACACCACACACACAATTTCACAATATGGCCATAGCTCTGAATCCCTCACTTGAGACAGTAAAGGTTCGAAAGAATTATACGAAGTGTAGTTAGTGTATAATCATGGTAGGGAAATGTTCGATGAGTGTTTATGTGTTATCACTCGTATCAAACAAGATGATTTTAATCATGTTTTGCGAACCTTTCTTTATTTGGCATGCTAAAGGTTAATCGTCGAGGTTGCCACGGCACTGGAAGTGGTCGTGTATATGAATGCTCAGGCGATTTTGTAATTTGTATGATCAAGCCAGTATGTTTCCTTCGTGTCAGTTACACCAGTAATATTTCATAGTACAAAATGTAATGCCGGATTATATTAAGTTCTGATATACATGTATTTTGAAGCATTTAATAATCAAAGTCACAGCCTGAAGTTGCATCATAAGCACCTAGAATCGATAAATTATATAAGCTGAGGGAATATTTTTGGAGGAAAAGGGTAAACCTCATGGACTGAGAGTACAGGCTTATGAATTGATGAAAGCAACATGAAGTTGAGAGAGAAAAAGCCAGAGAGACAGTCACGAAGACGGACAGAGAGAAAGATATAAAGAAACAGAGACATGACTGAAATGAAGATGAAGGCAGAAAGAGAGGAAGGGGAGACAAAGAGCGTGAGAGTAAAAGAAGAGAGAGAGATTTAAATAGTGAAAAAAAGGCAGAGAAAGAGAGATAGAGACAAGGAAGACGAGAGTGCAGGCAGAGAGAGAGATAGAGACAGAAACAGAGCAAGGGAAACAGACAGGGAAAGAAGCACAGAGAGAGAAAGAGAGAGAGTGAGAGAGAGAGAGAGTGAGTGAGAGAAAGAGAGGAAACAGACAGAGAGACAGAGAGACAGAGAGAGGCAGAGAGAGAAATACAGCAAGGGAATCGGACGTAGGAAAAGAAGGACAGAGAGATAGGGAGAGAGACTGAGACTGAGAGAGAGAGAGAGGGGGAGAGAGGGAGGGAGACTGAAAGAGAGAGAAATCGACTCAAAGATCAATGGTACCGGCTTACAGTCTTGGATTTAAAAAGAGAAATTACAAAGTTCACGACCTAAAGTTTGAATGAATTGAGGGTACAATCTGAAACCGACTGAGAGTCCAACCTAACGAATTTTCGGCCAAAACACAGAAAGGGCACAAGTTACAATGGTAGAATATTCATATAATCAATTGGCAGTACATTTCACGCATACAGGGTACTTCTCACAGACTTAGCGTGCAGAAGAACATACTAGGTTAAATGAGAGTAAGGAAGTAGCACCAGAGCCTAATGGTACATTACATGGCCTGATCGGTTCATTCCACAGACTTAGTTTAAGAGCGCTCAGAATGAAGGAATACTTCATGAAGTGGAGAGAAATTGCAAAAGGCAATACACCGGAAATGAAATAAGAGTAGGGCACAAATGTAAATACTGAGGATGCATCTGTCGAACTGTGAGTAAAACTCACCCGCTGTGGGTACACGAAAACATCATGGCGTTGAAACAAAAGTGGGGACACATTTTCAGGGTTTGAGGGTACATCAATTTAAGGCTGCATTCTTACCGTCTCAAAGTACGTACAAGGGAATGTGTGATTATTTCACCGACTGTCGTGCAGGCTGATTGGCTGGGAGTTAAAACTTTGAAAAGACAAAGGATTATGGCGTGGGGGTACCTCTCTGACTACGGGTACGATCTCAATTCCTAGGATTACATGAATTAGGCTGTGGAAGTTAAAACAAGTTTTAGGGCCTCAGGGAATATCAGACTGACTGAGGTACATTTAATTCACTGAGGTTTTATATTGCTAACGTAGGGTACAACGTACCGGCTGCTGGTATAAACAAACTGAAGAAAAAGTAATAAGGGAACAGTCATTCGCTGAGGGTACATTGCGCAGATTTTGGGTACATTTCAGGAACTGGGAATATTGACAAACAGTGCAAAGCAAAGCATTCGAGTAAGGGCAGTGGTTCAGGGTCTGGAGATACATTCAAATAAATACAGGTACGATTTTAAAGTCTAAGAGGACAAAGAATAGACCGAGGAAACATTCCAAGACCTGAAGATACAATTTGAAGGACTCACTGTGGATACAACGGCCTGAGAGTTAATTTTAGGGGCTGTGAGGATAGAATCGTCGACTGTGGGTATGGGGACTCCTGTGGTCACAGGAAGGTAGAAGCACAGTTTCAGGACCCAACAACAATTTCAAGTGATAAAGAATTTGCTTTACAGGCTTAAGAATAAATCAAACAAAACAGAAGAAACATTCCTCGAACGGAAGCCATATCGCATGGACTATTTATTGAACAGAATGAGCGAAAGATCTAACGGCATTTACTAGTAAATGAAATCAAGGGAAATACTAGTGTCTGGTCCTGCATTCAATTTGACAGACCGAGAGTACATCTTACAGACAGACGGATGCATGGGGCCAACTAACACTGAATCATATCGAGTAGTTTTTGAGGGGAAGGGTTAATCTTCTGAACTGAGAGTACAGTCTAATCAATTAAAGAAATAAGAACTGGACGAAATCTCAAGCGCTTGTTGACTCATCTCACGGGCTAAGGGTATACAGTTTCTTACGGATTGACGGTATGTACTGTCGGGGAGTTGGTTCACTTACAGCAAGGACATAGATATTGAGTAATGGGTCATTGTCACAGACTGAAAATATTTATCAAGATGTGACAGTACATACTGCTGACTGTGGATTTAATCACACAGAATGAGAGAGTGCATTCTATGGAATTAATAATAGTCATTGCAATAGAATTCATCCTAATATCAGGGCTGATCAGTTTTTCTTTGAAGTTGGCATGGGAACAATATTGTGCGAAGTACTGGTAAAAAAATCTTCTTCCACATACTTTATTGCCTTATCTAATTTTCACTCAATCCATATTTTTATAGAAATTATCAAGCCTCTAAAAATTAATGCTGCAGACTTCTAAAATCATGGATATAAAAAAACTACGTAGGACTATACATTCCGATTTTCCATCATCATTCCTTACAACAATTGTAGTTTTTCGTCCTTCACTACAACCCTTTAAGAATGAAGCAAACATGTCAAATTCAAATACTCTTTCTTTCTTTCTTTCTTTCCATCAGAATGAGTTGCCCGTCTGCTCAGTCAGTAAAGTACATGCCTTGAAATCAAGGCGGTTGCATGATCGATCTCCCAATTGTACCAAATTCTGTCCGAGGTGTAATGATAGTCATTTCAACATGTGCGAAGTAATGGTAAAAGAAACTACATGTACTTATCTCCTTCCACTTATTTACATTTCTACTGACTACATGCATTCTTTTGTAGAAAATACCAAGCCCTAAATAATAACGTTCTGCACACTTCTTAACATATGCACATTAAAATCTACACTACAACCCTTCAGAAAGTAAACATGTCAAGATCAAATTCTCTGTCTCTGTCTGTCTGGCTCTCTCTCTCTCTCTCTCTAAACAAAATTCTTGCGTGTCGGTTCAGTCGGTAACACAAATGTCTTGAAATCAAGGCGGGCGCAGGTTCGATCCAATAGCTGTGCCAATTACTGTCCGAAGTCTGATAATATTCATTGCAACAGGATTCGTTCTACACTCAAGGATGCTCATTGCTGTCTCGACGATGGATTTTTTCGGAAAGCAGCCAAAAGTTTCGGAAACTGTTGTGCGTAGTGCTCACTGGTAAAAGCATCCTCAAGAAACCTCAAATAGGTGTACTGGCCGACCGATATACTTGATTTATAGTTCAAACGGAAACACCACACTACTGGTACATTCCATGAAGTTAATTATAGACATCGCGACAGGGTTCATCCTTATCCCAGCGCTGATATTTTTTTTTTTAACAAAGTTACGTGAAAAAAGCAGCCAGTGGCATGGAAACAATATTGTGCGAAGTACTGGTAAAAGAAACTGCTTATCTCCTTCCGCAAAGATTAAATGTTTTACCGAATCCATATTTTTGCAAAAAATATCAAGCTCCTAAATATTACTTTTGCACACTTCTTAATATATGCACATAAAAGTCTACCTTAGAATATACATTTCACTTTTCCGTCACTATTCTTAGGGAAGATTCCAGTTTTTGTTTCTTCACTACAACCTTTAGGAATAAAGTAAACGTGTCTCTCTCTCTCTCTCTATCTCTCTCTCTCTCGGGAATGCCTTGCCTGTCAGCTTAGTCGGTAAATGACATGGCTTGAAACCAAGATTCGACTCAATAGCTATGCCAATATATTTCCGATGTTTGATGAGTCTTTGCGCCATGTGCAAAGTACTGGTAAAAAAGGAACTAGGAATCTCCTTCCACATACTTTATTTATCACTGAATCCACAACTCTTCAGAAAATATCGAGCCCCTTGAAATTAACATCTGCACACTTCTTAAAATCTTCCGTTGGAATATACATTTCACTTTTCAATAAACGTTTATCACAAAACTGCATTTTTTTTTTAAAGACTACACCCCTTCAGGAATAAGGTAAACATGTCAAATTTAAATATTCTGCACTCTCTCTCTCCCCACAAGAATGCCTTGCCCGTTAGTTAGTCGGTTACGCACATGGCTTGAAACGAAGGTAAGCGCATGTTCGATTTAGCAGCTGTGCCAATCTCTGTCCGAGGTTTGCAACCAGATTCTTTCTACACTCAAGAATGTTTAATGTTTCGACGATAGCTTTGTTGAAAAGCAGCCAAAACCTTGGGAAGACTGAATATTGTGCGTACCAGTGGTAAAATTCCAAGAAAGCTCAGATAGGTGCACTGGTCCTACTATGTACCTAATATTTAGTAAAATCAACATTAAACTAACGAAGAATCTTTCTCCACTACCACTTTTTTCTCAGCAATCATTAAATAGCGTTGCAATGAAGTCGAACAGTTTTGCTCATACCTTTTTGTTCACTTCTCAATTACTTTAAAGACATCAAAAATAAAAGCTTTGTTCCACATTCAAATGAATTCTGTTTCTCTCTCTCTCTCTCTTTTTTTTTTTTTTTTTTTTATTTAAGCTTTTGAACAGTATTCTTAAATATTTATCTTAATATTTTTGATTCTTTTCCAAATTCAGTGAACGCTCCCTCTCACACACACACTCTCTCTCTCTCTCTCTCTTTCTCTACAAGACATTACCAAGCCCGGTTGCTAACGGACGCACCTTTAAACATGGGAGGTCGCATGTTCGATTCTCCAGCACTTTCAATTTTTATTCGATATTTGATGACAGTTATTATGACAAGATTCATTTAATTCTCTTACCGCTGATGATTGTTTCGATGAGGGTTATGCGGAATAGCAGCTATTGGCTTGGAATAATGTGAAGACTATTGGTAAAAGAAAAACCCAAGGAAACATGGATATGTGCTATGGCTACCGAGATATAATTGAAATAAGGCTGAAGACCGCGTTAAAACAATAAACAAATCAGAAACAAATCTCTCCACCACCAAATTCATAATCAGCATCATCACCATTATCACCATCACAACAACCACATCATCATCATTATCATCATCGCAATATTCCATCATCATCATTTTAAAATTCCAAAATTTGCATCTGCACTTGGTGTTAAACTTATTCCTGAAATCCTTGAACAGCAATCCAAACAAAAAAAGATTCAAATTCCCGTGTCTCCTTCATAAACTGAAACTTACTCGTCCATCGTCAATACGTTGGAACCAGATAAGAAATGTTTCAATTCTCCCAAATAGATTACATTGAGGTCGATAAATTAACCAATATTTCCCCCTTTTTTAACTATGTTTTCAAAAGTCTTCTTCTCTATGGTCCGGCAAACATGAATCGTGAACATTATTTTCATCTGTAAACGTTAACACTTGAAATTTTATCTTTAAATGAATCCATCCTCTTTGAGCTGCTATCTTTACCCTTTTTATGTTTACTGTGTGTTAAACGATTAAACCATCACTTAATACAACGCCGAGGTCGGCTGCTAAGTCGTAAAAATCTACAGGACTTGAGACCTAGGGATGCTGGTTCCAATCCCCAGCTTGATCCGGGGATCGATGATAGTCGTTGCGACAGGATTCCTTTCTATCTCTCACAGCTGTTGATTTTTTCGAAATCTTAAAGTGAGAAAACTGACAGTGGCTGGAATATTGTGCACAGCACTTATTTAGGATACTCGAGGAAAGCATGGATAGATGCACTGGTCTCCGTGATATAACTGTAATAATATTGAAAACAGCGTAAAACACCACACACCGAATTTCACAATATCGCCATAGATCTGAATCGCTCACTTGAGACAGAAAAAGTTCTAAAGAATAATGTACATCTTACAGACAGACAGATGCATAGGGCCTACAACACTAAATTATACCGAGTAGATTTTCAGTGGAAAGGTTAATCTTATGCACTGAGGGTACAATCTAATCAATTAAAACAATGAGAACTTGACTAAATCTCAAGCGTTTGTTGACTCATCTCACGGGCTAAGGGTATATCTTACGGCCTGGCGGTACATACTGTCGGAGAATTGGTCAACTGGTAGCATGGACATTGATATGGAGTAATTGGTCATTGTCACAGACTGAAAATATTTATCAAGATGTGAGAGTACATACTGCAGACTGAGGATTTAATCACACAGAGTGAGAGTACATTCAAAATCAGTGAACGCTCCCTCTCACTCTCCTCTACAAGACATTGCCAAGCCCCGTTGCTAAGTTGGCAACGTACGCACCTTTAAACTAGGGAGGTCGCAGGTTCGGTTCCCCAGCTGTTTCACTTTCCTTTCGATATTCGATGATGGTTATTACGACAAGATTTATTTAATTCTCTTACCGCTGAAGATTGTTTCGACGAGCGTTATGTGGAATCGCAGGCATTGGCTTAGAATAATGTGTACAGTACTGGTAAAAAAATATACATGGATATGTGCTCTGGCCAACGAGATAAATTGAATAAGGTTGAAGACCTGCCAACATCGCTGATCCGATGACGCAGTCACTAAAGTTCCGCGCTTTCAATTCAGCGGTGGATGATTCGATTCCCCAGCTGTTCCTATTTCTTTTCAGGATTGTTCGTAGCCATAGTGATAGTATTCATTTTCTTTCATGCTTTTTATGTGGGAAACCAGTCAGTAGATTTGGAAAGGTAATGTGCAAAGTGCTAGTAAAAAAAACTCCAATAAAGCGTTGACCTGTGCGATAAAACACAATGTTGAACTCGGCGTGTAAACACCAATCAAACAAATAAGTCCTCCATCAAAAAAACACAATTACCAATAACTGCACTGCCACAACCACCACAACACAAAACACCAGCAAAACCATTATCATCACCATCATCAAAGCAATTATTATATAGCTTCACAACTCAGAAGCTTTAGGTTCTGAAGCTCTTTCATGACATTTCCAAAATCAGTGAACAGCCATCAAAAGTATACTTTCCACCTCTCATGTCTTCTTTATAAACTTGAATGCCTACGTCCATAGAAACCAATTTGAACTTTGAAAACAAATGTTTAGATTCTTCTGTATCAAAACACTTTGGACACGATTAATGTCATGTGGCTCAAATGATACGATTTTCCTTTCTATTCCTCTACAAGGTCGTGCAAATATGGATCGTGATGTAACTTTCATTTTCGTTAACATGGCTTCCCTTAAGATCTGACCAATTACAAAAGAAAACTCCATCAGCATAATTCTTTTCAGTTGACTAATTCTTAAAAAAAAACTTACAACACGTCAAAGATTCCAAAACATTGGACATGCATCTCTCTCTCTCTCTCTCTCTCTCTCAGTAATTGCAAAGCCCAGTTGCTCAGCTGCTAACGTACATGTCTTGAAACTCAGGGCGTTGCAGGTTTGATTCCCCAACTGTTCCAATTTCTTTCTGTCAGGTATTTGATGAGTCATTGCGACAGGATTCAATCTGTTATCTTATCCTTGATGTTTATTTCGACGAAAGACAGCAGGCACTGGCTTCGAATAATGTACTGGTAAAAGAAAGACCAAAAAACCTGGCTAAGGGCACTTGCCGCCGCAATATAACTGCAGTAAGGTTGAAGACTGCGTTAAAATACCAAACAAAGAAACAAATCTCTCTCCACCACCAAATTCACAATCAACATCATCATGATTGTCACCACAACCACATCCTCATTATCATTATCATCAGTTATGGTTAAATGGTTCTACTAATCCTCAAAATTTAACTAACTTTGCTCCATAGATGTTTGTCCTTTTAAGAAGGAATTAAAAGAATTTTTTTTAAAAAAATCTACATTCAAATTAGTCGCATTTCTTTCATTGATCTGAAATTGTTCCACAACATTTCTGAAATTGTCATCTTATTTTAAGGTTTGACTGAACTCATTGAACAGCAATCAAAAATACACCTTCAACTTCCTGTGTCTCCGTTATAATGTAGAACTCCTTCAATGCGTTTGAACTAGGTAAGAAATGTTTAGATTTTCCCTAATATATTACATTGAGGACGACAAATTAACCAGCATTTTCTTTCTTTTTAACAATGTATGAAGATGTCTTTCTCTCTAAAGTCATGCAAACATGGGCCTCGACCGTAACTTTCATTTGTAAACGTTAACACTTGAAAATCTGTCTTGAAACAAATTCATTCTCTTTCAGCTGCTATCTTTAACCTTTCGGCGTTTACTACAGTAAACAATTAAACCTTCGCTCAATAATACAATGCAGAGCTCCGTACCTCAATCGGAAACTAGCAGAACTTGAGACTAGGGTGTTGCTGGTTCCAATCCACAGCAAATATCTTTCCAAAGAGTGATGATAATTATTGCGACAGGATTCCTTTCTATCTCTCACTTCTCTTCATAGTTTTGACCATGGTTTTGTGAGAAAGCAGCCAGTGGTTGGAATATTGTAAATAGCACTGATTTAAGAAATTCCGGAAAGGCATGGATAGATTCACTGGTTTCACTTATATAACTGAAATAAAGTTGAAAACGGCATGAAACAGCATACAAACAAACAATATCACATAATGGCCCTGAATCGGTGACTTGCGCCTGCGAGTCTTTGTAAAAATTTAAGTAAGTGTAGTTACCGTATAACCATGATACGGAGAATCCTACGTGAGCATTAATGTATTATCGTTATTATTAAGTTGATTATATATCATATAATGTGAACTTTGGTTAATCTGGCATACTACTAGTCAAAGAAACTAGTTTTCTCCTTTTACACACTTTATAAGATTAATTTTTTTTCACTTAATCCACAACTTTACAGAAAACACCAATCCTCTAAAGATTAACGTCTGCACACTCCTTGACATATGCCCAATAGCCTCTACAGTTGAATATATATTTAGCTTTTCCATAATTATTTTCTACGAAAATTAGAATTTCTTTTCCCACACTACAACCCATCAGCAATAAAACAACACGTCAAAATTAAATTCTCTCTCTCTCTCTCCATCAGATCGCTAGCCCGGTGCTCAATTAATACCGAAAATGGCTTAAAACCTAGGCAGTTGCAGGTTCGGTTCCCCACTTGTGCCAATTTCTGTCTGAGCTTACATGATTCATTCTTCACTCAACAATGGTCATTGTCTCGACGATAGCTATGTTGAAAAGCAGCCAGTGGCTTGGGAAGACTGTTGTGGGTAGCACTGGTAAAAGACACTCCAAGAAAGCGTAGATTGTGCATTGGCCTCGCGATATACCCGATAAATACTTGAAACGGTGCTAAAACACTACACTTACGAAGAAATCTGTTTCCACCACCACAATCATCATCATCAAAGCATTTCTCTCTACCAACATCGCTGAAACCAATGTCGTAGACAATAAAGTTCCGTGCTTTCAACCCAACTCCGACACTTCCAATACCACAGCTATTATCATCATCAACATCATCATCATCCAAACAATGATCAAACAGCTTTACAACTCCATAGCTTTGTGATAAGGAAACTTTAAAATTCAGGGGAAACGTGGCTCCTTTTAAGATCGCAAAAAAAAACTTTCATCAGTATAATTCTTTAAGTTTCACTATTTTTCTTTTTTTTTTAAGTTACAACGCGTCCAAGATTCTAACTCATTTGATGTGCCGCTCTCTCTCTCTCTCTCCTTCTCTCTCAATCACTCTATCAATATACATGTGCCTCTATCTCTCTATTTTACTCTCTCCAAGACACTACCAAGTCCAGTTGTTCAGTTGGTAACGCAATAGGCCGGAAAATAGGAGTCGCCGGTTTGATTCCCTGGTTGTTCCAATTGATGTGCCTCTCTCTCTCTCTCTCTATCAATATATCTCAACCTCTCTCTGTTTTACTCTCTCTCCAAGACACTGCCAAACCCAGTTATTCAGTTGGTAACGTACAAGGCCGGAAAATAGAAGTCGCCGGTTTGATACCCTAGTTGTTCAAATTTCTATCCGAGGTTCAATGACAGGCAAAGCGACAGAATTCATTCTAATCTCATCAATGATTGTTGCGACGAAAACTATATCTAAAAGCACCATTGGATGGCAAAATGTGCAAAGCAATGGTAAATGAAACCCAAAGAAAGCATGATAGACGCACTAATCTCTGCGATATAACTGAAACAAGGTTGTGTTAAACCATCAAAACAAAAAAAGACATCTCCCCCCCAACACCATCACCATCATCATCATAATATCATCATTATCCAACCCAAGATGAAATAGCTTCACTACTCCTCTAAATTTAACCAGTTTTGTTCCATAGATTTTGTTCTCTTCTCTAAAACTAATTTAAAAAAAAAACAAACAAAAACAAAAAACAAAAAAAAAAAAAATCTACATTCAAATAACTTGCATTTCTTTCATTGATCTGAAACTCTTCCATAACATTTCCGAAATTGGCATCTTATTTTAAAACTTGAATTCTTAACTGAAATCATTGAGCAGCAATGCAAAATATACTTTCAACTTCCTGTGTCCCCGTTATAAACTTGAACTTGTTCGTCCGTCGTCAACACTAGGTAAGAAATGCTTAGATTGTCCCCAATAAATTATCTTGCGGATGATAAATTAAATGTGGCCCATATGATGGGATTTGTCTTTGGAAGGGTATCATAGAATGGGGGAAAGGCGATATGAGACCAGCATTTCAACAATATTTTCACAAGTCTTCCTCTCTAAGGTCGTGCAAACATAGATCGTAAACATAACTTTCATTTATGTTAACGACTGAAAATCTATCTTTAATAGAAGAAATAGTCTCTTTCAGCTACTTCCTTTACTCTTTTGTCGTTTGCTGTATTAAATAATTACACCTTCAATCAATAAAACAATGCCTAGTTCGGTAGCAACAATGCCCAGTCGGTAACATACAGGGCTTGAGACCAGGGGGTTCTCTGGCTCGATTCCCCAGCTCGGCAAACTACTTTCAGAGGATTTACGATAGTCATTGTGGCAAGATTCCTTTCTCTATCACTGCTGGCCATTGTTTTGACGATGGTTATATGGAAAAAAGCCAGTGGCTAGAATATTGTGCGGAGTACTGGTTTAAGTATTTCTGAAAAAGAACGGACAGATGCACTGTCTGCCGCGATATAACTGAATGTTGAAAACAGCGTAAAACACCATACGAACAAACCATAAAACGATAGGGTCATAGCCCTGAATCACTCATCCAGCCTGTATAGTTCCTGTAAAATTGAGTTACGGGGAACCCTAAGTGAGTGTATATGTATTATCATTTTTATTAAACAAGTGACTTTTGATGATAATTATTATGCAAACGTTGGTTTAGTCGGCATTCTAAAGGTTACTAGGTGAGGTTTATACAGCAGTGAAAGTGGTCGTAAGTATTAATCCTTGGGCTGCTATGCACAACTCAAGGACCTTTTGGGGGACAGTGTAGATCAAGATCAGCATGCACAGACCATGCAGTCTGATCTTGTACCTACACTGTCCAATAAGTAGATATCTTTCCCCAAAAAATACCTTTAAAATACTCGTAGTAAAATTTGGGTTTTTACTACCATCATGAAAGTTTCAGTCCACTTATTTAACAGGATAATGGTTAATGTACAGAGCAATTTTGGCAATTTTGTATGAAGAGACGTAAGTTTATTCTCTGACAAGTCTGCCTTAAGCCTTAAGCTGCTAAGCGCGACCCACTGACCTTTTGTGGACTGTGTAGACTAAGATCAGACGGCACAAAATGTGCAGTCTGATCTTGGATCTACACTGTCCGATGTGGACATTTTACTCTCCAAAAAAAATAAGTTTGAAATAACATTATACGGGTTTTAACTATAAGCTTGGAAGTTGAATATATTTTATTTAGCAGGATAAGACTCACTTGTTCCAGCTACACCGGTAGCATGCGATTGCACAAGATACACAAGTTATACTGCGGACTGACGATGTAATCTCCGAAGCTGAGGGTGAGTTTCATTTAAAGGCCCAATAGCGACCAAAAGTGAACAATTGGGCGGTAAATACATTCAAATTTTAAATCATACCATTTACAAGTATGGAAATTATAGTGACGAGGACAATCTGTTATTGTGCAGTGGGTCTAAGTTAGTCAATGGCAGAAAAATGACTTTTAAAGTTGCCAGGCTGCTCTACCTTTTGTTTACTTTTCATGATTTTTAGAATTCATTTTGTTTACTTTTGGCCGCTAGTGTGACTTTAATTTGGTGATAGTCATCTCGAAAACATTCATTTCTCTCCCACCGATGATCATTGTTTTGACCAAGTGTATGATGGAAAGCAGCAAGAAGCTCAGGAGGGTGCGTTTCATTTAAAGGCCCAATAGCGACCAAAAGTAAACAATGGGGTGGTAAATACAGTTCTAAGAAATCATGAATAGGTGCACTGGCTGCTGCAACAAAACTGAAATAATAAGTTAAATAATCTTGAAAGCGTCGCTAAACACCATACAAACAAATAAGCACCTAGTGGACTGACGGTGCGTTTCACAGGCTAGGAAAACGATCTCACAGACTAAGGAAACAAGCTTATGGATTAGGGGTAATCCTTGTATTGGTACAGTTTGTGGGGCAGAGGGTGTTTTCCTGGTATTGAGGCTACATTCTACGTGGATCCGCGACATTCGTCGAAAACCGGGTTCATCGAAAACGATCCCTAGCCCTGGCCCTTACCCTAACCCAGACATCATCATCATCACCCAAGCAATAATTAAATAACATCACAATTCCTTTGAACTCAACAAGTTGGGCTCCAGTTTTATTTTTTCTATGTTCTTATAACATTTAAAGAATTCGTTACATATTCAGATCAGGTCCATTTCTTTAATTCATCTATAACTCTTTATCAACTTTACCAAAATTTGCACCTAATCTTGAGGTTTGACTACCGAAGTCATTCAACAGCGATCCAAATCCACTTTGCACTTTCTGAGTCTCCGAGATTGCTTCAAACATAGTCAATCTATTTGAACCCTAACAACAAATGTTTCGATTCTTCCATAATAATACATTTTGAGGACAGTAAATTCAATGTCAGTGGAAGGGTGTCAAAGGTTGGTGGAAAGAGGGAATGAAACTAACATTGTCTCCTTTTCCAACAATGTCGTGCAAAAGTGGGTCGTAAACTTGTTTTATTTCCATGAACATGGTCCCCTTTTATATATGATCAATTACAAAAGAAAGCTTCAACATGATTCTCTCCTAACAGTACGTCAAGGATTCCTTGACATAGGATGTGCCTGCCTCTCTCTCTCTCTCACACACACACTAACACACACACACACACACAATATGAAAATCTGCATCAAAACGAATTCAACCTCTTCCAGCGGCTAACTTTAACCTTTTGACGATTACTGTATTAAACTATTAAATCTCCACACAATACAACAAAAGTGGCCCTGAATCGCTCACCTGAGCCTGTGTATCGTTGAGAGAATTATACGAACTGTAGTTACCGTATAACAATGATATAGTCTTACAGGAGTGTTTATGTATTATCGTTCTTATCAAACGAGTTTATTAAAATCATAAATGAGAATCTTGGTTTATTCGGTATTCTAAGGTTTAATAGCTGAGTTTGATACAGCATTGAAATTGACTATGTGTATTGATGTTCAGCGCAATTCGCTAATTTTGTATGAAAAGATAAAATTTCATGATCAGTCCAGTATGTTTAATTTGTGTCAGCTACACCAGTAAAAGTCAAAAGCACAAGATAATGTAGCAGTAGAATCATTTACTAATGAATGTTTTTGATATATGGCCCGCAACATGCGAAATGAGACCTTCGGACATTTGCGTAAAGTGTCGTTTCGGATTAGCCTGCACAGTCCGCGCAGGCTAATCCGAGACGTCACTTTACGACTACGTAACATTTTTTTCATACAGTAGACTTTTGTGAAACAGAAAATCGCAGAAAAACGGGAAGTGTCGTCTCGGATTAGTCACAGGCGGCACAGGCTGATCTGGGATGACACACTTTTACACATATGTCCGAAGACCCCTTTTCGTGTTTTGCGTGCCATATTTAAGTGGCGATCAATCTCTTTATCAGTATTGCTCTAACATGGCTTATGGGTCTGTTTGGGGCTTCAAATCAAACAACAAATTCATACTTTTAGACCATATCTCATGAACACTAGACTGAAAATGTGGCTTCAACAATGCCCGCAAGGTTTTGACCTCGTGACCTCCCTTTTGACCAGTTTAAACATGTCTCAAATATCATCGTGACAAAGATTCTGGCCAACTCTCATATACACTGGAAAAAGTGGCCTCTAGACTGCACACATGGTCTTTTTTAAGCTTTGTCCCAGTGATCTACTTATTCATCTAACGTGACCTATTTTCAAACACGTACTTGTAAGTTATCTAGACAAACATCCTAAAGAAGTGTCATAAGAATTGGACTGAAAATATGGCCTGAAGCATGCACACAAAGTTTCTCCGAGATTAGCCCGTCTGACCTAACTACTCTTATACGCCGGACACAATACAATCACAAAAGCTCACATTCAGCACTTTTTTGCACAGGTGAGCATGAAATTCGTATTTTGAACTCTAACTCTTCACTAAACGACAAAATTTTGGACTAGTCCAAACTGAAAGAATATGCAGACGTCAAAATAAATATGATTGATATACTGAAATTTCTCTTTGGAAGCGTAGAAAACATTGTGAGAAAAGGAGAAAATGCTGGTTACCAGCATGTTCTCCTTTTCCTACAATGTTTTCAAAAGCCTTCTTCCTTAGGGTCGTTGAAACTCGGGATTGTGTGGTAAAGGGTTAACTCTTTGCCAAATAACAAAAGTTTGCACCGGTGTAAATTCAAATCAGTTGCAGACAACGATTCAAATGTTACTAAAGTCATGGAAATGTTGAATGGAATGGTGGTTACAAGCATTTTCTTCTTTTCCCGGTATTTTTTTCCAAAAAAAAAAAATTGGGGGGGGGGGGGGTTCTTTAAAACTAGCCATTATCTGCTAAAGAGTTAACAAACAATCCCCAGTTTAAAATTCCCTAAAGAAGGCTTTTGAAAGCGTTGTCTCCTTTTCTCACACGGTTTTCTACCGCTCAACAGACAAATTTCAATGTTTGATTCATATGTACGTTTTCGTCGGCGAATACTTTGATTTTTTGTTCTTTGGGAAAGGGTTAACAAAATTTTGGCTGGAAATAATTTTCCCCCATTATCATGAAACCCTTTTCTATCTATCTGATACCCTCCGACGCCAGCCCACAAACAAAAACTATCTTTAAACTCTTTTCGTTATCAAAGACCATTATGATTAAATGCTTAACCAGGCGACAAAATTTCAGACATCTCCAAATTCAGAGCATTTGCAGACTACAATTTAAATGATAGGCAAATGATAGAAATGGTCTTTGAAATGTAAGACACGCTGAGAAGAAATGGGGAAAATCTGGCAAGTAGTATTTTCTCCTTTTCCCACAATGTATACCATCTTTCTCATGATTGTCAAAACACTGGATTGGTTAGTAAATAGATTAACCCTTAGGCTGCTTATCGCGACTCACTGACCTTTTGCGGACAGCGTAGATCAAGATCAGACTGCACAAAACGTGCAGTCTGATCTTTGATCTACACTGTCCGATAAGGAGATATCTTTCCTCCAAAAATACCTTTGAAAGAGGAAAATTTTGGGCTTATACCATCGGCTTGAAAGTTTCATTTCTTTTATTCAGCAGGATAAGGGTTAAAAAAAAAGCCTTTTCCACTTACCTTCTGTTACAGGGTCCCCTCTTCAACCCGAGTTTCTTGCTGAAAATCTTATGCATGCAAACAGTGAAAACTAACAGAAAAAAAAGACGAAATATGAAACAAACATGCACATAATTAATTACGCCAGAAACCAAGTGATTGAAATGTAAGCTTACTTCTTCTATTAGACAATAAACGTCACGTGTGTATAAAGAATTTGTGCCATGAAAAACTTATCATATAAAAGGTTAATATTATAAACGAGTCATACTCTGGGAAAAGGAGGCTTAATGCATCTCCGAGATGTACATGTATTATACCAAGCAAATCATCACATAATTATGGATCCATAAAATCCACTTTGTCTAACAACTGGCAAATTTATGGGGTGAACTGGTCCTTTGACATGCAGAAAATTTACAAACAGCAAAAATGTTTCGACCCATGTCAGCAACCCTAACCTGTCCCCGCAGGCTGACATGCCCATTGGGTCGACACTTTTTGCAGATGGATTAAGCCCCTTTCCACAGAAAATGGCTCAAAATATTAAGGGCTCATTTTTCCCTCCAGATTTACGAGATAGATTTTTAAATTGTCATCACGTCACATTGCGAAATTCAAGCACTCGATTTTTGTCGACAAACTTGGGGTTTGGGGGGGGGGAGAGAGAATGGACAGAATAGGGTTACGAGTACTAATTTAACCATATCATACATGTATTTAGCCTACACGTGTCTACCGACAATCTTACGTTTTTGCTATTTGGTCTTTTTCTCCGTTATTTATCCGAAGCATTGTACCAGTCATTGCAAACCGGTAGATTTTACTTTTCACACGAACACTATCTTTCAGAAATTTATAGCAAATACCGGAGCTAAGTTTCAATAAACTGCGTAAATTTACGCAAAATGCTTGGGAATGCATATACACACATACAATCCTTGCGTTACCCAAACTATGAGCTGGCGTAAAGTTATGCAAATATTTACTCAAATCGTTAAGTTATGCAGTTAAGTTAGAGTTGTTTTGAGACTTGATGCTTGCTTACCTAAACTACGTACACAGGTTTCATGTGTATGCAGCTTTGTGGCAGCCCCGGTATATTACACAGTAAACAGCTTTTATAAAAGTTATGAACTTCTCTAGAAAGTTACTTATGTTCGGAATCTTCTCAAGATTACTTACTGAAGTACAAGAATTAACACTCATGAGAAAAAAGGTTAACCGAGTGGTGTAACATGTAGAATAAGATTAGACTCCATCCATATACTGGATTATCTCCGTCCATAAAGTAGCAGCGCATAACCGGATAAAATATCCAGTCCTTATAACTAACGCTTTCATTATGAACGAAAAATTGTACTCGAAAAGCTATTTGGGGCAGAAAATTCCAGGTCGTTTTGATCAGTGTAAGGTGAATCAAACATCAGACTGCACTCCATGTTCAGGCTGATCTTGATTACTTGACACTGTCAGCACTTAGGTGCAGTCTAATCTTGATCTACTCTGTCCTGAGAATTACTATTCAGCAGCCTAAATGGTCAATACAATAAGTCTCGTTTCATTATACCTGTACCCTTTTAACCCTTAGAAAGCCAGTCACAATTTATGTTGCTTTTGTGGAGAGTGTAGATCAAGATCAGACTGTACACACCTAGTAGTCTGATCATGAATCTACACTGCTTATTGCATTAAAAAATGCTCTGACCAAAACATGGTTGGAATAGCAATCAAATTGGCTGTTTTCCGGAATTGAAAAGGTTCATTTCATTTGTCAGAGCTAAAAGGGTTGAAACACAAGTTTGATACATGTGCAGTTCCAATTTTTGTAAAACATTGTGATAAATGAAACTTGTCTGTCTTCCGCCAACGTCGCCATTTTGATTTTTGGAACACAATTTTGACCACTTAGTGTAAATATTCAATGAATGAGATGAATTTTTTTAGCCGATATTTTCAAAAAAAAAAAAAATATAGTGACTTGAAAGTTTCTTTCGCAGAAATTATCTCGTCGTATCGGACAGAGTAGATGCAAGTTCAGACTGCACGTTCTGTTCAGTCTGATTTGATCTATACTGTCCACAAAAGCGCATCATGTCGCACTAAGCAGCATGGTTGAATTTCGTCTTCTGCCATTTCAAGCGGACCTTTTGTTGTTGGATATCATTTCTTCAGAATCCAACTTTGTATGTACCAGCTAAACATAGAGTGAACCCTTTCTATCTGAAAATGACATTTTGCGTCTTGCAACAGAACATAGCTGAAAAAGAAAACACTGTGGCCAAGGAAAAATTGTTCGTATCCCACACATTATCCTTTTGCCTCGATAATGCCTGTCTGGTTTCCAGTTTTTTTTTTTTTGTTTTGTTTTTTTCCTTTTTCATATTCGAACGTTATTTTGTCATTTTTGACACAGTAACGTCCAAATATAACAAAGGAAAATGTCTTCTACCTTTTCAAGGACAAATACTGTCTTTTTGAAAAAAATTAGAAGTGTCGTCTGTAAATTCCTTCACTATGGACGAGTCTATTTTTTTCCATGTAGTAAAGGGTTAATGTGATCAGCAGCAAATTTGTTTCGACAGACAGTAAGTTAACTCTACCAAATGGCAACATTTTGGATTCGTCCAAAATGAAAGAATATGCAGACGACAAATTATGTTTCAAATGATGATACAGGCCTTCAAAACGTAGAAATATTGTGGGAAGGAGCGAAAATGCCAACTACAAGCATTTTCTCCTTTACACACAATGTTTACAAAACCTTGGTCGTTAAAACATGTGGTCGTTTGGTATGTTTTCAAATGCCTTTTTCTTCAGGGTCGTTAAAAGTCCGGATTGTGTGGTAAAGGGTTTTAAATGAAGCTTTCAAATCTTTAGTAAAAACCCAAGATCAGCTGCACGTTTTGTGCAGTCTCATCTTGATCAGTATACGCTGTCCGCAAAAGGTCTTTGAGTCGTGCTGCGCAGCGTAAGGGTTAATAATCGTCGGGTGGATAAGGGAGTAAAAACAACAGGTGCATGCAGGTGCATGGGATTGGCTCAATAAAATATGCCGTCGGAAGTGTCACCAAGCGGAAATCAACCTCTCAGTTACCCTCTTTGACGCAGTTTTGTGTAGAAAGATTTTTAAAAAGAACATTGAGGCAACTTTTCCATATGAGCGTTCTTTTTTTTTTACACAATTGTGTTCCCTGTTTGTACAACTACATTTGACCTTTGAGTTTTGACTGCTCGTTCGGTTTAGCCTGATCTTGATCTACTCGGTCAGGAAAAACCTGTTGCTGTCTTTGGCATTATAATAGTTGACAAAGGGGCTCCAAGCCGAGCAGCTCAGTGCCCTTTTTGGACAGTGTAGACTAAGATCAGACTACACAGATCGTGCAGTCTGATCTTTGATTTGAAGTGACCAATTACCTGAGATTTTTCTGGCGAAAGAGAACTTTGATATCGCGATAATTGCAATTTTACCATTGGCCATAAATTTTCATTTAACTCTTTCCCCTAATGTTTCAGTTTTGACAAACTTGGGGCATTTGAAAGAATAGCTGGAAAAGATGAAAATGCTGGTAACCAGCATTTTCAACTTTTCTTTTCCTAGAATGTTTCCCCCTTCAAAAACAATTACAAAAACATGAGCAACATTTTGATTTGTCCTCTGAAAGTTTTTCTTTTCTTCTTCTTCTTCTTTCTTTTCAATGTAAGCCAGTCTAAATTTTGTCATTAGGTACACATAAAGGGTTAATGATTTGATCAAAGGCAGGAAAAAAACCCTGCTTTTTACAGACTCGAACTCAGTTTGATTTCAGAAGCTGAGAATCAAGTTTGGCAACACTTTCTTTGGTGAGAGAACTGTAAAATAACACTATAACACTATAGATATACCACAAAGACTGAACAAACGGATCCCAGTGAAAGGGAGAAAATGTATCAGTCAACACTTATCCTGCTAAATGAGTTCATTGAAACTTTCAAGCCGTAACAGTAAAAACCCAAATGTTGCAATTTCAAAGTTGTTTTTGGGGTGAAAGGTATCTCCTTATCAGATAGTGTAGTTCCAAGATCAGATTGCACGTTCTGTGCTGTCTAATCTTGATCTGCACATTCCGCACACGGTCCTTGAGTCGTGCATAGCAGCCTAGGGGTTAAAGTACCCATGCGTGAATAGAACTAAATCCTGTCATTTTAAATATTCCAGAAAGTCATTCTGGCTATCTTAGTGTGTAAGACTACACAATACGCTTCTGCTTTCGATTAAAAAATCTCGAATTTTGTGACACATCATATGCTTTACACCGCTTCACTGTGGACGAGTCAATTACTTTTTATACATCTGTGCCTCAGTGTTTGTAGTATATCTATCTATGCAGAATTCATTCCTCTTCAAATGGACAGATATGATCAAACCTTATTTGTTTAACTTAAATACCTCAAACCATCTGAAAATACCTAAAATCATCTGAATATATATCTCTATGTACATCTATTGTTGATAGGCTCATTATTTAGGGAAAATTGGGAGTGGGTGGTGTACTAAATAACTGAAAGACAACAGCCAGAGTATGCAACAAAGTAGCAGAACATGTAGATTAAGATCGGACAGCATGTTCTGTGCAGTCTGATCTTAATTTACACTGTCTGTAAAAGCAACAGGTTCCAGCACTTTAACCCATTACCAAACAATACCAAATTTAATGACCCTGAGCAAGAATCCTTTTCAAAAGATTGTGGGTAAAGGAGGAAATGCTAATAACCAGCATAGCTTGAATTGCACTTAATTGCCAGTCCAAGAATTTGTCACTGGGTAAAACGTTAACACCTAGAGTGCCAGGTAAACCCATTTTAACACTCTGTCGGTGAATAAGGTCCAAATAATTGTAAATAAGAAGGTTGCTATTGTCCAGACTGTCTCAGCAAAGCAGACAGTGTAGATCAAAGATCAGACTGCATGTTTTGTGCAGTCTGATCTTGATCTACATTGGCTGCAATGGCTAAGGGTTAACTTTTTACCACATATTCCCCAATTTTAACAATCTTGAGGAAGATGGCTTTTGTAAACATTGTGGGTAATGGAGAAAATACTGGTAACAGACAAACCCTATAATTTGAACCAATTTTTTTTGTCATCTGCAAATGCTTTCAAATTGGCTCAGTCTTAAATTTTGCTGCGTGGTAAAGGGTTGGGTGCTTATCTCTTTACCACACTATCCCGAGTTTTAACAACCCTTAGAAAAGAGGCCTTTTGAAAACATTGTGGGAAAAGGAGAAAATGCTGGTAACCAGCATTTTCTCCTTTTCTCACAATGTTTTCTACCCTATCAATGATAAATCGCATCATTTGAGTCACACAGAAATTGTCGTCTGCAAATGTTTTCGATTTTGGCCAGTCTAACATTTTGTCGTTTGGTAAAGGGTTAACCTTTGACACTAAAAACATCAATTTGCAAACATTCTATTAGTTTGTATTATTAGTCCTATGACAAAATTTTATACTCATCCAGTTTAATTCATTCATGGCAGACAAACAGTTAACCCTTATCCTGCTATATAAAAGAAATGAAACTTTCCAAGCCAATAGTAAAAATAAAAATTTTCCTATTTCAAAGGTATCGTTGGAGGAGAATTACCTCCTTATCAGACAATGTAGATCCAAGATCAGGCTGCACATTCTGTGCAGTCTGGTCTTGATCTATGCTGTTCGCAAAAGGTCGGTGAGTCGCGCTTAGCAGCTAGGGGTTAAATATGGTTCAAATGATGGTAATTGTCTGTGAAATAGTGGCCACATTGTAGGGTTACCAGCATTTTCTCTTTTTTCCAAAAATGTTTTCCAAAACTTTTTTTTTTCCACAGGATCATGTCAATTTCTACCAAAAGACAAAATTTAAGCCTTGTCTAAAATTAAAAGCATTTGCAAGGGTCATATTAAATATGGCTCAATTGATGACATTTGCTCATAAAATGGTAGAACTCATTGTGGCAAAGGGAGAAAATGCTGGTTACCAGCATTTTCTCATTTTCCAGTATTGTTTTGAGCAGTTTTCTTCTGCAGGAATGTTTAAGCCTTTACCACACAATCCCAAGTTTTAAGGACCCTGAGGAAAAAGCCTTTTGAAACATTGTGGGAAAAGGAGGAAATGCTGATAACTTTCTCCTTTTCCCACAATGTTTTATACTCATCAGAGACAAATTCCATCTTTTGAGCCACATTTGAATTGTCATCTGCAATTTTTTTCAAATTGAACAGGTCTAAAATTTTGTCCTGTTGTAAAAAGTTAAACACATGATAGCTTGGTACAGGATGAGAATGCCAAGTAAATGAAATCTGTACCTTCTGGGAGGTGAAAGACCTATTATTGATCAATGCTTTCTATGAACCTTTTTATCGGAATAGCTAATGAGGTGGGGGAAGTGTAGATCCAAGATCTTCTATGAAGTCTGATCTGTACCTATAGTGTTCATTAAAATTTGTTGTGTTAGTGCAAGAGTGTCTATCAATAAAACAAATTACAACAGCCAGGTCAGTGAGGAATGAATTCTGCATTTTAACCATTGTTTTTAACATACAGTTTCTGCTTCAGGACTATGTAGTACTTCCTGCTCTTGCATTTGCCATTCTTCAGACTTTATGTTATTTCTGTCTGAGCTGAATTCTTGCAGATTTTGTCACTCGCAGATTCCATCAAAGCTGTTTCTGTGTCAACCATTAGCCTGTAACTTATTGTTTTAAAATACAATTATTTCAACCCTTCACCAAACAGCAAAATTTTAGACTTGTCCACATTGAAAACTTTTGCAGAAAACAAAATAATTGTTACTCAAAAATAAAATTAACATTTGGAAGGATAGAAAACACTGTGAGAAAAGGAGAAAATGCTCATTACCAGCATATTGTTTTCAAAAGGCTTCTTCCTTAGGGTTGTTAAAATTCGGGATTGTTTGGTAAATGGTCGATATTATGCTTTTACACAAGTACCCACTTCTTTCTATGCGAGTATTAATATAGGTCATGCTCCAGGCAAATGAGTAATGCTCTCTCAAAAGGGGTTTTAATTTTTTACCTCAACAACCAAATTTAACACTAGTCCAAATTGAAAACATTTCAGATGACAAATTAGATATGGCTCATAAGATGAGATTTGTCTGTAGATGGACAGAAAACATTGTGGGAAAAGGAGAAAATGCTTGTTACCAGCAATTCATTTCCTTGATGCTTGATTGCATGTATGGTGTTTAACATCGTTTTCAACACTATTTGAGATATATTGCAGTGGCCAATCCACCTATCCATGCTTTTCTAGAGTTTCTTTTACCAGTACTCTACACAATATTCTTTCAAAGCCACTGACTGATTTCCCACATAACCATCGTCAAAACATTGGTCAGCGGCAAGAGACATTTCCTTGATGCATGTTACCAAGCAAATCATCACATGGATCTACGAAATACATTTTTCCTAACAACCAACTGAATCATGAGGTAGAATGGTCCTTTGACATGCAGAAAATTTACCAACAGCAAAGAGTTTCAATCCAAGTGAGCCTGCGTTGACTGTGCATGCTGACTTTGGTCGATATTCACAGAGCATGGCCAAAATATGTTTTCAGAGGGAAAAAGATATAGGCTGTCAACCAAGTCTTCTTCAAAATATATGAGGAATATAGGAATATTTTTTCAACAGATACAGGAGTTTTTTGCTAGTTTTGAGGCAAAATATAGGAGTTTTCCAAACGAAAATCACTTCATTCCAAGGCATTTATACTAAAAATTCTTACCTTCTTTGCCTTCACTTACTGTTTCTACATCAATCAATGATTAAAATCTACCTTAAAGTAACCATTCACTTCAACAGCATCACAGTCCATGCAGAGAGCTGCTGCATATCACATCCTCATCATCATCTGAATGGGCACCTGGAATGTATTTTTTATATCAAATGAGGTTCACACAAATAATAACAAGAGCTTCGCAGAGCGGCGCATATACGTCCAAAGGGGCCTGTCAGTGAAACGAGTTGAAATGAAGGATGGGTCGTGAATAAGAGTAGTTATTCTCCATGATAAAGAAAGTAAATCTTGATTGTCTGTAATAGTTTATGGCCCAGACCAAACTTAAAATTAACACAAGAGGGCCATGATGGCCCTGGGTCGCTCACCTGAGTCAATAGGCGAAATTCACTCAACGTGCATAATCCAATTTCTGACCAATTGTCAGGTCAATTGATGAACAAACTTGGTAGAGGTCCACTAGGAGATGCTACATGCCAAATATCAAAGCTCCACACCTTCCAGTTTCAGAGAAGAAGAACTTTAAAGTTTTCATTCTTTGTTCCTATGTTCGAAATTTGTGACCCCCGGGGCGGGGCCAGTTTTGACCCCAGGAACATCATATGAACAAACTTGGTAGAGGTCCACTAGGAGATGCTACATGCCAAATATCAAAGCTCTACGCCTTCCAGTTTCAGAGAAGAAGAATTTTAAAGTTTTCATTCTTTGTTCCTATGTTTGAAATTTGTGACCCCCAGGGCGGGGCAAGTTTTGACCCCAGGGGCGTTATATGAACAAACTTGGTAGAGGTCTACTAGGAGATGCTACATGCCAAATATCAAAGCTCCATGCCTTCCAGTTTCAGAGAAGAAGAATTTTAAAGTTTTCATTCTTTGTTCCTATGTTCGAAACTTGTGACCCCCGGGGCAGGGCCAGTTTTGACCCCAGGGACATCATATGAACAAACTTGGTAGAGGTCCACTAGGAGATGCTACATGCCAAATATCAAAGCTCCACGCCTTTCAGTTTCAGAGAAGAAGAATTTTTAAAGTTTTCCTTCTTTGTTCCTATGTTCGAAATTTGTGACCCCCGGGGCGAAGCCAGTTTTGACCCCAGAGACATCATATGAACAAACTTGGTAGAGGTCCACTAGGAGATGCTACATGCCAAATATCAAAGCTCCACGCCTTCCAGTTTCATAGAAGAAGAATTTTAAAGTTTTCATTCTTTGTTCCTATGTTCGAAATTTGTGACCCCCGGGGCGGGGCCAGTTTTGACCCCAGGGACATCATATGAACAAACTTGGTAGAGGTCCACTAGGAGATGCTACATGCCAAATATCAAAGCTCCACGCCTTCCAATTTCAGAGAAGAAGAATTTTAAAGTTTTCATTCTTTGTTCCTATGTTCGAAACTTGTGACCCCTGGGGCGGGGCCAGTTTTAACCCCAGGGGCGTCATATGAACAAACATGGTAGAGGTCCACTAGGAGATACTACATGCCAAATATCAAAGCTCCACGCCTTCCAGTTTCAGAGAAGAAGAATTTTAAAGTTTTCCTTCTTTGTTCCTGTGGTCGAAATTTGTGACCCCGGGGCGCGGCCAGTTTTGACCTCAGGGACATCATATGAACAACTTGGTAGAGGTCCACTAGGAGATGCTACATGCCAAATATCAAAGCTCCATGCCTTCCAGTTTCAGAGAAGAAGAATTTTAAAGTTTTCATTCTTTGTTCCTATGGTCGAAATTTGTGACCCCGGGGCGCGGCCAGTTTTGACCCCAGGGACATCATATGAACAAACTTGGTAGAGGTCCACTAGGAGATGCTACATGCCAAATATCAAAGCTCCACGCCTTCCAGTTTCAGAGAAGAAGAATTTTAAAGTTTTCATTCTTTGTTCCTATGTTCGAAACTTGTGACCCCCGGGGCGGGGCCAGTTTTGACCCCAGGGACATCATACGAACAAACTTGGTAGAGGTCCACTAGGAGATGCTACATGCCAAATATCAAAGCTCCACGCCTTCCAGTTTCATAGAAGAAGAATTTTAAAGTTTTCCTTCTTTGTTCCTATGTTTGAACTTGTGACCCCCGGGACATCATACGAACAAACTTGGTAGAGGTCCACTAGAAGAGGCTACATACCAAATATCAAAGCTCTACGCCTTCTAGTTTCAGAGAAGAAGATTTTTAAAGATTTTGCCATTTTTTTCCTTTTGGTTGCCATGGCAACCAGAGTTCTGGGTGGAATTCAATCTCTTGAACAACTTTGGTAGAACTTCACCTCAGGAACATCCCTGCCAAGTTTCATCAAGATTGGCCCAGTGGTTTAGGAGGAGATGTTTAAAGAAATTGTGGACGACACACGACGCACGACGGACATTGGGCAATCACAACAGCTCACCTTGAGCTAAAAAGGCAATAACTCAAAAAACAAGAGGGCCATGATGGCCCTGTATCGCTCCACTGGCTTATAAATATAAACCACGAAGAAAAGTCTTCACTATATAAGCCCTTATAAAACTTTGACCTCATGGCTACAGTCTGACTAAATGGGGAATATTGTATTAGAAGAATAACATGCCAAATGTGGGAGTTCTTGGCCTTATGGCTGGTAACAAGATGGTTTCTGAACTTTTCACTCCATAAACCCATGTAAAACTTGTGATCCCTGGTGCAGGGCCAAACTTGATCCTAGAGCTGTAACTTGGGCCCTCTTTGTAACTGTCCACTAAATAATGCTATAATTATATGCAAAATTTGGTAGCCTAAGCCTTATGGCTATGTACACCAAGATTTAAAAGTTTTCCCTATGTAAGCCTATGTAAATCTTGTGAACCCCCCCCTCCAAGTATGAGGCCGAATTGACCCCAGGACTATACTTTGGACACTTTTGGTAGACTCCAACTAGATCAAGCTAAATGCCAAATTTGGTAGCTCTAGGCCTTATGGTTTCAGACAAGAAGATATTTAAAGTTTTCTCTATATAAGCCTATGTATAAAACTTGTGACCCCTGGGGAAGAGCCAATTTTGACCCCAGGGCTATAATTTCAAGAAACATGATAGAGGTCTACTACATAAAGCTACATGCCAAATTTGGTAGCCCTATGCCTTATGTTTTCAGACAAGAAGATTTTTAAAGTTTTCTCTATATAAGCCTATGTAAAACTTGTGACCCCTGGGGAAGAGCCAATTTTGACCCCAGGGCTATAATTTCAAGAAACATGATAGAGGTCTACTACATAAAGCTACATGCCAAATTTGGTAGCCCTATGCCTTATGTTTTCAGACAAGAAGATTTTTAAAGTTTTCTCTATATAAGCCTATGTAAAACTTGTGACCCCTGGGGCAGAGCCAATTTTGACCCCAGGGCTATAATTTGAAGAAACTTGATAGAGGTCTACTACATAAAGCTACATGCCAAATTTGGTAGCCCTATGCCTTATGGTTTCAGACAAGACGATTTTTAAAGATTTCCAATATTTTTCAGTTTTGTTGCCATGGCAACCAGAGTTTTTGAAGGAATCAAATTCTTTCAAGAAATTCTGAAGAGGACCATGTCAGGATCATTTCTGTGAAGTTTCGTGAAAATCGGATGGGTAGTTTCAGAGAAGAAGATGTTTGAAATAAAAGTTAACGCACGGACAGACGGACGGACGGACGACCGGACGGACGGACGGACGCACGACGGACACCGGGCCATGACATAAGCCTGCTGGCCTTCGGCCAGTGGAGCTAATAAGAATGGCACAGTTATGGTTCTTGTAAACTGCACTTCTTCATAATGAGTTCTATCAGTGTATGAAGGTTCGAGTTGATGGCTTCTATAGTATGGAAGTGATGGCCTGAACAAAATTTCAAAGTGAAAAGTTGACTATTTCAGAAATCAAGGGCAGATAATTTTAGAATGCAAACACCTATCCAAATTTTAACAGTCACATGCACAACTAGACATCATACAGATTCATTCTGGCAAGTTTCAAATAATTCCGATGGAAACTGTAGGAGGAGTTGCGCACAGATGAAACTGCTAACAGACGGACGACCGGGGGTATAACATATGACCCTTCGAGCGTATAAAAAGGGAAATGCTCCACATATGAAAGAAAGGCCCTAACTGTAAATAATATCGAAGGGAAATTACTCAGAAAATAATGGCAATAAATCAGGAAAGAAGAGTGGCAGAGTTATGGTTCTTGCACACTGCACTTCTCCACGATGTGTGCTATCAGTGTTTGAAGTTTCAAGTTGAGAGCTTTTTTAGTTTGGAAGTTATGGCCCAGACAGCTGCTTGAAAAATTGGAAGAGTAACGATACGAATACAGAAACTGACTAGAAATATGACAGAAACCAGCATTCTGAAAATTGTAATTATGTCTACAGACATCAGATCCTTTCACCATGGTTGGTCAATGGCACACATGCAAAGCTCAAATGTTGAAGCTGTGTGTATCTACCTTGTTTAGAGACTGTATGTGCTTTTAAAAACAAAACATTGCTTTTGATGATACAAACAGTCTTCTAATGTGCTTCAAAGTTTGGAAGAGCACATATGGTCCCCTCAGTACATAAGAAAGTCTCTGAAAAATCCTGATGGCGACTGAATTTATTTAATGAAGATTTTGAATTTTGGTAAAATTGAAATGAACATTAATGAAGAATTTAAATCAGACATCGGTACTTATGTACCAGTCTGTCATTTTAGTACTGCTTTTGGAAGTTATGTTTTTGTCATTCCAGAGACTTGCCCTGCATTTCATCAATGGGGAGTACCTGAAAGAAAATCTGAATACAGCAAGACTTTGATTTACCTAAAAGGCCAATATCCTATTGGACTGCTTTGCAAGGTGCCCATACAGGTGATGAAGAGATGCACTGAAGCATTTTCTGATGGATGGTGATGCTTTGAAAGACATGATAAGAATTCTCTAACCTGTAAAATAAAGAAGCCAAAAGCAGTATAACAGAAATATTTACCATCTCTACATTTATCGACGACAAATTTCCTAAAAAATATAGGAATGTTTTTCAAAAAATAGGAAAATATAGGAAATATAGGAGGTCTTTCAAAATATAGGATTTTGAACCAAAATATAGGAATATAGTAATCAGTGGACAGCCTGAAGATACATGCTGCTTTTTGGTGCATCTGATCTGTGTCTGTAGTGTCTACTTTTACAGAAAAGTGATACAATGGGGATTGGCCCTCTCAGTACAAGAGGCAATGGCATAGATCAAGATTAGACAGCACAGGAATCGCAGCCTGATCTTGGATCTACGCCATCCATTTTTCTTTAACTCTTAACTCTTTACCAAACGACAAATTTTAGACTGGTCCAAACTGAAAGCTTTTGCAGACAATAAAGTAAATGTTACTCAAAAACTGAAATTTGTTTTGAGATGAGTAGAAAACATTGTGGGAAAAGGAGAAAATGCCAGTTACCAGCATTTTCTCCTTTTCCTCCAATGTTTTCAAAAGTTTCAGGGTCGTTAAAAGTCGGGATTGTGTGGTAAAGGGTTAACCAAGTTTTAACCACCATGAGAATGAAGGCTTTTGAAAGCATTGTTGGAAAAGGAGAAAATGTGGGTAACTTGCAATTTTCTCTTTTTTGCACAGTGCTTTCTACCCTTCCAAAAAACAAATCCTACTATTGTAACCACCATTTAGCTGTCATTACCAACATCTTTATTAAAGTAAAATTTTGTCGTTTGCTAAACAGTTAATTAGAGATTATAGAAAATTAAAATAAGGTAGATCTACTGTGGATTGTATTTCCAACTATGAAAATTGAGACAGAGAGAGAGAGAGATGGGGAGGGAGCGAGAGAGATGGGCAAATTCAAAAAAAAGAACTTGATGACCTTGACAGGGAAGTCTTTTGAAAACATTGTGGGAAAAGCAGAAAATGCTGGTAACCAGCATTTTCTCCTTTTCCCATAATGTTTTCTACCCTATTAATGACAGAAATAATCATTTTAGCAACTTTTAATTTGTCGTCTGCAAATGCTTTCAATCTGGTTCAATCCAAAATTTTGTTGTTTGGTAAAAGGTTAAGGATCTGTATAAACTTTGTGTCACAACAGTAGTGACTGGTAGGGACACTTTATGGTGGAGTTTAAAAACATTTCACCACACATAACTTGAATTATAAAGAATTTTATGTCATGACCCATGGATGCCCAGGTTGGAGAAAATTAATAGAGTACTACATCCTTGAAATTCAATGTGTTATCATATTTTTCAACATACAATGACAAAAAAGGTACCAAGCAATCAAGTAAGTACTATTTGATCATAATTAAATGACAAATGGCAAAATCTTTCCAGAGGACAACACTGTTTCGACAAAATTCAGATGCAGGTCCTCTGGCCCGACTCATTTTCAAGAGAATTTGGAGAGTCCACACTTAATTTTAAAAAATCATAAAAAATTCAAATAACCTGCAAACCCAGTAGAACATCCACAAAAATTCCAAACATCATTAACAAATGCTAGGAAGAAATTTGAAGGATGTTTACCACATGCTTTCAGAGAAAACTGGATCTAAACATGGTAAGGTAGATTCAATACTCACCAATTTTTATAAAAAACTCTCTCATGCAACTAAGTAAATGAGTAAATTACAATCCATAGTAGACATTTCTGAGTGTGGTTTTTCTTTTAACAAATTTCAGGTTTACTATATACATCTATTCCAACAAATGTCATTTCAAACTAGAGCTGTCTGAGACCAGCACATTTGACTATTTGTAGCACTTTGTCACAGAACAAGTAGCACAATTGGCCAAAAATTTCCAAGTTTAAAAGTGGTTATAAATTGTATTGTATATTCACCTGCAGTATTGAAACTTGTCAAAGAAGTAGGACTGTTTATAAAAAAGTCTTCTGTAAAGTTTCAATTCAGTCCATGGTAAAATGATGGAGATACAAACTTACATGTAAAACTTCATCCAAAATTTCTATTTCGACAAAAGCTAACAATTCAGTCAAAAATCTAAAAAGAGTACCGGTAACAGTAACACAAAAGTACAGTACTGAAACTGGGGAATGCAACACTTTTAGAGGCACTGTTTTAGTTTCTATGCATTCAATTTCAAATGAAAACAATATGGTAAAAGAAACTATTTGCATGGATGAGCAATTGCGACTTTTTCCACATTTTTCTTAATAAAGCTTTTAGACTTAAAATTTACATACATTGTTGTCTCTGTCCTGTATAATTTGAATTAGAATTTGAATTCGAATTAGCTCACAATAATGTGGCACTCTATTGCCAATTCCATTCAGGTTAAATGCTGCATTCCCTAGTTTCAGGGCCTGTAAATTTCAAAGATGGCGATATGCCTCTGTGGTCTCTACAGTTCAGTTGAGATACTTTATGTATTGCAATGGTATTTAGAATCAGAACCAGAATCTAACTTTGAAATGAGAAAGTATAATATTGTCAATTTTCCATTCCACAAGATGAACAGTACTAAAACTTGGGAGTGCAACATTTTCAGCTGTTCCATCCCAGTGCTGGTGCATTCAGTTTTCTCAAACTAGTTGTCAACAGCCTTCTCCTTCCCTTGAAACCTTCTAGCCTTCATCAGTCAAGCCAGCACTTTCTTTTCTGAAACATGGATAACACATAAAATGTCATGAAAGAAACATGTAATAAGATGAGTTACAAATTCAAGTGTGACAGTGTTGTAGGATCATTGTGGTTTTCAACATTCATTCCCTACACAGCCCGGCCAGATAGCTAAGTGGTTAACATATCCAACTTATAGGTAGTTGCGACTTCGATACCCAGTTGAACCAAACTTTCTTTCCAACGATTTTTTTCCTCTCACCTCTATTGCATGTAAGAAAAGTAGTCAGTGACTTGGAAAAAAAGTTGTGTCAGTACTGGTTTGAGAAAACCAGGTGCACTGACCACTGTGATATAACCTATGCTGTTAAAAATGTGCTAAACTCCAATACAAACAAACAAAACATTCCCTAAACAGTATGAATGCAACCTTTCCACACCAATAGCTTTATTTTTCATATAGACATAATCTTTTGATATGCAAAAGTGTCAGGACAATTACGTTGCATTGCCTGTCATCAAATGCAGCAAATCAGAAGCATTTACAGAAGATTGCCAAGTTTATACATAATAGGTGGGGGCATCATACAGTAAGTTGACCAAGCTGGGGTTTGAATCATGGCCATAAGATTCACAGCTCAGTTTGAAAATGGGGGTGGGGATCTATTTACTAAATTAACTGAATACTGACATTTTCTCCCAAGGTAAAAAATAATTCCCATGGTAATACATGTAGATTAACACTTTAACCACACAATCCTGATATTTTAATGACCCTGGGAAATTGAACTTTTGAAAACATTGTGGGAAAAGGAGAAAATACTAGTAACCAGCATTTCATCCTTTTCCCACAATGTTTTCTACCCTTCCCAAAATAAATTTCAGTTTTTGAGTAGCTTTACATTGTCGTCTGCAAATGCTCTCAATTTGGACAAGTCTAAAATTTTGTCATTTGGTAAAAAGTTAAAACCTACCTCTCTTAAAACATTGTGGAAAAAGGAGAAAATGCTAGTAACCAGCATTTCCTCCTTTTCTCACAATGTTTTCTACCCTTCCAAAAATAAATTTCAGTTTTTGAGTCACATTTACGTTGTCATCTGCAAATGCTTTCAATTTGAACAAGTCTAAAATTTTGTCATTTGGTAAAAGCGTTAAAATCTACCTCTTATCTTCATCTTCTAGTGGTGTAGAATTTAACTCCCCGTCTTCTTTACATGTCCATGCAACAGCACAAGACTGTACTATTGCTCTGTATAACAGAAAAAAAACATGATCAATTTGACAAAAGTGCAGTAGATTAATTTCATTTCCTTGGACTTCTACAATAACCCTTTCTCTCACAGGAACAACTTTTCACACCTCTGATGAAAATGGCTTTAGAAAACATTGTGGGAAAAGGAGAAATTGCTCGTAACAAGAAATTTCTGCTTTTTCCACAATGTTTTCTACTTTTGCTGATAATTTAACCATAATCTGACCCAGTATTTACTCTTTTCTTCAGATGCTTTGGATTCTTAAGATACGAAATATTGAAAAACAGGGAGAGGGTTAACATTTAACTTTCATACTTGATAGCATCAAATTTTGATTAACAAATTCAACACACCTGTACCAAGTTTTGTATTGACAATGAAACATGGGGCATGAGTCTTTCCTCTGTGATGGGTTTTCCTGTAAATGACAGTATTTCTGTGGCCAGAGTCAGAATTGTGGCACTTTACATGAAAATAACTGCTAAGTCCTTTCTTTGATTCACATTTTAACTCTTTACCACATAGAAAAATTTTAGATTTGTGTAAAGTGAAGGCATTTGCGGACAACAAATTCAATATGTCTTGTGTGGGGAAAGTTGCGTGAGAAAGAGTAGAAAACATTGTGAGAAAAGAAGAAAATTCTGGTTACAAGCATTTTCTCCTTTTCTCACAATGTTTTTCCAAATGCTTTCTTTGTCAGGGTTGTTAAAACTCGGGATTGTATGGTAAGTGGTTAAAATAAACAATGTCAACGGAACTGGTCTTAGTCTGCAAGCTTCACAAAACTGAAAAAGCTTCAAACAACACAGAAATTAGTTCTACGATGGTTCTGCCAACCATAACTAGAATTATGAAAAGGCTTTCAACGTGACAATCCTTATTTTCACATGTTTCCCCTTCACAAGAGGATCCACAAACATAGTTACGTTGAATACAAACATTTTAAACTGACTTACTTGCATGATTTACTTTACTTTTCTTAAAACGGCCGCGAATGCCTTTCCGCATCACAGCAAACAGTTGGGTTGTGATGTCAGTAAAGAGGAAAACTCCGTGTCACATGACAAAAATTACTTAAAATAGAACATGACGGAAGATAGCGAGATGGGTCGAGCAGCCTTTCCGAGAATGTCGATATTACACGATATTTGCCAATGGGTTATGGGTTGTGGACCTTAATATTGCCTGTTGTAGAAAGCAACTCAATTTTTTGTAATTTCCATGTTTCAGGAAATATTTGAGTTTTACCCTGAACATTGGATGGATGTATAACTAGAGCTGCACTTGTTTCAGATATTTTTTAACCCTCAGGTTAAGTGAGACTCATAGTGCATTTGCGGACAGGGTAGATCAAAATCAGACTGCACAAAACATTCAGTCTAATCTTTGATCTACACTGGTTGATAAGGTATTTTCTTTCCAGTGAAATCAACTTTGAAACTGCAATATTTGGATTTTTACTACTGATTGGAAAACTTTGTTTCATTAATTTAGCAGCTTAAGGGTTCAGTCTGTATTTTGGTACTGTTTTACTACACATATATCAAGATATGATTCTATACCATTGATTTGAATACTTTCTGCATAATTCTTTTTTTGTCTTTTTTTTTTGGATAAATTCAATGCTGAAATTGCTTTCTTTAGCTACACAAGTTTTCTTTTTCACTTGGCTTTTTGAAATATTTAAATGCAAAATGTATTTCTCATTAAGATTCAAGGCATTTTTGATACACCTGATCAAAACATTATTTCAAGTAGAAGAGGGCTTTTTACATGTGGTCTATTTTTTGAAAATTTTATTGCACATGGGACAAACACAGTCCCTTGGATTCTCTGCTGGTTAGCCATGATGTCAAACAAAAAACAAGCAGAAATTTGGTATGTGGTAAGCAAATTAGGATTAGACCTGACTGTTGGGTGGGGGAGGGGAGTGATCTGGTTTGAAGCATTTAACCTCATGACATAATTTAAGACTTGTCCAAATTGAAAGCATTTGCAGAAAAAAATTTCAATGTGGGTCAAATAATGGAATTTTTCTTAGACTGAGTAGAAAACATTGTGATAAAAGGAGAAGATGCTGGGTTACCAGCTTTTTCTCCTTTTCCCACAATGTTTTCAAAATGCTTCTTCCTCAGGGTCGTTAAAAGTTGGCATTGTGTGGTAAAGGGTTAACTCTTTACCACACAATTCCAAGTTTTAACGACCCTGAGAAAGACGTCATGGGAAAAGGAGAAAATGGTGGTAACCAGCATTTTTCCTTTTCTCACAATAATTTCATCCCTTCTCAAAACAAATTTCAACTTTTGGGTCACATTTACTTTGTCATCTGAAAATGCTTTCAATTTGGACAAGTCTAAAATTTTGTCATTTGGTAAAGAGTTAAACAAATTTCCCCAAAACAAGTTTTTACCAGCTCATGCAGCACTACATATCAAAGATTGCATTAACTTTTTACCGAACATTCCTGACTTTTAATGACCCTGAAAAAGATAGCTTTTGAAAACATTGTTGGAAAAGGAGAAAATGCTGGTAACCAGCATTTTCTCCTTTTTCCACAATGTTTTCTAGCCTATCGAAGACAGAAATCCTCATTTAAGCCATATTTATTTTGTTGCCTGCACATGCTTTCAATTTGATTCAGTCCAAAATTTTGTTGTCTAGAAAAGAGTTAAATAGTTTTGCCCTGACTTGCTGATTCTAGAAATGAAATAAAATAAATTATTGTAAATATACAGGATAAGGTTATATGGTGGGACAAAAACTACAGAATTTGCACAGATTATGGCACCTATTTTCTTAACCCTTTCCAAAACGACAAATTTTGGACTGGTCCAAATTGAAAGAGTTTGCAGACGACAGTCTTAAATTGATGAAAATGGCAGAAAGTTATCAAAAAGGGTAGAAAACACTGTGGGAAAAGGAGAAATTGCTCGTTACGAGCAATTTCTCCTTTTCCCACAGTGTTTTCAAAAGACTTGTACTGCAGACACCTGAAAACCACGGCTTGTTTGGAAAAGGGTTAAATTATATCAAGGGTTCCAAATGTATGAACACAGGTAATTAACTCTTTACAAAACCACAAAATTTTAGACTCGTCCAAATTGAAAGCATTTGCAGACGAAACTTAATGTGACTCAAAAATTGAAATTTGTTTTGGAAAGGGAAGAAAAGATTTTGGGAAAAGGAGAAAATGCTGGTTACTAGCATTTTCTCCTTTTCCCACAATGTTTTCTAGCCTATCGAAGACAGAAATCCTCATTTAAGCCATATTTATTTTGTTGCCTGCACATGCTTTCAATTTGATTCAGTCCAAAATTTTGTTGTCTAGAAAAGAGTTAAATAGTTTTGCCCTGACTTGCTGATTCTAGAAATGAAATAAATTATTGTAAATATACAGGATAAGGTTATATGGTGGGACAAAAACTACAGAATTTGCACAGATTATGGCACCTATTTTCTTAACCCTTTCCAAAACGACAAATTTTGGACTGGTCCAAATTGAAAGAGTTTGCAGACGACAGTCTTAAATTGATGAAAATGGCAGAAAGTTATCAAAAAGGGTAGAAAACACTGTGGGAAAAGGAGAAATTGCTCGTTACGAGCAATTTCTCCTTTTCCCACAGTGTTTTCAAAAGACTTGTACTGCAGACACCTGAAAACCACGGCTTGTTTGGAAAAGGGTTAAATTATATCAAGGGTTCCAAATGTATGAACACAGGTAATTAACTCTTTACAAAACCACAAAATTTTAGACTCGTCCAAATTAAAAGCATTTGCAGACGAAACTTAATGTGACTCAAAAATTGAAATTTGTTTTGGAAAGGGAAGAAAAGATTTTGGGAAAAGGAGAAAATGCTGGTTACTAGCATTTTCTCCTTTTCCCACAATGTTTTCAAAAGGCTTCTTTCTCGGGGTCGTGAAAACCCGGGATTGTTTGGTAAAGGGTTAACCATAAGAGATTATGTTATGTCACTTACAACATGTTACACATCTCCTGCATATAGTTTGGGAAATCTTACTGCTGCAAGTTAAAACAGGCTATTTCCATTGTAGGCATAGAATAGTTTTCTTTGAACAGGTAAACAGGACAAAATGCATATAGATTACATTGTAAACTATGAGTGACCTACTGATGCTTGACAACTGAGGGTTGTTTTAAGATATAATGGAACATGTGCTTTGTGGAAATTTTTTGAAATTTACGATAAATCAAAAATGTCACACTAAAACTGTTGCACTTGGGACAAATTTGGGTACATTTAGCAGCATTACTTCTGACTGAATCAATCAATCTGGGCAAAACTTTTCATCAACTTTACATCAATATAATTTTGGCACAAACTTAACATAGACAGACCAAAACTTTCCAGCTGAGCATCCATTAAAAGAAAAGTTTCTTTTTTTTTTAAACCCACCCAGACATGGGATAGTAAAAAATTGCATGAATAGCATTTCAGTCATATCATGATGGCCAGTGCACTTTCCATTCTCCTGGAGCTTTGTTTACTAGTCAGTGCTATCCACAATACTCTTTTCAGCCACTGGCTGCTCTTCCACTTAACCCTTTCCCAAACAAGCCCTGGTTTTCATGTGTCTGCAGTACAAGTCTTTTGAAAACACTGTGGGAAAAGGAGAAATTGCTCGTAACGAGCAATTTCTCCTTTTCCCACAGTGTTTTCTATCCTTATGGAGAATTTTCTGTCATTTTCATCAAATTTAAAATTGTCATCTGCAAACTCTTTCAATTTGGACCAGTCTAATTTTTTTTGTTTGGTAAAGAGTTAAACACCGTAAAGATATCTTTCAGAGTAGAGGGAGTAATTAATCCTATCGCAATGACTATCATCAGTCTGAGAAAAGAGTTTGAGCTGGGATTCAGTCTCACGACCTCTGCAAAACTGAGCTTGAAGGATACCAAATAAGCTAGGCTGGGGGGTCAATTGGTTAAAAATACTGATATTTGATCTCATGACTCCTGCAGTACCAAGCATGTAGATTACCGACTAACCTACAGGGCTTGGCAGGTAAAATACACTGGTATTGGAACTCACTAGCATGGCAATACTAGGCTTGAGGGTTACTGACTGAGCTAACGGCTCAGCTGGTAAGAAACACCTTGCTTAAAACAGTGTAACAAGGTGCAGGCTGCAGGGAGTAACTTCTGATTTATTGTAGGCGAAGCATCACAAAAACTTCAGATTAATATAGAACAAAATAGTGTTCAGAAATCTTACCTTCGTGTTTGCAGTGGTTGTTTACAAGGACCCGTCTTGAAGCAAAACCGTTCTCCCTCCCTCTCCTCCTATTGACGAAATGTACAATGAAAACTTCCAGTTGATAGTTAGCAGGTTCATTTCCCCTGTAAAAAGAATCATCATATTGTACAGTGTAAATTCAAGATCAGACTGCACATCATCTGAAGTCTGATCTTGGTCTCCACAGCCCGTTATAGAGCCTGGAGTCCCGCTTTGCTGCCGAGGGTTTATAAATGTATAAGCGGAACTTACTGACAAAAGAAAAGTCCAAAACTGTTCAAGACAGGGCTCACTCTGTTGTTCTGACGTTTCTAGCCTAATTCATATTCTCCTCGTCACAAGCTTTTGTCTTTGCGATTGCGATAAGGGTAGACCAAGATCAGCTTGAACGTCCGTGAATTCTGATCTTAGGCGCAGACAGGCGCTTTTTGTCCATGGCATAAATCAAGATCAGACTTCACAGAACATGCAATCTGATCTTGTATCTATACCTATACCATCTGCTTGTACAGCGAAAGAAAACAGAACTATTAATTTAGTGCCGAAAGAATTAATACCTTCCGGTCCTGTAACCTTCCCTTGCTCGTGAAATGATATAAATGGATGTCGAGCAATTTCGCTCTTTCTTGCCATGTAAATAAACTTAAAAAAGAAATAGAGGATGGCAATTACTTTTCAGTAACCAGGGATGCCTATCATATTTATATTTTGGGGGGAAAGATAATAGTAGTATGTGGAAAAACACGGGAAACGGACAGAGACTTTAAATGAACACAGAACTACTTGAAACTCGGACGTTGAGCCAATGCCTTTGGATTCGTTTCAACACAGAATTTACGTTAAAAGATAAATAGATAAACCTGGCAAATTATCGATAATTCTACTAATTTACATGATCCATACCTGGAATAGCCATATTCAATTCCTAATACATAAAAAATTTACTTTTTCGAAGAAAAAACAGGAGTGCCTATTCCATTCTCAAACGCTGCAGCCGAAAAGAATGACCATGTGCGCTGATTGGGTATCTAGATCATGTGACCATAAAGCTGTGCGCTGATTGGCTATCTAGACCAAATGATCAGCAGGCTGTGCGCTGATTAGTTACCTGAACCATGTGACCAGTATTATTATAATTAGCTTGCAAAGGATAGATTACGTCTGCGCATGTGCGACCTGGAACTATCGCCATGCATAATACTTCTTGTAAACAATCCATTTTTGATTTTTAGGCTTGGGAATTGCTTTTACATAAATATCCCTCAACAAAATGAAAAATTAACTTTGTAAATCATGTACAATTCCGATAACACATGGAGTCCATACCGAGAAGTCGTTTGATAATCCAAAATAAAGTAAATTCAAACCACAAGCGGAGCAAATCAGCGGCACTATTTACATAATGAATTTCCGCGGCCGAAAAAGTATGATTGAATCACGTGATCAGTTGGTATATTTAGATATGCCATGTTTCTGTCGATTAATTTTTGACAGTACTCGGGAGTACACCGTGTATTGCATATTGTATAATGTTACCTTTTTCATTTTAAATAGTGCCTAGCTAGTAAGACTGATTAAAAAGAAGCTGCAATTTAATTTTATTCTTTTTATCTGTTATATGCTGAGCATTGTATAAATGGAAAATGTGTTGCTAAATAACTTTGAAATAACAACATTTGAGGTTTTTACATCGGCTGGAAAGTTTCATTACACTTATTTAGCAGGATAAGGGTCAAAGAAAGGACTAATCATGTTCACGTGTTTACAGGAGATATATCGCTAGAAGTACGTATACAGGTTCGATTCCCGGGAGCGGGTGTCAGCTTTGGGACCGTTAACCCGTAGGCTGCTAAGCGCGACTCACAGTAAGTATATTTTTTTCATTTCAGTTGAACCTGTCTTCATTTGGGGATTAGCATCAGACAGCGGACGGTGTAGATCCAAGATCAGACTACACGTTTTGTGTGGTCTGATCTTGATCTACGCCGTCCGTAGATGCTACCCATGGCAACATTAGTAGTGAAAGAGTCCAGTACCTGTGAAGGAAAAAGTTGATTTTGTTTGAGTGTTTGGTAATGTTTTCAACAGTATTTCAGTTATTTTAACCAGTACACCTATCCATGTGCCTGGAGTTTATTTGACCCTTTGCAAAAAATCCCATGTTTTAACCTTTTCCCAAACGACAAATTTTGAACTGGCCCAAATTGAAAGAGTTTGCAAAGGACAATTTTAAATTTGATGAAAATGACAGAAAGTTCTCCAATAGGGTAGAAAAAACTGTGGGAAAAGGAGAAATTGCTCGTTACGAGCACTTTCTCCTTTTCCCACAGTATTTTCAAAAGACTTGTACTGTAGACACGTGAAAACCAGGGCTTGTTTGGGAAAGGGTTAATGACCCTGGACAGAAGATGGGTGCGATTGAAAACATTGTGAGAATAGCCGGGATAAAATGTTGGCAGCAAATAATTACAAAACTTAATATAACATCAGAGCTAGATCTACCCTCCGAACCAGATTAGGTTAAACCGTATTCTTTTTTTCTTTCGATGAACAGTATTTCTGAAAGCTTACTTCGCAATTTTGGGAAAAATGCGTGATAATTTCGTAAAGAGAAAATAAATCACTTTCCTATTTTTTCTTTACTCTTTCATTAATTCTCATTTAGCCATTAAAATAGAAGAAGAAGAAAAAAAAAAAAAAAAAAAAAAAAAAAAAAATCAAAGATAATAGCTGAAATGTATTTTATAACGACATTTTGGCAGATTGAGAACATTGAAGTTCTATTATAATTGAATTTTTTACATTTGTTTCGCGATTTTCAATATAATTCAACAAGATATCTGGCTGATCACATCTGCAAAGCTGCCATATATATGTGTGCGGATGAATCTACATGATTCCGGTTACTGTTTGATATTTTAGCTTTCTTAAAACATCAAAATCTTACAACACATGATACGCGATTAGCTCTACGTCGGAGGTGAGGCTGGGAACAAAATCTATTTCATCTTGTATTGGTACTCTTGTGACTTTGATTCGACCTCTCATCATCATCATATGAACTGTAGTAATTAACAGTTTTCTGTCTAAATTAATACGACGGCGACAAGTTACTTGTAATTCTTCACTCATCTGTACTTAAAAGCTTGGGTGAAAAATAGATCCAAATGTGTATCGTTAAACGTATCTATATAATTTTTTACATTCTTATTACAGAATTTTCGTGAATTATATAAACATACAAACACGGAAACTATTCATGCATACGTTATCATAATCTATGACAGACGGGAAAAATCGATTGACAACATAATTTGACATGAAATAGGAAATTTGTAGCTACAGATTTTGACCTTGTAGGTGCAGTTAGCAAGGTAACTGTTAGCTTTCTTTTGTTTTTTATTCCTTTTGTTATATTTGCTGCTAATCCGATTAAATCACGCTGACAATAGCAAGATGACGTGGGAAAAAAAAAAACGGCTCCCAATTTCCTAATTGTTGCTATCGACCCGTTATGTTTTTCGTGGATTTACACGTACAAAAAGATGGACTTTCTGTCCAATTCGCAATTTCCATTCAATTTTATACCAGCAGAAGGCAGTTAATCTATAGAAAACCAACGTAGAAACAAGTAAAACGTAGTAACATATTTCAAGGACGGCTTCAATTTCAAATACTGAAGTGAGTTTCAAGGGAATGAGTATGGCCAGACCCTTTCGAGAACCGGGGGCCCCTAGCCTGTAGGGCAAGAGCTTTTCCACTGATCAATCCATGCTACTGATTAACAGTGTTGTACCGAGTTCTGATTTTTTTGGGGGGACAGAAGGGCCCCCTGATCTAAAACTAGGGGGTTGTTTTGAAAATTTGGGGGTTAATCTATCGTTCCCTGTAAGTTTATGCATTGCGACTGATTTTTACTCGTCAATGCACCAAATTCACACATCTGTTCATATCTGAAGACGTTTTGCGAAATATCTGCTTCATTTTATTTATGTCGATTCTTTGATACTATAAATTCAGTCATGCGTAATTGCCGCTTTGCTGTTTAGAATACAGTTCTCAAAACCGTGGCCATTACACTGCTTTTGCTGTAGTATGTGTGGACAATCAATCATAATGATTATGTTGGTGGAAAAGTAATAAGTAGAGCTCACATTATAAACTACGATAATAGGTCATCGGAAAGGAAATGAGAAGCACACAAGTACTGTCAGTCACATGATCTTAGACATGATGGCAAGACCTGATGGTACCTATTTAAATCAATTAGCAATGACCGCAACAACCATAGTGGTAAACGTGACAGCAGTGTTGGCACCCATGTAAATAAATTGGCAAAGACAGCAACAGGCATCATTGAGTTGTTCACATATATCTACCTGTAGGTGAAATCTGCCACTAGAATTTATAGACCACATTAAGAATTGAATTGTTTGTCAACAGAAATGTATTTACAGGGGCTGCTCCAAGGGCAACTAGAGTAATAAATTGGCCGTAGAACTTTTCACTCTGCCCATTCCATTTGGAAAAGTGAACTTCAGGTAGCCCTGATTTTCTTGGATAGGTGCATCTTATATCTGTCGCCAACACCCAAGGAAATAATTATAACTATAATCTGACCTGCGTGAAGCCTGGATTGTCTTTCGACTGACACTTGTTGTTAACTCGATAATTGATTTGTCGCAATATGCTAATTGATCAATTGACGAGCTTTTTGGCACTTGATATGTACACACTGACTGTGTAATCAGAGCTCCAGATAGAGTGCGTTTTTGCGTTATTAAGCATTAAAAACATATAAAAATGCATTGATAAATAACCGCAGGGGTATAAAAACACATACAAAATACGAAATTCACATAACTTGTTCGATTACGGAGGTAGAACAATTCCAAACTGAGAATGTAGTACGTAAATATTTAGAACCATGTACACCCTTTAAATTTCCCACAATGCGTCACACAAACAAATTTAAGAGAAGAAAATGTCAATCCCTGGAAGACCGGGCAGATACAAAAGGAAAATCAAAGTTTCCGAGGCCCAAAATATTTCAAAATTTTTTAGAAAGGCTGAACAGCCCTCATTGACGATTGCTAAGGCTATTTTAGCTGAGGTAATTTCAGAAACAGTTTCAAAAGTCGAGGCAAACTGCAAGAAACATACAGGGGACTTGGTGTCCTTAAATACGATCGAAAAGTGGAAATCAAAATTTCCTTGGTTAATAGTGGTAGGAGAAGGTAAAGACCGTCGACTGAAATGCAAGGTATGTTCGGAGCAAAATGTCCGCAGTGTCTGGAGTGATGAGGGATCATCTAATGTCCAAAAGAACAGCATTCAACGCCATAGTGAATCTGCCGAACATCAAAAAGCAGAGAAAATTAAATTAGAAAAGCAACAGCCATACCCTTTTGTTGATAAGGAAGAAAATTTGTTGGAAATGGATTCAGCTATCAATACAACAGACAAAATTGCATGTGACCAGATGAAGCAATCTATTCGTGATTCTTGTCATCCGGGTACTTTCGCTAAATCGCAATATCTCGCACTGAGAAATTTTTACTCGGTGATAAACTTACTGTGTACACATATAATCGGACACTGCATGTAATCGGACACTGTCAGCGTCATATTTTTTCAGTAAAGTTCTGTTTGATTTCTCGGGCAATTGTGATAAAGATTTCTAAAACCTTTTCCAGTTATGAATACAATCACTTTCGAAGAGACAAAAAAGAAATGTCATATTATCAATATCACGGTATATAGCCTACAGAAAGAGGAGTCATATACAAGTTTAAGACAAGCCCTGTACCTGTTGGGCGGTATGATAAAAGTTTTCGTGTGCAGACTACATTATTATGGAGTCAAAATGAAGCATCCAGATAGAAGCAGTAAACATCACGGCATACTGCCTTGGTTGTACAGGGCAAGAATTGAGAAAAATATTGAAACCCAGTTATCCATACCTTTGCATTTGAAAGAAAAAAGTGTTCGGACAAAAAAAAAAAAAAAAAAAAGAAATGCATCTTTAACTTTCGGGTCAGAAATTAAAATGGACTTACCCTCAGTAACAGATTTTAATAATTCCAGATCCTATTTTTGCAAATGATCATAATTCGATTGAACAGGATAGAAACTTTACCATGACACGTGTGTATTAATCTGCCCCTAGCAAGTACATCACATGTACATGTCGCCCACTTTGGCAGTGAAATACAGAGATCAAAAGAACACTCGGCTAACCCTTTATCAGATTTTCAACGAAAACAACTATAGCAGATATTTCCCGACACAAAATGAAGCTGAAATTACATTTTTTGGAGGATGAAAAGAAGGTTTTTAATTTGACCTGACCTTCAATTTTTTTTACGATCGTCATCTTAAGGTAGTTTAAACAGGAACGTGACAAAAAAAGATATTTTTTGGGTCGGGATTTTCTCAATAATATGGTGTTAAAGTTTTTTTTGTAAATGGACTGTCCGTCTTTTTGCAGACACTGACACTTTCAATTAAAAAAAAAATATCATATCGATAGCTTTATATAGGCCTAAATAAATCGAACCAACGATCCCATGGTATCAAGACCTACAGGTGCGTTACCGACTTAGCTACCAGGTTCGCCCTTTTTTCACGACATTGGACCTTCATAAGTTAAACAGTAAAAGTGAGAGCTTATTCAATTAAAACCTTTTACCAAATGGCCAAATTAGGACACGTCCAAATCCAAAGAATGTTAAGCCGACAGATTAAATGTGGATGAAATGGAGGAAATTGTCTTTGAAAAAGTAGAAAGTATTGTGGGAAAAGGTAAAAACTCTAGTTACAAGCATTTCCTCTTTTTCCAATATTTTTTTTAACACCTTCTTTCTTAGAGTCATTAAAACTCTAGACTGTTTAGCTTCTCAACTAAACTTACAGCACTATATGCATATTATAACAATTTCCACCATTTCACCCACATTCTTGAGATATGGACGAGTCCTAATTTGGCCTTTAAGAAAATTCCGGGGTCCGACGAATCACCGAAATACCGAAATGCCACCGAAACACCGAAATACCCCAGATTTTTTTTTTATTTCAAACAACTGAAGTTGTGGTGTTTGACACAAATTGTAATCATACTGATGAAGGAGGGTTAGTTTAAAACCTAATGACAAAATAACAACATGCCATTGAAACCTGACGTGAAGAATGTGCACCGGAATATCCCACCGGTACTGTAAATGTTCACCGAAATACCCGCCCGGCGTAGTAAAATTTGTCGATTCAGGGATTCTGCATCCGCAATCTAACTACAGTAGCTGTGCTTGTGCACAAGGTTGATGTGTCCGATTTTTATCCATAACTGTGCTGGCAAAAATAGTTTTCACTGTTATGTTGGATATAGATGAAATTAAAAATCACCAAATCGAAGAACCGGCAGCCATTTTAAATCTGTGGTTAACACGTTACCAGGCGTAGATTGATAAGACAATTATAATGCCACCAATAAGATTATTAATAATAGCCATGCCATTTTAAAAATCACAATGACAATCTTACACAAAATAAGTTTGATCATATCAGCCGAACGCCTTCAATTACGATTGCATCACTTTAACAGAACAGAACCGAGCTATTTGTGCGTTTCGATGGATCAGAGACCTACATTCTGATTTGGGTCTACTTCGTCCGCAAATGATTTTGTTTGTGTGTTTATCATTCAAAGAAATAATAAATTCATGTGATCATATGATACTGATAATTCTTCGGGTCTAGATTGGCGTAATCAAGATCGGGTATTTCGGTGTGTAACAGACCAGACACACGAGTGTTTCGGTGATTGATCTCCACGTAAATTAATGATGAATATATTAACATCATTCTTCTCATTAATGATTGATACTTTCATTAAGCGCATTTTCAGTTAAAGAAAAAAGAAAGAAAGAAGAATACTGCCAACTAATATCAGTTATCTGAACTTAATATTGGGAAAAAAAAAAAAAAATAGGGGTATTTCGGTGTTTCGGTGGCATTTCGGTATTTCGGTGATTCGTCGGACCGAAAATTCCGATCTAAAAAAAGAAGAACCTTCTTTGTTGCAACTTTAGTCATGTTCCTACAGACAAATAGCTGTAATAGAGTCTAGATCATGAATATAAGAAAAGAAGCTTGAGCTCAAATTTTAAACCTTCCATTCCAAGATATTTATATTCTATCAATATTTTTCAGAAACATGTATCATATTATTTCTCATGAAAATTGGATGAAGGGTCAACTCGATGCTCCTTTGATCTCGGTATCGCACAGCTGGGTGGCAGACCTTACAGCTGTAATGTGGTTGATTGATTCACACAATTTAACGCACACGTGTCACTTTAAATTGTTACTTCTTATCAGTTCTTGATCTTGATTCACCCGTATGTTGATTACTTGTGGATAGGATTTGGAATTTTACACAAGTCATAGAGGTATGTTCGTTCTTATTCTCCGTAGATCTACCAAATTCAGTGTCGATCTATTTGATTATGACCCCCTAAAATGATTCTCGAAATTGCTCGGATGCCCGACGTTGCTCTTGTAATAATTTCTATGGTTTTGGCTTTGATATAAATCTGAAGTAGTTTAGAGAAATATCAGTGAAACCTTTGATTAGTCAGAGGGTAGACAATAGAGTTATTCATTAACAATCATCAAATTCAATTACACCGCGCTTGAACTACATCCGGAAGACGGCCATGATAATCGTACATCATGTTCAAATAAAATTTTGACGCGAAAATAACGATTTGCTGTCGAATGCAGCTTCTTTTTTTACAGTAGCAAATTGTCCATTTCGGGTAGCGTCCACCGAGTAATGCGTTGCTAAGGCGTTACTAAGCAGAAATTTAATCCGTGGTATTCCGAATTCGCCAGATATGACGTAGGGCAAGAATCACAAATCCTTTTCCCACAATGTTTTCATGGATACAAAAACATAAGCCACATTGCAGCATCCTTCACATACCACTAGTGTTATAAAGAAGGGAAAAGTATGGGTAAGTGGGTGAAAAGAGAACTGAAGAACACATTCAGTATTGGAAAAAATGTGGTGGGCTATTTACAACTTGGAATTATTTTATATGCTTGAAAATACAGCCTCAGAAATGTTTTCAGCATTGACAAAAAAGTCACAGAGTAAATATTGTTTACAGTTAAAAATTATCTGTAGCTCTGTGTAATGTCTGCAAACTGGGACAAATGCATGCAATATCAGTAGACACTTTCATTTGACACATGATAAGTAAGAAGTGAGGGTTGCATTTTGTAAAACCGTGACTGATTTACCTGTTCCCTGTAATTTTTTAATTATCATGCGAAAAATATTTCAGGCCGTTACATTTTAAGCTTGAAAAGTTACCAAAATTACAGAATACTTACATTCAGCATGCCTGTTGTTTGTTGGTCGTTCATGACCGTGTGCATATGTGTTATCTACCAAAACTTTTGTAAACATTGCGGGAAAGGGAGAAATTCTGATAATGGGTATTTTCTCCTTTTAATCAATATTCTCTACCCTTTCTGAGATAAATTTCCTTCTTTGAACAATATTTTGTAATTGCTTTCATCTTGGGACAAGTTTTAAATTTTGTTGTTAAAAAGCTAAAAGAAGTTTGAGGGACAAGTTTAAAACTATTGTAAGCACACTTACACTTGCAATGGTTTTGCACTAAACCCTACATGGGGATTATCCCACTTCTTCCAAAGTTAGCAAACTTCTCCCCATTTCAGCTGGAAGAAGAAGTATTTTCTCCCTATTTTTTGGGCAAGGGCAGTCCCTGCATTTAAAAAGATTTCAATAGAAATTTGTGAGTCACATTTTCTTTTTTTTAAGTGGAGCCTTACAATTTTAAGAAAGGTAAAGAGGCAAAGAAACGTACATGTACTGTATAGGTGCATATCACCCATCATGATACAACCAAAGGATTTGATCAACGGATCACGAGAGGCTTACCGAATGTAGAATAAGTATGTGTAGGAATCTAACATTTTAATAGCTACTAATGTAAACGGTTTTTACTTTTCTGCTGCAATGCTTTCAGTTGGACAAGTTAAACATTTTGTTATCTGGTAAAAAGTTGAACACCGTCTTTTTCATATTTTCATTCAGATCAAGATGGGGTCTTTGTTTCGTAGCGAGGACATGACATTGTGTCAGCTGTTCTTGCAAGCTGAAGCAGCATATGCGTGTGTGTCAGAGTTGGGAGAATTAGGATTGGTCCAGTTCAGAGATGTAAGTTTTTCCATCAATTTCTTGTATTTATGCCTTTTTCCAATTTCAGTGTTTTTTTTTCTCTTTATCAAACAATCTTGTGTTTCAAAAATCCTCAGGGAGAAGGCTTTTGAAAACACTGTCGGAAAAGGAGGAAATGCTAGTAACCAGCTTTTTCTCTGTTTCCCACATTGTATTCTACCCTTCAAAAGACAAAACCCATCCATTGAGCCATTTGTAATTTGTCGTCTATAAGTGGTTTCAATTTAGGTGAGTCTAAATGTTGTCAGCTAGTAAGTAAAGAGCCATTCCCATTATCAACAGTATTTCAGTTATATCATAGTGGCTAGTGAACCTGTCTATGCATCCCTGGTGTTTCTTTAACCCTTTCCCAAACAAGCCCTGGTTTTTACGTGTCTGCAGTACAAGACTTTTGAAAAACTGTGGGAAAAGGAGAAATTGCTCGTAACGAGCAATTTCTCCTTTTCCCACAGTGTTTTCTACCCTTTTTGATAACTTTCAGCCATTTTCATCAAATTTAAAATTGTCGTCTGCAAACTCTTTCAATTTAGACCAGTCTAAAATTTGTCGTTTGGGAAAGGGTTAACAAGTAAAAATAATTGAGTAACTGTTTTCTCATACAAGAAAAAGTTAAAATATCATTTAGTGGTCAGTGAGGAATGTTGCAAATAATGTACTAATTCCAAAAAAAAAAAAGAACTTTAACCCTTTACCACACAATCCCGAGTTTTAACTACCCTGAAGGAGAAGGCTTTTGAAAACATCATTGGAAAAAGGAGAAAATGCTGGAAACCAGAATTTCTTCTTTTCCCACAAAGTTTTCTCCCATTTCAAATGCAGCAATCATCTTTTGAGCTACATGTAATTTGTTGTCTTCAAATACTTCCGATTTAGACAGGTCTAAAATTGTGTTTGTGATGGTTATGGCGATGTGGGACTTAAAAACACAGGACCTGTGCATTACATATCTTTTGGGTGATCAACTTGCTTGGTGGGGTGGGGGGGGGGGGGATGTATTACCAATCAGTCCAAATTCAAAATCTACACTAAATTTTAGAATGTTTGTGTGCTTGGGTTTGTTTGCTAGCATACAATACCCTTAGACTGCTTCATAATTGAAATGAAATTACCCAAAACAGTTTATTGAACTCTTTACCACACAATCCTGAGTTTTAACAAACCAAATAGAAAGGGCTGTTGAGAACATAGTGGGAAAAATGCTGGTAACCAGCATTTTCTCCTTTTCCCACAATGTTTTCTGCCCCTTCTAAATCAAATTTCAATTTTTGAGTCACATTTATCTTGTCATGGGCAAATGCTTTCAATTTGGACAAGTCTGAAATCTTTTTTGTTTGGTAAAGAGTTAAGGCTGAGAATATATTTAAATTTGGTATATTAACCCTTTAGCACACAATCCCGATTTTTAAAACCGCAAGGAAAAGGACTTTGGAAAACATTGTGGGAAAAGGAGAAAATGCTGGTAACCAGCATTTTCTCCTTTCCCCACAATGTTTTCTACCCTATCAATGGCAATTCCATCATAAGAGTGTTATTCAAATTGTCATCTGCAAATGCTTTTAATTTGGAACAGTCTAAATTTTATGTGGTAAAGAGTTAGATCTTGTTGCACTTAATCTGAAGTTATTGCCTTGTGCACATTGTAATGATTGGACAGCTTATACCATGCAGTTTGGTCTTGGATATACACGGTCTGCTTCTTTGCTAGATATTCTGACAACAACAGCTCTGAAACGGCAATATCAGCATCTGAGTACTGACTGAGAATGACCATTTGAATTATCTATCACTGCAAGAATAAGGATTAACTCTATACCATACAACAAAATTTTAGACTAGTCCAAATTGAAACCTTTTGTAGACGATAATTTAACTGAAACTTGTACAAAACATTATGGGAAAAGGAGAAAATGCTGGTACTAGAATTTTCTCTTTTTCCTCAAAGTTTTCAACAGTCTTCTTCTTTAGGGTTGTTAAAACTCGGGATTGTGTGGCAAAGAGTTACAGAACACTTGTGTAAACCTTGTAAGAATTATCTACAGAGTGGAAAGGAGAAAAACAATGTACTAGTGTGTTATACACAATGTAAACCCATGAGCATTGTATTTAGAGATGAATCTGATGAGTCATAATGTGGCAGATAGGAAGAAAGAATGAAGAGGAAGTTTCCCCTTCTGACCCTTTTACAGTTAATTTCCATGTATTGAACCTTTTACCAAAAAATCCCAAATTTTAAAGACCCTGAGAATGTAGGCTTTTGAAAACAAGTGTAGGAAAAGGAGGAAATGCTGCTACCATGCATTTTCTCTGTTTCCCATGATATTTTCTACTCATCCAAAGAAAATGCTGGTAACCAGTGGTCTATTTTGTACAGATTTAACTCTCATTTAACTCCTAACCACACAGTTCTGACTTTTAATGACACTGAGGAAGAAAGCCTTTGGAAACATTGTAGGAAAAGGAGAAAATGCTTGTAATCAGCATTTTCTCCTTTTCTGACCATGTCTTCTAACCTATAATGAAAAATTTCTTTCTTTGGGCCACCTTTAATTTGTTGTCTGCAAATGCTTTCAACATGGACCAGTCTAAAATTTTGTCGTTTGGTAAAACTTCTAAGCATTTATTTCAGCTGAACCCAGACGTAAATGCATTCCAGAGAAAATTTGTGAATGAAGTAAGAAGATGTGATGAAATGGAGAGGAAACTGAGTATGTATCATCACTGTGTACAAAGTTTGATCACAGTCAGTTGTAAGGCACAGGAGTAGGAGCCCCCCCTCCCCCCCCCCCCCAAAAAAAAAAATTCAAATGAGCCATGCCCTGTGAAAAGGAGGATTAATGCATCTGCAAACAGTATTGACTGATGTCAGCTTGCGCAGTCTGCACAGGCTGACCTGGGTCAAATCTTTTTGCTATTGGTCAATTTTTCTGCATGTCAAAGGACCAATCTACTTCAGAATTCAGTCAGTTGTCAGACAAAGCGGATTTTATGGATCCATACTTTTGTGATGACTTACTTGGTATCATTGCTTCACGAATATGCATTAAAACCCCTTTTGCCAGAGCATGGTTCAAATGTGTTTGTATGCTCCAACAGCAAGTATTATCTAAAATCCAGTCCAAAATTTGTCATTTGGGAAAGGGTTAATAGCAAAAAGTATCAACTCAGGTCAGCCTGTGCAGTCTTTGGCACAGGCTGACCCAAGTTGATACTTTATGCAGATGCATTTAATCCCTCTTTTCACAGAGCATGGCTCATACATTTTTGCATTAATTGCAGGCAAGCTAGTTACTCTTAGAGTGCTCATTTAACCCCTTACCACACAATCCGGACTTTTAACGACCCTGGGGAAGAAGTCATTTGAAAACATCGTGGGAAAAGGAGAAAATGCTGGTAACCAGCATTTTCTCCTTTTCCCAAGATGTTTTCTTACCTTTCAGAAACAAATCCAGTCATTTGTGTAACATCTAAATTGTCGTCTTCAAATGCTTTCAGTTTGGACCAGTCTAAAATATTGTCGTTTGGTAAAGAGTTAATGAAATATACCTTTTCAGTTAGGAGAATGCAGTTCAAGTATTGCACTTTCTCTTTGCAGTCTGATCTTGATTTACATTGTCAGCAAACGCAAGTAAAGCCTTGATTTACACTGTTAACAAAAGCTGGGTGAATGTTAATTGCCAAGGGGTAAGGGGTAGGTTTTAGGGTAGAAATTGAGGGAGTGGATACAGATTGAAATAGACAAGAGACATACTAGTTAGAAAAATGAAATTGGTTTGAGATTCTGTCAAGTTTAAATATATTTTATTGTCATATATACATGTGCAGTGAAGCAACACATACAACAAAATTCAAGTGCATAAAATGATACATGGACATCGGCAAAGGGGTCTGGCCACATGTTCTCATAACTTATGTTTGGCCGTTACCTTTCTCCAATTATATGTTTAAGAAATAACAGCCTTACATCAACACATGGCAGCTGAAAAACTTTCAAACATTACTGTAGTTATGGAATAATAAAGAAAAGCATACAATGACATGACTGAAGAGCAATAAAGATAGAAAGATAGATAGAGATTCTGTGAAGCAGCATAATTGCTACTCTAAAATGACTATTTAATTTGTACAACCTTTGTTGTGGGTTCTGATAGGCATATAGACTCATAGCTCAGAGACAGTTCATGTGAATATACACACAACTTAAGTGCTAGTGAAGAATTAGTATCAAACATTTCTCGATTTGTGTTACCCAGAGGAAGACCACATAACATTAACAAAAAAGGAGAATGCTGATGACCACCATTGACCCCTCTTTCCAAAGTGTTATCATTCTTTCAAAGACAAATTCCTATCATTTGAGCCACATTTGACATTTTGGAAGCACATGCTTTCATCAGTTGTGGACAGATCTAAATTTATGTTTGATGAATATTCAAGTCACAAGATACAACCCGTATTCATATTAGGTGCACTGACTTAACCCTCTACCACACAGTCCCAACTTTTTATGACCCTGATAGTGAAGGCTTTTGAAAACATTGTAGGAAAAGGAGAAAATGCTGGTAACCAGCATTTTCTCCTTTTCCCACAATATATTTTTTTCCTTTCACAGAAAGTGTCATCATCTGGGCCACATCTAATTTATCATCTGCAAATTCTTTCTCTATGGACTAGTCTACATTTTTGTCATTTCTAAACTAGCTAACTTTTTGCCAGACAACAAAATCTTAGGCTTGTCGAAACTGAATGAATTTGCAGATGAATGACTGGGTAAATGCCACTCATAAGTAGAACGTTATCTTTGGAAAAGTAGAAAACATATGGGAAAAGGAGAAAATGCTGCTTGCCAAAATGTTTTCAAATGCCTTCTTCATTTAGGTCGATTGTGTGGGAAAGAGTTAAGTTGATTTTTACAGGATTTTTGACGGATTTTCAGAGAAGGAGATAAAGGATGGAATACCTACATGTATGTTAGACACTTTGTCTCTGGAAAGGAAGAAAACATCGTGTGAAAAGTTGAAAATCTTGGTTACCTGCGTTTTCTCCTTTTACTTAAATGTTTTCAAAAACTTTCTTCATTAAGGTTATTAAAACTTTGGATTGTGTGAGAAAGAGTTGATTTTTACAGGAATTTTAGAGAAGGAGATAAAGACTTACTTTGATTTTTACAGGAATTTAATTTTAGAGAATGAGATAAAGGCTTAACCCTTTACCATACTATCCTGACTTTTAACAACCCTAGAAAAGAAAGCGTTTGAAAACATAGTGGGAAAAGGAGAAAATGCTGGTAAACAGCATTTTTTCCGTTTCCCACGTTTTCTACCCTTCCTAAAACAAATTTCAATTTTTTGAGTAACATTTATTTTATTGTCTGCAAATGCTTTTAAATTGGACAAGGCTAAAATATTGTCATATGGTAAAGGGTTAAGTTGATTTTTACAGGAATTTTAGAGAAGGAGATCAAGTCTTAAGTTGATTTTTACAGGATTTTTAGAGAGGAAATTAAGACTTGTGTTGAATTTTTCAGGATTTTTAGAGAAAGAGATAAAGAAAGATGGAATACCTATGTTAGACACTGGAGATAACCCAGACGCCCCTCAGCCCAGGGAAATGATAGATTTAGAGGTATAGTCTATTTCCATTTCGATTGATTATTTTATCATTTAAATTGAATCTCCTTTCCCCGGTGGGGGTCTTTCAATGGTCTGTGCTTACAGGGGGCTCTCCAGATTTTTAAGACAATAACAAATGTTAAAAGATGTTTTATCACTGAGTTTAATGGAGCAGTGGTTTGCAAACCATCAATAAATAAGAAGAGATGCAATGGAACAAAAAAAAGTATTATTCCCTTAACTCTTGACCACACAATGCCGCCTTTCATGACCCTGAGAAAGACACCTTTTGAAAACTTTGTGGGAAAAGGAGAAAATGCTGGTAACCAGCATTTTCTCCTTTTCCCAAAATCTTTTCTACCCTTTCCAAAACAACTTTCAATTTTTCAGTCACGTTTATTTTGTCTTCTGCAAATGGTTTGAATTTGAACCAATCTAAAATTTTGTCGTTTGGTAAAGAGTCAAGTGATACACAGCCACTCAAGGTGTTTGTAGATATTGCGCAAGAATTTCACCAAGTCTTGAGCGAATGTTACATGTTCAATAACAATAGTCATTTATATCATACATGACTAATAAAATGATGATTTTGTTTTATCTTATCTCGTTAAAATTAGACCAAATTCATCATATTTTTTGAACATCACAATTGCAGAAAAATGTAGTAGTATTTCTCAGTCTTTTACAAGAAATTTCATTTCACATCAGAAAAAGCTGTTTAGTTTAAATATATTTATTTTACATCGATTCAGAAACAAGTTCTCACAACTTATGCTAATCTATCTCGATTCTGCTTCCTGGAAACTACACCAGTACTCGCGCCGAATGTGTGAGCCAATGAACAGTCCCAAACTAGACATCGGCTCCCTGGTATCGAACTCGGGACATTCTGATTACGAGGCCGACGCTCTACCTCACAACCACGGACACCACACTAGCTGTGCATTTTGTCAATTTGCGGCAATACTTTCACACGCATTGATAAATTAAACTTTAATTTTGATTTGCTTTTGAAGATGATGTGTTACAAATGGTTCGTCTTGAGAGAAAAATTATTTCTGCCTGGGCTACTGTCACCTAAATGGTTTGATACTGTCTTACAATATTATAATAAAGTTTCTATACGTCAGACACAAAGTTACAGTACTGTAAATATCATATTGGAATAAGTTGATACACTTGATCCATTTACAACTTGAAAAACAACTTGGAAAAATTGGTTTTCAAGATGATAGTGAACATCCCCCCCCTTTTTTTTTTGCTTACTCTGAATACTTCTGTAAGTGATACCAGCATTCACCAACCATTCTTAAGAATATTCTTAGTCTTATTCTCCAAGATTGTCCAACTTTGAAAGTAACACAACTTCTGATTGGCTAAACCAAATGGTTTAGCCAATCAGAAGTTGCGTTACTTTCAAATCCAGAAAATGTTGGAGAATAAGACTAAGAACATTCTTAAGAATGGTTGGTGAATACGGACCCAGATTACCGCAAGGGAATAAGTCATGCTTTGTAAACTGGGGTTTAACCCTTTCCCAAACGATGAATTTTAGACTGGTCCAAATTGAAAGAGTTTGCAGACAACAATTTTAAATTTGATGAAAATGACAGAAAGTTCTCCAAAAGGGTAGAAAATACTGTGGGAAAAGGAGAAATTGCTCGTTACGAGCAATTTCTCCTTTTCCCACAGTGTTTTCGAAAGACTTGTACTGCAGACACATGAAAACCAGGACTTGTTTGGGAAAGGGATAACAAGCAATAATTAGTCATGTAGATACATAAAATATAATTTGTTTGACTGCTGGCTGAACCATCAGGTAGAAAGGTGTTTGGGAAAGCAGAAAATTTATGATCCCACAGGCTGACCTGGGTTTAAACTTTTTTGCTATTTGTAAATTTTCTGCATTTCAAAGGACCCTTCTACTTTATGATCCAGCCTTTAAGTAAAAAAAACAGAAAAAAAAAAAATGGATCTAAGGTATGCTCTGTGAAAAGGGGGCTTAATGCATCTCTGTGATGCATGATAACAAGCAAGCCATCACATAATTATGATTCCATAATAGCAATTTTTTTAAACAACTAACTGAATTACGATGTAGAAAGGTCATTTGACACATAGAAAATTGACCAGTAGCAAAAAGTTTCGGCCCAGGTAAGCCTGCGCGGACTGCGCAGGCTGACCTGTCTCAATATCTTCCGCAGATGTATTAAGGCCCCTTTTTACAGAGCATGGCTTATCTGTTTTATGCAAGAACTAACTTGATGTAGTGTATTTTAACCCTTCTTTCCCATAATGCTGCTCATAGGTGATAACAGTTTGTTATATTTACTACAGGCCACGTTTGAAAAACTGGAATCAGAGATGTCAGATGTGAATTCAAATTCAGAAGCTTTGAAAAAGAACTTTTTAGAACTAACAGAGTTAAAACATATCCTGAGGAAAACTCAGACTTTCTTTGACGAGGTAAGAATTGTAAATTGGTTGTAAATGGATAGATTTATAGCTATTACACAAGCAGACAAACTCACAGACACACAGATGAACCTGTGCATATTTTATCCTGGATATATGCAATTGTAAGTGGTTATAATGAAATGGTCAGAGCTCCAGAAAAGAGGTAGTGATGGTATTCTAAATCCATTATTTCTCTTCCAAACCCTATGTTGTGGGTACTCATTAGAATCGACTTGATGAGACGATTCTAATGAGTACCAATAACATAGGGTTTAGTGGAGAGTGAGTAATATTTCCAATTTGGAAATCAAAATCACTCCCTCTATCTGAAGATCTGATGGTAATAAAAAGTTGTTGCAAAAGAACAAAAGTAAGAAAGAAAGAAACATACATGGAGATACAATAGTGAAACATGCCTTAGTGGGCATCTGTATAATGATTAAGCCAGTAACCTGTATCAGCTCTTTACCACACAAAGATCCCGAGGAAAAAAGGGGTTATGAAAACATTGTGGGAATGGAGAAAATGCTGGTAACCTGCATTTTCTCCATTTCCCAAAATGTTTTCTGTTTTTTTCAGAAACAAATCTCATCAGTTGAGCAATATTTAATTTGTCATGACTTATGCTTTTATTTAGGGCATGTCTAAAAATTTGTGTGTGGTAAAGAGTTGAAATACTGTGGAAAAACAGAGAGGTTGCTTATTTTGGGAGTCTAGCAGTTGCCATGATATTCATGAAAGTTATCCACTGCTGACAAGTCTGTAATGCAAATGCATGCGTCTAAGGAAAAAGGATGAACCAAGTTAAACTGGTTACTAGATGAGAAAGTTTCAGACTTCTCCGAATTGAGAGCATCGGCAGACCCCAAATCATAGTGGCTCAAATGATAAAGATACCATAATGTTCGTAAAGGGCAGTCTTATAAGACTTAACCCTTTACCACACAATGCTGAGTTTTAAGGACCCCCAAGAACGAAAGGTTTTGAAAACATTGTGGTTTAGGAGAAAATGCTGGTAACCAGCATTTTCTCCTTTTCTCACATTGCTTTCTAATCTTCCACAGACAGATCCCATCATTTGTGCCATGCCTACTATGTCATCTGCGAATGCTTTCAGTTTGGACCAGTCTTAAGTTTTGTTGTTTGATAAAGAAGTAAAGGTTGTCTCTGCACTGACCCCACAAGTAAGTAAAGTTCTGAAAGACACTCCTGTGGTTTCAATGTTATTTTTTTTTTACATCTTCCTATAAGTACCTTATGCCTTACAATATATGAATCTAGTAAATAGTTCCCTCTCTCCCTCTCTCTCCCTCTCTCTCTCTCTCTCTCTCTCTCTCTCTCCATATGTATGTCACTGTTGACTATTGTTAATCTGAAAAACATAGGATGCTCTAACATGATGTACACTATCATATACAAGTGAAATAAAAATATCTGTCTAATATCTTAATTTGTTAATGCTAGACTGTTGTTGCTTTTTTTTTTATTTTCAATTCTTCAACTTGGTACATAACTCTTTATTAAGCAATCACAATATTTTTACAACACTGGGAAAGAAGACTTATGAAAACAATATAGGAAAAGGACAAAAATTCTGGCTACCAGCATTGCCTTCTTTTCATATGATGACTGCCTTCCTATGAAAGACATATTCTTTGATTTCAGAAACAAGGTATTAGTTGTCTACAAATCCTTTCAATATTGCCAGGTCTAAAAGAGATAAGGAAATATATATATAAGCCATGCTTTTTGAAAAGGGGGTTAAGCACATCTGCAAAAAAGTATCAAACTAAGTCAGCCTGTCCGTGCAGGCTGGCCTGGGTCATTAGCTTTTGCTGTTGGTCAATTTTCTGCATGTCAAAGAACTGTTTTACCGCATAATTCAGTCCATTGTTGGACAAAATGGATTTTATGGATCCAATTTTTTATGATAACTTGATGTGATGCATTACAAATACATAACCCTTTACCACAAAAGTTTTAACAACCAAGCTGTAAAAGGCATTCAACAATTTTGTTGGAAAAGGAGAAAATGCTGGTTAGCAGTATTGTCACTTTTTCCCATAATGTTTTCTACCCTTTCTGATACAAATCCCATCATTTTAGTACCATTTTAATTGTTTCCTGCAAATGCTTTGAATTTGGACCAGTCTAAGATTTTGTCGCTTGGTAAATGGGTAAAACAACCTAGGTGTTAGTTGATAATTATGGAAACATCAGTCCCTTGACTTTAACATATTACCTTTATTTGTTGTACCTTGGAGTATCTCACATAACATTTGAAGCCGATCGATACAAGATCAGTCTGTGTGTTCTGTGCAGTCTTATCTTAGCTTACACTGACAATTAAAGTATTTCAAATTGGAAATGAGTGGCTCTTTGGTAAAAGGCGGTTAATGCATCTCCGTAATGCATGATACGAAGCAAGTCGTTGCATGATATAGATCCAGTTTGTTGAAAATCTGACTGAATCATGGGGTAGTGTTGCCCTTTGACATGCAGGAAATTAACTTATAAAGCAAAATGTTTCAACCAGGTCGGCCTGTGTGGACTGGGCAGGCTGACAAGGGTCAGTACTTTTTGTAGATGGAAAAAAAAAAAAAAAATCCCCTGTCACATAGCATAACTAGTATTAGTAGCATTAGAACACAGATGTCACAGGTCTGTGTAGTGCTATTTTCAGAAATGCATGTTGTACGCTGCTTGAATCAGTGTTCATTTTTTCTTTTTTATTGAACATTCTTTCTTTTTTTATTTGTTTGTTCTTCTTTTTATATACACTAACTAAGCAAAAGTACTTTTTTTTAATACTTCAATTACAAGATCTATGGAAAAAGGTTCTAGAATCAAACCAGTAAACTTTGAAATGAAGACAATCAAGAAATCAGTGTGTCAAATGGTGAAATTGATGAGAATGAGTAATTTCTCATTTTGTGATCATTTTTTAACCCTTTACTGGACGACAAAAATATGGACTTGTCCAAATTGAGAGAGTTTGCAGACGACAAACTAAATGTTGCCCAAATGATGGAATTTGTCTTTGATAGAGAAGAAAACATTGTGGGAAAAATGAGAAAATGCTGGATACAAGCATTTTCTCCTTTTCCTACAATGTTTTCAACAGCCTTCTGTCTCAGGTTTGTTAAAACTTGGGATTGTGTGGTAGACTTAAACTTTTTACCATGTAATCTTCATGTATCAATGACTCTGAGGAGGAAGGCTTTTAAAAGCATTTTGGGAAAAGAAGAAAATGCTGGTAACCAGCATTTTCTCCTTTTCTTAAAATGTTTTCTGATAATTCACAGACAATTGCTAGCTTTTGAGCCACTTTCAATTTATGTCTGTCATTTCTTTAAATTAGGACAAATGGACTTTTTTTTCATTTGATTAAAGGGTAATAGCCTAATGCATGGCTAGTGAAATACCTTTTTGGGGGCAAATGGGATTGTATAGTCTAATTTTGTTTGTTCTTAAGAAGAAGATTGGATAAAGCAGAAAGTTTAGGTGGTGCATTTGTGCATTTAGGGAGAAGTTGTTTGAACTTTTTTCCATACAATCCAGAGTTTTAACTACCCAGGGAGATTAGACTTTTGAAAACATTGTGGGAAAGGAGAAAATGCTGGTAACCAGCATTTTCTCCATTTCTTAAAATGTTTTCTGATATTTCACAGACAGTTGCTAGCTCTCGAGCCACTTTCTGTCTGCTGTCTGTCAATTCTTCAAGTTGAGGCAAATCTAAATTTTTTTTCGCTTGTTAAAAGTTTAATAGCCTAATGCACAGCTAGTGAAATACCTTCTTGGGGGCAAATGGGATTTTATAGTCTTAATTTATTTGTTCTCAAGAAGAAAACTGAATAAAGCAGAAAGTTTAGGTGGTGCATTTGTGCGTTTAGGGAGAAATTATTTTAAATATTTAACAAACTGTCTTCAGTATTTACCTCTCCCCAGAGGAAGAATTTTCAAAACATGGGAAATTTAGAAATTGCACCCTTCCCATATTTTCCACCTAATTACCGGTATATATTCTCGGCCTATTTGTACCAGATTTAAAATACCACCCCCCCACCTCCCTCATACACACAGACAGGTGCTTTAGATTTGGCATTGTCTGAGATTTGTTTTGTCAACAATTTACATGGAAACAAAAAAAAAAAAAGCATTTCCTTACAGATAAAAACAAAGATTGAGAATTTTTTTGTTGTTGTTGTGTATTCATGCAGTATTTTATTTTTCCCACTTTTCTATTTTGCTTGTGTTTTGCACGTGGGTGTGGTAACTGTGTTGTTCATATAACATTAAACAGGCTGAACATCATCATATACAGGCAATGCATGAACCAGCGTTTGCGGAGGACACCGTGGGTCTCCTTGGTGATGAACTGTCAAGACATGGAGGTCAAGCTTTAAAACTAGGGTAAGCTCATTTTTCTGTAAATGTTTGCAAAGTATACATGGACATGTAGTTGAATCAGCCTATCTGGCTGTTGGTTAGATGCCAATAGTTGGTCCTTTGCAAACTCCTTCTCCAGTTTTACTTTCACTGTATTGAAACATTGTTGGAAAAGGAAAAATTGCTGGTTACCAAATGCTTTATATTTGGACATGTGTCAATTTCTGTTGTGTGGTAAAGGTTTAAATCACAGAGGCCAGTGCACCTATCCATGTTGTCCTGGAGTTTCTGTTACCAGTACTTTGCTCATATTCTTTCTATGCCACTGGCTTCTTTCTTACCTAAATATTGTCTAAACCATGATCACTGGTAACCAGCATTTTCTCATTTTACCAAAATGTTTTTTTCTCTGTCAAAGGCAAATGTAATTCCTTAAGCATCTACAAATGGTTTTAGTTTGGATATGTCTAAAATTTTCTTGTGTGGCAAAGGGTTAACTCAAAAAGTTTTGTTGGTATGGAGATTAGGCTTGAAAATATCTCTTCTCTATCAATGCATTTGACAAGAGTGCCAACTCTTTATCCAGATGACAAAGTCTTTGTTCAAATTAAAAGTATTTGAAGATGACAAAATAACTGTGACTCAAAAATTGAACTTTGTTTTAGGAAGGGTAGAAAACATTGTTAGAATTGGAGAAAATGCTGGTCACTAGCATTTCCCGCTCTTCCCACGGTGTTTTCACAAGCCTGTAAAAGAGTCATTTAACCCTTGCCCAAACAAGCTCTGGTTTTCATGTGTCTGCAGTATAAGTCTTTTGAAAACATGGTGGGAAAAGGAGAAATTGCTCGTAACGAGCAACTTCTCCTTTTCCCACAGTGTTTTCTACCCCTTTTGAGAACTTTCTGCCATTTTCATCAAATATAAAATTGTCGTTTGCAAACTCTTTCAATTTGGACCAGTCCAAAATTTGTCGTTTGGGAAAGGGTTAAACTCTGGATTGTGTAGTAAAGGGTTAGGATGGTTCTTCACAAAGGGGAAATAATAGCACAGAATTATTCTTATCATGAATCTTTAGGGTTTGTCTACCAATACCATTTTTTTAATGATTAGTCACATAAATATCCATGTATCCATGTTGACCTGTGTTTTATCCACACTGAAGAATAAAACCTTTGAAAAAATTGCAGGAGATAATTTTAGTACCAAGATTCCAACAATGTTTTCTGTCCTTCAACCTTTTATCACACAATCCCAAGTTTTAATGACCCTGAACAAGAGGTCTTTCAAAAACATTGTGGGAAAAAGAGAAAATGCTGGTTACCAACATCTTTTCCTTTAGCCACAATGTTTTCTAATCTGTCAAAGAGAAATCCAACAATTCCAACCACATTTGATTTGTCGTCTGCGGTTGCTCTGAATTTTCACAAAGCCAAACTTTTGTCATTTAGTTAAAAGTTAACGACTAATCCCATTATTTGAGCCATATTTTATTGATCTTCTGTAAATACTTTCAGTTTAGGCAAATCTAGTTGTCACCATATAGTAAAGAGTTGAAATCCAATCTTCTGTAACCATGTGATAACTTTCTATTCATGTTATGAGAATTAACCCTTTTCAAAACAACAGATACTAGGCCCTTCTAAATTGAAAGCATTTGCACACAACAATTTTGAAATTGATTTAAATGAGCTTACGGTAGAAGGCATTGTGGGAAATGGAGAATATGCTGGTAAACAGCTGTCTGCCTCAGGATCATTAAAAGTCCAGATTGTGTGGTACAAGGTCCATTGCCCCATCATTACTTTGTGTATGAATAATTGTTAGCTTGACCCAGAAATAAGCTCCACCCACAATTTGGATTCACTGTAACTTTTATGACGACAGATTCATTGCCTTTACCTTCCATATGTCCTAAAGTTGACAGCCGCTCCTGGAAATGTAATTCAGGTCCTTTTGGTCAGCCTAGTATTGAAAAGGTCCTGAGTTCAATTCCCAGGTTCGGGTGTCAACTTTAGGACTGATCATTGGCCCACACTTTATGCGCGAGTACTGGTGCAGTTCCCAGGAAGCAGAATCGAGAGAGATTAGTATAAATTGCAATAACTTGTTTTTCAATCGATGTAATATAAATATATTTAAACCAAACCAAACCTTCTGCATGGAATATTCAAGGTTAAATTTTCTTTTAATCTGCACATGGTAATTGTCACCCTGATTAAGAAATTTTTGCCTGTTATTTTTACAGGTTTGTTGCCGGAGTAATACTGCGTGAGCGTATTCCAGCCTTCGAAAGAATGTTGTGGCGTGTGTGTCGAGGGAACGTTTTCCTGAAACAGGCAGAGATCGAGACTCCTTTAGAAGATCCTATAACAGTAGGTGTTATTTATCTTGTCTGACATTTACAGTGATGAGCGCAAAAAAATCGTTTTTAAACCCTTAACCCTTTGACACACAATCCCTTGTTTGAAAGACCCTGAGGGGAAAGGCTTTTGAAAACAATGTGGAAAAAGGAGAAAATGCTGGTAACCAGCATTTTCTCCTTTTCCCACAATGTTTTCTTATATTGTTAGGACAAATTCCATCATTTGAGCCAGGTTTAATTTGTCGTCTGCAGTTGCTTTCAATTTGGAAAGGTGTACAATTTTGTTGTGTGGTAAAGACATAAAGTGTTAAAGACACATTTCCAATTTTTTTGTCCTGCAGCAGACAAACTTAACCCTTAGGCTGCCAAGCGAGATTCAAGGCTCTTTTGCATCCAGTATAGATGAAGATCAGACTGCACAAAACATGCAGTCTCATCTTGGATTTATGCTGTCCAATAAGGAGATAATCTTCTGCAAAAAAAAATTGACTTTGAAATTACAATATTTGGGTTTTTACAATTGGCTTAACTCTTTCCCAAACAAGCCCTGGTGTTTACGTGTTTGCAGTACAAGTCTTTTGAAAACACAGTGGGAAAAGGAGAAATTGCTCATAACAAGCAATTTCTCCTTTTCCCACAGTGTTTTCTACCCTTTTGGAGAACTTTCTGCCATTTTCATCAAATTTAAAATTGTCATCTGCAAACTCTTTCAGTTTGGAAGAGTCTAAAATTTGTTGTTTGGGAAAGGGTTAAAAGTTTCTTTTATCTTATTTAGCAGGTAAAAGGTTAACTACTTACCAGACATTGAAATTGTAGGCCTGTCCAAATTGAAAGATTTGTAGAAGACAAATTAAAAATAGCTCAAGTGCTGGGATTTTTTGTTTTTCGAAAGCCTATGAAACCTTGTGTACAAAGCTGAGAATGCTTGTCACAAGCATCTTCTCCTCTTCTCTCAAAGTTTTTCAAAAGACTTTTTCTACGCGGTTGAAAAGTACAGGATTGTCTCGTAAATAGTCAAGAATGTCTGCAAGTGGTAGTGTGTTTAGATAGTATTATTATTTTGCAGGCAGTGCAGATCACGATCAGACAACCAGTTGAAAAATTTTAGAGTTCCCCTTTGGCTAAGGCACTGGATTTGAAACTAGGATGCTGAGCCTTATAGCTCAATTTGAAATGTGCTTGATACTCAGAGGTTGCTGGTTCAAATATCCAGCTGGGCCTAATTCTTATAGAGGATTGTTGATAATTATTCAGTCGTCGCTTGATCACCCTGAACATTGTTTGGATGATGTTTAACCCTTCACCACGCAGTCCCGACTTTTAATGACCCTGAGGTAGAAGACTTGAAAACATTGTGGGAAAAGGAGAAAATGCTGGTAACCAGCATTTTCTCCTTTTCCCACAATGTTTTCTACTCTATGAAAGACAAATTTTATGTTTAGATTTACATTTAATTTGTTGTCTGCAAGTCCTTTCAATTTGGACAAGTCTGAAATTTTGTCATTTGGTAAAGAGTGAAGTGGGAAAACAGCAGGTGGCTTGTAAAGAATGTTATGCAAAGGCAAATATTTTGGAAAAGATCCCACAGGGATGCATGGATAGGTGCACTGACAGCTGCCATGTGACTAGAATAATGTTGAAAACAAAATACATGCTTTAACCCTTTACCATACAATCCCGACTTTTAACAACCTTGACAGGGAAGCCTTTTGAAAACATTGTGGGAAAAGGAGAAAATGCTGGTAACCAGCATTTTCTCATTTTCCCACAATATTTTCTACCCTATTAATGACAGAAATAATCATTTTAGCAACATTTAATTTGTCGTCTGCAAGTGCTTTCAATTTGGTTCAGTCCAAAATTTTGTCGTTTTGTAAAGGGTTAACCCATTCCCACACAATGACTCCTTTTGACGCGTCTGGAAAAGAAGCCTTTTGAAAACATTGTGGAAAAAGGAGAAAATGCTGGTAACCAGCATTTCCTCCTTTTCCCACAATGTTTTCTACTCTATCAAAGACATAAATTATTGTTTATGTTACATTTATTTTGTTGTCTGCAAGTGCTTTCAATTTGGTTCAGTCCAAAATTTTGTCGTTTGGTAAAGGGTTAAAGCATAACTGCTTTCTGTTACAGGGTGACCAAGTGTACAAGTCAGTTTTCATCATCTTCTTTCAAGGTGAACAGCTAAAATCCAGGGTGAAGAAGATTTGTGAAGGGTAATTGTTGTCTTATATCCTAGTATTTTTTGCTTTGACAGTTGTTTTATCCTCTTGAGTAGCAGGCACAATATATTGCTTCTTTAGAGAATGAAGATCGATATCAGATTACACAGAACCCGTGATTATTTAGTGTGTGAGCTCACCTGCTACGATCCAGGGGTCACATTTTTAATCAAGTGCACTTAAAAGTTGATCAGAATGTTGGTGTTGTCTTGGGCAAGTTTGAAAATGGGTTGAAAAACCTTGTTTACACTCTAGAGGCAATATTTTCAGTCAAATCCTCTTAGAAGTTGGTCAGTTTCTTTGTATTGATATCTCAAATGAGTGAAAGTGGGTCATGTCCGGTCAGAAAGTAGGCCGCAAGGTCAAGTCTTTGAAAAACCTTGTTCACATTATAGAGACCACATTTTCAGTCCAATGGTCATAAAAGTTGGTCAGAAGGTTTGTTTTGATGATATTCATAAGATTTCGAACATGTGTCTCATTGGGTCAAAAAGTAGGCCAGCAGGTCAAATCCTAAGAAAAGCTTGTATACACACCAGAGGCCACATTTTCTGTCCAATATTCATGAAAGTTGGTAAGAATGTTTGTTTTGATGTACCTTGAACAAGTGTGAAAATGTGTCATGTAGGGTCAAAAAATAAGTCGCCGGGGCAAGCCTTTGAAAACCTTTGTATACACTCTAGAGGCCACACTTTTAGTCCATTTATAGTCCAATTATTGCAAAAATTACACAGTTTCCTGATTAGTTTAATTCCACTGTTATACACACAGCTGGTTATGCTCTTTCAGACCAGTGTCCGTATTCACCAACAATTCTTTGCAACATTCTTATTCTAAATATAGATTTAGAAGATAACAAAACTTTTGACTTGCTAAACCATTCGGATTAACCAATCAGAGGTTGTATTCCTTCAAATTTAAAAAACTCTCAAGAATAAGACAAAGAATTTTCTTAAGAATGGGTGGTGAATATTGGTCCAGGGGTTTATGATTCAAAGATTAGAACAGGCAAACAATTAATAATACTGTTTGTCGGAAAAAAACCTTCACCCATCTTTCGTGATTTCAGTCTTTCGAAAACTATCACTCCTTGTTATTTCGTGTGAACCCTTTACCAAACAACAACATTTTAGGCAAGTCCAAATCGAAGGCATTAAATTTTGCAGAATGACAAAATAAATGTGACTCAAAAATTGTTTTGGGAAGGATGTAAAACATTGTGGGAAAAAGAGAAAATGCAGTTTACCAGCATTTTCTCCTTTGCCAACAATGTTTTCAAAAAGCTTCTTCCTCAGGGTCAATAAACGTTCGAACTGTGTGGTTACAAAGGGTTAAGCCTGAAGTTAATTCTATGCAAGATTACAACAGTTTGGACATGTCCTAATCCAAAGTATTTGCAGATGAAAATGAAATTTTAATGTAGCTCCAAACAAGATTTCTGTCTTTTAAATTTTAGCAAAAAAGATGGATAAAGGATGAAATGTTAGTTTCAGAATTTACTCTGTTTCACTCAATGTTTTCAAATGCTTTTTCCTTTTAGGTTGTCAAACAGGTTAAATACTGATTTAATTCCTAGTTTACGTTGATCCAGGGTTGAAAAAAATCTTTACTGCTGCCTTGAATCGTTTTATTGATTTGAGTACCATTTTTTTTTTCAGGTTTCGAGCGACACTTTACCCCTGTCCAGAGACTCAGGCTGAGAGGAGAGAGATGGCCATAGGTGTTATGACAAGAATAGAAGATTTAAATACTGTGAGTTAACTTTCAGAATACTTAACACACCTTGATTCTTTATCAGACAACAAGCTTTAACCCTTTACCGCACAATGCCGCCTTTTGACGCCCCTGGAAAAGAAGCCTTTTGAAAGCATTGTGGGAAAAGGAGAAAATGCTGGTAACCAGCATTCTCTCCATTTCCCACAATGTTTTCCACTCTATCAAAGAAAAGTTGCACCATTTGAGCCACATTGAAATTGTAGTCTGCAAATGCTTTCAATTTGGACAAGGCTAAAATTTTGTCGTCTGGTAAAGAGTTAAGACTTTTCCAGAGTGAAAGCATCTGCAGGCCACAAAATAAATGTCATTTACATTATCTGGTCTGTCTGTGAAAAGAAAGTAAACATTGTGGGAAAAGGAGAAAATGCTGGGTACCAGCATTTTCTCCTTTTCCCACAATGTTTTTTAAAAGCTTTCGTCTTCAAGGCAGTGTGTGGTGAAAGGGATAAGTGGTTTTGCAGCTTGTAGATCAAGCTTAGGGTGCACAGAAATTACTAAAATGGAGGAAGAGGGAGGATAGAAGGAAGGAAGCGGGAAGGAGGGAATACAAATAGAAAGAATGAAAGAAAGTAAGATAGGAGTGAAAAGTGAGAGAGAAAGAGAGAAGGTAAAATGATGAAAATCAACCCTTCCCCAAACAATCCTGAATTTGAACGAGCCAGAGAAAGAAGGCTTTTTGAAAACATTGTGGAGAAAGGAGGAAATGCTGGTTACAAAATACTTGCTCTTTTTTCCAAAAATGATCTTTACTCCTTCAAACACAGAAACCATTATTTGAGCTACATTTTATTTACATGTATCATTAGAAAATGCTGTTGATTTGGTTAATCGAAAATCTAAAATTTTCTCATGTCGTAGACAGATAAGTGGAGAAGGGGGCATTAAGTGTAAACGCATATAAAGCTTTCTTTTTTATTGGTCATGTGTTTATTTTTTCCAGAGGCAAAAGATTTTGTTCATTTGTGATTTTGTAATTTGATTATTATGAGAGAGAATAGTTTTGTAATTTGCAAGTTTTTTCTCTTTTATTGTATAACCAATTCTCATTAAAAGACAATTCGATTTTTTTCCCAGCTATTTTTGTTGGCATGCAATAATAGCTTTATTTTTTTTCTACTAAATTTGTGAGAAAGAAAAAAGCTCAATTTTAGTTTGCTATGATAAAATCAGGTCATTGAACTGTTCCAAGATGAGCTAGTGTGTCCGAAGGCTGGTGTTGTTTGTGATCTGCTATCAATGTACATGTTCATTCTAGAGGTCAAATATTTTCTGTCAACGTAGTATAATATATTGTGTACACCATAGCGGACATGCGTTTCCTATAAATATTGTTACGGGAGATCACTCCTTCCTTACACCATAGCTTCTTCCTGTATAAAGTCAGTACCTGACAACTGCATTAGGGAGAATTCTCTTTAGCTCAGGGGTTAGCGTTTTGGTCTTTCACACCGCGATAAACAAGGAACTTTGCCGCACGGGTTCGAGTCCCAGCCAGAGCTGTTTATATTTGAGCTATGCATTTCCCAGATGACAAAGTTTAGACTCGCTGAAATTCAAACAATTACAGAGGACACATTCAAAATTGGTACAAGTGAGCTTAAGCTCTCTGATAAGGTAGAAAACATTTTGGGAAAGGAGAAAATGCTGGTTTCTCCTTTTTCCACAGTGTTTTCGAAAGCCCTCTTTCCGAGGGTGGTAAAAACCGGGGATTTTTTAGGAAAAGGTTAAGAGAACAATTGCATGGGAAAACTTTTTCGAAAAAGGAGAAAATGCTGATAACTACCCTTTCAAAGAAAATTTCTGGGCAGTTGAGCCACATTGTTGTATGCAAATGCTTTCAATTTTGACAAGTCAGAAATTTTGTCATCTGGTAAAGATTAAAGAGGTAACTAGGTTTGTATACATCTTTGTTTCTACAGGTCCTTGGACAGACACAAGATCACCGACACCGAGTCCTAGTGGCTGCAGCCAAAAATATAAAAGTTTGGTTTATCAAAGTGCGGAAGATCAAAGCAATTTATCATACACTGAATATGTTTAACCTGGACGTGACACAGAAATGTTTGATTGCTGAATGCTGGTGCCCAGTAACTGATCTGGACAGGATACAGCAGGCATTGCAGCGGGGAAACGTAAGATTTTTTAAACAAACATGCTTAGCATAGTTAACTCTTTACAGATCAACACAAATTAATGATTTGGATCCAAAACATTTGCAGAAGATAAATGTTGCTCATAAAGTAGGATTTACCTGTAAAAGGGTAGAAAATGTTATGGCAATGCTGCTTATTCTACCATAATTATGTTTTACCCCTTTTTTATGTCTGAAAAACTTAATGTCTTCATTAACCCTTTACCACACAATCCCTACTTTTAATGATCCTGGTAAGGAAGCCTGTAGAAAACACTGTTGGAAAAGGAGAAAATGCTTGTAACCAGCATTTTCTCCTTTTCCCACAATGTTTTCTACCCTGAAATCAAATTGGACGTTTAAGAGTAAAAATAAACTAAAAGTATTGTGAGGAGAATAGAATTTTTTTAACATCTGAGGCAATCCCTGTGTTCTCTTTACCTGACAAACACAATGGTAGACAACAAATTATATAGGGCTCAAACTCTTCAAATTCTTCTATGGGGGTACAAAACATTGTGGGAAGATTGGAAAATGTTTGTTGCCATTATTTTCTTCTGTAGCCACAATGTTTTCAGAAATTTCAGGGATCATTCTAGAGCTCACCTTTGCGCCATGGGTGCATATTTTTCATCTTTGGCGATCAGAAATCTTACTTGGGGGCCAAGCAGGGACACCTTTTTTTGTAAGGTGTTAATTTGGTAATGAAGATTCATTCTCAAGTTCACACTAATTGAAGAATTAAGTCCAGCCAACAACACGACCAGTGAATTGTTGCGAGGACTCTTATTGGTTATTTCTGTGGCTGAGTCACCAATATCGTCCAATCAATACATGCATACTGTACTTGAAAACCTAATCAAACTCCATGTTGCTTCCATCATACAGCAGGCATCTCACCTGATATTTTTTTTACATTTTTGGGCCCAAATAACTGAAATAATAATGTCACGATAACATTGACCAAATTATTCTAGTTATAAACAAGATGTTGCTGGGAGCCAAACCAGTGACCGGTAGCAATTTATCTATAATTCAGTCAGTATACTAGAGATTATTTCGTTGTTGGCAGTAAACTAAGCACAAAATATACAGTATTTTGTGCTCTAAGCACTAAAGACGGATATTCTGACTGAAGCTTACACAATTTCTTACATGCACATGTGTGAGGCATTCGGAGGGAAAAGGTCATTACAGTAGTTATGGAAGAAAAATTTAGATTTGGTTGCAAGCATAAAATCAAAATCCATTGATTAAAGTAGTTTTCCTTGGTCCAATAAGTTTCTCTAATGGCCCCTACTTTTTCTGATGATGGGGCCAGTTGGCCCCTTCGATTTGATATCTAGAATGAACCCTGGCTTCTTCCTAAGGATCATGAAAACATAGATTGCTTTGTAAAGGGTAAACTTTCACTGTTCAGAGGGTAAAGTTTCTCTGTCTTGTTTTTTTAATCATATAGAATTTACAAGGGGAAAAAAAGGCTTCTCTTGTAATGTTTCTTTTTTTTTTTTCAGTGTTTTTTTTTTCTTCAGTTATGCCCTTAGCTTTTAAAACATCTTTGTGAAAATAATATCAACAGAAATTAACATTTTGTAGGAGAGAAGTGGAAGTTCTGTTCCATCCATTTTAAATCGGATGTCCACCCGTCAGGAGCCACCAACTTATAATCGAGTGAACAAATTTACCACAGTATTTCAGAGTATAGTGGACGCCTATGGTGTTTCCAGTTACAGAGAAGTTAATCCAGGTAAAACAAGTACTGAAAAAAATACCCTGATCTTTAATTAACTCTTTGCCAAACAACAAAAATTTAGAGTGGTCCAAATTTTAAACACATGCAGACAACAAGTTACACGTAAGTCGAAAGATGATTCCTGTCTTTAAACTAGTAGAAAACATGGTGGAATAAGGAGAAAATGCTGCTTACCAGCATTTTCTCCTTTTTCCACCATGTTTTCAAAAGGCTTTTTCTCCAGGGTCATTTAAAACATGCGCTTGTGTGGAAAAGTGTTAATGGTTGTTGATAACCGTTATAGCACTGAATAAACCAAAGGCACATTTTCAATCTGGAAATAAAACCCAGATAATTGGAGTTACTTTTAACCTTAATCTACAATGGATGCTAGGGCAATTCAAGTTGTGAAAGGTTCTTTAAGTCTTTACCACAGGACAAAAAAATGTGCTCTTGTCCAGATTGAAAGTATTTGCAGATGACAATTTAAATTTGGCCCACATGATGGACTAAGTTTTTGATGGGGTAGAAAACTTTGTAGAAAAAGGAGAAAATGCTGGTTACCAGTTTCTCCTTTTCCCTTAATGTTTTCAAAAGGCTTCTTTCTCAGTGCTGTTAAAACCTGGGATTGTGTTGTAAATAGTTAAGTCAGTCCTTCCAGAAATATTTACAGAGTTTTTTTAAAATATTCTTGTTAGTAGCGATAACATGAGCTGATGAATTCATTTGAAAAATTGGAGGCAAAAGGAGATGATGCTAGTGAAATACAACCCTACCCATTCAAAGAATTGAATGTAGACAGAAAAAAAAATATTACAGTAATATAAGATCAGCCAGTGCAACCATGTTTGTCTCATGTAACTTTCACCCTTATGCTGTTAAGTACCACTAGGGGCCCTTTTACAGGCAGTGTAGATGAAAATCAGACATCACAAAATGTGCATGAAGATACAAGAATGATTATATTTTGATCAAATATAGATGAAATTGGTTTTTAACCCTTTCCCAAACAAGCCCTGGTTTTCACGTGTCTGCAGTACTAGTCTTTTGAAAACATTGTGGGAAAAGGAGAAATTGCTCGTAACAAGCAATTTCTCCTTTTCCCATAGTGTTTTCTACCCTTTTTGATAACTTTCTGCCATTTTCATCAAATTTAGAATTGTCGTCTGCAAACTCTTTCAATTTGGACCAGTCCAAAATTTGCTGTTTGGGAAAGGGTTAAATACTGGCTGAAAATGAGTATAGATGGATCTTTAAAGTTTAACCTTTACTAAAGAGTCCAAAAGTCTATCAACCCTGAGGAAGGCATTTTAACTCCTTACCAAACTACAAAATTTTAGATTAGACAACATTGAAAGCATATGCAGAGGACAAAATGAATGCAATTGAAAAATTAAAATATATTTCGGAAAGGGTAGAAAACATTGTGGGGTTTTCAGATGCCAAAATAAATGCGACTTTAAGATAGAAATTCATTTTGGGAAGGGTAAAAAACATTGTGGGAAAAAGAGAAAATGCTGGTTACCAGCATTTTCTCCTTTTTCCACAACGTTTTTAAAAGGCCTCTTTCTCAGGGTCGTTAAAAGTTGAGATTGTGTGGTAAATGGTTAAAACAAGTTGGGAAAGGATCAAATGCTGGTTCCTGCAGCTGATACCCTTTCCAGCCATGTTTTTTTTAACTGTTCAAAGATATAATTCCATAATTTCAGCCACATTTAATCATATCATCTGCAAATGCTTTCAATTATGACAAGTCTGTTATTTTGTCATCTGGTATAGAGTTAACTCTTTACCAAACGACAAAAATGTAGACATGTCCAAATTGGAAGCATTTGCAGACGACAATTTAAATGTGGCTTAAATTGTTGAAGTTGTCTTTGATGGGGTAGAAAACATTGTGGGAAAAGGAGAAAATGCTGGTGACCAGCATTTTCTCCTTTTCCCACAATGTTTTCAGAAGGCTTCTTTCTCAGTGTCTTTAAAAGTCGGGATTGTGTGGTAAAGGGCTTACTGGCCAAGGAACAGATAGAAATAAAATAGCCATGGTCTGGGAAAAGGAGGCTTAATGCATCTCCATAATGCAGTACACCAGGCAAGAAATCACACAATGGATCCATAAAATCTGTGTCCTCTAACAATCTGGATCTTGGGGTAGAATGGTCCTTTGACGCGCAGAAAATGCATTGACCAACGGCAAAAAGTTTTGACCTATGTTAGCCTGAGCAGACCATGCAGGCTGACCTGGATTCATATTTTTTGCAAATGCATTAAGTCCCCTTTCCACTGAGCATGACTCAAAAGTATATGCATGTTTGTACTTTCAGCTCCCTATACAATAATATCATTCCCATTCCTGTTTGCAATCATGTTTGGAGATGCTGGCCATGGCTTAATTATGTTATTGTTTGCGTTGTTCATGATAATACGAGAAAAACAGCTAGGCGCAAAAATTGGGGATAGTGAGGTGAGGAAATACTTGTCTCATTTTATTTATCATGAATAATCAAGGCAGTTAACCTCTCACTCTCTCTCACTCTCTCTCTCTCTCGCTCTCTCTCTCTCTCTTCTCTCTCTCCCCCTCTCTCTTTCTCTCTTTTTTTCTTCCCCCCCCTTCCCTTTTATTCCTCTCCTCATCTAAAAGCGTTACTGATTAAAACAAATGATGCAGTACATTGCATTAAATAATAACCCATACAATGACCTATTGCTGTCTTGCAGTCTTGCAGCATAATACTAGGAAACTGATCAGTAATACATGTAAAGATGTAAAGTAATTTTTACAACTCAGACATTGTTAAGGGAGTTAAGGGGAGCCCCCCCCCCCCCCCCAGCATCCCAGAGCAGAAATAAAATGTATACATGCTGGCTCCCCCCCCCACCCCATTCCTCCTCTTACAGAAAGAAGAATGTTTATCTTGATAGCTGTTGTTCACACTTTGATCACAAGGGCTCACATTTTTGTATGTTCTGACATGCAGATCTTAACTCATTACTGCTTGAAACAAAGCAGCACATAGGCGATGCATTGCAGAGTCAAAACCTAATACAGATGAGAGCAAAGAAATAACACAACTAAATACCCTGTGGCATTATAACTGATATGCATATCTCCGTAGCAGATGATAAAATTTCATACTTCTCCAGTTTGAAAGTATTTGCAGACCACATTTAAATATGGTTCATTTGATAGTACTTGTCTTTAGAAGGATAAAAAATGTTTTGAGAAAAGGAGAAAACGCAGGTTATAAGCTATTTTCTCCTTTTACTTCATTGTTTTCAAAGGCCTAATTCCTATGGTTTTGTAAACAAGAGATTATATAAAGGATATGAAAATGGACTGAAACACTATGTAACAAAAGAAAACTCATATATTGTTTCACTTGGTTTCAGATATTCCAGATGTTTTTTGCCGGTCGTTATATCATCATGTTGATGGGAGCTTTCTCCATCTACACTGGTCTTATATATAATGACATCTTCTCCAAGTCTTTGAATATATTTGGGTCTTCATGGGCACCCAACCCCAAGTAAGTGTTTGAAGTAAAGTTTTCTCTCTTTCAAATTTTTTAGGAGATTTATCTTACGTTCACCTAAGCAAAACCATGCTGGGTGATGCTTTTTTATTTGCCCACCTTGTTTACCTTGCTGGTCAAAATATAATGGTATTGTTTCTTGTTAAATTGCCACAACTCACCCAGTATTTTTAGCTCTTAATGACTTTGAGTGCAATGAAAAGAAGAAAAAATATTTATTGGATGCTATTGAGTTTTTAACAATCTTACTAAAAGCTTCAAAAATGAAGTTTGTTTGGCAATAATTAGTTTGCAAACCATCAATAAGTAAGTTGAGAGAAGTTTAACTCTTTACCACACAATTGTGACTTTTAACGACCCTGAGGAAGAAGCCTTTTGAAAACATTGTGGGAAAAGGAGAAAATGCTGGTAACCAGCATTTTCTCCTTTTCCCACAATGTTTTCTACTCTTCAAAAAACAAATTTCACCTTTTGATTCACATTTATTTTCATCTGCAAAAGCTTTCGGTTTGGACTGGGCTAAAATTTTGTTGTTTGGTAAAGAGTGAAAAAAGAAGCCATATGAGTTATGCTGTCTGAAAAGGGGGCTTAATGCATCTCCGTCATCCAGGATATCAAACAAGTCATCATATGATTGTGGATCCATAAAATCTGTTATGTCTAACAACCGACTGTATCATGAGGTTGACTTGGCCTTTGACATACAGAAAATTGACAAATAGCGAAAAGTTTTGGCCCAAGTCACCCTATGTAGATTGCGATACTTTTTGCAAATGCATTTAGCCTCCTTTTCACAGAGCATGGCACATATATGAATAATTCTTTGTGAAAGAAGATATTTTCAGATTTTTTGCTATAATTTTGCAAAGGCTTATTTTCTCTTTTTCCCTTAATATTCTTTCAAAAGTTGTCGTCATCAAGGTGTTAAAAATATGAGATTCTTTAGTCCAGGGTTAATTAAGTTTCTGTTCTTTAACCCTTTACCAAACAACAAATTTTGGACTTGACCAAATTGAAAGCTTTTGCAGATGACAAACGTAGCTCCGATGTTGAATTCTTTGTTCACTTGGGTAAAATAGGGATGCTGGTTTCCAACAGTGTTTTCGAGTGCTAGCTCTTTTCGGGTCCTTAAAACACACAACTTTGTGGTAAAGTTAGTGATTTTTTTTTTCCAGAATGTACAGTTATTATGGGATGGACTTGAAAAACTACAAAATAAACCCAAATGAGTCCTCCTTTGTAGGTGGACCATATCCATTTGGTCTAGATCCAGTAAGTGGAAGAAATTCATTGTTTGAATTAAATACTGTGATATCTGTGTAATTTGAACATGCAGAAATATAAATAATGAACAAAGATGTTATCAAAAGAACCATAAGAGTGCCAAATAAAACTTAAAGACATTTTTACTGTAGAAAGGAGATAAGACAAAAAATAATTGCAATTTTAAGGCTGCATTTTGTTCAGAAGTTGTCCTCGAAGTGGACAGAGTTGATTCAAGATCAGACTGCATGTTTTTTTTAGTCTAATTTTGATCTACACTGACCACATATGTAACTATAGTTTTGAAAGGGTCAATTGAACAAAAAAGTAATCTAACTTAAAAAAAGGCCCAATGTGAATCCAAGATCAGACTTCATGTTCAGGGCATAACACAGGGGCAGCAAAAATGAGCTGCCTATATGGTCCATGTTGTCCCACAGCAAGTATTTACAAGTAAGTTTTGAAGATATCTGATCCTTTTTTACATCATTGACAGTTAGATCAATAATTTTAGCACTGTTATTTTTGACCATGTCTTCTGAGTCTGCGTAATCATGCAAAGACAACATTGTCTGATATCTGGGTCATTATTGAAGATATTTTCTTTAAACTTCAGGTAGTTTTAATACTGGAGTGGCAGGTAACTCTCAGGATTAGTCTAGACTTAACTCTTTACCACACAATAAAATCTTAGACCTGTCCAAATTGAAAGCATATACGGACAACAATTTAAATGTGGTTCAAATGATGGATTCTGTCTTTGATAGGGTAGAAAACATTGTTGGTAAAGGAGAAAATGCTGGTTACCAGCATTTTCTCCTTTTCCCACTATGTTTTCAAATGTTTTCTTCATTAGGGTCATTGAAAGTCAGGATTGTGTGGTAAAGGGTTAAACTTGCCCCTCTTTTGAAGTAGAATTTCATTGAAAGAGCAACTTAAGCTGAGCGTTGGCACTTGTATGCATACTTTTGTTTTATTTATTGGCAAGCAAATTTGGGATTGAATTCTTTTGCCCTTGCTACACTCTATATAACACTGGATAGCATTCCTAGACTTGAAACTGTATCTGTTACAGTAACCCTGACTTAATGTTCACCTCTCTTCACACTTTCGTGGGGAAGACACTTCAGAGACCTAGCCTAGTACTGGTGGAACCCAAGAAATACATGCATATGTGAGCTGTCACTGTGATATTGACTGGAATAATGTTGAAAGCGCTGTAAAACATCATTCAGTAAATCAATCAACTGTTTACTCTAACCAAATGACAAAATTTAAGATTAGTCTAAATTGAAATCATTTGCTGGCTACAGATTAAAATATGGCACAAATGATGCAGTTTGCCTTAAAAAAGGCTAGGGAACATTTTGGGAAATGTTGAAAGCGCCGTAAAACATTCAGTAAATCAATCAACTGTTTACTCTTACCAAATGACAAAATTTAAGATTAGTCTAAATTGAAATCATTTGCTGGCTACAGATTAAAATATGGCTCAAATGATGCAGTTTGCCCTAAAAAAGGCTGGAGAACATTTTGGGAAAAGGAGAAAATGTTTTTATCAGCATCTTCCCCTTTTCCCACAATGTTTTCAAAAGCTCTTACTCCTCAGGGCTTTTAGATTGGTTTAATTTGTATTGCAGTTTAACGCCATTTTAACAGCTCAGGTCCTATCACTGCGGTCAGTGACACACCCATGTGTTTCCTGGCTTTTTCACACCATTACTGACACAACTTTCTTTCTAACGCCACTGACTACTTTCCTCACATGCATCAGAGGTGAGAGGCGAAAAATTGCTGTAAAGAAAGTTTGCCTCAACCGGGTATCGAACTTGCAACCAGCAGGTCATGAGTCAGATATGCTAACCACTGGGCCACCCCGGGCAGGCCAGGGCTGTTAGATCACCAGATTGTTTGCCAAAGGGTTAAAGAGGCAACCTGTTTAAAGCAAGCATAGAGTGAAATTCAAGAGAAGGTAGATGTATTGAATGTTGAAATGTACATGTACGGTCTGTATTAACTCTTTACCAAACAACAAAAATTTAGACTGGTCTAAATTGAAATGTATTAATTTTGTAGACAACAAAATAAATATGAATCAAGACCAAACAATTGCTTTGGGAAGGATTGGGGAAACAGCAGAAAATGCTGGTTATCCATTTCCCACAATGTTTTCAAAGGCTTTCTTTCTCAAAGTTGTTAAAAGTCGTGACTGTGTGGTAAAGACTTAACCATTTCCCTTTTGCATGCAGATTTTTGAGTATTCCTTAGGAGCTTGCTTAATACAGCATAGACTGTGTCATAAGCCTCTATGTGTTGTTTCAGGTATGGCAAGTGTCACAAAATAAGATCACCATTACCAATTCATTGAAGATGAAATTGTCAGTGATCTTTGGTGTATCACATATGCTATTTGGATTGTCTCTGAGTCTCATCAATCATAGGTAAGTTCTATCTTCTCAGAAGGAATTGATCTGCTCTGCTCCTGCTCCTCTCCGCTTTCAATATCACTTGTGGTTGATCGAGGAAGATGCTCTGCTTTCCTTAACCCTTTCCCAAACAAGCCCTGGTTTTCACGTGTCTGCAGTACAAGTCTTTTGAAAACATTGTGGGAAAAGGAGAAATTGCTCGTAATGAGCAATTTCTCCTTTTCCCACAGTGTTTTTTACCCTTTTTGATAAATTTCTGCCATTTTCATCAAATTTAAAATTGTCGTTTGCAAACTATTTCAATTTGGACCAGTCCAAAATTTGTCATTTGGGAAAAGGTTAATGGTTATGGTAGATTGAGGGAGACATTCTGCTTTGCTGCCTTTTACATATCACTTGTGGCAGTTTGTTAATTTTTAATCCTAAACCAAACAACCCTGTGTTTCTAGGACCATGGGGAAGAAAGCATTTGAAAGCATTGTGGGAAATAGAGACATTACTGGTAACCAGTATTTTCTAATGTTCCCACTATATTTTCTGTCCGTGTCAAATCCTTAACCAAACAATCTTGTGTTTCTAGGACCCTGAGGAAGGAGGCATTTGATAACATTTTTGGAAAATTAGAAAATGCTGGTAACCAGCATTTTCTCCTTTTCCAACAATATTTTCAACCCTGTCAAAGCCAAATCCTATCTTTCAAGCCACATTTAAACTGCTGCCTGCAAAATTAATGCTTTTGATACAGACAGAAACACCAGTGTGGTATCTGAAAAAGAATATTGACACACATAATTATTTCTGAAAATCCACAGACGAACAGTGTTTACTTCATGTTTTGAGGTAACTTATCAATGAAGTGAAAGTGCAGGAAAGAAAATTGTGAAGAAATTATATTTGTGACGTCAATTTATGTTGGTGATGCAGTTCAGAAGTTTATTCATTTAGCCAAAGTTCTACATGTATAGTTTTCTTATCTGTTTTTTTTTGTTTTTTTTTCAGATACTTTAAAAAGCCATTAAACATCTTTTGTGAGTTTATACCACAGTTGATTTTCATGTGCTCAATATTTGGGTACCTGATAATCTTGGTTTTCGTGAAATGGCTGAAGTTTACAGAGAAAGAAGCCTACAAAGCACCAAATCTCCTCATAGGTATGTTACATATGAAATATGCTATGTGAAAAGGGGATTAAATTTAGCTGCAAAAAAAGTATTGACCCAGGTCAGTCTGCACAATCTTTGCAGACTGACCTGGATCAAAACTTTTTGCTGTTGGCCAATTTTCTGCATGTCAAAGGACCAGCCTACCTCATGATGCAATGGGTTGATTTAATTGATTCAACCCTTTCCCAGACAAGCCCTGGTTTTTACGTGTCTGCAGTACAAGTCTTTTGAAAACACTGTGGGAAAAGGAGAAATTGCTCATAACGAGCAATTTCTCCTTTTCCCACAGTGTTTTCTACCCTTTTTGATAACTTTCTGCCATTTTCATCAAATTTAAAATTGTCGTTTGCGAACTCTTTCAATTTGGACCAGTCCAAAATTTGTCGTTTGGGAAAGGGTTAATGGATCCATAATTATATGCCTTGTTTTGTTAATGCATCATGGAGATGCTTTAAAACCCCTATTACTAGAGCATGGCTCAACAGGGGATCTGCATGGCTCAGTGGTGAATTTGTAATCTAGAGGTGCAAGGTTTAGGTCTCACTCAAGGGCTGGTGTTTTTCTTGTGTGGTCCTTTTGTCAAGACGCTTCAGAGCCCCAGCCTAAAAATGATAAAACTTAGAAAGCATATGAATAAGTAAGCTGTTGGCAGAAATGGCTGGAATAATGTTGAAAGCGGTGTTAAAAAACATTCATTGATAATGATTTATCAAATCTGTGCAGGTTACTTTCAGACTACCAAAAACTTGTACAAATTACACACAAAGGCCAAATATTTGAGTGGAGACCCAGTTTTAAAGAACACCTGGCTATTCAGACTACCCCTTGATCTAAATTTTTTTTCTTCGTAGTGAAGAACCTCAGATTTAGTTTAAGGACCAGTTTGACTACGAAAGCCACATATTGCTTTTTTTTTTTTATGAAGTTTATATGCATACAGTGATATGGAAAGAATAGTGTACAAAGCACCGTAAAAGAACTCAAGGAAAGCATGAATAGATGTACTGACCACTTTGAAATAACTGAAATGCAGTTTATACTATTAAACAACGAACAATAAACAAATAAAACCTGAAAGACCTCAAAGACACCCCCACTTGGAGTTAAATGTTGGGCTTTTCCATTCCTCACATGCTCCCGTATTTTTATGACCTTTGAAATGAAAGCTTTCAAAAACATTGTGGGAAAAGGAGAAGATGCTGGGAACCAGCATCTTCTTCTTTCCACACAATGTTCTCAACCCTTTCAACGACAAGCATCCATCACTTAAGCTTCACTTAGTTATTAAATTGTTGTCAGTACTGACAAGTGTAACGTTATGTCACCTAATAGATCATAAAATCTTTTCTCTGCTCTTTCCAGGTCTAATTAACATGTTTTTGATGAAATATCCAACAAAGGGATCTTATGCCAACAGAACCTTCTATGATGGACAAGTAAGCTGATTTATTTCATCCTTTTTAGTGGTTTATTGGGAAATAATGGTTGATTATGATTTGATTATTTCACCCTATTGAACAGTGATTTTATCAGTTGATAAGCTCACTGGTACGGAAATACCGAGCGCAAGTCCCAACAAAAAAGGGTTAGAAGTATGAAATAAATAAGGGATATTTGGTGGTTTTTTTTTATTTTTCAGTGAAAAATCGAAATTTATCTCATTTTGTGAACATAATATGGTAATATTTTCACGAGTTGCACAGCCACTCTTGAAAATATTACTGATGATATTCAGATGAAATATGGATGAAATATATTTCTATCGTTCATGAAGAAAAAAAAAAATTATCCTCTATTTAATTAACTTCTTATCCCCAGCTGACAGCTCTTTTTTGTTGGTGCAGAGCCTGGTAGGTAGTAACATACAGGGCTTGAAACTGGGAGTTCATTGGTCGGAATCCCTCTTTGGCATATAGCTTTCTTAGGACTGATTATAGTGATGGCGACAGGAATCATTCTTCTCTTACTGATGATCACTGATTTGATGATGGTTACATGGGAAAGTAGCCAGTGATTTTGGAATGATACTGAGTAAAGAAATTGTAGAAGAAATTCAAGCTTGGACAGATGTCTTTTACTTAGTTTGTGACAATTGTAAGGTCGATCTGTGGTTTAACCTTTAACAGAAGACAAAATTTTTAGATTTAACAAAAGAGAAAGCAATTGATGAGTACATTATATGTGGCATAGTGATGAAATTTGCTTTTGGAAGATTGGAAAATATTGTCGAAAAAGGGGAAAATGCTGGTTGCATTTTCCACAACATTCTTCTCTGGGGTTGTAAGTCAGTTGGTCAGAGTATTAAGAGATTTAATTTGTAACAAGGAGTTCCTAATTAGAAAGCAGTACGCCAAAGAGGGCACTAGTCATAGGAGGGTGTCCATGGGGTGAGGCTACGTAGAGCCCAAATCTAGTACATAGAAAACCTGGAGAGGACCTGATTAAGTGAGCTATTTTTGGATAATTTTACTTTTAAATACAGGTGAAAGCAGTGTAAACTAATCATGTGAGAGTATCCTTGGGCAAGGCAGTGCACTGCCCAGGCCAAGTGCTCGTAAATTGAAGAAAGAACTGAATAATTAAGCTGTGGTGGTGATATAGCTTTTAAATACAGGTGGAAATGGTATAAACCTCAGTGATAATTTCAATCTTTACCATCTATTACAGAAAGAATTCCAGATATTTCTAGTAGTTGTGGCAGTGCTGTGTGTCCCCTGCATGTTATTTATCAAGCCCTATTTGCTGTGGAAGCAGAATAAATATGGCCAGGTATGTAATTTTCAAACTTATCTTGGTGACCTTTTTTTAAAGAACCAGTCAGTTAGAAAGGATCAACAGTTTAGTTTCAAAAACAAAAGTGACACCTGTATTAAGCAACAAGGTGCAATGGTTAAGCAATTAATTTTTTAGACATCCCTTAGGTTCTGGCTGAACCCTTCAGTGAAGAATCTTGAGCTTTGAAAATATTGTTTGGAAAGGAGAAAATGCTGGCAAAGAAAATGAAGCAATTCACCTGTACTAAGCAAACACATTCTACAACAAGTAAGCACTTTTTAAGTATTCCTTAGGTTCTTACTAAAAGGTCAGCAAACCAAGGATTTGTATTCAAAAGGTTTAAGAATCTTTACAAAAAATGAAATCATATGACTGAAAAGGATTATCTGTACTCAATTTCAAAATGGTCTTTAAAAAGTTATATATTGACGGACAGCAGAATGTTGAAAACATCACTGATGTCCCCTTGAGGCCTGCCTGTCTTCCAAGCAAACCTCTTGGTATTGTCATAGCCTGGTTGTCTGGGTCGTTGTCAACGTGCAAAACCTTTGACACTTTCTCCTAGCTTTCTATTATCTCTATTATTACTGAAGATGATTACTTCAAACTTGGTCTCCTATCAAAAGAGGAACCTATGCTTAATGGCAGAGGACTCTTTTTGATACAGTTATGCCCTTTTGTTGCCTTACAAATTTCACTGAGAAGCACCTTTAGCCGAGCTTTGGCACTGTCATGGGTTGCTCTTGTCTTATGTATCTGTTAGATTTCTTACCCCATGAAGTATGGGCTAGCTGCGATCACATAAAAGATGTAATTAACTCTTTACCAAACAAAAACTCTTTGGACTGGACCAAATTGAAAGCATTTGCAGATGACAAATGTTGCTTAAATGATGATTTCAGTCTTTGATAGGTTAGAAAATATTGTGGGAAAAGGAGAAAATGCTGGTCACCAGTTTTTTCTCCTTTTCCCACTATGTTTTCAAAAAGGCCTGTTTTTCAGGGTCGTCAAAACTGGGGACTGTGTAGTAAAGGGTTAGAAATCATTCATATTGCATAAACAAATTGGATAAATCCAAAATGAGCCTCCATTTTATGGCCAACAGCTTCAGCAAATACCCAGGTAAAGAGATCATCTGGCCAGATAAGCTGACATTGCAATGCTAGAGCTCTGAACTCTGACAATATGCTGAGCCATCCAACTTTTCAAATGCAACCCTTCAGTCAAAAATACTCTTTACGATGAAAAAAAAAAAACTAAAAGTATTTTCAGCAGGGTTATCTCATCCAATGTTGCAAATTCATAAACAGGAGGCCAGAGTTTAGCATTTAACACTGGACAAGTGACAACTTGGAGGTCCAGGTTTCTTTTACGGCTTTGAGCCACAGTGTTACACTTACCAGGTAACATGGTCTTTACACTGCTTAAGTAACCAAGTTACATTGTCATTACACTGCTTTAGTTACTAGGTAAAGGAGTCTGTACACTGCTCAACCATTTACCAAATGATTCCTGCTTCAAGAGACCCTGAGGAAATTGCTTTCAAAAACATTATGGGAAAAGGCGAAAATGCTGGTAACCAGCATTTTCTCCTTTTTCCTCAATCTTTTGTACTCTTTCATTGCCAAATTGCAAAATATAACCATATTTTAATTGTTCTTTGCAGAATTTTTCAATTTGGATGCCTTAAAATTTTTGTCATTTTGTAGAGGTTTAACTCTTTACCAAACGACAAAATTTTAGACTTGTTCCAATTGAAAGCATTTGCAGACGACACAATAAATGTGACTCAAAGGTTTGGAAGGTTAGAAAACATTGTGGGAAAAGGAGAAAATGCTGGTTACCAGCATTTTCTCCTTTTCCCACAGTGTTTTCAAAAGGCTTCTTCTTCAGGGTCGTTAAAACCGGTGATTGTGTGGTAAAGGGTTAATTAAAACTGTTTGGTCTATGTTTAACCGTTTACCTGTGTTTATAACAACTCTAGGGAAGTGGTATTTTGAAAATATTGTGGAAAAGGAGAAAATTTGGAACTCGGCATTTTAGAAAATCTCCTTTTCCCTTAATACGTTCTATCTTTTCAAAGACAGATTCCATAAATTGAGCCACGGTTAAATGCTTTCAGTAAGGAGGTCCTACATGGCTCAGTGGTAAAGCCTTTCTTGAAGCACTGGTTTTTTCATGGGAGTGTCCTTTGGCAAGGCACTTCAGAACCCTAGCCTAGTACTTGTGAAACCCAGGACATACATGAATATGTGAGCTGTTGCCATGATATGACTGAAATATAATGAAAGTGGCATAAAACACCATGTATACAATGAATCAATTAAATTTTGTGGCTTGGTAAAGAGTTTAAAAATAAAGAATTAAAACATTATTCAGTTGCTGCTCTTACAATATTATGACAGAGAGAGACACAGTATGCTCTGTTAAACGGTAGTAGTAGTACAGAGCTCCCAGAGGTAGTTCATCATGTAGACTCGGAAAATGATAGTTTGCAGGAAGACGACACAGTGGAGGAAAAGGTGATTTCTTGATAAAGATCAAAGTGTGTTGAAGGATTATATTATACATGTCCATGCTTTTATATGCAAAGATTTTGTATTACTTGTTTAAAAAGATCTTTTCAGATGTAGATCTATGTTTGTTTTGGTAGAATTTTGATTTTTTTCATACATGAACTTGAGGAGAGATTTGCTGATTACAGCCATTTTAAAACAGAGAAATAAATATTTTGTGTGGGTGAGTTGGCCATAGATTTCAGTCTGTAGGAAAACTTTTCTGCAGAAAAAGATGGCATTTAAAAATTGATAGACCATATGAATTGTTATATTTCACTCTTTACCAAACAAAAGGAATTTAGACTGGTCCATACTGAAATCATTGACAGATGATATCTTAAATGTACATGTAGCTGAAATGACAGAATTTGTTTTTGAAAGTGTAGAAAACATTGTGGGAAAAGGAGAAAATGCTGATTATCAGCACTTTCTCCCATTCCCATAATGATTTTAAAATTCTGTAGAAGCCTTTAAAAGCCTTCAGCTGTTAAGAGTTCTCAAAACTGGGGATTGTATGATACAGGGTTAAACCTTTACCACACAATCCAGACTTTCAACGACCCTGATTAAGAAGCCTTTTGAAAACATTGTGGGAAAAGGAGAAAATGCTGGTAACCAGCATTTTCTCCTTTTCCCACGATGCTTTTACCAATTTCAATTTAAAATTCGTATTTATTTTGGCATCTGAAAATGCATTCAATTTCAACCAGTCTAAAATTTTATTGTTTGGTAAAGAGTTAACCTTTCGACACAGGTGAAGAAAAAGTGATATTTATTTAATATCAAAGAATGTGTAGGTGTTGATTAATTGAATTTCTATTGGTTTGTGTGTCAAAGAGATCGTGAAATAAAAAATGAAAGGATCTTTTATTTCAAAGTGATACAAAAATCTTTTTCAGTGTTCTTTTTTCATCTTCTATATCAGTAGAATTGCTTGTGACAGATTTTAAGTGAAATGGTGACATCTGATGATGAGTTTTTAACCATTAAAGTGAAAATTACCATGGAATTATTTTTTGATCAAGTTTCATAAATGCTGTATTATTATCGCATTATTGTATTTGCATTTTTAGCCGGAATTTAAAACAAAGTTTGACTGATATCTGCACAAAGAAGTCGTCCAAAGTATTTCAAAGTTTACAGAAGTAATAAAGGGTTGGGCATGGTGATTTAAGGCTTAACCATTCGGTGATGGCAAAATCCAGTCATATGGCTTTTGTCCTTCAAAGAAAACTCATTATTACTTCCCACTGAAGTGAAAATGGTAAACTTAAAATTTAGTTGTGTTAATCAGCAAGCAAGCAGGACAGCTTATTTGTGGCCTTTCCTATTGAAAGTAGAAAAAGTTTATAGCAAGTGAATTGTATTTCTTTAGTTAACAAGCAATGCATTGATGTAGTGGAATTGAAAAGAACACTGTCCATGCAGATTCTTTACAAGTGCAATCAAAATTAATTCTGTATTTACAATTGGCAACATTTATTGTTTTTATTTGTCTGAAATATAGCATAATCTGAAAATCATTTTGAAAGAAGCAAGAATCAAATATTAGACTGTAATATCTTCTTGATTGCACTTGTATATGAATGCTTTAATTATCTAACCAAGGAAACAAAATGTCTCGAGCTAGTGCCACAACCAATCAGATTTCACTCTTGCTTAATTAACAGCTGTCAGTTAACAGTGGCGATCTTGTCAACTCTGACTCCGAAGGTCTTCACCATGGTGACGGGGATTTAGATCGAGGCTCTGGCCCCGTTAAAACAGAGGTACTGGAAAATGTTGTCAGAAATGATGTTGTTATCATCTACCTTTTTTTCATGCCAAGTTGTAGCATTTAGACAGTGTGTGAAGTAAAGACCTGCTTTGTCACATCATTCTTTTTGTGACAAAGAAAAAAATACTTTAGCCATGCTCTGTGAAAAAGGGGGGGGGGGGGTTAACTCTTTACCAAACGACAAAATTTAAGACCAGTCCAGATTGAAAGCTTCAGCAGACGAAAAAATAAATGTTACCCAAAATTTGTTTTGGAAAGAGTAAAAAACATTGTCGGAAAAGGAGAAAATGCTGGTTACCAGCATTTTCTCCTTTTCCCACAATGTTTTCAAATGGCTTCTTTTACAGGGTCGTTAAAAGTCGGGATTGTGTGGTAAAGGGTTAATGCATCTGCAAAAAGAAAAAAAAAAAGTATCAACCTAGGTTAGCATGCACAGTCTGCAGAAACTTTTTGATATCGGTCAAGTTTTTGTATGTCAAAAGACCAGGGTCCGTATTCACCAACCATTCTTGATAACATTCTTAGTCTTATTCTCCAACTTTTTCTGAATTTAAAAGTAACACAACTTCTGATTGGCTAAACCAAATGGTTTAGCCAATCAGAAGTTGTGTTACTTTAAAATTTGGACCCAGTCTATGATCTCATGATTCAGTTGCTTGTTGGACAGAAAGGGTGTTATGGATCAACAATACAAAATGACTTGCATGGTATATTAAAACCCCTTTTGCCAGAGTGCCACTCACTTCTATGTACTCATTGCTCCAGAAACAAATTTGCAGCTGACAGCTTTCAAAATGTCGGTGAGAAATAGGAAAAATCAACATAGGTCAAAATAAGGTAAAAAGGAATTCTGGATTCTTTTTTCTTAATGATGTACCAAATGACAAAAACTATACTTTTCCAAATTAAAAAGCATTTGCAGATGACAATTTGAATTTGGCTGAAAATATGCAAGTTGTCTGTGAAAGAGTCAAAAACATTGTGGGAAAAGGAGAAAATGCTGGTTACCAGCATTTTCTCAGGGCCTTAACTCGTGGTTGTTTGGTAAAGGGTTACAAAACAAGAAAAGGGAAAGATTTTCTGGATACCAGAAATCTAAAAAAGACTCAATATTCAGAAAGTAAGTTTATGATCATTTGTTTGGATGCATCCTTCATTGGTGAACATGCTGGTTGAAGATTAAAGTATATGTACCGAAAGATTCCAAAGTATTTTACAAACATTTTTAGATTTCTTTCATCACATAGTCTTAAAAATTAGTAAGAGATGGCAGTTAAGAGAAGTAATAAGAAAAACTTTTTGATATGTTCTATGTCAACATCACATCACAATGGTTCTAATGAAAGTTACAGTAGATGCAAGGCCTCTTCTTTTTGGTGCGGAGACCTGATAGTGCAGTCGGTTGCATACAGGACTTGAGAACTGGGGAAGGACAGTTTGAATCCCCAGCTCAGCCAATTTTTTCCAAGGATTGATGAGACTTATTCCCACTCGCTGCTGATCATTGTTTCAGCAATGGTTATGTGGAAAGCAGCCAGTGGCTTTGGAAGAATACTGTGCGAAATACTGGTAACAGAAACTCCAGAAAGCATGGCTAGTACTTGCCACCATGATATAACTGAAATAACGCTGAAAACTATGTTAAACACTGTTAAATCAATAAAATTAATCAATCTTCTTTTTGGTGTGACATTCATCTTCGCAAATTTGTTTAAGTAGCTAATGAGATGTTAAATATAGGTGATGGGTATTCTTTATTAGTTGGCTAGTTTGCTTTTACCTTAAACTATCCTTTCTTGCTTCATTTTAATTACTGCAGCTGAAAAGTCTGATGCAAGTGTGTATTCGGCTTTTGAAGTTTCTGCATCATTTCATATGGTTGATACTAATTTTTTCAACTGTGCATGTCTGCAATTACCTGTAAAATAAGTTGATGCCTGAGTGTGAAGCATGAGGGCACTAACACTTTTGAGGGGCCTTTGCAGATGTTAAGGAACAAAGACAAAATTTTAATGGTGTATTTGCATTTTTACTTTCCCTTATCTCGTATTTTTACCTACAGTGCTGCACTTATATCACAAATATGTACTTGATTTCACATACTTTAGTCCATCAAGTATGGTACTAGAAGTTTTTTGTTGTGAAATGTTCCTTTCAGACAAGTGAGAGAGGTACTCACTTTTTAGAATAGCCGACACATTGAGTGTAGTTATGGTGGATTGTATTCTTTACAGATGTTCTTACATTTAACCCTTTCCCAGACGACAAATTTTGGACTGGTCCAAATTGAAAGACTTTGCAGACGACAATTTTAAATTTGATGAAAATGGCAGAAAGGTCTCAGAAAGGGTAGAAAACACTGTGGGAAAAGGAGAAATTGCTCGTTACGAGCAATTTCTCCTTTTCCCACAGTGTTTTCAAAAGACTTGTACTGCAGACACATGAAAACCAGGGCTTGTTTGGGAAAGGGTTAAATTAATGATGTGGGAAAGGTTCTGAATAAAGTGACATCAGTGATACTTAGCAATCAACATAGGGATTAACTCTTCACCAAACAAAGAAATTCTGCACTTGCCATCATTGGAATTACTAGTGGATGACAAATTGAATGCGACTCAAGTTTATGACATTTGTCTAAGAATGAGTAGAAAACATTGTTGGAAAAAGAGAAAATTCTGGTCACCTTGTCAACAAGAATATCACTGACAAAGTTGGAAATATATAGATAACAAGATGGCCATGATGGCCTTGAATCAATCACCTTAGTCTTTGTACCTTTGGGAGAAATGTATGCTCTGTAGTCATTGATTTTCACCCAGTTTCAAAGTTGTGCAAGATATTATTAACCCTTTACCACACAGTGCCGCCTTTTGAAGCCCCTAGAAAAGAAGCCTTTTGAAAACATTGTGGGAAAAGGAGAAAATGCTGGTAACCAGCATTTTCTCCTTTTCCCACAATGTTTTCTGCCCTATCAAAGACAAATAGCACCATTTGAGCCACATTGAAATTGTCGTCTGCAAATGCTTTCAATTTGGACAAGGCTAAAATTTTGTCGTATGGTAAAGGGTTAACATTCTAGCCAAGGTTCATGAGTAAGGAATAGAAAATTTTTGTCTGTAGAGTGCATACTAGGTTTTCTATGATATTATGTAATGCCCTACTAATTGACCTGATACATTTTCAGACTCATCCCAGATAAAACATTCTGGTCAAATTTCATGCCCATTAGGTGTGTCAACACTTAACCAAACAATTATGCGTTTTAACAGCCCTGAATTAGAAAGCTTTTGAAAACTTTGTGGGAAAAGGAGAAAATGATCATAACCAGCATTTGCTCCTGTTTTTCCCACAATGTTTTTAATCCTTTCAAAGACGAACCCCATCATCTTAGCCACATTTGTTGTCTACATATGCTCTCAATATAGTCAAGTCTAAAATTTTGTTGTTTGGTAAAGGGTATAGTCAGGATAATATATTGGTGTCACATAGCAAGTTTTGCAAGTTTCTGTGAATGTGTAATTATGAATCCTTATCCTGTTGTAATTATACATTTAACCCTTTACCACACAATCCCGAATTTTAACGACCCCAGGGAAAGAAGCATTTTGAAAACATAGTGGGAAAAGAAGAAAATGCTAATAATCAGCATTTTCTCCTTTTTCCACAATGTTTTCTACCCTATCAAAAACTGAAATTATCATTTGAGTTATATTTATCTTGTCGTCAGTATTTGCTTTCAATTTGGACGAGTCCAAAATTTTGTGGTGTGGTAAAGAGTTAACTGTAGCATTAATAGCATCTGCTTAGTTTATCGACAGTTGATATGACTGAAGTCATTTTAGAGAAGCATAGAGTGTGGATCAAGATCAGATTGCACACTGATTTTGTTCCACCCCTTCATAAAAAGATATTCATATTTATGTTTGACAGGATAAAGACTGAATTTGCATGAATTAATAGAATTGCTAAAATGCATGCAATGGAGGCAGATTTAGTGTGACATTTCATGTAAAATTTTAAATGATTTAAACTAGCCTCTACAACTAGGTGGTCTTTATTCCTGCTTTTTTCTTTAGACAAGATTTTTTAAAAATTACTAGCTCCACAGGCCAAAATCAAGCAAGCTTATGTTACGTCTCTGTGTCTGTCTTCTGTCCGTGCATCTGTCCTTTCCTGCATCCATCCTAATTTGTCCATCCATGTGTGTTTTATTTTTCATTTCAAACATCACCTTTCATGAAATTACCCATCAGATTTTAAGTAAACTTCACAGAAATGATACTTCTATAGTATTCTTCACAATTCTTTTAAAAAATTTGATTCCATTCAAAACTCTCATTGCTGTGGCAACTAAACTGAAAAATTTTGAAGATGTTCACCAAACTCTATTTTGGAGTTCTGTATAAGTAGGCAAAAACAAGAGATTGACCTCTATTAGATTCCGTGATAGAATTTCAATATGGTAAAGAAAATGGTTCTAATAGAATTTTAATATGGTAAAGAACATGGTTCTAATAGAATTTTAATATGGTAAAGAACATGGTTCTAATGTGTGTGGCTTAATTATAGTTCATAACAGGCATTTTGCCTTAACCCTTTCCCAAACAAGCCCTGGTTTTCACGTGTCTGCAGTACAAGTCTTTTGAAAACACTGTGGGAAAAGGAGAAATTGCTCATGATGAGCAATTTCTCCTTTTCCCACAGTGTTTTCTACCCTTTTTGAGACCTTTCTGCCATTTTCATCAAATTTAAAATTGTCATCTGCAAACTCTTTCAATTTGGACCAGTCCAAAATTTGTCGTTTGGAAAAGGGTTAAAGTTGTATACAGATCAAGGGAAGTAATAGCAATTTACTCATCCATCATGTGGTTTGTTACCCTCCATCTCTCCTTGATTATGACACTGCACTGTAATATAACTGAAGTTGTGTAGCCACTTTTTTTGCGATAGAAAATGTTTAGTTTACTGTGATAACAATTTATTTTGATGTTCAATGGTTATGTCCAGATGGGCCGAATATTTAACATGAAGTGAGGTTTTTATTGTTCTATTTTTTGCTCCAAAACTTTGATACAGAAAAATATCTTCCTGCTATGAATGTTTGGGAATGTTTAGAGTTCATTGATTTTGGTATGACTAATACTTGATAAGACCTGCTTGTATTCACTGACATCATCTTGGCATGTGAAAAAGATATGACTTTTCGAAGGGGGCAGGCGGGGGCTGGGCCTAGGCTATTTTCAATTAAAGATTTTATCACCATACATACTTCTGATGAATTAACCCTTTCCCAAACAGCAAAATTTTAGACTCGTCCATATTGAAGGAAGTTACAGACAATTCAAGTGTTTTACAAATGATAGTATTTGTCCTTGAATAGGTAGAAAATGTATGAAAAAGAAAAATGCTGGTTACCAGCATTTTTCCTTTTTCCACAGTGTTTTTAAAAGCCTTCTGTCTCATTAAACATGGTATTTTGTGGTAAAGGGTTAATGTCTCTGTTAGTGCCAATTAAGTGCATGGCACATTGTTTAGAAGGCAGTGGAGAGATGCTGGGTCATTATGGGCCTCTTAACTCTTTACCACATAATCCGGACTTTAAACGACCCTGAAGAAAAAGCCTTTTGAAAACATTGTGGGAAAAGGAGAAAATGCTGGTAACCAGCATTTTCTCCTTTTCCCACAATGTTTTCTACCCTGCCAAAAGCAGATTTCAATTTTTGAGCCACATTTGATTTGTTGTCTGTAGATGCTTTCAATTTGGACCAGTCTAAAAACTTGTCTTTTGGTAAAGAGTTAATGCATTTTGGATGTATTCACATGACTGCCCACTGACCATTGTTTCGACGATGGGTATGTGGGAAAGCAGCCAGTGGCTTGGAAAGGATATTGTGCGGCGTACTGGTGAAAGAAACTCCAGGAAATCATGGATAGGTGCACTGGCTGCCGTGATATAACTGAAATAATGTTGAAAACAGTGTAAAACACCGTACAGTCAATCAATCACATGACTGCAATATGTTTTATATTAAAATGCTATCAAGTGAAGATTTGATGTTAGTTTATTCCAACATGTGAATAAAAGAAGTAAAAAAAAAACAGATAAAAAAAATTACTGTCTCTTAACTCTTTACCACACATAAAAATTTTAGACCCTTCCAAATTGAAAGCATTTGCAGATGACAAATTAAACGCAACTCAAGAATTAAAATTTGTTTTTGAAAGGGTGGAAAACTTTGTTGGAAAAGGAGAAAATGCTGATTACCAGCATGTTCTCGTTTTGCCACAATGTTTTCAAAAGGCTTCTTTCCGAGCGTCATTAAAAGTTGGGATTGTGTGGTAAAGAGTTAAACCAGTGCAGAGTCCATACTCAACAACCATTCTTAACACCATTCTTTGTCTTACTCTCCAGAATTTTCTAAGTTTGAATGTAACACAGCTTCTGATTGGTTAAACCATTTACCAAATGGTTTAGCCAATCAGAAGTTGTGTTACTTTAAAATTTAGAAAATCATAGAGAATAAGACGAAGAATGGTTTGTGAATACGGACCCAGGGCTTTCATCTACTTACGCAATCGATCTGTCACAATATTTTCAAAAAGTATCAAACATATTACACATGATTTGGCATCTTGGAACCACGATTGCAAAGTTAAGTAGATAATTTTGTTATAAAAATTTCTGATAAAAATAATTTCAAATTATTCTTTAATTCCTAAGAACTCTAGTTCACAGGCATTCGTTTTGTGACAAACTTCCCCATCTGTATAATGTAATGTCTTATATATTACATTATATAGATGGCAAAGTTCGTCACAAAACGAACGCCTATGCCATAGTTACATTGATGGACAGTGAAGATCAAAATTAGATGGATCAGAGTATACAATCTGACCTGCGATCTTCACTAACCAGTACTTACCTCTCTCTTAATGCACTCCTTTTGCTTCATTGTTTTCATTTTTATCGTCCTTTATTTGAAAACACTGTAGGAAGAAAAATTACTGGTTACCCAAGTTTTCTTCCATTCCCACAGTAATTTGAAAGTCACTGCTGCAAATTATGTGTGGATTTTGTAAATTTACATGTTAGTAGAATTATAATGATTATATTAATCTCTGTTATTTTACAGCCATTTGACATTAGTGAAGTAATGATAGGCCAAGCCATACATACCATAGAATACTGTTTGGGTTGTATCTCCCATACAGCCTCGTACCTTCGACTGTGGGCTCTGAGTCTTGCCCATGCCCGTAAGTAGTAAATAATTGTTTTAGGATTACCTTAGTGTTTTACAGCTGTTTGACCTTGACTCTTTACTATATGACAGAAGTGTACAGTTGCCAAAATTGAAAGCATTTACTGTCGACAAATTAAATGTAGTTCAACTGACGTGATTTGTTTGTGAAAAAGTAAAAAACATTTTGGTAAATGGAGAAAATGTTTGTTTTCAGTAATTTCCAAAGACCTACTGTTTGGGAATGTTGAAACTGTGGATTGTATGGTGTAGAGTCAGTGAAATGAATGATAGGCCAAGCCAGACATACCATGGGGTATTGTTTTAGTTGCGTTTCTCTAGAACAGAGTCATTTTTTAGCAATGAGCTCTGAGCCTGGCCCATGCACATTAGTATTAGACCTGATGTTTGAACCCTTTCTGACAAGAGCTCCAGTTTTAACAACTCTGATGAAGAAGGCCTTCGAAAAAAATTTAGGGAAAAGGGCCTTTTCCAACACTGTTTTCTTCTTTTTCTCATAATTTGAGCCACATTTTATTTGTTGTCTTTGAGAGCTTTTAATATGGATAAGTATATTATTTTGTCATCTGGTATAGGGATCTTATCTTATAACTATTTGGAGTTCCTTTTATCAAGGGTAGGCTGCTTTTCTACATAAACATCATTCAAATAGTTCAGCAGTTTGAGAGATATGATTAAATTGATAACTACAATGGATTTATTTAGTCCATAGTCAAGACTGGTTAAGATGGGAATCAAGCGATGAACCCCTGGGTTTCAAGTTCTGTACGTTGAAAATAAAGCTTTTGTGTTTGGATTAAATAATAGAAGTGGCAAGGAATCATTATTTGTTGTGATTCAGTTTTCTTTGTACTATTTCAGAGTTGTCTGAAGTTCTGTGGAGTATGGTAATGACAACTGCGTTTAAACTGGAGATTGCTCCGCTGCAAACCATTGCAATATTCCTCGTATTTACGGGCTGGGCCTTCATGACTATAGTCATCCTGGTTCTGATGGAGGGTTTGTCGGCGTTTCTACATGCTCTACGTCTCCACTGGTAAGGCTGTACTTTGATTACAATGTGGGGCTAACTGTTCCCTTTTGAAAGCACATCTGCAGCAGATTACCTTTCATTTAAGCCTTTACCACACAATCCTTCACTTTTAATGACCCTGAGAAAGAAGCCTTTTGAAAACATTGTGGGAAAAGGAGAAATAGCTGGTAACCAGCATTTTCTCTTTTTCCCTCAATGTTTTCTACCTTACCCAAAAACAAATTTCAATTTTTGAGTTACATTTATTTTGTTGTCTGCAAATACTTTCAGTTTGGACAGGCCTAAAATGTTGTTGTTTGGTAGAGTGAACATTTAACCTAACAATTCATGACACCAAAGAAAATGGCTTTTGAAGACATTGTGGGGGAAAAAAAGAAAATGCTGGTTACCAGCATTGTCTCTTTTTCCCTCACAATGTTTTCTACCCTTTCAAAGTCAGACATCATAATTAGAGCCACATTTTATTTGTCGCTTGCACATGATTTCTAAAGGGATGAGTCTAAAATTTTATTGTATGGTGAAGACTTGAATTTTCTTCTCATCTCTTACGTTTGAGATTTGGAAGTAATTAATGCCTGTGGATGGATATTTGTAATTTATCAGATGATAAAATTCTAGACTCATCCATATTGAAAGGCTTCCAGACAAAAATATGGGACTGAACTGATGAGATTTTAAAAGGTTGCAAATGTTGCTGGAAAAGGATTAAAGGCTGGCTACCAGCATTTTCTTTTTTTCCTTTGAAAAATTCAAAAGCTGTCTTTCTTAGGGTTGTAAAACACAGTGGATTGTTTCGTATAGGGTGTAATAAGCATTTAAAAACACAACCTCACTTGTTTTCAGTATGACATATTCATTGCAAATTTTCTAACATTACACACATACGAGTTAAGCATTGTGTGATGACATATGAGGCAACGTTTCATACTTTATTCAGTAGAAGTGAATTGGATTTTTTTCATGGAATATACCACCTGCACATGTATGGGTTTGCATATTCTGACCTATAATTTGAGAGATTTTGTTGTGTATTAAAAAGAATCTGATGTTTGTGGGCCTTCGAGTTTTATTAAAGTTGTCTACAAGAATGTTACTCAGCTCACCTGAGGCTCACTTAATATATTTTTTGTAGACTTGTGCAATAAAATTGTATTTCAAATGCCAACTGGTATCAGATCATATATACATCTAAATAGGCCAGTCGGGTACCACGTAATAAATGCGCACATTTTTAACCACTTGCAAATTATGGTCTTTTCATTGGATTTCATTATACCAAAAAACGGGTCAAAAGCCAGGGCATTAAGCTATGGCAGAACATGAAAATGTTCCTAGAATTTTGATTGGCTATCCAAGTTGCATAAACTTGATGTCTAGTATAAACATTAACTCTTTACCACACAATCCCAAATTTTAACGACCCTAAAAAGGAAACCTTTTGAAAACATTGTGGGAAAAGGAGAAAATGCTGGTAACCAGCATTTTCTCCTTTTCCCACAATGTTTTCTACCCGTCCCATAACAAATTTCAATTTTTATGTCAGCCAAGCCCCCATAGCTCAGTCGGTAGCATGCAGGACTTGAGAACAGTCTGGAGGTCGCTGGTTCGATCCCCGGCTTGGCCAATTTCTTTCCGAGGATTGATGATAGTCATCGCGACAGGATTCATTCCTCTCTCACCGCTGACCATTGTTTCGACGATGGTTATGTGGGAAAGCAGCCAGTGGCTTGAAAAGAATATTGTGCAGAGTATTGGTAAATGAAACTCCAGGAAAGCATGGATAGGTGCACTGGCCGCCGTGATATAACTGAAATAATGTTGAAAACGGCGTTAAACACCATACAATCAATCAATCAATCAATCAATTTTTAAGTCATATTCAATTTGTCGTCTGCAAATGCTTTAAATTTGGACTAGTCTAAAATTTTTTCGTTTGGTAAAGAGTTAAAAGTGACTGCTTTATCCAGTGTGTTGGGATCACTCGCTTAACTCTTTACCAAACAAAAAAATTCTAGACACTTCCAAATTTAAAGTATTTGCAGAAGGCAAAATAAATGTGACTTAAAGACTGAAATTTCTTTATGGAAGGGTTATCAGCATTTACTCCTTTTACCACGATATTTTCAAAAGCTTCCTGTCTCAGGGTCATTAAAAGTCTGGATTGTATGGTAAAGAGTTAATTAGTCAGAAACCAATAATTAGATTGTACACCGATTAAAAGAAGACAAAATTATTTTCGCAAACATTTTGACTGATGTGTTTGCTCTTGGCAAAAGTTGATAACATGTAATATGTAGCCTGTGGAGATATTGTGAGTCTCTACAGGAAGAACTAGAATTAAACTTGGCAACAATTCAAAGTTCTACTGTGGCAATTATGGAAGGACATGTCAAGGTATTGTCATAGCTGTAAATGACCAAAGGCTGGTCCTTTTACTTGCAGAAAATTGACTAATAGCAAAAAGTTTTGACCCAGGTCAAACTGCGCAAGCTGACCTGAGCGGATACTTTTGCAGATGTATTAAACCACTTTTTCACAAAGCATAGTTTTGGCCCTTTTATTTTTTTTTTTTACTTGAAACATTCTCTAATGTAGCAACTGCAGCCAAGCATTTGCCCCGCCCTGTACTGCTCTTTCCTGTATTCTTTTTGGTTGGATTTCTAAAATCAAACAAAAGATTCTTTCTTGCAGCATCTTTAATCTATAACCCTTTCCCAAACAAGCCCTGGTTTTCATGTGTCTGCAGTACAAGTCTTTGAAAACACTGTGGGAAAAGGAGAAATTGCTCGTAACGAGCAATTTCTCCTTTTCCCACAGTGTTTTCTACCCTTTTTGAGACCTTTCTGCCATTTTTATCAAATTTAAAATTGTCGTCTGCAATCTCTTTCAATTTGGACCAGTCCAAAATTTGTCGTTTGGGAAAGGGTTAACCAGAGAAGAGCATGTTTCCCAATATGTCACTCTTGACCAAACTAGACATTCCTAGAATGGTCCAAATAGAAACCGGCAACAAATTGATTTTGGCTCAAGTGATTTGATTTTCACAGAGAAGAAAACATAGTGGAAAATGGAAAAAATACTGGTTATATTTTCTTCATTTCCCACAAGGTTTTCAAAGGACATCTTTCTCAGGATTGTGAAATTTCTATACTGTGTTGTAAAGGGTTAATGCAATGGAATAAATGAAGAAAATGCCCATGTTTACATATTTCTTTTTTTGCTGTCTTTTCAGGGTAGAGTTTCAGTCCAAATTTTACAAAGGAGAAGGTTATCTCTTTGTTCCATTTTCATTTGACAACTTGGTAGAATACAGCCTAGAGGAAACAGCAAGACAGTGAAAGCTTTAAAAACATAACTTTGTTCAGACAGTTTATTCATCCCGCAGAAGTCTTGGACATTTTGTGACAAAAAAAGCTTTATTCATAATAAAGAGATAGAGGATATTTGATTTTTTTTTTTTGTGAAAGATTGAAATTTATTTCATGGAGTGAACATCATCGGTTATATATTCACAAGTGGCACAGCCATGAGCGAAATTATTGCCTTAAGATGTTCACAAGATGAATTTATCTTTCACCAAAAAATTCAAACAAGCATTATTTATTTTGTGCTTCTAACCCCTTTTTTGTTGGGACTTGCGAAGTACAGGGGAGCTCTCGGTATTTATGTACCAGTAAATTCATCACCTGGTAAATTCATTGGTCAAAACTAACAAATTATTAAACCATAATCCACCATTATTTCCTGATAAACTACAAAAAAGCATGAAAAGATATCTGTTTCATTGTCATTTTAGAACTTGGTGATGTAGCTTAGATAAAACAGCCAGCCAGTGAAAGCTTTGAAAACAGAACCTTTATTACATCTGCAGATGGCTGTTTTCAGTCTAGCAGCAGACAGCCTTTAACCCTGGTAAATGAAAGAAATGAAACTTTCAAGCCTATAGTAAAAACCCAGATGTTGCTATTTCAAAGGTATTTTTGGAGTAGAGATATCTATTATTGGACCGTGCAGATCCATTCTGTGCAGTCTGATCTTGATCTATGCTGTCCCCAAAAGGTCTTTGAGTTGTGCTTAGCATCCTAAGGGTTGATAAGAAATGCTGTGGCAAAAGGAAAATTCTCATAAACAATAAATTGATCCCTTCACTACAAATTTTTCATGTGTCTTCATGTATTACATTTCAGTTCTTGTTGATAACTAGTATTTTTAGTGTACAAGGTTGTGTTTAACCCTTTCCCAAATGACAAATTTTGGACTAGTCCAAAGTGAAAGAGGTTGCAGACGACAATTTTAAATTTGATGAAAATGGCAGAAAGGTCTCAAAACGGGTAGAAAACACTGTGGGAAAAGGAGAAATTGCTCGTTACAAGCAATTTCTCCTTTTCCCACAGTGTTTTCAAAAGACTTGTACTGCAGACACGTGAAAACCAGGGCTTGTTTGGGAAAGGGTTAAAGTTGCCTACTGCAAAGTTGTTGTACATGGTAATGCATTGCATACTATCCAATGAAATTTTTCCAAACAACTTACATGTAAATGAGCCATGCTCTGGTAAAAAGGGATTTAAAAAATGCATCTCTGTGATGCATCATGCCAAGCACGTCCTCATATCATGATGGATCCATAACGTCCATTTTGTCCATCAATTGACTGAACCATTAGGCAGACTGGTCCTTTGACCTTCAGAAAGTTTGCCAGGAACAAAAAGTTTCGATCTAGGTCGGCCTGCGCAGTCCGCGCAGGCTGACCTGGGTTGATACTTTCTGCAGATGCATTAAACTCCCTTTTCACAGAGCATGGCCCATATCTACCATCGACGCTATCATTATCAGTTTTTTCTGTTTAACCCTTTACCACATGATCCGGACTTTTAACGACCCAGGGGAAGAAGCCTTTTGAAAACAATTGTGGGAAAAGGAGAAAATGCTGGTAACCAGCATTTTCTCCTTTTCCCGCAATGTATTCTGCCTTTCCCAAAATAAATATTAGTTTTTGAGTCACGTTTATTTTGTCGTCTGCAAATGCTTTCAATTTGGAAATGTCCAAAATGTTGTGGCTTGGTAAAGAGTTAAGCCTTTACCACACAAAAACACATATTAGACATGTGCAAATCTTAAGCATTTGCAGATAAATGAACTATGTCTCAGATGATGGGATTTTGTCTTGAAAAGGCAGAAAACATTTTGGGAAAAGCAGAAAATGTTGGTAATCACCATTTTCTCCCTTTCCCACAATGTTTTCGAAACCCTCTTTCTGAGGGTCATTAAAACTTGGCATTTTGTGGTAAAGGGTTAATTACCTCCTGAAATAGGGTCACCTTCTCCCGCTAAATAAGTTAGACCAAACCTTTAAGTCAATAGTAAAAACCTGAATAATGGTATTTTAAACTTGTACTTTGGAGAAAAATATCTCCTTAATGGACAGTGTAGATCCAAGATCAGACTGCATGTTTTGTGCAGTCTGATCTTGATCTACTCTGTCCACTAAAGGTCAGTGAGTCATGCTGAGCAGCCTAAGGGTTAAAACATACTAGAAATATTATCAGATATGGTTTCAAGATTAAATGCTTGAAAATCATTTGAAAACATTGCATGAAGGAGGAATTGCATATTTGACAAAATTTGTCCATTACCCACCCACAATCTTGTCAAAACTGGTATGCAAGAAGATGAAAAAACCTTTTTGGCTGGTTTTCATAGATTATCTGTAAGATGTCATTGAGTTGGTGTTACATAAGTTTTTTAAAAGTGTGACAATCCTTGTTTTTTGGTAGTCAAGTTAAAGATTGAGGTTAGTTCATGTATTAGTTTCTTGCAGTATGATTGACTTTTGTTTTCTCATAAAACAGAAATACGCTCTTATTATTTGCTGATATATGAGCCATGCTTTGTGAAAATGAGGTTTCATTCATCTACCTAAAGTATAAACCCATATCAGCTTGAGCAGTCCACACAGGCTTACATGGATTGAAACTTTTTTGCCAGTTGTAAATTTTCTGCATGTCAAAGGACCATTTTACCTCATGATTCAGTCAGTTGTATGACAAAATGGGGATCCATGATGATATGATGACCTGCTTGGTATATTGCATCACGAAGAGATGCATTAAAACCCCCTTTGGCAGGGCATGGCTCATACTCTTGTGAATCAGTAGCTGTTAGTTACAATATCTGTAATATTTGTAAGTTTTTGTTGCCTTTAACAAAAATATTCAGCAGACAGCTTTAGGAACATCCCATCTTCCCTTTACCAGACAACAAAATTTTAGCCTTGTCCAAATTGAAAGCATTTGCAGATGACAATTTCAGTGTGGCTCAAATGCTGCAATTTTTCTATGATGGGGTAGAAAAAACATTGTGGGAAAAGGAGAACATGCTGGTAACCAGCATTTTCTCCTTTTCCCACAATGTTTTCAAAAGGCTTCTTTCCCAGGGTTGTTAAAAGTCGGCATTGTGCAGTAAAGGGTACATTAATCGATAAGCATGAATTAAGCATAAATTTATGAACCATGTTGAAACATTGTGGCTAAATGGGAAATTTGTCATTGTTAGGAATTTCTCCTTTTGGCGGAATAAAGTCTGAAGATGCGTTTGTGATTTGAGGTCAACCATTCTAAGTGTATTGTTACTTCAAAATTGAATTATTTACTTCGACTAAATGAAAGAGCACATCAGACAATCAAATCTTGCTGAGAGGTCAAAATCTAGATTCAGTTGATTTAATATTCACTTGCTTTAATTAAACTAAGATTGCTAAGTTTGATCTACATGTATTGTGATTGATAGACTATATTATAAAGTCGTACATAAAAAGTACTCTGATTCGAAAAAATTAATGATAATCTCAAAGGACAACAGTTTCTCCTTGTCCTACACTGTTTTTGTTGTTTTTAACCTCTTGTCTGTGAGGTCATGGCTTGATGAAGTAGGTCATTGAAGGACTTGAATCAGTCTCAATCTGGTGAAAAATGTTGGATCTTTTGATCTCTGTAAATGCTGTTGATTTAACTTTGTTTTCCTTTTTGGCCTTTATCTTCTCCTTTTGCATCAAAGATTTACTTGCACTTCAATGAAATTAACATGACTGTATTACTATTTGTAGATTGAATGGAAGCTTATCTGTATTACTATCTGTAGATTAAATTAACCCTTTCCCAAACAAGCCCTTGTTTTCACGTGTCTGCAGTACAAGTCTTTTGAAAACGCTGTGGGAAAAGGAGAAATTGCTCGAAACGAGCAATTTCTCCTTTTCCCACAGCGTTTTCTACCCTTTTTGATAACTTTCTGCCATTTTCATCAAATTTGAAATTGTCGTCTGCAAACTCTTTCAGTTTGGACCAGTCCAAAATTTGTCGTTTGGGAAAGGGTTAAGACTCTACTATCTGTACCACTACCTCTACAGTGAATTCAAGATTTACTATTTGTATGACTATACTGTAGAATGAATCTAACCTTTATTATTTATATTACTACTTTCAGTTTGAATTTCTGTATTTCTGTCTGTAGATTGTATACAGAACTAAAATGTCAAGTCCTGGTCTTGTGTTGTTTCGAATCTCGATTTATATCTAGTAAGAATATTTGTTAAGACTAAATAGTGAGTTTTGTAATTTAGTAAATGTTATGTGAGTATATTTATCTATAATTGATAATGAGGCATGCTCTGGCAAAAGAGGGCTTAATGCATCTCCATGCTCCATCACACCAAGAAAGCTATCACATACTTATGGATCCGTAATAGCCACATTTTTCTTAAACAACCAACTTAATCATGAGGTAGAATGGTCCTTGGACATACAGAAAATTGACCAGTAGCAAAAAGTTTCGGCCCAGGTCAACCTGCGCGGGCTGCGCAGGCTGACCTAGAGTCGATACTTTTTGCAGATGCATTAAGCCTCCATTTGCCAGAGCATGGCTTTATAATAATATCGTGTTTATTTATCAAGTAAAGGAGCTTGGCTGTTCCAGATATTAATAAATTATGAATTTGTACATGTTTATTTCTCTATTGTACAGGGTGTTGTTGATCTACCCAAAACTAGTAAGAAACTACAGGCACATATTGTTTAACCCTTTACAGAACAATCCCGTATTTTAACGACCCTGAGGAATATGGCTTTTGAAAACATTGTGGGAAAAGAAGAAAATGATGCTGATAATCAAACGTTTTCGACCGTTGAAAAGACAACTTCCTTCATTTCAGCCACATTTTGAGTTTGGGTCTGCAAGGACTTTAAAACTGGATGAGTTTTACCTCTCTTCCATACAATCCGGACTTGTTACGACCCTGATTGTTGGAAAAGGATAAAATGCTGGTAACCAGCATTTTCTCCTTTTCCCACAATGTTTTCTGCCCCATCAGGAACAAATTTAGTCATTTGGGCCACCATAGATTTGTCGTCGGCAAATGATTTCAGTTTGGACCAGGCTAATTTTTAGCTCCACTGGCCGAAGGCCAGCGGGCTTATGTCATGGCCCGGTGTCCGTCGTGCGTCCGTCCGTCCGTCCGTCCGGTCGTCCGTCCGTCAGTCCGTCCGTCCGTGCGTTAACTTTTATTTCAAACATCCTCTTCTCTGAAACTACCCATCCGATTTTCACGAAACTTCACAGAAATGATCCTGACATGGTCCTCTTCAGAATTTCTTGAAAGAATTTGATTCCTTCAAAAACTCTGGTTGCCATGGCAACAAAACTGAAAAATATTGGAAATCTTTAAAAATCTTCTTGTCTGAAACCATAAGGCATAGGGCTACCAAATTTGGCATGTAGCTTTATGTAGTAGACCTCTATCAAGTTTCTTCAAATTATAGCCCTGGGGTCAAAATTGGCTCTGCCCCAGGGGTCACAAGTTTTACATAGGCTTATATAGAGAAAACTTTAAAAATCTTCTTGTCTGAAACCATAAGGCATAGGGCTACCAAATTTGGCATGTAGCTTTATGTAGTAGACCTCTATCAAGTTTCTTCAAATTATAGCCCTGGGGTCAAAATTGGCTCTTCCCCAGGGGTCACAAGTTTTACATAGGCTTATATAGAGAAAACTTTAAAAATCTTCTTGTCTGAAACCATAAGGCATAGGGCTACCAAATTTGGCATGTAGCTTTATGTAGTAGACCTCTATCATGTTTCTTGAAATTATAGCCCTGGGGTCAAAATTGGCTCTTCCCCAGGGGTCACAAGTTTTATACATAGGCTTATATAGAGAAAACTTTAAATATCTTCTTGTCTGAAACCATAAGGCCTAGAGCTACCAAATTTGGCATTTAGCTTGATCTAGTTGGAGTCTACCAAAAGTGTCCAAAGTATAGTCCTGGGGTCAATTTGGCCTCATACTTGGAGGGGGGGGTTCACAAGATTTACATAGGCTTACATAGGGAAAACTTTTAAATCTTGGTGTACACAGCCATAAGGCTTAGGCTACCAAATTTTGCATATAATTATAGCATTATTTAGTGGACAGTTACAAAGAGGGCCCAAGTTACAGCTCTAGGATCAAGTTTGGCCCTGCACCAGGGATCACAAGTTTTACATGGGTTTATGGAGTGAAAAGTTCAGAAACCATCTTGTTACCAGCCATAAGGCCAAGAACTCCCACATTTGGCATGTTATTCTTCTAATACAATATTCCCCATTTAGTCAGACTGTAGCCATGAGGTCAAAGTTTTATAAGGGCTTATATAGTGAAGACTTTTCTTCGTGGTTTATATTTATAAGCCAGTGGAGCGATACAGGGCCATCATGGCCCTCTTGTTGTCGTTTGGTGAGGCGTTAAATATTTTTGCTTGGTAAAGAGACAGAGTAAATTCATAATGTACATGATTGTACATGTATGTTAGTTTGATTTTCATTGTGATATCCTGTTGTTGTTTTTGAATAAATATTGTGGCGTAAAAAATGAAATGAATATGGTTTGTTTGTTATTTAGCTCACCAAATATTCTAGATTCCGTGACATTGTCTTGATTGATTGTTTGACGAAAATGAGAAAAAGGATGGGGTGGCTGGGTAAAAACATCGTTCTAAAATATTCGATCGTTGAGTAACCATTTACTTGACGAAACGTCCAAATTCAAAACAGGTAGAGACAACAAATCAAATGTTGCGCAAATTGTCGCATTGTCTTAGAAAGATTAGAAAATGTTCTGGGAAAACGCGAAAATATTGTCACGAGCATTTTCTCCTTTTCCCACAATGTTTTCAAAAGCTTTCTTCCAGAGGCCTGTGAAAACTCGGGATTGTATGTTAAAGGGTTAAGGCGTTGGACTTGTAATCAGGAAAACTTGATTTGATTCCACCTGGCGGGGCTGGTAATGTGGGAGTTTCCTTGGGCGAAGCACTGCAAAACCTGCACTTAATACTGATGTAACTTGGAACAAAGGACGAAAAAAAGTAAGCAGCAGCCTTGAGCTTCAAAGCGCGACTCACCGACCTTTTGCGGACGGTGTAGATCAAGATCAGACTGCACATAACGTGCAGTCTGATCTTTGATCTATACTGTCCGATACGATATTTTTTTTATGGTGACATCAGCTTTAAATTCGCAATATCTGGGTGCTTCCTGAGTGGAAATTTTCGATTCATTTACATACGAGTTTAAGGGTAAATATTACTGATACTAAATGCAGTTAAAGAAAGATATAGTGTTTGACTCCTTTTCCCAAACGACGAATTTTAGACTTGTCTAATTTAAAACATTTGCAGACAATAAAGACCTGAGGCCTATATTATGGAATTCCACAATGTTTTTTTTTTTTTACAGCTGCTTGCTTAGGATCGTTAAAAAGGGAGTGTTTGGTAAAGGGTTAACTTGCTATATGTATCTATGTGGGTAATGCCCCGGTCACAGTTTAGTTATTGGGAGGAACTCAAACTAGAGCTTGATAAGAATCAGTTGCCAGTTCGTGTTAGCTCGGCTGTTTTTAAAGAAAACGAGGTATTGCCGTAGCCTGTCGTCGCTTACGTCATCTTCGTCTGCGTCGTGGTACATAGCCATGACATTTTATAATATCTCTGTTATTACTAAAGTTATTTGCTTCAAACTTGGACAAATTGTTCAATATCAAAAGGGAAAACCTATACAACAATAACCATCAAAGTATTGATGCCCCTTTTTCGACTTAGAATTTTCACTGAAAATTAAGCAAGCGCAGCCGAGCGTTTCTCTCCCCCCCCCCCCCCCCCCCCCCCGCATTCGGCGCTCTTGTTTTATTCATTCAAAATCGGCATAACATGCATTGCTTATTTTCCTGCTTATCCGCGGAAGCCAAGAGGTAACGTGCTAGGCAAGTATTATTTCAGGGGTTGTCAGTGCTTGAAGGTTCTTCAAGAAGACTGGTGAAAGTTTCTGCGACTGGATTTATTTCACACAACGGCGATCATTGCCTTGAATGTGTCTAAACCATTTGGTATAGCTAGTAATTCCCATTTTTTTTTTTTTTTTTAAATTTGAAAGTAACACAACTCCTGGGTGAATATTCACCAACCATTCTTAAGAACGCTCTTAGACTTATTTGCCAGAATTTTCTAAATTTGAAAGTAACGCAACTTCTGATTGGCTAAACCATTTGCTTTAAACTAAATGGTTTAGCCAATCAGCAGTTGCGTTACTTTCAAATTCAGAAAATGCTAAAGAGTAAGACAAAGAATATTTTCAAGAATGGTCGGTGAATACAGAGCCAGAAATTGTGTTACTTTCAAATTTAGAAAATTCTTGAGAATAAGACAAAGAATATTCCTAAAAATGGTTGTTGAATACAGACCATGGTGTCACCTTTTTTCTCCTCAAAAGATTACCGAACTATGTCGTCATCCTTAGTTTCTTCCTGGCAAAGCATTGAAGAGCTATGACGTAACGCCCTAGCCTCGGCAATGCCATTATTATCTATTACGTCAAAATTACCTCGCCCCTTCTTACCCCCACGGCAGAGCATTTATGATTCGTGTCGTCTACATTCTTACCGCTGGCAAAGCCTTTACGATCTCTGACTTCACAATTCGTACTCTTGGTATAGCGTTTACGATCTTTGACATCGTATCTCTATTTTCGACAAAACATTTTTTTCTTTTTATGGCTTAAAAAAAAGGGGGGAGATCTTCCTCACAACGATTCAGCAACCTTATTTGAATTTAATTGCAGTTAAAGCTCACAACTCTCTGACTGTAATTAACATTCTGAGAATTTCGATGAGTTTTTAACTATCAGTTTCAGTGCATAGTAATTCTTTAAAGTTCCTGAAATGTATAGGTCTTTTTACATAACATCCAAGATGTTGGGGAAAAAGAGTCAGGCTCGGAGAAAAGGGGATTTACTGCATTATTTCATCTCCGTGATGCATTATACCAAGCAAGTCATTAAATAATTTCAGATCTACAAATCCATTTTGTCTATCAACCGACTGATTCGTGAGGTAGAATGGTTTTTTGACATACAGAAAATTTTATAAGCAGCCAAAAGCTTTGACCTACGTCAACCTGCGCGGAATGCGCAAGCTGACATGGGTCGATACTTTTTTACGGATTTATCAAATCCGCTTTTCACTGAGCATGACTTGGAAATTGAAGAAATGTCGATGAGTAAACAATATTATATATATAGACAAATCAGAAAACGTTGTGGGAAGAGATAAGTTGTAAATTACATCTTTAGTCAAGCATATTCCACTTTTTCTCTATTTCAGTGGATTTATTTTCTACAGTCGAAAGAGCTCAAAATTATATGATCCATTATCTGTGAAAAAGGGGGCTCTATGCGTCTGCAAAAAGTATCGACCCAGGTCAGCCTGCGCAGTCCGCGCAGGCTGACCTGGGCCGAAACTTTTCGCTATCTTTAAATTTTCTGCATGTCAAGAGATAATTCTTCCTCAAGATTCAGTCGGTTGTTTGATAGAATGGATTTTATGGATCAATAATCAGACAATGTCTTGCTTGGTATAATGCATCGTGTAGATGCATTAAGCCCCCCTTTTGCTAGAGCATGGCTCATATATTTGTCACTGGAAGAGTTAAAAAAGCTTGACTTTCATTGGCTGACCTAAGCAATGGATAAGTGCAGTACCATTCTAAGTGCCTATACAATGCACAGGCACTTAGAATAGTATTGCACTCACCTATCGAAAGGGTCAACTTCAAATGACAATATTAACGCTGACCTCTGTTACGTAGGGGTGGTGTGCATTAGACTAGTCTATAATAGACATACCTCAATAGAAAGTGGTCAAACAGATGGGTCAGCTAGGCTATATAGACTATACATAATTGATAAAGTGGCGCTGGATGCTAGAAGGTAATGATACTTTTTTACGATATGAAGGGCGGCTACTCCGCAATATAAACTATAAATATCAGATTATCTTGTTTCTTGAAGTGCAGCTTACCATGTAAGGGTCGTCCATAGTTACTTGGGAAATCCTGGTCGTCCATGGTTAGTTGGGAAATCCAGGTTCAATCCCCACTGACTGCCCCGCGCATTTGGGAGTGTCCTTTCGCAAGGCATGGCAGATCCCCCGTCATAGAGTTGATAAAAAAAAAAAAAAAAAAAAACTCGGGAAAGCATTAATGTGGCCTGTCGCCTTGTTAGTACTGCAAAAAAAAACTGTTGGAAGAAGATCTGTTTCAAAACTTTACCACACAACTCCGCATTTTCTTCTTTTCCCACGATGTTTTCTACCCCTTAGAATACAAATCTCATAATTTGAGAAACAGTGAAATTGTGTTACTTTTTGACTTTACAAATCATCATCAAATGGACTAGGAATGCAATTTTAAATAGTTAGTGAACACGGGCCAGGATCTCAGTGAAAAACACTAGAAAAAGTACTGTGAAATATATTCGATACGAAGGGAGGCTGTTCTGCGATAAAGCTGTAAATATTTAATAAAGAGAAGAAAATTATTAATCATAAATATACAATAAGCAAGTATACCTCTAGGATTACTGAAAGGTCGACACTTGGGTTCGTGTTTATCAACCGTTTTCCGTTTTTTCCTAATTTTAACTTGCGATTTCTGTCCAACCAATAGAATTTTTTCAATGCGGTTATTGAATAGGCCTACGCCCTCTGGTTAAATGCAGTTCTGAATGGTCGATGAACACGTCCTCTCGTCATTGTCTTCCGCTAGGTGGCATTTTTCAAATACAAACCTAACTGATACGAGCATTCCGGGTACAGAACCGGACTACTTTTGAAGGCGGCAATCGATGCAGCGAATTTCAAAATAAAATAGAACCTACGTTTTACTCACTAAAACCTACCTGATACAATTCAATAATCCATGGTTAGCCAGCATATAACTTATGCACTAGTCATGTATAAATACAGCCCCTATAAGCTTTGGAAATAGCCCCGGATTAAGCCCAGTGAGGACGTTATTTTTGTAGTCATTCTGTTGCACTAAACCCACTTTTCCCGAATGTCTATATTTGGACACTGTATGCAGAAATTTGCACTAAAAAGTGGTATTTTAAAAAACTAGTTTTCCCGTTTAAAGTTGTTGTATTTTCCAGAAAATTGTACAGAAAACAGTGACTTGATTTTTCTACAAACGTATCATTTATAGTTATTTTAAGCTTGCTTTTTTAAGCGGTAATTTACGCACCGCGTAGTAATATTTATCCTGTATTGGATAGTGATGGTCATGGTTATGGTTGGTGCATGCGTGCCCCGGTTATAAACATTTACGAATGGTCGGTGAATATGCCCCCTCCCTGGTTACAGACGGCTCAAAATGGTTTGTATATTCGGCCCCTGGTTACAACAGATCTGAATGGTTGGTAGATACGTTCCCCTGGTTACAAGGAGTTCTAAATGGTTGGTGAGTATCTTTCCTTGTTACAGATAGTTTGGAATGAAAGGTGAATACATCCTTATGTTAACAAACAGGTCCGAGTGGTTTGTTAATTTGTATCTTTGTTAAAAATAAATCCGAATGATTGGTAAATACTTGTCCTGTTTACATGATTATGGTTGCTGCATGCATACATGCCCTTGTTAAAAAAAGTTCTAAATGGTTGATGAATATGTCCTCTCGTTACAATCAGATTCGACCTGTTGGTGAATACTAGCCCTGGTTACATACAGTTCTGCATGAATGGTGAATTCATCCCTGGTTACAAATATTTCCAAACGGTGGTTGAATACGTCCCCTGGTTATTAGAAGTTCTGAATGGTTGGTGAATACGTCCCTGATCACAAACAGTACCGACTGGTTGGTGAATACGTCCCCTGGTTACAAAAAGTACCGAATGGTTGGTGAATTACGTCCCCGTGTAACGAACGGTTGCGAGTGGTTGGTGTTTAGGTGTCCTGGTGACAGTTTCGAATGGTTGATGGAATCGCCCCCTGATTAGAAACAGATCAGAATAGCTGGTAGATACGTTTTCTGGTTACATTCAGTTCCGAATGGTTGATGAATACGACCCCTGTTTACAAACACTTCCAAGTGGTTGGTGGATACCTCCAATGGCTGCAAACAGTTCCTAATAATTGGTGAATACGTCCCCTTCTCAGAAACAGTGCTGAATGGTTGGTAGATGTGTCCAATGCTTGTAAACAGTTCTGAATTGGCTGTACAATCGCCTCCTGGTAACAAACACACCCGAATAGTTGATAGATACTTCTCCTGGTTTCAAGCAGTTCCGAATGGATGGTGTGACAAACACATCCGAATGGTGGATAGATACGTCCCCTGGTTTAAAACAGATCCGAATGGTTGATAGATACGTCTTCTGGTTTCAAAGAGTTCCGAATGGTTGGTAGATACGCCCACTGGTTTCAAACAGTTCCGAATAGATGTAGAATACGTCCCTTGGTTACAAATGAGTGGTTAAAACGTTCTTTCGGTAACACAAGTCGGGATGAATTATTATTTTGTCCCTTGGTTACAAATAAGTCCGAATGGTTGGTAAATTCGTGCCATGCCTGCAAACAGTTTCTAATGGTTGGCAAATACATGCCCTGGTTACAAACAGTTCTGAATGGCTGTTGTATCGTCATCAATTACGAATGGTTAGTGAATACGTTTTCTCGTTCGTTACAAGCGATTCCGAATGGTTGGTGAATACTTCTCGTTGCAAGCGGTTTCGAATGGTTGGTGAATACGTGTTCTGCTAACATACAGCTCCGAATGGCTGGTGAATTCATCGACTGGTTAGAAACAGTTCTGAATGCTTGGTAGATAAGCATCCTTGTTACTACAAACAATTTCAAATGGTTGGTGAATTCGTCCCTGGTTACGTACAGTTCCAAACGGTTGTTTTTTACTGGAGTTTAACGCCGTTTTAACAGCTTAGATTATATCACGGCGGTCAATGCACCTATGCATATGTTTCTTGGCTTTGTAACACCAGTACTGACACACCTTTCTTTCCACGCCACTGACTAAACCCCACGTATATTAGATGCGAGAGGCAAAAATTCGACGGAAAGAACGTCTGCCTCAACCGGATATCGAACTCGCAACCACCAGGTCACGAGTCTGATATGCTAACCACTGAACGGGCTCTGAATGGTTGATAGATACGTCCTGTGACTGAAGTACTTTCGGGTGCACCGATTAGTTGTTTGTGTAAATTAAAAGAAATCGTTCTAGCTGATGGTGGTTAGTTTTTCACGTACGTATCTCAAATGATATGATGTAATTTGTCTTTAAAGAGGGAAGAAAACATTTTTGGACAAGAAGAAAGTCATTGTTACCATTTTAGCCTTTCCCTACGAGGTTTTCTATATAATCTTCCTCCTAGTGGCTAAATCATTTATTTATCAAACAAACGGACAAACCTGGAAAAATAGCGAACATTCATCGTCAAATGAACTCGATTCAAAACTACATGTAATACTTAACGCAATGTATCGCTTCTGACAGTATTTGCGAGTTTACCCTTTTTTCAAAAGAAAAACGGCTTTTGTCGTCTATAGAGTAGATCAACATCAGTCAGCACAGAACGTGTAGTTTGCCATGAGACCAACTTGGTCCTAACATTTCCATGTAGTTTTCTTGGGAGTATTTAGGGTAATAAAATGCCTTGAGCCATGCTCTGTGAAAAAGGGGCTTAATACATGTCCATGGTGCATTACACCAAGCAATTCATCACATAACTATGGATCTCCCGAAATCTATTTTGTTTATAACCGACAGAATCATGAGGTAGACTGGTCCTTTGACATACAGAAAATTTAAAGATGGCAAAACGTTTCGGTCCATGTCAGCCTGCGCGGACTGATCAGGCTGACTTAAGTCGATACTTTTTGCAAATGCATTAAGCCCCCTTCTCACAGAGCATGTCTCAGTTATCTTTGTATCTCGGCTACATGTTACCCTTATCTGTCGTTCAAAGTCAGTATAAGGGTTTAGCGTGGATCATATAACACGGCTGTATATTTCACCCTGGTGGATAGGCAGGCGTGCTCGGGTTCCTATTGACTGGATTAATTAATGGTGTCCGGACACTCTGAAGTAGGGTAACTGTCCTAGTTTCGTGATGGTATACGGGAAGATGAGTGATTAACCCTTATCCTGCCAAATAAAAGAAATGAAACTTTCAAGCCCATAGTAAAAACCCAAATTTTCCTATTGCAAAGGGAAGTATTTTTGGAGGAAAGATATCTTCTGATTGGACAGTGTAGATCAAAGATCAGACTGCACGTTCTGTGCAGTCTGATCTTAACCTACGCTGTCCGCCAAAGAGGTCAGTGAGTCGCGCTTAGCAGCCTAATGGCTAAATGCCCACTGAACGTTCAAAAGTCAAAATATATGCTATGGTCAGACTTTTAATGATAGTCATGCTTTTAAACGGTATGAATTAAATTTGCATGTATGTTGACCCCCGAATCGTTTTTCAGGCCGCTATTTGGCTTTTAAGTGATACGGGTATTTACTTCATTTTCAGCACTCTTTCGCGTATATTACAACGACAACTTACCTATTCATGTATGTCCAAGGTTTAACCAGTGCTGGGCCAGGATGCCTCTACACACACACACACACACACACACACACACACAATCCAAGGTTAGTTTAGTTTAAACATATTTATTTTACATCGATTGAGAAACAAGTTCTTACAACTTATACTAATCTCTCGAGATTCTGCTTCCTGGAAACTACACCAGTACTCGCGCCGAATGTGTGAGCCAATGAACAGTACCAAAGTTGACATCCTCTCCCGGGTATCGAACTCAAGACGTTTTGATTACGAGGCCGACGCTCTACCTCACAACCACAGACACCACACAAATCCAAGGTTGAAGACTAGCAAAGCTGAACAAACCGGAGGTGATCACTGTCAGGGAAACGTGTTTTCTATCTTTGTCTAGTGTCTTATGGTCGTTTTCTAATTCATTCAAGTTATGTCTCAGCTGCCAGTGCACATCTTCATGATTTTCCTTTTACCAGTTCTTAGCACAATAGACACATCATGTCAGTGGCTGCTTTCCCACATACACATAGTCGAAACAATGCTCAGCGGTGATAGAGCAATGATAATTGATCGTAACTGATATTGTAGATTCCCCCCCCCCCAAAAAAAAAAAAACAGAATTGCCGAGCTTGGATCCGAACTGGCGACCTCAGGACTTCAAACCCATTACCGATAAGTAACCGGCTGATCTACCAGGTTCATCAGTGAACAATTGAAATTGGCCAACTTAATATTGAATTAGAACTCTGTCCCGGAAGTAGTAAAGGAGGGTAGACCTGGGACAGTGTCCCAGGTCTACTCTCCCTGAGCCCGATTTTGTCCGAGGTTGCCCCATTTTGTCCGAGGTTTACCCTCCCACGGGAGGGTAAACCTCGGACAGGTGGGGCAAAAGACCGGTCAAAATGTCAAACCGGAAGTAGATGTCCGTTTTTTCTGCCCCCCCCTCCTCACACCACTGCAAAAATGTAAAAAGCAAAAGAGGAAACCGGAAGTGGAATTCCTAGCAAAGAATGGTGTGCCACCATGTTTTGTTCGGGTTGATCCTGCGTTTTGATTGGTCGAGACGTTTTCCCGCCAAAATTTGAATTGGAAACGTGTGACACCACAGACTGACTCGGGGAAAAAGAAGGTGTGCCACCATCTTCACTCGGTTTGGTCTTCGGGTTGATCCTGCGTTTTGATTGGTCGAGACGTTTTCCCGCCAAAATTTGAATTGGAAACGTGTGACACCACAGACTGACTCGGGGAAAAAGAAGGTGTGTCACCATCTTCACTCGGTTTGGTCTTTCTCTATCACCGTGTTGGACTTAGGCTTTTTCTCTGTCATCGTTGGACTTAGTCTTTTTTCCGTCTTTGTTCGTCTATTTTTTCTCTACCACCGTTGGACTTAGTCTTTTTTCTCCGTCTTTGTTCGTCTTACCCTTTCTCTATCACCGTTGGACTTAGTCTTTTCTTTGACTCCTAGCAGTATGATCTTTAGACATTGCCTAACTATATGATCTGAGTGTGGGTTTTTTCCGACATTTCCCGGAAATCAATTCGTCTAGACTTACCCGATCTTAGATTTATTCGTCCCTAGTTTTATTCGTCCCTAGTTTTTAATCTGCAAAACTTTTTTTAAAATTGTAAAAAAATTTTTTATCCGAAAATTTTATCCAAATTTTCTATGATAAAAAATTTTTAAGCATAAAAGTTTTTTCTATTGCTAAAATTTTCTCTGTAAGATTTTTTTGAAAAAAATTTTTCTCTGCAAGATTTTTATTTGAAAAATTTTTCTATCGATAAAAAAAGTTTTTTTTCTTTCTGCAAGATTTTTTAATCGTAAATTTTTCTATCACTAAAAAAGTTTTTCTATCGCGAATAAGTTTTTTCTCTCTGCAAAAAAAGTACAACAACACATCTGCGAAATTGACAATTGTTAAAGATAGGTTTTCTAAGGTTTGGTTAGTCCTGAAAAGGACTGTTTTTGGAGATTAGACTGTCTTTTTTCGTCGTCTAATGACAGCAACCAAAATTCGCATGACAGATGGGACAACTTCCAGTTCTTTTTGTAATTGTCATTGTCCCATCCTTCGTGGTGATCTTTCTCCCGAGTTCAACGTCAACTAATATGAGCTCTGGAGTTGTTGTCTGCATAAACAGCTCAAGTAATTTTTCTCCGAGTTCTCTGTATGGCTGTGTTATCTGCTCTAGGTGTCTTTGAACTGCTATGAGTTGTCTTCTTAATACCAACAGGTCTTCACCAGCATTTAAATAGTCTTGGAGAGCGTCAGTTATTTGATGGTTTATCTGTTCCATATTTTGATTTCTTTTTTTCGCTTTGGTGTACTTTATGATTTATTCGTCTTGCTCGAGAGAACGAGAGTCGAATGACTATAGAAGAAGTTCTTTGATTTTATAGCTTGGTGGAGGGATTGACCTACTTTTGACTTGGAATTAACGTTAACCAATCGTTAGTTTCGTTACATTTTTTTTTTTTTTTTGGATTTGATACTCTTAGACATTGTAGATAGATCATATAGTACGTTATGTTCTATCTACATGCTCTCGCCCACGTTCGCGCTTTTAATTCTAACGCAAAGTAGGTCAATTCCCCTGTCAAGCTATAAAAGAGACAGCGTTTTTTATTCTTGTATTAATTCATTTCACGATGAAGTTATCGAAATTTTGCTGTGGGCTATTTGGCGGTAAGAAGAATAAGAAGGAGATGAAAGAGAAATGGGAAAAAGAGGCCATGGAAAAGAAACAAGACGAGGCAGAAGAAAGGAAGAGGTTAAAACATAAAGCTCTTCGTGAGTTCTTTGGAAGACGAGGGTATGAGTTTTATACTCGTACCCCAATCGTTAAGATGGGTAATATTTACCCAGACTTGTCAGAGCTGATACCGCCAACAGAACATCGCGGTTGGCAAAATAAATTAATGAGAATGTATCCTTCATTGAAATGGTAAAGAATACGTTCTCTTTAATTTTAAAACAGCCCTTTTCAGGGCTACCCAATACCAAGAAAGTTTTTTACTTTCTTCAAATTGTCAAAAACAAAAAAGTCAAGGCCTATTTGTTTTTATATCTTTTATTTAAAACTTTTTATTTAAAACATTCTGTACAATAATCATTACAATGAAAACATTGAAGTGGTAAAATATATACAATGAAACATTGAACTGCGGAAATAAATGAATCGTTTTTTGAAACAGTTCTTTGAAACAGTTCTTTGAAACAGTTCTTTGAAAAAAATGTCTTTGAAACAGTTCTTTTGAAAAAAATGTTACCACATTTTTACAATTCACTGTGTTTTTCTTTTTTTCTTCGGGATGTCAGGTTCACATTCACTCTTGCGTTTCCTCTTATTATTTCCATCATTGTATTCGTCATTGTTATTTTTCAACACAATATCTGGACAGATTTTTCCACCATGTTTTTTTGTTTTGCAGAAGAAACAGTTCTTCTTTTTCTTTTCTCTTTTATCGTTGATTTTCTCGTTGATTTTCTTTTCTTCAGATCCTGAAGAAACTTGGTTGCTTTGCTCCTCTCCAGACAGTGAAGAGGGTCCGTTGTTTTGATCGAGTATAAGAGTATCCTCTGAAGAAAGTTTATTTTTTCGCGAACTTTGTTGCAAGCTTTGTTGCGGGTTATCATGTATTTCTACTTGAATTCTACAGATTTCTGTGTCGTTGATTTCTGTGTTATCATGCTCCATATTTTCGATCTCCTGTTCGATCTGATTTCCAGTCGATGAAGTTGTAGTCTGTGACGATCTTGTCTTCCGTTTATTCTCGTCTACTTTATAGGATAATAGAGCCCCAACGTATTTCATATGTTGGAATTCACCACCAGTCTCCATTGTTGACGAGATTTTCACCTCGTGGCTGTAGGGGTCCACGAAGACAGAGACGAATTTCCACATCAAATTTTCTTTTTCTGGACATTGTCTGGCCCAATGTCCTGATCTGTTGCATGTAAAACAAATATTCGTTGTCATATCACTCACCCCATGGCGCTTGTCGAATGTTGCTTGATCCAGGACTCTGGTGATACGATAGACATCTTTTTCTGCAAAATGTTGGTGCGATAGAAATGATCCCACGTAGTTCCCAGTATGGTAGACTTGATATCTTGACGGTATATTGGTGATCTCATAATCGTGAGTGTATGGGTTAACATACAGATACATTCTCTTTGGTGTTGTACTTTGTAGCTTGAACCCACTCATTTTTCTACCAGTTGTCCTGTTTGAAATCTTTCCGAAGAATGATGACGATTTCAGTCGTAACGCCTCTTTTTATACACATTTGGTCTGAAAAAAGATATAAAAAAGCTAGGATTTTTTGAGTTCTGTGTCATTGTCTGACTTATCATCACTCATAAAACAATGTCTAAAAGGCTAGTACCTTATTCAGACAGTACAAGTGACGATGAGACAATTCATTCCATCCCGAAAAAGAGAAAAAAATTACTGCCGGCAAAAAAAAGAAAAAGAATCCTAGTCTACCCAGACAGTAGCAGTAATAATGAAACCGATGATGAGAAATTTTCACCGTCAACCAAAAAGAGAAAAAGTTTACCATTGAAAGAAGAAAGTGATGGTGAAGACAAAAAATCTTTGAAAGAAGAAGACAGAAAATCTTTGAAAGAAGAAGACAGAAAATCTTTGAAAGAAGAAACTCATGCTGGACCATTTTCACCCAAGGAAGGAAAAAGTGAAGACAAAAAATCTTTGGATATGAAAAGTCTATACGTCTTAAAAGAAGTGGGAAAAAAGAAGTCAAGAAAATTCAAAACAGATTCCCATGTACTGGAGGCGTCTTTTAAGAAATTCGATGAGCTACAACCCCAGCAACTGACTGCCTTATTTGACGATGTTATCCAACAGATCGTTCAAAAGTTAAAGGCTGAATCGATGGATATGATTAGAATTAGCATCAATCACCGTTCATTGGATGTGGGGATTCATATTCCCTTTCTATATGTGGAGGAGTTGGAGAGTCATACTATATTGGACGAGATTGAAAAAGTTCTACAGTCGAATGAGAAATTCGTCTTGAACGATGGTCACATGACATTCGATATCACACATACGGTACCCCCAAGTGGAAGTGGCAAAAGAGTTAGGGGTACAGAAGTATTGGATTCAAAAGTTTTCGCAAAGAAGAAACAATCGATTATTGAAATTAATAATGAAGATCATCTATGTTTTGCAAGAGCCGTTGTTGTGGGGATTTATCACCATGAACGTGAAAACACCCAAGAATGGAACCGAAGATGGGATCACATCAGAAGATCAAACAGACCACTTCAAAAGATTGAAGCCGAGAAATTGATGAATGAAGCTGGAGTTTCGTCGACGCATCCTGTAGGTCCTGAAGAATACAAAAAAATTCAAGATTTCTTGTATGAAAAAGACTGTGTTATTAAAGTCCATCAACAGCATTCAAAATTGGAGAAAGTGTTTGAACATCCAGAAGTGAAAGACAATAGTAAAATCATACATTTGTACTTTCATCAAAAACACTGTGACTACATCAAATCCATCACAGCATTTCTTGATTGTGCTTATTATTGTGAGTTCTGTGATATGCGTTACAGGAATCGGGAAGACCATGTTTGCTCAAAGATCTGTAAAGGTTGCTTTCGTACTGGAAAATGTCCATCGGAATCAAAAGCGTATGTCTGTTCCAAGTGTCATAGATGTTTTTTCAGTGCAGAATGCTTGAAAAAACACAAAACACTTTAAGGTAAAGAGAAGAAGACCATTTGTGAATTGGTGAAACTCTGTTCAAAATGTGAAGGCCAGTTTTTTGTCAGAAAGAAAAATCATGTCTGTAAGGGAAAGAAAAAGTGTCATCTCTGCAAGAAAATAGTTGACTTCTCTCATCGCTGTTTTATTCAACCTTACCAGAGTAAGATGAAGCACGACAGCGACGATGAGACGAGTTCTTCTGTAGTCAAAAAACCTTTGTTCATTTTCTTTGATTTCGAATGCCAGCAAGACACAGGGATACACATTCCGAATTACTGTATTGCACACCGAGCCTGTGCTGAATGTATCGATAAACCACTTGATTTTCATTGTTCCACGTGTAGTGAATTCGAAGAAGGAAGAGAAGTTATTTTTCAAGGAAAAGAAACTTTGAGTCATTTTTGCAGCTGGCTCTTTACAAAGCATCATAAAGGAATCATAGCTATTGCCCATAATCTCAAAGGTTATGATTGCCAATTTATTCTCAACCACATTATCAACGTTGGGATGAAAGAACCAGAACTAACCATGAATGGAAATAATATTTTGAAGTTAGAACTGAATGGTGTGTGTTTGATCGACTCCTTCAGTTTCATGAACTTTGGGCTGGCGAAATTTCCGACTACATTTGGTCTTCAAGAAATGAAAAAAGGCTACTTCCCTCACTGGGCAAATACAGACGAATTCTGGGATTACGTCGGCCCATACTTGGACATGTCTTATTACAAACCCGATTCAATGTCTGAAGAGGCTCGATCGAAATTCATAGTCTGGTATAATGACAAAGTTCAAAATGGTAAGGAATTCAATTTTCAAAACGAGATGGAGTTGTACTGTCGATCGGATGTTGATATCCTAAGACGAGGATGTGGTGAATTCAGAAAGTTGTTCATCGAACAGAGTGGGATTTGTCCATTCACAGAGTCGTTTACCATAGCTGGAGCCTTTAACAAGATTTGGCGAAAAGATTATTTACCAAAAGATCAGATAGCCATCATTTCAAGCAAAGATCCAGTCAGACGCCGGTTTTCTATGAAAGCAATACGGTGGATTCAAAGCATTGCTAGGGAAAAAGGGATTCATATTCAACATGCCAAAAATGGTGGTGAATTTCGAATAAAGAAATACACTGTAGACGGTTTTCACCGCAATTCAAATACTGTCTATGAATTCCTCGGGGATTTATTTCATGGTTGCCAGACATGTTTTAAAGATCGGAAATATATCAATCCCATCAATGGAAAAACAATGGATGAATTGTACAACAGCACCATTGAACGATTAGAAACCATCAAAAGAATGGGATATAACGTCGTGACCATATGGGAGCATGAATTCGATGCCAAGATGAAAAAGGACAAAGAGTACAAAAAAAACATTGAAAGTCTATACCCGAACTGCGACCCCATCGAACCAAGAGAGGGGTTGGCTGGAGGCAGATGCAATGCAATAAAAATTGCCTATGATGTTGAGGAAAGCAGTGAGAAGGAAATCAAGTATATTGACATTTGCTCTCTGTAACCTTACGTCTGCAAACATAAATTCTATCCTGTAGGCCATCCATCAATCTTGACTGCTGAGAACATTGACATGAAGAATATTCGTCAGTATGAAGGACTTATTAAATGCAAAGTTCTACCCCCAACTGATCTGTTTCATCCTGTTCTTCCAGTTCACTGTAACAACAAGATGATGTTTCCACTCTGTATGAAATGTGCACAAGAAAGCTCAAACGTTTGTAACCATGAAAAAGAAGAGAGAGCCTTGATTGGAACTTGGATTACATTTGAACTGTTCAAAGCTCTTGACTGTGGTTATCAGCTAATGCAAGTGTATGAAATCTGGCATTTCCACTCTGTTTCGGACCAATTCTTTAAAGGTTATGTGGACAATTTCTTGAAAATCAAGCAAGAAGCCAGTGGATATCCCGGTTGGTGTCAGACAGACTCGGAAAAGTCCCAATTCATTCGCGAGTATGAGGAAGCTGAAGGGATTCGTCTCGATCCAAAATGTATTCAAAAAAATCCTGGCAAAAGATCATTTGCTAAGATTATGCTGAACTGTCTTTGGGGAAAATTAGCACAGCGTGAAAACATGAGCAAGACGAAATACATCAGAGAACCATCTCAATATTTCGACTTGATTACCGACCCGAAATACACGGTAAAGCATGTGGAAATCTTTGACAACGAGTGTCCATTCATTTTGGTCAACTATGAAGAAAAGATGGACTTTGTCGAAACGCATGCTACAGCCAATGTTATTGTAGCATCCTACGTAACAGCTTATGCAATGTTGGAACTGTACAGTGTTCTTGAAAGATTGGGGGATAGAGTTCTGTATTTCGATACAGACAGTTGTATGTACATTCACGACCCTCCATTGTGGAACCCTCCCATCATTAACAGTAGGTTAGGAAAATGGACCGATGAAGAACCTGATTGCAGAATAACTCATTTCAGAGGGTTAGGCCCCAAGAATTACGCTTACAAAATGAGAACAAAAGATGGAAAAGAAAAAAGCAAATGTAAAGTCAAGGGAATTACTTTGGATTACAATACAAATCAGATGGTGAATTTCGACACCTATTCAAAATGTGCTTTGGATCGTACAGTAGAAATCAAAGTTCAGTATGACTGCAGAATCAAAAGACATAAAGACAGAACAGTGACCAGTGAACCACAGACAAAAACCTTTCGCTCTGTATACACCAAAAGAGTGATTGTAAACGATACTGATACTGTTCCCTATGGTCATAAAAGTTTGAGGGTATAAATATCTGTAAGAAACAACATCGTGTTACACTGTTTTGAAGTGAACGATCAAAGTAAGACGGTTCTATCAAAAAGTGAAATCATGTCAAGTGAAATGCTACCTTTACCGATAGAACTACGTGAAAAAGTTTATAGAGATTTCATCCATCAGCACACACTCGATAAACAAGTACAGTTGGATATTAAATTCGGCTGTGTGAAACTTTGGATAAACAAATTGCATAAGGGAGTTGCAAAAGGAGAGGCATCCTGCAAGTTGTATGGTATACACAGCTTTATTGTAATGCTAGGGGATGACACAGATTTCGATTTTCCTCTCAAAGCTTATTTAGCATTTTGTTTGTTGAAAGACAACTATATTGCTAAACAAATGGATTCCACAAGTCGATGGCAATTCATCATCGTAGGAAGAACAGAAGAAAGTTTTCTGAACGTTCTGAAAATGAAATCAGTTCTGTTTAACTTTTACTTACGCTACAAAAAAGGATCCATTCAAGACGGTGAGGAAATAGTGGATACCATGGAAGGCTATATTCTATTTGATAGAGATGTCACAGAAGAAATCGTATATTCAACTCTTTTGACAAAAGATATTTCAAAACATGTTTTTCCATTTAGTGGAGTACGTGAATATAGTGAAATGGATAGCAAATTTCCATTGTTTTTGGGTAATGATCAGCTGCACAAAGTTATTGTGGAGCATGAAGACAAGTGGAAAAATCGAGGTATCTGTGAATTCGCATTGTAACGATACTGCACTCTATGACCTATAAGATTTGAGGGTGTAAATAACTGTAAGGAACAACACCATGTTACACACTGACTTGAAGTGAACGATCAAAGTAAGACGGTTCTATCGAAAAGTGAAAATCATGTCAAGTGAAATGCTGCCTTTGCCGATAGAACTACGTGAAAAAGTTTATAGAGATTTCATCCATCTGCACACGCTCGATGAACGAACACAATTCAACCTTAAATTCAACTGTGTGAAACTTTGGATAGATAAATTGCATAAGGGTGTTGCAAAAGGAGAGACATCCTGTAAGCTGTATAGCATGCACGACTTTATTGCAATGCTGGTGACTGAGTCAGATTTCGATACCACTATCAAAGGCTATTTGACAGCTTGTTTGTGGAAAAGTGACTATTTCGCTAAGAAGTTGCAAGCCACAAGTCGATGGCAATTCATTATCATAGGAAGACCAGAAGAAAGCTATCTGATCCAGCTGAAAATGAAATCACTCCTGTTTAACTTTTACTTACGGTATACAAAATCAAGAGATAATGCAGAAGGAGTGGATATCATGGAAGGCTATCTCCTATTTGATAGAGATGTCACAGAAAAAATCGTACTTTCAACTCTTTCGACAAAAGCAGTATTCAAAAACGTCTTTGAAATTAGAGGAACATGAGAATATAGTGGGTTGGACAGTGTATATCGTTTGTTTTTGGGCAATGAACAATTGCACAAAACTGTTGTGGAACATGAAGACAAGTGGAAAAATCGAGGTATCTGTGAATTTGCATTGTAAAAATTGTTTTTGTCATTGTTGTAGATAAAAACTGTATTGTCATTGTTTTGTATATAAAATGTATCTTCAATGCTTTGTATATAAAAATGTATCTTCATTGCTTTGTATATAAAATGTCTTTGTATATATGGAATATAGTGTTAGAACATTTGTTTTTTAATGATATTGTTAAGAACTTTTGAATGAATAAAGAAATGATTAAAAAAGTTGTCTGTTTTGATTTTCTCCCCAAAATAGTTCAGAGATGGAAAAAATGTAGCTAGATCATCACATTCTATGTGAGATCATATAGTACATTATGTTCTATCTACATGCTCTCGCCCCCGTTCGTGCTCTTAATTCCATTGCAAAAGTAGGTCAATCCCCCTACCAAGCTATAAAATGCTGGCAAATTTTTCCTATCTTTTATTCTTTCTCTATCTTTTTTTATCCTAGCGATATGTCCGTGAGACAGGGTTTTGGTACTCCGCCTCAATCTTATTATAGCGGGCAATATTTACGCTATAAGGAGTACTTCAATTATGAGCATTTCATTAGAAAACATTATTTCGATGCAGAACGATACTTGGATGAATCTCAGCCTAGTTTGTTCTCTAGAAGATTTTCCGTTTCAGAAATTTATGAAATGGTAAGATCTACTGTAGAACACAGTGATAGTATTAAATTGCAAGGTTTCAACAAGATAATTTTTGAAATGAAATTTCCTGTTGAAATCGGAAAAGATGCAGACGGTAAAGAGGCGTATGTTTGTAAAGTCGTCGCCTGCTATGATGGATTTGAGTTGCCGGACGTAGTTAGGTATAAAGATCTTTCTGTCATCACGGCATATCCTGTATAATGGATAAAAAAACAATGGTTCTTTTTAAGAACCACTCTCTCCTTCTTTTAGGATTGAGGGCTCTTTTCAGAGCCAACCAATACCCAGGAAGGCTGCTTCTTCAAATTGTCAAAAACAAAACGTATTTCTCAGATCGAAAGATTGGTTGCATCAGACTCAAAAAAAGACTAAGTCCTATCAGAAGAGTCGTCGTTTTTCCCCACACCCGCCAAGATCAACCGTTTTTCCCACTCCCGCCATTCCTTTTCTACAAAAGAATATAACGAGTCTGACGATTGGTCTACGTTAATTCTGAGTCAAAAGTAGGTCAATCCGCTTCATCAAGTTATAAAAAATCCAGTGAACTTTTCCTATAACCATTCGACTCTCGTTTCTCTCGAGTAGTACGAATAAGAAAATCGTAAAAGTATACCAAGACGAGAAAAAAATGCTTATATTTTTTCCTTATTGTCCTCAGTGTGATAGACCATGTGCAATAGAGTGTGGAAAATGCTTTCGTATCCTACACCATCTTGAGAAAAGCACAATTGCCCAGAACCAGATGAGGGATTCTATGACTATGATGAAGACTATGGTGTAGTGATTTGGTGTCATCATTGCTGTCAAGCTTTCATTGTGGTGCAGTTTGAAGAAGAAGAAGAACAACTCGATCGCAACCAGTGAAGGATGAATCGTCATCAAAAACAGCCCTTTTCAGGGCTACCCAATACCAAGAAAGTTTTTACTTTCTTCAAATTGTCAGTTCAACTCAATTCTGAATTAAGAAATATAACGAAACTAACGATTGGATAACATTAATTCCGAGTCAAAGTAGGTCAATCCCCTTCCACCCTATAAAAGACGGGGATATTTTTGTTTTTTAATCAGTTTTTTCCTCTCAGAGCTCAAAAATGAAAACCCTCGACAAACGGTTCAAATTGCTTGAAGCAGAGCGACGACTTAGAAAGGGATGCAGACAGATCGAATTGCTTAAAATTCGCCTGAGTGGGATGGAAAAACGATATGATAAGTGCAAAAGTAGAGGTGTACAGTATAACCTGAAAATTCAACTTTGCACAATTAAAGGAGTACTCATTATGTATAATGAGTATGTCCAAGGCAAACTTGAAGAAATCAACGAACTTCGGCGTGTGCTATTCCCCGAAGATTCAGATGAGGAGGTTTAGAGCCTTCGATCTTTTCTCTAGTTTTGAAATTAAGTTAACCGATAGTTAAATTAATTTCATTACAGAGAATGGTGAAAAAACTGCCCTTTTCAGGGCTAACATACACCAAGAAAGTTTTATCTTTCTCTTCAAATTGTCAGACCAATTCAATTCTGATTTTAAGAAAAAAGTAATTTTTACTTCAACTTGTCAAAAAAAGACTAAGTTCATCAGAAAGTCTTGAACCCTACCGGAACGTATAGATTTGTTTTCATCTATCTTTTACTTATTCAAAGAGAATATAACGAAACCAACGATTGGTTAACGCTAATTCTGAGTCAAAGTAGGTCAATCCATCTGTAAAAAAACGTATAAAGAAAGCCAGCGAAGTTCTCATTTAATCATTTTTTACCTCTCAATACTCGAGAATAAAAATGTTTTGCATGTTCATGTTTGGATCAGTGGCATATTACTCAATACTGAACTGGCTAGAAGACTGGTTTCGTCGACGACAGATACGTCATGAGATAGCACTACTTATCATGCTAATTAATGAGTTCGAGGCTGCGAGAGATAGACGAAGAGGTTGAAAAAATACAGATCTTCGAAAAAACAGTCCTTTTCAGGACTACCAAACATTAAGAAAGTTCTATCTTTTCAAATTTTGTCAAACAAAATTCTACATAACTCTAAGAAAAAATTTACCCAAATAATATTTCCTAATATAGCGTAGTTCAGTGTTTTCGCTCAATCATAGGATATGTTACATTCGCAATAGAGCTCAGATCAATCGGATAGCTAGTACCCCAGATTTCTATCATTTCTCTCTCTAAGTGTTATAATCATTCGTGGGTGCTTCCGACCGGGTCCGCGCTCTTAATTCTGTATCAAAGTAGGTCGATCCCCCTACCAGCCTATAAAACGTTGACGATATTTCTCTACAATCATTCGGCTCTCGATCTTCGAGTAGTGCGAGTAAAAACATACTGTTAACGGGGAAAGATGAATCTCAACTTAGTCGATTACAACTTTACGGACTACATCTTAGACAACTCCTTGCCACAGAGTGGAAACAGTGGAGATATTCTAGCGTCAGCCATGAATTCGACATTCATTGAGCCAATGATAGGGTCAGTTAACAAATTCGAGGAAGAGATGCGACAGATGATATCAAAACAAGATGCTACAATAACTCAGATTTTAGAGGAGTTGAAAACATTGAACAGAAACATCGAGACAATATGTCAACAAAGACAGTCAACTACGTCTGTTATTGTGAAGATTCCGATGGAGTTCGACTTTGATAAAACCAGTCTTCGAAGACTAACAGATTCCCTAGTAACAGTTGTAAAAAAGAAAGATCAGAAGTCAAAGGAAAATCAGTCGAAGGAAAAACAACCAAAGGAAAAGCAACACTCGAAGGAAAAGCAACAGTTAAAGGAAACACAGCCAGAGAAAGATCATCAACCAAAGGAAGAGAAGATAAAAAATAAAAAACGAGAAATAGAGAAAGACGATGATGAGCAACTTCACAAAAAACAACGATACGATCCCACCTATGTAACACGGTCAAAAATAGGCTTGGGAAAACATGGAAAAAACATCGACAACTTCAAAGACTTCAAGATCCCAAAGATTCCAAAACTCAAACTCAAAAAGACACCCAAAGAAACAAAGAAAAGTTCTCAATAGAGGAAAAAAACACAACAAAAAAGGCAAAAAAAAAAAAAAAAAGACACAGAAAAGACAAAAAAAAAAAAAAGACAGTTCAACAGTCCTTTTCAGGACTAACCAAATCCTAGAAAATCTATCTTCAATAATTGTCAATATCGCTAAGACCAATAGAAGAGGCTTTTGTCTTGGGAACCATGTCGTGGAAAAAGACTAAGTCCAACGATGCTCTCTGCCTGAACCAGTATGAGAAGGTAATATAGTCCATACCGTGGAAAAAAGACTAAGTCCAACGGTGATAGAGAAAGATAGACGAACAAAAGATGGGAAAAAGACTAAGTCCAACGATACTCTCTGCCTGAACCAGTCTGATCCATTTACCTGAGCCAGATTGTTTACATTAGCCGGAACTACTTTTTAAGCCAATTGTGAAAAAAGACTAAGGCCTACGAGGACCTCTGGCTGAACCATCCTGTGGTGTGATTCACCTCCAATTCGAATTTTGGCGGGAAAACGTCTCGACCAATCAAAACGCTTGTTTACATCAGCTGGAACTACTTTTTAATCCAATTGTGGAAAAAAAGACTAAGTCCGACGGTAATAGAGAGAAAGAACAACCCTCCAAAAAAAGACTAAGTCCAACGAGGGTCTCTGCCTGAACCACCTGCCGGAACTACTTTTATTCAAGTAGTGGACTATTTATTATTGTATTTCTACGCGCGGAAGCCGAATTACCGCCAAATCAAAGGTGATGCGGCCTTTTGTCCGAGGTTTACCCTCCCGAGGGAGGGTAAACCTCGGACAAAATGGGGCAACCTCGGACAAAATCGGGCGCAGGGAGGGTAGACCTGGGACACTGTCCCAGGTCTACCCTCCTTTACTACTCCCGGAAACTTGCATTTTAATTCCAGGAATGTACATTCGTCATACATCTATCTTTATCATCAGTCATATGCAGTAACAACCATTACGAATTGTCTTATCTTACAGATGAGCCATGCTCTGTGAAAAGGGGGCTTAATGCATCTGCGAAAAGTATCAACCTGGTCAGCCTGCGCACTCCGTGCAGACTGACCTGGACCGAAACCTTCCGCTATTGGTAAATTTTCTGTATGTCCAAGGACCTTTAAATTTTCACCTCATGATTTAGTCGATCAATTAAAAAAAAAAAAATGCCTTTGATAGAGTCATAATTATGTAATGATTTGCTTAGTATAATGTATTACGGAGATGCATTAAGCCTCCACATGTTTAGCATATAAGCAAAAGGTCATGCTTTGGGTCAAGCTCTGTAATCATAAGCCTCATTTCTAAAACAATGTTGACTCGGATTTGTCTATGAAATTAACTGTCAAAACTAATGATCGTACAAAATTTTCATTGTCTTTAGGTTCAATCTAAATTCATTATATTACGCACGTTTCTTTGGAACTATCTTTTGTCTGTGAAGCACTCACCTGTCAAAGATGTCAATAGGCTATGTGTAAATTTCATTTTAAAGTGTACACTTGGGCCTCTGTTTTCACAAGTCACGACCCATAAATTTTAAGCTACAGTGATAAAAAGAATCTGATATTCATTAAACTTTATCTAATTCATTATCAAAAGAGGTTCGCTTCAATACAATTTTTTTCTAGAGTTGTTTAGTAAAATCTTATCTCAAAGGCCAACTCATGTCAGATCCTATAAATATTTGTAAGCGTATTAGAATATGTATGTTTTGCAAATCGCGGTACCCTCGTCCAAATTTTTGACCTGACCTATACTATACTATACTATACTATACTATACTATACTATGGCGAACTTTATGAACCTGGTGTATTAAGCTTTTGAAAACATTGCGAGAAAAATGAAAAAAAAAAAAAATACTTGTTACTAATACTGTCTCCTTTTCCCACAGTATTTTCCACCATTTCAAAAACTAACACCAATAACTAACATCTACCTTTTCGTCTACAAATCCTTTTAATTATGATGGGTCTAAAATATTGTCATCTGGTAAAGACTTAAATATCTAAAAATATATTTTCGTTTTGAAGAGGTATAAAGTATCATTCAAATTATAATAAGCAAGACTGCAATACACACTTTGCAAATTGGGGGAAAATGGGTAAAAAAGTAACAAAGTATGAGGGGAGAGGGGCGAAAAATCCAGAGAAAGAAAGTCAGTTTAATCCTTCACCATAGAACCTCATATTTTACGACCTTGATAAAAATTAGGCTTTTAAAAGCATCTCGAGAAAATGAGAAACTGCTTGTTATTTATATTTCAGTTTCTACCCACAATGTATTCTACCGTTTCAATTCCTCTTACGAATATTTTTTTTTTCGTCTAAAAATGCTGACTGCCTAGACAAAGACTCAAATTTTGTTGTCTGGTAAAGAGTTAATTGATTATTTCTTCTCGAAGAATTTTCCCGGCCCATGAAAGATGCCCCGCGGTTGATTGCTTCTTTCTCGGAGACAAATCAACGACGTTCTCTGACGGGTTCAATTATATAGACATGTAGTTATTTTTCTTACATGTAATTGGAGAAGAACTCATCTATTGATTTACCGGAAGTAGCATATTCTCACTGCAGACGGTATTGTGCAATTGTCGAGAGTAACATTGACCTACTGTTTCGTTTGGATTTTTTTCACAACAGAAGACATATCAGGCACTGAATATAAAGATAACTGTAAAGGAATTTTGTGTTTTGTGTAAAAGATACATGTCCGTCAAAACAAAGGGCAATTTTGTTCTAATACAGATAATTTCTCAAGCTGCCTTAACCCTTTCCCAAACGACAATTTTTGACTGGTCCAAATTGAAAGAGTTTGCAGACGACAATTTTAAATTTGATGAAAATGGCAGAAAGGTCTCAAAAAAGATAGAAAACACTGTGGGAAAAGGAGAAATTGCTCGTTACGAGCAATTTCTCCTTTTCCCACTGTGTTTTCAAAAGACTTGTACTGCAGACACGTGAAAACCAGGTCTTGTTTGGGAAAGGGTTAATAACTTTTTCAAAAGTTGTGCCGCAGCAGCGTATCAAAGTTTAAGAGAGAGTGTATCTTGTACCATCTGCAGACAGCCTTTTACGTCTAGCAGGAGAGCAAATTGGGAAAAAATGTGACAAAAAACACAACACATAAAGAACTATTGTTTTCCTTTGCTACATGTTTTTTCATAATATGTATTACCCTTAAATTCAATCTGACTATCTGACAATCATATTTCACGATGATGTTTACGAAGCCGTCTGCTGCAACTTAGTTTCAGGAGGATATGGAAACAAAATCCAAGAGTTTTTCATGACCAGGAGGAAGAATGCTTTTGAAAACATTGTTGTAAAAGGAGAAAATGCTGGTTACCAGCATTTTATCCTTTTCCCAAACTGCTTTAAGCATTTCAAAAACTTAATTCTATCATTTAAACAGAATTGTATTTGTCGTCTGTAAACGTTTTGACTTTGGACGAGCCGAAAATTTTAACGTTTCGTTAAAGAGTAAGAGCGGTGTGCGACTGTAAGACAATCTTGCATGAAATATTAAACATCTTTATTAGCGGAAAGATCATCTCTTTGGGATAAGTGGATACATTTAATCACAGAGTGTCAATAATATTGGGAATTGTCGCCATTTTGTTGTCTTTTCTGAACTCCGGATATCTAAAAATAGATATAGGCCATCCCTGTAAGGATATTTCTTGTATATTTTTTATGTTGTTGTTTCTGTACCTCTTTTGAGTTATGGAAATAGACGGAATCTTTCAGTTACATTCACAAATTAGGAACACTTCTTTCTAAAAAAAAAAAAAAAAAATGATACTAGATACTGAATACTGGCATCGAATACTGGAAAAATAGAAAGGAATACATGCATGACTCTTATAAGATCCAATCTAAAGAAAAGTGAACTATTTGTTGTCAGATAGTTTCAGAAAAAAAGATAACGATCGACTATTTAGTTTGTTCCAGTGACTTTAGTTTGGCGGGATTTTCCTGGAGTTTTTAGTGATGCATGGGCATTTAGGAATACAGGATGGTCTACCGGAAATAAAGTTGCTCTGAAAAGGTAAGTCATCTTGTCTCATTTTGTCGTTAAACTTAAACCTTGTCTGTACTATTTTGACTTTATTTTGGAAATTTACAGATTTTGAGAGGAAAAAATGTCAGAAAAAAGGAGGAATCGCTAGTAAGAAATCATTTGCTCTTTTTTCTAACTGTGTTTGGAATACGATTCAAGAAAGATATTGTTTTTTTTTTTTCCACATTGTTGTTCCTTGTTGTAATTTGCACTTACTCATGGTTTATTCTAAATTAGACTGCGCTGTTACGGATTATAACTTTAAAGAGATTTGGTTTTGGATTATACCTCTTTAATTTCAATCTGGATATTTTCACATATGATGGCTTGATTTATATTTTGTTTTGCTTATATTCTTGAGGTTTTTTTTGTCTTTCTTCTTTCGTTTATATCATTTTTTATTTTACGCCTTTGTACTTTTACGAGAATACTGTGTAACCTTTGTCCAGAGGGCCAAATAAAAAAAGGAAATTTTCAGACAAGAAAATAGTGAAGAAATGAGTCATGCTGTGTGAAAAGGGGTTTAATGCAAACCGCGCAGGCTGACATGGGGCGAAACTTTTTGCTTTGGGTCAATTTTCTATTTGTCGAAGGAATAGTGTACCTCATGATTCAGTCGGTTGTTAGACAAAGTGAATTTCATGAATCCATCATTATATGACAATCATGCTCGGTATAATGGATTACGGAGATGCATCAAGCCCCCTTTTGCAAGGGCATGGCTCAAATGTTTGCAGTGGAGTTAACCATTTACCACGTGGTGTTTCCTTTTGACTATCCTGAGGAAAAAGACTTTTTAAAACGTTGTGGGAAAAGGTTAAAATGCTGGTAACCAGCATTTTCTTCTTTTTCCACAATGTTTTCTACCCTTCCCACATCAAATTTCTATTTCTGATTTACAGTTATTTTATCGTCTGCAAATGCTTTCAATTTGGACTGGTCTAAAATGTTGTCGTTTGGTAGGGAATCAATTAGAATCGTATGATTGCGACTGAAATCAATCCGGAAGCATGATGTGCCGGCTAAGATCAGGGTTCAGTTAAGTAAAGGTCAATCTTTGTCTGCAATCTCCCACGACTTGCAGTTTGTATCAGCACATCGCAGAAAAGGACTTAGTGTGAACGCTAGTCCAAATAACGGTTGAGAAACTTTACTTTTTTTTTCTCTCTGTATTTCAGAATCGTTAATTGAGTTAAACGGGGCGTTTGATCTTCAATAAGTTAATTATAGACCCACAAATCAATTCTTCGCCCGAACTGTGGCCTCTTTCTTGAAAAACTATGTCACTTTTATTCAAGCCAATAGTATAAATCATTTTCTCGCCGAGCACATGTAGGTATTTGGGTAAGCACAGGGCTCGATATCCAGACAGGGGTGTGGGTTTGAGCCCCTCCTGCTAAAAATTTGTTCATGGTTTGATCTTAGTTATTGTGACCAAAGCTCCTCTGGCCATTGTCTGAATTTTGTTTGACAGGAAAAAGTAGTCAGTCAGTGGCTTACGAACAAAACTTATATGTAGTACAGGTTAAAGAAAACATTGGGAGTGCTTTAGTTAGGAGTTCCAAGTTCTACGATCTTTATTAAAAAAAAAAAGAGAAGCTTTTGTTGTGTACGTGGTTGTGCAGGAGAGCGTTGGCCTCGTAATCAAAAAGGTCCTGAGTTCGATTACCGGGAGAGGATGTCAACTTTTGGACAGTTCATTGGCCCACACATTCGGAGCAAGTACTGGTGTAGTTTCCAGGAAGCAGAATCGAGATAGATTAGTATAAGTTGTGAGAACTTGTTTTTCAATCGATGTGAAATAAATATTTTTAAACTAAATAGGCTTTTGAAAAAAAAAAAAAACCTAAAAACGTGGTGATAGGGAAAAATGCCGGTAACCAGCATTTTCTTCCCTTTCCCATAATGTTTTATGTTCGTCCTTGCGAAGGTAAATACTATCATTTAACCCTTTACCACACAATCCCGACTTTTAACGACCCTGAGAAAGAAGCCTTTTGAAAAACATTGTGGGAAAAGGAGAAAATGCTGGTAACCAGCATTTTCTCCTTTTCCCACAATGTTTGCTAGTCCCCCCCCCCAACAAAAAAAAATTTTTTTTCAGTTTTTAAGTAACGTTTATTTTGTCGTCTGCAAATGCTTTCAATTTGGACTACTCTAAAAATTTGTCGTTTGGTAAAGAGTTAAGCAAATTTTGATTTGTCTTCTGCAAATGCTGCCATTCTGGACAACTCTTAACTCTTTACCAAACGACAACATTTTAGACTGGTCCAAACTGAAAGCAGTTGCAGACGACAAAAAAGATGTGACTGAAAAATTGAAATTTGTTTTGGAGGGGTAGAAAACATGTTACCAGCATTTTCTCCTTTTCCCACATTTTTTTTCAAAAGGCTTCTTTCTCAGGGTCGTTAAAAGTCGGGATTGTGTGGTAAAGAGTTAAAAAAAAATGTCGTATGCTAGTTACAGAAGAACTTGGTTGGCGTGTGCAATTGCTTCCAATTCGGACAAGTCTAAAATTATGTCGTGTGGCAAAGAGTTTATAAAGCGGAGCTGATCTATTCTCTACTTCTTATCCCCTAGGCTGCAGAGTGCGACTCAAGCACCTTTTGCGGACAGTGTAGATCAAGATCAGACTGCACAGAACGTGCAGTCTGATCTTGATCTACACTGTCCGATAAGGAGATAGTTTTCTCCTAAATGATAACGTTGAAATAGCAACATTTGGAGGTTTTTTTTTATTGTGATCAGTGGGTCGAAAGTTTCATTTGACTTATTTAGTAGGATAAGGGTTATTAGAAACGTCAAATTAGATAAAGTGCATAACAAAGAATATGTCGTGCGTTGAATGATTTATCGTCTGCGTTCCGGGACCATATAGGGCCGTTTTGGATTTGGCTTCTAGTTGATCTTTAAGGGATATTTTACTTTCTCTTGCTGCGGATTGATTTCTGTGTGTGTGTGTGTGTGTGTAACACTGATGGATGTTATTTATAAAATATTATTTTCTCAGCTATGCAGTTAAAAGGTACACATTCTGCAAAAAAAAAAATACTGAGATGGTCGCTTGCAATCGGTTAAGACTTTTTTTTTTTTAAACAACAGAACAGAACAGAAAGAAGTCAAATAGGCGACATCGTGCTTAACTGAATACCATCCAAATATATCGACGCGTATTGTTTATCACGTGACATTCCCACAAACCTATGCGAAATTCTGGAACGAATCTAAAACAAATTTAATCTTTACGCTGCTAAATGCGATTCAAAGACCTTTTGCAGACAGTGTAGATCAAGACCAGACTGCACAGAACGTGCAGTCTGATCTTGATCTATACTGTTCGATATGCAGATATTTTTCTCCAAAAAATACCTTTGAAAAAGCATAGGCAACTGAAACTCTATTGGTCTATTACCGGACAACGAAATTTTCCTTATCGGACACCGTTACTATAAATAGCACATTGGCAACTGCATCTATATTGTATATAATAAGATTATATTGTATACAACATAGAGGCAGTCGCCAATGTTCTATTTATAGTAACGATGTAAATGAAAATTTGAGTTTTCCCTGATATACAGGCGATGCACCAATTCGCAAGTATTCCATGATCAACCAAGAAAAGTGTTAGTGTTCCGTAACAGACCAATGGAGCTTCAAAGGCCTGTGGAAAATGCAATATTTGTTTTTGAGTATCGGCTTGCAAAGTCTCATTTCACTCATTTAGCAGGTTAAGGGTTAAGGGGCTACGTTGCCCATTAAGGAGATACCGCTTCATTTTCTCCTGTATTTATCGTTCTTCTCTTTACTGATGGTTTGCTTGCTACCGACTTACTTATTTCAGTGAAGAATTATTTTTCAAGGTCCGTGAGAATACGAAATTGTGAAAAGCCACCTTTTAATGAGCCATGCTCTAGCAAAAGGGGGCTTAATGCACCTCCGTGATGCTTTATACCAATCAAGCCATCACATGATTTTGGATCCATAATAGCCATTTTTTCTAACATTCGACTAAATCATGGGGTTGATAGGTTCTTGGACGTACAGAATATTGACCAATAGCGAAAAGTTTTCGCCAAGGTCAGCCTGCGCGGACTGCGCAGGCTGACCTGGGTCGATACTTTTCGCAGATGCCTTAAGCCCCGTTTTCAGAGAGCATGGTTCAAATAGTTTGGTGGTTTGACTTCCGACAGCGAAATCTGTAAAGTTTGCACGACGTAGTATCTTTCGACCCATTAAGATATGTTGAGTTCCAAGCTTGTTTTTGATTGGTTGTTACGAAATCTATCTCTCGTCACCCCGTCCCTCTACTTATCTGTCCCTCTCACCTCTGATGTAAAGACATGAAGTTAAGCCAGCCACATTTCTTAGATTGGCTTTCTTTGAATTATCGTTTATAAGTAAATAATCATTACCATTCCATTTTCATTACAAAAGTCGTAGGTAAGCACCTCCTATTTGTGGAAATTTATAAAAAACACATCAGAAGAGTTATTAAAAAGGAATTTAAGATTTGAAAATAACGGTTAATAATTAGCAAAAGTATTATTGCTCTAAAGGTATTTCTGCTCATTATTTTGACCAGACATTAACTTTTTAAAAGTGTGCTGGAACCATATACCATATCAGTGCTTAAAACAAATGACAGCAGGGAAAGCATACATGTAGCTTAAGAGACCAAACTCCCAAATATGATATTATTGCTAATCTGGAGCCACAAGCACCTGTTTCTTTTTCACATACATCGCAGTCTAAAGCTAGAATACAAGACTTATGTATTGAGGTATGGGGGAAAATTTGTCTAAAAGTCAGGTGCCAGTGGCTGGAACACTGACGGGAAACAATATACTGAGTCAGTCGAAGGGTCATAAAGAAACGCTTGAATCCGAACTGTCCGTTATCCCTTGAAGACTACTCTAATACTGTTTATCTCGCTTGAAGGCTAGGAAACAGTAACAGTGTGGTCAAGAAGTGTGTGCCCTCGCAATTTAAAACATACTGACAAAAGGAGAAATTGCTCATTACGAGTTAAACCCTTAAGCTTCAAAGCGCGACCAACTGACCTTTTGCGAACAGTGTAGATCAAAATCAGACTGCACAGAACGTGCAGTCTGATCTTGGATCTACACTGTCCGATAAGGAGATACTGTTCTCCAACGAGTAAGTTTGAAATAACCTCATTCTGCTCTTTACTTTCGTCTTGAAAGTTTTATTTAACCCTTTCAGCGCCATAGGCGAAAACAGGGACTTTTGCGGACGGCATAGATCAAAGATCAGACTGCACGTTCTGTGCAGTCTGATCTTTGATCTATGCCCTCCGCTTGTTTGGTCATGCCTATGTGATAAAAGTCTTCTGGAGACTCAGTGGGTTGTGTTTACAGCCATCAAAAGAAGCAAAGTTTGTTTATTTGGCGCCGAAAGAGTTAAATCATTTAGCAGGAAAAGGAATAAGTGCCCTATATGCACTTGTACGTATAGCTCCAACCATAATATCCATGCTCTGGCGAAAGGGGGCTTAGGGCATCTCCGTGATTTATTATACCGAGCAAGTCATCACATAATTATGGATCCATAAAAATCCATTTTATCTCACAAACCAGCTGAATCATGAGGGAAAATGGTCCTTGGACACACAGAAAATTGATAAATAGCGAAAAGTTCCGGCCCAGGTCAGTCTGTGCAGACTCCGCAGGCTGACCTGGGTCGATCTTTTTCGCAGATGCATTAAGCCCCCTTTTCACAGAGCATAGCTCATATCTTTATTCAGAGGAGAAAAAATGCCTTATCTTGGCAATTTCCATCAATATTTCGGCAGGGAAAATAAGAAAACGAAACCATCTACAATTCAATTACTGATACCTCTCTACTGGAAATGCCATATATCTTTTCGCCGCTGTGAAAATATATGTGTTATGTTTTTTAAGGGCCGAAAACAGTTCGAAATATTTTAATAGTCAACGTTTATAATCAACAAGCTGAGAAGGTGGATCAAAGATCAGTCTTCACTATTTTTGTGTGCATGAACTACCGGTATATGATCCTGATCGCCGTCGGTCGTGAATGTGATCCTTTGTCCTCTACGTTGGTGAAAGGGTAAAAAATTGATAGAAGATTCACAGCAATAAATAAATTGATGCCGAGTCTCTGTATTCAATCATATCAAACGATAAAGCATTTCTCACGATCACCGGCATGAATAGATATTAGCCATTTTCAATATAAAAGGATAGCATTGTAGGCTGTTGGTGTTTTCATTTGGAAATCATTCTATATGAATGATTTCCATTACCAAGGGTTCTTTTTAGCTCAACTGCGCACAAAATGATCAAGGTGAGCTATAGTAATTCGTAGGGTATTCGTCTTGCGTCATCTCTCTTTTGCCCTAGATAGGTTTCTCATAATGTAGGTAAACATACAGAAATACAGGTAGTTCTCGGGCAGTATCGATGATACCAAAAAATATCTTGGTCCACATTCATCAGTAGTTTTATATTACATTCTGTCTGATAATTCTAAATTTGGAAAGTAATTCTATTTCTGATTCGTTAAACCATTTGTATAGCCAATCAGAAATTGTAGTACTTTGAAATTTAGAAATTTCTTCAGAATATGACTAAGAACGTTCTTAAGAATGGTTGGTGAATACGAACCCTGGTTTAGATCAAGATTAGGGTGGTCCTAACATATGCCTGGTATTCTTAGAATCTACTGAACATTTCTAAAACGTCATTTCTGCCAACACATTACGTCATAGAAAACGAAACAGTAAAATGGCAAAAGGTCGTAAAACAGATTTAAAGCAAAAACCTTGTCAGTTCTGCCAGAGTCAAATGTTCTAATGGTAGCTATTTATCTTTTTGTTAATGGACGCTTTGGCAGCGGAGAGAATCCACAACCTCAACAATAAATCAAAGTCCTGGAAAGCGGATTTGTGGAGTAGCATAAAGCTGTAATGTGTTGTAATAAAAAATAACATCACGTGCAAAACATGTGCAATACTTTTAAAATGGAGTTAGCAAGGGCAGAGAAAGTCAAAATTGTTCTGTAGAGCGGGCCGCGCTGTAACTGTTATCATTAGCCTTAATGTTTAAGGATTGGTAATTTGATATGCAGCATTTTGCTGGTATTAGTTTTCTGACGAAATACATGTATGTATACACGTGTAGGACAATATATACGGTAGTGACAAAAGCGAGGTTGGGGTGTATTAGCTAAAACTGAAAGTAGAATGGATAGAGCGCAAGCATAAAAGGGAGTATATTTGGTTCAAGTCAAACTGATATCGTACAGTGTGAGGCGCGCATGCGTCGTTACGCATGATGTATTTGGTTCCGGTCAGAACGATCACAGTAAGCGGATTTGTTATACAAATCCGCTCAAAAAAGACACTGGCAGTAAGTCAACCATCTAGAGACCTTCATGTATCAGATGGGTCAACCCGCAAACGACAAGATTTACTTCAACCATTTCCCACACAGTCCCGAGTTACAAAGACCTTGAGAAAGAAGACTTTTGAAAACATTGTGGGAAAAGGAGAAAATGCTGGTAACCAGCATTTTCTCATTTTCCTACAATGTTTTCTACCCTATCAGAGACAACTTCCGCAATTTGAGTCACATTATATTTGTTGAGTGCAGACGCTTTGGGTGTTGAAAATGTCTCGAGGTCTGTGGTGTGGTAAATGGTTAAGGTACTCAGCGGATCGTAATCTTAGACTGGTATCCATGCATCATTCCGTCAAATGTCTGACAAAATTTTAGACTGGCCCAAATTCAAAGCATTTGCAGACGACAAATCATTTGTGGCTCAAACGATAGGATTTGTTTCTGAAAGGTTTAGAAAACATCGTGGGAAAAGGAGAAAAATGCTGGTTATCAACATTTTCTCCTTTCCTTACGATGCTTTCAATAGTCTAGTTTACCAGAGTCGTTAAAACTCGTCATTGTGTGGTAAAGAGTTAAATATGAGCGGCACTCTGGCAAAAGGGAGTTTAATGCATCTTCTTGATGTGTCATACCATGTTATATCAAGTTATCACATAATTATGGATTCTTAAAATCCTTTTTGTCTAACAACCAACTGAATCATGAGGTAGAATGGTCCTTGGACATGCAGAAAATTGATAAATAGTAAAACGTTTCTATGGTGGCATATTTCTGCCGCGAGAAACGAGATAGCTATCGTGATAATTTTAGAAAACTTTCACGATAATTCGAAATTTCCTGGAAATTTTATCTAGGTAGTGAAAAGTTTTCTGAAAAAAATATCACGATAAACTTTGTTATTTAGAAAATTTTATGTTGATTATTTCTCATTCGTGCACGAAGCTGACATCGAGGTAAAATTATCACGATAGTTCTACCCGTTTCTCGATATCTTTAAATGGAAAAAATCACCATTTGGATGAACTCGGAAGTTTTGACTGTACAGGAGACAAAGATGATCCGAAACCGTATCTAATTATAGATACCGTGAATGTCAGTTGTGGGCACGAGCGTAAAAAAAAATCGTGATAACAGTTAGAAATATCGCGATAATTTTATTGTGAATCTTTTTGTTATTTAGATAATATTTCCAGGAAAGTTTGTTTTATGGCGATAGTTCTCTAAAATTATCATGATAGATATCTCGTATCTCGTGGCAGAAATATGCCACCATACGTTTCGACAAATATCAGGCTACGAGAACTGCATAGGCTGACCTGGGTCAATGATTGATTTTCTGTTTATTTATCGTCGCCACCGGTTGCCCATATGGGCGATGCCCCCTGAAGGCTGCTACTTTTGTTACAGGGGATCCTAAGTTACGCCTGGTTCTTTAACGTGCTCGATGTATAGCACCGTCACAAGTGACCTCGGTTTAACGTGGTATCCGAGAGACTATTTATAATTTTAAATGGCCAGCCGTGGGGCTAGAACCCACACCCTCACGTGACCCAAGACCTGATGTTTACAAGTCCTACGCTGTACCACTTGAGCTATGCGAGCTGGTAACACACTTGGGCCGTTACTTTTTGCGGATGCTTTTAAACCCTCTTTTCACAGAGCATTACACGCGTCACGCACTTAAGGGCAAATTATGTCACGAATTTCTGTAAGTTTCTTATAAATGTGTACCCTTATTTTATAAGACTGGAGCAAAATGAAAGGACTGAACGGAATTAGTATGACAAATAAAGATGCGGCTTTAAAAAGTGATGTGAACCCTTAATATAATGGAAAAACTTTTGAAGGGACAATGAAAAAAAAAAAAGCTTCATTTCCATAGGCATTTTTGTAAGAAAAAAAAAATCTTCGAGAATGGCATGAAACCTCCACCAATCACAATTGATATTAATCGATCGATAATACTACTGGAAGCGGAGTTACACATTTCGAACACAAAACAAACTTACATGTATATAAACCAAAGAAGCAGGTTTTTGTTTCCAAGAAATAGCGTCAAAAACTTAACACTCGTACACCTACCCAAGCAGAGAAACCTGTATCAATCAATTGATCAATATTTGAGTCATGCTCTGACAGAAGCGGGCTTAATGCATCTCCGTGATGCAACATACCAAGCAAAATATCACGTAATTAGGGATCCACAAAATCCACTTTGTCTAACAACCGACAAAATTAAGAGGTAGAATGGTCCTTTGACATACAGAAATTTGACCAATATAGCGAAAAGTTTCGGCCAAGGTCAGCCTGCGCAGTCCGCGCAGACTGACCTGAATCGATACTTCTTGCAGATGTATTAATCTCCTCTTTCACAGAGCATGGGTCATTTAATGTTGTAGCAGAGATGTCAATCTCATAGGCTGAGCTCGCTCACCACGGGGTTTGAATCCAAAGACTCCAATGTGAGAAACCGAAGCACTGCGTTACGCCATGTTTTTGCCCTATGTTTTAAGGGAGATATTGTCGAAAATGGCATGAAGGACCCAGATTGAAAATATAATTGATCAATATTTGGTTTTTGTCAGATGGAGGTCAATTCCATTAACTTAGTTCTAGTATTTCACTACTAATAATGTCATCTACTTTTAGGGTGAGCGAAAACAGGAAATGGCCATTTTTGCTCATTAATTCCTTCTGACAGATTTTTGTGTTATACCAATTTTGAAAAGATTGTAAGAGAAGCCAGCAGATACAGCTACCCCGAGAAATCGTCAAAATGACATAAACCCCTCAAAAGTTATATTAATCAATCAATATTGAGTGGTATAAGAGAGAGTTCAGTGACATTAATTTTGTTCTAGTATTCTAGTACTTTACGAGCACTAATGTAATTATCTCTCGGGGTGGGCCAAAAGAGGAAATGGCTATTCTCTTGTATTCATTTACTAGTACATGTTAAGCATTCTTTTTTTAAAATCCAACTGGTATATTTTCAAAGTTGTTCCCTGCTAATTTCCCTCGGAACATTTTTTTTTCAAAGTCGCACTGTGCTAATTCGCTTCAAAGTGGCCCCCTTCTCAGCACTCATTCGCTCCAGAATATTGTCAAAGTCACCCCTTGCTTATTCGCCCCAGGAAATTTTCAAAGGGTACTTTCGCTAAATCTCTAACGGATATTTTCAAGTCGCCCCCCCCCCCCCCCCCGATAGTTCGAATCTAAATATTTTCAATTCCGTTCCCTGCCAATTCATTCTTGGATATTTTCAAAGTCGCCAGCTCTTAATTCGTTTAACCCTTTCCCAGACGACAAATTTTGGATTGGTCCAAATTAAAAGAGTTTGCAGACGACAATTTCAAATTTGATGAAAATGGCAGAAAGGTCTCAAAAAGGGTGGAAAACACTGTGGGAAAAGGAGAAATTTCTCGTTACGAGCAATTTCTCCTTTTCCCACAGTGTTTTCAAAAGACATGTACTGCAGACACGTGAAAATCAGGGCTTGTTTGAGAAAGGGTTAAGGATATTGTCATTGCCGCCCCTGCTAAATCACTGTAGGGTATTTTCAATGTCGCCCTTGCTAATTTGCTTCAGGATATTTTCAAAATCGCCCAGCTAACTCGCTTCAGGATATTTTCAATGTCAACCCTGCTTTTTCGCCTCAGGATGTTTTCAAAGTCTCACCTGTTAATTCGCTCCAGGATAGTTTAAATGTCGCCCCTGGTAATTCACTCTAGGATATTTTCAAAGTCTTTCCCCCGCTAATTCGCTCCAGGATATTTTCAATATCGACCCCTACTATTTCGCTTCAGGATATTTTCAAAGTCGTCCCCCTTGCTCATTCGCTTCAGGATATTTTCAATGTCGTTCCCGCCAATTCGCATCAGGACATTTTCAAAGTCGCATCCTGCATATCAGCTCCAGGATATTTTCAATGTCGTCCCCCGCTAGTTCGCAACTAGGTATTTTTCGTCCCCCGCTTATTCGCTCCGAGATATCTTTACTTTTTTTCCTCTGGTAATTCGCTTCGCTACGTAATGAGTTTAAACAGTATAATCCTAAAACTCATAGTTCTTTCTATTTTCATAACTCTATCGCACAGTGTTGATCAAAGATCAGACTGTACGTTCTGTGCGGTCTGGTCTTTGATCTACTCTGTGCATAGACGGTACCTAAAATTCAATCTACGTTTCCAAGGAGTTGAAACTACGGAACGGAAGAAAATTGGTCAAATTGCCTCAGTAATAATTATGTACCGATCTGTTTTGTTCTGTTAACAGCTATTACTTTTCTCTTGGGTCTCATTTATAATGTAACTGTCGGGAAAGATAATGTTTTCACAGTTTTAGACGAAATTGGAGAACGAATGTTGATGTAAACTCATTACTCCCTTGACTACAACTTTATGCCGTATCGGAGCGGACGACTTTGGAAAACATTATGGCAAAAGGAGATATTCCTCTATCTGCAAAATATCTCCTTTTCCAAGTAGTCACGGTTGTTTCATATTAATTATCCCTCTATTACAATATTTTCAAAATCATCCGATGCACACTGTTTCAGGATGCAATGACCTACAAAAAGGCCCATCCTACTGCTATTGCAGTATGGACTTTTTGACCGCAAGTTTAATTTTTGCCACATATTATAATATTATTTTTAAATTGTAGATTAACAATTTGGGCCATGCTGTGTGAAAAGGGGGCTTAATGCATGTGCGAAAAGTTTTGACCCAGGTCAGCCTGCGCAGTCCGCTCAGGCTGACCTGGGCCAAAACTTTTCACTACTGGTCAATTTTTTTTGTATGTCCAGGGACCAGCTTTACCGCATGATTAAGTCTGTTGTTTAAAAAAAAAAAAAAAAAAAATGGCTTTTATGGATTCATAATTACTTGATGGCTTGATTGGTATAATGTATCACGGAGATGCATTAAGCCCCCTTTTGCTAGATCATGACTCATTTGCTTGCTTTTTTTCCTTTGATGTTTAACGCAATTTCAACATTCTTTGAAACGTACCCTCATTTAACCCTTTCCCAAACAAGCCCTGGTTTTCACCTGTCTGCAGTACAAGTCTTTTGAAAACACTGGGGGAAAAGGAGAAATTGCTCGTAACGAGCAATTTCTCCTTTTCCCACAGTGTTTTCTACCCTTTTTGAGAACTTTCTGCCATTTTCATCAAATTTAAAATTGTCGTCTGCAAACTCTTTAAATTTGGACCAGTCCAAAATTTGTCGTTTGGGAAAGGGTTAATCAACCAAACACCCTTTAGGCTCACAATCCAATGGTCATTATTTGGCCATTCTGTCCGGTGTGAGTTAATACGTGTCGCAACAAAATAAACAATTAAAAGTAAAATATAATTCAATGTCCATTATTCGGCCATTCTGTCCGGTGTACGTTAATATGTGTCGCCACAGAATAAACAATTAAAAGCAAAATATGATTTCTTGAAAATCTCATTTATTACAAATGACGAAGTCTTATCTTAAAAGACAAACAGTATATTCAAAATGATTTATTTTCATACCATTTAATGTCACATCAATTTTCAGATAAGACTCAAAATGAATTGTAATTAAGTCGATGGGTTGCTGACACATACGTGGGTTAAGATAAACGCAATACCCCCCTACTTCACTATCAAAAATGTTAAAGTAAATTTCAGATAAGACTCAGCCGAACAATAATCCAGCCAATGGTCCACTAATAAACTGATGCATGAATGCCACTGAAATAAGAGAAATTAAAAAGGTAATATGGCTTACATGTTTAATGGTTGTATGAAAACTAAAGCCCTGAAAAGGGTGGTGGTAGGGTTGGGATGGTGGGTCTTTTGTTTTCCAAAGATGGCGACCGATTGGAATTTTTCCTGTGGGGGGCTGTCACAAAACCCTCATAAACAATAAACATGAGTTGAGTTATATCGCGGCGGCCAGTGCATCCATCCAAGCTTTCTACGAGGTTCTTTTACCAGTACTTCGAAGAACAATTTCTGGCCACTGGTGGCTGTCTCACATGGACTTTGTCGAGAAAAGGTTCAGTCATGAGAGGGGAATGGTTCTGCCGAAGTGACTTTCATTAATCCTAGGAAAGAATTTGGTCGAGCTTAGAAGCAAACCAGCCACTCAATGGGCTTCAGCCCCGTACGTTACTGACTCTGATTCAGCTATGGTGTAATTGAAATTGCCTGAAACACAACCAAAAGCACTGGCAGGAAGTGCAGTCTGATATTGGATTTATACCGTCCGCAAGTCGATCAGATGAAAATCTTTGCGTTTCAGTGGATTGTTTTTTAACTCTTTTCCACACAGTTCCGAGTTTTAATGAAGAGGGGCAATGGACCTTTCGAAAAAAACATTGTCAGAAAAAGGAAAAAATGCTGGTATCATGCATTTCCTTCTATTCCCACAATGTTTTCTACCCTTTAAAAGACAAAATTTACGTTTTTTAGTATCATTTAATTTGTCGTCGGCAAATGCTTTGAATTTGGACCAGACCAGTTTAAATTGTGTTGTTTGGGACAGAGCTAACCCTTCGGAAGTGGTTGAGTGTATATATATGTACTTGGAATTGAAAGAGTTTTATTAGGCCCATTAAAAAATACAGAGTAGCTTGGACAAAATTCAGTCAGTAGCGTTTATTTTAGGAGACAATTTTCTAAACTGTTATCCTCCCTTTCACAGTAATTGGCGTCTTCCTCCCACAATTTACCGCAATAAGTGGTCGTTTACTCTGCAACTAAATTGGTGGCCCCTGTATTTGAGGAGACTTAGAAAGAATATGAGCCATGCTCTGTGAAAAGGGGGCTTAATGCATCTGCGAAAAGTATCGATCCAGGTCAGCCTGCGCAGTCCGCGCAGGCTGACCTGGGCCGAAACTTTTCGCTATAGGTCAACTTTCTGTATATTAAAGGACCAGTCTACCTCATGATTAAGTCGGTGGTTTAAAAAAAGTGGCTATTATGGATCCATAATAATATGAAGGCTTAACTGGTATCATGGATAACGGAGATGCATTTAGCCCCCTTTTGCCAGAGCTCAATCATAGATTTTCTTTTTTGGGATTAGATGAAGAGAAACCCTCATTATTTAAATTTACGAATTTTTATCACATGACTACCCTTGTTTTAAACAAATCAAATATTTTAGGGAGAGAAACTATATAAGCATTTATGTTTTTCTTTCCAATTCTTTCAAATTGCCTTGTTGTGCTTTGATATAATACATGTAAGTATACACAGTAAAACAGTCATGCCACCACCTGTGTTTTTACCGACTTTGGTTTCCCGACGTGAACAATATAATATTGGGTAGGAATTAGTAGGAATTCTTTGCTTAGATACTGCTTTCACATTTAAGAAAAACGAGAAGCTTCTAAGTTTGATTAAAACCGGGAAATGAATGTCGAAATAAAACTTACGACAGGTTGAAAGTGACCTGCAGAAAATGGGCACAGTCAATATTGCCTACTTCTGCCCAGGGCTTGTAGAACAGCATGCAGTCTTCGTCTCATACCTCTCACAAGAAGGTGAAACAGCTCGATCGGTAGCCGCTGTGAGGTCAAGGGATACCTCAGTTCAGTTCGTTTCAGAGGCAACAGACTGGTTTGTTGGTGTATGTAGCAGCGAAATTCTAGTTTCAAACCCATTTTATATCATTCACGCCAGAAAATCAAACGGGGTAAAAACAAAGAGGGTTGCAACACTATTTTCACTCTGTATATACTGAATAAATATTTTTTAACTAAACCACCCTTATTTTCATTGTTATACAGTTCTGCGATTTTCCTTATCTTAGACACACATACGAGATAAGCAAACAGTACTGTATTTGGTCGAAACCCTGTAATCATACGCCCGATTTCTAAAACATTACTGACCCAGATTTCTCAGTGAGATTACAGTAACTGTCAAAATTGAACATTATGACAAAGTTGCATATTTTCTATGCACGTTTCTTTGGAAGTATTTTCGTCAAAGATGTACATACTTGTCAGAGAGACAAATAGGCTTCAAGTAATTTTTAACCTACATGTACTTGTAGACAGTAGGCCTATGTTTTAAGACAGCATAATTCTTGAGATACAGTTATGTGATAAAAAGATCTGACTTTCGTTGGCTGTTGGGGTTAACCCTTTACCACACAATCTCGATTTTAAACGACCACCCCAAAAAAGGACTTTTGAAAACATTGTGGGAAAAGGAGAAAATGCTGGTAACCAGCATTTTCTCATTTTCCCACAATGTTTTGTACCCTTTGAAACAAAAAATTCCTAATTTGTGCAACATTTAGTTTGTCGTCTGCGAATGCCTTCAATTTGGACCAGTGTAAAATTTTGTTGTTTGGTAAAGAGTCAAATTTAATTAAACTCGTCTACAAAAAAACAAAAAAAGAAATGTTATCAAGTTCATCAAAGGCTCGCTTAGAAACATATTTTGACTCGATTAACAAAATTTTATCTCAAATGCGAATACATGTCAGATCCTATACATCTGTATGTATTGGACTTATCAGACATTACTCGATGAATATCAAAACATAAAGAATCCACCCAAAACTATTATAATCTCAGTTCGACGGCTGTAATTCTACATCTTTCATGCAACTCACAATGCATGACCTGTTGAATAACATCTTAGTTTGATTCATTTTGTTAACTCTTTACCACACAATCCCGACTTTTAACGACCTTGAAGGAGAAAGCTTTTGAAAACATTGTGGGAAAAGGAGAAAATGCTGGTAACCAGCATTTTCTCCTTTTTTCCCCACAATGTTTTCTACCCTTTCTGAAACAAATTTCAATGTTTGAGTAACATTTATTTTGTAATCTTCAGATGCTTTCAAATTTGACTTGTCTAAAATTTTGTTGTTTGGTAAAGAGTTAACTTTGAAACATTTTGTTAAATGGAAATAACTGTACGATACATGTGAGCTGCGATCTCGGAAAAGGGGGTTTAATGCATCACCATAATGCATTATAGAATTCTTATCAGTAATTTTTCACTTACCTTCGTTTTTTTGTTTAACTTGTTAGTTTATCAAATTGTCATTTGTATGCATGTTATTTCTGTTACCCGGAAAGACACCGTCTTCTCTACAAACTAGCCCCAAATACATAAATTGTTTTTTTTCCCCATATTAATGGTATTATTGAAGACTTTATTCTATGTACGTTAATCAAAAGAGAATGGCCGAAGTTAAGTTGTAAAAACTTGTGGCCAGACCCTTTTGCCTTATTAGATAAATACTGTTTATGTTATATAGAATACTTTGTAACAAAAATATGGCAATAAAATATGTTTAAAACTCTTTACCGCACAATGCCCCCTTTTGACGCCCCTGGAAAAGAAGCCTTTTGAAAACATTGTGGGAAAAGGAGAAAATGCTGGTAACCAGCATTTTCTCCTTTTCCCACAATGTTTTCTACCCTATCAAAGAAAAATTGCACCATTTGAGTCAGATTGAAATTGTCGTCTGCAAATGCTTTCAATTTGGACAAGGCTAAAATTTTGTCGTCTGGTAAACGGTTAAACTAAACTAATGCATTATAGCAAGCAAGTCATCACGTGATTATTGATCCTTAACATCCGTATTGTCTAACCATCCACTGAATCATGAGGTAGAATGGTCCTGTGACATGCAGAAAATTTACCAGTAGCAAAAAAGGTTTAGACACAGGTCGGCCTGCGCAGACTGCGTAGGTCGACATGTGACGATACTTTTTTTGTTAATGCATTAAACCCCCTTTTCACAGCGCATGGCTCATATACAATACATTTCAGGTACTTTGAAAGCCGAGATGAGTGCGGGGGACGAAATAGAGCACATATCCATATCGACGCATGGCGGCGTCAAAGGTCACACGTCATCACAAACAGTGCTGACGACAGCACACACAACGTTGATAGCCCCGCAGTATTCAGATAAAGGTCAAGGTCATTCTCGATCTACTGATAACAGGAGTGTTACTCGAGTCGTGGCTTGTACCGCCATTACTTTTCTACTTGTTTGTTTTATCATGGTCGGATTTTCTCTGATTATGTCGAAAGACATTGACCAACAAGGTAAGTGCATTTAACTAGTTCGTCACATGCAATTTTTTTATATATATTGGTTCTATTTATGCCATAATACCAGCAAACACCCCATCACTATACAGTTGTATGCATATATGTGGTATGGTTTTGTGAGTAATTTGATTGGAAACTTGTGAAATTTATGAAACTTTCAGCTTCAGTCCGTTGACAAATTTTAATTTTTCATGGGTTTTCGCGATGTCGTGGAGGGGCGTTTGCCGATATTGTGCCGCAGAAAATTTATAAATCGCAAAATGTTTTTACCCATGTCAGCCTTTTTGCGGAAGCACTAGCTACGCCCCCTTTTCACAGAGCATGACTCATATATTTTCAATTTTTCATCACTTCAAAAAGAAGATAGACATTCCTAGAGCAACTCCCATTTCTGTACTTCATTCGCAAACTAACAAGCCGTTGGAAATTCAATCGCGAAGGTGTTTACATGTTGTAAATTATCATTGCGATAGACTTAGGTTATATTTGTTTAATTCATCCTGGTTGATAAATTCCATGTAGTCTACATTTAAATGCGAAGTGCCACAGACATTTTTTCAACCCTTTAGTAAAAACTATGTATTTGCTATTTCAAGGGTGGTTTTGGAGGAAAAATATCAAACTGCACAAAAAGTCCCTGAGTCGCGCCTAGTAACCTAAGGGTTAAACTTGACAACGTAATATGGCTAAAAAGTGTTCAAATCGGCGAAAAACACCACTTGTATAAATAAAGTATTCGTGAAAACAGCCGATGAGAAGCTGGTACTTGTATTGAACGCTCATACACCCTCTCGCTTAAAAATTATTGTTTGAAGCTTTTAAAATTAGATTTACTCTAGTCTGTTTTGTCTTTTAGCCTTTCCATGCAATAACCGACTTTAGGTGCTTTTAGAGAAAGTGTGGATTAAAGATCAGTCTGCAAATAGATGTAGTCTGATCTTATAACGATATTGTTATTTCAGCACTCGAAAACACCTAAAAAGCAATTACCTTTTTTTTCATTTGATAAAGAGATAATGATTTTTTCTTCATTAGATCTAATTCATTTGGAAAGTCTACGTGTTTACGACCCTCATGATGAATGCCAGTCGACCGTGTAGAGCGTAAAAAGTTGTACATTCTTTACATTGTTATTGATGTTTTTAACGGTAAGGTTAGGAGTAGTAAAAAACTGAAACAGCCGGTCTGAAAATGTGAGGAATGACGCTAATACAAGGATATTGATCAGCTTTCAACAATATGGCGACAAAAGTGAAGAAAAATATTGAATTAGCTTGCAAGTTTACAGGTTTTTTTTGTTCTGTAAAGTTGAAAACCTGCATCGATTGCTATTTCTACGGAATCTTTTAAAGGGCAACGTTTATCACCGTCTTTGCAAAACACGACAATGCCCTTCTAGAAAAAAAGAGAAAGTTACTTACAGCCAAGGGAGACAAATCTAGTGACCCTTTACCGACCAACAGAATTTTAGTCCTTTCAGATAGAAGCACTTGCAGGTGACATATCAGTTATCACCTAAAAGATAATAATTGTCTTTTGCAAGGGAGGAGAGCATTGTAGCAAAAGTAGAAATTGCTGGTTACCTTTATCAACAATGTTTTCAAGCAGACTTCTTTCGTCATCAGGGTCCCTAAAATATGAGATTATTTAGTAAGGTATTAAACATGTAGGACACATGCTGTTGTTATGACGAGCATAAAGATTAAACTGTTGTCATCCTGTAGAGTTGAATCAATCGAACCAGTTTTGTGGAAATTCAAAAGTTATGGCAGCTTAAGCCAAAGACCTCGAGGTCTTTTCCTAACCCTTAAAGCGCTGGAACCAACTTAACTTGTTTTTGCTGACACTGTAGATCAAGATCAGACTGCACAGAACGTGCAGTCTGATCTTTGATCTACACTGTCACCTACTTCAACACACCTTCTGGCTAAAACAACCTTGAAATGACAATATTTTGGATGTTTTTCTACACTGAAAAGGTTTATTTCATAAATTCAGCGCTCTAAGGGTTAACTAAACATATACAGAAATTCGTTCTCTTTTTCGACGTCGTCGTGGTCAATTGAATCATCATCATTTCTTCTTCTTCTTCTTTTTCTTCTTCTTCTTCTTCTTCTTCTCCTACTTACAATAGCAGCCTACCCCTACTCTCAAATCCATTCAAACTCTCTTGCCTATGTAAAAGTGGAAGGACAAGGCTATATGAAATCTTCAAATGTCAAAAAGGAAAACAACCTTTGACTGCCGTAAGTCTTGTACATGTATCAAACAGTTTTGAGAAATTAACTGCAATGTTTCATATTCTTAGGCAAAAATATTCTGATTTTGACGGAGTAAAATGTAAAGTTAATATTTTATGTGTACAAAACCTTTAGGGGTTTGAGTCTCTTTTTTTCCCCTGTATTATTCCTTATAATTTAAAGAGGTCACAAACTTTGGTTCGGCTTTCACTTACATTTACTGAGAGAGTCGTGTACGAGATTTATGGAAAGATGGTCTAAAAACAAGGAAAGATAACGAAAAGATTTTGTGGAAGATCCTGCAAAGTCAGTCGAGACTAAAATTATACGGTTCTGTTATTGATTCTAGCCCTTAAAACTTGAACCTTAAATCAAATAAAAACCGTCTGTTTATGCCATCTTCGACCCCCACTGTATTATATAGTTATTTATTACTTCAGGGCTGTTTAACACATGACCTTGTTTCAGGATCACAAACGGAATATTGGAGAAAACCGTTAACAAGAAATATCAGATTTTACCGAGGCGATTAGACATTAAACGCCGTATTCAACTACCACATGGATTTAATTCTTAATTTCACGACAAGCCATATGACTGGCCGAGATAGAACGTGTTTGCCGATTGCATTGGCTGAGATAGAACATGTCGATCGATCAGACTGGACGCGATAGAACATAGTGATCAATCAGATTAGCCATGATAGTAACACATTGCCCAAACAGATAGGTCCTCATTTAAACAAACCAGATTGGTTCTGATAGAACATGTTGATCGATCAAATTTGCAGTGATGGGACATGTTGGCCAATCAGATTGGCCGTGATAGAACATGTTGTTCATCAGATTGGCCTGGATAGAACGTTTTGTTCGTCAGATTGGTTGAAATAGAACACGTGGGCCAATCAGATTGGCCGAGACAGAGCATGTTGGTTAATCAGATCGGCCGTGATAGAATATGCTTGTCAGTTAAATTTGCAGAGAAAGAACATATTCGTCGATCAGATTGGCCGAGATAGAACATGTAGGTCAATCAGATTGGCCAAGACAGAGCATGTTGATCAATGAGATTGGCCGAGACAGAACATGTAAGTCAACTAGATTGGTCGAGACAGAACATGTTGATCAATCAGACTGGCCGAGACAGAACATGTAGGCTTATCAGATTGGCCGAGACAGGCCATGTAGGCTTATCAGATTGGCCGAGACAGAACATGTAAGTCAATCGGAGTGGTCGAGACAGAACGTGTTAGTCACTCAGATTGGTCGAGATAGAACATGTTAGTCAATCAGATTGGCCGAGACAGAACATATGAGTCAATCAGATTGGCCGAGACAGAAAATGTTAGTCAATCAGATTGGCCGAGACAGAACATGGATATCAATCAGATTGGCCGAGACAGAACATATGAGTCAATCAGATTGGCCGAGACAGAACATGTTAGTCAATCAGATTGGCCGAGACAGAACATGTTAGTCAATCAGATTGGCCGAGACAGAACATGTATGTCAATTACATTGGCCCGTATATTAGTAGAATATGTAGGTCAATCAAATTGACCGAAACAAATATATCCGCCAATAACATTCGCTGAGACAGACCATGTTAGTCAATTAAATTGTTAGTCTTAGAATCTAGAATTAGAATTGAATCTTAAATTGCGAGTGAAGCCTCACAAAAATGAAAGTTCCTGCTCCTTCATATTGGTAAGATGTGTTCGCTTGCTTATTCATGTGTAACCTTGATTTCTCTACTACCAGGCCAGGGCACAGAAGTGTTTGTATCAGTAAGTTATCGGTGTTGCACCAATAGTTTCCATTCAATGAAGCACTAGCATAAACTATAAAGTGCTTTTGTAATTGGGGTTAACTGACCATTAACAAAAAGTAATCAGCACACGTTCTTAGGCATTCATGCCTTAACTATTATTACCCTTAACATGCTAATAAGTTTACTGAACCTTTCCGTTGCATAATAAAGCCTCAAATATTGCTTATTCACAATCAAATTTGGATGAAATATTTCCTTATCGGACAGTGTAGGTCAAAGATCAGACTACACATTCTGTGCAGTCTGATCTTGATCTGCACCATTCGCAAAAGCTCATTGCGTCTTAGTAAGCATCTTAAGGGCAAACGCCAACTTGGAAGTATGGTTCATTGATATAGAAATTATTCCTTCGGCTACACAACTGCAATCGTGATAAATACTCCAATGGTCGACTGCAATTTGTAACTAGAGATATATAGAGGGTATTTGTTTCTTCGGTGAAAGATCGAAATTTATTTCATCGAGTGAACACCATACGTAATAATTTCACGTGTGGCGTAGGTATAAGATGTTCACGAGAGGAAATTAATTTCGATCCTTCAACGAAAAAAACAAAAAAGAAAAAAAAAAAAAAAAAATAGTTTGTTTATTTATTTCATGCTCCTAACCTTTTTCTTGTTGGGACCTGCGAAGTACAGATGGGGCTCTCGATATTTCCATACCAGTGAATTTATCAGTCGGTAAATTCACTGATCGAGACGGTGAAATCATCAAACCAAAACCCACCATAATTTTTTCGATAACCTACCGAAGGCATCAAATAAATACATATGTCTAAAATACGACGGTGTTTGCTGTGGTTTACAGCGTGGTATCGAAGACAGCATTCCTCAATAATTCCAATTATTGTACTAACTCCAAAGTCCAATAAAAGTCACATGATTGGCCGGGAGAGCAAGTTTAACTCTATACTTCACAATCCTGAGTTTTAACGACCCTGGGAGGATAACTTTGGAAAACATTGTGGGAAAAGGAGAAAGTACTGATGAACAGCATGATATCCTTTTTCACACACTGTTTTCTACCCTGTCTAATACAAATTCCATCATTTTGACCAATTTCATCGGTCGTTTGCGAATGCTTTCCATTTAGACCAGTCGAAAAAATTTTGTCGTTTGGTAAAGAGTTAAGTAAAATCTAGGTTTGCCTTTTAACGTCAAAATGGAACTGAGCCCTTGAAGAGCTGAACCCGCAGTAAATATATCATGCGGAAAAAGGTACATGTGGATCAAGATGAGGTTGCACAGAACTTGCAGTCTGACCTTCGATTTGCAGTATCCATTTTTTGCTTCCTAAATGTTTTAACAAAATACAGACCTCCAAATTGTAATGTATGTATCTGTAGCACTGACCGAGAATGTCAAATTCTATTGAGCCATGCTCTGGCAAAAGGGGGCTTAATGCATCTCCGTGGTGCATGATACCAAGCAAGTCATCGCATAATTTTGGATCCATAAAGTCCATTTTGTCTAACAACCGACTGAATCGGTAGGTAAACTGGTCCTTTAGCATGCAGAAAATTGACTAAAAGCAGAAAGTTTCGGTCCAGGTCAGCCTGCGCGGATTGCGCAGGCTGACCTGGTCGATACTTTTTGCAGATGCATTAAGCACCCTTTCCACAGAGCGTGGCTCATTTATTTTGTAATTTTCGTTTCATTTTTTTTTTTGGTTAATATTGTTTATTTAGCACTGCAATAGTTAATACTTCTTACCTCTATTAGTGAAACTCTTCAAGTTAAAGGTGCGTTTAGACTATTAAGAGGGACCCCTCGAAAACAAAAGTCGTGGGACATGTTCATTTTCTTGGAGTGCTCAAAGAGAGGTAACTCTATCCGGCTTTGCGATGATAAGTTATTAGAAAGGTACTCTTAGCACCTTGTATTTTAACCCTAAGCTGCTAAGCGCGACTCACTGACCTTTGCAGGTAGCACAGATCGAGATCAGACTGTACAGAGCGTGCAGTCTTATCTTGAATATTCACTGTCCGATAAGGAAGTATTTTGCTGCAAAAAAATAAGTTTGAAATAACATAGTTCGGGTGTTTACTATCGGCTTAAATATTTCATATTACTTATTTAGCAGGATTGAGACTCTCAGATAAGGTGTCTGTTTTAGCGTTTAAAGCCGTTTTCAACATCATTTGGCTTGTATTGTAGCTGCAAGTGCATGTATTCATGTTTTCCTGGTGTTTCTTGTACCAGTGCTTCGGACAACATTTTTCCAAGCCACTGGCTGCTTTCCCACATAGGCTAACCATATACCGTCGAAACAATTTTCAGTCGTGAGAAAATAATGGATCCCTTTCACAATGAATATCATCAATTTTAGGAAAGACTTTAGCCGAGCGGGGTACGAGCGAATTTTTAGTTTCAAGGCCTATACTTTACCGACTGAGCGTCCGGACTCGACCTTTATTTGAGAAGAAATATTCGACATTTCAGAGTTTAAATAGAAAATAGATTGACTTTCCGTGTCCACGTAAGTTTGAAAAGAGGGAGAGAAATGTATGCCTGACATGTGAATCTGTTTCATAACAACATATGAAAAGTAATAATTATTGTCTAAGCAGCACAAATCAAATCTCTGTACTGGCATTTCGTCAGGTTGTTCTTTTTCTCTCCCTTCTTGAAAGAGTCTGACGCCATTAGAGGGACATTTGAAATTGAAAGTACACGAAAACTGTTTCTCATATAATTAGTAGATAATATAAAACGAATAAAGCTTGGAATTCGAGACGGAAACTCTATTTAAGAAAATTTTCTTTGAGCTTGTTGTTACATAAATAAAATATTGGGAACTGGTTTTGCTACGTTACTTACTTTGGTATGCACACAAAAAATGTTTCCTTCCTTCTTTCCTTCCTTCTATTGGAAGAAATTAGTCTCATCGTGTATGCATTTCTTCCTTCCTTATTCCTTCTTTCGCTCATTCGACCCTTTGGATAAGTAAGGTTCCTCTCCATTGCTTTGACTGAGGGAATAAAGCGAACAAAAGAAGAAGGAAAAAAAGAATAGGTCGTGCACATGAGATGGAAAAAAAGAGAGGGAAAAAAAAATAGCTCATGCACAAGAGGTTCAGAACTAATTACAACGACTCAACCTTAAGCTGCGGAATAAATGAAACGAACATTTTTACTCAATATTAAAAACCCAAATATTGCGTTTTTCAAAGTTGATTTCACCGGAAAGAAAATACAGTATCGGACAGTGTAGATCAAAGATCAGATTGCACGTGCAGTCTGATCTTGATCTACACTGTTCGCAAAAGGTCTGTGAGTCGCGCTAAGCAGCTCAAGCGTTAACTGTCTCGAGATAATTTGCCAGTGAAAGAGAGATAAGCTATGAAATTTGCTTCCATTACATACAAATCTCGTGGCCACAACATATAGAGGATCTTACATGAGTGTTTATGTATTATTATTTTTATCAAACGAGTTGACTAAAATTATATGACGCGAGCCTTGGCGAGTGTCAAATACATTTTAGTCAACGAGTTTGATAAAAATGATACTACATAAACACGAATGCGAGATTCTATTTATCATATAAAACAAATGGAAGGCAATAAAATATCCTGCATCGTCAGCTTTAGCCTATACAGCATTCACGTCAATGTTTACAGTTGTGGTTCGGTTTCAAATGTGTACATTCACAGGTAGATAGATCTTTGACATTAACTCCGAAAGTAGAATGAAACAGTTTCTAGAGGGAGTAAGTCTACCTATTTCCCCACTTTTGTTGCTTTAAAAGACTTTCGCCGCATTTCTTGTTTTTTATTAGACTTGGAAATCAAACACTTTCCACGTGTATACGTCTTAGCAACAATGACGTCATTTTTCTGAGAGACGGCGTAGTCGTACAAATTCTGGCACGTGCTGTGGCTGGTTTCTCCGGCTTCACGCGCCCATGACTAAAAACTGATCAGAACCGGGACCCCAAAAAACGATAATACACTATGTACACTATGTATTATCAAAAATAAGTCATGGGTTCAATACACTGCCGGAGGAGGTTTTATGTGATAAATACATAATATCCCCAAGCCATGAGTTAATTAGGTAGTAGCAACCACTTAACTCTTTCGCTGCCAAATAGATGGATCCGACATTTATCGAGGTCTAAATGTATATTTTCCTTGCGTTTGAATCTGATTTTGGTCAAAGATTAGTATCAGGGAGCGGATGGTGTAGATCCGAGATCAGATTTCACGTATTGTGCAGTCTGATCTTGATCTACGTCATCCGCAAAAGATGTCCACTGATGTCCCCTCCGACACTGGCAGTGAAAGAGTTAATTATGTCGTGGCCACGTGATAGTAAACTCGTGGCTACGACTCAGCTGTACCTAGCTTCTCTAGAATCCCTGGCACGGCAAAATGTCATTCCGGGGATTTATGAAAGTCATCGTGGCGGGATTCCTTCTTATTGCAACGCCATTGTTTTTGTGACAAAGCAGCAGTGTGTTTTAAAAGAGTGTTGTGCATAGATCTTATAAAGAAATTCTCGGAAAACACGAAGAGATGCACTTGTTGACGGCATACATGTATAATTATTATGTTTAGTAAGATTTCTTCCCCAAGAGGCGTTATTCATCAAGCAAAGGAAACAAATCAAATTTTTGATCGTTGCATGTACGATTTTTGCGCCTTACGTCAAAGCATGGGCTTCTGGGAACGGCATCGATCCAAATCAGACTGCATGAAACGTTCAGACTGACCTTGAATTTATACCGTCTGTTTGTTTAGCCAAGCCCGCAATGTAAAAACATCTTTTTGGGCTTCAATGTATTGTACTTTCAGACATTTGAAAAGGTCAAATTTTTATGAGCCATGCTCTGGCAAAAGGGGGCTCAATACATCTCAATGATACATGACACAGATACCAAGCAAGACATAACATATTTATGGATCCATTATGGCCATTATTTTTAATTTTTTATCCTTTTAAACAATCGATTTAACCATGAGGTAGACTGGTCCATTTACATAGAGAAAATTGACCAATAGCAAAAAGTTTCGCGGCCTGAGCAGGCTGACCTGGGCCGATACTTTTCGTAGATACATTTAACCCCCTTTTCACAGAGCATGGCACATATATTAGGCGCTGAAAGAGTTGGATGAAAAAAAAGGAGTGTGAAAAAGTATCTCTTCAGAATAAATCGCGTGAGTGTTCGGTTTGAGTCACTTATTTCTGACGTTTCTTCAATTGAATTCGTAACACTGTTGGCACGATAGACTTCCAAAATAGATTGATCTCAAAATATGACGATACAATAATTACCAACAGAACGATGAATAATGATAGACAGGCATAAAGCTTGAGTTTTTTTCCCTTTCAAACGTTTAGCAGTGCTAGCAGTGGTTACGTTAAAATAATACTGCTGAAAACTTACTTTTCAATCCGACACCGGGAGATCTAGATCAGGCTGCACATGACGTGCTGTCTTATCTGATAGTTTTGCAAATGAAGGCTTGAACTTATACATTTTACTGACCTGACTGTCTCTTCTGTTTACTAATTACTATTGATAAACTTTTGTCATCGTCATCAGCATCATCGAAACTAGCGTTGAATTCGAAGTCATCTAAGAACTAGTCGAAAACACAGTTGGTGTTATGTTAAGAACGATAACCACGTTTTGATTGTAAAAGATACTTGAAAGAATTATCTTACTTTGGGTAGAGTATAAGTTATTTCGAACACGTGTTATACAATTGCGGATGGCGTAGATCAGAACCAAATTATACCGAAAGGGTAGTCAGATCTTTATCAGTCCATCAGTCTGTCCGTCCGTCTGTCAGTGCTTCCATCAGTCCTCCGTTCAATCAGGCAGTCCGTCAGTCAAATCAAATCAAACCAAAAAAAAAAAAAAAACCGAATCAACTCAAGGGAACTCAGCTAAACTCAAATCAAATCAAACCAAACCAACTCGAGTCGAGTCGACTCGAACCGAATCGATCCTATCCGATCAGATCAGTATGATCAGTCGAGGAGTGAGATCAGCCAGCCAGCCAGCAAGCCAGTCAAACCAAATCAAACCTACCCACCTACCTACCTACCTACCTGCCAACCTGCCTGCCTGCCTGCCAATCAATCATCAGTCAATCAATAACATCACCTCAAATCAAACCAACCACATCAGTCACATCAATTCAATTAGTCGACCAATCGATTGGTCAGTTAATCAATCAACCCACTGATTGACCAGTCGATCAGACAAAAGATGATACGATAATCAGATCGGTTTTTCTATCGAACACTAAATCAAATCCGTGAACGTTTTTCAAAAAGTAATTCTGCCAGACTAAGCCACGCATTTCAGAGAGAGAGAGAGAGAGAGAGAGAGAGAGAGAGAGAGAGAGAGAGAGAAAAGCCAAGCAATTCAATTAATAAGGAAAAAAAAAACCACTCATACAAGAATGGCAAACAGCAGAACCCGAGAACTTTATTTGCCTTCTAAACAAGTATTTGAATAATAGATGATGTCTTTAAATAGGTTTTTAATTGTCTGCAATACACTCCGAAGTTTCTCCGACATCTAAACTCAATATGAGCCATGCTCTGTGAAAAAAGGGAGCTTAATGCATCTGCGAAAAGTATCGACCCAGGTCAGCCTGCGCAGTCCGCGCAGGCTGACCTGGGCCGAAACTTTTCGCTACCAGTCAATTTTCTGTATGTCCAAGAATCAGTCTACCGCATGATTTAGTCGTTTGTTTCAGAAGTGGCTATTATGGATCCATAATTATGTGTTGGCTTGATTGGTACAATGCATCACGGAGATGCTTTAAACCCACTTTTGCCAGAGCATGGCTCATATGTAATCTAGCAATTATTACACTCCGCGAAACGGAGACTAGTCATTGAACAGATTCGAAATTTTTAACGCTGTATACCAGCATTTGCTCTTTTTCCAACTACGTTTTCTCAAGGTGTCGTACCCAATATTGTTAAGGCAAGAGATGGTTTGGTTACGAGTGAAATGAAGTAATATCCTGTAGTTTCCGACATACTACTGAAGTAAACTGATATTCCCGTTGTAAAGAGTGTCGGGCATGAAAAACTGGGTCAGTGCTCATAAAACTGTTCTCGTGCTCAACTCAGCTGAACATGAAGTTTCAAAGTTGTAAAAAATAAATTTGATAAACCTTATGGAGTAAATTATATACGTAAGATATTTTCTTTGTTTCTTCCTATTGAATTAAAGTCTTCATTTTAAATTTTCACGCCGTCTTAAGCATTCATAAATGAGACTGAAGTTTGAGCATAAACTCAGTTCAGCATGGACTCCTTGAAAACTTTATAAGCACAGGTACATTCACTGGACTTTGTTAGACAAGCGAACACTTGTCTGTTGACATCGAGAGTGATCCATTGTCAAATGGCCCGCAACATGCGAAATGAGACCTTCTGACATTTGCGTAAAGTGTCGTCCCGGGTTAGCCTGCGCAGTCCGCGCAGGCTAATCCGAGAAGGCACTTTACGACTACATAATTTTTTTTTTATACAGTAGACTCTCGTGAAACAGAAAATCGCACAAAAACGGAGAGTGTCGTCTCGGATTAGCCACAGGCTGCACAAGCTGATCTGGGACGACACACTTTTACGTATATGTCCGAAGGCCCCTTTTCGTGTGTTACACTCAAAATGTAAACAAAAAACCTCAGAATCGCTAAATTCTATTAGAAATCGTAGTTCTGTTAAATATGATAATGCTGACAGGAACTACAAAATCTGTACCACTCCATTTTGAAAGATGATTACTTACAGAGTCATAGTCTAAACAAGATATCATCGATAAGATACAAGATATTTGCTTATATGTAAATTAATTCGGTGACCTATGCAAATATATAATAATCTAATTAAACAAGATATCATCGATAAGATACAAGATATTTTCTTATATGTAAATTAATTCGGTGACCTATGCAAATCAGGCTTCATCTTTACTTATCCCAACGCAACCTTTTTCATTCTCGTGTTATTCGCTTGTTGTAGGTCTCTTCTAGGTACCGATAAGAAAGAGAAAATGCAAAGAAAGTTCATCTAATTAGACAGTGATCTCTAGACAGTTTCCAAATGCCATATCATGAAATTGTTATGCTCTTCTTTAAATTTATTCAAATCAAAGATCAGCAAACAGAATTGTGACCAATAAATGGCTATAAGGGGTTGGTAAAGTCACCTGAGGGAACCAGATAGAACTTCATAACGGGATTAGGCTGACCCAACCGGATTAGATTAGATAACCGGATTGGCTCGGATCGGACTTAAAAACCAGGTTGGACCACTTCTCTTCCATATTTTATGAACCATCCAAGTTTTATCTTTACCAAGCCCGCTCATTCCACATTCACTAGTCTGTCAGTGCGTCCAGTACTTTGATTAAATTAACTCTTTTTCGCGCCAAATACTAGTAAATAATCTCGACCTCTTTGTACGGCTGAAAATACAGCTCGCTGAAACCCAGAACTGTTTTTACCTTATAGAATTGACTCACGAGCGGACGCTATAGATCCAAGATTAGACTGCACGTTCTGTGCAGTCTGATCTTGGATCTATAGCATCCGCAAAAGTCTCTGTTTTAATTTATGACACTGAAATGTTGAACACAAGGACATTCGACATCTCTCTTGTGTAAGAAGCTTACATCAACTAACATAAGAGGCGGTTTTATACGGTCGATTCAAGAATCGCGGCCACATCCTTTGGGAGCTGAGTAAGTGCAACGGACTCCCTTTAGTCACAAGAAATCCTCCACGTTACAATTTCAGGTCAGGTTTTGATGGAATATTACATAAAAGAGCGGACGATGCATGTATCAATGTTAGGCTGCACACTCTGTGCCGTTTGAACTTAGACTACAATGTCCTGAAAAGTAAGCCAAGCTGCGATAAGCGTTCCTGTGGGTTATACATGTATGCACCATTGTGTGATATTGACGGACTGGGTTTCATCAGATCTCGTGTGAAACCGAGTCACGTGCTTTTCCAAAAGTCGCCTGGCAACCAAAATGTACTCAAGGTTAATTGAAAGAAATAAATCCAGAAAATTGCCTGAAACACACGTTCTGAGAAAGTCGCTTGAACGACAATGATCTGAATAATGTGTTTTTTTTTTAACCCTTCGGCTGCTACGTGCGACTCACCGACCTTTTGCAGACTGTGTAAATCAAGATCAGGCTGCACAGATCATGCAGTCTGATCTTGGATCTAAACTGTCCGATCAGAAGGCATTTTCCCCCCATTAAAAAAAAAAAATTGAAACAGCAATATTTGGGTTTTTACTATGGACTTGAAAATCTCATTTTAGTTATTTAGCAGGATAAGGGTTAAAATAGGCGCGTCTCGAAAACTTCGTCCTCCGTGTCTTTCTCCTCGTCATCTTTCTCCTCCTCGTCGTCTTTCTCCTCGTCGTCTTTCTCCTCGTCGTCTTTCTCATCTTTCTCCTCGTCATCTTTCTCCTCGTCGTCTTTCTCCTCGTCGTCTTTCTCCTCGTCGTCTTTTACCTCGTCATCTTTCTCCTCGTCGTCTTTCTCCTCCTCGTCGTCTTTCTCCTCGTCATCTTTCTCCTCGTCATCTTTCTCCTCGTCGTCTTTCTCCTCCTCGTCGTCTTTCTCCTCGTCGTCTTTCTCCTCCTCGTCGTCTTTCTCCTCCTCGTCGTCTTTCTCCTCCTCGTCGTCTTTCTCCTCGTCGTCGTCTTTCTCCTCCTCGTCTTTCTCCTCCTCGTCTTTCTCCTCGTCGTCTTTCTCCTCGTCGTCACCTTTCTCATCGTCGTCACCTTTCTCATCGTCATCTTTCTCCTCCTCGTCGTCTTTCTCCTCGTCATCTTTCTCCTCGTAGTCGTCTTTCTCCTCCTCGTCTTTCTCCTCGTCGTCTTTCTCCTCGTCGTCACCTTTCTCATCGTCGTCGTCTTTCTCCTCCTCGTCGTCTTTCTCCTCCTCGTCGTCTTTCTCCTCGTCATCTTTCTCCTCGTCGTCGTCTTTCTCCTCGTCATCTTTCTCCTCGTCGTCGTCTTTCTCCTCGTCGTCTTTCTCCTAGCCTTTTTCGTCCTCTTCCTCCTTCTCCTCTTGATACAACCAGAACATATGTAAAATGATTAATTAGTGGGAACAATTATAAATTGAGTTATGTTAGCAATAATTATGAAAATTGAAATACAGTACAAATTCGAAACTTTGAATATGCATTATTACGAGTGTAAATTATTATCGAAACTATGGACGGATTCTTGAAAAATTCAATCGAAAATGAACTATTTGCTGAAAGGAGAATGACAAATACGAGGTAAAACTTGATCAAAATATCGTTTTCTGCTGCGAAAACAGAGTTAAGACATTCTGACTTCGCATTAGATACGAACTGCTGCTTCGCTGTTTTCCAAAGATATAGAGTTTATTTATTCTTTTGGCTGAAAGATCAAAATTTATTTTATCGAGTGAATATCATCGGTAATATTTTCACGAGTGGCACAGCCATGAGTGAAAACATTACCATATGGTGTTCACGAGATGGAATAAATTTCTATCTTTCACCAGAGAAACATTCTATTCTTTTCATGTTTTTTAACCCCTTTTTTGTCGGGACTTTCGAAGTACAAGGGAATTCTCGATATTTCCATACCAGTGAGTTTATCAGTGATAAACACTTCAATTCACTGATCGAAACGGTGAAATAATCAAAGCATAATCCACCATTATTTCCTGATAAACTACCGAAAAGCATGAAATAAAATGCTGTTCACGTTACTCGGTCTGTTCGATTTTTTTCTGCACAGCTATAATTGAAATTCCACGTGTGAAAATAGTGACGATTACGTCAAAACAATATGTACATCAACGGCAGAGCGATATTGTTACTTCTAGATATAAACTGATTGTTTGAAACAATGCTGAACAGCCATCATAATCGAGTTTTCAGCAAATTCAGAAAACCAGGATCCGTATTAACCAACCATTCCTAATGTTATTCTAAGTCTACTTCTAGATTTAGAAAGTAAAACAACTTCTGATTGGCTAAACCAAATGGTTTAGCCAATCAGAGGTTGTGTTACTTTCTAAATCTAGAAAATTATAGAAATTTAAGGCTAAGAAAGTTCTTAGCAATGGTTGGTGAATACGGATCGAGTTTTCTTTATGACGTTAATGTCTTCGCAGACAATCAATAAGGACAAGGTTGGCAGAGATATCTCGTCCTCCCATCGCTGATTTGTAAAAAAAAAATAATGGAGCATCCTATAGTTTCTTGTATTAAAAAAGTAAACAAGTGCACTTCAGCGTTTGACCAACGGGATGGGCATTATGCCACCGGAAGGCAGTCTGTTTTTGAGACCAGATGTGACGTCATTGTAGTTATTTGAATACGATCCCGCATAATCGAGGTATGTTATTGATTATGTGTCATTCCCACAAGTCCACAAGTCGCGTGAACTTCTGGCGCGAAATCTAAAAATATCTTAGCAGGCTGTTTTTCGCTATATATCGCGAAAGTAAACTTTACACTTCGCTTATAATTGATTATGTGCGACTTATTGTCAAACTAGATTAGAGAGAGAGAGAGAGAGAGAGAGCTAAACATATAAGTACATTCATGACTAGAAATCCCAATAAATGAGAACAGCTAATATCACTGACTAATGTGCAAATAGTTTCAAAAAGGATTTAAAATAACGAAAAGGGTTGCGTGTCAATATACTGCATAGATTTACGCAAATCATTTGGGATTGTATATACATACATATTCAGATTCCTGCTTTACCCAAAGGTATGAGCTGGCGGAAATTTATGCAAATATTCGCTCGAATTGTAAAGTTATGCAGTTTAATGATTTTGACTTGATGCTTGCTTATCTAACCTGCACACGAAAATACACATTTACAGTGTAGCGAAAGACAGTCCTGACTTCCAGTCTGAACTTAAGACTTGTTTTTTCTTTGTCATTTTAAAGCTCCATTTTCAAGGCACCGGTATTGACCCGGTGCCTCTTATGCCATCTATCTTTATTTTGAAAGTATGTCTTGTATCAACTTATTGTAAAAAAAAAAAAAAAAAAATGCAGTGCCCTGACAAAAGGAGGCTTAATGTATCTCTCCCCTTCATTATACTAAGCAAGGCATCACATAATCATGGATTCATAAAATCCATTTTGTCTAAAAACCCACTGAATCATGAGATAGACTGGTCGTTTGACGTGCGGGAAATTTACACGCAGCAAAAAGTTTCGACTCATATCAGCCTGCGCGGACTGCGCAGGCTGACATGAGTCGATACTTTTTGCAGATGCATTAAACTCCCTTTTCACAGAACAAGGCTCAAATGTTGAAAATGATTATAAATGTTAAAAAAAATATTATCATACGCACTGAAAAATGAATACTTATTAATATCGATTTCAAACAACTCGTTCACTGCTGCAGACGACAGCTTAAGGTCGGCTGTTTAAAAAAAAAGCCTCGAGGCTTTGTTAGCGCCCTGTGGTCGTCTGCGACTACGCAATCGTCTTCGTTCGAAACGTTGACAGTTCCTCACATCTTTGTTATTTCTAAAAGTATCAAACTCGATTTAGCTTTAAATAGGGGAAACTGTGTCAGAAGTAAGGTTATACCTCAAAATATTTTTGACACAGTTATGTCCCCTTTTGAAACAGAAATTTTTCACCGAAAAGCAATTGCAACCGCGTATTGGGAACCGCATCCAGTGTTTTCTGTTTGCGTTTTACTATAGGCGATTTTTTTTTTTAAATTATTGAAGCAAAAGAGAAATCGGTCGTCGTGATTAACTTCTCCATTAACCTCAATATTTTCAGTCTCATGAAACGGAATTTCGTCTCCTAGCTGTGTTATATAATGTTGAAAGTGATGATGGATTAAAGAATTATCTCCTTAAATACATGTAATCTGATCGTTATACTAGACTTTGAAGTGCTTTTCGTGATGTATTGATGTGCGCTAATGGCTAATGGTGGGTTCACGTAAGTAATCCGTAATTGGCTTTTTGTACATCATAGCTACATTATTAGAGACGGGGAATCACAAATCGTCTAGACCATAAATTTTGAAGATTAACGTTTATTGTTTGTAAAATGATTTAAAATAAGGATAAAATTTCGCAGAGATAACACCAGCCAGTACAGATCTAGTTCTAACTCTAAATCGCAAGACTGGTAATTTGATTGGCAGGGACGTTTCCCCTCGGCCAGTCAAATAGCTCGTCTTGTAATTCACAATTAGCACAACAGATAGAAAGACTAGTGAAGACGACTACAGAATTTATGTAGAATAGAAAGAAAGAGGGGTGAATGGGAATACAGATTTCATTGTAGAATAAATAGAAGGCTGATGAACACGACAACAGAAATTTATGTAATAGAAATAGAAATACTGGAAAATACTACAGAATTTATGTAGACTAAAAGGAAAAATAAATAAGACTACCGATTTCATAGGTGATAGATAGAAAAACTGGTAAATTTGACAACATAAATTTACGTAGAATAAATACAACGACTGGTTAACATTAATGCATGGTTTATGTAAAATAAATAGAAATGCTTGCAAAAACAACAAAAGTCCAGTGGAATAGATCATAGAGAGATTAGTGAATACGATTACAGCGTTTATGTAGAATAGATATAAAGGCTGAGAAACACGGCCTTTATATTCATAAGGTTAAAGGACGGATGAATACGACTACATACATACTTGAGCAAGAAAAATAGAAAGTTGGTAGAAATAAACACAGAGGTTTTATAGAACGGACAGAACTATTAGTAATACAATAGAAAAGAAAAGACAACAACAACAACAACAAAAAAAAAAAAAAAAAAAAAAAAATCCGACTACGAAATTGGTATACAATAGATAGAAAGATTGGTAATTAGAACTGCAAAAAAAAAAAGAAAAGAGAGAGAATGACTGGTCAGTACGACTACAGGATTGTAAAAGAATAGGTGGTAAGAATGGTATTTACGACAACAGAAATGATGTAAAATAGATAGAAAGACTGGTGATTACTACTACAGCATTTACGTAGATTAGATAGAATAGCATATAAATACAACTACACTACTTACGTATGTAGTACAGTTATAAGGGCTGCTAAATACGACTACAAAATTAATCTAGAACAGATAGCAAGGCCATCACATACGACAACAGAGTGATGTAGAATGGATAGGAAAAGTAGGTAGATATGACTACAGAAATGACGTAGAATATAAAGAAATGCAGGTAAATAAGACTGCAGAATCATGATAGAGTTTAGAGAAGGACTGGTAAATACGACTACAGCATTTATGTAGAATTTATAGAAAGAATGGCAAATAGAACCAGAGAGTTTATTTTGAATTGATGGAAAGATAGATAAATACGACAACAGGATTTATACATAATAGCTGGAAAGACACGACTACAGAAATATGTTACAGAGATTGAAAGACGGATGAAAACCGCTACAGCACATACGTAGATTAAACAGAACTACGTGTCAATTCGATTACAGCATTTATGTACAAAGAAAAGTTATAAATGCTAGTAAATGCGACTACAGAATTAATTTAGAATAGATAGAGAGGCTAGTAAAATTATTATGACTACAGCATTTAAGTAGAATTAAAAAAAAAAAAAAAAACTGACTTATACGACCATAAAATTCATGACATAAAATGAATAGAAAGACTGGTAAATACCACAATAGAATTGGAAATAGAATAGAATAGGAAAACATGAAGATACGACAACAGAAATCATGTGGAAAATATATAAAGGCTGGGAAATACGACTACATAATCTGTTATGTAGAATACATAAAAGACTGGTAAATACGACAAAAGCGATATAAAAGGGAAACCCATAGATTTTTTGCAGATAAAATAGAAAGCTGTGTAAGTACTGCTGAAGAGCCTGTGTAGACGAGATGAAAAGGCTGGTGAATGCTACTACAGTTTTTATGTAGAATAGACAGCGTGGCTGGTAAATACGACTACAGAGTTTATTCGCGTAGAATAGATAGAAAGACTGGTGAATATGCTTAACAAACTTATGCAAGTAAAATGGAATAATCAGCTGGAAAATAAGGCCATAGAATTTATGTAGAAAATATGGAAAGCCAAATGAATACGAGTAGACCATTTATGTGGAATACATGGAAAAGCTGGTTGATACGACTAGATGATTTATGTAAATTAGATAAAAACGCTTGTAACAATGACTACAGCATTTATGTAGTTTAGATAGAAAGGCTGGCAAATACGACTACAGATTTAATATAGACCAGGAAAACGAATTGATGTACGAAGAACAGAAAGAAACTCAGAAATGTACGACTAAATAATCCATATAGAATAGATAAAGACTGGTAAATACGACTACAGGTTTCATGTCCAGTGGGTAGAAAGGCTGGTAAATACGACTACAAGTTTCATGTCCAGTGAGTAGAAAGGCTGGTAAATACGACTACAAAACAATGTAGAGTAAACAGAAAAACGGGTAATTACGTACTACAGAAATGATGTAGAAAAGGTAGAAAAGGCTGTGAATGTGACAACAAGAAATGTGTAATATAGATAGAAAGGATGGTAAATACGAATACAATTAAAATAGATAAGAAGACATGTGAATATGATTACAAATTCATGTAGAATAGATAGAAATGCTGCTAAATAAGATTTCACCATTCATGTAGAAAGAATCGAAAGAAATGAAACTAAATGCGTCTACAATTTTTACACGGAAAACATATATAAACTGGTAAGTACAACGATCAAATTATCGTATGCATAAAAGATAAAACGGCAGGCAAATACGCCTACGTACATTTTGTAGAATACATGTAGATATAAAGGCTGGTAAATACGACAATAAAATTAAATGAAGAATATGGACAGAAAGTAGGGATGGCAACGGTTAGTAAAGTTACTAACCGATTGACCGAACGAAGAACTTTGTCAATATATCTATCATTGGAAATACCTTCGTATGCGACGATGTTTTGCTCTCGGGAGGAAGGAGGAAGGGCTGTGCATACGATACACATACCCGTGAAGTACTGAACGAGGCACTTTACGCAATGTCATAAACGGACAAGTTTTCTCTCTATTCTCTCACTCTATCTTTCAATCTCGTGTACATCAGAATAAAATCCCGAGGAATTGTTTCTCCCACAATGCTTTCGTGTTTGTTAGATTATTTACACGACCGGGTCGTTTAAGGCTGTACAGTAGCTCTAGACGCCACGTCATAAACCGACAAGTTTTTTATCTTTCTCGCAAACACACACACATACTTCTGATTATTTACTCATGAGCGATGTTTTCGTGGTTGCTAGATGATTGGCAATAGGGAAGCTGTGATATAACTGAAATATTGTTGAAAGCGGCGCTTTTAATAAATTTCATAGTGTTTTCGTCGAAGTTACGTTTGAAAAACTTCCAATCAGCTGACGTAGGTGGGACATTGTTGTTTATAATTTAAAATAGTCTATAATAAATTTCGATGTTGCTTGTCGTACAGATAAATTAATAATGAAAGAAGGTTAATCGATATACAATGCATGTGCGTGGCTGCGTGGCTACTTAATAAATTTCAAATACTCTAACGTGATTGGTCCGTTTCCATTGAGTTTTAATTACTGAGGGTGGGCAAAGAAAGCCAATGACGACCAAATTGTGAAAGTGTACGTCTTTGATTAGAACAGAACACCTGCAGCTGATAGTTTATTAATATTGTCATCGGGGCCTACATAGCGGATTATAAAGAAACAAAAGGCTGTCACCTTCCACTGTTTGTGTAGCAGACCTATCAAACCGTATTCATGTGAATCACACCTCCGCCGATTCGGCTAGTGCCGATATGGATGTGTGGATAATGCATAATATGGACGGCGAGAGAGGGACCGTCAATTTTTAAAACTTTTAAAGGTTAATTTTCTTAATTTTGTTCTCTTTTTGTTTTTTACTATTTTTCAAACATGTTACCGATTTTCTAACCGGTTAACCGATTATTCGATCGGTTAAACGGTTAACCGTTGACATCCCTAATAGAAAACGTTCTAAATAAGAATGCAGCATTAAAATACGCAGAACACATAGAAATGCTTGTAAATACAAGTGCAGAATTTATGAAGAATAGATAGAAAGCCTGCGAAATGCAATTACAACATTCATGTACGTAAAACAGATACAAAGGCTATGAAATGCGACTATGACATTTATGTAGAAAATATAAAAATGGCTTGTGAATACAACCGTAGAATAGGTGGAAAGGCTGCTGAATACTATTCTTACGCAAAAAAATCGATAGACTTGTCAATACAAGTACAAAATTAGTGTACGTAAAATGATGTAAAGAGGTGGCTGATACAAACAACTACTGACATTATGTAGAACACATAGACAGGTTGGTAAATACGCCTGCAGAATTTATGTAGAATAGATAGAAGGCTGGTAAATACGAGTATATAATTATTTTAGAATGGATAGAAAGACTGGTAAGTATGACTAAAAGATTATTGTAGAATAGATGCATACGCCTTCATAATTTATGTAAAACAGATGGAAGAACTTGTAAATATGCCTACAGCATTTCCGCAGAATAAATAGAAAGGCTGATAAGTACGATTACAGACATTATGTAAAGTTGATAAAAAGACCTGTAAATAAGACCAAAACGTTTAGAGATGGACAGACTAAGAAATACGACTACAGCATTTCTGTAGAATAGATATTAAACGGTTGGTAAATACAACTTCAGAATTTATTATGAATGGATAAAATGCCTTATGATTTGGATTACATCATTTATGCTCGTAGAAGAGATAGAAAAGCGGGAAAAAACGACTCAACCATTATGTAGAATAGAAAGATAGACAGGTAAAGATTATTTCAAAATCATGCTGAATAGACAGAAAGGTAACTAGATATGCTTACAGCATTAATGTTCGTAGATTGGATATAGAGGCTGATAAACACGACTTAAGAATTTATTTAAATTAGATACATAGAAGACTGGTGAGTGAGAGTTCAGAATATATGTAGATAGAAAGACTGGTGAACTAGAGTCCAGCGTTTATGTACATAGAATAGATTGAAACTCTGGTACATATGACTTCAAAGTTAAGTATATATGTAGAATTGATACAAAGGCTGGTAAATACTACTTCTACATTTATCAAAGAAAAATAGATGGAAAGGCTAGTAAATACGGCCACAACTATTATATATAATAGATAGAAATACTTGTTAATACGATTACAACATTTCTTCATGGACTAGATAAACAGACCAGTAAATACGACAAAAGAATTAATTAACATAGAATACATGTAGCTAGAAAACTAGTAATTATGATAGAAAGACTAATGAATCAGGGTACAGCATTTTTGTGTGTAGAATAGATAGAAAGGCTGGTAAATATTTACGTGGAATAGCCAGAGAGGCAGTTATGTACGACTCTATAAATGATGAACGTAGACTAGACAGAAAAAAAAAAAAAACTGGTGTATACGAATACAGAATCTATATATGTATTAAAGATAGAAAGACTGGAGAATTAGAGTACAGCATTTCTGTACGTTGAATAGATAGAAAAGCGGGTATATGACTACAATATTTATGTAGAGCAGAGGCTGGTAAATATGATTACTGAATTTATGTAGAATAGATGGATAGATCTTAAAATATGGCTGCAAGCTAAAGTTACATCTTAAATGAAAATTTAATAAATTCTGAAGTTGTACTTACAGGTGTTTCTATATATTCGACGTACATTAGTGCTGTATTCGTATTTACAAGCCTTTCTATCTTTTATACATGATGTCTGTGCTTGTATTTACCAGCTGTCGTATCATTTTTATTTAATTCTGTGGTCCTATTTAATTTTGTCGTCCTATTAACATGTCTGTCTACCTATTTTAAATTAATCCTGTTGTTGAATATGCCAGATGTTCTATCTTTTTAGTATAAACTGTGTGGTCATATATACCGGCCTTTTTATCTATTCTACGTAATGCTTATACCATTATTTACCACCATTTCTCTGTTTTCTACGTACATCTGTATTGTAGTCGTATTTTCCAGTTTTCCTATCTACTGTGCATGAATTCAGTAGTGGTATTTTGCAGTATCTCTGTCTGTTTCTGCATAAATATTGCAGTCGCATTTATCAGTCTTTCTATCTTTTCTCCATAGATTTGGCAACAGTACTTCCCAGCCTCTATATTTATTCTACATAAATATTGTATACATATTTACTAGCTTTTTCTACATCCATAAATGCTCCACTCCTATTCACCAGTCTTTCTATCTATTCCAGTTCCTTTAATTCTGCACGTGTATTCACACTTTTTTTTCTGTCTGTTCTACGTACATAAATTCCGAAGTTGTATTTCCAGCTTTTCTATCTAGTCTACATACATTAATTTTGCAGGCGCATTTACCAGTCTGTCTATCTTTGCAGTCCTCCCATCTATTCTACATAGTTTTAGGGGTGCAGTCATAATTACCAGCCTTCCTATTTATTCAAAACAAATTCTGCAGCCATATTTTCCAGCCTATCTCGCCTACGTACATAAAAGCTGGGGTCGTATTTATTAGCCTATCTACCTATTCTTTTAACATAAATTCTGCAGTTTTATTTCCAAGTCTTTCTATCTATTCTACATCATGTAACTGTATATACGAGTCTCTGTATCATTTCATCTTACGTTTCTTTTTTACTGGTATCTGCTTGTCTATCCGTCTGTTTTACACAAATTCTAAAGTCATATTTTTTCAGCCTTTCTATCTATTTTGCAAAAATTGTGTGATAGTATTTACCAGTCTTTCTATGTGTTTTATGTACAATGAACCCATACTCAAGAGTTTTTTCGTTTATGTTTTCGACGTAATAAATTCTGAAGTCGTATTTACCAGCCTTTCTATCTAGTCTACGTACAAAAAAGCTGTAGTTGTATTTACTAGCCTTTCGATCTAGTTTACAAACATAAATTCAAAAGTCTTATTTATCAGCCCTTTTAACATTTCTACGTGATATCTTAAGTTCTATACCATCTTTGTATCTTTTCTACGCATTCATTTATTTTTCATTCTTATTTACCGGTCAACCCATCTTCTTCTGCATTCATGAATTCTGCAGTCGTATTTACACCAGCCTCTCTCCCAATTCTACATAAATATCGAGGTTGTATTTATGAGCATTTTTATCTGTTCTTAATAAATTCGGTAGTCGTATTTATCAGCCTTTCTAATTGTTCTACCTAATTATTGTAGTCATAACCTCTGTCCGTAATAAATGTTGTACTCTAATTCTAGTCTTTCAAACTTTGTTACATACATAACTTCTCTTCTCATATTCACTAGTTTCTACGTAAATGAATTCTATTATCGTATTTAACAGAAGGAAAGATAGCAAAAGATAAAAAGAAATTGGAAAATGCAACTTCACACCCTGTGTAGAACAGATAGAAAACGCGACTATAGACATTACAAAGAATAGGTAAAAGGCTGGTTAAAAAACAAAAACAGACTTCATGTACACAGAATAGACAGAAAGGCTGGTGAATACGGCTACAGCGTTTATGTAAAACATACAGAAAGGCTTGTTAATTTGACTATATTTATGTAGGTGGATTAGGTAGAACATACGATTACAGTATCTATGTAGAACAGATAAAAAGCCTTGTAACTACGACTGCAGCATTTATGTACAACAGATAGGAGGGCTAGGATAGATAGGAAGGCTGCTTAGTGCAATTTCAGAATTTATTTACGTAGAATACATAGAAGAACTGGTGAATACAAGTACAAAATTAATATACGTAGAATAGATGAAAAGGCTGGTAAATGTATATACGACTGTAGATACCAGTCTTAATGATGATGGTTATAATAATAATAATAGTATCAGGGAAAAAAACCACTGAAAGAAGAATACAGATCCCTTACATATACATGTATACATCATAAATTCACTTTAAAATTTAAAAGTGAATTCGTCAAAGACTCATCGTGGTCCACTCCCTCAACAGCGAAGGAAAAGTTATCGGGAACGTATACCTGCATAAAATTGTCTCCAAGGGGAAAGTGCAATATTAGTTTTGACTGTAGACAAATTAAAACTAAAATGCTGGTAGATACATGTACATGTATTTCTGTAAGTCTTGGCCAGCAGATCATGGCTTAGTGGGTATGACGTTGTATTTTTACGACAGACGTTCTAGGTTTGATCCTCATCGCAGAGCCCATCGAGTTGGAGTACTCAGCTAGATCAGTTGGTGTATATATCATTTAATCCTTTGACACATTAAGTCGAGTCTTAAAGATCATGAGAAAGAAATCTTGAAAATATTGTTGACACATCACGCAATTTCAATAAAAGTAATATTTCAATTCTTCAAATGCTTTTAACCCTTAAGCTGCTAAGCGCGATTTAATGACCTTTTGTGGACAGTCTAGATCAAGATCAGACTGCAAAATCTGATCTTTGATCTACACTGTCCAATACGGAGTTTTCTTTCCGGTGAAATCAACTTTAAACTCGCAATATTTGGTTTTGTACTATTGTGTGGAAATTTCCGTTTCATTTATTTAGCCGTTTAAGTGTTAACATGGATGATTCTAGAATGTTGCACTCTGGCAAAGAGTATAAATGCATTGTCAAGTTCTGAATGGTATTTTGAATAGTTTCTATACGAGAATAGTTCGATAACAAAGTTTTGCTCTTTCATCGAAACTTTAACACTTATGCTGCTGAATAAATGAAACGCAAATTTCTACCCAATACTAAAAGCCCAAAACACTGCGGTTTCAAAGTTGATTTCACCGGAGAGAAAATACCGCATCGGACAGTGTAGATCAAAGATCAGACTGCACGTTCTGTGCAGTCTGATCTTGATCTACACTGTCCGCAAAAGGTCAGCGGGTCGCGATTAGCAGCTTAAGGGTTAAGAGAGCAATAAATACTTCGAAATCACTTAACCTTCTTTTTGTTGACAATAATGTTTGTTCCCACCACCATCTGTTCGAATAATCGATTTGTTTTATTGGATTTTAAACAGAATCCCCCATTCTCCATTAACAATTCCACAACAGTCAAAGCTGTCACGTCGAATTTTAAAGAAGTTTACAGAAAACAACGATAAATAACAAAGCTGAGAGGTTTATTAGGCTTTCTGAGAGACAAGGCACTGAATTATTAATCGTGGCTTCCTTCCAGTCCTCCGTCTTGCTACAAAATTGTTCTGTTTGCACGTACATCAGACTGCATATATTGACTTGAAGTCTTGTAGCTTTTTACAGTTGTATTTTTTTGCGCCTTTCTCTGTCTGTTACCATTTTTTGCTCTATTTAAATTAATTCTTTACCAGACGACAAAATTTTAGACTTGTCTCCGTATTGAAAGTATTCACAGGCGAAAAAATACGTGTTGTTCAACTGATGGGGATTTGCCTTTAAATTGGTAAAAAAAAATAATGTGGGAAAAGGAGAAAATGCAAGCTAGCGTTTCTCCTTTTCCTACAACGTTTTCAAAAACCTTCTTTTCCAGGGTCGTTGAAACTCGGGATTTTTATTTGTAAAGCCGTAAAACCTATTACGTCGATTGTGAACAAATTCTCACAGCTGATATTAATCACTTTGATTGCTTAAAAAGGAAAGGTTAACCAGTAGCCGCACTGTGGTGTGGGTAGTTCAAGAGTTGGCCCTGCTCATCACTGGTTCGAACATGGAACCTGTAATGTGAGAGGCCAATGCTCTGCCACTACATCACTGTCGCCCACAAGAAAAGCACAGACATACTACTGAAAAAGTAGTTTTCGATCCATCTGATTTGACTCACTTTGTCAATTACATTTTCATCAACGTACATTGTGTTCTTTTCTTAATGACGAAAATGAGGACTTCTTGGAAGCAATAACCTCTGATATAATGGGTGTTGGGTTCGAATTCTGCGATAAACTAGGGTTACATGAAGCAACGATATAGGTTTATATATATAACATTAAGGAAGGAATCTCGTGGTTTGGAAGGGTCGTTCGACTGGGCACCATTAAATTACTTTCACTTTCGTGAAATCTATGTTACACTTATTGTGAAACTATGAACCTCATTGCCAGTGAATTGTGTTACAAACGACTTGGGTGAACAGATCTCTTTAGAGTGCAAAAATTAACCCTTAGGCCGCTACGCGTGACTCACTGACCTTTTGAGGACAGTGTAGATCAAGATCAGACTGCACAGAACGTTCAGTCTGATCTTGGATCTACACTGTCCGATCAGGAGATATTTCCTTACAAAAAAATTGAATATCAACATGAGAGTTTTTACTATCAGCTTGAAGGTTTCGTTTCGGTTATTAAGCAGGATATTGATTTAGGAAAAAAGTGTTGTTTTTTTTTGTAATCACAAACGACTCGCACTACTTTAGATACTTAGATCTCGAACTTTTTACCCAGTTTGTCGAAATTGTGAACTTTATACCCGATGTAAATTTCTAAATTTGTCGAAATTGTGAACATTTGCTTGCGACATATTAAATGTGGCTCAGTTGATGAGATTTGTCTTTGATAGGTAGAAAACATGGAGGAAAAAGGAGAAAATGCTGTTTAACAGCATTTTCTCGTTTTCCCACAATGTTTTCAAAAGACTCATCACTGAGGGTCCCTAAAACCTGGAATTGTTTCGTGAAAATTTAATTGTAAAGTGCCAATATCGTTGAATGTAATGGTAAAGTAAATAAGCTGTACAAGTTTACTTGCCTCACGAATATTGGACAAAATTGTAATTTCGTCACTTCGTGTTTCGTGCCCGCGCGAAAAGCAGAGTGCTGGGATTGGATTGAATAGATCGTTTCATAATAAGAGTCATTTCATACTAGTGAACGAAATTGGACGGGAAAGGTATATTGTTAGATATTCTTGTGAGTGTATTTCTCTGCTGTTGTGTGGTTTATTTTAAGAAAGTGATCGGTAGACAGTTTCAAATAGTGTTTCGATATACAGTGGACATGTTACTTATTTTATCGCAATGAAATAAGGAACAGTCGACAACAACAAAAACAGCAATAAAACGGATAATAAATAAGATTTCATACATAGGCTCGCTTTTGAAAACAATGTTGCAAAAGGCAGAAAATGCTTGCAACGACATCTCTCTCCTTTTGTCATGATTTTCCTAACGTGTTCAGATGCAAGACGTTAAAAGGTTGTGTGCATGACGTTATTGCGTTAAAAGAAATTCAAACAAAACATGTGATAGATGTTTGTGCATGTTCTTCTTTAAGTGTCTGGTTTATTAACCCTTTACCATACAGACCCGTGTTTAAAATATCTAACAAAAAAGTTTTTTGGAAACATTGGGATAAAAACAGAAAAATGCTGGTTACCAGAATTTCTCGTTTTACCACATGTTTTCTACCCCTTTAGAAATAGATACTACCTTTTTCGCTACATTTAACCTGTCTTTGCGATTGCTTTATATTTGGAAAGTCTTAAACTTTTTGTCTTGTTAAGGGTTTAGGGTTTGATCGGTAAGATGCGATCGTATAACTCGTTAAGTGGCTATATCTTTGGAATTGTTTTGGACATACGAACTTAGTTGTTTTATGTAATATCAACCATTTTATCGAGTACACGCGAAGTTTAAGGCTATCAGTTGTGCAGAGATTTTGAAAACTTTCTTGTAAAATAAGATACTGCTTGATACTCATTGGTCTGCTTAGCGATTACTCATCTTAAAGGCTTAACTACACAAACGGGTGCTATAGATCCAAGATCTGACTGTACGTTCTGTGCAGTCCTGTCTTGGTCTATGCCGTACCCAAAAGTCCTATAAATCGCCTATGGTTTTAAAATGGCAAAGGTTAAACATTAAGTCTTGATTAGATGACAAGATTTTTAGATCTGTTCGGAGTTACTTGCATACGACAAATGATGGAAGTTGTCTATTGGAAAGTGCTTTAGACATTGTCGAAAATAGACAAACGCTTGATAGGAACATTTTTTTTTGTACTGGCAATCCAGCGTGCGTGAGAAAAAAGCGAGGAAAAAAATGAAGGTTTTGATCCAAAACACGGTCCCAATCAGACAGTTATTTGCTGATAAGCCCGAATCTCATGATAACTGTTCTTTCATTCTAGCCAGTCAATTTTTTCCCGGTATTTTTCTCTACCTGTCTCAACCCTTTACCACACAGTCCCGAGTTTTTAAGTAACTTGAGACAGACGGCTTTTGAAAACATTGAGGCGGGGAAAGGAGAGAATGCTGGTAATCAGCATTTTCTCGTTTACCCTCAATGTTTTCTACCGTTTCAAAGGCAAATTTCAGTTTTTAAGCTACACTTAATTTGTCGTCCGCAAATGTTTTCAATTTTGGGCCAGGCTTAAATTTTGTCGTCTGGCAAAGAGTTAAACAAAGGTCATACCAGTGCTGGATCTACTAGACTGGGTTCCATGGCTTTTTCACGGATTTGTATGGCAAAAGCGTAACGACGTATGTAGGACACTCACCTTCATTTTTGAGCAGCTGGTCTTGTACTATGTTATCGGTTTGACCTGAACCAAATACTGTCATACACGTTTACGCACTACTCATTCTGCTTTCAATTTATCCAGTACATCCAGACCTCATTTTTTGTCACTATGTAGTTGTACACGTGTACGTACAGCCCTAAATCTTATACCAGCAGAAAACCGCGTCAATTTGTTAACACCTAGAGTGCCAAATAAACTTCTCAGACATGTACGTCCTAGAAATACAACCCAAATAATTGCAATCTCATGGTTGTTTTTGTCTACAATGTTTCAGCAAAGCGGACAGTGTAGATGAAAGATCAGGCTGCACGTTTTGTGCAGCCTGATCTTGATCTACACTGGCTGCAAAGGCAACTATGGTTGTGAAAGACACTTTAAGGGTTAATAAGTTCATGTAATAAAATAACAGTTACCGCACGTCTCGCTTGGCAGAACAATTTCGAACTTTCCTTGCCTTTGCTAACTCCACTAACTGGTTATGTATAGGATGCATTACATACGAGCCATGCTATGTGAAAAGGGGGCTTAATGCATGAACGAAAAGTATCGACACAGGTCAGCCTGCGCAGTCCGCGCAGGCTGACCTGAACCGACACTTTTCGCTATCGGTCAATTTCCTACGTGTCAAAGGACCATTCTACGTCATAATGCAGTTGGTTGTTAAACAAGTAGCTATTATGGATCGATAATCATGCAACTGCTTGCTTGGTATCATGCATCACGGAGATGCATTAAGCCTGCTTTTCACACAGCATGACTCAAATGTTGGAAATTTAATCTTCATTACACCATATGATGGCTTAATACTGTTCCACAGATCCGCTTCTCAGGACTTTGAGTCCTTTGATTATATATTCGGACGTTTCTTTTTCAAGTAATTACGGAAACGATTAACAGTTTTGCCACAGAAATATATATACCGTGAAAGGAGACAGCAATAACCTTGGATTCCACAGATCCGCTTTTCAGGGCTTTGAAATTTAATCTTCATTACACCATATTAAGGCTTAATACTGTTCCACAGATCCGCTTCTCAGGACTTTGAGTCCTCTGATTATGTATTCAGACTTTACTTTGTCAAGTAATTACCGAACCGACTAACAATTTTGCCACAGAACTGTATACACCGTGACAGTAGACCGCAATAAGGATTCATTAACCCTTTACCACACAACACCCAGTTTTAACGATCCTGAGAGACAAACCTTTTGAATACATTGTGGGAAAAGGCGAAAATGCTGGTTACTAGCATTTTTCTCCTCTTTCCACGATGTTTTCTACCCTTCCGAAATCAACTTCTAATTTTTGGGTCAACATTTCTGTTTTTTATCGCCTGCAAATGCTTCCAATTTGGGTAAGTCTGAATTTTTCTCGTCTGGTAAAGTGTAGGCTCGAGTGCTTGTATCTAAAGAAGAAACCATGTCAGACAGTGAACCGTGTTAGAGGTTAACTCTCTACAAAAGAATCCCGACTTTTAGCCAGCCTAAAGAAGAAGGCTTTTCAAAACCCTTTTGGAAAAGAAGAAATTGATAGTAACTAGCATTTTTTTTCCTTTTCCCACAATTTCCAGCTTGTCTACCACATGACTCAGTCGATTGTTAGATAAAATAAGGATTCAATATATCTATAATTATGTAGTGACTTGCTTGGTACAGCTCATTATGAAGATGTATTAAGCCTCCTTTTTCCAGAGCATGACTCATAAAGAGTGTTCAGTCTGATCTTTGATATATGCTGTCCGGATTTAGCGAGATACGCTTGCAAAAAACGGCAATGAGTTTGTATGTTTTCTTTATTCAGAAGTTAACCCTTCAGCTGCTAATCGCGACTCACTGACCTTTTGCGGATAGTGTAGATCAAGATCAGACTGCACAGAACGTGCAGTCTGATCTGTGATCTACACTGTCCGACACGGTATTTTCTTTCCGGTGAAATCAACTTTGAAACCGCAATGTTTGGGCTTTTAGTATTGAGTAGAAATTTGCGTTTCATTTATTCAGCAGCTTAACTCTTTAACAGACAATCCCGACTTTTAACGACCCTGTGATAGAAGCATCTTGAAAACATTGTGGGAAAAGGAAAAAATGCTGGTAACCAGCATTTTCTCCTTTTCCCACAATGTTTTCTACCCTTCCCAAAACAAATTTCAATTTTTCATTTACATTTATATTGTCGTCTGCAAATACTTTCAATTTGGACCAGTCTAAAATTTTGTCGTTTGGTAAAGAGTTAAGTTTAAACAGATTCTCCATGCAGAAGAGCTATAGCATCTTACACTAGACCACATATAAAGTCATAACCGCAAAAGTAGAAATTGATCAAAGCAGGCACTTTCTACTTTTGTCAGAATTCTATCACATTTATACTTTTTACGAAAATGTTTCCAAAGTCACCTGTTTCGAGTCTGTTTCTGTGAGCAAAGAGTGTTTTTCTTTTTTCAAAGGATCAGTTTTTTTCATGAATTTGCACTTATTTACGACCCCTCTTTGTTTTTTATTTTTAAACTGTGATTCTCTAGTTCAACATTTAGTGTGAGAAACTGAATAAAAGTCTATAAACAAAAAATAAACTTCCAAAGACAAAAGATGTGTAAAGACTAGCTGCGCAGTGTTCGTTCAGTGACTATGAAGGGAATCACCTGACATCACCCCGACGTCACGGGGTCACGTGGTCGCAATGCGGGGAATGCTCGTGATTACGTATAACACGAGTTTTGAAGACGTCAACAGTGATGAAGACTTCGACAAAATTGAGGTTTTATCGTCCCAAATTGAAACCTCAGATGAATTCTTCCTTGCTCCGATTTCAAACTTAACAGACGAGGAATATGAAGAGTTGGAGCGAAAAGAACGAGAACGGAAACGCATTGCGCGTGTTGTGGCCGTGGTTTCTGGAATATTGTTTCTAGTGAGCGTTGCCTTGGTAACCGTGTCTTTATACTTGTCAAAGGACATCGATGAACTGGGTAGGTTGAAAATTTGTCATTTGCCGAAGCTTTTTGTTTGTCACATCATTTCTTTTTTGTTTTTGATTGGGCATACATTTCTGTCGGTAACTGGCATTGTGTACATTCATGCTAAGTGTCTAAATATAGTAACAGCGATACCTCTGGACGCTCTATCAGCACGACACTTTTCCCCTGATTTATCATAAAGATAAATGGCCAATGAAAGTGAAATCACCATGTTAGGTGAAAACATTCACACAGAATTTGACTAGTCAACCCTTTCCTAGATGACAAAAGTTTAGCCTCGTCCATATTGAAATGGATTTGCATACGACAGATGTTTGGATTTTTTTTTTTTTTCTGTGGTATTTTCTTAGTGGGCTTCATAGCCCCTTAAAGTATTTTCACATTTTGCACCGGAGTTTCATTAAAGTTTGTGGAAATGTCACGTGACCATTAGCACCTGTCGATTATGTGGGATCATATTCAGATCAGTGCGATGACGTCATATTTGATCTCATAAAGATGGAAGGGATACCTACAAGAATCCGTATTCACCAACCATTCTCAAGAACATTCTTACTCTTATTCTCCAGATTTTTCCAAATTTGAAAGTAACACACACTCTGATTGGCTAAACCAAATGGTTTAGCCAATCAGAAGTTGTGTTACTTTCAAATTTAGAAAATTCTGGAATAAAGACCAAGAACGTTCTTAAGAGTGGTTGGTGAATACGAACCCTGATTGCAAAGTAACCAAACCGTTATTTGAATGCCAAATTGGCACCTTTTACTGACTGTAATCGTCCAGTTTCTCTGTTTTGCAGAGAAAAGTATATTTTGTAGTGTTTACAAGTGTCTTATGAAAGAAATAAAAATTCGCAGCAAACAAATTAAAAGAGGTCCAGAGCAGTCGCAGACGACAAAATGAATATGGCTTAAATGGTTGGGTTTGTCTTTGAAAGAATAGAAAACATTGTTGGAAAAGGAGAAAATGTTCCTTTTTTTCCCTCAGTGTTTACCAGTTTTTAGTAAAAGAAATTGAAAGAGGTCCGATTAAATCTTACCAAACAATAGAATTTTGAAATCGACCAAATTGAAAGCATTTGCAGAGGACAAAATAAATATAGTTCAAATGATGATTTCTGTCTTTGATAGAGTAGAAAACACTGTGGGAAAAAGAGAAAATGCTGGTCACCAGCATTTTCACCTATTCCCACAATGTTTTCAAAAGGCATCTTTCTCAGGATTGTCAAAATTCGGGATTTGTGTGGTAAAGGGTTAAGGGTATATTATCACGATTTATGTCTTATGCATTTAACCCCGAGTTTACCAAACGACACTTCTGGACTTTTCCGAATCTAAAGCCGTTGCAGACAACAATATAAATGGGATTCAAATGGTGGGATTTGTCTATGAAAGGATAGAAAACATTGTGGGAAAAGGAGAAAATCCTAGTTATCACCATTTTCTCTCTTTATCCAACAATGGTTTCCAAAGCCATCTTCTTTACGGTCACGATTGTGAGGTAAAGTCTAACTCTGGAAGACGAGGCAGTTACAAGTAACCATCAATATTGAATGAAATAAACATACTTGACAAAATGGTTTCTGGCAGGTGATCGATTTTTCAAAATAAAAATATGTTATGCAGCGTGCATTCTGTCAACCCGTCAACTTCTGAAACATGTTTCAGCAGACAGCCTTGAAACTTTGGGTTTTTTTTTCCCACAATTTATTGTAAATTTAAAACGCAGTTGCAAAAATAAATGATAAATTTCTCATTGCGATCAATTCTCCTAAAGCAGCAGTGTTTTTTAAAGTGGTCCGAAGCAAGATGATAAGATCTCTATTTTATTTTGTTATGAGTTAACCCTTATCTCCTGCTACATCAGTGAAATAAAACTTACAATCCGATTGTTAAAACCCGAATATGTTTTTTTTTTCAAATTTATTTTTTCGAGAATAAAAAATTCCTTATCGGACAGTGTAGATCCAAGATCAGACTGTACGTTCTATGTAGTCTGATCTTAATCTACACTGTTCGCAAATGTCAGTGAGCCGCGCTTGGCAGCTTAACAATTGACTCTTTTCTTTCTATGCAGTTTCTGGGTCGGTATTCACCAACCATTCTTAAGAAAGTTCTCAGTATTATTCTCTAGATTTTTTTTTTAAATTTGAAAGTAACGCACCTTCTGATTGGCTAAACCTTTTGGTTTAGCCAATCAGAAGTTGTGGTACTTTCAAATTTAGCGAATCTTGGAGAATCAGACAAAAAATGTTCCTAAGAATGGTTGGTGAATACGGGCCCAGGCTTGGCTTCATTATCCTATAGGTTTCGGCTCGATCTTCACCCGAGACACAGGTTTTTTTTTTCTATGGAAATGTCCTTGGGTAAGTCTGATCTTTGATCTACACTGTCCGCTTTGCAGAGACATTCTTGACAGGGGTAACCTTGAAATTGAATTTGAGCCATGCTCTGTGACAAGATTGTAGTGCACTTAAAAGAAGTATATGTTCAGATCAGTCGGGTCAGTCCTCGTAGGCTGACCTGGGTCGAAACATTTTGCTGTCGGTCATTTTTCTGCATGGCAATGGAACAGTCTATCTCAAGATTTTAGTCGGTTGTTAGACAAAACAGTAGATTTTATGGATCCCTAATTATGTGATGACTTGCTTGCATCACGGCAACAAACACCCTTTTGCCAGAGCATGGCTCATTTGTTTTTTTTTTTTTTTTTTTTGTCTTATTTCTGGAGTTAAAATGTATGTTACGTTTATTCGGCGCTCTTAGGGTTAATAGGTTTTACTTAAAAAAAGATGGCGGTTTTGTGGAGAAGCAGCCAGTTGCTTGGAAAGAATATTGTGCGAAGTACTTGTCAAAGAAACATCAGGAAAGCATGGCTACGTACTGTCGCCGCCGCGATATAACTGAAATAATGTTGAAAAGGGCGTTAAACAGACTGCATTATTAGCATATTGACCATATCTACTACTGACTTAAATCGACTTAAAGATAGAGTCGGATTTTTTTAAAGGGAATTTTATAGTTTTAACAACATCTTTAGGACATGACTGTTTAGTCTTGGTGTAGTAGGACTGACGTAATGAACCATGCTACAATAAAGATAAAAAGCCCTAAAAGCGACCTTGACCCAACAACCTAGCTATTGTGTGTCAACGATTACGACTCCCCAAGCTGAAAAACCAAGGCATTATGAGGCGCAAGCGTGATTAAAATGTATCTGTACCTTCTATCGGTTATCCCGTACTAGAAATTGAAACAGGACGATTTCCTGGTACACAAAGAGATAACAGACATTGTAGAATTTGCTCTTCGCCAGTTGTTGAGGATGAATATCATTTTTTACTTTGCTGTCCAAAATACGAGCATTTGAGACGAAAACATATTGGATATATATCAAGACCCAATACTAATTATTTTGTTAAATTAATGTCATCGTCAAAAATAAAAACTTTGTTTTCTATTTGCAAATATCTTTCAGAAAGTTATTCCATTCGTGACGAATACATTCAAACTATTGCTGTTCCTTAAATAAATTTCTTTAGTAGTCTTTAAGAGCTTTGTACCTTTTTTTGTTTGTTTGTTTGAGTTCATTATATTGCTTTTGCATTGGTAATTGCTTGTCTTTGCCATATTCTGTCATTTTGTAAATGGCCATAGACAATTTTTTGTCGATGTTTGCCAATAAAGAATTGAATTGAATTGAACTAATGTGGTAAGACAGCTAAAAAAAAAAAAGACGAAAAAGTTGATTATCTAAATGTATTTCCTGTCAGTATTTAAATTTTTAGGGCCAGATATGCTGAAGAATATATCCCGTATATCATCATTTCTGTTATTATGTTACAAAGATTTGAGCTATGCTCTGTGAAAAGAGGCTTAATGCATCTGCGAAACGTGTCGACCAGGTCAGCCTGCGCAGTCCGCGCAGGCTGACCTGGTCGACACGTTTCGCTAATGGTCAAATTTCTGTATGTCCAAGAACCAGTCTACCTCATGATTAAAACGGTTGTTAAAAAATGTGGCTTTTATGTATCTATAATTATCTGATGGCTTGATTGGTATAACGGATTATGGGGATGTATTAAGCCCCCTTTCGCCAGAGCATGACTCATTTTGCTTGTGAACATGCCGAACCGAAAAGTGAGTTTAAAGTTGCTATAACAATGTCACTTTAGTGCGAAAATCACACATAAAGTTGAAATTGAGGACTTGTTAATTACAGAATTCAAATATGAATAGATTCAGTACAAGAATGCAGTTTTGGTTATACGAAAAAATCTCATTAAGTGACGCCTCCTCCTCCTCATGATGATGATGATGATGATGATGATGATAATGATATTGATGATGATGATGAGGAGGAGGAGGAGGAGGACGACGACGAGGAGGAGGAGGAGGAGAATGATGATGATGATGATGACGATGACGATGATGATGATGATGATGGTCATCATCATCATCACCACCACCACCATCATCATCATCATCATCATCATCACCAGCAGCAGCAGCAGCATTATCGTCCTACCCATCATTATTGATGTTTGCTTAGATCCGTACATAGAAATTGCTATCAATGGACTGCTAGGGGCATAAAAAGATGAAAGAAAAAAAACATCGCCATTTGGCCGGATCATGCCCAGTGAAAGCATACTGTCTTAGAATTGATCACGAACTCCATTTATTTGTCAATGGGAATGCCTCACGCCTGGCTATTATTGTCAGAAAAGTTCAATATCCACGATCAGAAAAAGAAAGTAAGTCGTGTATTAATTCGTTCTTGATCGAGAATGAAAGAAATTCCCCAAAACAGAACTCTGCAAAAAAAAAAAAAGCCTTCCCAAAATAAAAGAAACCCATTGTGTAATGTCACATGATAGAGGATATTGCGCAATTTAACTATATTGCTCTGGATCTTTGGTGCAAGTGTCCGTAGGCAAGGTAATTCGAAGACCTAGCCTATTACTGGTGAAATCAAGGATTGACATAAAGAGAGCTGTCGCCGTGACATGAGTGAAACCATGCTTAAGGCGACGTAAAACAGTATTTAATCAATAATAATAATAATAATAATAATAACCTTTGCAGTTTAGCAGCGATTTCACATAATACCGATGTGCAAAGCTTTGATAATTCGATACTATTGTCAAGGACTGGTAACCAAGTTCGCCAGTTTACGCACCAGCTTGGCTCGGTTAAAAAAAAAATTCATTGCAACAGATTTTATTATTCTCTTACTGTTGTGATCGTGATTGGATTTTTTTTCTTCGAATTTGTGTATCTTGGGAAACTGCGAGTCTCTTGGTATGAGTGTTGTTTAAAGTAGGCCGTCCGGTGACAGAGACTCAAGGAAGGCATGGACTGGTACACTAAACGTAGTGATATGCATGTTTTTCAGTGGTATTACCTTAACTCCTGGGCTGCTTAGCGCGACTCGCTGGCATTTTTCGGACAGTGTAGGTCAAGATCCGACTGCACAGAACGTGCAGTCTGATCTTGGATCTACACTGTCCGATAAGGAGAATCTTTCCCCCCAAATATACATTTGGAATAGCAAAATTTGGGTTTTTACTATCCGCTTGAAAGTTTCATTTCATTTATTTAGCAGGATAAGGTTTAATTGGCTTTTTTGCCTCCTCGGGTATTTTTAGATTTCGCGCCTGAATGTCGCAAAGCTTTTCGGTACTGTTACGTTATAAATAACGCGTGTCGATTATGTGGAATCGTATTAAATTAAGTACGATGACGTCACATTTGATCTCATAAAAATGGAGTTACCGACTGCAAAGTTATTGAATGCCAAATTGGCACCTTCTTACTACATGTAACCGTCCAGTATCACAACGTTTGCAAAGAAATGTATGTTTTGTAGTATATGCCGGTGTTAAACAAAATGAAAATAATTCGCATCGAAAAAAGTTAAAAGGACCCCTTTAAAGACGTCCAAAATCTGTCTAAAGTCGTGTTTTACTTTACTTTCAACACTTTATAAGCCGTATCACGACAACTGCTGATTTCTTTATGTCTTTCTGTATCTCATTAGGGTGGTTCACTGGATGCAGTGCCCAAAGACTCTTCTTAGTGACGGGCGCCATTAGCTGGAATCGAATCGAATTATCTTGATGACGAATCAAATACCATACCCTCGGTGCCACAACGGCCCCCTGATTTCTTCACAGTGGGTTCCAGACAGCTTGAATAATTAACTTCTATTTCTCTATTAACCCTTCAGCACATAATCAAATGTTTTAAAGAACATAAAGATTAGGGCTTATGAAAACGTTGTGGGAAAAAGGAGACAATGCTGGTTACCGGTATTTTCCTCATTCCCGCAATGCTTTCTTACCCTCTCAAATACAAATCCTGTCATTTTTCTAACACTTGATTTATCGTCTGCTAATTTTTTGAAATCTGGGTAACGGTTGAAATTTTGTCGTCTGGAGGAGTGTTGATCAATATGCTGGAACCTACTTAACTCTTTACCAAACAAGATTTTACACCAGTCCAAATTGGAAGTATTTGCAGACAACAAAATGAATACAAATCAAAAACTAAAATGTGTTCTGGCAAGCGTAGAAAACACTGTGGGAAAAGGAGAAAATGCTGGTTACCAGCATTTTCTCCTTTTTCCACAGTGTTTTCAAAAGCTTTCTTTCTCGGGGTCGTTAAAAGTCGGGATTGTGTGGTAAAGGGTTAATTATTATTTTAATCAGTGACAACGCGGACAATACGATATTCAATTCAACAAAGTGAAAAATTGTGTTAATGTTAAATTCTATTTTGTTCGCTCAACTAAAAACAACTTGTTTACTTTGGCAGAGGTCGTTGAACTTTTTTTTACAGATAGAGAAAAAAAAAATAAAACAAAAATGTTCCACAGCGCAAACTCTAGCTGATATGTTAGTTTATCGGGTTTTATGTTCATTTTGTGCAGTCTAGGTTCTATTCACCGAACATTCTTAATTCGGAGTGGCTATTTACAGTTAACTGTAAATATCAAAAAAAAAAACCCGTTAAAATTAATGGCTATTTACAATTAACTGTAAATAGCCAAAAAAAAAAAAACGTAGAATCTAAGTCAGTTTATAGATTTAGAACGTAACACATCTGATCATTGAGAACTGAAAAAAAAAAAACTTTTTTTTTTTAAATTTCATGCTCTTTCTCTCGGTTCATGTCTTTGTGCAGAAAATTATTTTCATGTTGTTTTTCTTAATCCTAACAAAATTTCAGTAGTTTATGATTCTCTTTTTAACCTGTTTTGGCTGAGAGACACCACGCATGCGCAAACCATGTGTTTTTTTTCCTTTGTTTGAAAAAGAGATGCTTTCCGTTGGCAAAATCGAGAATCTTTTCATTAACATGGCTAACGTCCAGATATCTGTTATTATTTGCTTTTATATACCTACCAATTGTCAAATTTACAGGAGAAGAAAAGAAGCCGGATAGAAGTTTTGCTGAGTGTATATTACGTTTTCAACTTGAAAAACATTAATTAGAATATTGATCTAAATCTAAATCTGTCAAGATATTTAATAACATTTGCGAAAAAAAGAAAAAGCGTTTTAGTGTACGATCAATATATGGAGCTCGAAGTTCAGACTTGAACACCAAAATTCAATATTTTCACCCGTGGTTTTAATTTGCCAATATTGAAAATATTAATGCCGGTGTTCAGTCATTGGAAATCATATTATGATCTTTCACCGAACCAATCAATTATCTTCTTTCTGTTTTCCGTTAATTAATTGTTTGTGATAGAAGATGGTCCTTGAAATGATATGAGCCACGCTCTGTGAAAAGGGGGCTAAATGCATCAGCGAAAAGTATCGACCCAGGTCAGCCTGCGCGGACCGCGCAGGCTGACCTGGGCCGAAACTTTTCGCTGTTGGTCAATTTTCTCTATGCCCAAGCACCAGTCTATCTCATGATTAAATCTGCTATTAAAAAAGGTGGATATTACGGATCCATGAGTAAGTGATTGCCTGATTTGTATAATACAACACGGAGATATATTAAGCCCCCTTTTGCCAGAGCGTAGCATGAAGACTCGTTTGATCACCGAGCATGACGTCTCTTTACTGTGTTGATATTTCTTCTGCTGAGTGGAACACAATTGAAACCTTAGACTGTGTATTCACCAACCAATCTTCTTCGTCAGATTCTCATTTTTTTTTTTATTTGAAAGTAAAACAATTTCTGATTGGCTAAACCAAATGGTTTAGCCAATCAAAAATTGTGCTACTTTCTAAATTTAGAATAAGACTAAGACTGCAATCAAAGATGGTTGGTGAATACTGGCCTTGATCGCTCGCAACCATTCAAGTCTCGTCTTGCTCCTAATTGTCCGTCCATTAACTCCTTAATTCAGATTTTTCATTATTATTAATTTAAACAGAATGACTTAATTTGTATGCTCAGCAGTGACAAAACTCTTTTCTGTAGTCCTAGAGTTCCCAGTAGATGAAACCACAACCATTTCGTAAATCAAATCATATCGTTAATTTTTACTTAAAGCAATCAAAGACATTAGGCGATCATTGTCTCGACGGTGGTTATGCAGGAAAGCAGCCAGTGGCTTGGAAAGAGCATTGTGCGGAGTATTGGTAAAAGGAACTCCAGGAAAACTCGGATAGGTCCACTGTCCTCCGCAATATAACTGTCATAATATTGAAAACGGCGTTGACCACCATGTATACTGAGACATTCACCGGAAATACGGGAGGTTTAGACGACAGTAAAGCAGGATTAGAATGTCAATTCATAACATTGCAGGTTATAGGCCCAACTGTTGATACATCATGGCGGGAGCACTGGCAATATTGTCAGGAAGCATTTCCAGACCATTTGATACCCCCTCCACTTGTTTCACAATTCTATGTGAAATAAGTTGTGGAATATTCTAACAAAAGTATTAGAATAGAATTGAACTAAGATTAGTACAATTTATAACCAAGAACGAGGGATTGTAGATTTTTAATCGGTGTTTGAACATTAACATTTCTGGTAGATGACGTATTGGCAGTTAGGTCGTCATGTGGGAGTTATATTTTTCGCTGCCAAACAAATAAAGCCAACCTTTTTCGATGTCTAAAAGTAAAGTTCTATAACAAGTGAGAACAACTTGGCCCAAGTGTCGTACCAGATTGCGAACGGTGTAGATGAAAGATCAGACTGCACGTTCTGTGCAGGATGATCTTATTCTACGCCGTCCTCAAGAGATATCTAAGTCGCCATCAGTGCTGAAAGATTTAGTTTAATTGTCCCAGTAATGGCCGTAAATATCAAGAACTTTGTCTCAAAAGACAGAAAACGGTGTTGGCAAAGGAGAAAATGCTGGTTACCAGCATTTTCTCCTTTACCAACAATGTTTTCTGAAGTCCTCTTCTTCAAGGGCTGTTAAACTCGAGACTGTTCAGTAAAGAGTTAATTACTTTTTCAATACATTGAACAAATGATTATAGATAACAACAGCGGTGACCGCAAGCTGGCATCACCATGATAATGGGCCGTTGTCAAACCATCTGCCGGCATTGTTTATGTTATATAGGTTGGACGACAAGTAAACAAAACATACAGAGGCACGCAAATGAGTGTCGGGCCACCGTTTTACTATTTCAGCACCAAAATACACGTGAGCCATGCTCTGTGAAAAGAGGGTTTAATGCATCTGCAAAAAATTATCGACCCAGGGCAGCCTGCGCAGTCCTTGCAGGCCGACCTGTGCCGAAACTTTTTTCCTTTTAGTCAATTTTCTACATTTCCACGGACCATTGTACCTCAGGATTCAGTCCTTTGTTGGAGAAAATGGATTTATGGATAAAAAATTATGTGATGGCTTGTATGGTATCATTAATCACGGAGATGCATTAAGCCCCCTTTTGCCAGAGCACGGCTCATGTATATGAGCCATGCTCTGGCAAAAGAAGGCTCAATGCATCTCCGTGATGCGTTATACCAAGCAATTAATCACAATATTATGGTTCCATGAAACCCATTTTGTCTAACAACCGACTGAATCATGAGATACAGTGGTACCTTGATAAGCAGAAAATTGACCAATAGTAAAACTTGCCGACCAGGGTTAGCCTGCGCAGACTATAAAGGCTGACCTGGGTCGAAACATTTTGCAATCGGTAATATTTTTGCATGTCAAGGGGCCATTCTACCTCAACATTTAGTTGGCTTTTAGACAAACTCGGTCCATATTATGCCAGTCTGCTCGGGTAGGTCATCGTTTTTCACCTCTGATGCATGTGAGAAAAGCAGTCAGTGGCTTGGAAAGAAAGTTGAGTCATTACTGGTATGAGTAAGCCAGGAAACGCATGCGTAGGTGCACTGACAGTTTAGACATGACCTAAGCTATTAAGACGGCGTTAAACTCCAATACAAACAAACAAACCAACCATTTTATGCCACGACTTGCTTGGTATAATGCATTACAAAATGCAGCCAAGCCCCGTAGCTCAGTCGGAAGCGTGCAGGACTTGAGAACAGGAGGTCGCTGGTTCGATCCCCGGCTTGGCCAATTTCTTTCCGAGGATTGATGATAGTCATTGCGACAGGATTCATTCCTCTCTCACCGCTGACCATTGTTTCGACGATGGTTATGTGGGAAAGCAGCCAGTGGCTTGGAAAGAATATTGTGCGGAGTACTGGTAAAAGAAACTCCTGGAAAGCATGGACAGGTGCACTGGCCGCCGCGATATAACTGAGATAATGTTGAAAACGGCGTTAAACACTATTCAATCAGTCTATCAATCAATCAGCATTACAAATTGTGCTAAACCCCCTTTTTTCAATGCACTGCTCATGTATGTTGTTAGCAAGGAATCACGTGCTTTATGCGATTCTGTACTAGTCTACATACAAGGCTTTGTTTTATGGAAAACAATAGATAAATTGACGAGTGCGATGCTTACACGGCTCTCGAAAAATTCCCTTGACTAAAGGTAAATGAAAGGTCGACCCATGACCTTACTTTTGCAGTCATTTTTACAGTAACACTGGGATAATCAACGTTTATAGCGTTTTAAGAAACCTAACAATTTATTCTTTTATCTCAATGATTCACTTTTGTATTCATAAAACAAAGCACCTATTTTTTTTTTATTTTAAGATAATCATTCCAATCTTTGAAAATGTTTCATCATTGAATTTAGTATGCAAATTATTTGCAGAACTACAAATGAACATGAAAGAAAAGTTTAATAATATTCAAAGTAATTTCCTGGAAGCGCGACGTAGCCGTTTAACTCTTAGCTGCTAAGCGGGACTCGCTGACATTTTTGCGGACTGTGTAGATCAAGATCAGACTGCACAGAATGTGCAGTCTGATCTTGGATCTACACTGTCCGATAAGTAGATATTCCTGAAACGCCATAACTTTGAGATACCAACATTTTGGCTTTTTTACCATCCGTTTGAAAGTTTCAGTTAAGTTATTTGGCTGGATAAGGGTTAATATTATTTCAGATATCAGGCAAGAAGTTGTGAAGGTTTGTGGGAGTGTCACATGGTCGACAACATGCGTCAATAAATGGGATCGTTCTCAAAAATGTATATCATGACGTCATAATATTATCCGGTATCATAAAAATAGACGGAATTCCCGATTGCAAGACGACCATCCCAGTATTGAAACGCCGGCATTGCACCTTCCTAGTGTCTTTATGTTTGCAGAGAAGAAAGTTTATTTCATGCTTTTCGGTAGTTTATCGAGAATTAATGGTGGATTATGGCGTTTGATATTCCATGGTTACGACCGGTGAAAATACCGATTTTATATTTTCTAACTCTTCAATTGAATGTGGAAACAGTAGTTCCCGCACACTAGTTACCTAGGTAATCAGCGCGTGTCGATCAAATGGAGGGAAATATGACGTAATTTACGCTATATTTCTCGCGCTTTACGTAATATTTAAATGCGTTGTTATGTGAAGGGGGTACGCCACGGGAAATTGCCGAAAAATGAAAGTTTCAGTAACATAGGGGTTAGAAGCATGACATAAACAGATTTTTTTTTTTTTTTTTTTCTTTTCGGTGAAAAATCGAAATTTACTTCATTTCGTGAACATCTTCGGTAATATTTTCATTTGTGGCTGCGCCACTCGTGAAATTATTACTAGTGATGTTCACTCAATGAAATAAATTTAGATCTTTTACACAAAGAAAACATCCTCTATATATTTCTTGGCAGTATTCATCATTGTTTTAAAAGAAATAAGCCATGGAATGGCAAAAGGGGGCTTAATGCATCTCCGTGATGCAATTATACCAAGCAAGATATCACATAATTAGGGATCTATAAAATTCACTTTGTCCAACAACCGACTGGATCACGAGGTACACTGGTCCTTGGACATACAGAAAATTGACCAATGGCGAAAAGTTTCGGTCCAGGTCAGCTTGCGCGGACTGCGCAGGCTGACCCTGGTCGATACTTTTCGCAGATGCATTAAGCTTCCTTTTCACAGTTCATGGCCCAAAGTTTTACTTACTGAAAAATATCTAAGTATGCCTATCTAACGTTAATTATCCTTATTTTTTCTAGACTGCTTTCATTTCATCTGCTACAAAAGTGTTTCAACAGGAAACCAGTCAGTTAAATCATAGGCTGCTAAGGGTAAATCACGACGCTTTTTCAGACAGTGTAGATCAAGATCGAACTGTGCAGAACTCGCAGTTTAATCTTTGATCTACACTGCCCGAAATTGTGAGGCCTCGAAAAAGAAATCTGACATCGTAATATTTCGTTGTATACTACTGGCTTGAAAATGTTCATTTTATTTACAGAGTAATAAGTCCCTTACCACAAAGTCCCGAGTTTTAACGACCCTGGCAGGGAAGGTTTTTGAAAAAAAAAAGGGGGAAATTGAAAAAAATGCTAAAAGCCGGTATTTTCTCCTTTTTCAAGAGTGTTTTCCACCTTGCCAAAGAACTTCACCTCATCTGAATTTGTCGTCAGAAGAAGCCTTGAATTTGGAAGGGTCTAAAATTTGACGTATGGGAAAGGGTTAGAGGGAGTGGAGTAATAAAAAAGACGTTATTCCTGAGGTGCACATCAGAAGTAATTATTTATAGAAAAGTCTTATAGATCAATAAAGATCAAACACTGTCTCAAAACTTGAAAGATAAAATGTTCTTGTTTGATCTTGCCAATTTTATGACGTATCCAGACATGCATAAACTCTCGATTTTTATGTCTGTTATATCAATCTCGATTAAGTTGAACCCGTTAGCTTCTTATCAGATGAAAACGTTTTGGACCGATCCAAATTCAAAGCGTTTGCAGACGACAAATGAAGTTGGGCTATTATGATGAGAATTGATATTCAAGCGATAAAAATCAATGTGAGAAAAGGAGAAAATATTGGTCACCAGCATTTCTTCCTTTCCCAGCAATGCTTTCAAAACCCTCATACAAGATTGTGTGGAAAAGGCTTGACCCTTAGAGCGACAATTTACCCTTTACCACACAATCCCGAGTTTAAACGATCCTGAGTAAGAAAAGGGTCTAAAAACATAGTGGGAAAAGGAGAAAATGCTGGTAACCAGCATTTTCTCCTTTTCCACTATGTTTTCTACCCTACCAAATACACGTTCTATTACTCGAGTCACCTGTAATTTGTCGCCTGCAAACACTTTCAATTTAGACATGTCTAATCTAAAGACTTAAGCCGAACATAAATGTTCAGCCGAGAAATTAGACCTATATAATTGTAATGACTGTAGGACTAATTTCAAGTTTGCTCTTGTATAGAAAGTTTAAAGATACATCTTTACAGCTAGAGAGGAAAAAAAAAACCAATGTAAAAAATTGATAGACTGTAGAATGGTTCAGAATGAGTCAGCTGTGTAAACATCCATAAATTACCGACAAACATGGTGTACGAGATAAATAAATATATTGGAAATCTTTGATTTAATACAGGAAACGTCACAACCGTGATTTCTTTAATGGCCTCCAGAAAATGAAATACATTTTCTGTCATAATCTATGTATGCAGCCTTGCAACCGTCAGGGGCAATATTTGGCATAAAGATATATAAGAATGATTATGGTTTGATGTATTAAAGATGAAGTGGGTTAAAAACTGGCTGAAAACGAGTTGAAATATATCTTTCAGTCAAGAGGATAGTCTAGTTCAAAGATCATACTGTACGTTTTGTGCAGTCTTATCTAATTGTTCACTAGCCACAAATGCAATTGAAGTTATACAAGGCGCTGTAAGGGTAAACAAACGATTCCATGTTAAAACGACCCCGAGGAAGAAGGCTTTTAAACACATTGTGGGAAAAGGAGAAGATGCTGTCGGCCACAAAGTTTTTAGCCCGTCTTCCCTTTTAAAGAGAAATCGCATCATTTTGGATTAAAACTTAGCCTTTTCCAAATTGAAAGCGTTTGCAGACTACAATTTTCAAACCAACTCAAAACATGAAATTTGTCTGTTGTACAGTAGAAAACATTGTGGGAAAAGGAGAAAATGCTGGTTACCAGCATTTTATCCTTTTCCCATAATGTTTTCAAAAGGCTTCTTCCTCAGGCTCGTTAAAAGCCGGGATTGTGTGGTAAAGGTTAAAACCCTAAAGGGGGCCTACTCAGAATTTTCAACGTGAATCAAAGCTTCTTGTAAAACCGATTAAAACTACTTAATGAACCATGCTCTGTGAGGAAAAAAAAAGAGGGGGTGGGGGGTGGGGGGGGGGGGGGGAGAGGTTTAATGCATCTGCAAAAAGTATCGAACCAGGTCAGCCTGTGCAGTCGAAACATTTTTTGCTTTTTGTTAAATTTAATTCATGCTTAAGGATCGTTCTATCTTGGAATTCAGATGGTTGTTATACAAAATGATTGTATAATATGAATCCATAAGTTTGCTCAGTATAATGCATCACGGAGGTGAATTAAACCCGCTTTTGCCAGAGCAGGGCCCAAATGCTTTTTTTCTTTAACGGAATTGAAAGGTCACATTCAGTAAAGTGTGCAGTTTAGGTGTTTATTATTTAAGGGTTAGTCGTTTGCAATCGGGAACTCAGTTTATTTGTGTGAGACCATTTAATGACGTAATCATACCTCTTTGAATATGATGACGGACGTGTTATAGATCATGTGACATTGTCTCGTACATTTGCCAAATTTCTGGCTCGAAACCCGAAAAAAAAAAAATACATATACATAATATACCCTTATAAGCTTTGACTTTGAGATGACTTTTTTTAATACCTTGGTAAGGTTATTTTTGACTTTATATGACTTTAAGGTAATGCTTTTAAAAACTCCTTACATGTTTACCAAAGTGTCTCTTTCCCCAGCGTAATAAAATCATGGTGTTCTTTGGAAAAGGATTACGCATCCACCTTTTTTTACTGCCAAATTAAAGAATTTGAATATATATTAACCATGCTCTGGCAAAAGGGGGCTCAATGCATCTCCGTGATGCATTATACAAAGCAAGTCATCACATGATCATGGATCCATAAAGTCCATTTTGTCTAACAACTGACTGAACCACGCGTTAAACTTACTCTTGGACATACAGATAGCGAACTATCTGGATACTTTCGCAGATGCGTTAAACCCCCTTTTCACAAAGCATAGCTCATATATTTTTTTCAAACGGTTAAGGATGCAGTTCAACTGTAAATGAAAGAGACAAACTTTCCTGCTTTACAAAAAGTAGCGAGTGGTATACATCTAAGATCAGACTATTCCCTTTCTGTGCAGACTGATCTTGGATCTTCGCCAACCGTAAAAAAAAAAAAAAAAAGAAAATTCTCTATTGCCAATTGAAGGAAAAAGGTTAATATGAATTACAGTTACGGAAGTGCACCTTGTGAGCGTTAACTGACTTGTATAAGCTCTGTCATTTTTTTCAACAAACATTATATAGACGTAAACTATACAGTTTCTTGTCCAACAAAGTTAGTGCAAACACGTACTTTGAAAATACAAGTCGCTTTAGAAAACTGGATCGCAGTAACTTACAAATGGATTTTTCAGAACGGCTGTGATGAAAGTATTTATCCACAGATTCATCGATCGGTCGGTCGGTCGGTCGGTCGGTCGGCCGGCCAGCCAGCCGGTCAGTCAGTCAGTCAGTCAGCCAGCCAGCCAGCCAGTCAGTCAGTCAGTCAGTCAGTCAGTCAGTTAAATAACTTGTAGGTCCGTCCCCGATCATTCATACAATAAATTTGTTTGTTAATCAGTGAAAAAATAAGTAAACAGATAAATGAATAACTAACTAACTAACTAGCCAACCGACCGACCGACCGACCGACCGACTAACTAACTAACTAACTCACTAACTAACTAAGTAACTGGCACACAGACGATCGCCAAAAAATGGGCGAAATCTCCGCACAGATTTTGAGCGCACGTGTAAACTCTCAGTATTTTCACATATTGTCAAAAATGTAGAATTTGAACATATGCTTGCGTATTAAAAAATCCTTCGTTTCAAGTACAAATAATTTCAGTTTAAACGCTTAACATAAGAAAAAGACAGTTGAATTCATCTTGTACTCGAGATATGTGCATTACAAAAAAAAAAAAATAGATGGAAAATGGTTGCCAATCCCTGCAGTTTTTCGGTAGTTTTTTTTTTTTATTATTATTTTCGATATCTACAATTTATATTTATTGATTGAATGATGTTTTACGCCGCTTTCAGTCATATCACGACGACAGCTCACATATTCATGTATTTCCTGGATTCACCAGTACTAGGCCAGGGCTACGAAGTGTCCTGCCCATGGGCACTCACATGAAAGACTCTGTTGATCCAGCGAGGCTCGAACCCGGAGCCTCCAGGTCACAAGGCCCTACACTTTACCACTGAGCCACGCAGGACCCTTTACAAATCATAAACGAGTTCTAAAAACGCTTTAGTAAATGAATATGAGCCATGCTCTGCTAAATGTGGGCTTAACCCTTTACCAGACGACAAAATTTTAACCTTGTCCAAATTGAAAGCATTTGCAGACGACAATTTCAATGTGGCCCAAATGGTGCAATTTTCTCTTGATAGGAAAGAAAACATTGTGGGAAATGGAGAAAATGCCGGCTACCGGCATTTTCTCCTTTTCCCACAATGTTTTCAAAAGGCTTCTTTCCCAGGGCCTTTAAAAGGTGGCATTGTGCGGTAAGGGATTAATGCAAATCCGTGATGCATAATACCAGGCAAGTCATCAGATGAACATGGATCCATACAATCCATTTTGTCTAACAGCTAATGTAATCATGAGGTAAACCGGTCCTTGGACATGCAAAAAACTGACCGATAGCGAAAAAGTTTTGGTCCGGATCAACCTGCGTGGACTGCGCAGACTGGCTGGAGTCGATAATTTTTAGCAGATGCATGGAGCCGCCTTTTCAAAGAGTACGGTTCATATTATTTGTCTTTGGTTTTGTGTTTCAGTAAAAATCAATTGCAATTTGCTGCATTTCGCTGCAATACAAATTAACCGTTGAAAAAGAAAGTTGAGTGGCTTTTCGCACGGAAAATTCACGATGGACTTGAGACGTCCAAATATGAAAAGAAGCATCATTCTACTTAACGTCTCATTATCGAAACCAGTTTTGCTGTAACTTACAGAAGACTGTCACTCAGTACTGTAAGCACTTTGATTTGTTATTTTGCTTCTATCGAATGCAGACGATATTTTTCAAGAAGTGTCTGAATAACTGTTGTTAATATTTCACTTATTTGCACCTGTTTAGCGTTACTGCTGTAGATAATTAATGAAAAGGCAGGCGGGGTTTCTTCCCTATATCTTGAAGTATCTTGAAGTAAAAAGCAAAAAAACAAAGAAGCTCATTTATAGTAAATAACTTTCCTATTTTCTACTGCACACCCGTTGCCTCTAAGAATGTTACCTTGATTTTAATAGAAATCGTGTGTGATAAATTACTCGACAAGATTGATTTAACATGAAGCAGTTTTTTGTGAACGGAAAAAGATAACTCTGCACGAGTTCAGTTCCTTTCGCTACGTCCAATGGAATGCGCTGTGAATCAAAAAACAGACCATCCATTTATTTATTTATTTATTTATTTAGTCAGTCAGTTAGTCAGTCAGTCAGTCAGTTAGTTAGGTATTGACAATCCTCCTTTGATTTTATATTTGTAAAATAAGTATATTTTTTTACAAGGTTTATTACATTACATAAATAATAAAGATTTTAAAGACAAAATCTCATCCCCTCTGTGACTACAAATTCGTAAAAGATGACAAAATTCTTGAATTTATTGCTCGGAAGTTGGCTGTCAACTCTTCGAATGTTATGATACTTCCTCGTCAAGCGTAGATCAAGATAAGACTAAACGATAACTAAACGTGAGATCTGATTTTAGAATTGCAAAATGCCTGTAATGCTTTCTGGGAGAAGGAAAAGTCAAATATGACTGACAGCCACGTGTCTCCTCTACGTCGTTGTGCAAAGACCGACATTTTCTGATAACCTCTGTCATCACTGTAGTCTGGTATCGCGCCTTACTACAAGAGTACGTCAGGCAAAGCGCAATAATGGGGACCCCGTTGGTAATATGCAGAGGAGACGGGATATTGTTATTTCACATGATCAAATCGGATCGTAGGCTGAATTCATAACAGATCGCTTGCAACAAAGTCATGGCAGTGAGTTCTTCTACATGTCGTTCTTATTTAGCGAGAAAAACTACATATCAGAAATGCTTTAAGTATCCGAAATGTCAATGGACCTATATAACGTCCGAAAACAGGGCTACTTTTAAAATGATTCATAGTCGAATTTATATTCAAACCATACCCGAACAGCACGTTTTAGATTCGGTAATGTATTTTTTGTACAAAATTCATCTCAATTTACTAACTGATCAAACTGGATCACATGAAATTGGGGTAAACGGGAAAGCATGTAGGGGTATGCCTGTGGACACCTAGGAGGCCGCCATTATTGCGCTTTGCCTGACCCGATAACGTAGTGGTATGGGCAGGTGATCCAGACTATCATCACTGAAGATATTTACTTCAAACACGGACTGTTGGTTAACTATCAAATGCAAAACCCATACCAATAGGAGAAGGGGGTTTAATGCATTTGCGAAAAGTATCGACCGGGTCAGCCTGTGAAGTCCGCGCAGGCTGACCTGGGCCGATACTTTTCGCTATTTGTCAATTTTCTGTATGTTCAAGGACCAGTCTACCTCATGATACATACGGTTTTTAAAAAAGTCGCTACTATTACATCCATGATTATATGATAGCTTGATTGGTATCATGGGTCAAGGAGATACATTAAGACCTCTTTTGCCAGAGCGTGGCTCAAGCATAACTGTTCCTTGGAATCAAAGGCGCCCTATAAGTTGCTAAATTCAACTGCATCCGACCACTGGCACCTGTTCATGGTGCTTTTTTGCAACAATGTTTTAACTCGTCCAGCCAAATGTTGAACAAATTGAATCATTCTGGAAACTTATTCCGCCTAGCTGCAGACGGCCTAGGAAAACACTTTTGAAAACACTGACTTGCAAAGGGCAATTTCTCTTTTTGCCACAATGCTTTCATCATTGAGTCATGCTCAGGAAAGGAGGGTTTAATGCATTTGCTAAAAGAAATATCGACCCAAGTCAGCACGTGCAGTCTGAAACTTTTCGCTATTGATGGATTTTCTGCATGTCAAAGGACCAGTCTACTTCATGATTCAGTTGGTTGTTTAACAAAATTGATTTTATGGTTCAAGAATTACCTGATGACTTGATTGATATATGGATCAATATACGGAAATGCATTAAACCTCTTTTTCCTAGACCGTCGCACATGTGTTTGTGTCATAAACCTTATTCTGTTATTTACCCGAATTGTATAATGATGTAATCAGAGTCATTTGTTAGAATTTTGTTTCGTTTGGTAAAGGGTTAATCCTTCAGCTACTGAATCAAGTGGAAAATTTATGTAAAAAACCAAAATACCAAATAATGCGTTATAAAGATTTTTTTGGATGCAAACAAACCTCTCCGTATTAGAGATTGCATGATACAGAGAGATTTCTTTACACCAGAAAATAACGAATAATATACATAGTGAAAAAATAGTCCTGCCGCCCCTCCTGTTTTTTTACCGGGTGTGATTCTATGACGGGAATGATATAAAATGGGGTAGAAATTAGAATCCGGCTGCTGCATACACCAACAGACCCGTCTTTTACCTATGAAATGAAATGAACTGGGGTATCCCTTGATCTAATGGTAAGTTGGAATATTTTACTTAAATATTGCTTTCAAATTTAAGAAAAACGAGAAGCTTTTAAGGTTGGTTAAAACTGGGAATTCAAACTCTAATTACAAAAATAAAACTTACAACAGATTGAAAGTGACCTGCAGAGGATGGGCTTACAAAATCAGTCAATACTGCGTACTTCCGTCCAGGGGCTTGCATAACAGCTAGCAGTCATACCTTTTACAAGAGATTGAAACAACTCGATCACTAGCTGCTGTCATGAGGTCTTGGGATACCTCGGTTCAGTTCATTTCAGAGGCAACAGACTGGTTTAGAATAAAACCAGAATATCGTGACTGAAAAAAATAATTGGCCATAAATTCGATATTTCCTTTAAGAATACTTATAGTATTGGATTTAGGGTGATATAAAAATGGAGTATATTTTATGGTCTACGAAAGTGTTCCCTGTGCGGCCTACGATGTGAGAATCAGTCTTGCAGGGGATGTATTCAGATTTTTATTAATCTCCCCAAACTTCAAAAATGATTTATCACTGAATTAAGTAAGACCATAGCCAGCAAATCATCAGTTAAGAAGAAAGACAAGAGACAGAAAGCATATTTATTAACCTATTTCCGTAATGGGCTACCTCTTAGGGTAGTGTTAGAGTTCGCGCCAGAGGTTCGCTAAGACTTGCGAAAATACCACATGATAAATACTAGTAACACGCGTCAATCATGTGGATTCGTATTTAAATCAGTCTGATGTAATGAAAATAGTCTTAAAAAGGTTCTTAAAGTAACAAATATTGCTCCAATGAATGATTATTCCTAGAAATGTGATATTTGCCAATAGTTAAAAGGATTAATCGAAAGAATTAAGGCACTAGACAGATCACAGTAGTAATTAAAAATGTTCTTACGTGTCAACAAGGACTTATTTCTGATCAAATTTCTACGAAAAAAAAAAAATAAAGAAGTGGACAGATTTTTTTTTTTAAACTTCGCACAGAAATAGTGCATTCTACTATCTTATAAAAAGAATCTAAATGGGTATATCAAACGGGACATTTCCAAGGGAAACAGTGCATTTTAAAAGTCATTGACATAATGAATTAACCCCCCCCCCCCTTTAAAATAAATGTCTATTTCGGCGTGTTTTTTCTTTCACGTCAGTGATTTTTAAATAAGACAATCGGCATATTAGAGATAAAAAAACATGTATACTGTTTCGCTGTCAAACAAACCCAGTGGAATATAAAAGAGTGTCCAAAAAAGAAACATGCGCCAAGCGGTGAGCAGGGAAACTGTGGCATATGTCCTTAATGGAATTTTATAAGAAATTTTGATTTACAGCACAGCATGAAAACAAAGTATGCCCCTGCCAGACGGAGAGAAGATAACACTTTCTCCTGTAAATTTAGATGTCGGGAAAAATCAAGTATTGTTCATAAGTCATGACCTACAGAACTCGCAAAAACACAACTAGAACGATAATCGGATCAGTCTAGAGAGTTCCGAATGATATATTTAGATTGGACGTGTTGTATCGATTTTGTACAAATCGAGTAAGACATAATAACTTTCTATAGTAATAACCGACGGCTCGCGACTTGATACTTTGGTTAATTTCCGGAACCCGACTGAGTTACTGGATTATGCGTAGTCAAGAAAAACATTGTGTTATTTAGAATTTGATCGAAGAATGAAATAGATATGTTTTGATTATATAACATTCAAGATCTGTTTTGATTACATAACATTCAGAATCCAGTATGAGCAGAGGGGGTCGGGATCGAAAATCATCTGTTTAGGTAATATAATTATAGCGACATGAGTGGGGGTGTCAAAGAATGCTTGTATATTCCTGCCTAGAAACATTCCTGCCAAAATTATACTGGAGAGGGGTCTTCAATCTGCTCTTAAGCCTATATATTTTTCCATCAGCGTAATATTTAGAAGAAGCGCAGTCTGTTAAGCGTCGCAGCAAGAATTTTCTCGATTTGCTGTGTATAGGAATTATTTTTGGTTTTGAAAAATTGAGGTATAGTATTGCTTTCAAATGATTATCATTTCAAATTTGTGGCGGCGATTGACTTTCACACAATCAGGGTCCATATACACCAAACATTCTTCTTAGTCAATTCTTCGTCTATATTTCAAGACTGACCAACAGAGTTTTTGTAACAGAACTTGTTATCCAATCAGAAGGGTATTCTCAGGTGTTAATCCTTATCCTGCTAAATACGTGAAATGAAACTTTCAAGCCAACAATAACAAAACAAACTCTGCTATTTCAAAGATATATTTTGGGGGACAGTGTAGATCCAAGATCAGACTGTACTTTCTGTGCAGTCTGATCTTCATCTACATTGTCCGCAAAAGGTTCTTAAGTCGCACTTAGCAGCCTAAGGGTTAAAATGATGTCGACAACATTTTCAACGGTTGGGTAAATATAAATCCTAGTTTTCTGTTAGGCGTAGCCACCACCAGTCCCGTCGCCATTAGTCTGGTACCCCGCCGTACTGCAAGAGTACGTCAGGCAAAGCGCAATAATGGCGGCCCCCGTTGGTAATATGCAGAAGAGACGGGATATTGTTATTTCACATGATCAAATCGGATCATAGGCTGAATTCAAAACACATCACTTGCAATAAAGTCATGGCAGTGAGGTTTACTACATGTCGTTCTTATTTAGCGAGAAAAATTACATATCAGAAATGCTTTAAGTATCCGAAATGTGAATGGACCTATATAACGTCCGAAAACAGGGCTACTTTTAAAATGATTCATAGTCGAATTTATATTTAAACCATACCCCAACAGCACGTTTTAGATTCGGTAATATATGTTTTGTACAAAATTCATCTCATTTTATTAACTGATCAAACGGGATCACATGAAATTATGAAAAACGGGAAAGCATGTAGGGGTACACTTGAGGACACCTAGGAGGCCGCCATAATTGCGCTTTGCTTGACCCGATAACGTAGTGGTATAGGCAGGTAATCCAGACTATGTCGCCATTACAAGATGGGTAGAGATAGTGGCACAATATATCGGAACGCTTCGAGGTCGTGGTATCAATGGCACCTTAATTTGAAGGTTTGATCAAAGAAAATTTGCTGTACTGGTTTATCACAATATGGAAAGACAAGTCCTAAATGGATGTCTGATGTTTGTTAGATGATTTGTTCAGAAACTAGATAGAATATTGCTATTTACAGTGGAACTGTCGTATTTATTGCACGGCTACGTGATGAAATGTAAACTGGTCCCCGTTGTAGATATACATACTACAACTGGTACAAGCTATTGTAATATTAGTTTTCATTGGGTTACGTGAATATCATTGGATAGCCAATCGGAGCATCTTACACATTTCGAGTTTGGCAGTGTAGCTAACATAGGGGATTTTTTTTTTTTTTGCACAATTTGAAATTAGTAATCTAAACTAAAAGAATTTTAGCAAAAATTGATATCGAAAGGTGACACCATGTATAAAATACACTTATTTTAGTGGTCAAAAATTCGAAAAATCTAATGTACAGGAAGCGAGAATGGTCTCCCCTAAAAATGGACGGGCAGAATACTGTCCGTTTTTCGTAGCCTGTACCGATGCCTGCTGTATCAGGGGAGGTAACCAATCTAGATGAAATGTCGTCTTCGAACAATAAGGGTCACTATTTGCTATTATTTTCAAGAGGTGGATTTATTCGAGAAGAATAACCAAATATGAAATCAGTTGATGTGCCAAATTTTTACTGTTTTTCTAAAGGGCATTAGACATTTATTTCATGGGGGACAAAGTTACTTTGTCGAAGACACGCACTGATTCCAAGGCAGTGATTTTCACTCCATTTTAAATGCATCGAAAAGTCAGAAGTGTGGCACCATACACTGTCTAGGCAGACAATAAATCTCAAGCTATATTCTATTTACATGTTCCCTTCGTCCCAGTAAATTATTAGGAAATCAATAGTAATTAATTATAAATTAAACCCGCGAGAGTCATATAGATGGTCATTTATAGAATCGACTGAAGAAACGGTCTCTCATCTCTGGCAATTTGTATCTCGTCTTTAAGATCTTGTAATTTCCTTCGCTATGAAATTGAAAGGTTACGAAACAAGAAAATATATATCGAAGGGTAACACGAAATATGTGCGATCACTTTTTCACTTTCTTCTTTTTTATGCTAGGAAAGAGATGAAAATGGAACATTACAACAGTGTACATTTCTGCGTGGTCAGATCAGGTCGAGTTGCATATGTGAAGAGGTGCTTTGGAAGGTAGAATGCAATGCGAACCATTATACACAAGCAAGGGGACCCTGTTTTAATGTTCCTTTTAGTATAAACTTTCCCGTAACAGCTGTAAAATGAAAAACATCACAAAACATATTGAATGACAAAAGAATTGAGAGGGCCGTTTGACGGAAAAAGCCGAATGTGATTACAAAGACGCAGGTCGATGAACACAATGTTGTACACAGAAAGCATGCGTGATAAGGAAAATAAACCTACGCAGAGTACATAATTATGTGATACTGAAAACGTATTCTGATCTGTTGTATAAGCGTTTTAGTTAACGTTTATTTTTAAGTCAGATCATTTAAGGATATATAATAAGAATCGAGGGGAAAAGAGCGATCTTGTTTCTGTAAACAATTTGGGCAGTCTGATCTTTAAGTAAACCTAGGCCCTCTATAAATGCCCTCATTAACGTGTAAGGGATTAAATCAAGAGGTGCTGGTAAAAGAAATTCTGTGAACTCATGGACAGGTGAACTGACCGCAGTAACATGACTAAAACAGTGTAGATAAAGGCATTAAACACCGAACAGTCATCTGTGTTTTTTTAAACTGGTTGATATTCAGAGTAATCAGACCTGCTCCCGCAATAGAAAAAAATTAACATATACAATGCACATCAGTTACACTCGAGAGACCTATCTGGTTTGTTTCGTGAATCAGAATTATTTGTAAAAACAAAAAATACAGCTCAATATATTTTAACCATGCTTGTGAAAAGGGGGCTTAATGCATATCCAAAAAGTATAATCTCAGGTCAACCTGCGCAGTCCGCAGATTCCGAAACTTTTCGTGATTGGTCAATTTGCTGCCTTCTCGAAGGACCAGTGTATCTCGTGATTCATTCGGTTGTCAGACAAACTGGAGTTTATAGATCCATAATACTGTGATGACTTGCTTATATATATACACATTGCCTGTATAGATCCATTATACTGTGATGAGATGCATTAAGCCCCCCTTTGCCAGAGCATGGCTCATTTTTCATTGCAATCGTCTATGTGTATGGTTTCATTCAGTGAAAAGGTGCAATTTTGGGCGTTGAATAAAGGGGTGGTCGTTTTGCAATCGGTGACTCCGTCTGTTTTCAATATACCAGATGTGACGTCATCATACTGATTTGAATATAAATCCCTGTAATAGAAGCGTGCTATTTATCATGTCTTTGCGAAACTGGTGCAAAATCTAAATAATTATACTCATAAAGGCCACGTAGTTCGTTAAGAAAATATCACTGACATTCCCAGAGGTCTTTGCGAAACTCTTTGCGAAAATATCACTAAAAATATATATTTTCTTACTTTTTCTCTTTTCTTTACTGATGATTTGCCAGCTATTGGCGTACTTAATTCAGTGATAAATAAATTTTCTTTTAAGTCTGGTGACATTATAAACATCTGAATAGCTGCCCTCAACTTAGGAGCCCGAGACACCGAACCCGGTAGCTCAGTAGGTTACGCTGTACAAGGCCCCGAATCTTTGAGGTCGTTTGTTCGATTGAAAGCTCAACAAACATCTCTCCGAGGATTGATGATGTCACTGCTTCAGGATTCGTTCCTTTTTCACCGCTGAGCATTTTGACGATATCTATGTAGAAAAATAAATTGTGGTTTGGTGAAAGTATTGGTAAAAGAAACTCCAAGAAAGCATGAACCGCCGCGATGACTGCCTCGATATAACAAAAGACCAGTTTTCCTGCAGGTCCTTATCACAATACTTCGCACAACTTTCTTTTCAAGCCGCTGGCGCCTTTTTCACATAAACATAAATCAGTGTTCAGCTCTGAGTTGTAATGGCATGTAAAAAAAACAGGTTTGAACTGTACAATGCAATCGTGAATTTAGCGCTCATAGATACGAGGTCTGAGCAAAAAGTTCGTGGAATTTGTTGATTAAAACTAAATTGCTGGCGCTTTTACTCTTAAATATTCATATGTTAGGATTCATTCATAATGGACAAAAAACTAGAAAATTTCAGACAAATTGATCCAAAAACGTAGTTGCTATGACTCCTTTTATAACGATCATAACGGCTACCCGGAGCTTGGCATGACGTTAACGTCATCTAACTAGCATGTTACAAGATGTTATGTCGGTGCTCTCTGTCGGATCATCCTCAATACCCTTTGGTCGTTTTTTTTTTAAACCGCGCATGCCGCTTGAATACTGCAGATTTTGTTCAACTGTGGCTTTACCCCAGCTTTTTTAAATAAATGTTCAGACGGACTATGCCCTAAGTTTACACAGAATTTCATCCCTGCGCGAGTTTCTACCTATTCCTAAACCACCATGTTTTAGCTCAATTTTCCTTCGATAGGTCTCAAAAAACAAAACAAAAAAAAAAAAGCTATCGGACTAACATTGGCCTTTTGGATGTGACATCAGAAATTTCGCACAGAACGTCAAATGGATTTTATCCTTACTTCCCTACTTTCCTTTTCCATTACTTTGATGTAATTTCAGTAGATTTGAATCAGACAATTTATAAATATGCTTGTTGTTAAAAGCATGTTACGGCGTGCTTCGGGGTAGCAACCCTTGCGCTTTTTCGGATGAAAATAAAAATATATGAAGTAAAATTAGATTAATAATTTTTTACTTAGAAATTGATATAAGACCATGATTACAAAAGTGAAAGTCTGAAAACAATCGGACATCAAATTAAACAAGTTATAAAGAAATTCTATGAACTTTTTGCTCAGCCCTCGTAGTTTGAGAAATTTGTTATCTCGTTACCAGCATTTTCTCCTTTTCCCGCAATGTTTTTAAAAGCATTTTACTTCAGGGTCGTTAGTACTCGGGATTGTGTGGTAAAGGGTTAAAGAAACTGTGCGTCTACATTTAGTAAAAGGTGTATGTTTTGCGGTTTAACAACGGAATGGTCGTTTTGCAACCGGTCATTTCGTCTGTTTCATTGCGTAAGACATGACGTTGACGTCATCGTACTAAATTCGTAATTGAGGCGTGTTACTGATCATGTGACATTCCCATGCGCGAAATCTAAAAATACCTCAGGAGGCCACGTAGCCCATTAGGAAAATACCGTTGCAAAAAAAAAAAAAGGTTTCTTTTTTCTTTTTTTCAGTCTTTCCTAATGATGATTTGCCAGCTATCACTTTCCTTAATTCAAAGATAAATATTTCTTTATAGTTTAATGCGATAATAGATATCTGAATTGCCTCCTTTAAGTCGAATCTATTTCAAGAATCTACTCCAAATGAAATTACTGGAATTTTCCTATAGCCCGTGCGAAAGTGAGAAATCACCGAAACCGTTAAGAAAATTAATCGTCTACGGCATCTAACCCTTAAGCTGCTAAACGCGACTCACTGACCTTTTGCGGACAGTGTAGATCAAGATCAGACTGCACAGAACGTGCAGTCTGATCTTTGATCTACACTGTCCGATTCAGTGTTTTCTTTCCGGTGAAATTAAAAAAAACTTTGAAATCCCATTATTTGTTTTTTCACTATCGCGTGGAAATTTTCGTTTCATTTATTTAGCAGTTTAAGGGTTAACATAATCTATGACAGACGACTTTTTTGGCATCCTACAGCAGACGACTTTGGAAAACATTGTGGTAAGGAGCAATGTCTCCTTTTAAAATTTCACCTCAATATTTTCAAATTGATTATGCATCAAGCCATACTTAGTTTCTACAGATCCTGTTTTATAGGGACTTTTTTTCGAAATCGTCTGCTGCTGATTTGTTTCTGACGTAATGCATTAATCCTTTACCAGACAACACTATCTTAGGCTCGCCCAAAATGACAGAACTTGCAGACAACAAAATTAAATCTAGCTCAGATAATCGTATTTTTTTCTACAAATGGAGTAGAAAATATTGCGGGGAAAGAGGAGAAAATGCTGGTCACCAGCATTTTCTCCTTTTTCCCCACAATATTTTCAAAAAACCTCTTTCCTCAAGGTCGTTAAAAGTTTCAGCTTCAATGGTAAAGGTTTGATAAGGTAATAATGGCATTTTTCACGACGCTTCTTTTCACAACAGTCTCGCATAATTGTAGGTCTGGCAGTCTCGGAAAAATGATTTCCAGGAAACCTGTAGGCATTAGAATAAATCATGGCTGGAAAGAAAGGCTGTAATTTCTTCCTCTCGCTCATTTGCGCCTTTTGAAATACCAAAAGATGCCGTGCTCTGAGGAAAAGAGGTTTTTCGGTTTCTTTTTTTTTTAACGTCATTGGAAAAGAAGAATATGCTCACAACCAATATCTGTACCCCTTCTCCGACAATGTTGTCTTCCCTTTCAAACAAAAATCCAGGTAGATCTGTGAGCAACATTAAATTTGATTGTTCAGAGATCTTTTGAAACTTTATCGGTCGAGAAAAAAAAAAAAAAAAACTACGTTACAAGTATTTCTATTTCCTTCTAACACCCAATTTTGTAGAAACTCAAACAAACCTATTACTCTCTACCCATCAGTTTGTGTAGGGTTCATAATAAAATGCAGTATCCTAAACAGGCTATCTCTTATTGTCAATACTCAAACCGGAATAATGTCTTCTCCAGTCCAGTTAACCCTTAACAAGACGACAAAATTTTAGCCTTATTCAAATTGAAAACTTTGCAGATGAGAATTTCATTGTTGCTCAAAAGGTACAATTTTTTTTTTTTTTTTTTTTTGATAGGGTAGGAAACATTGTGGGAAAAGGAGAAAATGCTGGTTACCAGCATTTTCTCCTTTTCCCACAATGTTTTCAAAAGGCTTCCATCCCAGGGGCGTTAAAAGGCGGCATTGTGCGGTAAAGGGTAAAAATACTAAATAGAGCGCTCGCTTAGTTGATACTCTGATATGCTATTCTTTGGATTACAGAAAAGTATAAGTCGAGAAGAACCTGACATTTTCAATGCCCGTACATTTTTTATCTCTGCACAGCGCAATTTAGCATACATGTATTTTGACTGTTACTGACCCTGGGTGAAATGGGAAAATCCATTGCGACACGTTCATGTATAACCTTCATTTACAATTCATAATGTTTCGGCTTACTTCAACCGCTATCATGGGCCTACAGGAGAAGGATAAACGAGGGGGTGTGGGGGGGGGGGGGGGGGGGGGGCTGGGTTTAGGGGTGACAGACAAAGTTTGCTCCCTTGGAAGCTAGAAATGGAAACATTTATTTAAATAAATTTGTAATCAAACACAAACCTGCATTTGTCCTAAATCTACGCTTTGCCATAGACGTCTGTTGGCCTCTCTGAAAGTTATTATGTAAGTTCTAGCCTTCGTTGCTTGTGCCGCTGCCAACCTCCGGTAGGTCCGTGAAACTGTCGGCTGGGACTTACTTTTAAGATTTTCCTATTACTTATAGAAAACTGTCGGTAGCGAAAAACCTCAATGCTGGGAGTACTTAATATACTTGATATATGAGCCATGCTTTGTGAAAAGGGACCTTAATGCATATGTGAAAAAGTATCGACCCAGGTCAGCCGGCGCAGTCCGAAACTTTTTGCGTTTGGTCAACTTACACAAGTCTGCATTTCCAGGGACTATTTTATCTCGGGATTTAGTCATTTGTTAGAGAAAAATGGATAGATCTATAATGGATCCCTAATTACTATTTCGTGATGAATTGCATGGTATAGCGCATCTCGCAGATGCATTAAGGCCCCTTTTCACAGAGCATGGATCGTACGTTAGTTGACAATTGCTCATCAAAAGTAAGATGGTGCGCGGCAGAAAATGATATCTAGCAAATACCTCGCCAGCCGTTATCCCGCAAAATAAATGAAACTTTCAAGCCGGTAGTAAAAATCCGAATAAAGCCACTTCAACCTTATTTTTCTGGAGAAAAAAAAATCCGTATCGGACCGTGTAGATCCAAGATCAGACTGCACGTTCTGTGCAGTCTGATCTTGATCTACACTGTCCGCAAAAGGTCAGTGAGTCGAGCTTAGCAATCTAAGAGTTAATACCTCCAACGTATTCTGCTGTAACACCAGCCTTCTATCCGGTCCATAATCAAGGTATTCAATGGTTTCTATACGATTTACACGGCCATTTCGTTTGATTTAGAACGATTTCTGAGCAAGCTTACGTTACGAGGTAGACTTAGAAGTCTTAAGAATAGTCTAAATATTGAGACTGTTCTAAAGTTTAGAACAATTGGTGAATAGGTACTTGGGCTTAAGAACGGAAAACATAGAATATTCTTGAGAGGAAGACTTAGTCTGAATTATCTGCCCCTACCACTACTTTATAGAGTCAGGCAAAGCGCAATAATGGCGGCTCCCATGGCGACCTCAAGCTCAGCACTAAATGCTTTCCTGATTTTCTTAATTTCATTTGATCCAGTTTGATCAGTGAATAAAATGAGATCAATTTTGTACAAAATATACATTACCGAATCTAAAACGTGCTTTTGGGATATGGTTTAAATATAAATTTGACTATTAATCATTTTAAAAGTAGCCCTGTTTTCGGACGTTATGTCGGTCCATTGAAATTTCGGATACTTAAAGCATTTCTGATACGTAGTTTTTCTCGCTTAATAAGAACGACAATTAAGAAACTAACTGCCATTCCTTTTTTGTAACTGATCTGTTTTCAATTCAGACTCTAGTAGGATTTGATCAAGTGAAATGACAATAATCCGTTACTTCCGCATATTACAAACGGGGGCCGCCATTATTGCGCTTTGCCTGACGTACTTTTGAAGTACGGCGGGATACCAGACAAAGGAAGACTTACAACGCCCTTAAGAATACTAAATGGTGAACACTAAACCACGATGTTTCAGGACGCTGCATTAGAAATATTGGTGACGTCAACGTTTAGATCTACGTCATGGATGTGACGTTTACACTCATTAAAACATTGTTCTTTCTTTTTCAATTTTTAGCACGTGTGCTTCGATGTCAGATCTAAAATACTGTTTCATTCGTGATACAAAATGTAATACTTTTACTCGTGGCTAGGCCTAGTGCCAGTATAGATCGTTATGGGCCATGCTCCGTGAAAAGGTGGTTTGATGCATCTTCAGACAGTATGGACACCCTGTCAAGCCTGCGCAGTCAGCATGAGTCGAAACTAAACTTTTTGCAATGGATAAATTTCCTGAATGTCAAAAGAACGTGGGCAATGCTCCGTGAAAAAAGGGGCCTAATGCATCCGCAAAAAGTATCGACCCATATCAGCCTGCGCAGTCCGCGCAGGCTGATATGGGTCGAAACTTTTATGCTATGGGTAAATCTTCTGCATGTCAAAGGACCATATTACCTTTTAATTTAGTCGGTTGTTCAACAAAATTGATTTTTTTGATTCATGACTGTGAGACGACTTCTCTAGTATGATACATCCCGGGGATGCATTAAGCCCCATTTTGCCAGAGCATTGCTCACATTATTGTTCACGCATCAGTTGGTTTTTCAGACAACGTAGACCCATTTTATTCAACGACTTGACTAACTAGTGTGATGCATCACGCAGATGCATCAAACATCTTTTTTCCATGGTGCCACCAATTCATAGTCTATTAGAGAAAAAACATGAGAACGGACGGGGCAGGATGGAACGGACGGACAGACAGACTGACTGACAACACTTAAAGTAAGAAGACAGGTTCATCGATGTTTTAAGGGTAGGTCCCTGTCTTCAAATCGCAAGTTCATTTTGAGTTGTCTATCAATTTGGCTTGATCATTCGGCCAATCGTTGTTTATAAATTAAGGGATTTGATTGGTAGTCGAGCGACCCAAGTTCGATCATTGCTGGCGGTGCTTTCCAAACAAGTGTCCTTGGGCAAATAACAGCTAAACCCAACAACGTTACTTGAGAAACCCAAGAAAGACATAAATAATGAACTCGAACTACAGTCTTGTTTATGATTAAAGTGTCGTGAAACCCCTTTCAAATAATTTGGTTGATTTTTGAAATTTTTTGTTCCACAAATGCATAAAAATAAAACCACCTACATGTATATATAAAAGGTGTTTACACCATTGTCCAATATGATATGATGAATAGGCGTAGTCAGAATTAAAATATTTATGCGCACAGAGAGGCGAAAGGTGCCGATGGGGGAGGGAGAGGAAGGGGATAAAGCATAGAAGAATTTCCTAGTCACCAGTGCAACAATTTAATCTATATATTTTGTTTCAAAGGCGTGCGGATCTAGAGACAAATAAATACATGTGTATGATATTGGGATTTACAAGTTTGGTCGCATATGGTCGCATATTTTTTATACGCACGTGCATGTTGTGTGTAATGGGCGCTACGCCCTTGTGATGCTGTAGATCTAAGATGTGATAGATTCAAATTATTTGGCATGCTCCAAATTGACCTAAATATGTCAAGTAATTTTAAGATCCATCAAAATTTAACGATAAATCAATGAAACAAAACCTCTAGATCTGTATTTTCTATTTTCAGTTCGGAATTCCAACGAAATGTTGCGCAAACACAACGACAGAATGGCTGGGGTACGAGATGCCGACATTCCTATGATGAATTCTACGACAAACTTGTGACGTAAGCAGGACGTCATCGTGACGTCTGTAAAGTCGAAAGATGGCGTTTTTAGATACTAAAAAGGAACAAAATAAATAAATAAATAAATCGGTTATTAAACAAATTAGTGAAACAGGTATTACCACTGTTCGATTTAAATGCAATGATAATTATGCAACTTTAGATGAAAATGAGTGGACCAAACCAAAGTTGTGTTTAGTGCTATTAAAGATAGAAAGATCGTTTGGTCAGTGCCGTGAGGAATTTTAACGTAACGTTATTGTTCAAGATCTATGCAACTCTGCGATATTCGATGCAAGTGATGTTAAATAAACATTTGTGTGACTTTTTTGTTTTTTATTGTGTAAGTACATTTTTTTTTTTTTTTCTTACCTCATTTGACTGAGCAGAAAAGGTTTGAAGGCAAAGGATTTTGTAATAGATACTATTACTAGATACTATTAAATAGAACATAATGGGGGAAAATGCTGGTAAAGAGAGTCTCTGAAATCAACACGGAAAATTTGTCCCATTCTGGACCAAGATGAAACTTCCTACATAGTCAGAAAGGTAGACGCGGACGGGAGAAGACTTGGACAAGTTGTGAACACGGGCCGTATTCACCAACCATTCCCAAGAATATTCTTTGTCTAATTCTCAAGAATTTTCTAGATTTGAAAGTAACACAACCTCTGATTGGCTAAACCAATTGGTTTAGCCAATCAGAAGTTGTTTTAATTTCAAATTTAGAAAATCCTTCAGCATAAGACTAGGAATATTCTTAAGGATGGTTTGTGAATACGGACCCAGGTCTAAGATAAGTCCTATTCAACATAGTGGTATTCCTCAGGGTAACACATTTAGAATCCTGCCATAATCAGCTATTTTACCCCTAAGCAAACAAATCCCTGTTTTTGAAGCTTCAAAGGCCTGTGAAAGTAGGCTTTCGAATAACATTTCGAGGAAAAGGAGAAAATGTTGGTAACCGGCATTTTCTCCTTTCCCCACTTTTTTGTTTTACGTCGTCAAACCCCGTCATTTCAGTCGCATTTAATTTGTTGTCTGCAAGTGCTTTCAATCACAGGCCTTTGAAGCTCCATTGGTCTGTTACCGAACACTAACATTTTTCTTGGTTGATTATCGAATACTTGCAAATTGGTGCATCGCCTGTATATCAGGGAACACTCAAATTTTAATTTACATCGTTACTATAAATAGCACATTGGCGACTGCCTATGTTGTATATAATAAGACTATCTCTGGAAGGGGACAGGGGTAAACCTTTTCGATTTCGTTGCACACCTTGTCTTATTATATACAATATAGAGACAGTTGCCAATGTGCTATTTATAGTAACGGTGTCCGATAAGGAAAATTTCGTTGTCCGGTAATGGACCAATGGATTTTCAGTGGCCTATGCGTTCAATACAGACGGGTCTTCAATTTTGTCGTCTGGTGATGAACTTACTGGTTGATGAAATTGAAAGCGCGATAACACTTCATGCAATCAATTTTAAAAAGATATGCAAACAGTTTTATACTGATATTTTGAAATCTTGTTTGCTTTTATCGAACAGTTTATTGTGTGTGTAAATGCTTGTCCATTCTATCTTTTAACCTGTGTCCTGCTAAATAAATCAAATTTTCAAGCCGAGGGTAAAAAACCCCAATAATTCTACTTCAAACATTTTATTGTCTTTTGGAGAAATATATCTCCTAATCAGACAGTGTAGATCCAAGATCAGACTGCACGTTCTGTGCAGTCTGATCTTGATCTACAATATCTGCAAAAGGTCAGCGAGTCGCGCATAGCAGCCTTAGGGTTAACATGTAGGCCTACTTTTACGCAACAGTATTTTAGTTTCTGATACTTCTCTGCATCAATCACGTTTTAGCGTTGCAAATGGCTCTTGGCCAAGGAAACGTGCCGTGCATAAATGGAACTTCTACCCTTAACGTGAACGTTCATGGCGAGATTCTAAACTCTGACTTGCCAAATCAGATACGAACACGTGTATACACAAAGTACGAGTATACTGACTGTTCTTGAAAACTATGAAGTAATGCGGCGAAAAATATAGATATTTATACTTTAACATTTCAAGTCAGATGTACTTTTTTTTTATTTGTTTTGGGTCATCATCATTTTTTGTAGGTAATGTTTCACTCATTACGTCCTGAAGAAAATATAAAATAAGAATAATCAGTATGCGTTAAGGCTTGATCGATGAGGACATGGAGGATATTTGTTTTTTCCGCGAAAGATCGAAATTTATTTCATCTAGAGAACATCATCGGTAATCTCGTGAAAATATTACCGTATGATGTTCAGGGGATGAAATAAATTTCGATCTTTCTCTGAAAAGAATATCTATATTTATTTTATGTTTTTTCGGTAGTTTATCGAGAAATAATGGTGGATTATGGTTTGATATTTCATAGTTACGACCGGTGAAAATGCCAATTTTAAATCTTCTAACTCCTCAATTAAAGGAGGAAACAGTAGTTCCCGCGCACTAGTTGCCTAGGTAATCAGCGCTTGCTATTCCAATGGAGGGAAATATGACGTAATGTAAGCTATATTTCTTGCGCTTGTCGTAATATTGTAATGCGTTGATATGTGAGGGGTACGCCACGGGGAATTACCGAAAACAACTGTACTGGATTTTGATGAAAGGTCTAACAAAATAGGGGTTTGAAACGCGAAATAAATAGAATATTTTGGGGTTTTTTCTTTCGGTGACGGATCGAAATTTATTTCATCTCGTGAACATCATAGGTAATAATTATTTTCACGAGTGGCGCAGCCACTCGTGAAAATATTACCGGTGATGTTCACTCGATTCTTTATATTTCACAGGGAAACTCACTGTATTTTTGTACCAGTGAGTTTATCGACCAGTAATTTCACTTTTTTTTTTAGTTTAAACATATTTTATTGTCATTATTTACAAATTCTTACATAAAATACATTTATACATACAATACAAATAAGACAAAAGGGTTTGACCACAAGTTCTCACAACTTAGATTCGGTCATCCCCTTATTGAACATGCATAGTATTCAGTCTTCAAAGGAAAGAAAAAAGAGGAGAATATCATAAATAAAAGTATTTTAACAAAACATGATTGAAGACAGTTTTATTCCAGCTATAGAGAAGATTTTTTTTAACGACAATAAATAAACCGAACACATTAAGAGAATGTTGTGAATATCAATAATAACATTCACTTAAATAGGTGGGAAAACAACATCAAAAGGGTGGTAGTAAAAGAAAAACTTGGTGTCAGTCGGTAAGAGGGCAGATCGGATTTTGTTGCTGCAAAGCAAACTATTTATCAAACCTCTTTGTATCCCTTATAAAATTTTGAACTGAGTTAAATATAAATGAATTTTCACCATAATCGAGGTTGTCAGAACCAAACAGTAGGAGCTGTAAAGAAAGTGGGTGGAAACGGCGTAATTCTCGAAACAATTTTATACGCGGTTCAGTGAAATTAGGACACTGAAAGAGAAAGTGTTCGGCATCTTCAGCAATGTATCCACAACTACATGTAGGGAACGGGGATAAGTGGTTCGAATAGAGATCGAAGTTCAAATTACTACAATTATTCCGGAGTCTTGTGTGTAAAACAGATAGTCTCCTCTGTCCCACAAGATAATGTCGCGGTACAGGAGGCGCAGAGAAACGTTGTAAAATGCGAGATTTAAAAAGTGATATGGAAGTTATGGATTTCATATCATCCGGAAGTTCATTCCAAAGGGAGACAGCAGAAGGAATAAAGGAACTTGCAAACAGCTCAGTGCGGCAGCCAACTATATCGATATTATCAGCGTTTCTTAAAGAATAATCAGTTCTAGTGCTGACATTTGTTGGAAAAATATCTCGTAAGTAGTCCGGAGTAAGGCCGTTTATAATTTATTTTGAATACGCAAATAAGTTTTTGATACCTACGCCGATCTTCAAGAGTCAACCAACCAATTTCCTTGTATAAATTATCGAGAGATGCGGATCTGGTGATACCAGTTACTAGTCTTGCGGCCTCGATTTGGATTTTTTCAATAGTTTCCTTTTCACGGGAAGTGCAATTATCCCAAACTATTGAAGCGTATTCAAGAATAGGACGTAAAAGAGAGATGTAAATTTGTTGAAGTGAGTCTCGTTTAACTATGAATCTTAAGTTTCTCATGATGCCTAGTAATTTTGACGCTGATTTAGAAATGTTATTTATATGTTCAGCCCACTTTGCATTACTACTCAAAATAACTCCTAGATGTTTATGGCTATCTACAAATTGAATTTGGACATCATTGAACAGTAAGTTAGGGGGAGAGACAGTTTTGTTCGTGAATAGCATTGCAACTGTTTTAGAAGGACTGAATGTAACAAGCCAACGTTCAGATATCGTTCGGATATCATTTGTAAATCATGGTTAATAATACCTTCAATATCAGGAACATGTGAGGCAGAGCACGCCAGGCATGTATCATCTGCAAATAGTCTAGATATGCTTAACAAATTGTCAGAAATATCATTTACATATACAAGAAAGAGTAATGGGCCGAGTACAGAGCCTTGAGGAACTCCAGCATTTATTGACAGTGACCTTGACCTTGCCGTTTTTACGATTACAGATTGCTTGCGGGAAGATAAATAATCTTTAAACCAATCTAAAAGAGAGCCGCTGATCCCTAGTTGACGTAATTTAAAAATAAGACCTTTATGCCAAACTCTATCAAATGCTTTTGATATATCGCAAAATACCATACAGGTGCTTTGTTTGGCATCAAGCGACGATACGACTTGGTGATATATCTCAAGCAGTTGGTGGACAGTGGAGTGGCCTTTTAAAAAGCCAGACTGTTTTTCGTAAATCAATCGATTAGAGAAAAGATAATTATAAACGTGTTTATGAACACATCTTTCCATAAGTTTACCTAAACAACTAAGTAAAGAAATAGGACGATAATTGCTAACAGACGACTTATCGCCCTTTTTGAACAGTGGGTTTACAATGCACTCTTTCCATTTACATGGGAATTTCGTGTCCGTGAGAGACTTATTAAATAATTTTGTAAGAGGTTTACTTATACTGTTTTTTGCTAGCTTTAATAATTTGTGACTAATAAGGTCTGGTCCAACTGCTTTATTGGTACTTAAGTTGCTTATTATATTTGCGATTTCTTCCGTTGAGATACGGATTTGGTTAAGTCTACTATTGGTTAAGGAGACAAAGGGAGGTAAGTTTGCATTAGTATCATCAACTGTCGAAATAGACGAAAAAAATCGATTCAGACACTCAGCCTTTTCCTCATCTGTACAATGAAAGTATTCATGACCATTTTCAGTCGTTTTCAAAATTGGTAAGGTATCGCATTTTTTGTTTCTATTTACCAATGTACGAATATGTTTCCAAAAGGTTTTAGGGCATTCATTGCTAGAATTAGACAACATTTCGTCAATATTACTTAAATACCTTTGCTTAGCTTCTTTTATGAAGTTGTTTACTTTATTACGAATAGCTTTGTATTTTATCCAGTCAGTTTGCCGCCCATGTTTTATCACAAGTTTTTTTAGTCTATCGGGATGTCTACTGAAACGTCTGATTTTTGAGTCATACCAAGGTCGGTCATTGGGTCGTATGGTAACGTCTTTCGATGGTATGCAACGGGACATAATTTCTGAAAGTCTAACGGTGAAACGTTCACATGCATCGTCAATGTCTGTCGAATCAATGAAGTCCCAACTTTCGGCATCAATAAGTCGGTTTAGTTCGTCGGAGTCAGCTCGATCATAATACCAGACCTTCCTTTTTGAACAGGAAACGGGCAAGTGGGCAAATTCAAAAAATATAAGTGTTGCTTTATGGTCACTAATGTTCGGTTCAACGTCGATGGTGTCAGCTTCTTTAACATTTATATGTTCTGACACTAGTATAGGGTAATTTCACTGGTCGGAACTATAAAATTATCAAAGCATAATCCACCATTATTTCCTGATAAACAATGAAAAATCATGAAATAAACGTAAAATGATTAATAAAATGATTGGTGTAAAATAAATGAAAATTTTCTCAATATTTTCTAAAGAGATCGGCTGCAAGGCAGTTAAAGTGGTCTGAAGAAAGAAATTCTTGTATCAATGTATTAGCATCGTTAAATTTAGAATTTTGGGTTATTAAAAGTTTACTTGAGATTTTGTTCAACTTATTTCGCACATTAGTTTATCAATATGTCCTCTGTATATGTTTGTGCACGTTCAGAAAACCATTTTCCTAAGGTTGGTGCCACGTGTCATTATCGAAAAAGCTTCTCATTTCCCCCAAGAATTCCCTGAACTTAACCAATGAAATTTCTGTAAGACCGACTTACTACTTTGACAGGAACGTATTCTTAAGATGATCAACTTTTTCACAGGAACTTGTTAAAAAATACTTGTTAAATTGTTAAAAAATGGATTTCTCACAACAAATAATTTGAGTAGTTGAATTAACTTGGATACAAGGGTAAGTCATGTTTTCGAAATCAGGCGAAGGAATACAGTGCTTTAAAGTATGTTACATTATGCTGCTATGATGTTACACAGTGCTTATCTCTATGGTTTGTAAGGTATTAATCCTGAAAGTGTCTTTCACAACTTTAGTTATTTTTGCTACCAGTGTACACCAAGATCTTTGATCTACACTGTTCGCTTTTCTGTGACTCTCTTGGCAAACGCAACATTCAAAATTACAATTATTTTGATCTTATTTCTAAATTGAACATACCTTTTTAGCGGATTTGTATAGCAAATCCGCTTACTGTGATCATTCTGACCGGAACCAAGTACATCATGCGTAACAAAGCATGCGCGTTTACACTGTACTATGATATCCGTTTGACCTGAACCAAATATACTCATGCTACTTTCAGTTTTAGCTAATACACCTCAGCCTCGCTTTTGTCACTACCGTATATACTGTCCTATACGTGTATACCTATAGTCCGAAATCTAATACTAGTAAAAAACTGCGTAAGATTGACGGAACAAATTACAAATCCTTAAACAGTAACAGAATGAAAGTTTCTGTGCGACCTGCTCGGTAGAACAATTTTGCCAACTCCATTTTGAAATGATTGCATATGTGTTGCATCTGATGTTATTATTTTATTACAGCATATTACATATTTATGCTACTCCACAAATCGGCATTCCAGGACTTTGATTTTGTTAATTTGTCAATCCAAAGATTGAAATTAGAAATGGATATTTCGATAGGTGAGTGCAACACTACCCTAAGTGCCTATGCAAAGTATAGGCACTTAGGATAGTGTTGCACTCACCCATCGATTTGAGAATGTATAGGCCTAGTAGTACACTAAAAATAAGTTTAAGTTTTCGATAAGTCATATTCTTTTGGACAAGGTCAACACAACAAGAAAAATAGAGTCCTTGCACTATGCTCTGACAGGAAAACCTTGAATATTTCTGTGTACATACTCGTTGTTGATTTAAAAAATAATGCGTTTGTTTTTCATTTGAATGTACTTATTGCTATACGAATGAGTCATGCTCTGTGAAAAGAGGGTTTGATGCATTTGCAAAGCAAAAAGTACAGTGACGCAGTCTGCGCAAGCCACCCTCGTTAACCCAGGTGTGAAGTATTACATTCATCAACCCTGGGACATTCAATTGCGAAACCGTCGTTTCTATGAATATTCACGAGATTGCGAATTACACCCAATAGGCAATCGAATTGTCGATGACATAATGATACTCTCTTGTAGTGGAGGATAATCACATTTCTTCCATTGTTATGAGTAAACCGGGTAAAACCCACATCAATATCAACAAATATGGCGGCCTTTCTTCTGTGGCATTTGCCTTACGACAATCCAGGGCAGACATTACAAATCCTTGTATACAAAGGCAAATGTTCAGAAATACAGCGTGCTGTTGCAGTCCATAGGGGTATGTAATACGGCTGACATCATCCTCGTTGACCCAGTTCCGATGTATTCCGTGAACTAAATTCATCGATTTGATTGGTTGTAGTCGAGGTAAAAATAGAAATGATGGCATTGGTTGATAAAAATATATTAAATTTTCTCACTGAAAAACGGAGATTACCAATCAAAATGTGTTATGAATAATTCATGAGAACGAGAAAACATACGCGAGATAACCAAGGGGCGATGAATGTAGTTTACGGAATACATCGGAACTGGGTCAACGAAGATGGCGCAGGCTAAGTTGGGTTGAAATATTCTGCTATCGGTCAATTTTCTGCATGTCAAAGGATCAGTCTATCTCATGATTCAGGCGGTTGTTAAAGATTAGATTTTATGGTTCCATAATTAAATGAGGAATTTCTTAGTATAATGTATTAGGGAAGTGCATGAAACCCCGTTTTGACAGAGCATGCTCAAATATACAGGGAATATTTAATGCTAGTAACTTACTTGGTGCCTGTACTTGCTTCGAGCTACTTGAGAAAATTTGGTGTCACTCGAGACCGACTCATGCAGCAGGAAATTCACGTACTACAAAAATGTAGTTATAAACATACAAAATGTTACAACAAAATATAGCTATAATTGACATTTTTTTTTTTTCCAAGAGTAATAAATTAATTCATATTTCTGGGGGTAATAATTCCTTTTATGAATATTTTAGACCAATCAAATCGGAAACCAAACCGAAAGTAGTCCGCACACGGGTTACGTCATTATACCATATTTTTGGACCATTTTAGACAACAGATAGGTCTGTACGGATTTTTCCTTCCCGTCGTGCCCGATTTGGGCCATGCGTGTATTTGCATTGGAGAATTTGCATTTTTCTCGACTTTTTCCCCCTTTTCATACTTTTTAGAAAAATAAAAGAAAGAATAATTCATTCCTGGAAATGTTTGTCCTTTGTTTTCGACTTTACTGGTTCTCAGTTACCCACTGTAATATGATTACTCATTCTTAAACTGTTATGTACGCTTTTAACCTTTATTCTGCGAAATAAGTTACACTTTCAAGCCGATAGTATAAACCCGTATAATGCTACTTCAAACGTATTTTTTTTTGCAGAAAACTATCTCTTTATCAGACAATGAAGATCCAAGATCAGACTGCACGTTCTGTTCAGTCTGATCTTGATCTGCACTGTCTGCAAATGGTCAGTGAGTTGCGTTTAGCAGCCTAAGGGTTAAAATGGCTTAATCCTTAACTGCTAAATAAATAAGTTTTTTACCAAACGACAATGGACTTTGTTCTTGAAAGGATAAAAGAAACGTTGTGCGAAAAAGGAGAAAATGCTGGTTACCAGCATTTCTCCTTTTTCCACAATGTTTTCAAACGTCTTCTCCCACGCGACCTTAAAACACTAAGGGTAAAATGACAGCATCGAAGCAATGCTATAATTACAAATATTGTGATTCCGGCATTTTCTCCTTTTTGACAAAGTTATCAACCCTTTCAAAGACAAAAATCATTATTTGAGGCACTTGAGATTTTTCGTGTGCAAATGCGTCCAATCTTGTCTAGTCCAAAATTTTGTTGTTTGGTAAAGGGTTTAAGTGTTTCTTTACTGATTTTTATTAAGAAAAAAGAAAACAGAGACTTTTCTCTAGATATGAGCCATGTTCTGGCAAAGAGTGCTTAATGCATCCACGTGATGCATGATACAAAGCAAGTCGAGTCATTACAGTATTATACATTCCTAAAATCCATTTTGTATAACAACCTACGGAATCATGGGGTACACTGATCCTTTGACATGCAGAAAATTGACCAAGAGCAAAAGGTTTCGGCCCAGGTCAGCCTGCGCAGTCCGCGCAGGCTGACCTGGCCCGAAACCTTTTGCAAATGCATTAAGCCCCTTTTCACAGAGCATGACTCATGTATTTTATAGCAAGGGTATCTCAAAATATCGGACAATGACAGTAAGTGGCCCAAAGTTTTTCCTCAAATCCCTGTTGACATGCATGTATTTCCAACTTTACTTTTTAATTAATCTCGGCTTGAAAAATAAGGCTATAGTTATGACACTTACTGGTATACCGGGAAAAAAAGCTAAATGAATTTGACATTGAAATATACATTATCAGACCGGATACATACATTTCAAAATTATACAAATGCAGCTTTTAAAAATGTGTTGTTGAATATTTTTGAAAAATGTTTTTTTTTTTCGTTCATTGGCGGCGTCGCCAAAATTAAGCGGAAAAAATAAACCAATATATTTTAGAGATCTACAACTTTTATGTCAGGTGAAAAACACTAATAACGTATTAGTGTAAATTTCTCCAGTAACCTTGCGTTATACTAGTGTAGTTTACCTCGTGGTCGACAGATCAGAGGGAGCGTAAATAGTTTTCTTGCACACTGAAAAATATACGTATGTCAATGGGAATTCAGATTTTGATGAAACACTTATGACTACTTACTGTAGATCAAAGATCCGACTGTATCTTTTGTGCAGTCTTATCTTGGTCTTCACTGTCCGAAATAAAAGTAAAACACCAAAATTATTAATCGCATTTGAAGGGTCAGTTATGATATCATAAGATTGATTGATACAATAGAACTGTTTTGAAAAAAAAAAAAAACTCATTTTTACCTTTTTAACTTTTTAATGATCAGAAACCTAATCAGCTTAAAGCATTATTCACCACCCCATGTTTTGTTTTAATTTTGCACACTACTACTTTTGAAAAACAGTGTGACAAAAGGGAGAAACCATTGGTAATAATCAAATTATTCTTTCGTTAAAATGTCCTCACATTTATCTTATACGTGAAAAAAAAAACGGGTCCGTATTCACCAACCATTCTTTGTTATTGAAATCTATCCATGGAAGATTAGAAAAAATTGTGGGAAAACTGGTAACCAGCATTTTCTTCTTTTTCCCCCAATGTTTTCAAAAGGCCTCTTCCTCAGGGTCGTGGAACACGGGATTACTTCGTAAAGAGTTAACCCTTTACCAAACAATCCCGGGTTTTAACGGGAAATAAAGAAGGCTTTTGAAAACATTATGGGAAAAGGAGAAAATGCTGGTAACCAGCATTTTCTCCTTTCCCCTCAGTGTTTTCTTCTCTATCAGAGAGCTAAAGCTCGTCTGAACGAAAGTTGATTTTGTCATCTGCAAATGCTTTGAAATTGGTCTAGTCTAAAATTTTGTCGTGGGGTAAAGGGTTAAGCGTTAACTCGAACTCTTTCAGTTGAAAATACAAACCTCTGAAACTCGAAAAGACTTTTATACCATAGTTTTGACTTAACAGGTGTACGGTATAGACCCGAAATCAAGGCCCGAAGTCACCAACCATTCCTAAGAATATTCTTTGGCTAATTCTAGATTTAGAAAGTAACGCAAGTTCTGATTGGCTAAACCAAATGGTTTTGCCAATCAGATCTTGTGTTCCTTTCAAATTTAGAAAATTTTTGAGAATAAGACTAAAAATGTTCTTAAGAATGGTTGGTAAATTAGAACCCTGACTGCACGTTCTGTGTAGTCTGATCTCGATTTATGCCGTTCGCAGGGAATGTTCTTGAGAATGGTGGTTAATACAAACCATGACTGCACGTTCTTTGCGCTCTGATCTTATTTATGTCGTCCGCAAAAGCCCCTGTTTTCGCCTATTACGCTGAAAGGGTTGGGGGCGCCAAAAAAACTGAGAAATACGCACACCGAACACATCAAAAAGTTTGTTGTGCTATAATCGACACCATCTTATCTTAACTCTTTCCCACACTGTAAAATTTTAGGCTCATCTAAATTAAAAGCATTTGACAGTTCTAGGACAGATTACAGTGGACTCAAATAATAAGATTTTCGTCACTTGAACGCGACAAACGGGTACAGCAGGAATCGAACCGGGTTTTCCTAGTTAGAAACCCAACGTTTTCAAAAATCCAACGTTTGAATAACGGAGCCCAGGAGAAAACCCTTCCCGCGCCCCATCCCCGGCTAAAAGTACAAAGTATTGTACAGCTATATGATATACCCATACTAGATACTAAAAAACATTGGTGCATTCCGAATTGTTTTGGCGTACGCGATACAACTTTTTAATGCATCTATAAATAGATTTCATGCCAGGCTATGACGTCATTCGCGGAAAATAAACGGGTGTCACGTTTCGCTACATTCATCATCTCTCAACAGCTTTTTGTAAGTTTTCCAAACAATTTTGAATAATTCAAGTAACAGACCTGCATCAATTGCAAACGTCTCTAAAGATGCATCCTTATGGCCAGGGAGAGAAACACGCTGTTAAAACTTAACATTGTGTGGGATGGGTCAGAATTTGGTCAGCTGCGTGAACATAGGTAAAATACCGATATAAATGGTGTGAGGGAAAGGGGAACCCAAGGGATTTATTCTCATCTAAAACCGGAAACCACAGCAGTGAATTCTTTGAAGGCCGCCAAAAAATGAAATGCACTTTCTATTCGTCGCAATCTGTGCAACCTTGCAGACGTCAGCTGAAACATTTGGCATGAAAATACAAGAATGATTATAGTTTCATGAAATAAAGATCTTGCTGAAGACGATTATAGATGTATCTTTAACACTTATGCCGAAAGAAAATTCTACTGATGCACATCCTAAGCTAACCACTTTTTTTGAGTTACTCTTTTTCAGACAGCAAAATTCTAGACTTGCCCAAACTTAACCCTTTCCCAAACGACAAATTTTGGACTGGTCCAAATTGAAAGAGTTTGCAGACGGCAATTCTAAATTTGATGAAAATGGCAGAAAGGTCTCAAAAAGGGTAGAAAACACTGTGGGAAAAGGAGAAATTGCTCGTTACGAGCAATTTCTCCTTTTCCCACAGTGTTTTCAAAAGACTTGTACTGCAGACACGTGAAAACCAGGGATTGTTTGGGAAAGGGTTAAAGCATTTGCAGAATATAATATAAATTAAATATAACTCGAATGATCCGATCGGCGTTTCAAAGCTTTGATGAAAGTATTGATGGAAAAAAGGGAAAATGCTGGTTACCAGTATTTTCTCCTTTTCCTGTTATGTTTTTAAAAAGACTCGTCAAAACACGGGGTTGTGTGGCAAAAGATTAACCCTTTAACACATTATCGAGAGTTTTAACGACCCTGAAGGAGAAAGTTTGAAAAACATTGTGAGAAAAGGAGAAAATGCTGGTAACCAGCATTTTCTCCTTTTCCCACACTGTTTTCTACCATTACGAAGACATAAATTATCATTTGAGCTACATTTATTTTGTCGTCTGCAAACGCTTTGAATTTCGTCCGTCAAGAATGTTGCCGTTTGGTGAAAGATTGGAGGGTACTAAGTCCATGTAAAAATTGGGGAACTGCGCTTGCTGATGTAGAGTACTAATTTTGATGTTCGATCCCTTCTCGCAGCACCAATCCCGAGGGAGATACGACCAGCCTGGCACTTATGAAACCCAGAAAATGAAGTTGCCTTGGAGATATTCTTGTAAAACTGTTGGAAGTGACGTCATCCTATTCAAAGTAAAGAAGATCGGATAGGATTTGATCATTCCCCATTCCAAAAAAAAAAGAAAATATCATGTAGCTAGACCCTTTACCAAACGATAAAATATCCCCGGCTCAGCCTATCTCTTTCCGAGGATTGATGCTAGTCATTGCGACAGGGTTCGTTCCCTTCTCACCACAAGCCATTTTTTCGACGATGGTTTTGTGGGAAAGTAGCCAGTGGCTTTGAAAGAATATTGTGCGGAGTACTGGTAAAAGAGACTCCAGAAAAGCATGGATAGGTGCACTGGCCGTCGCGATATAACTGAAATAATGTTGAAAACGGCGTTAAACACCATATAATCATAATCAAACGATAAAATTGTAGCCTTGTCCGAATTGAAAGCATTTTGCAGACGACATATTAACTCTTTCACTACTATGACGACTTGATTACCTTTTGCGGACAGTGTAGATCAAGATCAGACTGCATAGAACGTGCAGTCTGATCTTGACCTACACTGTCCGCTAAACTATGACGAAAGTCGTTTTCAGTAGAAGCGAAAATCTATTTTTGGAGCTCGGAAAAAAAGGAGAATTTCAGAAGTTAGTAATGAAAGAGTTAGGAGCAGCTCAAGAACTGACACTTACCTTTGGAATGTCAGAAAACACTGTGAGGAAAGGAGAGGATGCTTGTCACTAGAATTTTCTTTAACTTCCCACAATGTTTGCCAAAGCCGTCATCGTCAGGGGCGTTTTAACTAGGGTTCGTGTGGTAATGGGTAAATTTATCTCCACGCGCAGACAATTTTGTTTTGTCTCGAGACAGTCTTTTGGCAAACTACAGTTTCATCGTTGTCCTTATCTTTGACGTGCTAAATGAAACTTTCAAGTCAACAGTATGTGGCTAATTTTGCTATTTCAAAGCATTTTTTAAAGGAAAATATCTTTTTATCGGACAGTGTGGATCTAAGGTCAGAATGCACGTTCTGTGCAGTCTGATCTTGATCTATGCTGTCCGCAAATGGTCTTTGAGTCGCTCTTAGCAGCCGAAGGGTTTTAATATTTTCACGTGTATTCGCATACATTAATGCACGATGGTACTTGTGTTGATTATTTCTATTGGAAAGCTAGCTTTGTCGTGATCTGCTGCTTATCGTGCGGGGTGGGGGGGGGGGGGGGCGGTTTGCGTTAAAACTGACAGACTTTGTTTTTTTTTCTGTGAAACCAAAAAGCAATAAGAGTCTTGCCTTAAATCCCCAAATCCCTTTACAGTTTTGCGTTCAAAAGTAATTGAGTCATGCTATGTGAAAAGGGAACTTATTGCATCTGCGAAAAGGATCGACCCAGGTCAGTCTGCGCAGTCCGCGCAGGCTGGCCTGGGCCGAAACTTTTCGCTATTGATCAATTTTCTGTATGTCCAAGGACTAGTCTACCTCATGAGTAAGTCGGGTTGTTAAAAAATGGCTTTTATCGATCCATAATTATGTGATGGCTTGATTGGTACAACACATCACGGATATGCATTCAGCCCCCTTTTGCAAGAGCATGACTCAATTAGAGATGAAAAGCTCTCCCCCCTTTCTCAACCAAAAAAAAAATAGTTCTGAAGATCAGACAAGAAGAAGTAACGGTCTATATCCTTCCGCGGAGAGGAAGTAGTGCTTCATTAATTCTGTATTGATGTCGATAACTTGAGAGGATAGATTATCTATAAACACGAAACTTTATTAATCCATTGCTCAACAAACATGGCGGTTTGTCTACCTGCTGCCAACAGCATGTGAAAATACTGAAGGAAAAAATAAGCGTTGGCTTGAAAAGTAGGACTTCGCTCCATTTTTTTTAAAGCCATTTTCTTTTCAATACAAATATTACTTAACAGAACAACCCATGTTCTCACGTTCTGAGTACAGACGCTTTGAAAACATTGTTGGAAATGGAAAAAAAGCTGGTTACTAGCATTTCCTCCATTTCCCATATTTTTTTTAAGCCTTTGAGACACAAATTGCATCCATCGAATCACACTTAATTTTTAATCTGCAAGTGCCTTCAGATCTAGATAACTCTAAAATTTTGCCGATGAGCACAGAGTTTAAAAACATTAAGGGAAAAGAAGAAATTGCTGGTTACCAGCATTTGCTTCCTTTCCAAATAAGTTTTCTGTTGTATCTTGGACAAAGCCGATCATTTAAACAACATTTTATTTGAAGTTTGATCCAGGCGATAAAAGGTTTTTGATCAAACGTAATTGCGGTCACTTTCGTGGCCTGAACAGATCTTTGGCAATACTGTTTATCGCTTCGGTAATTATTACCGTCATTTTGAGAAGTAAAGTCCATGCTCTGTGAGAAAGGCCTTAATGCATCTGCAAAAAGTATCCATCAGGTCAGCCTGTGCCGTCCGCGAATGCTGACCTAGGCCGAAACTTTTCGCCAATGCTCAATTATTTGTATGTCAAGCGATCAGTTTACCTGTTCATACAGTTTCTTATAATTATGTGATAATTTGCTTAGTAAACGGAGATACATTAAGCTCCCTTTCTTCGCATGAAAAATCATTTACAGTAAAACCTGTCCTAGTGGTCACCTCTATTAAGCAAGCAACCTGCATTAAACAAGCATATACTGAGTTCCCCAAAAAAGGCAAATATGTCGAGATGTACCCGTATTAACCGCGCACCTTTCTTAAGCAAGCACATTTTGAGTGTCTGTTAGGAGTTTTCTTAACTCTTTCGGCGCCAAATAAACAAATCCCGCCTCTTTTGATGGCTGTAAATACAGTCCACTGAGTCTCCGGAAGATTTTTATTACATAGGCTTGACCAAACAAGCGGAGGTATAGGTCACAGATCAGACTGCACGTTCTGTGCAGTCTGATCTTGATCTATGCCGTTTGCAAAAGTCCCTGTTTTCGCCTATAGCGCTGAAAGGGTTAATACAAGTTGGACTGCATGTGATGATGAGTTAAGGAGGTACATTGTTCTTTTTCGAAGACCTTTCCAACAGACAATATTTGAATAAATGTATTTTAAGCCAAGATTGTAAGATGAGTCTCAAACGCCAAAGTTGATCACGTGACTTTATTGCTTTTCTGCTCAAAAGCTTGCTACAGTTCAATGTTAGACGCCGTACCACAACTGTACAACTGACATAAAGGAGAGAAAGGATGCAGGAAATGTAAAACGTGCTGTTGAAATGATACGGAAAACATTATTGCAAATCAATAGTTTGTACAGCCAGATTTGCAGGATGAAAACCTAAAGTGATAACATGGCACCATGGGTTGCAGGAATTCCTCAATACCACTTTTTTTGACTGAACGAGTTGTTGCATGCATATTACCAACGTGCACAGTTACATGAAGATAAAAGCCAAATTCGCAGGGTACTGAAAATCATACACTAAAGCTGATCACATTATAGCTTTGCGTTCTTGCTAAAACAGGGCCGTGCCATCAAAGCCATGCATCTTTCTTTAAAAGTGCACAGAAATGAGAAAAATGAGAAAGAAATCAGGAACTCCCGAACAATATATCATTTTTACTATACCGACAACTTCAGTCGTATCACAAGCCTGCACATGTATCAAATGGATCAAAACCTGTCAAAGAAATGAAACATTTACTTTTAGAAAAATGAATGGAAGGATATTTTGGGATATTGTGGGAATAGAAATCAAAGTATGTAAAGTTCTGAAAGACTGGCGAATTTGGAATAAGCGGCCTTAGTAAAAAAAGACTTAGTAGATCCATACGAGATTAAAGAAAAATGGTCCAATCCGGTTATTAAGTCCGATCCCGTTCGATACGGTTCGACCTGGTGACTTTACCTGCCGCTTTTAGCAATTTACTTGTCACAATGGAAAATACAAAGAAAAAAATGCGGTTTTTTTAAACTAAATTGGCAAAAAAAAGCTAATAAAGAACATATTACTTTGATGATTTGGCATTTGAATACTTTCTAGGGTTGACTTTTAGATTAACCCTTTCCCAAACAAGCCCTGGTTTTCACGTGTCTGCAGTACAAGTCTTTTGAAAACACTGTGGAAAAAGGAGAAATTGCTCGTAACGAGCAATTTTTCCTTTTCCCATAGTGTTTTCTACCCTTTTTGAGACCTTTCTGCCATTTTCATCAAATTTAAAATTGTCGTCTGCAAACTCTTTCAATTTGGACCTGTCCAAATTTTGTCGTTTGGGAAAGGGTTAAGTTTCTCAGCTATTTCCCTTTCTTATCGGTTTGACGAGCTCGTACCTGAACGGGACGGACCTACATGTAACAACCCCCATCGAAAACACGAGGATGAAAATTGTTTTTTTAGCATAAGTAAAGATGACCCTGATTTGCATAGGTTACTGACTTATAATTACTGGTCTCATGATCGCTTGTCTAAAAATGTATTTTCGAATACATTGTGGAAAAAACAACTGCTTGTTGCAAGCAATTGCTTCTTATCCCACAATGCTTCGGAAAATGTCTTCAACAGGAGCTTAAATTGGCGTCTTTGTAGGGTAATGGAATATCTTGTTCATTTCAGGATGCGTGCCGTAACGCAAAGGTGAAACTTTAATCTATTACTCAAATTACCGAATCAGAATTCAAGCGTGATAAGACAAACAGTCTTCCCATGGCAAAGTATAAAAAAGTACTCTGCCAATGGACCGTTTGTTTGACCGTTTGTTCGTAGCACCTTTTTTATTTCATAATTTAAGTGTTGCCTTGATGCCCAGTCCAGCTATCGGCCTGCATCATTAGTACCTTCAACAGTAAGAAGCACGTTGGTGTAACTTTTCGTAAGCAACAAAATCACACTCATCCTGCTTGGCAAATCAATTCTGCTTTTTCCTTGCCCTTTGTTGTCCCGTCCTCTGATTTTTCCATCAAGTAATTTCATAAACATGTATCTGATGTGATGAAAACTTTTTATCCCTGCATATAATTGCTGAATACTGCCCTACAAATCCGCGTTTCAGAACTGTTAGTTCTTTGATTGTTTGCCTGTGTACCTTTGGGAACAAATTGTGATTCAAGCATCTAGTTTTCTTTTACACAAAACAGATCAGGATCGGACGGTACAAAACCTTCAGCCTGGTATTGGATCCACTGAGCATGATACTTTTTTGGATATCTGAAAATTTTAACAAGTTCAATACTTATGTCGTGTACAATGTCTAAAAAAATCATCTGACACACAGTCGTGAGGACGGTGCCATCGTGAACGGGTCGAAGTCTAGCTCATGTTTCAAAGGACTAGTATGACTAGCATGTCTGCTGTGTGAGGACAAAAAAGGTCATCGCGTAAGAAATTCTGTTAGAAAGTTAATGAGTAAGATAACGTTCTAGATAGTTAAAAAAGAAAAACTGACGCATGTCACGCAAAGAGAACTTAACGATGTCTTAAGATGATTATATACGATTCATGTAGCGCTTCCCGAGTAAAAGATCACAAAGTTTTGCCTGAACTACTTTCATCTGAGTTCAACTCTGGATTTAAAAAGTAACGCAGTTTCTGATTGGCTAAACCGTCCGGTTTAGCCAATCAGGAATTACGTTACTTTCAAATTTGAAATATTCTTGAGAATTAGACTAAGTATGTATATTACTGTGAATATTTGATGATAATGGGCCCTAGGAGGCAGAATGTCACATTAACCTATAAGTCGAAAATAGTTCTCTTCCTCTTTAACCCTTTCAGCGCCATAGGCGAAAACAGGAACTTTTGCGGATGGCATAGATCAAGATCAGACTGCACTGAACGTGCAGTCTGATCTTTGATCTATACTATCCGCTTGTTTAGTCAAGCCTATACGATAAAAATCTTTCTGGGTTTAAGATGATTGTATTTTCAGCTGTCAAAAGAAGTCGAACTTATTTCTTTGGCGCCGAAAGAGTTAAAGTCTTTACGGTAAGACCAACAGATATGACCTGGAATGTATCGCGAACTATTTTCGTGTTGTTTGAACTTTTACTTTAAAGACTCGTTTTTATTTCCACATTATATTCAGTTTGCAATGATGCGACCGGTACTTTCAGTTGAATATTAGACATGCTCAGCGAGCGAAAAGGGGCTTAATGCATCGGCAAAAAGTACCGACCAAGGTCAGCCTGCTCAGTCCCCGCAGGCTGACCTGGGCCGAAACTTTTTGCTTTCGGTAAATTATCTGCATGTCCAAAGACCAGTGTACCTCATGATTCACTTGGTTGTTAGACAAGATGGATTTTATGTAGATATAACACTGTGATGACATGCTTAAAATCATGCATCACGGAGATGCATTAAGCCCCCTTTTCACTGAGGGTGGCTCATCTATTGACGCCTTTTCCGATACTATAATGCTTTTATTCATTGGGACATTACGTTAAGTTCACAGAGATGCAACCGAGTATTTTGTTTTAAAGGGGCATTAAACACGCAGGGCCTTCAAAACCGTAACTGGCAACTCTATCACTGAGCTATGGAGCCACCTTACATTTTCCTCCGTTCAAAAAGTATTTGAGCCGTGCTCTGTGAAAAGGGGAGTAATGAATCTGCTAAAAGTTTCGATCCAGGTCAGCCTGCGCAGTCCGCGCAGGCTGACCTGGGCCGAAACTTTTCGCTATTGGTCAGTTTTCTGTATGCCCAAGGGACCCATAAGTATGTGATGGCTTGCTTGGTATCATGGATCACGGAGATGCATTTAGCCACCCCGTTTTGCTGGAGCATGGCTAATTTATCCTTTGTTATGCAATGAATATGTTTTACCTGTCAGATTAACGAATTACATTAATACAATAAGTTTCATGAATATGTATGTATATATGTATACATGTCAAATTATGTATATATGTGTGTATACGTATGTGTATGTATAAATGAGTGGGTGTGTTTGGGCCAGTGTATATATATTTATTCATTACTTTTTACATTTATTTTTTTGGTGAAGGGGCTGGTCATGCTTGAGTGAGTGAGTGAGTGAGTGTGAGTATTACAGACAGACAGACAGACAGACAGACGGGGGGGGGGGGGAAGAGGGCATTGTGTGGCTGCGCAGGTGTGATTTTTATACTTTTTATCAGAGGGTCATGTAGAATATAAGATATATATGATTGTCTTAACATGCTACCCTCTATAAATAAAGTTATTATTATTATTATTATTATTATTGGTATACTAACGGAATAGGAAATTTTATTGTACCAGTATTAAGTCGGTCATTCTTCGTGTTTTCAACATTTATAAATGAGCCACGCTCTGTGAAAAGGGGGCTTAATGCATCTCCGTGATCCATGATATCCAAGCAAGTCATTACATATTTATGGATCTTTAAAATCCATTTTGTCTAACAACCAACTGAATCATCAGAAGCACTGTACCTTGGTCATACAGAACATTGACCAATAGCGAAAAGTTTCAGCCCAGGTCAGCCTGCGCGGACTGCGCAGACTGACCTGGGTCGATACTTTTCACAGATGCATTAAACCTCCCTTTTACAGAGCGTGGTTCACTTATTTTCGTGTTTTAATTCTAAACCCATTCCTGAACGCGATTCAAAATTAGCAATCACTGTTTAGATTTTCTAAAAAATAAACTTACTAAACGTAATATCGTATATGTCCCTTTAACATTGTTACGTCCTTCTCTTCACTTAAGTGCTTTGATTTATTGCGACACTATAGGTAGGTTACAGTGTTGAGACCGATATTTTCGGCTGTACATTGTAACGCCTTTCTCTGCTGTCAAGTGCTTTGATTTACTAGATCGTAGTAGTTACTTCATGGTAATGCGAGTAGAAATTTTCGTTAAACATCGCAATGTCCTTTTCTGCACGAAAATACTTTAACTCTTTACCGAACCGATACAAGTTTTAACGAGATAGAGGGAGAAGACGTTTGAGAACATTGTGGAAAAAGGACAAAGTGCTGGTAACCAGCATTTTCTCCTTTTCTCACAATATTATCTGCTCTTTGTAAATGAATTCTATCATGTTACCCACCTTTAATATGTCTGTAAATGCTTTCAAATCTTACAAGTCTTTATTTTTTCTTTTGTTAGCGGGTTAATTCATTGCGACGTAATCAGTATATCCACCTCTTTCGATTTTGGCATTGTAACAAAAGGAGGATTACGCCTGGCTGAGAATTTTAAGTCGATTTTTTTCTGCGTATCGATTCCCTGTAGATTTGGTTACACGTGACAACTTTCTAAAAATAGCTCTGGGGTTGTTACAACATGACAGAGTTAATTTCCGGAACTCGGGGCCCAAACGGGATTATGTCTCCTGATAATATATTTTTTACCAAATTATCACGTTAACTAGTCTTTTTCGTCGTGCAGTCGTTTGTTCTGGAAAACATTCGGGTAAGTTGAGACATTACTAGAACAAGCAACTTTCCCCATTGGCATGTTGTTTTCGCAAATCTGGTCTGTTTTTGTCAGCAGAACAACATATCTTGAGAAAGTCGACCATAGGTTTGCTGCACGTTCGTTCTATGCATTCTGATCTTGATTTCTAATAAATTTCAAAGTAAATGACCGAATTGGAAAGAAAGATAACTCGCGATTCACAAGAAAAACGAAAGTTGTTATCTCCCTTTATTCTTCAACCACGGACGAAATAAAACACACATACGACATAACTGTCCGATTGTAATTGAAAAAGGGAACTAAAAAAATATGTAAATGTACTATTAGTAGTATATTGGTAGAAGAAGTAGCAGTAGTGATAGTAGTAATAGTCGTAACAGTAGTCGTAGTAGAAGTAGCGGTAGAAGTAATAGAAGGCGTAGCAGCAAAAGTAGTGGAAGTAGTAGTAGTAGTAGTATTTGTAGTAGCGGTGAAAGTAGTAGTAGCAGTAGCAGTAGTACTAGTGGTAGTAGAAGTAGAAGCAATAGTAGCAGTTATAAAAAATATGAACCATGCTCTGTGAAAAGGGCGCTTAATGCACCTGCGAAAAGTTTCGGCCCAGGTCAGCCTGCGCAGTCCGCGCAGGCTGACCTGAGCCGAAACTTTTCGCTATTGGTCAATTTTCTGCATGTCAAAGGACCAGCCTACCTCATGAATAAGTCGGTTGTTTAAAAAAAGCGGGTATTATGGATCCATATTTGTGAGATGGCTTGATTGGTATCATGGATCAAGAAGGTGCATTAAGCCCCCTTTTGCCAGAGCATGACTCATATCATCAATAATAACTCAATGCATTTGATGTTACAATTCTTTATGTCAAGATAGCGTTTCTACATAGATAAAAAAAAAAGTATTTATGCCCTCCTCAGTGGCATGCTGTGTTCGAGAAAAGCAATGCGTCCTTTTCCCAAAATATTTTTGACGTCATTTGAAAAAAAAAAAAATCTATCCTGCATGTATCAACGCCAAACGCACTAGTTCTAGTTTTTGTCATTTTGTCAAAATATAGCCTGTACGGTTTGTTGGTACAAAAGAATGTGTGCTGTGCTCTGGCAAAAGGGGGTTTAATGCATGCCAGTGGTGAATTGTACCAAGCAAGTCATCACATAATTATGGATCCATGAAATCCGTTTTGTCCAACAATCAACTGAATCATAAGGCAGAATTGTCTTTTGACATGCAGTAAATTTACAAAAAATAGCAAAAAGTTTCGACCGATGTCAGCCTGTGCGGACTGCACAGGCTGACATGGGTCGATACCTTTTTGCAGATGCATTACGCCGCCTTTTCACAAAGCAGGGCTCATATAATTCATACAATATAGACATCAATCATTTTTCTTTCGATACTACAAGACCAAACAGTGCAGCAGCAACCCAGGACGCTATCCAAGCTATGACGCAGAAAGCAAATCCAGCGTGAAGATCGTAGATGGACTTGATGGAGTCGTAGATTTCGGCCGTGTACACGGAGAATCCGATCATCAGGAAGAGACCTGCAATATACAGTACGTACTTGTCAGTGCTTTGATCGGATTGTTCAAATAACCTTTACAGCGCCAAATATGACAGAGCCATGCTCTGGCAATAAGGGTTTTAATGCATCTCAGTGGAAAAAGGTACACATTTGGAGTTCTATTAACCTTTTTCCAAACAAGCCCTGGTTTTCACGTGTCTGTAATACAAGTCTTTTGAAAACAGTGTGGGAAAAGGAGAAATTGCTCGTAACGAGCAACTTCTCCTTTTCCCACACTGTTTTCTATCCTTTTGGAGAACTTTCTGTCATTTTCATCAAATTTAAAGTTGTCGTCTGCAAACTCTTTCAATTTGGACCCGTCTAAAATTCATCGTTTGGGAAAGGGTTAAGTGGAAGGTCTTTTTGCAATCGGGAACTCCGTTTTTTTTTTTAGACCAAATATGACGTGACAGTATACAGGTACCTATACATTTGAGTCATGCTCTGGCAAAAGGGGGCTTAATGAAAGCATCTCCGTAATGCATTATACCAAGCAAGTCATCACATAATTATGGCTCCATAAAGCCACCTTTTTTTTCAATAATTGGCTTTATCATGAGGTAAACTGGTCCTTAAACATACAGAAAATTGATCAGTAGCGAAAAGTTTCGGCCCAGGTCAGCCTGCGCGGACTGCGCAGGCTGACCCGGGTCGATACTTTTCGCAGATGCATTAAGCCCCGTTTTCACAGAGCACGGCTTATTTATTTGAATACAGCCCAACCTGATCGAGGCGTGTTACTGACCATGTCACAACCCCACAGGAATTTGGAAACTCTTGGTGTCAAGTAAAAAGATAAACAAATTTACAAACTTTGTATTTCGTTAACGAAATACCACCAAAAGAATTATTATCATACCTGTAATTGTTTGCACTTATAGATACTTTAGTAGCTAACTCTATACAGAAATGAATAACTTGTCAAAGTTCAGTGGAATGGTGAAAACCTAGATATCCCCTTTTAACCCTTTACCAGACGACAAAATTTTAACCTTGTCCAAATTGAAAGCATTTGCAGACGACAATTTCAGTGTGGCTCAAATGGGGCAATTTTCTCTTGATAGGGAAGAAAACATTGTGGGAAATGGAGAAAATACCGGTTACCGGCATTTTCTCCTTTTCCCACAATGTTTTCAAAAGGCTTCTTTCCCAGGGTCGTTAAAAGGCGGCTTTGTGCGGTCAAGGGTTAAATTGATAAAACCTAAATGCTGAGTTGTCACCATTAAATCGAAGTTAATCTTAGAGCCCCTTGCCACTCAGAAATCCTCCATAGTATAGATTTAATTTCAACTTTTGAATCTGTTTCCCAATTGAATCGTCATATTTGCAAAGCCTTGGGCTCTATATTCATGTCAAAACAGGTAAAATTGACCTTTGCACCGAAAATGTTAACAAAAAAAGAAAACAATGTTATTAGTGGTTTCTTCTTTAAAAAAAATGTAAAAAAAATGTCGAATAAAATATGAAAAATTAAAGGTGCGATCTCTTCGGTCCTTGACCATTTACCAGAGCATAACATTTAGAAAACTCCAATTCGAAAGCATTTGCACGCGACAAATTAAGTGAGACTTATATGATGAAATGTGTCCAAGAGTAGAAAGCTTGGCGGGACAGAAGAAAATGCCGGTTACCAGCATTTTCTTCATCTTTTTTTTAATCAAATTTTGTTTTCAAAAGCCTTTTTTTTTCTCAGAGTAGTTTAGAAAAAAGACAGGGCTGTTTGGTAAAGGATTAACCTTTTACCACACAATGCCGACTTTTAACGACCCTGAGGAAGAGGGCTTTTGAAAATTTTGCGGGAAAAGGAGAAAATGCTCGTAACCAACATTTTTCTTCTTTTCCCACAATGTTTTCTACCTCATCGACGAAGAATTATATCATTTGAGCCACTTTGAAATTGTTGTCTGCAAATGCTTTGAATTTGGACGGGTCCAGAAATTTGTCGTCTGGTAAAGGGTTAAAGGTTGACCGTGGTCATAAATTTATAGGTCATTCACAGATATGATTAATTTGCTGAGAGTTTGTGTGTTTGTACTTGTTTGTTTTGTAATAAAGGTGGATTCCTACAATGATCAGGTTACCATACAACGAAAAGTGCACCTATTTATATCTTCCTGGGAATCGTTAACGGTTGTATGCTCAGTTTTAGACGCACGATTATCATTGGGCTGCTTTTATCTTGGATATGAAACCAGTCATAGGGCCCGAGTGTATGAATCGCACCACTGGACTCTAAGATCGTGTAACTTTTGCGTATCGTACGACATCTTAGCCCTTTACCACACAATCCCGAGTTTTAACGATCCCGAGGAAAAAAGCCTTTTGAAAACATTGTGGGAAAAGGAGAAAATGCTGGTAACCAACATTTTCTCCTTTTCCCCACAATGTTTTCTACTCTTCCCAAAACAAATTTCAATTTTTGTGTAACATTTATTTTTTCGTCTGCTGAAGCTTTCAGTTTGGACTTGCCTTAAATTTTGTCGTTTGGTTAAGAGTTAAACTGTCTCAAGTTTTGTACGGTACAGTTATTGCACGGTTGTTGATAAAACACAGCCCTCCCCTCCCCTGGCGTTTCTACAACCAAGGTCCGTATTTACCAACCCTTAATATTTTCAGTTCTCAGTTTTGCTAAATTTGAAAACAACGCAATTTCTGATTGGCTGAACCTGATGGTATAGCTGGAGTTTCCGTAACCAGTACTTCGCACAGTATTTTTCCATAGCTAATGGCTGCTTTCCCACATAACCATCGTCAAAACAATGATCTGCTGCAAGAGAAGAATAATTCATGTCGTAATGACCATCATCAATCTTCAGAAATAAAAATGGCTGAGCAAGAGATTCGAACCAGCGACCTCCTAGTCTGAAGCCACAAGCCTTGTACGTTACTGACTGAGCTACAGGCACGGCAAGCACGTAAAGTCGTCTGCTAGAGGCAATGAAGTTATAACGTACCGGTCGCAACAAGTAGCCCAGTCGCAGCGAAACCTAGAATCTTCTTTTCCTTCATGAGAAACAGTTTCATGGAACCACAGATAAGGGCGGCCAGGTTCGACAAGAGGCCAAGTAACACCATGGCTTGAACAGCTCTCAGTTCATCGGTAGCTGAAATATATAAATAAAGAATAAATATGGAAATGTGGAAATGGGGACGTTTTCACCAAAAGTGGGACGTTTTGACCGTGGGACGTTTTTACTGTGGGCGTTTTAACCGGATACCATAAATAATATTTTGTGGAAAGGGGGTAAAATGTATCTGCGAAAAGTATCAACCATAGTCAGCCGCTGCAAGCCTGGCAGTTTTAACTGGGTTGAAACTTTTTCCTACTGGTGAATATTATGCGTGTTCAAGGGCTATCCTTTCTCTTGATTCGGTCGGTTATTAGACAAAATGGATTTTATGGATCCATAATTGTGTGATGCCTTACTTGGTACAATGCTTTACGGAGATGCATTAGATCCCGCTTTTCCCAGAGCACGGCTAATGTACATGATGTTTTGTTGGTGTTTAAAAATGGCGCTGTTCTGCGCTTTCCAGCAGTATATCTTTTGTGCCGCGGCGACAGCCCACCTACTCATATGCATGTCTTTCCTAGGTTTAACTTGAACCCGGCTCAATCGCTGTAAGGCCTTGCCCATGCCCTCGTTGAAATATGGATTAGAGTGATTAGATTAAGATCAGATCTATCAAAGAAACGTGTAATACATAATAGGTTAGGACCTAAGTTTAAGATAAAATTTTATTAACCCTTTGGCTGGTAAGCGCGACTCATTGAACGTGCAATCTAATCTTGGATCTATACTGTCCGATAAAGGAGATATTTTGTCTCTAAAGATTAAGTTTTAAATAACATCATTCGGGTTTTTTACTATTGGCTTGAAAGTTCCAATTAAGTTTTCTAACAGCTTAAGGGTGAAAGGAGCTTAGAGAACTATTAATTAAGCCAGCTTCTGGCGAGTTTAATAACATTTTTGTATACTAGTTTAAAAAAAAAAAATACTATAAAGCCAAGGAATTCCAGAATCTTTTTACCACATAACGATATGCCAAACGTTATATATCAGAACAAACAAAATCACACATGAGCACGTGGTAATTTCCACGAACAAACCTGTTTCACTTCTCTGAAAGAAGTGATCCATGCTCTGTGAAAAGGGGGCTTAACGCAAATGCGAAAAGTATCGATCCAGGTCAGCCTGCGCAGTCCGCGCAGGCTGACCTGGGCAGAAACTTTTCGCTATTGGTCAATTTTTTGTATGTCCATGGACCTGTCTACTTTATGCTTCAGTGGGTTGCTTAAAAAAGTGGGTATTATGGATCCATAATTATGTGATGGCTTGATTCATACAATGCATCACGATTATGCATTAAGCCCCCGTTTGCAAGAGCGTGGCTCAATTATAAAATGACATTACACATTACGTCACATGATGTTTTTATCTCAAACTTGTGGAAGTTTAAGAAGATTTGAAATGGGTTTATTACACGTAAAAACAAGGAGGTTATGTGATAATTCTTTATCTCCTGCAGATTGCCTTCTTCGTTTTGCAGCGATCTATTTCTGAAACATGTCAGTGTGGCAACTCGGGAAATTGCTAGTGACGAGCATGTTTTCTTTTGCCACAGTGGTTTTTTTTTTCACATGGTTAAACTTTATTCAGCCTAATCTATGTTGGTTACCCACTAATTCCTCGTCTGTAAATTCGTTTCGGGTGGACATCTTACACGTATGTGGGTATCCTTCAACAGCCATGTTCTTGGAAAACAATGCAGACGCCAGTTTGACTACTCAGTCTAGCGATCAGAGCTATAACTCGATTCCATTCTATAGAAACAAGTCAAACGCCATTATCTAGACTAAGTCTCAGCTTACTGTTGTTGGATAACTTTTTTAATATAAAGATACTTTAGTCGAAGGTAAGCGACGTCTGAAATGCCAAAACTTACGTTTGTCTGATAAAGAGCATACACCACTTAACTTTCATATATGTGATTGTATGGAAAAGGGTGGAGCTTTCTGTTTGCGAGCAAATGCAAACAGTTCAACTATTTAGGATTCCATTTTATAAGCGTTCAAGTGGAGGTTATAAGATATAACACCACTTTATGACAAACATCATATAGATAGAGCAAGGACGGGTGAAAAACAGTTTTATTCAAATAGTTTTAACCCTTTATCACACGATCCCGACTTTTATCAACTCTGACAAAGATAGCCTTTGAAAATACTGATGGAAAAAAACAGAAAATGGTGGTAACCAGCATTTTCTACCTTTTCCAACAACGGTTTTTACCTTTTAACAGAAAGTTTCATCATTTGAGCCACATTTAATTTGTCGTCTGCAAATGCGTTAATATGGACTGGTCTAAAATTTTGTTGTGTAGTAAAGAGTTAAACTTTGCGAAAAGGTAGTGGTGTGACTCTGTCATTATCTGACCGCGTTTTGCGGGATAAACTGCCAGTTGTGTGTAGCTTCAAACTTTGCATAGCATCGACTTTAAAGTAATGAATTAGTATTGACAAAGTTCTGAATGTTATCACCACCCAGTTGACATTTCGTAGGATTAAATTGATTTTATTTTATTGAAGAGTATCTTACTTTCGAGATTAAAAAAAGAAAAGACTTAAGATATTCTTGGTTGAAGACGAAAAAATAAATAAATAAATAAATAAATAAAAATAAATAAATAAATAAAAAACTAACTTTCGAAAAAGAATAAGGTTGTATTGGTGAAATCTTGCAAACATGGCTGTCTTTAGGACATTTGCCAAACTTTTAGATTTCAATAGGCTTCTGAATTAGGACAGACTTGGCCATTGTTGCCTTGCCACACTGGAATGGTATCCTTCCTTTGACTGAAGTACAATAATTCCTTGAAAATTGCCGGCGACTGCATCAAGTAGGGCAGTGATCTTTCCCATACAATTTCGACTTTTTTATTATCCCTTACACAGAGGTTCAGTTTTGTGTGTATTTCGCTAGTGTACGGCGTTCCCAATAAGACCTTTCTGCGCCAACGGTGGTGTAGTGCGTTTGTACTACATGCTGTCCGCGTCCACTCAGCGACTCTACGGCAATACTACTGTGACCTTTCATTGTCAGCGACGATTCTACCACGACCATGATCTTTGCACGACACACCATCCATGTTACCGTCAGCGCTGCGCTTAAAACATAATGCCTTTGCAGAACTTTTTCTGTTCGATAGCTTTCCAGTAGTTGGTATCCTGCTTGACGATATGTTGAACAATAAAAAAAGCAGCTCCTTGACTATTTCTGGTGAAACTCGGAGGAAGTTCTTGAACGAAACAGGGTCTCTCTGTCTCTACTCAACATAGATATGGAGCGGTTGAAGTGGATGACTTTTATCTGTGGCCTTCCACGAACCATGGCCTAATCTAACATCTCTTTACGTTATCCTCTTTTACCTTCCTCTAATCAGACTTGAAGCTATACGATGGTCTCTTGTCTGCAGGTTGATAACAATGATTTGCAGTGTTGGCAGCACACTGTCCATTTTCCTTTGAAGACATCGTATATAACCAGGGCCATTGGTGCTCTGAGAGGCTTATATGATGACAAATTTAAGAGAGTTTAAGGGATGACCGTCAATTAAAATGTTCGCCCTAAGTACATATGGCCCGCAACATGCGACATGAGACCTTCGGACATTTGCGTAAAGTGTCATTTCAGATTAGCCTGCGCAGTCCGCGCAGTCTACTCCGAGACGGCACTTTACGACTACGTAAGATTTTGTCATACAGTAGACTTTCGTGAAACAGAAAATCACATAAGAACGGAAAGTGTCGTCTCGGATTAGTCAATAGTGACTGCACAGGCTGATCTGGGACGACACACTTACGCATATGTCCGAAGGCCCCTTTTCGTCTGTTGCACGCCATATAAGAAACACAGTGCAAAGTTGGAAGGAACGTTACTGTGGTAATAACCTATAGGAACGTCATAAATGCATAAAAGCTGGTCAAATTTAGAAGAGCTAAGATCAAGATTATAACTGGCGTACAACACACGTAAAGGGGCCTTCGGACATATGCGTAAAAGTGTGACGTCCCAGAGCAGCCTGTGCAGTCTGTCACTAATCAAAGACGACACTCCCCGTTTTTGTGCGATTTCCTGTTTCACGAAAGTCTACTGTATGAAAAAATCTTATGTATGCGTAAAGCGCCGTCTCGATTAGCCTCGACACTTTACGCAAATGTCAGAAGGTCTCATTTCGCATGTTGCGGGCCATATTGTGTGGTCATTTGTGTTCTCGAGGAGCAGTACGTGGACTATACAGGGTCCTGCAGGGGCCTGTATTCACCAACCATTCTTAAGAACATTTGTACTTTTATTCTGGATTTAGAAATCAACATAACTTTTGATTTGCTGATCCATTTCGTTCAGCCAATCAGAAGTTGCGTTACTTTCAAATTTAGAAAATTCTTGAGAATAAGACCAAAAATGTTCTTAAGAATGGTTGGTGAATACGGACCCTGATATATCCGGGGTTGTCCAATGGCTAGAGCTCTGAGATCGGAGAATAAGGGCTCGTATTATTTTTCTTTTTCAGCTTTAGGACCACTATTCACCATATATTCTGTACTGCGGTCTTGGTCTTATACTAGATTTAAAAAGTAACGCATATATCTGATTGGCTAAACCAAATGGTTTAACCAATCAGAATTTGCGTTACTTTGACAGAAAACTCTCGACAATTAGACTTAGAATGAGATTAGATATGGTTGACCCTAGATTGGAGTCCCATCGATTTGTGAGGCATGGCGATTCTCCATTGCTTGCTCGTTACCTCTTAACCCTTTACCACACAATCCCGACTTTTAACAACCCTGAGGAAAAAGACTTTTGAAAACATTGTGGGAAAAGGAGAAAGTGCTGGCAATCAGCATTTTCTCCTTTTCTCACAATGTTTTCTTCCCTATCAAAGACAAATTCCATCATTTGAGTCACACTTAAATTGTCTTCTGCAAATGCTTTCAATCTGGACAAGTCTACAATTTTTGTCGTGTGGTAAAGAGTTAACGCTTTACCACACGACAACTCTTTGGGCTCGAGCAAATTCAAAGCATTTGCAGACGACAAATTAAATGTTACAAGACCCTTTACCACAAAATGCCGAATTTTAACGACCATGAGGATGAAGGCTTTGGAAAATTTTGTGGGAAAAGGAGAAAATGCTGCAACCAGCATTTTCTCCTTTTCCCTCAATGTTTTCTGTTCTTCCTACAACAAATTTCAAATTTTGAGTCACATGTATCTTGTCTGAAATGCTTCCAATTTGGACAAGTTCAAAAGTTTGCCGTTTGGTAGAGGGTTTAATGATGATTTCTGTCTTTGATAGGTTAGAAAATATTATGGGGAAAGGAGATACCAGTATTTTCTCCTTTTCCTACACTATTTCCAAACGCCCTCTCTTTCGTAGTCGTTAAAAGTCGGGATTGTGTTGTAAAGTGTTAACTACCAGACTTGCCGAAACTGAAAGTTTTTGTAGACGACAAGTCAACAGTGGTTAAAATGGCGAAAGTTGTACTTGATAGGGGAAAAATCATTGTGCTTAAAGGAGAAAATTCTGGTTACCAGCATGTTCTCTTCCCATGGGAGTATGCTTTTGAAAACATTGATGTAAAAGAAAAAAATGCTAATGACCAGAATTTTCCCTTTTTCACGACGGTTTTGTCTTTTTAAAAGCAACACTTATCTTTGAAACCACGCTTGAATTGTCGTCTGCAAATGCTTTCAGATAGTTTGATGTTTGATAACGAGTAATAAAACAAACGTTCGACACGGACTATTTTCGTGTGAGGGTATGTCGGCGTGACGTCACTTCCCGTAGCAACATGCGGACGCTATTTTCGGAGGTGAAAATGTTACGTAGCAACCAGCTATTACTATAGACTGATCGAGATTTTGATCGTGGAATAAGAACTACTTTTTGCGATCACAAACTTTTGCGGACCAAGAATTTTGTTACAAATAGATTTAATATTATGTATGTAGAGTTGACTAATATCGGGGTAGAGGTAAAACCACCCAGTCATAGTAGGTATGAGGGACCGGGCGCGAGGTGCAAAGTGTCAGCAGAAATTGCTTGTTACCTTTTCCACCATATTTTCTAAAGCTTTTTTCCTCGATCAAAGCGTAATAATTAAGAATGAATTTTCATTTCTGTCAGTGGCATTGCATATTGCATTATTGATCTATCCATGGCTGAAAGTCATTTAATCCTTTTAATACATTCAATCCAGTGTTTCAACCACCTCAACGGTTGCCTTCAAAAACATTATGGGACAAAGAGAAAATGCTAACAGCGGTTCCTAGCAGCCAGCATTGTCATCTTTTTGCACTTCAAAAACAAAATACATGTAAATGTCATCAACTGATCAATATTTAGTTTACATGTGTGCAACTGCTTTTAACTGGCCAAGTGTAAAATACTGACACCCACCCACCCCCTTAAAAAAAGGAGAATATAAAACCCTTTTATCGACATAGTGAAATATTCAAATCCAAAAACTGAATTGTGGTAAGATTAAGTAATTTATTTTACCCGGAATGGTTTCACACCTTGAACATCTAATTCCACTACAAGAAATGTGTAACTGATAAAAAATGGTATTTGTTTTGAAAAAATATATATGTTAACAGTGTATATCCTTGACTGAATTGCTATGTCAAAGGTATTATGGCTCAAAGATAACAGTCAGGGGTCCATAAAACCCTGTGGTTGTAAAAAAAATAGCCAGTTAATCATTTACCATATACAACCCAGTGTTTTGAGGTCCCTAAAAAAAAAAAAAAAAAGGCCTTTTAAAACATTGTGGAAAAAGGAAGATGCTTACTATTCACTTTTAGACAAATCACATTAGTTGAACCATATTATATTTATTATCTGCAAATTGATTAGTGGTAGAGGGTTAAGGAGCCTCTGGAAGTCAAAGGATGTTTCATTGTTTCACTAAATTTATCCAATAAACACCACCGCATCACCCTCCTTTGATCTTTACCAGGGAGGGATATGCTGAGGGTCATAAATTACTCCTTATCACACAAGAAACTTAGAATGGTCCAAATTCAAAGCTTATCTAGACAGCATATTAAATAGGGTTTAGAAGATGGTATTGATCTCTAGGAGCAGAAAACACTGAGGGAAAGAAGAAAATGCAGATTTCTAGTAGAATTAATGTTGCATCTAATAGACAATTTTCTCCTTTCCCAAATTTTCCTGCAAAAATTAGATCTATCTTTACTCTTTACCATACGACAATATTCTTGATAGACCCGTACAAACTGAAGGTATTTGGAGATGACGAATTAAGTGCAACACAAATGATGGAATTTGGATTAGGAAGGATAAAACATAGTGGGAAAAGCAGAAAATGCTGGTTACCAGCATTTTCTCTGTTCCACAATCTTTTCCAAAGTTACTTTCCACAGTCATTGAAATATGGGGTTGTTTGGTTAAAAGTTAAAGATTAAAACATTTGATAATACAAGTAATGCAGGAAACCAGCATTTTCTCCATTTCCCACTATGTTTTCTCCCTTGTAACACCATCATTTTGAGATATTGACCTTTTTATCTGCAAGGGCTTTCAAACCAGACAAGTTAAAGAAACAAAGCAAATGCTGGTAATCAGTATTTTCTTCATTTCCAAAGTCTTTCTAACCCCAAACAGGATATTTCATCACTATTTGAGCCATATCTAATTTTTCGTCAGCAAGTGCTTTTGAGTTTTGACAAGTTTGAATTTTATTATTTTGGTCAATGTGGGTAAAAGAAAATATGCAGATGACCAGCATTTTCTCCTTTTTCCCACAATGTTTTCTATCCTGTCAAAGACAAATTTAATCATTTGACCAATGTTTAAAGTGTTGTCTGCAAACATTTTCTGTTTTTGACAAGTCGATATTTTTGTTGTGTGGTAACAGGGATCGTAAATTACGTGTAATATACGATCCCTGGTGGTAAGGAGTTAACCCTTTACTCTTTGCACAAATGGCAAAATTTTAGAAGAAATTTAAAAAAGGGAAATGCTGGATAAAAGCATTTTCTATTTTTCCAAGTGGCATTGCAGATTTTCGGCATATCTATCGCTTTTACCACGAATTTCGGTGTTAAAATATGACTCGTTCACTATCAAACACTACTAAAGATGACGTCTATTTTCACCTCCGCGTCGGTTACTATCACGTGATCAACGAAAGTGCCCGGATGTCCGTCATACCCTATATGATTATCAACGGGAAACAATTGTACCTCAAAAAAGATAGATAAGATAGCGCTAGACTTGAACGGGACAGGAAATATAATCCCCATAAACCCATAGAACGATTGTTGTTGCTGTTGGTGTTAGCATAGGCACTTGGTTTCCACGACCTTTAGTTTTACAATTTATATTTATTTCTGTATATAATAAATACTAGAAGGTATGGCAGCTGCCATGTATTAAAGCAACGGAAGTTCGTTGACTGGTTTCAAATTACACCGGTTCCCGAATCGTCGCAGAGCGACCATAGCCAATACGGGTACCACTGTGCTTGTAATTTAAACACACCGTTCACTATATTGCTAAACAGATTTTCTAATGTAAATACTTTATAATTTGGTATGAATAACAAACAGCTATTATCAAGTGAGTTTATTTAAAAGTCCGACATAACCGTGGTAACCGTATTGGCTATGTTTCCTATGCGGCGATTCAGGAACCGGTGTAATTTGACACCAGTGAACGAACTTCCGTTGCTTCAAAACATGACAGCTGCGAAACCTTCTAGTATTTATAATGTATAGAAATAAATGTAAGTTTTGAAACTGAAAGTCATGGAAACTATGTGCCTATGGCTGTTAGTGGTGGCAATGGTGGTGGTTGTTGTAGTATGGTGTTTAACGCTGTTTTTCCATATAATTTAACACCGATATAATTGCTGAAGCGGGCTAAAACAGGATTTAACAACTTACGAAGCAGTCCCGAGTTTTAAAGACCCGGATGAAGAAGGCTTTTCCATATATAACAGGAGAGGAAGAAACTCTGGTTACTTCCTTTTCCAGTGGTGATTTTGCCTTTTCAAATGCAACGACTGTCATTTAAAACACGTCGTTTAATTTGTCGTCTGCAAATGCCTTGGAATTGGAAAAGTAAACAAGTTTGTTGTGTGGTAAAGAGTATTAACCAAACGGCAAAATTTAGGACACGTCCAATTTCAAAGCATTTGCAGACAGCAAATTATATATTGCTAAAGTGACGATTTCTTCCTTTGATAGGGTAGGAAACATTGTGGGAAAAGGAGAAAATGCTGGTTTACCAGCATTTTCTCCTTTTCCCACAATGTTTTCAAAGGGCTTCCCTCTCAGGGTTGTTAGGTTGTCGGAAATTATTCTAAGTATACCTCGGCTGTTCGCCGATGACACCTCCCTGGCATGCTCTGCTTCACTTACAGCCAACATCGAAGGTATTTTGAACCATGATTTAATTATGATATCACATTGGGCTAGACAATGGCTAGTTACTTTTAATCCATCTAAAACAGTGGCAATAGGAACGTCCATCTTCCAAATGTTATTTTTGATGATGTCAGCATCAGCTTCGTTGACAACCACAAGCACTTAGGACTAACACTAAGCAGCAATGGCAAATGGAAAGAACACATAAATAATCTTTCACGATCGGCATCCAAACTTCTCGGAATGATGAGAAGTCTAAAATTTAGACTCAAAAGAGAGTCCTTAAATCAAATTTACATCTCATTCCTACGTCCTATCCTCGAATATGCCTCTGTAGTTTGGGACAACTGCACCAAGGGTGAAAAAGAAAATCTTGAAAAAATCCAAATCGAAACTGCTAGAATAGTCACACGTGTAATAAGATCCACGTCTATAAATAATATATATAAGGAAATCGGATGGCTAACCCTAGAGAACAGGCGAAAATATCAAAAACTAATTGTCATTTACAAAATTATTAATGGTTTAACTCCTGACTATCTTCTTGAAATTTTCCCGCGAAACATAAGTGAAAGAACAACTTATACATTACGCAATATTCACCAGATCGACTTAGTCGCTTGTCGAACAGAATTATTTGCCAGATCATTCATCCCATCTGCAGTTTCTCTTTGGAACGAACTTCAGGAGGAAGTGAAATCTTCACAGTCTCTATCATCATTTGAATAATACATCCTCCGAAGATTAGAAGTACCAGTAGTTCCAAAGTATTTCTACGTTGGTCAACGTAAGTTATCCGTAATTCATACAAGAATTCGTAACAAATGCAGTGATCTGAAGTATGACCTCTTCTCCAATCATATTTGCTCGGATTGCGCTTGTAGTTGTGTACACGCCATTGAAGACGCTAAGCATTACTTCTTCCAGTGCACCCAGTACACAACCCCGAGAAGACCACTTTTTCATGAACTTCGCCGTTTCCATCTTTTAAATGAAAATTTATTACTTTTTAGATCCGAAAGTCTCAGATTAGAAGATAATTGCACAATTTTTCTTGCCGTGCAATCTTACATTAAAGCTACTGAGAGATTTACATAAACCTCTTACAGCCTTAAGTCACCTTGGTACTACTGTCTTCTGTCACTCTTCTCCATGTTACTGACTGACAACCAAGTATTCTACACATCTCTATCATTAAACATGTAAATTCTCAGTTACGAACACTTTAAAGAATTCAATTCATAGCTGGAAAATAACTGTCTTCTTTTTTGTCAGAAATAATCAGAAATATACACTTGTTATGATTTTAGAAGACTTTCATAGTTTGTAGATTATCTAAAGGGAATGGCCGAATCTAAGTTGTGAGAACTTGTGGCCAGACCCTTTTGCCTAACTTGTATCTTTGTGTGTGTGTGTGTGTGTGTGTGTGTGTCATGTACATATATTGTACGATTTGTATAAAGATGACAATAAAATATGTTTAAACTAAACTCGGGTTGTTAGAAGTCGAAATTGTGTGGTAAAGAAGTTCAAACAAACGTTTCATGTGGACTACTTATGGTATCATAGATTATTAACAGGAAATGTTTTACAAAAGACAACGATATTTCAGAGGGACAGGAAATAAAAACCACCATAATAGGAACGGAAAGCACTTTAAACTATCCATCAGATTTAAGATATCTATTGGCCATTTTCTGTATCTCAATACTTGTAAAAAGCAAAATAAAAATGTCCTCCCCCTCCGCCATAAAAATAGTTTTCCCACGAAAAATAGAAACGGTGATTTTAATGACAAAATTATGAAATGGACTTTGACCGGATTTTTCCCCCATTTACTAATCATGAGATAATTATTATTTTATTTTTTATCCGCCAAATTGGCGAGCATTATAACAACAGTAATAGAATAAAGAGAATACAATAAAAAGAAAAATAAACATCAAACATAACAATCATAAAACCCACATGGTTAGAAATAGAGCCAATTTGCCACCAAAATCCATCCTGAAAAGAGCTTTTGCAACAAAACCACGAATATGCAAAAAAAAAAAAACCTTCCTCGGTCAAAAGGCGGGAGCACATGTCACGGTTGGAATAAACATGAAACAAAATCAAAGTACTGAAAGTACTGACAGACTAGCGAATTTGATTGATTGATTGTTTGTATGGTATTTAGCCCTGTTTTCAACATTATTTCAGTTATGTGGCAGTGGACAGTGCTCATATCCATGCTTTCCAGGAGTTTCTGTTACCAGAATTGCGCACAATATTCTTTCCAAGCCACTGGCTGCTTTCCTCGCACATTTATATTACAACCAATTAGCCATCATTGAAACGTGAGAGAGAAATGAATCCTGTCGCAATGACTATCATCAATCCTCGGAGAGAAATTTGCCGAGTCGGTGATCGAACCAGCGATCTCCTGTTCCCAAGTCCTGTACGCTACCGACTGAGCTGCTGGGGCTAATGTGTGCTATTGATTAACTATAATCCAGTTTAAGTTTAACCCTTAACCTGCTAAAAATGTTAAATGAAACTTTCAAGCCGATGGTAAACACATGAATATTGCTATTTCAAAGTTACATTTTGGAGAAAATATATCCTCTTATCGGACAGTGTAGATCCAAGATCAGACTGCATGCTCTGCTTAATCTGATCTTAATCCACACTGTCCGATAAAAGTTATTGAGTCGCAGTAGTGCTGGTAAAAGAAACTCCAGGAAAGCATGGATAGGTGCTCTGGCCGCCGCAATATCACTGAAATAATGTTGAAACGGTGTTAAACACAATGCAATCAATTAGTCAATATCTAGTAGCACAAGATATAGTTAACTACATGTATTCAACTCTCTTACTCTAGTCCAAATTCAAAGCTGTTGCAGACCATAAATTAAAAGTGACTGAACTGATGAAACCTGATTCCAAAAGGACAGAAAACAATGTGGGAAAAGGAGAAAATGGTGGTTACCAGTATTTTCTCTTTTTTCCGCAATGTTTTCAAAGGGATTTTTCCCCAGTATCGTTAAAACTTGGGACTGTTTGGTAAAGGGTTAATATTCAAGACTAGAATAACAGTTTAACATAACAGTTTAACTGTACACAATGATCTAAATAATGAATGACTGAAGGAATGACAAGGGTTCCCTGTCCAGTGAGAGTTAATGTAACTAGGATTTGCTACAATTTACCTAGGTGCATCTATTAATAGATTCATTCATAATGTTACAGTGGTGTAGGAAAAAGTGATTCTCTGCTTTGCATAGGTCACTTGATTTACATATAAGCAAAGATCTTGTACCCTATAAATGATATCTTGTTCAGTTTATTACTTTGTAAGACGACATGTTCAAATTGGAGTGGTAGAGATTTAGTGGTTTTTGTCCAAATTGTCATATATAACAGAATTAAGATTTATAACAGAAAGAAGTATTTCCTGTGAGGCAGTATTTGGCAACTGTGGGTTTTTTTTCTTTTTTTTTTTTTGTTTACTTTGACTCTAGGTCAATCTTGATGCCTATAGACTAGCTACGCTAGTCTTAAAATTATCCAACAGATGTTTTTTCACTCCTGCATCCCCCCTCCCCTAGATATGGTACCAATGAGCCATGCTCTTGCAAAAAGGGGCTTAATTCATGTCCCTGACGCATTATACCAAGAAAATCATCCCATGATTATGGATCCATAAAATCTGTTTTGTCTAACAACCGACTAGATCATGAAGTAGAATGGTCCTTGGACATGCAGAAAATTTACAAATAGCAAAAAGTTTCGACTCATGTCAGCCTGCGCGGACTGTGTAGGCTGACATGAGTCGATACTTTTTGCAGATGCATTAAGCCCCCGTTTCATCAGAGCATGGCTCGATTACAATAGTCATAGATTAATAATAATAATAATAATAAGAGTTTACCTCCGTCAGAAGAGCAAACTTTATTACTCCCGGCCTCCAGGCAACCTTTCCACAAACCGGAATACTGTTTAGTACCAGACTGGTCAACAAACACCCAGTACTCAAGAGCAACTGATATAATTTCGCACACAAAAGCAAAGGCAGCCAGGCCAAATCCTGCAAAACTCAAAATGTCCGCCATTTCTTTGGGCCTAACCGTTTGGACTAATGCAATGCCGGTCTTATCCGAACTCTTTATTTCTGTTCATACTACTCTCACTATTTAACTAATGATAAGTTGACCATAAAAGAGCAATGGTATCAGTCCAACCCTAGATACGAGTTACCATTTTTATTAGTTCGAACACAAAAAGAGAAAATGTTGAATGGTAGCAATATTGGCGACGACAACGATGGTCATGATGGTGATGAGGAGGAAGATGCTTCTACTGCTGCTGATGATGATGACGACATCGACGATGATGATGATGATTAGGAGGAGTAGGAGGAGGAGGAGGCTAGTGCTGCTGACGACGATGACGATGATGGCTATGATTATGAGAAGGAGGATGACGACAAGGATCAGGATAATGATGAGGATGCTGCTTCTACTGCTGCTGATGATAATGACGAGGATGATGATGATCATCATCATGATATTTGTGAGGATCATGACATAGGCGACAACGAATGGCGATGACGACGTTTGCGACGGTCTTCATTCATGCTATAGTTCAAAAACTTCTTTTGAAACACTTCCATTGAAGACAACAAATTAAAAAGCTCAAATCATGATTTATGTCTAAAAATGTAGAAAACATCGTGGGAAAAGGAGAAAATGCTGGTTCCCAGCATTTTCTCCTTATCTCGCAATGTTTTCAAAAGTCATGTCTGAAATTCTATATAGAGTGGTAAAGGATTAACCCTAGTAGTGCTAAAATTGAAATATGCATTCTCAGTCAATGCCTAGGTATGCACTAGATGCAGTTTAAGGCGGTATTTGACAGAATATCTGGCAAAAGAAGCGGAAAATTAGATCCGTTCTGTGCAGTCTGATCTTGATCTATACTGTCCACATAAGCATCTTAATCCGATTCGATGGCGCTGCTAGAGTCATAACCAAGTAATAATAGCTTTTAGGTT